>JAXCHO010000065.1:1277500-2555000 GCA_036630365.1 Acanthiza pusilla
TCTTGGCTTTTCTTCAAGGAACCGCTTTGGCTTTCACCATCAGATGATTCTCTGTGAGTCTTTTCAGTGCCTCATGGTCAATCCTTTTCTTTTTATCAGGATGTGTAGCACATTTCTCACGTCCTCACTGGCAAGTGTTCCAGCAGTTTTTTTCCTGTTAGACAGGAGTACTAGGCTGTATTTTTGAAAAAGACAGGACTGTTAAACTTAAATTATCATTTGTCCCTATGATCCTGACTCTGATCTGTGAAACAGGAGAGTGGCCTCTGTGAGATGCTGCATTTATGTTCTCCCTAAAGCCTTGCTGTGTCCGTAGGTGAGGGTTCAGGCAGTCAGGAGGACCAGCTGTGCACGGCCCTGGTGAACCAGCTGAACAAGTTTGCCGACAAGGAGACCCTCATCCAATTCCTGCGCTGCTTCCTGCTGGAATCCAACTCCTCCTCGGTCAGGTGGCAGGCCCACTGCCTGGCCCTGCACATCTACAGGTGAGCTGGGCAGCCTGTAGACCCCCAGACCCCACCCCTGGGGCTGGCTCAGTGCTCAGCCCCTCTCCTGAAGGATGCTGGAGCCCGCAGGTGTTGCCCCCTCTGGAATTGCTCACACTGCTTTGCAGTTACAGGGGCTGGAGATGGAAGTTGTGACCTATCCATGAGCAATCAGAGCTGTCATCTGCAAGGAGCATTTTATTTCTGTCTGCAAAATCTGACTCCTGATGTGACCAGGAGCAGGTGTTTGTGGGCACAGTGAATTTCTGAGGCAGATCCAGACTAACACTGTGAAAAGTTGGGAGTTGTGCAGGGAAAGGAGCACTTCAGGGGCTGGACTCCTTCAGAGCTCTGTTCAGTCGTTGCAGGACAGCTGCTTCAGTTTTGGAGCACTGGAAAAGAGCTGGGTTCAAGGAATGCTGGAATTTAGCTCTGTGAGCTCTGCAAAATGAAAGTTTCCCAGTTTGGTGAACTGGAGCTTGTGTTTCCCTTCTGCACAAGATCTGCGCCATCTTCAAGAGCCTGACTGACTGTAATCTGCTCCACAGGAACTCCAACAAGTCTCAGCAGGAGTTACTGCTGGATCTCATGTGGTCCATCTGGCCGGAACTCCCAGCCTATGGAAGAAAGGCTGCCCAGTTTGTAGATCTGCTGGGGTACTTCTCCCTGAAAACACAGCAGACTGAGAAAAAGGTACGGTGTCATTCCAGAAAAGAGGTACAGCATCCCAGGTGCTTTTTTATGATACAGCTGGGACAGATTTTCTGTCAAAAGAACTCCTGGTGGGATTTTTTTTTTGTTCCTAAAACTTGAATGTTAAAGAAAGCAGGGCCCTTAAAAAATTGGGAAGTGTGGATTTTTGTTTTATTGTTTTGGGGGTGAAATTGTGCTGGTGAGTTTTGTATTTATTGAGAAAAAATACCTCTTTCCCACAGGAGGCCTTTGTGCATCTGGCAGCTCTAGTTTATGGATTTTTGATATTGCAACTCCTAGAAATCTTTTGTAATGGTGATTTTGAGCAAAGGAAGTGGTGGCCTCTTTCAGGGGGATTGAGAACCAATAATTCAGACCCATTGATACTTGGATGGGTGTGTTTAAAGAGTGAGGAATGTCATACAGATCTTGGCAGGCATTTGCAGTGATTGACTGGCAAACAGCATTTTTGTGTAAATCTCTAATTTTAGGATCAATTGCACTTCTGGGTAATGATTTAAACACCTAAATTCCTGTGGGTGTAGTGTGTGCTGGGGGACAGTCTCTTCTGTGGGAGCTGGAACACCACAAGCTGAGGGATATTTGTGCCTTTGTAGCAATAAAAGCATTGTTGAGAAGACTTCTCCTGGTTGTATTTCAGCTGAAGGAATATTCCCAAAAGGCCGTGGAGATCCTCCGGACCCAGAACCACATTCTCACCAACCACCCCAACTCCAACATCTACAAGTGAGTCCCTCCTGCCTTGGGTCACTGTCACTGAAGAGCTTTCCAGCTGAGCTCAGTCCGTGGGGAATGCACAGCTCTCTGATTGGGATGGGCCCTGCTGAGGTTCCATGTCTGCTGGGCTTGGGGGAAGGGCAGAGTCCTTCCTGCCAGATGGAAACCTGACATTCTGTGCCTGACCAGCAGAGCTTGGCTTGAGCTCTTCTACTTCTGCTGTCAACATTATAAAATCTTAGGCCCAAATGGAGAACAGAGCTTTGCTGATTTAAGTGCTGTGTCCTTAGTCCCACCTTGGCAGTTGATAATGACACTAAAAATGCTGCTTAATTAAACCCAGTGATTTCCAATGTGATTTACATTGTAACAGCTCTGTTACACATTGGGAGTGGGGGCTGGGGGAATTTGAAGCGATTCTGGTTGGATGGCCTGTGTTAAAAACACAGCAAATGCCCAATTCCATAGTCAGTGTTGTCCCCCTCGTTCCAGCACATTGTCTGGGCTCGTGGAATTCGATGGCTACTACCTGGAGAGTGATCCTTGCCTTGTCTGCAACAATCCCGAGGTGCCCTTCTGTGTAAGTAACCCTGGAATCACAGTCACAGAATATCCTGAGCTGGAAAGGGCCTGCAAGGATCAAATCCAGGCCCTGGCTCTGCACAGACCCCCCAACAGTCCCACCTATGCATCCCTGGGAGCATTATCCAAATATTCCTGGAGCTGTGGCAGCCTTGGGGCTGTGCCCATTCCCTGGGGAGCCTGGGCAGTGCCTGACACCATCCTGAAATCCAGCCTAAACCTCCCTGACACAGCTCCAGCTGCTCTGCGTGACACCAGCAGTGACTGCTGTTACTAAATCCCTTCCAGGGGTAGGGATCCCAGCCCTCTCCAGGTGTGGTTTCCTGTGTCCCTGAGGTTTTTGGGATGCTTGGTTCGTCTCCCCAGTACATCAGGGATCCCAGCTCTTTCCAGATGTGGTTTCCCATGTCGCTGATGCTTTTGGGATGCCCTCAGGCAGGCAGTGTGTCCTTGGTTTGTACATGAGGGATCCCAGCCCTTTCCAGGTGTAGTTTCCCATATCCCTGAGGTTTTTGGGATGCTTGGTTTGTCTCCCCAGTAACTCGGGGATCCCAGCCCTTTCCAGGTGTGCTTTCCCATGTCCCTGAGGGTTTTGGGATGCCCTCAGGCAGTGTGTCCTTAGTTTGTCTCCCCAGTAAACAGGGATCCCAGCCCTTTCCAGGTGTGCTTTCCCGTGTCCCTGAGGGTTTTGGGATGCCCTCAGGCAGTGTGTCCTTGGTTTGTCTCCCCAGTACATCAAGCTCTCGTCCATCAAAGTGGACACGCGCTACACCACCACCCAGCAGGTGGTGAAGCTCATTGGCAGCCACACCATCAGCAAGGTGACGGTGAAGATTGGAGACCTGAAACGAACCAAGATGGTGCGAACCATCAACCTCTACTACAACAACAGGACCGTGCAGGCCATCGTGGAGCTGAAGAACAAGTGAGTTCATCGTATTTTGTGTGCGATCTCCAAATCTGATTTGTTCCCTTGGTTTCTAGTTTTTCCCCAGGGTTCCTCCTTAGCCTAATACTCATCACTCTCAGCCCACATTGGGTGGGATTGTTCTAAATTCCCTACAATTGTTGAAGAAAAGATCCAAATTTCCTCTGAAGCTTGAAAAATGTCTATAAAATTGGTGGGTTCCAACTTTGTCCAGGCTCGCTTTTAAGCACCTGACTTAATTGTGTGAAAACCAGTAGTAAAATCAAGAGCACTTCATGGATAGTTGGACTCCAAAAGGGATTTGGACCTTGCAGCATGTCCAGGAATGCTGAAAGCATTACCATTGTTTGTTTGAAGCCACAGAGTAGAATTAAAATTAGAAGTTGGATGGTCTCACTCTCAGCTCTGCTTTACCTACGAGAAATGGCTCCTTTTCAACACACTGCTCAGTCTGGAGCCAGTCCTGCTTATGTGCTTCCCCTTCTTACTTCTTGAGATGTTCTCACCAGAATCAGATCTCTCTGGCTTAGGGATTAATCTGTGCCCGCCGCTTATTGCTTATTTGAAGTCTTAATCCTCTGTGACATCACAAGTGGCTGCTGTGGAGAGGATTATGATGTCACAAAGAGAGGATTCTGACTTCAGGTTGAGAATAAGCAGTGGGAGCAGATGAGATCTTTAAGAAATAAATATCCTGTTTTCATGCAAATGTCCTTACTAATAAAAAAATGGAGGTGAAAATCCCTAGAAAATGTCTGTAGAATTAAAGTTTTTCCATGAGGCATCAACAGCTCTTTAATCCCAAACAGTCTCTCTCTATGAAGAGGATAAAGGCTTAAAATGTATTTCTGGCTACATATCATGTCAATACAGAAGCTAAGGAAACCAGTCCTGGAACTGCTCTCCATTCATCCCAGTTAAAGGAGATTTGGAGCCGAGACGGCTGCATTTGGCTTCTCCTCACACGTGGGCAGGGAGGGAACTTCCCTCTGGAAAACCTTTCCTTCCTCCCCTCCCCTCCCCTGGGTGCAGGCCGGCGCGGTGGCACAAGGCCAAGAAGGTGCAGCTGACGCCGGGGCAGACGGAGGTGAAGATCGATCTGCCGCTGCCCATCGTGGCCTCCAACCTGATGATCGAGTTCGCCGACTTCTACGAGAACTACCAGGCGTCCACCGAGACCCTGCAGTGCCCGCGCTGCAGCGCCTCGGTGCCAGCCAACCCCGGCGTGTGCGGCAACTGCGGCGAGAACGTCTACCAGTGCCACAAGTGCAGGTGTGTGTGTCACCAGTCACTGTGTGTGTCCCCATGGTGTCACTGTGTGTCCCCAGAATGTCTACCAGTGCCACAAGTGCAGGTGTGTGTGTCACCAGTCACTGTGTGTGTCCCCATGGTGTCACTGTGTGTCCCCAGAACGTCTAGCAGTGCCACAAGTGCAGGTGTGTGTGTCCCCAGGGTGTCACTGTGTGTCACCAGTCACTGTGTGTGTCCCCAGAATGTCTACCAGTGGCACAAGTGCAGGTGTGTGTGTCACGAGGGTGTCACTGTGTGTCCCCAGTCACTGTGTGTGTGTCCCCAGAATGTCTGCCAGTGCCACAAGTGCAGGTGTGTGTGTGCCCGGGGTGTCACTGTGTGTGTCCCCAGGACGTCTACCAGTGCCACAAGTGCAGGTGTGTGTTTGTCCCTGGGGTCACTTTGTATCACTTGTCACTGTGTGTGTCCTCAAAACATCTACCAGTGCCACAAGTGCAGGTGTGTGTGCCTGGGGTCACTGTGTGTGTCACCAGTCACTGTGTGTGTCCCCCAAATGCCTACCAGTGCCACAAGTGCATGTGTGTGTGTGCCCAGGTCACTGTGTGTCCCCAGGGTCACTGTGCGTGTCACCAGTCACTGTGTGTGTCCCTAGGGTGTCACTGTGTGTGTCCCCAGAACATCTACCAGTCCCACAAGTGCAGGGGTGTGTGTTCCACCAGTGTCCCTAGTGCCACTGTGTGTCCCAGTGTCACTCTGTGTGTCCCCAGAACATCTGCCAGTGCCACAAGTATAGGTTTGTGTGTCACTGGGTGTCCCCAGGGTCACTGTGTGTGTGTCCCCAGAACACCTACCAGTGCCACAAGTGCAGGTGTGGCCCCAGTGTGTCCCCAGTGTCACAAGTGCAGGTCTCTGTGTGTGTCGCTAGTGTCCCCAGAGCGTGTAGCAGGGCCACTGTGTGTCCCCAGAGCTGTAGCAGTGCCACAAGTGCAGGTGTGTCTCCATTGCCACTGTGTGTCCCCAGAGCTGTAGCAGTGTCACTGTGTGTCCCCAGTGCCACTGTGTGTCCCCAGAGCTGTAGCAGTGCCCAGTGCAGGTGTGCCCCCTGTGCAGGTGTGTCCCCAGTGTCACTGTTTGTCCCCAGTGTCACTGTGTCCCCAGAGCTGCAGCAGTGCCCCAGCACAGGTGTGTCCCCAGTGTCACTGTGTCCCCAGAGCTGCAGCAGTGCCCAGCGCAGGTGTGTCCCCAATGTCACTGTGTATCCCCAGTGTCACTGTGTGTCCCCAGTGTCACTGTGTCCCCAGAGCTGCAGCAGTGCTCAGCACAGGTGTGTCCCCAATGTCACTGTGTATCCCCAGTGTCACTGTGTGTCCCCAGTGTCACTGTGTCCCCAGAGCTGCAGCAGTGCTCAGCACAGGTGTGTCCCCTGGCCCTGCCGGTGCCCCAGAGCCCCTGCTCTGTAAATCCCCATTCTGGTTAATGCAGGCACACAATCAAATTAGTGGGGAAGTATAAAACAGGCTTACAGGGATTTAATGTAATACAGGCTAACAAAGGGAGCCGAGCACAATGCTTGGGGAGCTGAAGTTCCACATCGAGCCCTCAAAGTTCACACCACACAATTCCCAGGAGCAGGTTATTTTTGGCCTGCCTGGGCCGGAGGCTGGAGTTGAGCTGTGGGATCGCAGGGCTTCCCCCAGGATCCCACAGGCAGTTCCATTCAGGGCTTTTGTTGGCCTCTGTGCATTCAGAGCAGGCTCAGGGGTGATTTACTGTGTGCTATTCACTCTTCCACTACAGCCTTGGAAATCCTTCTCTTTTGTCACTTTTGTCTCCTTATCTGATATCTGTTTCCCCTCGTTGTCCTATATTCCACTCTAATTCTCATTCGAGAATTCAGGATTCGAGGTGTTTGGCAGGCTCTTTCCTGGTGATTGCTGGTGTGTGGAGAGGTTTCCACATCCCCTCCTGAGTTCTGGGAGCTGTGAGCTAGTTCTGTCGTGCTGCCCTGGTCTGCAGTGGGATCAGAAGTGCTGCAGGCAGTCCCACTGCAAAGCCCAGACCCTACAAACCAAAACAGCTGCTTTATCTGTGTTCTCCTAAAGGACACAGTGCCCCAGGCTGACATTCTGCCGGGAATTACTGCCATTAAAGTAGAATTGTTAGGAACAAATTCTGTTCCTGCATTTTCCAGCCAGAATGTGGCACTGCTGTAAGGATTTTTTGTTGTTGCCTGATCTGTAGGTTTTGATTCTCATGTATTTCCCTTCCCCAGGGCAGTCTGGTCAGTGAGATGTTGTAAGAGTCACCACCTCTTTCACCTGAGTCTGTTCAGTTGATTCCATTGCCTCAGCTCCCTCGAGCTGCAGGCTTTGAGCCCGTGCCTTGCCTTTCAGATCCATCAATTACGATGAGAAGGATCCCTTCCTGTGCAACGCCTGTGGCTTCTGTAAATACGCCCGCTTTGACTTCATGCTCTATGCCAAGCCCTGCTGCGCCGTGGATCCCATCGAGAACGAGGAGGATCGCAAGAAGGTGGGGCTGGGAGCAGGGTCAGCAGTGTGGGGACAGCAGGGGTCCGTCCCCTGTGAAAATCACAAGGCTCCTCACGGACTGATGCATTCCGTGTTTGTTGTCCTGCTCCACCAAACAAATCATTCTTCAAAAGACATCATTCAGTACCTCACCTATAAATCAGCTGCTTCTTTTCGCCTTGCTGTAAAAGGGGATGGATTTGGGTTACTCTGTTTGCTTCCCACCCCACCTGAGGAGCCCTGCTAGTGAAAGAGGAACCCTCTGCCTGCATGTCCTGTCCCAAGGATCAGTGCAGTGTCACGACGGTGCTTCTCAGGGCACAATCAGGGTCACCATTCAGCAGTTTTATTTTCCCCCCCAAAGAAAGGCAAAAGGGACAGAAGACTTGGAGCTTGGTGGTTGTAGTTCTGCATATGAAATAAGAGTTTTCCTTTCCTTTTTCCTTCCCAGGCAGTGACAAATATCAACACTCTGCTGGACAAGGCTGACAGGGTGTACCACCAGCTGATGGGACACCGGCCACAGCTGGAGAACCTCCTGTGCAAAGTGAACGAGGCAGCCCCCGAAAAACCCCAGGTGACAAAGGACAGGGTAGCCTGCACAGTGACACTGCCACTCGGGTGCTGCTCTGCAGTTGTTATTTCTGTGAGGAGCCCCCGTGTGTGACTCCTCGTTGTTCCCTGTTCCAGGATGAGTCCGGCAGCAGTGGAGGGATCAGTTCTACCTCAGCCAGTGTGAACAGGTACATCCTGCAGTTAGCCCAGGAGTACTGTGGGGACTGCAAGAACTCCTTCGATGAGCTGTCCAAAATCATCCAGGTACCGTGGGTTTTGAGCTGGGTTTGGGTCAGGTGTTCACTAGAAATAAAAACCAGGATGTTGTCATTCTTCATTTAATGATGTCATTAACAACAGGTGATCAGCTGCCTATTTTCAGGCGAAGAATAATGATTTCTAAAATCTGTATATTAATTACGAAAAATTCAGCTAGCTTGTGAAATTGGTTTTCTCAGCAGCTGCATCATGAAGAGCAGGAGACTGAACAGATGGTTAATTAAAGAGAATTCAATATTTGCATATATCCAAACGGTTTGAAAACATACCAATCTAGAAGGTGACCTACAGGAGCACTTTATAAATTAAATATGTTTATTTATGTCCAGTGAGTCACATAAAGGAGCACTGAAAAACCTGCTATATCACGAATGTCCTTTTGGCTGTGATATTTAAGCATATTAAATATATTTAGCTCTTTCTATAAAGAATAAATTACTCTGACTTGCTCTGCTGGCATTAATGGTAATTAATACTATGGATGTGTTACATTGCATGTAGTGTAAACAGCAGGGCAGGTAACTGGGAGTCAGGCCCATATTCCTGATGGATTTCCCAAGTCTGCCTTTGCCACGAAGGATTTCAAGTTCGGAAACACCCAGTTAAAAGATTTCTCCCCAAAATATGCGGTGAAAAGAACCCGTGAGTGGGACTGGCATTATGTGCTGGCTCAGAATTCCTTGTCTGTGTTCCCAGAAAGTGTTTGCCTCCCGGAAGGAGCTGCTGGAGTACGACCTGCAGCAGCGGGAGGCAGCCACCAAGTCCTCGCGCAGCTCAGCACAGCCCACGTTCACGGCCAGCCAGTACCGCGCCCTGTCCGTGCTGGGCTGCGGCCACACCTCCTCCACCAAGTGCTACGGCTGCGCCTCGGCCGTCACCGAGCACTGCATCACCCTGCTGCGGGCGCTGGCCACCAACGGCGCCATCCGCCACATCCTGGTGGCCCAGGGCCTCATCCGAGAGCTCTTCGACTACAACCTGCGCCGCGGCGCCGCCGCCATGCGCGAGGAGGTCCGGCAGCTCATGTGCCTGCTCACCAGGTGAGGCTGAGCACCCCCAGAGCCTCGGCATTGGGAAAAACCCCTCCGTAAGGAAAAAACCTGGTGAGGTCCGGCAGCTCATGTGCCTGCTCACCAGGTGGGGGCTGAGCAGGTGTTCCCAGAGCCTCAGCCTTGGGAAAAAACCCCTCAGGGAGGAAAAAAACTGCTGAGGTCCAGCAGCTCATGTGCCTCCTCACCAGGTGAGGGCCGATCAGGTGTTCCTAGAGCTTTGGCCTTGGCAAAATCCCCTCAGGGAGGAAAATCCCTCCTTCCTCTCAGGAAGGAAGGAACCTGGTGAGGTCCGGCAGCTCATGTGTCTGCTCACCAGGTGAGGGCTAATCAGATGTTCCTAGAGCTTTGGCCTTGGCAAAACCCCCTCAGGAAGGAAAATCCCCTGAGGGAGGAAAAAGCCTGGTGAAGAGGTCTGGCAGCTCATGTGCCTCCTCACCAGCTGAGGAATGGCCAGCGCTCCCAGGGCCTCGGCCTTGGCAAAACCCCCTCAGGAAGGAAAAAACTCGGTGAGGTCTGGTAGCCCTTGTGCCTCCTCACCAGGTGATGGCTGAGCACTCCCAGAGCCTTGGCCTTGGAAAAAAACCCTCAGGAAAGAAAAAACCTGGAGCAGTCTGGCAGTTTATGTGCCTCCTCACCAGCTGAGGGCTGGCTGGCACTCCCAGAGCCTTGGCCTTGGCAAACCCCCTTCAGGAAGGAAAATCCCTCAGGAAGGAAAAAACCTAGTGAGGAGGTCCAGCAGTTCATATGCCTGTTCACCAGGTGAGGGCTAGTACTCCCAGAGCATTGGCCTTGGAAAAAACTCCTCAGGAAGGAAAAAGCCTGGAGAATTCTGGCAGCTCATGTGCCTCCTCACCAGGTGAGGGCTGGCCAGCATTCCCAGTGGCCTTGGCAAAACCCCCTCGGGAAGGAAATCCTCGTAGGGGGAGTTGCCTCAGAACCACAAAGTGGTGTGGGTTGGAAGGGGCCTCAGAGACCCCCCAGTTCCACCCCCTGCCATGGGTGTGTCTTACAGCAGCAAAGTGTAGCCTCCAACTCCAGCTCCCTGTGCGTTTGTTAGCAGCTAAGCTGAAATCCCAGGAGCTTTTGGCGTTCAGTACAAGCAGAGCATAACAGTGTTCTTTTTTTCCTCCTGGAATCAGGGACAATCCAGAGGCCACACAGCAAATGAATGACCTAATCATTGGAAAGGTTTCTGCGGCTCTGAAGGGACACTGGGCAAATCCAGACTTGGTGAGAGACTCCAGTGTTTTGCTGTGTCTTTGTTCTGCCCCTATGCGCTGCTGGTGTATTCAAATCATTGCATCTTCTCTCTTATGGTCTGTTTGTAAGAAAAATATTGATTCTTGATAGGAAATGAGATAAATGTCAGAATAAAGCACAGAATTTCATGTGTAGGCACATGCTGAGGTTTCCTCAGGCAGTTCCCTGTCTTGGCTTCGCTTATCCCTCCCAGCAGGTCACCCCAAGTGAGCATGGGCTGGAATTAACTTAGATCCATGTGTTTCGAAGTTATTAAAGACATTATTAAAGATCAGAGTGCAGAAAGGAGCAGGGCACCCCCTGCCCCTTTTCCTGCAGAAAGGAGTGGGGCACCCCCACACCTCGAGCACTGTGTGTGTTGCAGGCGAGCAGTCTCCAGTACGAGATGCTGCTGCTGACAGACTCCATCTCCAAGGAGGACAGCTGCTGGGAGCTGCGGCTGCGCTGCGGTGAGTGCAGAAATCCTGGGCCAGAGCTTCATTCCGCACTGCTGTGCCCAAGGCCAGCACATACAGCAGGGTTTCTACCTCTGAACCCATTTCATGTGCTGGATAGGTGTGTGCTGTCTGCAGATCTCACAGGATAACGAACACCCCTGTCTGTGTTTCAGCTCTCAGCCTCTTCCTGTTGGCAGTGAACATCAAGACTCCGGTGGTTGTTGAAAACATCACCCTCATGTGCCTGCGCATCCTCCAGAAGCTCATCAAGCCACCTGCTCCAACCAGCAAGAAAAACAAGGTACTGCCCTAGAGGCTGAGCAGAACGTTGGGAATTTGCTGATTGAAGTCTGGCACACTGATCTCAGTGGTGGGTTAGTTTGGGAGGGAGCCAGGGCTTGCTTTTCCTGGTCACTGTTCCTAGGTAAGCACAAGCCCTGTGACTCTGGTCTTTACACACTGCAATTTACAGGTGACTACTTTCCATTTTTACTGGGTTTTGGTGACTTTGACCTCTACTGTTCAAACCCAGGCTTTGCTTTTTGCCTTTCAGATTTGAGGCATGGGGAAAGAGCTACTTCAGAGCTACAGTTTGGTCATTTTGGGCAGGATTTTGTAGAATCAAGTACTTAAATTTGATAAAATCAAGTACTTCTGACTCAAAATTTTAAATGCAGAGCTGCAGTTCTCATAAAAATACATTGATCTACTGGTATTGATTTTAATTTAGGATAAGATTTGCAGGAGAGAAGGTATTTTTCTGCTTTGATCTGCCTGTGTGATAACCAGAGACGGATGTCAGAGATGGGTTTGCTGATGTTTCAGTAGAAACTGAATATCTCTCTCAGTTCACCACTAACAGACACTGTACTACCCTGCTGCTGCCCAATTTGCCTTTTCACAGCCCAGCCCCAGTGATTCACCTCAGGAGTTACTCTTTGGGAGCAGATTGTGGCTTTCTGAGAATCACTGAGCTTTTTTGTTCGTTAGGATGTGCCTGCGGATGCTCTCACCACTGTGAAGCCTTACAGCAATGAAATCCATGCCCAAGCTCAGCTGTGGCTCAAGAGGGACCCCAAAGCATCATATGAAGCTTGGAAAAAGTGCCTCCCTGCCAGAGGTAACCCCTATGCCTGAAACCTGGGGCAGATTTGGGCAGGAACGTGTGTATCCCCCCAGGTTTAACAAGGAATGTGCTTCTGTGGGGTTGTGTGGCTTCTGTCCCCTGACGTCTGATACCATCCTCACATTTAGTCCTTAGAGCTGTAGCACTGACTTTTCCAGGCTGTGCTGCTCAAACCCTGAGCAGAAAATGCTCTGTGCCTGAAGAGAATCAGGGAGTGTAAAAAGTGAAACTTGTGGCTTATTTAAATTGATACCAGCCAGCTGGAAAGCCAATGGAATTCCTTGAGAGAGGCTCTGGGATTTGTGTGAGGCTTGGAACTGAGCATGGCTCCACACAGGAGTGAAAATGGCAGCAGAAGAAGACGGGAAGCACTCAGCTTCCCAGCTGGAGTTTGGCAAGTTCCAGGCAAGAGAAGACAAAAATACTCTGGCAGCTTGCAGTTCATGAGTGCTGACACTTCTCTTGGGCTCTGCTCAACATTGCAGGTACAGACGCCAACGGGAAAACTCCCAGCAAAGCTGAGCTTCACCAGCTCTACTTGTCAGAAAAATACGTCTGGAAATGGAAGCAGTTCATGAGTCGCCGTGGCAAGAGAACGTGTCCTCTGGATCTCAAGCTGGGACACAACAATTGGCTGCGACAGGTAAAGGTGGGAGAGCCCTGGAGCAGAGTTTGGTCAGAGTGTGGGGGGTTTGCTGCAGGTCGTGTGCAGGAGTGTTTGGGAAGGCTGGGGCTCACTGCCTCGAATTCCAAGTCAGGTTTGCAGCTTTGTTCCCTTAGAAATGCTGCATCAAACATTTATCTGGGAGTCTGTGTGTTCCTAAATTCTGAACCTTTGACTGCCACGGTCTCCCTCCCTGCCTAATGAGGGTCCTGGACCAAAGCTTTGCTTCTTTGCTTGTGCATGTGGATTAGCAGCTCACCTCCCCCATGCACTGCTGAGACACTTTGGTGCTGAGCAAAGCAGGAATTGTCTCAGAATCGAGTGTTTGGGGAACGAGAAAACACTGCCCAGGGTCACCCAGCAGCCTCAGTGTTGTGCCTTTTTGTGATGCCCATCCCTCTGACCTAGCTGTTCCTGCCCCTGCCCAGGTGCTGTTCACTCCTGCCACCCAGGCTGCCAGGCAGGCTGCCTGCACCATCGTGGAGGCCCTGGCCACCATCCCCAGCAGGAAGCAGCAGGTCCTCGATCTCCTCACCAGGTATTCCTGTGCTGCTCCATATTATTTTGCTTCAGTTCCGATCACAATCTCTCCCTTCTTCCAGCTTTTCTCAAACCTCTCCCTTGTGTATCTCCAGTTCACAGGTCTTTTTGAGCTGGATTTTTTAACTTAATGAGCTGGGAGGGTACAGATTTAGGGAGACTTAGGGTTTACAGCCTGGCAATGAGCTGGTGCAGGCTGTACTTTTTCCAGAGCTGAGGATGTGGTGTTCAGCTGTGTGGCCAACGCTGCCCCTGCCTCTTCAACAGCAGAACAACAGAGTGAACTCTCTTCCAACTCCTGTGACATAACTTACCCAGCTCATGCTAATTGCACAGTCAGCTCCTTTTTGGGACAAATACCAATTTAGCCAGCAAGTAATGAATATCAGCGATGTTGTTAGCAAGGACAACAGGAAGGATGCATTTCTGGAGGCCTTTTCTTTCTTCCCACGGTGTCCTTAATGCCTTTTGTTGTTGTGAAGGGATTGTCAGCCTGTGTTACTCTTTCCCAGCTACCTGGATGAGCTGAGCATCGCTGGTGAGTGTGCTGCTGAGTACCTGGCCCTGTATCAGAAACTCATCAAACCTGCCCACTGGAAGGTCTACCTGGCAGCCAGAGGGGTTCTGCCCTATATTGGCAGCCTCATCACTAAGGTATGGGCTTGTGTGCAGGAAATGACCTGTGAGTTTGGCTTTTTTCCCTTTGAAATCCCATCCCTGTGTTCAGTGCCCTGTTGCTGACCTTGCCAGGGTTCTGGAGTTCCCAGTTTAGTGCTGTCACCTCTGAACAGAGGGAGCCACGGGGCTTTCAGCCCCAGCTGGAGAGTTCCTCAGCACTTCAGTTAAGTGCTCTGGGGGTATAAATATTGTTGCACTGCCTTGGCACCAGGGCAGAGCTGGAAGCTGTTGTGCAGCTCCCAGACCGGACTTGGAGAGCCCTTAGGGCCAGGGAAGGATTGGGGGCACTGTCATTGCTGGAGTGGGAATTCATCTGCTGGAGAAGCAGCCCACTGAGTGTGCAGGGTTCAGAGTGGTGGCAGCTTCCTGTGGGGATCCCTGGTGCACTCCAGAGAGGCAGGTGACACTCTCCACATCCATGGTGGCCTTGAGTCCTCATGGAGGGCCACTAGAGCCCAGCAGTGGTGGCAGTAAGATGTGGGGAGAAAATGAGAATATTTGAGGCAGTTTTCCTCTCCTCTCCCCCTTCCTTCCCCACTGTTGCAGTTGTGCTTTCTCTGTGCCTGGCTCAGTTTCTGCACTGTTCTTTGCACCCTGGGTTAGCCTCTTCAATCATTATTGGCACTGCAGGGTCTTGGCCTAACAGGCTTGTTAATTATTTCCAGGAAATAGCTCGTTTACTCGCCTTGGAGGAAGCCACACTCAGCACTGATTTGCAGCAGGGATATGCCCTGAAGAGTCTCACAGGTATTCAGTGGTCCTGCAGCAGGGTTAGAGCTGGGGGGATCATTGTTCTGCAGAATTTCAGGCAGATCTCATTCAGTTATGTGGCCATTGCCAGCGCTGGATCTTTGCCATCGATTTAGCACCTAATCTCTAAATGGATTTTTCCATATTTTTTTGTGGTCAGTGAGAGATTTTAGCTGAACTGTGGTAACATACCAGGCAGACTTCATCATTTCACTTTATTACATAGCACAGGCCCTGGCACCATTGTAAACGCTGCTGCTTTATTCCTACCTGTTGTTCCTACCTCCCTATTCTGTGGGAGCTTTTTTTCATCTTCTAGGGTGTAAACCTTTTTTCAAAAAATTTTTTGGAAATTGAAATACCTCATGAACTAGGTCATTGTTTTTTGTATCCTCTTTTGCATTCTTCAGACATTAGTGGGTGAATTCATAAAGCTTTGCTTCTTGCAAGAAGCAGCATGTTGATCAATGTGTCATGGGAAAGAATCCATGATTCTTCCTTGCTGATTCTTTGTTTTATTGTAGGAGTGACTGGTTTGGTGATGTCACTGATAAATTCTGTCACATCATCAGAGGTATTAGAAGTATTACAAGAGGAGCAATCTGCTTGCTTGCAAGAGTAGCTTGCGACAGAAGAATGCCGAAGAGTGCAGAATTCTGTATCAAGCACTTAGGAAACTCCTTAGGCCCTTTCCTCATTCCCAAACTATTCTTCCATTTGTTACAATTTACAAGACAGGCCAAGGTTTTTTCTCCACTCCGTTCAGAGGAGTGAGCTTTAAACCACAGACTAATGGGAGTTGGAGCAAGCCATTTTTATGATATTGTGCCCTCTTTGCTGCTATGAAATTTAGAAATCAAATTCTCTCCCTCCTCTTGAATTTTTGTGGCTTTCCAGGTCTTCTCTCCTCCTTTGTGGAGGTGGAGTCGATCAAAAGGCACTTCAAGAGCCGGCTGGTGGGCACGGTGCTCAACGGGTACCTGTGCCTGAGGAAGCTGGTGGTGCAGAGGACAAAGCTGATTGATGAGACCCAGGACATGCTGCTGGAGATGCTGGAGGACATGACAACAGGTAAAACCACCTCTGTTCCATAAATCCAGCCCTTCGATCGGCCGAGATGGAAAACCACGTTACAGCCACACGAAGAGCTTTTCTAAATGACTGCTACAGTCAGGCGGTTTTATGGCTTCCAGTATTTCCTTCTGGCACAGAAAAGTTGAATGGCATTCCTGGTCACCTCTTATTTCCCAGATAGCTCAGCCTTCTCCTTTTTATGGGACTGTTTTACTGCAAAGGCTTTCTTGGTAACCTTACCAATAAATACCCTTTCGTCTTTCCCAGAGTGGATTTGCAAAAGGAGAGGGCACCAAAGTGTGGGGCTGACTGCAGAAGGATTTACTGCGTGTGCGGAGTTAAAGTGGAATCTATAAAATCGACTCCTGGTCCATTGTGATGTTTCCTTTCCTTGGCAGGCACAGAGTCTGAGACCAAGGCGTTCATGGCCGTGTGCATAGAGACTGCCAAGCGCTACAGCCTCGATGACTACAGGACCCCAGTGTTCATCTTCGAGAGGCTCTGCAGCATCATCTACCCTGTGAGTGCTGTGCTGGGCAGGGCTGCAGCACTGCTGGAGCAGAGCCAGGGAATGCCTTGGGTGGGAAGGGCCTTAAAGATTGTCCAGTGCCACCCCTGCCATGGGCAGGGACACCTTCCACTGTCCCAGCCCCTGTCCAGCCTGGCCTGGGACACTGACAGGGATCCAGGGGCAGCCACAGCTTCTCTGGGCAACCTCCACCCTCACAGGGAGCAATTCCTTCCCAATATCTGACCCAACTTTCCCCTCTTTCAGTCTGAACCCGTTCCCCCTTGCCCTGTCACTCCAGTTCCTGATGACCATTCCCTCTCTGGCTTCCCTGGAGCCCCTGCAGACCCTGTGAGGTGCTTTGAGGTCTCCACACAATCTTCTCTTCTCCAGGCTGAGCATTCCCACCTCTCCCAGCCTGGCTCCATAGGGGAGGAGGTCCAGTCCCCTGAGTAACTCTGTGCTCTCCTCTGGACTTTCTCCAACGGTTTCGTGTCCTTTTTTTATTTTCTGTTGAGGGTCACCAGAACTGTGTGCAGTGCTCCAGGATCTCATGATAGAGGGGGAGAATCTACCAATGACCTGAGGCAACCCTAGATCTGGTTCCTTTTTCCAGGAACAACAGTTTCTGCAGTCATGATTTACCATGAGCCCGTACAGACCTGTATCCCATTGTATCCCATTTGGGGGGTCACTGTTCAAATTCCCTGACGAATTTGGTTACTAAATGATCCTGGAGATCCTCTGAGTGTGGCATGCAGAGCAGATGCACCCGCGGGGAAAAGTTTAGGAACATCCTGCCATAAAAACATGGAAATGGGAGCATGGTTAGGGGAAAACTTACTCACTCTGTCTCTCTGCTGTTCTTTAGGAGGAGAATGAAGTCACCGAGTTCTTTGTCACTCTGGAGAAAGATCCCCAGCAGGAAGACTTCCTGCAGGGTAGGATGCCGGGGAATCCCTACAGCAGTAACGAGCCTGGCATCGGGCCTCTCATGAGGGACATCAAGAACAAGATCTGCCAGGACTGTGACCTGGTGGCTCTGCTGGAGGATGACAGTGGCATGGAGGTGAGAATTTCCTGAGGTTGAGATTTCTTGCACAGACCTGTGGGATGCTGCTTTTGGGCAGCTGGTGATTGCTGGGGTGGTGATGCAACAACCTGAGCTTGTTCTTGACTTGTTCTTCTCTCCGCTTCAGCTTTTGGTGAACAACAAGATCATCAGTCTGGATCTGCCTGTGGCTGAGGTCTACAAGAAGGTGTGGTGTCCCACAAACGAGGTGTGTGTTACCTTTGTACGTGTTAACAGCACAGAGCACCTGTCCTTCATACCCACAAAAAAAATGGGGAAAAATCAAAATCACACGAGTCAGGGTTTATTTCCTGGCACATGATTTATTGGGTGTAGCTGCTCAGCACCTTGTGGTGCTCTGTCAGGACAGATTGTGCACAGCCCTGCAACGTGAGCCGTGGCAGAGCCCTGCCCCAGGTGAGCTGTGTCCTGTGTCACGTGGGACTCTTCCCGAGGAACAAACTGCCCTGGGTTCCCCTGGGGAGAGAGCTGAGCTCTGTCACTGCTTTCAGAGCACATTTCACACTCCATCTGCACACGCAGGGACACCAGATTGCTCCATCACTCTGTGCTTCGGGGACCAACCTGAGTTATTTACGCACAGAACATCCAATGCTTCTCCATATTTGCACTTCTGCTCTCATGTATTTTGTCAGGATCTCAAGCACCTGACAGATCCATCCTCCCAATTTGGTCCCAGTACTGTGTGTTGTGTTTTTCGTGTGAAGAAATGGACCCAGCAGTCTTAAGGGCCAGTCCACCATGTCATACCAAGCTTATTCCAGAGGTGGATGTGGTCCAGACCAAGCTCTTCCTTTTCTTTCCTTGTAGCCACTAAATAAACTCCCACTGAGACCATCACACTCAATCTTGCCCACAACAAATATATTTTAGAGGCACTTGAGATCATAAAAAAAGACTGATCTGCCCAACATTTCTTGGTCATTCCTCATTTCCTCCTGGCCTCAAATTGCCTTTGAAACCTCAGTTTCCTGAAACCATTTGTGGGGAAGAATTCAAACGAAGTGCCTGTTAGCAGTGAATGATGACAAAATGGGTCTCATTAAGCTTTATTTCAGTAACAAAGCCTTCAGTGCTGCGAAATCAAGCCCAAAGCTTGTGACAGTGATCATTTTTTAGCAAGGTACCAACTTGGAAAGGGAAGTGAGGTGCTGTCCTTACTCTGTGAGTTCCGATTTGAATTCTGATCCGGTCTCTGGTGGAAACGATGCCCGTGCTGCCCGTGGGAGCAGCCAGGAGCTGTTCCCGGGGGATGCCAGGCTGGAGCTGCCGTGCAGCTCTCCCGGGAGCAGCTCTGCTGGAGAAAGGCAGAGTTTGCTCAGCATTCCTGTGGATGAACAGCTTTCATCTGTCTTCCTTTGTGAGCACCTCCCAGAGCCGCAGCTCCCGTTCCCTGCGAGCGACAGGCGCACAAGAAACGCAACCTCAGGCCCCTTTTTGTTTCCCTTGTCTCTCAGTGGCTTTTTTTGTTCATCTGCCGTTTTACCAGGGCCCCTGTGGTGTTAATTGCTGGTCGCCAGCGTGGCCTTTGAGCAGATCTTCCCCCCGGGGCTTTCCCTGTGCTTATGTATTTGCTGTGACATTAAGCACTGCTTATTCCACATTAGGCTTAGCGCGATCCCTGACAGGTTTTCTCTTGCAAGGTCTCCTGCTCCCAAATCTGGGATTTTTCTTTTCTGCTTTTTATTCAGACCTATGGATTAAAAATGGAAAGTTTTCGTGATATGCTGTCAGTATTTCCAGCTGGAAATGCATCTGGAAAACTGTTCCTTTCTCAGGGTAAAAGCACAGCTTTTTTGGCTGTATCATTTTAGTGATGCACTGTCTCACTGAAAGCTCATTAAATTGCCTTTTACTCCTCTTCCATTTGCCATCACTGCAGATTTTATCTGTTTGAAAGCATTCATCCAATTAGCCTGTCGTGCTTCGTTTCCTGCATTTCCCAGGTATGCTGTGCCATACCCTCAGAGGAAGGGTTGCCATGGAAAGCAGGTGTTCCTCTGCAGATGAACCCATTTTCCTTGGCTAAATCTTTCAGTGGTGCTAGAGGAAACCTGGAGGAGCTGCAAGGAGGAAGAGAGTGTTTATTACCAGTCTGTCAATGAATTGGCAATGCCAAGAAACGCTGGACAGACCAAGGGATGAGTTATTGATGTTTTTGCAGGTGGCTCTGCTGTTGTTTTTAATTCATCTCAGGAATGGGAGAATGAGGGAGTGAAAGATTTCCCTGTGTTACCATCCTGGGGTGAGACAGATGAGGGAGAGCTGGGGCTGGGATGTCTGAACACCCTGAAACCAGAACCAGGCTTGGACACAAGAGCCCAGAGACACAATTAATAGCCAGCTCTGCTCTTGCAGGGGGAGCCCATGAGGATCATTTACCGCATGCGGGGGCTACTGGGAGATGCAACGGAGGAATTCATCGAGTCCCTCGACTCCACCACTGGTAATGCATTTGTCTGCTGAAAGCTGGGATTAGATTTGAAATCTGAGTTTTGCTGCAGAGCAATGACATTATTATCCTCACAGCAGTGAGCTTAAAGTTGATTGACGTTGCTTTTGCTGCATTTACCTGCTTCACCTCGAGTGAAGGAGGATTTTAGCAGCGCTTTAAAGCTGTGCTTCAGATGTGAGCACTTGCATGGCACAGAGACCATTCTGCCCAGCCCTTCTTCATATTCCTGCTCTTAATTCTTTTCAAATTCAGTACAGCTGAAGTGACTTGAATTGCTGCTAAATGTGTGCTGCTCTACTCTCCATTTCTGCTTTCCCTGCATGAGTGTGTCCCGCTGTGGCTGCTCCTGTCCTCACCAGCTGTGTCTGTCCTGCAGATGAGGAGGAGGATGAGGAGGAGGTGTATAAGATGGCAGGGGTGATGGCCCCGTGTGGAGGCCTGGAGTGCATGCTCAACAGACTGACTGGCATCAAGGACTTCAAGCAGGGCCGGCACCTCCTAACCGTGAGTGTCCCTTGGCTCCGGGCTCAGGAGTTGTGGGGTGGAAACTGCCACAGACATCTGTGAGGTTTGGGCAATCTCCCTTGAGCTGGAGTTCTCTCCCTTTCCCATTGCTCTTGGTTAACATTTCCTTACAAAACCTGAAGTGTGTAGAAACTGAGGGATTGGTAAGAATAAATCCTGTCTTGCTGGAGTGATTTCTGTCTTGGCCTTACCTGAAAACCAAAGCTGTGCTAAGATTTATATTTCTGTAAAAACCTGGCATGTACTGTACCCCAGAAATCTGGAAATTATTGGGTGCTTTTCATTTCAGCAAAATCCACCCCTTTATTGTGAAGGTAGCATAGAGAATTTCTCCCTGTGTTTTGTAGGTGCTGTTAAAACTCTTCAGTTACTGTGTGAAGGTGAAAATAAATCGTCAGCAGCTGGTCAAGCCAGAGATGAACACTTTGAATGTCATGCTGGGAACTCTGAACTTGGTAAGGACAGCCTGCACGTCCACAAGTGTTTTTTCCATGGATTCCAATGAATTTAAGCTACTTCTGACTGCCCTGCTTCCTTGTGACAGCTCTGAGAGATGGGAAATGGTTGCTGTGCTGGCACTGCAAATTATCCTTTGGGTATTCCTTGTGGAACAGGGGGAGTGTGTGGGGCAATTAAACCAGCTGGTGTTCAGTGCCTGCTCCCAGTTCAACCCGTGCCTGCTGGTGTTCAGTGCCTGCTCCCAGTTAAACCAGTGATGCTCCCAGTTAAACCAGTGCCTGCTCCCAGTTAAACTGATGCCTGCTCCCAGTTAAACCAGTGATGCTCCCAGTTAAACCAGTGCCTGCTCCCAGTTAAACCAGTGCCTGCTGGTGTCCCAGTGCCTGCTCCCAGTTAACCCAGTGCCTGCTGGTGTTCAGTGCCTGCTCCCAGTTTACCCAGTTATGTTCCCATCTCTTGCAGGCTCTGGTGGCTGAGCAGGAGAGCAAGGACAGCGGGGGAGCAGCCGTGGCCGAGCAGGTGCTCAGCATCATGGAGATCATTCTGGATGAGTCCAACGCGGAACCTCTGAGCGAGGACAAGGTGAGGGCCCAGGACACCTGGGAACGTTGCCTGGGGTTCAAGGCTTGCAGGTCCCTGCTCCCAGAGATGCTGAGCTGCGAGTCTTACCCTTGTTCCACTGCTGGCAGGTCTTAGCAGGCCTTGAGGAGGGCCCTGAACCAAAAGCACTGCGAGGCTTCGTTAGGATGAGTCTTGCACAGTTGGGGGAGGGTTGTTAGGCACTGCTTGGATCCTTTCCTTCCTGCTTTGGGCCACAGGCCAGCGAGAGACAAGAAAAGACACAGCTTGGCCTTGTTCTTTGGAGTGTTTTTGTACGTGTTGAAAACATGATTGATTTTCCAGTTAATTGAGAATAAAACTGTATCTCATCAGACTGAGAACAAGAAGAGTTTCTCACTCATCTCTTGAAGCTGTGGGTGGATAGGAATCTGTTGTGATTTGGGCTAGAATTATTAGACTTTTGACTGGGAAATGCTCTAACAGTAGGTGGAATAAGTCAGTTGTCATCTGGAGGGGTTGGTACAGCCATTCCACAAGAGCTTTGGGAACGAGGCTGGGTTTATATTTATCAGGGCCTAGACCTCTAACCCTCCACAACTGGAGCAGCTATCACAGCGAGGATTTTCCTGTAGATTTATTCCTGAATGTAAATTCTGCTCTTCTTCCTTCCCAGGGCAACCTCCTCCTGACAGGGGACAAGGACCAGCTGGTGATGCTGCTGGACCAGATCAACAGCACCTTCGTGCGCTCCAACCTGAGCGTGCTGCAGGGGCTGCTGCGCATCATCCCCTACCTGTCCTTCGGCGAGATGGAGAAGATGCAGATCCTGGTGGATCGATTCAAGCCCTACTGTAACTTTGATAAGTATGTTGACACAGCTGAAAGCACCTCAAGTTAGTTGTACTCACACGTCTCTACCTTTGTTTCCTCATTGGTGCTCACTCCAGTGTAATGAAAAGCTTCAGCTTAATTTCCTGTTTCACTTCTGAGCCATTTGTGAAAGAAATGTGTGAGCTCTAGCTCAAGAAATAGTTCTTTAGAGAGTATTTTGAGGTGGCAGGGGTCTGACTAGCTTTTCTGAGTCTCTGAGCTGGGGCAGACAAATCATTCATCAGTGAAAATGTAAATGAGAATGATAGACATTTCTTCTCTTTGCTCAGGTATGATGAGGAGCACAGTGGAGATGATAAAGTTTTCCTAGATTGCTTCTGTAAAATAGCAGCAGGAATAAAGAACAACAGCAACGGCCATCAGCTAAAAGACCTCATCCTGCAGAAGGGAATCACACAGAACGCCCTGGATTACATGAAAAAGCACATTCCCAGTGCAAAGAAGTAAGAGTCACTATTTAATGTGTGTGGTTAATGTGTGTGGCTGTCCTGGACATCCTCCTCTCATTCCATCCCCACAATCTGCCAAGAGATCCATGATCTGTGCATTCAGGAGCATTCAGAGCTGTGGGGAGGCAGTGCACCTATGGGGATGAGCTAAAAGCCTGACATCTCCCCAGCTGATACCCATCCAAGCTGAATCTGTGGATATCACAGTCCTTGTGTTTCCTGCCTGCTCCCTCCTGTTGCACAGCAACAGAGTTTTGCCGGTGGTGGCCAACTCCAGCTCAGAAATCCCCAGGCTGAGTTGGCACCGTGGCTGTGGACAGCATGCGAGTGGGAGTGTGACTGTCCCTTCATTAGTGAGCTGGGGGGGACACGGGGGAGGGAGCTCTGCTGCTGGCTGGGAGATGCCCTTCAGCTGCTGCCTCTTGTTCCCCATGCAGTTTGGATGCAGACATATGGAAGAAGTTCTTATCTCGCCCTGCGCTTCCTTTTATCCTGCGCCTGCTCCGAGGCCTTGCGACGCAGCACCCTGCAACACAGGTCAGGCTCGGGAGGCGGTGGCCCTGCATTGTCACTGTGCTTTTGGGGCTGTGGCTGAGGGCTAATTCCTCTAACAGTTGGTTCTACACTGATTTTTGTTGGGTTTTGTCATCCTCGCCACAGTTGGAACAGTTTTGCTCACAGCTTTTCTCTGCCAGAACATGTCGGTTCTAGTCTGAAGGGAATTCTCTTAGGGGGATGAAGCAGAGAGAAAATCCTGAACTTAGCTGTTATGAGAATGCGGAAGCCTGTTGGGAATCTCAAAGTAGGCACAGGTGTGGGAGCTGTTCAGGTGTTCCTGGGCAAGGTCTGCCTTTGCTGAGCATCCTCTGAGTGTTGTGTGCCACACGACAAGACTGGGAACATGACTTTGTGTCTTTGTCTTGATGCCTTGAGCCTCTGTTGGGCAACTTCGTCAGAGATTGTGACTTCAGTATTTCCTCCTGCTGTGTGGTGTGAGATTGGCACAGCAATGTTAAGAGAAGGTAATTATTGATAAGCTCCTCAGGGTGTGATTGTTGGTGTTGGAAGGCATCAGTACAATGTATTATCATGAAATAAATGTTTTATCCAGCATCCCTGTCTGAGCTCTTGGTAATGGCCAGTGGAGAGGCGAATTGCCCCAGTCTTACACACAGTTTTAGGGCCCAGGAGCACTAAAAAGGGAGGGAAGACACTTGCTGCAGCTCAGTGCTGCTGCCCAGCTGTCCCCTGGGCTTCGAGGGGACAGTCACTGTCCCAAGCCCCCTTTTCCTGACCAGGGCGCTGTGTTCCCATCCCTGCCAGGTGCTAATAGGAACAGACTCCATCACCAACCTGCACAAACTGGAGCAGGTGTCGAGTGACGAAGGCATTGGGACGCTGGCCGAGAACCTCCTGGAGGCACTGAGGGAGCACCCCGAGGTGAACAAGAAGATCGACGCCGCGCGGAAGGAGACGCGCGCTGAGAAGAAGAGGATGGCCATGGCCATGAGGCAGAAGGCCCTGGGCACTCTGGGCATGACGGTAATGGCTGTGTGCTCTGCTCCTCCAGGGGCTTTTCCTTCTCCTTGCTCCAACTGCCACAGCAGGAATTGTGTAAAATGATTTATTGAAGGATATTGCAGAGTTCCAGCCCTCAACCTGCTTGGTGCTGCTGGGAGAGGGAACAAGGCTGCTGGGAAATGGGGTGGGCATGGTGTAGTTTGTCATTCTTTTTAACCTGCCTGAGCTTTTCTCTCTTCCAGACAAATGAGAAGGGCCAGGTGGTGACCAAGACTGCGCTGCTTAAACAGATGGAGGAGCTGATAGAGGAACCAGGACTGACCTGCTGCATCTGCCGGGAGGGATACAAGTTCCAGGTAAGGGGAGCCAGAAATTCCAGGTGATGGTGGATGGGAGATTCAGGTAGTGGGAGCTAAAAGTTCCAGGTGATGATGGATGGGAGATTCAGGCAGTGGGAGCTAAAAGTTTCAGGTAATGGGAGTTAAAAGTTCCAGGTGATGATGGATGGGAGATTCAGGTAGTGGGAGCTAGAAGTTCCAGATAATGGGAGTTAAATTTCCAGGTAATGGTGGATGGGAGATTCACATTTCAGGTAAAGGGAGATAGTAGTTCCAGATGAAGGGAGAGGGAGATTCACGTTCAGGTGAAGAGAGGTACATTTTCCAAGCCCTCTGCCCTGCTAAGGGGACTTGCCAGTATCTGGCTGCACAAGTGTTGGCACTGGAAGATCAGGAAGTCTCAGGGTTGGTTCTTGAGTGCAGCAATTCCAGAGGTGCTTGGGAAGTGGAAGTGTTTTCTGCAGTGAAAGCTGGAAAAACACAGGATCAGTTTAAGTTTGAGCTTGGGCCTGGAAGAGGTGGTGTGGAAGGAGCAGGAGATGTGAGCTGTGGCAGAGCTGAGAGGGTTCTGAGGCAGCTGTGGTGTCCTTGCAGCCCACCAAGGTGCTGGGGATCTACACCTTCACCAAGCGCGTGGCGCTCGAGGAGTTTGAGAACAAGCCCCGCAAGCAGCAGGGCTACAGCACCGTGTCGCACTTCAACATCGTGCACTACGACTGTCACCTGGCAGCTGTGAGGTACCTGCTGCCCTCAGCATGGGGCTGGGGGCCTTTCTGGGGGATTTGGGGTCCTGTCACTCACCCTGGAACTCGGGATGGGGTGGCTTCGTTGTTGATCACTTCACAGCCACAGGCTTCTCTGTCATGGTCTGCTTTAATACTGGACTCTGCCAAGTCCGGCACTGAGAGAAGCTGTGGAATTGTCACTTTTGGGACCCCCCTCACCTGCCTGGTATGCTCTTTGTCCGTGCAGACTCGCTCGGGGCCGTGAGGAGTGGGAGAGCGCAGCCCTGCAGAATGCCAACACCAAGTGCAATGGGCTTCTGCCAGTGTGGGGGCCACACGTGCCAGAGTCTGCTTTTGCCACGTGCTTGGCACGGTGAGTACAGACGGGTTCTCCCCAGCTGGTTGCATCTGGGTGAGTCAGAGCCTTGCCACACACTCCTCTGAAATCTTGGCATCAGGGTGGTGCAGCTGAGTCTTGGTAAAACGGAGCCATTTCAGAGCGAATCCCCTAAAACAGTGCAGGTGTCTGTTTGTTCCTTGGCTCCATGTAAATAATTTCAGTGCCTCCTTAGTCCCCAGTCACTCCTGAAGAGCAATGTTGATTCATTTGTGACCCAGTGAGCCCCTGCTGTGCAAAGAAACCTTCTGACAGCAGTGGATTCTTCCCTAGTGGAGATTTCCAGAATTCTTTTGGGTGGTAGTGAGGTACTTAAACACCGACCTGGAGCAGATGGAGTTGCTGCTGTCAGGATTCTGATTCACCTTGTGCTGGGTTTGTGATGTCACATTAGAAGTTTTGAACCTCACAGGGCGTAGGTGTGGATTAGATACTGGGAAGAAATTCTTCCTTGTGAGGAGGTGTGCACTGACACAAGACCAGAGACCTTACGGATGTCCCATCCCTGGAAATGTCCAAGGCCAGGTTGGGTGGAGCTTTGAGCAGCCTGGGATAGTGGAAGGTGTCCTTGCCCATGGCAGGGGTGGCACTGGATAATCGAATGTCCCTCCAGCCCAGACCATGCTGGGATTCTGTGCAATCAGGAGTGGTAACATCCTGGAAGCATTTCAGCCAGGGAGCTGTATTGCAGCTCCTGGCCATGGGAAAACAGTATTGATGAGTGGCTGTGTGTCTGCAGATGGAATTGGATCCCAGCTGGGAGCCTCCCTTTGGGAAGGTGACTCCAAGGTAGCAGGGGCTGCCTGTTTGTTGCCTGTTCACTCTTTCAAGCTGCTCCTGCAGTCCCTGCTCAGACCCGGGGCTGTGCTGCGGGAAGGGAAAGGCTATAAAAATATATCTAAAAGGGTATAAAAAGAAAGGACAAAAATCACCAACATCAGGAGGAGCAGCTCTGTGAAGGCTCCCTGCTGTTTTGCAGACACAACACGTACCTCCAGGAGTGCACGGGGCAGAGGGAGCCCACGTACCAGCTCAACGTGCACGACATCAAACTGCTCTTCCTGCGCTTCGCCATGGAGCAGTCGTTCAGCATCGACACGGGCGGCGGCGGCCGGGAGAGCAACATCCACCTCATCCCCTACATCATCCACACCGTGCTCTACGTCCTCAACACGTCAGTACCGCCCTCCCTCAGCCCCGGGAACCCTGGCTCTGCTCGGTGCACGGGCGGGGAGGATGGGAAATCACACCGAGTTTTAGGAGGGACGGGATTGTGTGTCTTAAGTGGGTTGTTAAGGATTTACATTGTTGGGAGTGAAGCCTGGACATGCCGGATAACAGGGAACCTATTGAGTAAAAGCAATTGGGAATTAGCTTCTCTTTCCATTCTAGATGTAATTATTACCTCTGGGGTGAGCAACAGGGTTATTACATTAAAGAAACTCTGCCAGCTTAATTTTCTCCTGAGCAGGCAGAAGAGACACTGCAATGAAGTAATTGTTAGTTGAAAACTTAACCCTGATATCATTTTATTCAGTGTCCAAATAACACAGTTTTGTTTCCACATTTGATGTCCTAGAATTCTCCTGGAGGAGGGTTCAGCTCCATCCGATTTTCCTGATATTTTAAATTATTTTTTTGGGTTATCGTTATTATTTTTAGCAATAAATAGCCCTGCGCTGAGGCTGCATGGCCACATCCATAGGCACCAGATGCTTTGGAATGCATGAGCTGGTTCTGATCATGCAGAAATGGCATGCCCAGATATATCCTCTATTTGAGTAGCTAGATATTAGAAAGTAATACTAATTAGATGAGGGTATAAGTATTAAAATACACAGCAAGGTCACTCCAAATGCAGTGCAGTGAAATCCCTCTCACTTTCCCGCCTGGAACTAATCAAGGTTTTGGCTGTAATACAATTTCTCTTTTGTTTTTAATATCTATCTCCAGATCCCTGTGCTATTGTTTCCCCAGTCTTTTGGGAGACAAATAAATGGAACTGTTTGTTTCATCTTGTTAGGCTGCTGTTGGCACCACAGAGCCCAGAACCCGCTGGGCAGACACGGAGAAAGGCCTTCTGTGCTTCCCAGACAGAACTTTTAATATTAAATGGAGAAAATAAAGAGCTACTACTTGGCTCCCAGCTGCATCTTGTAGCTGATGAAAAGGTCACACAACTCTGACAGCTTTATCTGCTGGGATGCTGCTTTGTGCCTGATAGGGAGGGTTTATCTCACTTAAAAATCGAGGGTCTGACCTGGCTGGGGGCCTCTTCCTGGGGCAGAAGAGCCACAGGTGTGGCGAAGTGTGATACAGCTTCCCAAAGTCACTGCAACACTGGGTTTGTGTGCACTGTCAGTTCTGGGATGTCACAACTTCTGAGAGAATAGAGCTCTGGGGGAAAGGAGAAAAATTACAAAATATGTATGAACTTGTAGGAAGTAGTTTTACCTTTTAGGTTTGAATTTGGCTTGTATCTTCCCAGGGGTTGCTTTTGCAGTGGAATTGTCTGAATGGATGCAGGTGTGGCTGTGGGAGCTGCAGGCACTGGGTGGTGTCCCATGGGAGGTGGTGCCACTCCAAGGCACACACAGGCTGGCCTGGCTCTGTTTTTTTCTCAAAAAAAAGGGAAAAACAGCTCTACAGTGGTGGTGTCTTCCACCGGGGCAATGGCAGTGCCTGGCAAAGCTCTCCAGTGCCACACACAAGGAAAGGCAGTGCTGGGCTGGTGTGATTCCCTGGGAGCAGGCCCTCGGCCAGGGGTGAATTTGGGAAAGCTGGTGGTGCCCACTGGGGACAAATCCTCAAGCAGGGATGAATTTGGGGAAAGCTGGTGGTGCCTGTTGGGGGAAAATCCTCAGCCAGGGATGAATTTGGACAAAGCTGGTGGTGCCCGTTGGGGGCAGGTGATGAATTTGGGAAAGCTGGTGGTGCCCACTGGCGACAAATCCTCAAGCAGGGATGAATTTGGGCAAAGCTGTGGCACCCAGCTGTGTCCCCGTGCCGGTGCACAGACACTGCACCCCGAGCTCCTGGGCAGGCACAGCTGAGCCCTTGGGGCCGGAGCAGCCTCTGAGCTTCCTGTGTTGCAGGACCCGAGCGACGTCGCGGGAGGAGAAGAACCTGCAGAGCTTCCTGGAGCAGCCCCGCGAGAAGTGGGTGGAGAGCGCCTTCGAGGTGGACGGGCCCCACTACTACACCGTGCTGGCCCTGCACATCTGTCCCCCGGAGCGGTGGCGGGCCATCCGTGGGGACATCCTGCGGCGCCTGCTCGTCACCTCCCACGCACGCGTGGTGGCACCGGCGGGAGCCAGCAGGTCAGTGCCCTCCCCGGGGCTGGGCGTGGGTGGGCATGGCTGCCAGCGCTGCTCCTGCTGCTGGCACAGGGCCGCAGGGGTCACTGGCACAGCTTGTGTCACTATCACAGCTTGTGTCACTGTCACAGAGCCACAGGGGTCACTGTCACTGTCGCAGCTTGTGTCACTGTCACTGAGCCACAAGGGTCACTGTCGCCGTCACAGCTTGTGTCACTGTCGCAGAGCCACTCGTGTCACTGTCACTGCTTGTGTCACATCACAGAGCCACTCGTGTCGCTGTCACAGAGCCATGTGGGTCACTGTCACAGCTTGTGTCCCCATCACTGAGCCATTTGTGTCACTGTCTCACAGAGCCACTTGTGTCACCACCAAAGAGCCACATGTATCACAGTCACAGCTTGTGTCACCATCACAGAGCCACTCGTGTCACTGTCACAGAGCCACGGTGTCACAGCTACAGCTTGTGTCACTGTCACAGAGCCACAGTGACAGTCACAGAGCTGTTTGTGTCACACTATCACATTGTCACAGAGCTGTTTGTGTCACTGTCACAGAGCCACAGTGACAGTCACAGAGCCACTCATGTCACTGTCACACTGTCACAGAGCCACAGTGACAGTCAGTGTGTCCCTGTCAGACTGTCACAGAGCCACTCGTGTCCCTGTCAGACTGTCACAGAGCCACAGTGAAAATCACAGAGCCACTTGTGGCACTGCCACACCTGTTCATGTCACTGTTACACTGTCACAGAGCCACAGTGACAGTCACAGAGCTCTTTGTGTCCCTGTCACACTATCACACTGTCACAGAGCTGTTAGTGTCACTGTCACTGTCCCAGAGCCCCTGGCAGCCCCTGGGGTGTGTGTAGTTTACACCAGGTATTAACCCCTGTGAGTAACCTTTGCCCTCCGTGTCCAGAGCTGCACAGTCCCAGCCTGGGCTGGGCTGGGAGGGATCCTAAAGACCCCCAGTGCCACCCCTGCCAGGGCAGGGCCACCCCCCCAGCCCAGGGTGGCCCTGGGGGCTGTGTTGCCTTTTTCAGCCTAGAAACGAAATTCAGGATCATTTTAGCAGAGGAGGTAAGAGAAAAGTGAATCTTTCTCAGAGCTCCAGGGGCACTTCTGGAACAATATCCACGAAAGCCCAAACCCACAGAGCTGAGCACAGGTTTGAGGAAATTAGCAGAATTTCTAAAAAACATCGATTCAGAGGCCAAGAGGTGATGCAGCTGCAGCCCAGGGCTGGGATGAGCAGGAGCTTTAATTGCAGGTGTTCCTGGAGGGGATCCATGAGCTGATCCATGAGCTGATCCATGAGCTGATCCATGAGCTGGTCCATGGAAATGATGCTTTCCCTCCTTCCTCCCCCACTCAGCACCGCAGCAGCTCCAGCCATGAGCTGTGCCTCACTCCCTCTGCTCCCTGAAGAAGCTCTTCCTGGGCCCTTCTGCTCAGTGCTCCAGCCTCTCTCAAATAGGAGAAGAGAAATAGAAATCAAATGCCATTGCTTTAAAAAAAGAAAAAAAAAATCAATAGCAGCTGTCAGGCACTTGAAGCACAAGAATAAGTGGCTGTGCCTGCCTGACAAAGGCACATATTTCCAGAGAGGGAAAGGGAATTCCAGTTTCTGAAAGGATGATTTGAAATAGCTGTCATAATTAGGAGTCAATTCATAATTATTCTAAGTCGCCTTAAAGGGCATTCTTATGCTGATGACATTAATTAGGTGTTTGATAAAGTCATTACATTGTGGTTGCACTAACCCAGCACGGTGCTCTTGGAAAAGGAGAGAGCCCTGAAAGGAACTCCTCTATTGATCCTTCAGCTCACCCTGCCTCCTGTTTCCCCTTCCCCTGAACCCTGGGAAAGGGAGGTCTGACAGATTTATTACTTTATTATTTATTCTATTATTTATTATTTTATTATTACTGTATTATTTTATTATTTATTTTTTACTATTATTTTATTATTTATTTATTAACACCCCTGGAGGCCCAAGGGTGTTAAAAAAATAAATGCACAGAATACTATGCAACAAGAATAAAATATTCTGGTTGAGACAGCACGGAAGAGCAATTTCACAAACCTTCATAATACCAAGGCACCCGAGTTCTTCAGCCAATACAATATCATCTACACAGCCTTTTAAAAATAAAAAAAAAAAACACATAAAAAGTTAAAGATTATCAATAAAGTGATACCAGTTAAACAGGGTATCAGATAAACCTTCTACTCCAATAAAAAGCACTTAATTTTGGCTTTTTATTGACACTGCCACATCACTTGAAAATGAATTATCAAAATCAGAAATGAAAATTGTTGTAACCTATGCAGACAGAAGCCTGGGAAAGTTAAGCAGCACATCTGAGCTAACAGTGAAAATCTTTTTACAGGCCTAGGAAATCCAGAATGTCAGTGTCTGCCAAATAAATTAAAACAGTCTTTCAATTTATAAATTAAAAATCCCTGAAAGAACTTAAGGGTACCTCCATGAATCTTGAAGTAATTTTTCACTTTGTTGCTACTTGCAGAAAATACTAGCAGTATTTCAGAACTTCTTTATGGAATAAATAATTCCCAAGTCAGGACAGGAATGCTTTTAAAACAACAACTTGCATTTAGATTGAAGTGGATGGAGATGCTTCAGGAAGCTTTGTTACTTTGTGGGTTTGGTGCTTTTGAAACCCTCACTCAGTGGTTCTGCTCCTTCCCCGAGTGAGTGTGTGATAAAAACATCTCGGAGCAGGCAGGGCCAGGAACTTGCAGCTGAAGCACCCAAGCTCTGGAGTTCCAGGGGAACACGCTCAGAAACAGTGCTGGGAATTATTCAAGGTTTATTCAAGGGCTTTCTTTAATCTCTGCAGACCAAGGGAGCACAAAGCCTCCCTCTGATAAAGCCTCTCAGAAGTAGCAATGTGGCAGTTCTGATTTCCGAGCTCTGTGCTTATTTATTCTCTGGAAAATCAGGGAGAGGACGATGGGTGGCGAAACGCTCTGCAGATGAGTGCCAATATCTGAATTTGTCGGCTGAGGCAGAGGAAGCCACTGGCTCTGACACCAGGGCAGAGTCTGCATGCAGAGGAATAAAATCAGCATTCCACAGGCGGGGCGGTGTCTGGGAACAGCTCCGCTCCGAGAGCACCGTGGTGAAGGTTGGGGACACCTGAGCATCTCAGAAAAGGGACAGAGTCACTGCAGGAGTCACCTCAGGTCCCCTCGTGGTGCTGTGAATGGCAGGGAGTGCAGCAGTGCTCTGCATTCCCTCATTGCAAATCCCACCCATCCCTGTCCTGTGGGGAGGTGCCCGTCCTCAGCTGGGCCAGGCAGTGCTGGATTTGGGGATAGTCGAGCCCAAAAGGGCTTCTGGCTCTGCCAGGAATGATGGTACCACCGGGGGGAGGAATGCTCAGCACCTCCCTTGTTTTGGAAACACTTCCTGTTTAAACCCAAAAATGAAATTACCTGAATGGATCTGAGTTCCGCGTTTGCCCTTTCTCTGTAAATACAATTTACAGATTCCGATGAACTGAATCGAGCGTTCGTTGTTACTGACCCAAAAATTGTGGCTAAAAAAATCCCACGGATGTTTCTCAGTGCAGCTTTCATCTGGAATTTGGGAGGAAAAGATCCTTTTGATTTTTTTCCCTTTGCTCCCCACTGTGACCTCTGTAAAACTCTGATGAAGGAGGCCAGGCTTCCCCCGTGGCCGTGTGTGGCTCTGTGCTGGCAGTCCTGTCCAGCTGCTGGAATTCCTCCCGCAGTGACACACAGCTGCTCCAGAAGGTGACTGCAGCCCCAACCCACAAGGGCCTTTGGTTTTCAATTAAAGGAGCAGGCTCCAATTAGATCAAACCCATTCACATGAAAAGAAAAGTCTGTCTGGCAGTGTTTGGGAGGCCAGAATTAGCCTCGCTCTGAGTTGCTCTTCATCCCGTGGAAATTTAGTCACCTTTACTAATTGGTTTTCCTTTAAATAATTAAGCTGAGCTGCCCCAGCAGGCTGCCACCTACTGAGATGTCTGTTTTAAGGGCACACACGCACAAATGGAGCCTTTAATAAAAACAGAAAAAAGTCCCTTTTCCCCCCCAAAAAACCCCAAGCTGGGGCAGTTTGTGGTTTTAACCCTGTCATGTTGCTGACCTGCAGCAGCTGAGCTGGCCCTGAGTGGATAAAAAACAGCTTTTAATTTTTGTGAAGCTCTGAGGTGCTGAGCAGGAAGCAGCATGTGATGGGGCAGATGTACCTGAGGAACACAGGCAGGAAAATTCCAAACCCATTAGAGCTGCTGGCAGGAGGTTCTGCCTTGCCAGAACCTGTTTGTGATTAATCCTGCAAACCTGGGGAGCTGCTGCCGTCCCAGCACAGCTCTGCCCCTTTTAGGGCATTCCTCATCTCCAAATCCAGGTGCTGGATTTCCAGGAGAAGCCCTTTCCTGGCAGGAGAATAACCAAGCAGATATTAAATGGAAATTCCTCCATTTCTTCGAGGACAGGATATTTTCCTCAGTCCAGAAATGCTGTGATGAGTGAGAAGCACAGATCTGTTTCCTGTCCTTGCAGACCTGGACTCAGGTGTTCCTGCAGGAATCTGCTGTTCCCCAAGCCCTGAACACCCAAACAAGGGCTGGACGTTGTTTTTCCTCCTCTGCCGTTGCCTTCCTGTGCAGTGTGAGCCCTGCACTCCCTCTGTGCATTTCCCTCCTGTGGAATTAGGTTTTAGTGTCAAACCTTCAAACCTGCCCGGCTGGAGCAGGGTCACTTCCCAGGGAAAACCTCAGATGCCCTAGAAGAGCCAGCAGAGCTCCCTCAGAGCCATTCCCTGCTGGGCTCTGTGGCCCTCCCCGTTCGTTAGGTGGCTTATCAAAGCCTCGTGCAGGGATTAATGAGCCCCTGATTTCCCTCTCGCAGACTGGCGGACAAGGCCGTGAAGGAATACGCCACGTACCGCTCGGGGCTGCTCTTCTGGGCACTCGTAGATCTCATTTACAACATGTTCAAGGTAAGGAGAGCTCGGGATTCCTCTGCAGCAGCTCCAGCTCGGCTCTGGCAGCTTTCTCACCACAGCAATTACAGGAGTTTGAGACAGAAGGCAAAGTTTGAAGCTGATTTTTCCGAGATCCTTGGAAACAAAACTTCACAGGATCTCAGGATGGTTTGGGTGGGAAGGGCCTTAAAGCTGATCCAGTGCCACCCCTGCCATGGCAGGGACACCTTCCACTGTCCCAGGTTGCTCCAAGCCCTGTCCAGCCTGGCCTGGGACACTGCCAGGGATCCAGGGGCAGCCACAGCTTCTGTGGGCACCTGTGCCAGGGCCTCCCCACCCTCCCAGGGAAGGATTTTTTCCTTCTTCCTTTTCCTCCTTCACCTTGTGAAAGCAGAAAGGCCACAGGAGGCTGCCTGTGCTCACTGTGCCCCTCGCAGCTGAAGAATGGAGAGACTTTTCCCCTTGGCAGCACTCCTGTATTGTGTATTTGCTTATTTTTCCTTTTCATTGTTCAGGGAAGGAAGGACATTCCAAGCTGTGCCAGGGAATGGTTGGGTGAGGAAGGAGGGGCAGAAAGAAACCTGCAGCTCCCACAGAGGGTTCAGTACTCGGGGGGTGTTTCCTCTTGTAAAAAAAAGATGATGAAGTTGCAGTTGGGGAATTTTTCTCTCTCTTGGTTGTTCGCAAGAGGCAGGGATGGAGATCCAGCAGCAATGGGAGGAGGCACCAGTAACTTTTTTTTTTTTTTAAATTAAATATTTAATTTTGGGGCTGATTTGGTGTCCCTGTCCCCTGCCAGAAGGTGCCTACCAGTAACACAGAGGGAGGCTGGTCCTTCTCTCTGGCCGAGTTCATCCGCCACAACGACATGCCAATCCACGAGGCTGCAGACAAGGCCCTGAAAACCTTCCAGGAGGAATTCATGCCAGTGGAAACGTTTTCCGAGTTTTTGGATGTGGCTGGTGAGTGTTTGCCTGCCCTTTTATAGGCTGCCTGGGAGGCTGCAGCATTCCTGCCACGGCTGCAGCTCGGGATGGGACAGGGAGAGCAGAGAGGCCTGGAGTGTCCCCAAGGGGACACACCTGAGCAGCCCCAGGTGGGAAAATCCCTCCCACCTGATCCTGTTCAACATCTGGAGTACAGCTGGAAGGGCTTTGGGGCATCTGATGTGATGGGAGGCAGTGTTTTGTGTGCAGCCAGAGCTCCTCTGCAGGGTTCTGGTGCCTGCAGGAGTCAGGAGATGCTGGAATCGTGCAGGGAATTCTGTTTCCCTCTCCAGATCTGTGCCCCAGGCCAGCCCAGCACAGGGAGCAGGGCTGGCCATGGCTCCATGTGGCTGGAGCAGGTTCCATATGGATTTAATGTACACATTGCAGTCCCTCCTGCACACACACCCCACAGGGCTGTGCCCAGCCTTAAAATAACCCTGCAGCTGTCAGCTCCTCACACATGGCCCAGCACAGAGCCCGAGGGGGCAGGACCCACAGCCTCATGGGGCTGATCCTTCTCTTGTCTTCTTCTGTTCAAAGGACTCTTGTCAGAAATCAACGATCCCGACAGCTTCCTCAAGGATCTGCTGAACTCCATCCCCTGAGCCGCCAGCACGGAGAAGCTTTGGGCAGAGCCTCCATCGCTTGCCTTCCACCCCTGTGTCCCTCCTCGTGCAGTCTGTCCCTTCCCCGAGGAGTGCTGCAGTTTTTTGTTGGATTTTTTTTCTTTTTTTTTTTTTTTTTGTTTTCTTTTCTTTTGGTTTTTTTTTTTTCTTTTTTTGTTTGTTTGTTTGTTTTTTTATTTTCTACAATTTTCCTTCATGGAGTGATTTGGAATTTAGATTTGTTTTTATCTTGTGTTTCAGCGCTTCTATCTGTAAAGCCTTGTGCATTCGAGCTGTTTGAAAGAACTTGTACAGAGAGGAATCCAAACCAGTAAATCTTAAATGCTTTAGTGTGCACCTCTTTGAAGTTAAATAAACCGAACAAATGGGTAAGCTGGGTTTGACTGGTGCTTGAACCGGGCAGGAGCCGAAATGCCGAGCTCTTTGTCCGTTTGTGCTGCTCTGTGAGCCCTGGGGCTGGGCAAGGAGCCCCGGGGGGCAGAGCTCCGGCTCTGGGTGGGACAGGAGCCTCAGGGAGCTGTGCTCTGCAAGGACAGCGTTCCCTCCCCTTCCCTTCCCCGAGCTCCTGTCCCTGTCCCTGCGGTGCCAGCTCTGTCCTGGCTGTCCTCCCCAGGGCTAGGGGGTGCAGGCTGAGCCTCGATGGCTTCCTGGAGGGATGGGGCTGCTCACATCCCTCTGTGTCTCTGGGGGCTTCCAGCACCTGTCCTGGAGCCCTGCACAGCCCCACCTGTCCCCTGTCCCCCTGCATGCCCTGAGCCAGCCCTGCCCGGGGCAGCCGTGCCCTCCTCTCCTGCCCGTGCATGCTGCACCCGTGGCACAGCCCTGCTGTACCCAGTGCCACCGCCGAGGCTGCGCTCCAATAAAGCTTTCCCTGCTTCCTCGTCTGTTTGAACTTGGATTTCCTAGCACTGTCCCATCCCAGAAATAGTAGTAATAATAATAATAATATTTCCCTGCCTTCCTTGTCTCTGTTTGAGCTTGAATTTCCTAGCACAGTCCCATCCCAGAAATAGTAGTAGTAATAATAGTAATAGTAATAATAATAATAATAATAATATCAATAATTTTGGAGGCCGAATGAGTCGCCAGCCCGTTTGGTGCCTGCTGTCAGTGATGGCAATTAGCAGCGGGGTGAGGGTGCAGTGTTTTTGTCCTCACCTCCGTGGGGGCTGATGTCACCCCCGGCAGATGGAATTGCTGCTGACAGGGGAACAGCAGGAAACGCCCCGGAGAGGTTGGGGTTGGTGTCCCACAGGGGTCTGTGTGGCCCTGTGAGGTGCAGGAGGGGCTGGCTGGGGTTGGCTCTGGGAGCAGCGATCCTGGAGCCACATCAGAGAGCAAACAGAGCTCGGGGAGAGCCCCGGGAGGCCCAAGCTAACAGAGCTCTCTGCAGCAGCGGCCGTGCTGTGCCGGGATGGGCACAGGGGTCACTCCTGGGCAGTGCCACTCCTCTGGGGTCAGTGACCTCCCGGAGCCCCTGACCCTGGGAGCAGCAGGAGCGGCTCACAGGAGCTCTGGGACTGTGGCCGTGGCTCGGAAGCTCTCACAGCCAGGGCAGGACAAACCCCGGTGTGTGCTGCCCCTGCCCTCAAGCTCCACACACGAGGCTGGGGACGCTGGGGGAGCACCAGGCTGCCTCCCTGCCCTGCCCAGGCTCTGTCCCGACAGAAACAGAGCTTTTCCCCTGCAGCCTCGGGGTGCCTGCAGCCCCTCAGCTCCTCCCCAGCTTTGCCCCTGGCCGGGGAGCACTGTCACCCTGGGCAGAGCCTTCTGCAGCCTCCCCAGCCAGGGAGCATCAGCACGGCTCTGCTTTCTGCTGATGGAAATCCTGCCGGCCGGGCTGATTCACAGCCCACGTGTGAGGAATTGGGGATCCAGGGGAAAATGCCCTGAGCTCACCAGGAGGGCTGCAGAAGGGGCTTGGGTGCGTTCAGCACAAAATCACTCCAGGGATGCCCTCCTGGCACTGAGGGGCTGGGAAAAGCCAGGGGCAACCACCTGAACCTCCAGGAGCAGCCACTGTCTCGTTTCCAAGAGGGAAAAATTAATGATTAAACCCTTATTTGCAGGGTTTTTTGGCAGGATTGATTCCACCTGTTCTCATCGGGGAGGAACCAGCCCCAGGGGTCAGCGGGGATCGCAGTCCCCTCCCAGGGGGAAGATGTCAGCAGGAGATGGTTTTGGGTCAAATCAAATGCACAAAGGACGTGTGGAGGGGAAGATTTCGTGCTGGGTTTGAGCCCCAGGCAGGTTGGGGGCTCCGGGCCCTGCCCCCAACGGCACCACCATGGGGTGGGGAGGTTTTAGGGAGTGTGAGGAGCTCTGGATGTGCCTCTGGAAGGATTTTATTTTCCTCTTTAGCTTTCCCAGAGCAGGATCTGCCCGTGCCCAGCGCTGTTCCTGCTCCAGGCTCTGCTGCTGCAGGCCCCACGTTTGGGGTGGGAATTATGACCTCTCTCCCATCCCACAGGGATTTTCTTCCTCATCCCACAGAGCCCAGGAGGAGTCAGACTCATTCCCTGCTCCAATTCGCACACTCGAGTGCTGCAGAGCTCTCCTTCCCTTCCCGCCGGGAGCATCAGGCTCCTCACCGTGGATTTCCCACCCCAAAAATCAGAGTTTTTCTCGTGGAAAGGAGTGGCACTGGCACTCCTGAACCTGACTCAGCCCCGTCCCTTCCCCTGGGAAACACAAGCCCTGCGTGGGTGAATCACAGCCGAGCTGTGCGAGAGCCCAACCAAGGCTGGGTTTGGATCTCCCCGGAGATGCACAATGTCCCTGGAGCCACAGGAGAAATGGGAATGCTCCGAGAGCCCAGCTCTGCTTTTGGGGCTGCAGCAATGAACCCTGCCTGCCCCACAGGGGAGATATTTGGGGGTTTTTTTGCCACTGAATTTTTGCCCACTTCTCAGCAGGGTAACACTTTCCCTACAGCCCTTCCCCAGTGGGGAAGGTGGGTGATACAAAAGAGGGCAAATATTAAACAGAAATTGGAAAAATTACACAGTTTGTGGTGTAAGTCCAGCTTTCACATATGGAGACAGGCTGAGCTGGAAAAAAAAAAATCAAGAACACCATGGTTAGTCTTGGCTGTTCCTGCAAGGGATGTTGGGTCTGACATCTTTCCCATCTTTTTCATCTTTTTAATCTTTTTCATCTTTCCCATCTTTTTCATCTCTCCCACCTTTCCCATCTTTTTCTTCTTTCCCATCTTCCCCATCTCTTCCATCTTCCCCATCTCTTCCATCTTTGCTAGCTCTCCCATCTTGCCCATCTTTCCCATCTTGTTCATCTTTTCCATCTCTCCCATCTCTCCCACCTCTCCCATCTTTGCCACCTTTTCCCTCTTTCCCAACTTTCCCACCTTTTCCCTCTTTCGCACCTTCCCCACCTTCCCCATCTTTCCCACCTCTCCCATGTCTCCCAGCCGCGGGCACACGGCAGGGGCTGGGGAAGCGGCTGGAGATATTTTAATTTGGGGTAGGAGAGGAGGGCAGGGCAGCCGGGGACACCCTGTCATTAAGGAGCTGCTGGGCTCGAGTGCCTCAGAGCGAGAGATCTGTGCCCTAACGATGATAACCCAATAATTACTGTTACTAATCACAGTCCCGCTCGTCCTTTCCCAGGTGCTGTGCCAGCAGGACCTCAGCCACCCTCAGCTCATGCCCTGGGCAGAGTCAGCGCTGCGCTCGGCCCGAGATGGGAGATCGGGATGGGAAAGAAAGGGCTGAAATCCTCCGGGGCTGCGGCAAATGGCAGCCCCAGGAGCCGGGACAGCCCCGGGCGAGCCCCGCGAGCAGCCCCGGTGGGGTTTGGGGTTTATCTCGGAGTGTCCTGGCTCGCTGCGGCCACCCCACCCCAGTGTCGGTGTTGGAATCATGTCGATTATGGAATCGTGGTGTTGTAGGATTATAGAATGGATTCATGGAATCATGGAATTGCAGGATCATGGAATCATGGAGTTGTAGGATTATAGGGGACCCCGCGGGCCCTTCTCGGGGGTTCCATCCCCGCAGCTTCTCCCGTTTTAATCCCATTTAATGAGCGAGCAGGGGCGCTGTGAGCCCGGCAGCGCCCTGTAATTATCGCTCCCGTTTGATGGCAGCGCTCGCTCCCAGGGGATGACACAGGCGCAGCTTCGCCCGAGCCCTTCCCACCCCCGGCCCCGCGCCGCATTTCGCCGCTCTCAGCAGCTTCGGTGCCTCCGCGGTGGCGCAGGTGAGGAGCTGAAGGTGTTCCCCAGCCCAGGCCGGGGGGACTCCACCGCAGCGCCGCTCCCGCGGAACCAGCGCGGGGTGCTGGACATCGGCACGGAGCGCTCCGGAGCTCCGCCGGGGCTCAGCAGGGCACACCTGCGCTGTCCCTGTGGTGTCCCCAGGGCTGTCCCTGCCGCTGGGGAGGAGGGGAGGCACGAGAGGCTCCAGCCCCACAGTCCCCATGCACATCGAGGCTCTCATCACAGCTCCCGCTGCTGCCTGATGGCTTTTTGTCTCGTCTTTTTTATACCATTTTATATATTTTTATACCCTTTTAATATATTTTTATACCCTTTTTATACCCTTTTAATACATTTTTATACCTTTTTATACCCTTTTTATACCTTTTTATACCCTTTTTATACCCTTTTTACACATTTTTATACCCTTTCCCCTTCCTTGTACCCTTTACACACACTCCTTGTACCTCAGCCACTCACACTTGAAATTCCTGTAGTTTGATTTTTAGCTCAGTTTGGGTGTTTTGCAGAGCGCGAAGACCAAACATTCACAGCAGGAGGCCAAGAGCTCTAAACTACCTCAGAACTCGAGGCTCTAGCCTCGGACAGAGCCTTTCTCTGGAACTGATTTCATGAACTGGGCTCTAGTCTTGTTTGGGGTTGAGGTGATTAGAATAGGAAGACAATTACTGTGTTTATTAAGTTCCTTATGGGGGGGGGGTTAGGTAGAAATGCCAATTTGCAAGGTCCATAAAATTGAATGTGCGTTATATGGGGTGTGCATCTCGGCCTGTCGCACCTGCGGAGATCTGTGCCTCTAAAATCCTATTAAAACACAGAGGTAAAACCTTTGTAACTGTGCCTGCCTCATATTCCTGCCAGTCGAAAACAACACCGTCACAGCTCCCACCAGGAAGCTTTTCCCTGTGTCCTGCAAGACCTGTCAGGCTAAAAACCCCACAGGGCAAGCAGGGAAAATAATCAGCTGATGGCTTCTGGAAGGGAGATTTGGATAGGGAACCAAAAATAAATCCCAATTCAGCTTCACCCTCCTCAGCGCTCGGAGCTTTGGGTGCCGCTCAACCCAGTGAAGTTCGGGGCAACGACGAGAAAGAAAGAATTCATTAATTCAAAAGTCATCATCCGTTAATGAAATGAATCAGGCCAGGGTCCTCCTGCTGCCTCCAGAATGACCATTTTGGGCTGGAAGCCGTGCCCAAGGCACGCCCAGAGCCCCGGGGCTCCCGGGGCAGCATCCCGGGCTGGTCCCGGAGCGGCTCCGGAGCCACCCGCGCCTCCCGGGGCACGCCCGGGCGCCTGTCCGGGCCCATCGCCGCATTGTTGCCGCTCTGCGTAACGCGGATGGAAATGTTTGGTTCCTAAGGAAGCAGCGAGCGTTGCCACGGCCCCCGAGGAACACCCGACGGGTCCCGACCGCGGATGCTCCGCTCGGAATCTTTATCTCGTCCTGAGCTCAGCCGATTTCGGGGCTGCACCCGAGCTCGTGTTTGCAAAATATTGACTCCTCTCCATGGAGGGGATGGGCCCCGGCCGGGCTGGGGCGGGTGGGGATGTGGGTTCGATCCTTCCCTCGCATCCCGAATCCTCCACTGCCGGGCCGAGGGCACCTGCAGCTCTTGGGCCGCTCGGCTCTTTGTGGCTGGGGCGGTTTGGTGCCCAGAACCCCCAAATGTGGGTAAATGGGATTTTTAGTGACTGCAGTGGGAGGAGGCGCTGGGTTTCAGCAGCAGCTCCTGTATCCCGTGAGCTGATGGGACAGGGAGGACACAAAGCTCCTTTTTTGGGAGGAAAAACCCCTTTAGAGGGGATGAAAGTGCAGGGAGGAGCAGCCGCTGCTGTAACTCATCCCTCGCGCGTCACTGACAGAGCCAACCTCGCAAACAGTTTCTGTTCCTCCGCAGGTGACAATTCCCGCAGCGGGCAAGGCTTCCCGGAACGGGCCGGGAGCGGCCCCGGTGATGAACGCCGCCCTCGCACCGGGACGGGCACAGCCCTGCGACACCCGCGCGCTTCGGAGGGCCCTGAGTCACCCCGGAGTCACCGGGGCCGTCCCCAAATCCTGCCCATCCTCCCGCGGGCCCGTGCAGGGCACGGGTCTGTTCCGGATCGCATTTCCCAAAAAACCCCCGGGGCTGGAGCAGCCGCGGGAGAAGAGGCGGTGGTGGGGAGGGAAAGGCTCTGCTGGCCAAAAATGCAGTGACAGCACCGCCCTGCTGCTGCTCGGGCGCCATGGGGGCTCTGGGGTAAAACCCAGCGGTTTGGGGTGGGACTGGGGAAGATTGGGCCGTTCCGGCAGCCTGGTTTGCCCAACAGCCTCAGGCAGGAGGGTGAGAGCCCCAGGGCAGCAGCACCAGCCCCGGTTCCACCACCCAACCTGCCTGGGATGGAGCTGCTGTGTGTTCCTGCGGATCCCGGGGGGATCCATTCCCACGGATCTGGGTTGGATCCATCTCCTTCCTCCATCTCCATCTCCCTTCTCCCTTCTCCATCTCCATCTCCATCTCCATCTCCATCTCCATCTCCATCTCCATCTCCATCTCCATCTCCATCTCCTCCTCCATCTCTGAGGGATTGGGAAGGGGATCAGGGAGGGCTGTGGGATTGTGGCCTCACTGCGATGGGAGAAAATCTGAGCCCAGCAGGACTCCCTGGGATCACTGAGAGGCTTTTTGGGGTTTTGTGGGTATCAAACGCAGGGGCTGGTGTTTACTTTTGAGGGAGGTTTGTTTATAAACACAAAGCAGCCCCGTGGTGGTGCCCAGGGAGCAGCGCCCATGGCACAGCGTGGGAGTGCTGGGATGGTTTGGGTTGGTTTTCCTGGAAAATGGTCACTGTACCAAGGAAAAAGGAACTTTCCATGAGTGCCAGACCAACAGAGCTGCCAGGGACACAACTGACCCCCAGGAAATGAATAGTGAAAATCTGAGCCAATGCAGAGAGCAGCCCTGGGAACAGTCACTGAGGTTTGGAGTGCAGGACGCTGCCAAAACAATGGAAAATGGTGTAAAACCAAATGCAAGGCCCAGATCCCTCAATCCCTGCTCCAGGCCGAGTTTGGGTGAAGCACAGGGAGCAAATCCACCCCAGCACGTTGTGATTATTGTCGGCATCGGGGCTGTCACTGGGGCTGAGCTGCCGGGGGTCCCTGCCCTCTGAAATGTCCCCATTGCCCAGCCCTTGTCCATGCTGTCCCAACAGGAAAGGGCCGAGCGGTGCTCCGTTATTGATATCTGCGATCCGCAGGCAGCAGGGAGCTCTCCTCGGCAGGCACCGCAGGAATTCCCAGCTGGAATGCCCCCGGCCTGGCACGGTGCCCTCGGGAGAAGGGATTCCCACCTCTCCCTGCTGCAGATTAATTAATTACGGCGATTAATGGAGGGGATTCACTTCCAGGGGTGGCAGAGCAGGATCCCGGCCGTGCCCCCGCAGGGAGGGCTGGAGCCCATCAGGAAAAGGACTCGTCAGATTTAATGACCTTTGGAGGAGGCGTTGGTGGCTCCAGGGGTGCTGCAGGATCACGAGGAGGTACAAAAGCCTTCATTGTCTGGTTCATCCTCCCCTCGGGTGTTTTCCTGCTTCCACAAGGGGAAAAAATCAAATTCAGCAGGATTTTCCTACCTGTTGACCGCAGGGCTCTGAGATCACCTGGCTCCTTGCAGCGCTGCCAGGGAGGGTGCCAGGAGCCCCAAACCAGGGAAATCCATAAAATCACAGCACGGTTTGGGTTGGAGGGACCTTGAAGCTCATCCCATCCCGCCCCTGCCCTGGGCAGGGACACCTTTCCCCATCCCAGGCTGCTCTGAGCCCTGGAATTGCCCAAATCTGGGACAAAGCCACTCCTGGCCACTGCTGCCCCCGGGAATGCCCTCAGCATCGGCGCTTTCAGGCCATTCGTGCATTTCCCCAGCGTTTCTGTGGATCTGCAGGCGGCACAAGCCACGGGAACATTTCCCGGGGAGCTGAGGGGTTTTGGGTTGGGGTCTGGCTCTGTTTGCTGACACCCCCAGCCCGGGGGGTTCTGTAACCTCAAACACAAACCCAGCTGAGGCGGTTTTGTGCTGGGGAGAGACAATCTCAGGTGTTCCTTTGAGTCACCCTTTTAATGAACCACCTCCACCCAGCGTTTACTCTTTTTTCCAGGAGGCGCTGGAAAAACACAGGTTTGTAACACATTAACAGAGCCTTTGAAGGGGCCTGGTTTCGGTGCTGAGCGTGGCTGGAGGTGATGCTGGAGTTTCAACAAATGGAGTTATATAAATATAAATATAAACATTGCCTGGCAAGCCCTGTGATTTTATTTCAGAAATTATGTTTGAGTAAACAGCTTTACACCAGCCCTGCTGAGAGTTTTCTGTGCTTCCCTTGCATCATTCCATGCCCAGCAGAGCAATGCAGCGATCCCATCATTCAATTAAACAATATCCTTTGATTGCCCAGCGCCCCAGAGGTCCAGGAGCAGCAGTTGGGAAACGCTTATTTAATAACTTAATTATTATAATATCAGCATTATTTAGCACTTAGGCCGGGCTCTGCTTTGGGATAACGAAACCTGAGGCTTATAATTTAGTCTGATCTGACCTGATCATGGAATCATGGAGTGCTGAGGGATCGGAATGGACCCTAAAGATCATCCGGTGCCAACCCTGCCATGGACAGGGACAGTTCCCACTGCCCCACGTTGGTCAAGGCCTTATCCTAGCTGGCTTTGAACGCTGCCAGGGATGAGGCACCCACAGCTTCTCTGGGCATCCTGTGCCAGTGTCTCCCCAGCCTCACCGGGAACAATTTCTGCCCAATATCCAAACTAAATTTCTGCTCCTTCAATCTGTACCCATTTATCCTTGTCCTGTCACTCCAGTTCCTGATGCAGAGTCCTCCTCTGGCTTCCCTGGAGCCCCTTCAGCCCCTGCAAGGCGCTGTGATGTCCCTGCACCCCTCTGTCTTCTCCGGGCTGAACATTCCCAACGCTCCCAGCCTGTCTCCGTAGGGAATTAGCAGGGGATTAATAATTCTGTGGCGTCCCAGAGAGCCGACAGCAGGGATGCAAGGCCAGGGGCCTGTTCCCCGTGTACCGTCCGTTAATTTGGGGACACCCTGCGGGGTCTGGATCGCCGCCGGACCCCGAAAATCACCGCCCCCCCCCGGACCCGAGCTGGGGACACGTGGAGGGACCGGGCACTGCTGCGGCACCGCGGGGGCGTGGCCATGCAAACGAGGACATTGTTATGGAAATGAGGGGCGTGGCCATGGAGTAAGAGTTGTTATGGCGATGGAAGGCGTGGCTATGGAAATGAGAGGCATATATGGAAATAAGGGGCGTGGTTATGGAAAAGAGAGCCTTTATATGGAAATAGGGGGCGTGGCCGCCGCCCTGGCGCTGGGGCGGGGCGGGGCCGGTCCCGCCCAGAGCCCTCAGAGCCCTCAGAGCCCTCGGAGCGCGGCGCGGCGGCGGCCGCAGAGACTCCGCCAGCACCGGCACCGGCACCGCCGCTCCGCACCGCCCCGCACCGCTCCGCACCGCACCGCCGGCCCTCCATCACCGCCGGCCCTCCATCACCGCCGGCCCTCCATCATCGCCGGCCCTCCATCGCCGCCCCCTCCGCCGCCATGAACTCGCTGCTGTTCGGGGAGATGGCCCGCGCCTTCTCCCCCGCCGCCGCCGCCTCCTCCTGCCCGCTGGGCCCCGGCGGCGGCGGCCCCGCGGCGGCCGGGGGGGGCCCGCCGGTGACGGCGGCGCTGCGGAACGACCTGGGCTCCAACATCCACCTGCTCAAGGGGCTGAACGTGCGGTTCCGCTGCTTCCTGGCCAAGGTGCACGAGCTGGAGCGGCGGAACCGGCTGCTGGAGAAGCAGCTGGCGGCCCAGCAGAGCGAGCGCGACCGCCGGCTGCGCTACAAGACCTTCTCCCGGGACCAGGCGGTGCAGACGGACGGCGGCACCCCGCCGCTGCTGCCGCCGCCGGGCCCCGGGCACGGGGCGCTGCCGTCGCCGCCGCACTACGGGCGCCTGCCCGGCACCATCTGGAGCTACACCCAGGTGCGGCGCACCGGCGGCGGCGGCCTGGAGACCGTGCAGGGCCCCGGCGTGTCCTGGGTGCACCCGGACGGCGTCGGGGTGCAGATCGACACCATCACCCCCGAGATCCGCGCCCTCTACAACGTGCTGGCCAAAGTCAAGCGGGAGCGCGACGAGTACAAGAGGAAGTGAGTGATGGGGGATGCGGGCGCTCCGCGCTGCACTGCGGGGAAACGCGGCCGGCCCTGCCCGGGAGCGCTCGGGGACAGCGCTGGGGACGCGGGGACCGAGCTGCCACCGCCCCGGGGGTCGCTGCGGGCGGGGGATGCGCCCCGGGGTTCGTGGGGGCTTTTCCTTGGGAAAGGGGGGGGTTTGAACCTCATCTTGGTACCCAGAAAACTCTGGGATCCATCCTTGGGGGGATGCAGAGCCTGGATCTTGCAAGGAGCATTGTCAGCTTAACTTAAAAAAAAAAAAATAATTTTTTAAAATTTTTTTTTGAGAAGGGAAACAATCCGTCATTAATATTGCATTGCATAGTTACTCCTAAATTTAGCTCGCCTTCATTTCTTTGGTCTGATTACTCCAGTAGTCGGTTCTGTGTGCCAGCTCCCCGAAATTAGCTCAGTGCTGCAATATTTGGGTTGCAAATACTGCAGGGCAGGGTTTGCACTGGGAGATGTTCCTCGGAATTGGCCAAAACAAAAGCCTTTGTAAGCCCTGCTGGTCTGGAGGTCTCCCCTGGCCTGTGGGAAGCCCTGGGGTTGGAATGGTGATGGATAGCGTTCCCTTGGATCGCTGGGTTTTAGCTGTGGCAGAGATGGAGGCCAGAGGGGGAAAAAAATGTAGTTGGGTTTCTGCAGGGAGATTCCTGCATTGTCTGAGGAGCTGCTGTCCTTTGGGGCTGGCGTGGCCTCTCCCAGCTGCAATTTGGTCATATTTAGCCTTAAAATGCATTTCCTGCTTGCCCAGGCAGGGTTTTTCCCTGCAGAGCCCACTGAATCTGTTCTCATTTTCTGCATTTCCCGGCCCTATGGCCTGTGGAGCGTGGCTGGATCTCTCCTGCCCAGGCTAACAGACTGCAGTGAGCTCTTTGCACACCTCAGGTCAGCAGCAGCAGCTTTTGTAACAACCTCCCCCGGTGAAATCACCCGGCTCTGAGGCATTTTCCAGGCGGCTTTGGCCGTTCCAGTAGGAATTTGTGGCCTGTTCTTTGACCAAGGCTCTGTCTGCTTCCAGTGCATCTCCCTGGGGCTCGTGTGCCTCAGTTGCTCTATCCCTCCTGGCCGGAGCCACTGGTGGGGGTGGAAAAAAAGAGTTGGTCTCTATTTTCCAGCCTGGAGTAGTGGCTGCCATGGTGGCACGGGGTGGTTTTTGTGTTTGTGGAAGGTCCCAAGGAGTGGGAGGAGCAGGGAGCAGAGGAAGTGGTGCTGGATGGTGCCCTGGTGAAGGGGGATCCCTGTGGGGTGTGTCACCAAATCTTGGGGCTGCTTCTCCTTTTCCATGGATATGTGATTTATTTCTGCTTCCTGGGGGAGAGGAGACTTGTGGGCCTTCAGGTTTAGTCTTTCTGCTGATACAAAATCGATTTTTCTACTTTTACTCGCTTGTGTAAAGCACATTTCCAGCCAGTCTGTGTTCTTGCACACTTGGGGATTGCATAAACCAGATAAATTCAGTGGAGCAAAGGGGAACCTGAAATCTTATTCTTGCCCTTGAAAGAGGTTTTCCTTCTGAAAATAAAGTGATTAACACATATCAACACATCCCACATTAGAGGTACGGATTTTAGGGGTGCTCATTACCATGGGATTGGTCACTGTTCCGTGACCTTCAGTCCCACATGGAGCTCTTTTTTGGGGGATTGGCTCTTTGCTCTGGGGCCTCCCTTGGGCCAGCTCAGAGAGCAATATGGGGCTGTTTCAATTTCCTGCTGGCACTCTGATGAACCCAATGGGTTTGGTTCCATGAGTTCTGGGGGTTGCAGTGTTTGTCAGCCATCCCTCAGGGATGGGATTGGTTTGTGCAGGCGGTCAGATGAACCCAATGGGTTTGGTTCTGTGAGCTCTGGGGGCTGCAGTGTTTGTGAGCCATCCTGCAAGGGTTGGGATGATTTGTGCTGGCACTCAGATGAACCCGGTGGGTTTGGTTCCGTGAGCTCTGGGGGCTGCAGTGTTTGTGAGCCATCCTGCCAGGATTGGGATGGGGCTGGTTTGTGCAGGCACTCAGAAGAACCCAATGGGTTTGGTTCTGTGAGCTCTGGGGGCTGCAGTGTTTGTCAGCAGGGGTTGGGATGGGGCTGGTTTGTGCTGGCACTCAGATGAACTCGGCAGGTTTGGTTCTGTGAGCTCTGGGGGCTGCAGTGTTTGTGAGCCATCCTGCCGGGATTGGGATGGGGTTGGTTTGTGCTGGCACTCAGATGAACTCGGCAGGTTTGGTTCCGTGAGCTCTGGGGGTTGCAGTGTTTGTGAGCCATCCTGTAGGGGTTGGGATGGGGCTGGTTTGTGCAGGCACTCAGATGAACCACGTTTGGTTCCGTGAGCTCTGGGGGCTGCAGTGTTTGTGAGCCATCCTGTAGGGGTTGGGATGGGGCTGGTTTGTGCAGGGCTGGGTTCCCTGCCCTGGCACGTTCAGTGTCTGTGCCCGTGGTGAATGAGCTCTTTGGGGTTCCCTTATCTCGCTGTGATCCCTTTGATGCTCCAGCTGGAAAGGGAGCTTTGTGCCCATCTCCGGCTGGGGCTGTTGGGGCTTGTGGGAAGCTGGGCATGAGCATGAGCTCCCAGCCCAGGTGTGTGACCAGGAAAAGAACCTTTTCTCACTTCATCTGAGAGCCAGCAGAACCCACAGCCTTTGTGGAGCAGCCAGGCCTTATAACCTCCCCGAGGAGCCACCAGCCCACAGCCAAGAATCCTTCAGCACACTGGGATAATTCCATATATTTCCTGGAGCAAGGGAGGTTTTTCCCCCTGTCTGGAGTGGTTAAGGAGGTTGTGGCTACCAAATGTGGCTACCAAATGTTCCTGGTTGGAAGTGTTGGCTCCCAGGAAGAGCCAGGCAGGGGTGACATGGGACACCAGGGAATGCTCTCAGGGAAGTGCTGCCTTTCCAACACTCACCTCGCATGTCTCTGTTGTTGTTGAAGGCAGACTCGCTGATGTCACACCTGGGAAATGCAGGGGTGGAATTAGAGGGGAAATAATCCCTTTTGTTCCTTTTTTATTAAAAGGAAAAGTAGCCTTGCTGCCATAAAATAACAGTGGGACATCATCCAAGATGCTCTTTCCAATGAAATTCTGCCTGTGCAATTTTTGGGATTAGCAATTTGGGGAAAATATGTTTAATTTCTTTGTTCCGTTCCCCAAAATAATTTTCCTTGGATGTTGTAACACAGCAAACTGGAGTTCTGAGAGGGCACAGTCAGTCGAGCACACAGATCATATTTTACGCAGGCTTTTGTTTGTGTCTGAAGTAAAATGTTCCCTCGGAGGAGCCCAGGAAGTATTTCAGTCCAAAACTGGTTTTTTTTTTTTCCCCAGTTGATGATATATTACCCAAATAATCTATAATTTTTCATACTTTCTACTTATTGTGTTGTCTTAATCTCATATTTTTTTAGCAATGATTATGATTTTACATGCGATTATGGTTTCAGTGGGGGAGTTAACAACTGGAGGAGTTTTACTGGGCAAATGAAGTTTCCAGCTATACTTGCACTTAGAAGAGCTTTTGGCCATAGATCTGACTTCAAAAGAGATAATTTATTGTTTATCTATCAGATCATTTGTAATTTTTATCTATTGCTACCCTTTTAGCAAGAAAAGGCAAAATTGTCTTTCTGCAAAATTGCAGTTTTGCCATCAATAAAAAATACTTTCAGGGACAGTTAATGGAAAATGGAGCAAAGTCACATTTTTTGATTTAAAACATGCAGGTGAAGTGATTTTTTTTTTTTTTTTAATTTTAGACACAATAATAATCAGCCATTGTGCTTGAGGTGCTTTGAGGTGAGACGGAGCAGCTGCGGGTTCCTCCAGGAGCAGTGCTGGAATTTGGGGTCCCTGGGGGTAACCAGGGGGGGATGCACAGCTTTGGCTCCTCCCTGGCAGGGATTTGGGGTCGATCCTTTTGGTTCTTCAGGAGAAAAATCTGCTTTTGGGGCAGCGTTTGGGGGTGAGCCCAGCCCTGGCCCTGCTGCGTTCGGGGTCTTTGGGAAGCTCCACACCTCCAGCGGCACTGCAGGGGAGGAAATGGGGACAACAAATGGGGTTCTCCCTCCCCAATTAGTCAAACACTGTTAATTACTATCCGAGGCTGGAACTCTGGTGCATGGGAAGTGTGGCACTGCTGGGGAGGGAAATGGGGACTACAAATGGGGTTCTCCCTCCCCAGTTAGTTTGCTGCCTGCAAGAGAGGCCAGAACAAATTAGGAGTATAAAATGCAGACAAATTTATTCGAGGCCTTCAAGACACATTCGGGCAAGCAAAAGTGCCCCCCAGGGACTACACCCAAAATGGACTCTGGGTCACGAGCCCTTCACCTTTTACAAGTTCTGTCCATTAGCACATTGGCCCTTAATTCTCCAATTTCACCCTCAGATGATGATGTTCACCTCCCCAGGCCTGCTCCCCCCATCTCACAGTTGTTTACATATTTTCAGGCCCTAAGGCAATGAATATGTCCTTGAATCTTATTCAGAGAGCCTTGTTTGGCCAAAGGTGCTGGAACAGAGGATTTTAGCACTTTGTGAGAAGCACAGAACTGCAGCAAGTCACAGATACATGAAGAGAAAAAATCTAGAAATACTTGAAGGCATCAAGTCAAACGCTGTTAATTACTAACCGAGGCTGGAACTGTGGCACATGGGCAGTGTGGGGTGATGCCCAGCCCCTGGAATGAGGTGTCACCTTCCTGGGATCCCTGGAAGATGGCACGGTGGGACAGTGGCAGCGCAGCTGCGTGTGGCCAGCCCGGGCTGCTGACTTGGTGAAATCCTCCTGCAGCCATTCCCTGCCCTCCCTCCCTGCGAGAGCACAGCCCTTGGACAGATTTGTATATTTATGGTTCCACGATTACTCTTAATTGCTGCAGATATTGAGTCTGCCAGATGTTGGTTGTCTTTTCCAGCACGGGCTTAACTGGTACTAAGAGTTGAACTGGAAATAATTGTTTTACCTCAGGATGGTATTTCATTGGGAAGATTAATAAAGTCCACTTGGAAAAGAGATTATCTTAAATTTGCTGCAGCTGGGAAGGACAAAGATTATCATTGTCAAAGGCAGCGCGCGTCAAAACTCGCTGGAGCTTGTTTTTTTTAGAGAAGGGAACTTAATAAAAATGTGCTTAAGATAAGCCCTGGAGGAATGTCTGAGAACTTTTAAGGCTAAAATATCAGCAGTAACAAGATGCAAATGTTCTGCATAGACCCAATCAAAAACAAATAATTTTTTCATCCCCCTGGAGGAATGTAAGCAGCGTGGCAGACCTGTCCCTGCCTCGATTGGTCACAGGGCTGGCAAGAACAATTTCTGTGGAAAGCCACCTCTTTAATTCTGCTATTCCTGCTTTTCTTTTCCTGTTTTAGAGGGATAATTATTTTTCAATGTGGCTTTTTGCTGAAATTCCGGATTTTCCACCGCTTCCAGAGCAGCCTGGTCTGGGGGATTTTTGGCTGCCCCTTACAAGATGTGAAGTTTGATATTAAATGCTGGCTCTGGTGAAACCCGAGACTCAGGCTTGAAAAGCCCCTTTTTCCCTGGGCTGGGAGAACGTCAGTTTTCGTTGTGGAGAAGGGATAAAATTGCCTGATGTGAAAAAACTTGGCTGCGTGGCACAAATATCCAGTTGTAATTGCTGGGTGGAAAACAGCACTGCTCGGATCTGTGCAAGTGAAGCACCAAAAGAGTAATAGTTCCTTAAATAATTCCATCTTTCCTTCTAAAACACTGCTGCAGAGACACACATTCGGGATACACACGGTATCTGGAGCACTCTCACAAACCTCAGGTTTATTTATATTTTTTTTCCCCATGATGTAGCTGGAAACTGGGACTTCTGGGTTGTAGGGATGTAGGGGAAGGTTTGGAAGGAGGGGAGGAGGTTTCCCTTTGATCCTGCTCCAGGTGGGATTGGAATATTGAAATATTTAATAGACAAATCCATCTGTGTGTGTGCCTTAAACTGGTTTGGAATGGGACTGGGACTGACTGGAAGGAACTGTTGTAGCTCTGAAAATTATTGTGAGATTCATCTTTAAATTCTAATTAAAAAAATGAATTTGTAGATGGACTAAGTGGGGAGAAAAATGTTGTGGGATTGGAATATTGGAATATTGAGATATTTAATACACAAATCCATCTCTGTGTGTACCTTAAACTGGTTTTGACTGGAAGGAGCTGTTGTAGTTCTGCAAGTTGTTCTGAGCTTTATCTTGAAATTCTAATTAAAAAGAATGAATTTGTAGATGGACTAAGTGGGGAGAAAAATATTGAGGGATTGGAATATTGTAATATTTAATAGACAAATCCATCTCTCTGCGTGCCTTAAACTGGTTTGGAATGGGAGGGCTCAATATAGCTCTGCAAGTTGTTCTGAGCTTTATCTTGAAATTCTAATCAAAAAGAATGAATTTATAGATGGACTAAGTGGGGAGAAGAATCTTGTGGTTGGAGTTTCAGAGAGCTGGGGCCGTGTTCCTCTGCTTGAGCTTCCCCTGCTGCAAAAGAACCGCAGGACTCGGTGTGGATATTTTGAATTTACCTTTTGAATCCTCCCGTGACTCAACTCTGGGAGGCTTTGGGCTTTCTGAAGGCACAAAACTCTCAGATTTTCAGAGCCCAGCTTAAGGCTGAGCGGCTCTGGGAGCAAACCCCCTCCGATAGCTCAGGCCTTAAACCCAAATAATCTCCCGGGCCCTGCTGTGTGGGGCTGAGGTGGAAGCAGACACAGCAATGAGCGATTTCCAGCTTTTCTTGTGGGTGATTTCCTTAGCCAGAGCCCTCTGGAGTGCTGCGTTTGGAGCTAAAGACAGCTCTGCACCCACCTCCAGCTCACAGCTGCTTTTGTGTGGCTCAGGGTTTGTGGTGTTGCTCTGCCAGCTCTTGGTTTCCTGCATCTGCTTTTTGCTGGCTAAATTTACTTTTTTCTTCACTAGAAATACTCACAGGATGTTGTTTTTTGCTCCTGAAGGGGCCCTGTGGGTCCCTTCCAACTCACGATATTCTGATTTTAGATCTCCATCTTGGTGTTTAAAACCAATTTTTTTTTTTGTTTGAGAAAGGAAGAGATTTCTTCCATTTTTTTTGAAGTTTAAGAACTTAGCGGTGTCTGTGTGTGCACTGTTCAGTGTGGCTGAAAGTCCTGCGCAGCCTCGTGACCTCTTCCTGTTAAAATTTTACCTTATTCCAAGAACCATGAAGGGATTAGTGACAATTGCTAACAAAAGGCAATAAATGATAAGAAATGAGACCACACTGATATGGCTCGGGAAACAAGGCACAGGGAAATCATGGAATCGTGGATGGTTTGGGTTGGAAGGGACATTAAAAACCCAAATCCATGGGCAGGGACATCTTGCAGGGTCCAGGTTGCTCCAAGCCCTGCCCAGCCTGGCCTTGCATGGGGCAGCCATAGCTGAGTCTGTTTTTCTCAGGTTTTTAACCTCAAACCTCCCATTCTTGCATCTGAAGGGAAAGGAACTTGCCTCCACTTCATGATCAATTTGGAATAAGGGGCAAAAATAAGATTATTGTAGTAGGGCAATAGCCTGGATGCACTGAGAGCTTCTTGAATTTCAAATATATCGTTAAAATGCCTTAATTTGGGTCAGCCTCTCCTCCCAGGGAGCAGTGACAGGACGAGGAAATGGCCTCATGTTGCACCAGGAGAGGTTTAGATCAGATATAGGGAAAATTTCTTCATGGGAAGGCTTGGGAAGCACTGGCACAGGGCAGTGCTGGCGTCCCCATCCATGGGATTGCCCAAAAACCACATGGATGTGGCACTTGGGGCCATGGCGTGGCTGCCTGTTGGTGATGGACGAGCCGTGTAGGAGGCTGGGATTTGGTTTTGATGTCAGAAAAATAAAGAATTTGTCAGGTGTTTCCTAATCCCTGGTGTCGCCTGGTCTAGAACCATCAGATCATTCTAATCAGATCGTCCCGCTTCAAATAAATCTGGAAAAATCTCAGGTGATTTACCTCAGGGGATTTACCTCAGGGGATTTACCTCAGGGAATGGCAGGAAATTTGGGAAAGATTCCCTGACTTTTTCTGGTGCTGTGGCAGGAAGTGGCAGCTGGGGGACACACAGGTTTTTATCACCACTGCATTACCAAGGTGCTTCATTTTGAAAACCTTCGGAAAATGAATTTCATGAAAGGAAATGAAATCTTGCAATTTCAGTGAGGGTGCTTTTGGCAAGCTTTGGTCCATTTCCCTGCACTTCAGCTCATGCCATGCCATTTGCTTCTTTGCCCTTCGGTGCAGAATTTGTTCCCCCAGATTTTTAAACCTTTGCTTTCCTCACTTCCATCTCCAGGCTCAGCTTTTCACTTTTCTGATTTCAGAAATTCAGTCCTTAGAATTTGGGCAACTTTTCCTCCTTTTCACTGACCATCATTTCATCCCAATCTATAGCCTTGGATTTGCTCCATTTCCAAATGTTCCTCTTTTGTTCCACTCACCTTTCATTTGATCATATCTCCTGTCCCAAGTGCTTGTTATACTTTTTCTCAGAATTTGGGATTTCATTTCCTTTCATGAAATTCATTTCATGAAAGGAAATTTCGATTTCAGCGAGGATCCATTTGGCAAGCTTTGGTCCATTTCCCTGCACTTCAGCTCATGCCATGCCATTTGCTTCTTTGCCCTTCGGTACAGAATTTTGTCCCCCAGATTTTCAAACCTTTCCTTTCCTCACTTTCCTCTCCTGCCTTGCAGTGAACTTCTCAGCCGCGCTTTCCGAGGCCCGGGCGTGTGGGAAGCTCAGCGCTGCGGTTTGCCGCTGATCCACGTGCAGCAATGACATCAGCTGTGGCTCTGGGTCTCCTTCAGGAAGGGGGACCGGGAGGGCTGGCAGAGAATGGAGCTCTGTGCCACTAACGAAGTCCTGCTCGTTAGGGAGCGCGGCCGGCGGCCAGCGCGGCGTCACCGCTGCAGTCGCGACCAGAGTCCCTTTGTTCCGGCGCCGTCCCCTCCTCTCCATGTGACTCTGCTGCTTTGCTGGGCTCCCCGTGTCCCACTTCCCCCAAACCTTGGTCATTTGGATCCCTTTCCCACTGGGGTTTGGGACTGCACCGAGTCACGTTGGCTCTTTGTGCTGCGGTTCAAATCTCTGTGCTGCTCCTTCTCGCTGGGGACAGGGTCACTTGTTTATTTTTTTGGTTTTTCTGGCCAGGAAGCACCACCATTCCTTGCTTTGGAGATGTGTGATCAAAGCCCTGCTGGGTTTAATCTTTAATCTTTAATCTGATTCTCGTTTCAGGGGGTTTATTCTCAGTTAGCACTGAAATACAGTCAAAAACAAGGCTTGGTACTACAGTATGCGCCTCAATTCCGTGTAACTTCCCAAATCTCTTGGTTCTGTGGCTAAAACATTTAAAATTTCCAATATTAAAGGTTTGGGAGCAGGCAAACTTCATCCAAAGCTCTGTATTTTGTGGGCACTCAGGGGTGCCTGGGTTTATTTGCTGTGGAGGATTTGGGGGCTGTGTGTGTGTGCAGACATCAGCACTTGGAAAAGTGCTGGAAAACACAACAGCTACGAGGTCCTGGACTGAAAAGAGCAGGAATGAACTCACTCCTCTTCATGTGGGCAAGGGAAGTTGTTAATTCACAGTGGCTCACCCAGGCCTGCAGTGATGGAGGAGGTGGTGATTTCCAGCAGGACTGGCCCCCCTCCCCCCAAATGCAGTGACTCAGGCTGGAATCACAGATCAAAGAGCTCCTGCCTCGGCACTGATTCCAAATCGGTGATTCCACTGCAAAATGGCTTTCTGCCTGTGGATTCTTACAGGTAAAATTTGTCTCTGAGGGGAGAAAATACAACTTTGCCCCTTTTCCTTTTCCTTTTCCTTTTCATTTTCCTTTCCTTTTCCTTTTCCCTTTCCTTTCCTTCAGAGAACAGAATTCAGATTGAACAGGCCCATGTCAGTTCAGTCACAGAATTCGACCCTGACAAGTCAAATCTGATTAAACACAAAACCAGGCACTGGTGTAAATTTACACAATTCCATAAATTGGGAGAGGCTGCATTAATATTGAATTGCGATGGTAATATTTTAATATCAATATTTAATATTTCAAACAGCTGTTGTCATTAAAACTGCTACAAGAAAATCCCCCTCTCACAGACAGAAAATAAATCTTTATTTCCCCCTCTAAACTATTCCATAAGGCATTGACCATATGCTGAAGCATTGGGCAGTCTGGAATCTTTTCCCAACTCTCCTATTAAATTTTTTCCCCAAATGACTATGCCAGAATCACCTCACCTTTGGCTCTTTCTGCAATTTTGGAGACACTTCTTTTTTTTTTTTTTCCCTTCTTTTCTATTATTTTGTTTCAAGAAAGGGAAAAACAGTGAGCACAAAAAATCCCTTAAAGCCCTGGAAAATGTTTCAGCCCTAAAAGAGGTGTCCCCATATTTCCACATGCAGAGCCTTTTCCTTTTTCCAGCGTTCAGTGAAGCCCTGACTACATTTTGATCTTTCTCCTATCCAATTCCCAATGAGATCCAGCTGTGGCCCTGTGGGCAGGGATTTATCCCATGGTGAGCTGTGGTTTGGGGGTTTGGGTCCATTCTGCTGGAATTGTAGGGCCGTGGGAGGCAGGGGATGGGCTCAGTGCCTCGGTCACTGCAGTGGGGAAAGGTTGGGGGAATTGGGGTTGTTCATCCTGGAGGAGCCCTGGATGAGCTCACTGTGGCCTCGCGGTGCCTGAAGGAGCTGCAGGAAATGGAGAGAGGATTTACAAGGGATGGAAGGACAGGGGGAATGGTTTTAAACTAAAGCAGGGACAGTTTGGATGGGGTTTTGGGAGGGAATCCTTCCCTGGGAGGGTGGGGAGGCCCTGGCACAGGTGCTCACAGAAGCTGTGGCTGTCCCTGGATCCCTGTCAGTGTCCCAGGCCAGGCTGGACAGGGCTTGGGGCACCCTGGGACAGTGGGAGGTGTCCCTGCCATGGCAGGGGTGGCACTGGGTGGCCTTTAAGGCCCTTCCCAGCCAAACCATTGTGGGATTCAATCAAACCAAGTCTGTCCTGAACTCCCCTGCTGTCCATCCCTTCTCCTCCAGAAATATCCTCCCCCACTGCTGAAAATTCAAGTACTAAACAACTCCAGTTCTTGGAAATTTATGCGACTGAGGCAGGAAAAGCAACTGTTTTGCTTGTGGGAATTGCAGGCTGTTCTGCCTTTATACAAATATTGAAAGATGCCTCATCTTGAATTTGATACCCAGCTGTCACCTTTGTTAATTAGCTTCCCTCTCAACGGCGGAGTGCTGTGGGTTAATGGTAATTCCGTAATCACTGTAATTAACTGGGAATCCTAAACTTTGTTAATCTGCCCCTTGTAGCAGAGGTGATTAAGCAGCTTTGGCAGAGGGTACATTCTTCTGTTCGTGTGAGGGGTGTTGTGTGTTCAGGTGGCACTGGAGCCCCTGAAGAGCAGTTTATTTCTTACCTTTTGATAACATTTATGTTGTTGCAATCTTGGCACTGCACATTCAATATATTTACATTTTCACAGGCAATAAAACTCTTCAAATACAGATAAGGGAATGGGTCCCTAGGAACACTCTTGGGAGTGCTGTGTGTTCCTCAAGGGCCATCGGAGCCCTTGAGGAGCAGTTTATTTCTTGCCTTTTATTAACATTTATGTTGTTACAGTCGTGGCACTGCACATTAAATATATTTACCTTTGTGAAGGCAATAAAACCCTTCAAATGCAGATAAGGAAATGGAACTATAGGAGCACTGTGGGAGTGCTGTGTGTTCCTCAAGCACCATCGGAGCCCTTGAAGAGTATTTTATGTCTCACCCTTTGTTAATCCTCGTGTTCTTACAACCCTGACACTGCACATGAAAGCTGCACTTCAATATATTTACATTTTCAAAGGCAATAAAACTCTGGACATGTAGATAATGGATCTATAGGAGCACTATAGGAATTATGTGCATTCCCTGCAGTGGCGTCGGAGCCCTTGAAGAAAAGTTTATTTCTTTTGTGGTCAGAATCTCGATACTGCACATAAAAGCTGCAAAACTTAAATGTATTTACTTTGACAAAGGTCATAGAGCTCTTAAAAGAGATATAATGGATGTGTGGGACACTGGTGGGAGGCTCTGCCGTGCCCTAGGTGTATATTCCACCTGTCTCCCTGACTCCTGCGAGGAGATTAGCTCTATCTCATTTTTTCCTTTGATCCTCAGTAGGTTCAGTAAAAGTATTTAGTGTTGGGACAGAGATTAGGGTGGCTTGAGCTCTCAGTTTTGAGTTTGGGTGACTTTGACTCTCAGTTTTGAGATGTGGTGGACGGGGGAGATAAACCTAAAGACAAGGTGAGGAGAGCATGGGCACTCCGTCATTTCTGCTGCTTCAAGGGAATGAAAATGGTGCAGTAATTCCTTTCCACAGAAGGGTAATCCCGATCTGTTATCACGTGGTCTTATCAGAACCTCTCCCGGTGGCTGAGGTGATAACAGCAGCGTGGCTGGGCAGGGAGGGCTATTTATAGCCAGCATTTACTCGTGGAATCAGAAAGTAAATAAAGGCCTTTTATGAGAGAGGATGCTCAACACCGATGCTTTGAGCCCTGTGCAGGTTCCATTCTGAGAGCTGAGCTCAGCCTGTGTGCATTCATTGCACAATTATGGATCAGATTTTACCCAAAATGGGTGATTTGCATGAGTGCTGCAGTGAGAGGAGATGGGAATGTCCCCTGGCCGGGAGCTGGGGTTCCTGTGCTGGTGTTTGGCTGTTGGTGTTTGGCAATCTTTATTTCCCCCTCTGGACTATTCCATAAGGCATTGACCATATGCTGAAGCATTGGGCAGTCTGGAATCTTTTCTCAACTCTCCTATTAATTTTTTTCCCCCAAATGACTATGCCAGAATCACCTCACCTTTGGCTCTTTCTGCAATTTTGAAGACACCTTTTTTTCCCCCCCTCTTTTCTATTATTTTGTTTCAAGAAAGGGAGAAACAGGGAGCACAAAAAGTCCTTTAAAGCCCTGGAAAATGTTCCAGCCCTAAAAGAGGTGTCCCCATATTTCCACATGCAGAGCCTTTTCCTTTTTCCAGCGTTCAGTGAAGCCCTGACTACATTTTGGTCTTTCTCCTATCAAATTCCCAATGAGATCCAGCTGTGGTGCCATCCCTGGTGGGTTTAGGACATCCCAGGGGTGGATTTCCTTTTCTCCAGCCTGCTGTGTCCCTGAGAGCAATCCTCCAGGAATGCTGTGGGCTGGACAAGGATGGGAATCGTAGGGACATAGTAAGAGTTACTTTACCATGAGACCAACTTGTCCCAAATTCTCCTGGTGGCTCTCTGGTTCAAAACAAGCAGGAATTCATAAACAGAGATAGCCAGGCTCATGCAGGTGGTGTTTTTCCAAGATGTTGTTCTGGCTGTAGGGAGCCAATGATATTGTGAGGTGGTGAATTGAGAGCCAATGGATGTGTGACATGAAAGTTAGGAAATAGTATAGAAAGGCTCTGGAAAATAAAGAGTTACTTCTTCCTTTCCTCTGACCAAGAAGCTGTTGTGGTGAACTTTTTTCGTGTCGAGACTGTCTCGACAGCGACAGACAGGAATGGATGTCCTTTTTCCCAGCCTGCTGGGTCCCTGAGAGCAATCCTGCAGGAAGGACAGGGCATACCAGGGCTGTGTCCCTGATCCCCCTGGGCTGGACAGGCATGGATTTCCAGTCCTGAGGGTCAGCGACACAGCCCTGGTCTGCCCCAGGGTCACACTGAGCCCTGTCCTGGCTCACCCTCCTTGGGACCCACGGTGGGACTCCCCCTGAGCCCAGGGTGCAATTCCAGAGCCAGGAAATCCCTGCTCTGCCTGGAGAGTGGGACGCCCACAGCCCGAACATCCCCACGTCCCTGAAGTCACGAGGCACTTGTGAAACAAAACAATCCTCACCCTACATGGGAAAGCTTTCCTGCAGCCACAGGCCTGGTGGACAATTCCTCAGAGCTGGGATGGAGGAATCTTCCCCAGAGTCATGTGCGGCAGCTGAGATAATGCACTATTTTAACTTGGCAGCCTCCAGGAGGACGTTCAGGAGAGCTTCCAGGAGGTGTTTATAGGGCAGAGAAAGGAAAAACATGCCACAGAAGTTTGTCTGGACTTTCTGACAGCTTAGACCTTATTATGGCCTTAAATCCCTCCTGGAACTCCTTGTCTGAGCTGCCAGGACATTGGCAAAGTCTGTGCCTGGAGCGTGAGGCCTCGGCAGCAGTAGGAGGTGAGAAATGACAAAGGAAATGTCCCGAGCACCATAAAAACACAAATGTATTTTTAAAAGGGTGATGGTGTATATTAGAGCACGCTCTTATGTCACCTCCTCAGAGTGGCTGCCAGGCCAGAGCTGTGTGGAATTATCCTCCTTTGTTACAGCGTGTTCTTGATTAGGATTTCAAATCTGCTTTATTGTGGGATTGTTTCTCTTATTCTTTGTCCTCCTGCCCGAGATCCCTCCTCCGTACGAATGTTTTTATCAGCTCTGGAAGTGTTTCCTGCATTCTGGGGATTAAAAAAAGCCAAACAAAACAACCAACCAGAGAAAAAGAACTGAGAATTCAGGGTAAAAAAAGCAGGAAAGGTGAGAGAAGGGGGAGCACAGGTATATATGGAAAAAAGGCAGATTTTTCTCACGCTACTTAAGGACTTGAGGGAGAACCTTGAAAATCAACTCAAGTCTCGTGTTTTGAATTTTATTTTGAAGCTCTTGAGGTGGTTGGCCTCAAAAATGAGTCCTGCCAAAGCCGCCTGGGTGCTGGTGATACTCTTCAGGACCTGCAGGATTTATTAAGGGGAATTTTATATTGATATTTTATATTACCCTAAGATTCAGGTGCTGAAGGGGAGGTGAAAGAATAAGAGTTTGGAGTGGGGAGAGGAGGAACAGGGCTTTGGAAACCTCAGGATCTCGGGGCCAGTCGCATTTTCAGTGGGGACGGTGGGAGTTCAAGGTGTGTTTGGTGGCAGCTGGCAAAGAGCTTTTATTTATCACAAATATTTGCTCAGCACTGCCTTGGGTGCAGGTTACAGGACATGGAGGATTTTTCCTTAAGCCCTCATGTGAGTAAACCTTGCATCTTAGCAAACGATTAAAACTCTGGCTGGAAGAAGATTTTTTGGTAATATTTTTAATGAATTTTTTAATTTCAGTTTTTATTTGATTAAGCTTAGGCCAGGCATGCTGGTGCCTATCCACTGCTGGTTTATTCCATTTGCTGAAGCACAAGGCAATTCCCAGTTTTCCCCACACAGGATAATGCCACACTGTGTTCCCTCTCCTTTGTCTGCCCCTCGGGGTCTTGGTGCTTCTTGTGACCTCCCAGTGCAATCCTATGAGTTTGTCACATTAGCACCAGAAGAAATGGAGATGATGAATAGTCTGGGCCAGGAATGAAATGGGATTTCAAAGCATGGGATGGGCTCCTTCTTCCTGCTCTGCTGTTGCAGGGTTGGCAAAAAAAACTCCTTCAAGGTGTCCAACTTTGCTTCTCGTTTGTTCAGAGCTGCTGCTGGTTTATTCCATTTGCTGAGCTGGGGAGCACGAGGCAATTCCCAATTTTCCCCGAACAAAGGCTGGGTTTTGCTGCCATTATCCTGTGACTGGGCCGTGGCACACTCCGGTTTTGGTGGGAACTCCCCTGTGCCGAGCCCAATCCAATTTGCAGGAGTTGGACAATTTGCAGGAGTGTTGGGCAGTAATGATGTGCTGCTGGCCCGAGCTGTCCAAGGGATCACATGGCCTTAGTGGGACACAGGATAATGCCACACTGTGTTCCCTCTCCTCCGTCTGCCCCTCGGGGTCTCAGTGGCTTCTTGTGACCTTCCCAGTGCAATCCTAGGAGTTTGTCACATTAGCACTGAGACCAAAGAATTGGAGATGATGAATAGTCCAGGCCAGGAGTGAAATGGGATTTCAGATGGGATGGGCTCCTTCTTCCTGTGCTGCTACTGCAGGGTTGGCAAAAAAAAACTCCTTCAAGGTGTCCAGCTTTTCCTCTCGTTTGTTCAGAGCTGCCAGTCCCTCATAATGAAATTTAACCTCACTCTATCTCCCATGTGGGGAGATAAACATAAAGCACTTTCTCAGGAGCAGAGAATAACTGGGTTTGGGACTTAAGCAGGAAGTTTGAAAAAAAATATTTAAATCAATACTTTCCAGACTCAACATCTCTGTTCTTTGTCCTGTGCTGAAGTTTTTTAGGACTCCAAGATCTTTTTCAACCTTAATGATTCTGAAACATCTGCTGCTGTGTTTTGGTAGTGTTTTCTTCAAAGACAGTGGTCATCAGTGAGTTTATTCACCTGAATTTCTCAGCAGCTTTTTATATTTGCCTATATATAGTATATAATTATATTATATTTATAATATTATTTTTTTTTTAAATATTTGCAGTGTCAGGACAAAATACCTGAATGCACAACACACTAAATCCCATAAAACCACAGATTGTTGACAGGCAGAGCTGTAAAATAAACGTAAATAAAAGTCTGTGCACGAGGGGCTGTTGTTAACGCAGGAGGTTTGTAGTGCTGGAGATTCCCTTCCGTGGGAATTCAGGGTTTGATAATGAACTCGTAGGCAGCAGCACTCCCAGGAGTGTAATCCTGTGCTTTCCTGCTTGCAAAGGATTGCAGGACTGACTTATCTGCAGCGGTGACAGCAGCCGCACAGAGATGTGATGGTGACAACAGCTGTACAGGGGTGTGACGGTGACAACAGCCGCACAGAGATGTGACGGTGACAACAGCTGTACAGGGGTGTGACAGTGACAGCAGCTGTACAGGGATGTGATGGTGACAACAGCTGTACAGGGGTGTGACGGTGACAACAGCCGCACAGAGATGTGACGGTGACAACAGCTGTACAGGGGTGTGACGGTGACAACAGCTGTACAGGGGTGTGACGGTGACAACAGCTGTACAGGGATGTGATGGTGACAACAGTCTTACAGGGATGTGACAGTGACAACAGCTGTACAGGGGTGTGACGGTGACAACAGCTGTACAGGGATGTGATGGTGACAACAGCCGTACAGGGATGTGATGGTGACAACAGCTGTACAGGGGTGTGACGGTGACAACAGCCGTACAGGTGTGTGACAGTGACAACAGTCTTACAGGGATGTGATGGTGACAGCAGCCATACAGGGATGTGATGGTGACAACAGTCTTGCAGGGGTGTGATGGTGACAACAGCTGTACAGGGGTGTGATGGTGACAACAGTCTTACAGGGATGTGACGGTGACAACAGCTGTACAGGGATGTGACAGTGACAACAGTCTTACAGGGGTGTGATGGTGACAGCAGCCATATAGGGATGTGATGGTGACAACAGCCATACAGGGATGTGATGGTGACAACAGCCGTACAGGGATGTGACAGTGACAACAGTCTTACAGGGATGTGATGGTGACAACAGCCATCACCCATACAGGGGTGTGATGGTGACAACAGCCGTACAGGGGTGTGATGGTGACAACAGCCGTACAGGGGTGTGACATTCTGTTCCGCGGGGCTGTTCCCTGGGCTGTGCCCACGGGTGCCTCCCCAGGCCTGGGGAGCATTCCCAGAGGAGATAAGGATTTGGTGATGTGTGGGAAGGAGTCTGGAGCTGCTGTTTGGGAGGGAACAGTTTGATCAGTGGAGCTGAAAATGAGTGTGGTACAGAGACTGCTGGAGCTCTGGAAAAATGGGATTTCTTCCCAATTTTTGTGGAGTTCTGTGGAACTTCTCCCGTCTCTCTTCCATGGTGGAGCTTGGAACAAGATGATCTCTCAAGTCCCATCCAACCCAAACCATTCTCCTTTCCCTCCTGGCTCTCCAGCCCTGAATTCCCAGTGGCACCCTGAGACCCCTCAGAGGTAAAGGGAGAAGAGCAGCTCAGGAAAAAGCCTTGGAAATGTGATGCTTTCCTCCCAGACTGTGACACCAGGATGTGCCCATCTTAAATTTCCTTTTTGCTGTTCATAGAAGTATCCCTAGAGAAAGGGAAGAAATAAGCAGACAGCCCTGCGAAATGGGGGAGATGGTTTGGATCTGATTGATACAGGAGGGGGAGAACTGGGAATCTGAGCCTTTTCCCGGGAGGAAGGTGTTGTAGTCTCCTGGGCCACAGTCATGTGTACAAAGAGGATTTAATTCTGCCCAGCTGAGCCCCTGGAGTGTCCATGGAGTGTCCTTGGAGTGTCCCTGGTGTGTCCCTGGTGTGTCCCTGGTGTGTCCCTGGTGTGTCCCTGCTCTGTCCATAGTGTGTCCCTGCTGTGTCCCTGGAGTGTCCATAGTGTGTCCCTGCTGTGTCCCTGCTGTGTCCCTGCTCTGTCCATAGTGTGTCCCTGCTGTGTCCCTGGTGTGTCCCTAGTGTGTCCCTGCTGTGTCACTGGTGTGTCACTGGTGTGTCCCTGCTGTGTCCCTGGAGTGTCCATGGTGTGTCCCTGGAGTGTCCCTGGTGTGTCCCTGGTGTGTCCATGGTGCGTCCATGGTGTGTCCCTGGAGTGTCCCTGCTGTGTCCCTGCTGTGTCCCTGTGTGTCCCTGCTGGCTCCAAGGCTGTCTCAAAGAAACGAGGGGCAGTCTCAGAAACTGGAAGTTTAAAGTTCATCATAATGTTTCCTTTTTTTTTAAAATTTTTTTTTTAACTTCCTAGAGGTATTTTGCTTTGGAGAAGTTCCTCTCTCTGTACTGCACATTTTCCCCATCCCCACTGCAGTTTTTGTCCAGTGTAACCATTGATGTTTTTCTGATTGTGGACTTGTTTGTGCTTGTTCTCTTGGCTGCTTTTCCTTCATTTCCCAGTGTAAATCCAAATCCTTCTCCCCTGAAAGCAAAGGCCCAGGGCAACCCTGCAGACCTTTGCCCAGGCTGCCGTTTCCCACAAGGCTCTTTTGTTGGGAATAGTCCTGGGAAGCTGCCTGGGAATGGGAGGCAGGCAGTGCTCAACAAATCCCTCTCCCCTTCCCTCTGCCTCCCCAAAATCTGCATTTCAGCTGTCCAAAACCGCAGCAGTTCCCCGCTGCAGAATTATTTGTTCATGCTTAAGAGCCGTGTGTTTGTTCAGGGGTTGTAAACACTGTCAGCAAGGTTTTGACAGGAGTGAAAAATGAATTTAAGTTGCTGGTGCGGAGGGAAATAAAACAGCTTTGGCTCTGCCTGCAGCGTGCCAGGGGTAACACAGAGAGAAGAAATCCTTCCCTGGGAGGGTGGGGAGGCCCTGGCACAGGTGCCCAGAGAAGCTGTGGATTCCCAACTCCTGCAATGTCCAAGGCCAAGTTGGACAGGGCTTGGAGCAGCCTGGGATAGTGGAAAGTGTCCCTGCCCATGGCAGGGGAATCAGAACCACATCATAAGGTCCCTCCCGACCCAAACCATCTTGGGATTCTGTGAAATCCAATTCCATGAAATGCAGCTTGGTCTGTTATTTCTCATGCTTTTGGTGCTGGGACAGGTTGGGCGCAAATTTGCAGAGGAGGATACAGAAAGCAGAGTTCAGCTCCCATTCTGTCTCCGTTATCACAAATCACATCTGAAGCCTTTCTCCACACCGGTGCTGTCTTGTCAGCCAGAGCAGTTTGTGACTAACCCCAAACCCTTTCTCTGCAGGAAACGTTGTGTTCCTGCCATGGCACAGCGGTGGGAGGTGTGATAAAATGTACTTTTAATTACACTCCCATTTCTTGAGTAGGGATACTTTATTTATAAAGACTGCACCGGCAGAGGCCTTTTGTGGTTTAGCTCCCTGGGATGTGAGAGCTCTGTTGCTCTGAAGCAGCTCTGATTTCCTGAGCTCAGGAGCAGCAGAAGGGCTCCAGGCTGCAGTGGACAGCTGCTGGGAGCTTCCATGAAACTTTGGGAAGGAATTAACTGAGGAATTGCTTTCCCTGACCAGGGAGTGTACTCCTGGCCATCGTGGGTGGGAGATGTGGCTTTGGACACCTCATGGGTTTAACCTGGTGAACAAAGTTTAAAATCATTTATAGCTGTGGAATAGGCACATCAGTGATAGGCAGGCTGGGGTTCTGCTGCCTTCAGCCTGATGTTCTCCCCAGGAGAGTAAGAAATGGGATTAGGGAAGAGCGGGCAGGAAGAAGAAGCTGTACAAAACTTTTCCATCCAGACTTTTCCTACTTGCAGAAGTTCTGTATTCTCCGGTGGGATGGCTTAGAAACCAGGACGCTGATAAGCTTTTCCTTCACTTGCTTGGGTGTGAGACTGGAAATCCTCAAGTTCCCAATCTGCAGGTCTTTGCAAGGCCAGGAGATCTTTGGGTGCTTCCTCTGTTGTATCCCCCACGCTGAAAACAGCGCAGAGCAGCCTTGCCTGCCGTGCTGGGCCTGTTTGGAAAGAGTTCCTCATGAATGGATTTCTGTGCAGGGACAACCAGAGGCATCCTAAGCGTATCCAAGTATCACAAGGCAGCTTTAGAAGTGTCCTTTCCGAGCAGAGCGGTGGCAGGAATAAGTCACACAGGAGCGGTGCCTCGGAGCTCTGCAGCTTCCAGGGTGTTTAAAGCTGCCCTGGGAGTTGCACAACTCCCTGCGGATTCTCCTGCTCTGCTGAAAGCCCCATAATTTTCCCTCTGAAGGAATGCAGGCACAGCTGCTGCTTTTACTTGATGTTGTTGACCTGTGGTGTCATTACAGGCAGGTTTTGTTTGAACAGCCCGTGTGGGCAGCGAGGAGACACAAGGGAAGCTGCAGATGATTTTTATTGTGGTTCCAGGAACAGGCTGGAGCATCTTCCTCGCTGGGTGTGATCAGGGGGTGTAATTAGGCAATGCTTTCCTGCAGAGTAACTCCTTTTAGCAATTTTCTTCACAAGGAATCGCTGTTCAAAGGTCTGTTGTTTGCTGCTTTAAGTAGAGCCCAGGTCAAGAGTAAGACTTTAATATTAAACCTCTCCTTTGTGGTGAAACACCCAACATGAGCAGTGCAAAGGGAGCAGGTCCTGCTCTGCAGACATTTGGTGCCTCACCAGAAAGGTTCATGGATAAACTCCCCATGGCTCTGATGTTTGGGAAGTTCTGCTCTACAGACATTTGGTGTCTCACCATGGAGGCTCAGGGGAAAACTCCCCATGGCTCTGGTGTTTGGGAAATTCTGCTTTGCAGACATTTGGTGTCTCACCAGAGATGTTCAGGGATAAGCTCCCCATGGCTCTGATATTTGGGAGGTTCTGCTCTGTAGACATTTGGTGTCTCACCAGAGAGGCTCAGGGATAAATACCCCCATGGCTCTGATATTTGGGAAGTTCTGCTTTGAAGAGATTTGGTGTCTCACCAGAAAGGTTCAGGGATAAGCTCCCCATGGCTCTGGTGTTTGGGAAGTTCTGCTCTGCAGACATTTGGTGTCTCACCATAGATGTTCAGGGATAAATGCCCCCATGGCTCTGATATTTGGGAGGTTCTGCTTTGCAGAGAGCTGGTGTCTCACCAGAGATGTTCAGGGATAAACTCCCCATGGCTCTGATATTTGGGAAATTCTGCTCTGCAGACTTTTGGTGTCCCACCAGAAAGGTTCAGGGATAAATGCCCCCATGGCTCTGGTGTTTGTTTGTGCTCTGCAGACATTTGGTGTCTCACCAGAAAGGTTCAGGGACAAATTCCCCATGGGTCTGTGTTTGGGAAGTTGTGCTCTGCAGACATTTGATGTCTCATCATGGAGGCTCAGGGATAAACTCCCTCTGGCTCTGGTGTTTGGGAATTTTCATGCTGGAATAGTTTCTGGCAAAGAGCTCTGTGGAGAGGGTGTTACAACAGGCAGAAACACAACTTCACTCGAGTGCTGCATCCTCTGTTTGAGCCAGGCTTTAATGGAATCAGCCCTTCCCATTAAATTAATACGTTTTCCGTGGAGCCCATTAACTAACATTTAATTTGCTTCAATAAGGCCAGGCATGTTGGATCAACATGATCAACGCTTGGGATAATCAGGAAGAGCCCCTGGATTTCACAGCATCTCAAAAATGCTCACTTAGAGGTAGCAATTGTGAAGAATCTAATTGGTTGATGCAGCTTTCTGTCTAATTTAGTGCGAAGCTAAGACTAGAATGATAATGATCTCTTAGGCAAGGATTCTACAATCAGAGAGAAGGGTGAATTGTTCATTGTTTTTGGTTTTTTTTGTTTTGTTTTGTTTGTTTTGTTTTGTTTTGTTTCACAAAAGCCAGGAAGTTGTGATTGCCCCATGTCTGGAAGTGTCCAAGGCCAGGCTGGACAGGGCTTGGAGCACCCAGGGATAATGGGAGGTGTCCCTGCCCATGGCAGTGGTGGAATGGGATGAGCTTTCCAACTTTCTTTAAGGTCTTTCCAACTCAAATCACTCTGGGATCCCATAAAAGTAAAGAAGGCTTCATGGAGTTGTTTTTAAAAATGAAATCCCTCTTGCCTGGTTCAGCTCTTCAGAGCTAAAGGAGCTGGTTTTGTTTGCAGTCCCAAACTCCCTGCCAGCCCCAGGAATGCTTTGGTGAGGGGGCAGATGACAAAAGGCTCCAGCGGAGCCTGGCGCTGCAGAGGAGTTTGGTGTTGGGAGGGCTTCTCTGGATCTGTTCAGAAGTGCTGCAACACGAACCTTTCGCATCCCAAACAGCACAGAGCCTGCCCCAACAGCAAACCCTGCCCAGAGCTCTGCCAATTACGGGATTAACGTGTGGAGCCTTTGGTGTGGGCAGCCAGGCTGGCACATCTGAGGGGCCGCTCGGCTGTTGGGTGCTGTCAGCGCGTGCCACGCGGAGCTGCTGCTGCTGGAGCTTGTGTGGGCGCCGGGGAGGGATGGGATGGGCACAGCCTGCAGCCCCGGGCTGGGGGAGTGACCCACAGCGTGGGAGCGCCTGGGGAACGTGCCCAGCGCAGCGCCGGGCACAGGCCGTGCCAGGCTGGTGCCACAAGCGGTGCCAGTCTGATACCACAAGCAGTGCCCACCTGGTGCCACAAACGGTGCCAGTCTGGTACCACAGACAGTGCCAGGCCAGTGCCACAAGCGGTGCCAGTCTGGTGTCACAGGCGGTGCCAGTCTGGTGTCACAGGAGGTGCCGGTGCAGGCACAGCCTCCCCAGCACGGTGCTGGTGTCACAGATGGTGCCAGTCTGGTGCCACAAGCAGTGGCAGTCTGGTGCCACAAGCAGTGGCAGCCTGGTGTCACAGGAGGTGCCAGTCTGGTGCCACAGGCAGTGCCAGCGTGGGCACAGCCTTGTGCTCAGGGCTCCTGTGAGCAGCAGGAGCAGAACTGGCTCTGGCACTGGGATAAACCCTTGGGCGCTCCGCCATGGCTCCACTGTGTTGTTCCTCAGCCTCAGTGCTGGGCTCCATCCGTGGCAGCTCTGAGTGCCAGGGCTGTGTTTGGTGCTGGGCTCCATCCGTGGCAGCTCTGAGTGCTGTGCCAGGGCTGTGTTTGGTGCTGGGCTCCATCCATGGCAGCTCTGAGTGCTGTGCCAGGGCTGTGTTTGGTGCTGGGCTCCATCCGTGGCAGCTCTGAGTGCTGTGCCAGGGCTGTGTTTGGTGCTGGGCTCCATCCGTGGCAGCTCTGTGTGCCAGTGATGTGTTTGTATCCCACCGGAGTTGGGAGCAGCTGGTGGCACCGCTGGCACGGTGTGCAGGGCAAGCCAGTCCTGCAGTGCTGGCAGCTCAGGGGGTGTGTGTGTTTGGGAATTGACTCCATGAGGATTTGATGGTTCCCTCAAACCCACACTTCACTTTCCCGTTGTGGTCTTCACCCTGGTGGCTCTGGAACACTTTCCTTTCTCTGCTCGCTGGGACCTGAGGGCTCCGATTAATGAGTGGAAGCCTCACTGGCCCCTCAGAGTGGCAGGGAGGTGCTCAAACCATGGCCAAAGTTTTTGTTGTTCTCTTTGGAAGTTTTATTCCCTCCATGACCTGACATAAAAGGGTCTTCCTAAAGAGTTTTGCTCATGGAATAAATATTTTGTTGTTAAGTATGACTTGATGAATATTTCATTCCTTGAGGGAGGGATATTTTTAATGAAAGAATAATCCAATTGATAGCATCAGGCATCATTAATGATCAGCTGCTCTGTTTGTGCCTCTGTGCCTCGAGCAAAACCATTCTTACCCAGCGTGTTTGTACCTGGTGTCTGCTGTGAGCACATTGCTTAAATCAGACCAGACATCTCCAAACCCTCGCAAATGCAATTATTGAGCAGATTTGGGCACGGCAAACTTGTCTAAAACTGACTTGCTGTTCCCAAGGGGATTTATGAATCTGCTGCCCTTCCCTGGTCCGTATTCCTGAACTGGACTTGTGTCGTAGTTGAGACAATCACGACAAGTTAGAAGTCGTCTGCTGTGAGCACATTGCTTAAATCACACCAGACATCTCCAAACCCTCTCAAATGCAATTATTGAGCAGATTTGGGCAAGGCAAACTTGTCTAAAACTAACTTGCTGCTGCCCTTCCCTGGTCCGTATTCCTGAGCTGGACTTGTGTTGCTGCTGAGATGGTCACAACAAGTAAAAAGTTCACAACAGCTTCTTGGTCAGAGAAAAGGAACTTTTTTTTCCAAAGCCTTTTTATACTATTGCTACCATTCATGTCACACATTCATTGGCTCTCAATTCATCACCCCACAATATATTGGTTACCCATAGTTAGAACAACATCTTGCAATACCAGCACCTGTGAGTCTCTTACTATCATTATTTATAGATTCCTGCTTGTTTTGAGCTAGAGAGTAGTGCAAACTGGACAAACAGGCCCCTCTCACAGAAAAGTAGTTCTCACTACATCCTACAGTTCCCACAGACTTGATTCTGGGAGAGGAGAGAGGAAGAAGATCCCGTTCCTCGGGATCCGTTTTAGGGCAGTTTGGAGCTTGTGTCAGCACCGAGCTTGGTGTCATTCCGTGAGCATTAAGGCTTGAAAACCCAGAGAAGCTTTTAAGGGCTCTGTCCTGACGTGTGTCCATCTCTCTCCTGGGCTGCTCTCCCAATTTCCGAGGGAATGCGGCTTGGGCTGTGACTCAGCTTTACAAGAACACGGCTCTAAGCGATGCTAATCCCGACTGCTCCAGGGTTTTGTTTGCCCAATATCCTTCCCGGAGAGCCGAGTGTCCTTTGTTCTCCTCTCAGACGCGAGGCAGGACTGAGCCCAGGCCCGAAGGAATGACAGAATGCCCCTGGAATGTGATGTGTCACATCTGGGAGAAAAGGGCTTCCGAAAAGTCAGCCTTGCCCTTTATATTTGGGGGTGGATGGAACTGAAACGTCCTTGGGAGGTGGGAAAGAAAGGAACAAAAAAAAAAAAGAAAAGCCTGGCTAGGTTTGAAATTCATGTTGCTGATCTTTTTTTAGAAGAAATAACTGAGAGTGTAATAAAAAGGCCCAAAGTCTGGGAGCTTTGGATGGCAACATCTCTGAGTCAGAAAGAGGATTTTTGGCTGCAGCTGGAAATCATTGCAATTGCTGCGCGTGAGCCAAGAAATAAAGTGTGTTTGGGAGCAGCTGGAGAGTTCATATCCTGCTGCTGGGATGGGAAAGTTTTCCAGCCTTTTCCCTTTTGGGTATTGCAGAACTGTAGAATCGTGGAATATCCTGGGCTGGCAGGGACCCACGGGGATCACGGGTGGGTTGTCCCTCTGTGAATTACCTGGCTGTGCTCTCCAGGTGGTGCTTCCCTCTCCCTCGGGGTAAAGGGAGCACCTCGGGCCCTTCCATGGCCATTTTGGGCTGCTTTTTGGGTTCTGTGTGCCCAGGAGCATCCACAGCTTGCTGGGATGGAGGCTCGTGGTAACCTCAGTTACTCCTTTAGATGGTGACTGAGGAGAAAAATATTGATTAAGAGGAATAACTGAGCGTGTTGAATAATAAAAGCAGCAGAGCCATAATTAGCATCCTCTCAGCGACTCCTGGATTTTGGGAATGTGCAGCAGCACGGCTGCCAAGGTCCCTTTAAAGTCGGCTGTGTTGCATTGAGCACAGGATGATCACAGCAATGAGCAATCTTCCTATTGTCTCACTCCCCTGGAAGCTGAAATGGAGAATTAATCCTCTGCTCCATTGTCATCCCTACCTTCCTGCCGGGGCTCCTTCCTCTCCTCACGGTGAATATCCTGCCGAGGTTTAATGTGAGGGGAAAGTAAGATTGGCATTTGGAGCTGTTAAATGAGGTTAATCAGCTTGGTGCTGGGTGGGAGGGACGCGCTCTGGGGTTAGGAATTTGGTATTAATGGTTAGCAGGACCCTTCTTGCCAGACCTGTGAAAATTCCCTTCAACTTTTTGGTTAAAAATCACCTGCTGGTTTTATTGTTGCTGTAATTAAGTGAAGCACAGGGGATGATTAATTAATTAATTAAGAGAAGCACGGGGGGATTGGGGGAGGGTGTGTGGAAAGGTGGCATTGTTTCCCCTTCTCCTGAAGTTTGGGTTTGCTGGGGGGGAATTAGGGCTGTAAATCACTGCTCTGCAAAAGGCGTGAAGCAAAGAAATGGAACTCCTGGTGATGTCGGTGATTTTCGTATTTTTCAAAATATATATATATATTTCTTTTATATACATACATACATACATATATATATATATATATATGTGTATATATATATATATATTTATACTCTTTTTTTTCCTGTTACCCCCTATACACACTCCTTGTACCCTGCACAAACACTCCTTGTACTTTAGCCCCACATGTTTATAACTCTTGCAGTCTGACATTTAGCTTAGTTTGGGGTCTTGCAAAGGAAGGAAGACCAAACATTTTTACTCTCTCAGAACCTGAGGCTCCAACCTTGGGCGGAGCCTTCTCTCTGGAACACGTTTTTATAAACTAGGCTGTGGTCTCATTTGGGGGGGGTTTCATTAGAATAGGGGGCAATTACTTCATTTATTAAGTTTCTTATTGGGGATTTGAAGTAGATATGCTAGTTTCGTGAAGTCCATAAAAATCCGGGGGGGGGTCTGGCTCATCGCTCACTCCTCGTTGTGTTTTCCACCTTTGATGAGTCTGGGCACCTCGGATCCTATTAAACTGAGGTACATTCCTTTTTCCGTCTACTCCTGTGACTGCTTCATATTGTTACCAGCCTGATAAGGCATCTAGAATCTCTGCAGGGTGAGGAGGATCAGTCTGAGCAGACCTGGGGGTGTGCAATTCTGGCGAGGAACGCTAATCCTTTTTCCTGACTCTGCCAAAAGCCAGGAAAAAACCACCGATGACGTTTCCCAAAAAAACATCCCTCCCCCTGCAGAACACACAGGGCACAGTGAGGATGCAATAATTCAGCAGCAGGGCCTGGATGCATCCCTTGTTCCAGGAGGAATTGAAAAAAAAAAAACCTTGAGCAGCAGCGGATCCATTTCTGCTGCGTCTGCTCCGCTCCCATCCACAGCAGGAGCAGGAGGGATGATTGTCCTGTAACAGGAGAAGCAGCTCACAGATTGCCAACCTAATTGCCTGCTTTAATTAATTTCACCTTCTTGCCTCTGATGGTAGAACGTTGGAAGGCAAAGTTGCTATTTTTACAGCGATGCACATGTAATTAGTACAGACCCCACCCAGGGCACGGAAATCCGAGCTCAAACGTTTGGTGACAAATGCAAATTTCCAGCCTCAATATTTTCCCTTTGCTTGGCAGTGAATCGATGCTGGGAAAAAGATGCACAACAAGTCCTCCTGCTTTCTGGTGGATTTAGCCATTGAATTTTCAGAAAACTGGATGAATCCATGCTTTTTGGTGGATTTAACCACTGCATTTTCAGAAAAATTTATGAATCTGTGCTTTTTGGTGAATTTAACCATTGAATTTTTGGAAAACTGGATGAATCTGTGCTTTTTGGTGGATTTAACCACTGCATTTTGAGAAAACTGGATGAATCTGTGCTTTTCGGTGAATGTAACCATTGAATTTTCAGAAAAATGGATTAATCTATGCTTTTTGGTGGATTTAACCACTGCAGTTTTGGAAAGCTGGATGAATCCGTGCATTCTGATGTATTTAACCATTGAATTTTTGGAAAACTGGATGAATCCGTGCTTTTTGGTGAATTTAACCATTGCATTGTCAGTGATTCTATGGATTTCTAGCCTCGCAGTTCAGTTGAACTCTAAGAAGTGTTGAAGCAGCAGCAGAAATGGTTGTGGTGATGCTCAGGGGGTCTGTTCACAGATTCTTTTTGCTCTGTGCCATCCAAAGGTTATTTTCCAGGAGTGCAATTCCTGTTGTCCTCCCTGGGCAGGGCTGCAGTGGCACTGGTGCACTGTGGCACACACTTGGCTTTGCCTTTTCCCCCCAAACTGAAACCAAATCCATGCATACGGATGTGTGTCCTCATTTTTCCAGAACCTTTCCACTTCATATTGTCAAATTTTGGGGTTTCTGTAAAGGCTTTCAGTGCTTAAAACCAAGATTTTTGTTTTTTTTTAACATTTAATCCAGTAATTGTAGAATCCCAGAATGGTTTGGGTTGGGAGGGACCATAAAACCACCTCATGCCGTGGGAGAGTGGAAGGTGTCCCTGCCCGAGGGACATTCCAGGGGCTGGAATGGGATGAGTTTTGGGGTCCCTCCCAGCCCTGAGCTCTGCTGTGTGTGAGAACAGGAGGAACACTGATCCCAATAAAAGTGGAGATGGTTTCTATTCCCTTCCAGCCCCACTGTTCCTGGATTGAGGGACACCATCTGCTCTGCATTTCCAATAACTGTCATCCTCCCACAGCCATCAGAACACTTGTGATTCGGAGGGGAAAAAACCCACTTTTCTCCATAATGAACACTTTGCACATCTTGTCCTGCAGATGGGAAGAGGAGCTGACGAGAAGGATGAGCCTGGAATCCATGGTGGAAACCTTGCGAGAGGTGAGCTTGTGCCCCTTTTGGCATCACTTTATTTGTCTTTTCATTCAAAACCTGCCTTCTGGCTAGAGCAGCTGTGCTGCTGTACAGGACAGGGTTAATGTTGGGAAGCCAGAGCAGGAAATGATGACATTTGTGACAAAGTTTGTGACAAAGTTTGTGACAAAGTTTGTGACAAAGTGGGAGGAAGGGGCGCAAGTTACAACAGGGGATAACAATTAAATTTCGCTGAAGAGTTAAGTTTCAGTCTAAGCCCCTTTTTCCCTGGTGCTTCTCAGCGTGTTCAGGCTGAGTGAGGAGCTTTGCTGGGCTGTTAATGTTGGGAAGGTGGAGCAGGAAATGATGACATTTGTGACAAAGTTTGTGACAAAGTTTGTGACAAAGTGGGAGGAGGGGGTGGAAGTTCCAATGGGGGATAACAATTAAATTTCACTAAAGGGTTAAGTTTCATCCTAAACCCCTTTTCGCAGCCTGCTCGGGCTGAGTTTGGAGCTCTGCTGGGGCTCTCCCCTCTCACCTCCAGGTGTTTCCCTTGCAGGAGGCTCAGGAAGCAGAAGCTCTCCAGGAGGAGCTGAATGAGAAGATCGAGAGGCTGAAAGCAGAACTCGTGGTCTTTAAGGGTCTGATGAGTGATGTAAGTACCCAGGGCCCTCTGCGGGTGTGTGTGTCCTGCACATGGCTTCCTCCGTGGCCAGGTGATTAATTAGTGAGTGCTGCTGTGTAATTAGCCGTGGCTGCTGGGATCTAATGCATCAGACAGATCCCCCTGCCTGCTTCCTGTCTGCTCTGTGTGGAGATGCATTAACGCTGCTTAGCCCATGCCCAGGACTGCTCCCTCCCTTCTGTCCCCACAGCCGCGGGGCCGGCGCTCAGATCTGGGAGAAAAGGCTTGCAGAGCTCCCAGATTGGGCTGCAGGGTCTCCTCCCTTCTGGGCAGCACCAGGAGCTGCTGGCACGGGGATTCAGCCCCGAGTTATGCAAGAAAATCCTGTTCCTAAAGGAGCACATTGTGTGGAATCATGGAATGGTTTGGGTTGGAAGGAGCTTAAAGATCATCCTGTGCCACCCCTGCCGTGGCAGGGACACCTCCCACTGTCCCAGGCTGCCCCAAGGCCTTGGACACTTCAGGGATCCAGGGGCAGCTTCTCTGGATTACTAATAATGCCAGGGCCTCCCCATCCTCACAACAGTGTCCCACCTCCCTTAATGAAGCTCTGAACAAATCCACTAATCCTGGTTCAGGTATTGCCTTTGCTTCCTGGGCTGGTTCAACCTAATGGCTTTTAAAAAAGAAAAAAAACCCAAAAAACAAACTTGTATTCTCAGGAATCCTCATGTCGCTTTAGATATTGAGTTCTCTTCAAAGCCAGAGGATCTTTTAGGCTGTGGCTGGGTAATATTCTTGTATTTAAACAGTGAGAGCATGTCCTCATGCAGATATCTGCAAAGATGAGCCGGGTGAGCACTGAGGTGCCTCTGTCAGTAAGTCTGAGGCCGTGCTGAAGCCACTCATGTAAGGAATAAACGCTGTCACGCCGATTTATTCTGTAATTTTTGCACACAACAGCCTTCTCCTGACTTCACACAAACCTGCAGAACCTGCTCCCGGGTGTCAAATCCATTCTCTCGGGGCCACGAGATCCGCTCATGGGAAATTTGGCAATTAGCTGTGTCTTCTTCTGGTGGTTAATCGAGGCTGGCCGTGCTCAGTGAGAGGCAGCCTGAGAGGGAGGAGCTGTGCCTGAGGAGCTGAGTGTGTACAGAAAGGGAGGTGGTGGGGAAGGCAAACATCCTCCTGGGCTCAGGGAAAGTGCTCTGAGGGAGGAGAGAAGCCGAGGAAAGCTCTGGGAGTGCTTCTCTTGAGCCTCACTGGGTAAATATTTAGAAGAGAGAAGTGCAAAATGTTGGCACGTGGCTCTGTGCTTCCTGCAGATAAGGATCAGCAGATGAGATTGTGTTGTGAGTGTTGGTGGTGAGAGATTTCTTTTCCTCAGTGTGTCTGGAAAACTGAAATCTCCAAAGGTGCTTGACAGGGCCTGGGGAAGACTCTGTGTAATAACTTAAAAGAAAAAGCTCAAATTCCAGAGGTGGTTCACAGGGCCTGGAGAAGTCTCTGTGTAGAAACTTAAAAAGCTCAAATTCTAGAGGTGGTTCACAGGGCTTGGAGAAGACTCTGTCTAATAACTTAAAAGAAAAAGCTCAAATTCCAAAGGTGGTTCACAGGGCCTGGAGAAGTCTCTGTGTAAAAACTTAAAAAGCTCAAATTCCAGAGGTGGTTCACAGGGCTTGGTGAAAACTCTATGTAATAACTTAAAACAAAAAGCTCAAATTCCAGAGGTGGTTCATGGGGCCTGGAGAAATCTGTGTAATAATTTAAAAGAAAGCTCAAATTCTAGAGGTGGTTCACAGGGCCTGGAGAAGTCTCTGTGTCATAATTGAAAACAACAATCTCAGACTCTAAGGGTGATTGACAGGGACTGGAGAAGTCTCTGTGTAATAATTTCAAGCAAAAAAAGGTGGGAAAAAGCAAACCAAGCCAACCAAAAGCCCAAACCTCTCGCCTTAGAAAGGGGATTTGGTGTTTCAGAATGGTCTGCGAGGTGTTTTTCCACTTTCCTGCCCCAGGTGGAAGCATTGCTTAGGAGTGGGACTGTCCAACAGAGAGTCTGGACTAGGATGGAAAATACGCTTTTGGAATTTTTGAATATTTCTTCACAAGGAGCCAGATGCTCTGTCTGAGTGGGAGCATCTCTTAGGAATCAGAACTACTACGAGGCAGGGTTTTTCATGCAGAATTTTTCCTGCAGAATTTTTGCTGGGCTGGAAGCCAAGTTAGTGCCGGTGAGGAGCCAAGGTTTTCATGGATCTCCTCAGATCCAGGCATGATCTGATGGTTCCTGTGTGGCCTGGATTCTGCCTGAGCAGCAGCTCCTCCTTGCAGGCACAGATTTGTGTCTGAAGGAGGGGAAGCGCTGCAGCCTCTGCAGGTTTTGGATTCCTCCTTGCAGGCACAGATTTTGTGTCTGAAAGAGGGGAAGTGCAGGTTTTGGGTTCCGTTCTGCTCTGCACACGCTGCACAGGGGGGTTTTCTCCATTTTTAAAGTGTTATTTACGGAATCCCAGACTGGTTTGGGATGGGAAGGACCTTCAGGGCAATCCAGTGCCATCCCAGGTGGCTCCAAGCCCTGTCCAACCTGGCCTTGGACACTGCCAGGGATCCAGGGAATTCCATTGTCCCGCCCCATTCCTGACCCACCGAGGCTCCCCCTCGCCACACCAAGCAGTTATTTTGGGGTGGGTGCAGGTTTTTTTTGGTGGCCAATCCCCGTGAGCCGGAATTTTGTGAGGATCAGGGGTGAGAGCTCCCTGTGAGCCCCTGGGACTGCCCGTGGTGCCACGGCCTGGGGTTCCAGAGATACTGTGGGGTATCTCCTCTTGCCTGAACTGTCTAATAACAGAAGGTAATCCCTGCTGTCCTTCCTGCAGCCCATGACAGACCTGGACACAAAGATCCAAGAAAAGGCCATGAAGGTGGACATGGACATCTGCCGCCGAATCGATATCACGGCCAAGCTGTGCGATGTCGCGCAGCAGCGCAACTCGGAAGACGTTTCCAAGATTTTCCAGGTGATTAGGCCCTGAATTTTCCATAGGGTAGGGCAGGAGGGAGCAGTGCTGAGCGATGATTCCTTTTCTTGAACTCTCTCTCCGTATTTCCCTCACTGTCAGTGTAGCTTTGCTGCAGAGCCAGGAGCACAAAGTGCAAAGAGTTTTTATAAAAAGAAGTCCCAGGATGATCTTTAAGCCATGCTGTGAGTCTGATGTTAGTCTGCACTGAATGCAGGGAAAAAAAGCAGTGTGATAGGGTCTAGGTTTGTATAATTACTCCTTCCCATTTGTTCCCTTCACAAGTGAGAGGTTTTAAGCTCATGGAACTGTCATCTGAATGTTCTTATTTCTGGCTCGAGCTCCGTGGCCAGAAATAACATTTCTGCGATGGTGAGCTCTGTGAAACACCAGCTCCAGTTGCTTTCCTTGGAGCTGCTCGGTGCTGGAAGGAAAGTCCTTTAATTTGCTCCGAAAGGCAGCAGTGACAGCTCTGCCTGGAGCAAAGCTGCCACTCCCAGCGCAGCTGCTCTTGTCACAAGTGCAGTTTGAGCCCTGATGAACCCACCTTCCTTCTGCTTCCTTCAAATGTCTCGTTTTGTATAATTACATCCATCTAAATGTCTCTTGTTCAGGCTTTCAGTAAATCTGGTGCTTTTCTCCGGGTGGTGGTGCCACACAGTGTGCTAAATGCTGTCCAAAAACACTGTGAAAGATCCTTGTGATCTCTCCTGGTGAAGTTACCCCAATGTTTGATGGGTTTTCCCCTTGTGTTCCCCAGAAGGGAACATTTCCCCTCAGAGGGGAATGATTTCTCCGGCAAGGTGAGCCACTGCATTGTGCTGGTGGTTCCTTCTTGTCTCTGAGGAGAATTGCTGAGTCCCTGTGCTCCGAGGTGGCTGCAGGGCACTGCTGGTCAGGCCTGCAGGGGTTGGAGTCACAGGAGAGCGACCCCTGGGACAACAGGGCCAGCAAGGGATGGTTCGTGTGCCCAGCAGAGGGAAAATTGCCAGAGGCTGGGAGTGAATTGTGTGTTTGCACACCACCTGGGAGCATCCTCTGGGGTCCTGTGGGGTCTGGGAGCATCCTCTGTGTTCCCAGTCCCCGTGATCCTGTGGGATCTGGGATCTCTCTGTGTTCCCAGCCCCCCGTGATCCTGTGGGATCTGGGATCTCTCTCTGTTCCCAGCCCCTATGATCCTCTGGGATCTCTCTGTGTTCCCAGCCCCCCATGATCCTGTGGGATCTCTCTGTGTTCCCAGCCCTTTGGGATGCTCTGGGGCCTCTGTGTGTCCCCAGCCCTTTTGGATCTCTCTGTGCTCCCAGTCCCCCACGATCCTGTTGGATGCTCTGGGGCCTCTCTGTGTCCCCAGCCCTTTGGGGTCTCTCTATGTCCCCAGCCCTGTGGGATGCTCTGGGGTCTCTCTGTGTCCCCAGCCCTCTGTGCCCCTTGCAGGGCTGTCCCTTGAGTTCCTGAACTTCATTTCTCGGAGGCTCTCCAGGCTTTCCCAGGGCTCAGCCAACCTTTCCTGTGTCTGCCTGAGGATTCTCTGTGCTGCTGGGGTGGGGCTGGCCCTGGAGTAAAGGCTCTCTGCAAAGCTTTCCTGTCTGTCCTTCCTGGGGTTCCGTGCTGGAGGTGGCAGGAGAGGGAGAGTTCTGTCAGCTCCTGCTTTTCCCTGGCTCGTCCCAACCTCTGCATGTCCCCTGGCAGCTCCAGGCTGGGCTCAGGGAGAGCTCAGCATCCCCAGAGCGCCGGCAGCTTGCTTTGCTCTCCCACTGCTTCCCTGTGCTCCTGTCTGCCCCTCCTCACGGCACCATTCCCGTAGGGATCCCCGAATTTCCCGAACATCCCTGGATTTTCCGGGCAGGGATCCCTGGATTTCCTGGGCAGGGATCCCCAGATTTCCCGGGCAGGGATCCCTGGATTTCCCGGGCAGGGATCCCCGGATGTCCCAGGCAGGGATCCCCGGATTTCCTGGGAAGGGATCCCTGGATTTCCCGGGCAGGGATCCCCAGATTTCACAGGCAGGGATCCCTGGATTTCCCGGGCAGGGATCCCCGGATGTCCCAGGCAGGGATCCCCGGATTTCCTGGGAAGGGATCCCCAGATTTCCCGGGCAGGGATCCCTGGATGTCCTGGGCAGGGATCCCCGCATTTCCCGGGCAGGGATCCCTGGATTTCCCGGGCAGGGATCCCTGGATTTCCCGGGCAGGGATCCCCGGATTTCCCGGGCAGGGATCCCCGGATTTCCCGGGCAGGGATCCCTGGATTTCCCAGGAGCTGCTGGACGGTCACACCCGCTCAGCCCTCACGCTCTCCCCCCTGCCAGCCCCCCGAGCCCAGCCCTTGCTCACCGCTGCTCTCTCCACCCAAGGTGGCCTCCAAGAAGAAGGAGCGGAAGCTCACGTCCGACGAGGAGCTGTCGGAGCAGGACGCAGACAACGCGAGGTTCTCGGACGACGAGGTCAGCTGCTCCCTCAACATCACGGACGAGATGAAGAGGATGTTCAACCAGCTGTGAGTGTCCTGGGAAAAGGGTGGGGAAAGTGCCCCAGACCCCCTAGTGTGGGAATCACAGGCACATAGTAAGAGCTACTTTACTGTGAGAACACCTTGTTATTCTCAATTCTCCCAGTGGCTCTCTGGTTCCAAACAAGCAGGAATTCATAAACAGAGATAGCCAGGCTCATGCAGGTGGTGTTTTTCCAAGATGTTGCTCTGGCTGTAGGTAGCCAATGGCATTGTGGGGTGGTGGATTGAGAGCCAATGGATGTGTGACATGAAAGTTAGAAAATAGTATAGAAAGGCTCTGGAAAATAGAGTTACTTCCTTCCTTTCCTCTGACCTGAAGCTCTTGTGAACTCTTTTTGTGCCGTGACCGTATTGGATAGTGACACCCCGAGGAGGCTGGAAAGGTTTGGGGAAGTTCAGATAAAATCCACAGATTTCTGCTCCCCCCTCAGGTGGGAGGAACTACAGAGGATGTAAAATTACAAATGAGTTTTGTTGCTGCAAAAGAGGGAAAAATGCAACAAAAAAGGGTCAAACCCAGCAGTCTGCTCTCCATGTTTGGCTGCATATTTGATCTCTAGAGTTTGCTGCTTCTTGGCTGGGTAGAAATTGAACTGAAAGCTCAGTTTGGAGTGGATACACACCTCCCACGTTTTTTTGGGTGTTTTTCAGTTGGGCTGCAGACAAATGGGAGTGGTGGATCTGTCTGGAAGATCAGTGGGCAACGATTGATAGATTTCAGCAATGCTGGTGTTGTCAGTGGTGCTGCCAAGTCTGGCCCTCCAAACTGGAAGAACTGAAGTTTATTTTGCCTAAAGCTTTACCGCTAACCTGAATCTTTTTGCCCAAAGCTTTACTCCTAAACCAAATTGTCTTGTCTAAAGTTTACCCCTAAACCAAATCTTTTTGCCCAAAGCTTTACCCCTAAAACCAAATCTTTTTGCTCAAAGCTTTACCCCTAAAACTAGATCTTTCTGCCCAAAGCTTTAGCCTTTAAACCAAATCTTTTTGCCTAAAGCTTTACCCCTAAACCAAATCTTTCTGCCCAAAGCTTTACCCTTTAAACCAAATCTTTTTGCTCAAAGCTTTACCCTTTAAACCGGATATTTTTGCCCAAAGCTTTACCCCTAAACCAAATCCTTTTGACTTCTCCCCTGCTGAACTCAGTGTGACAGGAGGTAATGTGTGGATTTTTAAAAAAAGCAACAAGCTAAAATGTACCTACTAGTTTGGTCATGCATTTAGTTTTTAATTTTGTTCCCAAACCTGCCCTGGGATACCTGGGTTTTCATTGGTCCTGCTGATGAAGTTCTTCGAAAATTCTGAATTTCATGGTCCTATTTGGCACAAAGTGCTGCAGGAATCTGTCAGGTTGGGGTGATGTGGGGAAGTGTTAGTGGCTCACTGGGGATGGGCTTGTAAAGTAGAAAATAATAGTTTAGAAATAGATAATTTATAGAGGAGCTTTTGTCATTAAAAGAAACAAAACCACTTGCACTTTACAGCTACATTCTTAGCTGTAACAAACTTAATTTTTAAGAGTTAAGTTGTAAAGAAATCAAACTGCAGTGTGTGAGGTCAGCCCTGGAGCCTTTGTGCTCCCCTGACCAGGACAGATCTTGCAAAAAGAAAACTATTTGAAGAAGTGGAATTGCAAAAGGCACAGTCATGAGTGTCCAGGCTTTTAAAATGACATTTCTACAGTGCTGCTGATCCAGACAAAGCTCCTGTCCCTTGCCAAGCTCTGTGTTCTCCTGGGACAGCATCGGGCTCTTTCCTCAGATGTTATCAGCTCAGAGGAAGTGAGCTAAAGTCATAAAAATGCATCAGCCTGGAATCCAGGGAGCGATTCCAGCTTTGTCAGGCTCCTTAACCAGGACGAGCAGTGGCTCCTGGGCTGCCCTCTGCAGCTTGCCTTTATTGCAGGTTATTATTTACCATAGGTTTGAGCAGCTCGTGCTGTGAAAGGCAGCCCCTGCCTCTGTTTGCTGTGCTAAAGGAGTGTTTGTGCTCCTCTGTGCATCCCTTTGGGCTTTGAGAGGAAAAGGAAACCTTTTCATCCTCGTTCCCTTCAGACCCCGTGTTCCAAGGGGAACTGCTGGCTGAGCTGCCTCGTGAAATCTGTGCCTCCTAAAGTGAAATCAGCCTGGGTTCTGTGCCTTGTAACATTCCCTGAGAAATCAGCACAGATTCTGTGTCTCCTAATGTGAAATCAGCACAGGTTCTGTGCCTCTAATGTGAAATCAGCCTGGGTTCTGTTCCTCCTAACGTGAAATCAGCACAGGTTCTGTGCCTTGCAACATTCACTGTGAAATCAGCCTGGGTTCTGTGCCTCTAATGTGAAATCAGCACAGATTCTGTGTCTCCTAATGTGAAATCAGCACAGATTCTGTGCCTTGTGACATTCCCTATGAAATCATCCTGTGTTCTGTGCCTCCTAATGTGACATCGGCACCAATTCTGTGCCTCCTAACATCCCCCATGTCTTGTTTGGTCTCCTTTGCCCACGGAGGAGAGCAGCAGCTCCAAACATTTTTGTGGTTTTGCAGACAGGGGAAGCTCCTGTGCAGCTCCATCTGGAGGGCAGAGCCAGGCCTCGTGCTGGGAGCAGCAGCTCCAACAAGGAGCTTTTATTCAGCTTTGGGGTGGCACAGAGCCCAGCAAGAGGGACTTGGGCAGTTTGTAAAAGCTGTGAGGATTTCCAGCCGCTGCATTGTCCCCTCATTCAGCTCTCATAGCCCATTTTTCTAGACAATTAATTAAAGGGCCGAGGGAGTGGGGCTGGAGTGGTTTCGTTAATGCCTGTTCTGTTCTCTCAGCCGCGAGACGTTTGATTTCGATGACGACTGTGACAGTTTAACATGGGAGGAGAACGAGGAGACGCTGCTGCTTTGGGAAGACTTCACCAACTGCAATCCCTCAATTGACCTCCAAGGAGAGGTGAGCTCATTCCCATTATTTTCTCTGCAGAAACTCTTCCCTCAGCTCCTCTTTTAACCACTCGAGCCTGTGGGTGTTTGGTGATCAAGTTGGCCACACAAATCTGCTTTGATTTTAAAATCCTCTTAGCTTTCCTGTCTCTGGTTGATTTTCAGTCTGTGCAATCAGTTTCTTGGCCAGCCTTTAGTTCCTTGGCTCCTTCAAACTGAGTATTTAAAAGCACCAAGTGAGAGGGCAAAGATCGCAGGTTCTGCTCCAGGAGCATCAGGGAATCTGTCACCCTTTGTCTAAAGCTCTGGGCTGATGGGGAGTAGGGTTAGATTGGATATCAGGAAAAAATCCTTCCCTGGGAGGGTGGGGAGGCCCTGACACAGGTTCCCAGAGCAGCTGTGGCTGCCCCTGGATCCCTGGAAGTGTCCAAGGCCAGGTTGGAGCAATCTGGGACAGTGGGAGGTGTCCCTGCCCATGGCAGCGGTGGCACTGGAGAGGTCCTTCCCACCCAAACCGTCAGGGATTCCCTGATCTTCCACACAGCACCTGTTTGTCTGTGCATTGCTGTTCCCACTTCAATTATGGTGCCATGTGGAGAGCAGGGAGTGGATTGCAGTTATTCCTGTGGGGAGCCAAGCAGCCTCAGTGTGGCCTGTGGAAGGTGTTAAAGGTGTAAATCCCATCCCAACCAAGAACCTGCAGCTGCAGGACAACAGAAAGCCTCAGGGATCCTCTGATCCCGTGAATCTTGTGCTTCCCTCTGCCCGGTCAGTGGGATCTGTTGGCAGTGGCAGGTGATGAAAAAGTGGTGTGTGATTCCCTTTAATCCCTAAAATCCCAGGGCGAGGCAGCGTGCTCCCCAAAGCAGCCTGGAGAGGGCTGGGAGTGGGAATGGGAATGGGAACGGGCTGGGAATGGCTGTTCCTGTGGGAAATAATCCCGCAGCCTCCCCAAGAATGGGAATGGGAATGGGAACGGGCTGGGAATGGCTGTTCCTGTGGGAAATAATCCCGCAGCCTCCCCAAGAATGGGAATGGGAACGGGCTGGGAATGGCTGTTCCTGCATCGCTGAATGGGAAATAACCCCACAGCCTCCCCGAGAGGGCTGGGAATGGCTGTTCCTGCATCACTGAGTGGGAAATAACCCCACTCAGCAGCTCGGGAGCACTGCCTTGTGCTGGCTGCTGGATGTGTTCGTGTCCCACCTCCCCGAGTGGGGATCAGCTGTGTGGAGCACCTGCAGCCTGCGGGTGTCACCAAAACTGTGGGGAAAACAAAAACCCTCCAACAACATTTTTAATGTTAGAGAGTCAAGGCATTACTTTATTATCTGGCCAGGATGGTGTTCTGGGCAGGATGTGCCACAGAAATCATCTCATGCACACACAGCCCGGGGGTGCAGAGAGAATCATTCCATGACACGCCCTTTACTGGATTTCCCCCCAAATTTTCTACAGTCAAAACCCATAGAGATGCATTGTTTCAAAGTTCATTGGTCCAGAGCTGAGCAACCCCCAGTGTTCAGTTTTCTGTTGGATCTGAATCCCCTCCCCTCCGATGTTAATTAGATCTTAATTTTTCAATTTTCTTTTCAGTCCTTTCTGGGGAGATGTCTCCAGCTCTGTCAGAGGTGCTCTGGGGTGGATGTTTGGAGATGGCCACCGATGTTCTGTTCATGTTCCATTGATGGTTTTTATCTCTCTGGGTATCTTTGGGCTGCTCCACTCTGTGATGTGTTGAGTTCATCAGAGCTCACCTGGCAGAACAACGCCCAATTTAAGATTCCTTTTCCTGGGGTACAGACAAACAAATCCTTTGACTAAAGTTACACAAAATTTTTCAAGTGGTACATTTCCCTGCACGGGGATTACCGGGAGCTGCACTAACGGCGGAGCAGGAGAGCGGCAGAGGGATAAGGAGGAGCAGGAGAGCGGCGGTGATAACGAGGAGTGGCAGGGTGATAACGAGGAGCCGCGCTGGAATTAATGACAGCCTCATTTGCATACTCCGGGCGTGCCTGCCTAAGCACAGCCACAGTGCCGAGCCCGGGCCCCGCACGAGCAAACTCTAAAGATTTTAAGAAGCTTAAATCCTTCTAAATGAAAATTATACAAGGAAAGGGTAGATTTGGCTTGTAGATGGAGGTTCAGAATAAAGCCTGCTCCGGCTGTGCCTGCTCTTTAACATGTGCTTTACATGCCTGAATCTTCCTTCCGTGGGTTTTATTCCTTTCAAGTTCTTACATGCTGCCCTCGCCACCTTCTTTTATGACCTTCCTCCTTAAAGCTCTTCTGCATATAAAAGGATCAGTGGGATGATTCTTGTAACTCGGGGCTGGATAGCCTCGTGTGGGTACCGGGAGTGAGCCCTGTAAATCTGCCACAGATGTGGCCAAAGCGTGGCAACCCAATTAACACTGATTGGTGTGGCTGTGTGTTAATTTGATGATAATTTTTTAATGTAAAACAGAGGTGGTTGAAGACCTGAAAGGGAGAACGGTGACATTGTGGGGCATTTTCGTGCAGCCCAGAGTGGCTCTGGGTGTTTAGGAGCCCAGGTTGGGCTGTCAATCCAAAGCAGCTTTCCTTTGGGACAAGGGAAAATTCCAGCATTTGGGACTGTTGGAATTCCAGAGGGAATCAGTGCCTGCACAGGAGGTGTGTTAATTTGATGATAATTTTTAGAGGAAAACAGAGGTGGTTGAAGACCCGAAAGGAGGAGCATTGACATTGTGGGGCATTTTCGTGCAGCAGTGTGGCTCTGGTGTTTAGGAGCCCAGGCTGGGCTGTCAATCCAAAGCAGGAGCTTTCCTTTGGGGCAAGGGAAAATTCCAGCATTTGGGACTGCTGGAATTCCAGTGGGAATCAGTGCTTGCACGGGAGGTGTGGAGAGCATTGAGAAAATGAGAATTCCAGTGCAAAACTTTGAGTAGCAGTGGGGTCAGTGCAGGGAAAATTAAAAGTTTCACGGCTGGAGAGCAATTCCAGTCTGTCCAAGTGTGATCAGGCGGTGAATGGCTCAGGAAAATCCAGGGGTTGGTGCTTTGGAATGTATCAGGTGCAGGGGTTTAATTGCTGGAGCCTTGATCAGACTTCTCCTTTGTGTGTCCACAGCTGTGGTCAGGCACAGAAATGTGTTTTCCTGGTTTGAAGAAGAATATTCCTTGCCTGTGTAAAAATGCTTTAAAAAACATCAGTGCATGAAGGAGCACAATAACCTGCATTTCCAGGGAGGTTAAATAAAATCTTCAGCCTGCTCCTGAATTCTTTTAGTTCCCTGCTAATTCTTTGTGTCCTCCTTCCCCTGCAGGAAGAAAACCTGGGCAACTTGATCCATGAAACAGAGTCTTTCTTCAAAACGAGAGACAAGGAATACCAGGAGACAATAGGGCAGATCGAGGTAAGGAAGGGCATTGTTCCTAATGGATGGACAGCTCTGCTCTGGGGTGTCCCGGAGGGAAGGAGGAATGTCCATATATCCAAGAATGCAAAGGCATTTCCCCTGCCATGCCCTGGGGATTTTCCTAAATGCCATTCTCTATACTGTTATCGCTCTGTACTCCAGCACTGAGCATAAATCTGAGGCTGCTGGAGAGGACAAAGGGAATAAAACACATTATTATTCTTTTTTTTCCCCTTTGTTCTGCATACTCACCCTCCCCCCGGGAAATGCTTCCCGAGACAGGGCCTCACAGGTTGCCAGAAACAGCAGCTGGAGCTTCTCAAAACCTCTGCCCTGCCTCCAGCGTGCTCTCATTAATTCCTGCCTGTTGACAAACAAGGTGCCCAGAGCAGGAAAAGCCCTCCAGGGCCGTGTGAAACCAGCGTGGAGCTCTGAGTTGTTCAAGAACGTCCAAAGAATAATGTGGTACAAATGTGTTAAAGAAGAAAAATGTGGTACAAACGAGTTTTTCAAAGCCTTAGTGATGATCATCTTAGCTCACACAGAGAAAAAAACGAAATTTAAAAAAGAAAAAGTGTTTGGGGGAGGATGTAATGAAACTCATCTTTTCCCTCCCCGAGCTGATGAAGGCAGGGGCAGGAGGAGCAGTGAGGTTAATGTGCACTGTGGGGTGTTCGGGCAATGGGATTGCACCTCCCCGAGGCTGACCCTGTCCCTTCTCCCCCAGCTGGAGCTGGCCACAGCCAAGAGCGACATGAACCGGCACCTCCACGAGTACATGGAGATGTGCAGCATGAAGAGAGGGCTGGACGTGCAGATGGAAACGTGCCGGAGGCTCATCAAGGGCACGGCTGACAGGTAACCAACAGCATCCTCCGCTCCAGGAGCCCATCCTCTGCTCCAGGAGCTCATCCCCTGCTCAAGGAGCTCATTCCCTGCTCCAGGAGCCCATCCTCCGCTCCAGGAGCTCATCCCCTGCTCAAGGAGCTCATTCCCTGCTCCAGGAGCCCATCCTCCGCTCCAGGAGCCCATCCTCCGCTCCAGGAGCTCATCCCCTGCTCCAGGAGCCCATCCCCCGCTCCAGGAGCCCATCCTCCGCTCCAGGAGCCCATCCTCCGCTCCAGGAGCCCATCCTCCGCTCCAGGAGCTCAGCCCCTGCTCCAGGAGCTCAGCCCCTGCTCCAGGAGCTCAGCCCCTGCTCCAGGAGCTCAGCCCCTGCTCCAGGAGCTCAGCCCCTGCTCCAGGAGCTCATGCCCTGCTCCTTCCTGCCAGCTTGGGCTCTGCACTGTCACCTGATGGCTTTGTCCTTTGGAGAGCCTTGTGTCCCAGGTGTCACCAGAACTGTGGGAAAAACAAAAACCCTCCGACAACGTTTTTAATGTTAGAGAGTCAAGGCATTACTTTATTATCTGGCCAGGATGTTGTTCTGGCCAGGGTGCACCACAGAAATCATCTCATCCACACACAGCCCAGGTGTGCAGAGAGAATCATTCCATGACACGCCCTTTACTGGATTTCCCCCCAAATTTTCTACAGTCAAAACCCATAGAGATGCATTGTTTCTAAGTTCATTGGTCCAGAGTTGAGCCAACCCCCAGTGTTCAGTTTCCCATTGGATCAGGATCTCCTCACCTCTGATGTAAATTAGATCTTCATTTTTCAATTTTCTTATCAGTCCTTTCCGGGTGAGATGTCTCCAACTCTTGACAGAGGCAGGTCTGGGGTGGATGTTTGGAGATGGCCACCAATGTTCTGTCAATGTTCCATTGATGGTTTTTATCTCTCTGGGTATCATTGGGCTGCTCCAGTCTGTGATGTGTTGAGTTCATCAGACCTCACCTGGCAGAACAATGTCCTGGAAAGAAACTTAAAATTCCTTTTCCCAGGGTACAGACAAACAAATCCTTTGACTAAACTTACACAAAATTTTTCAACTGGTGTATTTTCCAACATGGGGGCCTGGGGCAGAGTGTGGGTCCTGTACCTTGGAACAGCTCCAAGGTTCAATGGCTGCTCCTGAGCTCCAGCCACGGTGGACTTGCAGTCCTTAACATCTCAGATTTAGAACTCTTAAACGCCCAAATTAAATCTCGACTCTGGACTTAAGTTGTTTTTTAATCTTCTCATGTGTTAAGAACCTTACACTATGAGGGATTTCTCTTATCTCTTGCTCAACCCCAGTAGAACAAGATGATAAACTTTCAATTTTCAGGGCTCTGGGTATTAGGGATGCTGAGTCTCTGTAGGAGACTTTGCTCTCTATTTCCCCATCAGTAAACCTGGGACAGCCTCTGTGTTTGTGTAGGGGTTGGGTGCGGTGGCAGCTTGATTTCGCTGCTGATATTTGCTGTAAACCCAATATTTGATGTTAATTAAGGGGTTTTTAAACAGCTTGGGGGAGTGCCCGTGTTTAATGTTAATAATAGTATTATGAAGGGACACTCACTGTTTTCTTTTAAGATTTTCCTTTTCCTCCTGCCATCGATATTTAACTTTTTGGCCCCACGTTCCCCTGCAGGAATTCCCCATCTCCCAGCTCCGTAGCCAGCAGTGACTCAGGAAACACAGACGAAATCCAGGACGATTTGGACAGAGAGACGGACGTGGAGCCCATGGTCAGCTGATAGAAAGCAGGAGCATTCCGGAGAAGGGGAAGCTGCAGAGCAAAGATTCCAAACCATTGCTGGGGGAAAGGTGAAAGACTCGTGAGCCCCACAGAGGCTCTCTGAGGACTCATTCCCACACGCATCCCCTCCCACCCGAGGATTGGTGCTGTACATTTCTATTGTTCTACAAACCATAAATGCAGAGTCCTGTAGGAAAACACGGTGTTTTAATTGTGCCTTTGCCCCAAGCTGAGCCTCTTGGAGCTCCAGTGGAGTATTAATCGCAGGTGTTTTTATAAAATAAAACAGTAAAATAAAATTTTGTTTAAAAAAAATCAAAAAAGCCAACCAAAGCTGGCAGCAGCAGCAGCAGAGGATGGTGCTGCAAAGGCTCTGGGTACTTCAAAAAGCTGCTGGTTTTATTGAGCTGCTGCACTGATTGGCAAAAGCAGCACTGGCAAAAAGAGCAGCAAACCCAAGATGATTGTGGTGCAATTACCAATGTCTGGCACAAAAAAAAAAAAAAAAAAGAATTGCCTCCAAATTGAACTGCAAATGTTTAAAAGTAACGGCGGGTTTGGAGACAGCTCGTGGGGTGAAGCAGTTCTGCAATGATCAGAGGGTTTTTTCATCCCACCTTTCGGGGTGAGGGAGCCTTTGGGATGTGTCCAAGGTTTCTGCTGGACTCCAGGACCTGGAGGAGCAGGACTCAGCTCGGTGGCAAAGCAGGTGGGCACAGGAGGGCTCACTGGGGGGGGACTATCACTGATTTACTACTATGCAAAAACAAAACAAAAAAAGCTCGCCTTATTTATATGGAATGTTTGGTCCCTGCTGGGCTACAGTTATCTCTTGGGAAAAGGAAAGCTAAACCCACATTTGCACACTTAGTTGTCTGTAGAGCTTCTTTTGAGGTGGAATGTCATATCACAATGCCTTTGTTTCCAGGGATCGGATTAGGAGGGGAATCAGCCCTTCAGGTCCGGCTTGGTTTGTGTCTTTTTTCAGGGTTTTTTTTTTAGTGTTTGCAGATTTTCCTTTGCTGACAGGGAGATAACTCCCATTTTATGCTGCTTCCATGATGTGTAGAGTGGGGTAGTTGGAACATCAGGATAAACTGAATAGGTGTGGGCTGGAGACAGGACCTTGGGAGAGCTCCAGATTGCTGTTTTTGGGAAATGCTGTAATCCTCTTTAGGGCAGAGCAAACTGAACCCCAAACTGCTGCTGCCCTAGAACTGGGGAGGAACAGCCACGTGCTTTCTCTGTGAGAAAGTGGCAAGACCTTGGCTTTGTCCATCTTTCTGTGTTTTCACCCAGGAGAAACAGCATCCAAAATCAGCTCAGTGGTGGTTGAGGAAACTCCGGCATGGCCGAGCACTTCACGGTTAGAATGGGAATTGTAGCACCTCAGCCAGGTAAAAACAGGGTATAAACCTCAGCCAGTAATTTTCTGTTTGTTTTTAGACCAAGACTGGGAGCGTAGTTGATACTGCCCAAAGCCAGCTGTGGAGTTAAGCAGTGGTTGAGACTCGGAGTAAATACCAAATGTGTTTGTCTTGCCAGGAAGCTTAGAAAAGGCTGTGCAGGAGCAGTGCTGGGGCTGGACAGGGAAAATCCCAATTTCAGCACCCTCTGGGTGTTATGGGAAGGCAAAGTGGGCGATCCTGAGCTTCCTGAGCAGCGCTCCTAAGGCTCTGGAGCTGTGCTGTGAGCTAACAGCAGCTGGGTCTGTGCTGCTCCGTCCCATAAAGGGCACAGGGGGCTTGGAAATGGCTCATTCCCAGGTGGGAATCCCTCGGTCTGGCATTGCCTCAGAGGACCTCGGAGGGTTCCTGTTGGAGCTGAGGGCTCAGGAATGTTTTCCCCTTGGAGTGTCCTGCATTGCTGCCTGGGGTTCAGGTCCATCTCCTGCTCTGAGAGGGATCCATCTCCCTGTGTTTGTTTTATGGAAAGGCAAAGTGCCAATCCTGAGCTTTCCGAGCAGCTCTGGAGCTGCGCTGTGAGCTAGCAGCCAGCTGGATCTGCTCTGTCCCATAAAGGGCACAGGTGGCCTGGAAATGGCTCGTTCCTGGGTGGGAATTCCTTGGCCTGGCATGGCCACGGAGAGGGGCAGGACCTTGGAGGGTTCCTGTGGGAACTGTGGGCTCAGGAGTGTTTTCCCCGTGGAGTGTCCTATGTTCAGGTCCATCTCCTGCCCTGAGAGGACTCCTGTGTGTTCCAGGCTGGGAAGGAGGGCCCAGGCTGATCCATCTGGTGTGGATCCAAGGGTGTCCCTGTGGTGTCCTTCCTGAGGGCAGTGCTCAGCGCAGAGGTGACAAATCCTCAGATCCCGGGGTGTGGCTGAGGGGCTTTCCAAAGCCTCTTCTGTCCTGTAAATGTAGATGACTTTTCTCTGGAGGAGAAACCTCATTCCAAAGTGCTCATTCCTGTTCTTTCTTAGGTGGCCAAAGTGGTGAATGCAATGTTCACTAGGGCTGCAAGCTGGGGGGTGGGTGGAGGGGTATTTGGGGTATTTTTTGGAGGGGGCTGCATGTTTGAAATGTGTTGTTGGAAGGGTTTGGAGCCCGTCTGAGCTTTGGCTGCTCCCCAGGAGCTCTCCCGAGGCTGAGGGATGTGTGTGGTACCTCTGGCTGGGGCAGGCCTTGCTGGGCTCTCCTGGAGCTCCACTCGGGAATGCTCGTGAACAATCCCCGGGCTTTGTTGGTTGTTGTTTCTCCTTCAAACTCAGCATCCCGGCAAGGAAAAGGCTGAGCGCTCCCAGCTCCAGGACCTGTGGTGCCGAGGGCAGGGAATTCCTTCAAACTCGGCATCCCGGAAAAGGCTGAGTGTTCCCAGCTCCAGGAGCTGTGGTGCTGAGCCCAGGGAGTTCCTTCCCGAGGCAGGAATCTCTTCCTTCCCGAGGGAGGCAGGAATCCCTTCCTTCTCGAGGCAGGGATCCCCTCCCGAGCAGGAATTCCGGGCGGGGAGCTGTGAGGGATGTGGGCTGTTGTAGAGGGTAGAACTCACATGCACGGTGGTGATGTGTAGGACAGTAGATTCCCATGGGTGTTGGTGTCTCTTATAATCACATGTAATCCATTTTTAAAGAAGAAAAAGTGTTTTTGGGGTTGGGGTTTATTTCCATTTGAGGCTGGACCAACCTTTTGGGGGCAGCTGGGGTTGGTCCTTGGGGTTTTCCCTCAGAGGTCGCTGGTTCCAAGTCCGGCCGTGCTGCTGCTCCTGCTCCGTGTGTGGCACCACTCCAGAAAAAAACAGATGAAAGCTCGCCAGAGAGAGGGAAAAAAAAGGAATTTAATTGTAAAAATGCTGGAAATGATTTTGATGACCTCTTTCTTTTTTCCTTTGTAAAGCTGTAAATACTTTATTTTTGTTTTCTATTCTTAATGCAGTGTCATATTGACACTTTTTTAGATTTACAATCAGAAAATCCTCCTCATTGTTTCTCATTTTTTAAAAGGGGATTTCAAGGAAGCAAATTTTTTTGCTCGTTAGCAGTGTAATAATAGATCAAATTCCTAAACTGGGTTTGTACAAAAATGTTTTCAGTAAACAAATGGCAGTTTGTGAATGCATGTTGTTCAAAAATGTCCAAAGAATAATGTGGTACAAATGTTTTAAAGAATAATGTGGTACAAACATGTTTTTCAAAGACTTAGTGATGATCATCTTAGTTCACACAATGAAAAAAAATGAAATTTAAAAAAAAAAAAAGTGTTTGGGGGGGAATGTAATGAAACTCATCTAAGCTAAATGTGTAATCTATTTATAAAAACACAGTATATATTCTATTTTTATTAGAGGTTTTTAAAGATTTCTGTTAGCAGATGCAATTGTTCCCTTGTAAAGTCTCTCCTGCTCTGATGGGACCCCCAAATTCTCCGATGGTTTCGAGAGCCAGCGTGGAAATAACCGGGGCAGGTTTGGCTGTGGAGCACTCCCAGGTCGTTTCCTCCAGGGGAAGGAATTGCTGCTGCCTCCCTGGGACTTTATTCCCTTCCCCTGAGTGGGAGGATCCTGCTGGAAAGGCTCAGCACCTCCTGAATCCTGGGGGTTCAATCCTGCCCCGGCCCGGGACACAAATCCTGTTTGTCTGTACCTGTAGAAATTCGGATTAACTCCACGAAACCAAACAGCAGATGGGAATCGTGCCTCGATACGCATCTAAATCCGCTTCCAAAGCGAGATTAGATTCATTTTCTTTTCCGTGATCATTCCTGCCAGCACAAACACGAGTTGGCTCCCGGGCCGGGCTTGGCTGAGGAAAAGCCACGGCGGCCGTGGGTGCTTCCGGAGCTCCTCGCCGGTGTTTCCCTTGGCTCTGGGATGTTTGTGTTGGATGAGCTGGGGCGCTGGGAGGTCTCTGCTTCACTTCCAAGTGCTTCATTTCAGAGCTGGATGTTTAAGGAATGATTTGTCCCGGCCAAATTAAGACATCCCAGGGAGGATTTCCCGCCTTTGGCTTCAGGATTTTTGGGGTTTTTTTATCCTTTCGCACGGGTCCAGGTCTCAGCTGCAGGGGGACGCGCAGGTTTTAAAGCTCTTTGTCGCCACCCAAACGCTTGATTTTAGCTTTTTCGTGGAAGCTAACTCGTGTCAGTTTGAGTTTTAACAAAGTTGCTGAGGAGGCAACACAGTCCTGGTGGGAACAGCGGGAGGTGAGCTGTGAGCACCAAAATTCTCCGTGGGAACAGAGTCCCAGCCCTCTCCCTGCAGAGGAACGCCGAGGCTCCACACCCTCGGCAGAGGAGTGAAAAAACCCTCAACCCTTCCCTTTTGTCTGTTTTTGTGCGAGTTTAGTGTCCTCAGACCCTTCTGCGTTCGCAGGAGCCTTTTGAAGCTTCTCTTTTGAAGGAGCAGCAAATTGTGTTTAACAGTGGATGTCTGATTGTAGAAATCACCATTCCCTCCTAATCTGAGGCACTCCCAACAGTGAAGCACTTCGGAACGGGGCGCTGGTGGCTCTGGCCAGCTCCCTATTTTTGGGAAATAATGATGTAAATGAAGCACTTCCAAACGGGACGCTGGTGGCTCTGGCCAGCTCCCTATTTTTGGGAAATAATGATGTAAATGCTTAAAACAACCCCTGGGGTGGCTCCAAACCTGTGTCATTTCACGGTGCCACGATCCCAGTGGGGCTGCCCGGACTGCCACCCCCGAAACCCAAAATTTCCATTTCAATGGAGAGGGTTGGAGGGTGGTTAAACCTCGGTCACTAAACAAACACACTCCTTGTGTAACGTGGTTTCACCAACAGACACACAGTCCAGCCCCTGGAACACCTTCCTGTGGTTAAACGTAGCTACCTTCTGCCAAAAAAGATTATTTATTATTTATGGTGTTCGAGTGGAGGGTATCGATGACTCTTCCCTCCTGCTGTGTCACTTCTTGTCGATTCCTCTTTAGGTCACTTAAGAGTTTCTTTTGTCCCCGCGGCAATGAACTACTGATGGTGTGGGAACGCCCCTGGTTACCGTCCCCGTGTAAATATTGTGCTTTATATTCTGTATATTAGCGAATTTTAACAAAAAAGACTGGACTGTTGGAGCCCCGGTGGGGAGAGGCTGGAGGATGACCCAACTCCCGTGCTCTGGAGTGGGGATGGAGCTGGAATTCTGTGCTGGGAAGGGGACACCGCCAGTGGATTTGGGACCGTGAAATGCTTCAAGAATCCAATCCACGGCAGGAGGAGCCTGGAAAACTCCCTCGGCCAGAGCCAGAACCGCCCGCCCTCCTCCGAGCTCGGCGGATTTGCTCCGTTTTCCTTTTTTTAGTGCCAAAACCGACCCCACCGCCCCCTCCCAGGTCTGCTCCGGTGTCCATCCCGCTCCGTCCCTCCGTCCTGCCCGGGCCGGGGCTCAGCCCTCGGCAGCGGAGCCCAGCTCGGGTTCCCTGCGGGAGCAGGGGCGGGAGGTGGCCGTGAAACGGGTCCCGGTCGTTTCTCTGGTGGTGAGGAAAAACACAAAAATCTATAAAATAAATACCAAACTCCTGGTTGAACGGCTCCGTGTGTTCGTTCTTGGGGTGGAAAACGCCTCTAAAGAGAAAGGGTTTGGGTGTGAGGAGGGAGGGACAAACCTCATTCCCTCAAATCCGCCCAGCCCAGGTGATTTGGGGTCCTAAAATAGCCCAAACTCCGCTCAAAATTAGGGTCTTTCGGCTGCTGCTCTTCAAACATGACTCTCCTTGGAAACAGAAATATCCCGTGCACACCTCAGCCTTCTCCTGGCCCCGTGCCCCAGCCAGGCCCCACTTTTGAGCTAAAATCCCTCATTTTTGGGTAGTTCTCAGTTCCCAAAAGGGCTCTTGGTTGATTTTCTCTCTCTCCGCGCTCAGGTCCGCTCCCGAGGCCGGGACCCAAGGAGCCGCGCGCCCAGCCCCAGCCGCTCCTTCACCTCGGGCCGGTTTTGTTGTTGTTTTTCCCAATTTCCCTTTTTAAAGTGATTTTTGGCTCCTTCCCGCGCTCCGCCCCTTCCCGCGTGCCGCGCGCGCCACCGCCCCCCGCTCCGGGCGCAACCATCGCCGAGCGGGGGGGGACCCGGGGGGGGACACCCCACTGCGGCCCCGCGGGAGAGGGGGACGCGACCCGCACCCTCACGCACAGCGAGTGACGGGAGCGGGGCCTCTTCTCCAGATCCCCGCCCCCGGGGGTTAATTAATTTATTAATTAATCAATGGTTCTGTCTCCACCCCGCCCCCCCCTCGGCGCGGTGGGTGGTGGCGGCCGCGGGCCGGGAGCGCGGCGGGGCCGGGATGTGGCGGCGGCTGAGGGCGCTGAGGGACAGCGGGTGAGTGTGGGGTCCCTGCCCTTCCCTGTCCCCTTCCCGCACCGTCCCCACGCGGGGTGCGGGCTCGGGCTCCTCCCGGTCAGCGCTGCCGCTCCTGCCATGCCCCGCTGCCGCCGGGAGCCGTCCCGCTGCGAGCCGCCGGCGCTGCCAGCCCTTGTTTCCCCTTGGTTTCCCACGGTTTTCCTCTCTTTTCCCGCTTGTTTCCCTCGCCTTTCCCTTTGTTTTCCCCTCCCCGCCCTGCTCTTACCCGTTTTCCATAGTTTACCCCTTGTTTTCCTTGGTACCGTTGCTTTCACCTGTTTTCCACTGCTTTCGCCCGGTTTTCCACCGCTTTCCTCTTGATTGCCTCCTTTACTCCCTCGCTCTCCCCCTCTTCCCCATTGTCTTCCCTTTTCTCCTTATCTCCTCTTTCTCCCCAGGTTCCCCTCTCCCTTTCCCCCTCCTTTTTCTCCCATTTCCCCCCTTTTTTTCGGGCATTATCGCTGAGCTGGACAACGTAACACGCACGTGGGGCAGGCAGGCTGCCAAGGTCCGGCTGTCCGGACAGGGTCAGCGGTGTCCGGCCGGCGTTTGCCCCTGGACTTTGCCAGGGCCGGCGGAGCTGCCCGGGTCCATTCGGAGCTCACCCTGTGCCCCGGCCCTTTAAAATGCCGTTCCCAGCGCTTTCTCCCGAGCGAGGAGAAGGGCTGGTGGGTTGGGGGCGATGTCCAGGCTCGGTTCCAGGCTCCGTTCCCGGCTCTGGCATCCCCATCCTGCAGGAGGGATGGAGCACGGGCTGGTTTGGCCGGGCAGTCTGGGATGGGGGTGTCCCGGGCATGACGATGTTCCTGGGATTGAGGTGTCCGTGGGATGGGGGTTTCCCTTGGATGTTGGAGTGTCCCTGGGATGTTGGGTGTCCCTGGGATGGAGGTGTCACTGGGATGGAGGTGTCCCTGGGATGAAGATGTCCCCAGGATAGAGATGTCCCTGGGATATTGGGGTGTCCCTGGGATGAAGATGTCCCTGGGATGGAGGTGTCCCTGGGGGTGTCCCTGGGATTGAGGTGCCCCTGGGATGGAGGTGTCCCTGGGGGTGTCCCTGGGATGTTGGGGGGCAGAGGGAAGGCGGGACTGGGTGATTGCAGTGCCTGTCCTGCCCTGTCCCAGGCGGAGATGGCAGCACCGCCCGGCCATCCAGGTGACCAACGAGCCCATCCTGGAGTTCAAGCCAGGCAGCCCCGAGCGAGCGGCGCTGCAGAAGGTACTGAGGGGTTTTGGGGGGCTGGAAGGGCCTGGGCCGTGCCTCCTGCGGGCACCCCATGCCCTGAGCCCGTTCCAGGTTCCCTTTGCCTGTGGGAAGGAGGGATGGAGAGGGAGGGCAGCTGGAGGGGCTCTGAGCTGCTCCTACCGCTCTCTCTTCTCCGCAAGGCCCTGGCTGACCTGAAGGGCAAGACCGAGGACATCCCGTGTGTCATCGGGGGGGAGGAGGTGTGGACCCCCACGGTGAGGTACCAGCTCTCGGTGAGTTGGGGGTTTGTGTTTGATGGGACGGAGCAGAGCAGGGGTGTCCCTGCAGGAGGATCTGTCAGATCCTACAAAAGGTTCCTACAGAGCCTTTTCTTCTCTTCCAGCCCTTCAACCATGCGCACAAGGTGGCCAAGTACTGCTACGCCAGCAAGGTGAGTGTGCCTCTCTGCCCCTCTTCTTCCCGCCGGTTTTGGGGGGAAGGATTGTGCCTGGGCTGAGCAAGTGGAACACATTTTGTGGGGCCTTTCCATGCCCCGGGGATCCTGGAACAAACCCACAGCAGGAGCTGCGGATTTGGGGTTATAATGGCACCGGTGGTTTGTGCCTCAGGGGTGGCTGACCCCTCGCTTTTCCCTGGTGGTGCAGAGGAACCCCCAGCAGCTCCTTCTCACTGCCTCTTCCCCTTTCCTCCCACAGGAGCTCATTAACAAAGCCATTAATGCTGCCTTGGCAGCCAGGAAGGAATGGGACCTGAAACCTGTGCAGGACCGAGTGCAGATCTTCCTGAAGGCAGCTGACATGCTGAGCGGGCCCAGGAGGGCAGAAGTGCTGGCCAAGACCATGATTGGGCAGGTATGGGATGCAGGAGGGAACTGCTGGGCAGGGAGAGCTGCCAAGGGTTTTCTGGCAGTGGGAATGGCTGTAGGGGAGCTCTGAGGGGACACAGGGGATCCTCACTCCGTGCTGGGAAAGCGAAGGTGAGGCTGGGAGCCAGGCTGGGAGCAGGGTCAGTGATGCCTTCAAGTATTTCTAGTTTTTTCTCTTTGTGCATCTGTAACTTGCTGCAGTTTTGTGCTTTTTACAAAGTGCTAAAATCCTCTGTTCCAGCACCTTTAGCCAAGGGAAACTGATGCCTGAAAGAGAGGCCGAAACAAATTAGGAGTATAAAATGCGGACAAGTTTATTCGAGGCCTTTGAGGTACATTTGGGCAATCAAAAGTCCCCCCCAGGGACTACACCCAAAATGGACGACCAGTCCTGAGCCCTTCACCTTTTACAAGTTCTGTCGCATTAGCACATTGGCCCTTCATTCTCCAATGCACCCTCAGGTGATGATGTTCACCTCCCAGGCCTGCTCCCCCATCTCACAGTTGTTTACATATTTTCAGGCCCTAAGGCAATGAATATGTCCTTGAATCTTATTCAGAGAGCCTTGTTTGGCCAAAGGTGCTGGAACAGAGGATTTTAGCTTTGTAAGAAGCACAGAACTGCAGCAAGTCACAGATACATAAAGAGTAAAAAACTAGAAATACTTGAAGGCATCATCAGGAGGGCCTGTTTTGGGAACTGAGCTGGGGAGAGGCACCTGCAGGCAGCACTGCAGCTCTGGCTGCCGCATCGCCCTTCCCTCAGCGCCCGCGGCCTCTCCCTGTAGGGCAAGACGGTGATCCAGGCTGAGATCGATGCTGCTGCCGAGCTCATCGACTTCTTCCGCTTCAACGCCAAGTACGCGCTGGAGCTGGAGCAGAGCCAGCCGCTCAGCGTGGACATCAGCACCAACTCCATGGTGTACCGCGGGCTGGAGGTGAGCTGGGCCCGCCTGTGCCCCGCCCTGGGGTCTCACCGCGGGGATGGGCGGCACCGAGCTCCTGATGCTCCTTTCCCTGTCCCTCTATAGGGACAGGTGACACCCTGTTCCCCATGCTCCCTGTTCCCTGTCCCCCTGCAGGGACAGGTGGCAGTGCACTCCTGCTGCTCCCTGTTCCCTGTTCCTCCGCAGGGACAGGCAGCACCCTGTTCCTGGTGTTCCCTGTCCCCCTGCAGGGACAGGTGGCAGTGCGCTCCTGCTGCTCCCTGTTCCTCCGCAGGGACAGGCGGCACCAAGCTCCCAGTGCTCCCTTTCCTTGTCCCTCCATGGGGACAGGTGGCACAGTGTTCCCAGTGCTCCCTTTCCCTTTCCCTCTGCACAGACAGGTGGCACCGTGTTCCTGGTTCTCCCTTTCCCTGTCCCTCCGTGGGGACAGGCAGCGCTGCACTCCTGATGCTCCCTTTTCCCTGCTCCTCCCTAGGGACAGGTGGCACCCTGTTCCCCACGTTCCCTTTTCTCTGTCCCTCCATGGGGACAGGTGACACCCTGTTCCTGGTTCTCCCTGTCCCTGTCTCTCCATGGGGACAGGTGGCCCCCTGTTCCCCATGCTCCCTTTCCCTGTCCCTCCATGGGGACAGGCAGCGCTGCACTCCTGATGCTCCCTTTTCCCTGTTCCTCCCTAGGGACAGGTGACACCCTGTTCCCTATGCCCACTGTCCCTCCACGGGGACAGGCGACACCCTGTTCCCCATGATCCCTGTCCCTCCATGGGGAGAGGTGGCACCATGTTCTGGGTGTTCCCTGTCCCTCCATGGGGACAGGTGACACCCTGCTCCTGGTTGTCCCTGTCCCTCCGCAGGGCTTCGTGGCCGCTGTGTCCCCGTTCAACTTCACGGCCATCGGGGGGAACTTGGCAGGGGCTCCGGCGCTGATGGTGAGTCCAGGGGGACAGGAGGGTCCAGGAGGGGCTGCGAGAGGGATCAGGGCCCTGGGGCTGAGCTTGGGGCGGGCACGGACTGAGCTGAGCCCCCTCGGCTCAGTCAGCAATTAGGCTTTCATTAAGACATCCCAGTGTGGGTTTTCAGTGGGATGGGAGTAGTGTTGGACAAGCGCAGAGTGCCCAGCCCTGCCCTTGTGGGGTTTTTGCTCTGAAGGGAAATGTGCTTTCCTTCCCGGGCTGGGTTTGGGATCAGGGTTTGATTTCCTACCTGGGGTGCTGTCAGGACATGAAAGTGTAACAAGTTTGTAGCTGCTCAAATTCCTCCTGGATGACACTTTTGGGGTGTGTTTAGGGGAGGGCCCATCGTGGCCTGGTGCTGAGCTCCGAACTGGGAGACAGGAGAGCCCAGCAGGTGTGGAAAAATATCCCAAAAAATCAAAGTATCAGTGAAAAGCGTTTCTGTACCTTCCCATTTCTGTGTCCCACCCCGTGCCTTTGCAGGGTGGATTTTGGGGAGGGACTGTAACCACCTGGTGAATTTGTGCCAGGATCGATTAATTTGTTGTTGCGCTGGGGGGAAAAACCAAAACACATAAATTGTCCTCAGCTCTTTGCTAATCAGGCTTAGATTTCCTCCTGCCCCCAAAGAGGAACCTTCCAGCAACAGCTGAGGCTGGAGGGCACTGAACTTTTAATTTGGGAATGTCACATTTAAAGCCACATTTGAGGTGAAGCATTTGTCACTCGTTTAGGGCAGGAACGGAGGGCACAAAGAAGAGCATGAAACCAACACGGAGCTGGGAAGGTTTTTTGGGGACAGAGGTCCCTTTTTCCCACCCCAGGATCAGAGGGAGGCTTTGGGAAATCCCGGAGTGGCTGAGCCCAGCTGGGATGGGACAAACCTGAGCTGGCAGCTCTGAGTGAACAATTTGGGGCACACTGAGTGTGACAATAAATTCCCACTGGGATGCTGCGGGAGAGAGGAATCCTGGCCCAGGAGCAGGACATCAGCAGGAGCCTTGAAAAGCTCTGCAGCGGGGGACACCTGCAATTAAAGTTTGCAAAAAATGCTGCTTAACAGGGGGAGATTAATTAGAGCCCAGAGTTTCAGTCATCACAGTCATCACAGCACTTCCCAGGGGGTCAGACTCTGCTAAAGAGATCTGTGCAGTCCATCCTGGGACGGGATTTCCTCGGGGTCAGAGTGGTCCTGAATTCAGGCTGCCGGGAACGCTGTGTCCAGCTGAGGCCTGGCTTGGCTTGGCTTTGCCACATTCCTGGAGGTTTGTGCAGGGTGGGGCTGGTTTTTTTCACCGATTGGAGTGGAAGGATTAGAGGGGCCCAGGGAAGGAGCTGTGCCCAGGGAAAGAGTTGTGCCCAGGGAAGGAGCTATGCCTGGGGAGGAGCTGTGCCCAGGGAAGGAGTTATGCCTGGGAAGGAGCTGTTCCCAGGGAGCAGCTGTGCCCAGGGGGGAGCTGTGCCCAGGAAGGAGTTTTTCCTGCACAACAAGTCCCTGGAAAGCAGGAGACAGACCCCCCGGGGCTGTGACCCTGTGCAGGGGAGGCCAGGCCGTGTGCCAGGGACACAGGAGGGGCACGGCGCCAGGGGGGTGGGGTGTCCCCGGCGGGGCTGTCCAGCCCTGTTTGTGCCTGGTTAATCCGGGCAGGAGGTTTGGATTCACTGCCCTGCCTGGCACCAGCACCTGCTGGGCCCTGCCCGAAGGCGGTGACAGCACTGGGGACAGCGGGGGACATTGCTTGGCTGTGTCCCTGGACAGAAGGCAGGGCCAGCTCCTCTCAGGGAGGGAAGGGAGTGATGCCTGACGGGCTCACCTAAACAGAGGTTGGACAGAGTGAAGAGAATAAAAGGTTCTGTTTATTGAAGGCCTTCAGGTGCATTCAGGGCAGGCACAGCACACCCAGGGGCTGCACCCAAAATGGACAGCGGCTCATGGGTTCTTCATACTTTATAAGTTTTTTATAAGGTCATGGGTTTTTATACTTTATAGGTTTTTTATAAGTTCATGAATTTTTCATATTTTATAAGTTCTGTCCATTTGCATATCAGGGGTTAACCCTCCAATTACAGCTCCAGGTAATGAAGTCAATTAGTCCCAAGTTTGCTCCCCCAGTTAATTCACTGCTGTTTGCATATCTCGGGGCCTGAGACAGTGAGGTGTCCTTCAGTTTGGGGCTTGGAGAGGAATTGTTTTGTCTAAAAACAAGAGCTCAGCACTCTGTACAGAGCCCAGAGTTATGCATCAAAGAATCACAGGATCACAGGCACGTGAAAAATACAGAAGCTAAAACCCTAAGGCACCAGGAGGGCACGAAAGGCTGGCACGGGGAGAGAAAAGGGAGTTTTGGTGCTGTCAGCACCAAACAGAGCACACAGTCTGTCCCAAACCAATGGGAAGAGCTGCCGCTCCGGGAATTTTCCCGGGGAATTCGGCTGTTCCTCACGGTGCTGGCCTCTCACTGCTGTGGAAGCCCAGCGATGCCCTCAGCACCAAACAGAGCACACAGCGCTTCCCAAACAAATCCTAGGTGCGAATCCCCACGAGGCGCTGCCACTCCGGGAATTTTCCTGGGGAATTCGGCTGTTCCTCACGGCGCTGTCCTCCTCTTGCCAGGGCAACGTGGTGCTGTGGAAGCCCAGCGACACAGCGCTGCTCTCCAGCTACGCCGTCTACAAGATCCTGCTGGAGGCCGGCCTGCCCCCCAACGTGGTGCAGTTCGTGCCCTCTGACGGCCCCGAGTTCGGGGACACCGTCACCAGCTCCGAGCACTTCTGCGGCCTCAACTTCACCGGCAGCGTGCCGTAGGTTGGGGACGGGCTTGGAACGGGCGGGGGCTGCTCTGGGAGTCCTGGGGATGGGGCACGGGGCGGGCGGGGGCTGCTCTGGGAGTCCTGGGGATGGGGCACGGGGCGGGCGGGGGCTGCTCTGGGAGTCCTGGGGATGGGGCACGGGGCAGGCGGGGGCTGCTCTGGGGGTCCTGGGGATGGGGCATGGGGCGGGCGGGGGCTGCTCTGGGGGTCCTGCGTACGCCAGGCCAGCCTCAGGAAGGGCTGCTGCGGCCGGTGGGATGTGGTGGCACAGTTCTATCCAAATAGGCATTGGAACTGGGGACAGAAGGTGTTTGAGCCAGGTGTTCTTGCTATGGGGCTGAATGTGAGGCACGGGAAGAGCCAGACAGGAATGGCACTTCCAGGGCTGCTCTGAGGGTGCTGCTCCGTGTGGATTTTCCTCCTGGGTGGGTTTTCCCCCCAGGTGAATTTGCACCCCTAGTGGGTTTGCAGCCCTGGTGGATTTTCCTCCTGGGTGGGTTTTTCCTCCAGCTGGATTTTTCCCCCAGGTGAATTTTGCACCCCTGGTGGGTTTTCCCCCAAAATGGGTTTGCACCCCTGGTGGATTCCCCCCCCCGGTGAATTTTTCCCCCCTAGTGGATTTCCCCCCATGTGAATTTTCCCCCCAGGTTGGTTTTCCCCCAGGTGGGTTTCCAGCCCTGGGTGGTGGGTTTTCCCCCCTGAATTTTCACCCCCGGTGGATTTTCCCCCCAGGTGATTTTCCCCCCAGCTGGATTTTCCCCCCAGGTGGATTTTCCCCCCCAGGTGAATTTCCCCCTGGGTGTATTTCCCCCCTGAATTTGCACCCCAGTGGGTTTGACCCCCGGGTGTTTCAGGCTGTGTCCCTGGGGTGTCCCTGGAGCTGAGGGCTCCCCAGGGCTGTCCCACCCCGGGCCCCTCCCCAGGCCGGACCACACTCGGCTGAGCACAGCGCTGGGGCGGTGGGGAGCTCCCACTCTGTTAGTTGTGGCCGTGCCTCCCACTGCGAGCCCATTTCCATTTTTATTGTTTTCCACCCCCAGGCTCCTGAAAGGAAAGGGGGGAAAGGGGAGCAGCAGAAACTTCTGGGAGCTCACTCCGTGCTGTTCCCTGGGACTGGGACAGTTTTTAAAACCCCAGAACCACTGCATGGAGCCTTTGCTCTCATCCCCATGCAGGCCATCCCATTTTTGGGGGGTTTCCCATGGCCCAGGTGCCCTGAGCAGCTCCTCCCTCCTCTTGCAGGACTTTCAAGCGGCTCTGGAAGCAGGTCTCGGAAAACCTGGACCGCTACCGAAATTTCCCGCGCCTGGCTGGAGGTACCTGCCCCTCCTCCCGCCTTTTTGGGGGGACAATTCCTGCTCCGCTCGGGAGAAGCTGAAGGGAGGGTCAGCATTCAGGGCAGAGGGCTCGGGAAACTGCGGGATATCCGGGATATTGGATATTGGGAGTGGTGGAAGCGGCACGGGGTGGGTTTGGATGGTGGAGCTGCCGCCGGGTGGGAGGTGTGCTCAGAATCCAGAGTTTGGGAATTCAGGTTGGTCCCTTTTCCATGGGTTTTATCCGCCTGGTTTGCCATGAGTGTTGTAATCCTGGCTTCCCTTGAGTTTTATAATTCTGCTTTTTGTTGAGTTTTATCCCCTGCTCTTCCATGAGATTTACAATCCTGCTATTCCATGAGTTTTATCCCGTTTTTCCATGAGTTTTGCTCTTCCATGAGTTTTGCTCTTCCATGAGTTTTGCTGTCCCATGAGTTTTATCCACTTCTTTTCCATGAGTTTTGCCCTTCCATGAGTTTTATCCCATTTTTCCATGAGTTTTGCTCTTCCATGAGTTTTATCCCATTTTTCCATGAGTTTTGTCCATGTGCTTTTCCATGGGTTTTGCTCTTCCATGAGATTTACAATCCTGCTCTTCCATGAGTTTTATATGCTGTTTTTCCATGAGATTTACAATCCTGCTCTCCCATGAGTTTTCTCCCGTTTTTCCACGACTTTTGCCCTGCCACGAGTGTCTCCCCCTGCTCCATGGCCGCACCCCGGCTCTCCCTCCCCACCCTCCCCCACCCACTGGGGCCATCCCCATGTCCCTCCCTCCCCATCCCTTCCCGTCTCTCTCCTCTCAGAGTGCGGTGGGAAGAACTTCCACGTGGTGCACAGCTCTGCGGACGTGGACAGCGTGGTGAACGCGACCCTGCGCTCGGCCTTCGAGTTCGGCGGGCAGAAGTGCTCCGCCTGCTCGCGGCTCTACGCGCCCACCTCGCTGTGGCCGCGCATCAGAGAGGGGCTGCTGCAGGAGCACGGCAAGATGAAAGTGGGCGATGTGAGTGAGTGGCCGAGGGCTGAGCGGCTTGGCGGGAGCCTGGTGGGTTGGGAGCCTGGGGCTGCGGGAGATGGCGGCTGATTCCCGCTGAAGCTGGCTCGGTTGATTCCTGCTGAACCTGGCTTGGTGTGGCTAATTCCCGCTGAACCCGGCTTGGTGTGGCTAATTCCCACAGAACCCGGCTGGTGTGGCTAATTCCTGCTGAACCTGGCTTGGGCTGATTCCCGCTGAACCTGGCTCTGCGGGGCTGATTCCTGCTGAACCTGGCTGGTGTGGCTGATTCCTGCTGAACCTGGCTGGTGTGGCTGATTCCCGCTGAACCCAGCTCAGTGTGGCTGATTCCCACTGAACCCAGCTCAGTGTGGCTGATTCCTGCTGAACCTGGCTGGTGTGGCTGATTCCCGCTGAACCCAGCTCGGGCTGATTCCCGCTGAACCCAGCTGGTGTGGTTGCAAGCCCGACGGCTCTGTGCGGGATGGGAAATTAACGCAGGGAAATTAGCTCGGAGCATTAACTGGGATCCCTTAACTGGGATCCCTTAACTCAAATCCTTTAGCTCCGGTCCTTTAGCTCGGATCCTTTAACTCGGAGCCTTTAACTTGTGGCCCTCAACTCCGATCCTTTAACTCAGAGCCCTTAACTCAGATCCTTTACTCAGATCCCTTAACTGGGATCCCTTAACTGGGGTCCCTTAACTGGGATCCTTTAACTGGGATCCTTTAACTGGGATCCCTTAACTTGGATCCTTAACTTGGAGCCCTTAACTCGGATCCTTTAACTCGGATTCCTTGACTCGGACCCGGAGCCTTCCACAGCGAGGGCTGGGCCCTTGGAAAGGGAAGAACTTGGCCCTTGAAGAGAATTAGGAGAGTGAATATCGGGGCTGGAGGGGACAATTCCTGCTCTGCTGGGGACAAACGGGAGAGAGGGTCAGGATTCCTGCACGGAGGCTGAGGGCTCTGTGGGATATGCAAGATTTGGAAGCAGCACAGGGTGGGTTTGGATGGTGAGGAGCTGCCACCAAAATTATATTTATTGAAGGGCCTTCAGGTGCATTGAGGGCAGGCACAGTCCACCCAGGGCCGCACCCAAAATGGACAGCGGCTCATGGGTTTTTCATACTTTATAAATTTTTACAAAGTCACGGGTTTTTCATACTGTATAAGTTTTTTATAAGGTCACAAGTTTTTCATACTTTGTAAGTTCTGTCCATTTGCATATCAGGGGTTAATCCTCCAATTACAGCTCCAGGTGATGAAGTCAATCACTCCAAGTTTGCTCCCCCAGTTAATTCACTGCTGTTTGCGTATCTCGGGCCCTGAGCCAGTGAGGTGTCCTTGGGTTTGGGGCTTGGAGAGGAATTGTTTTGTCTAAAAATGAGAGAACAGCAGCTCAGCACTCTGTACGGAGCCCAGAGTTGTGCACTAAAGAATCACAGGATCACATGGGAAAAAAAGCTAAAACCCTAAAGCATCACTGGGCTGTGGGAAGGGTTTTTGGGGGAATCGTGGCTGTGCCCGGCCCCAGAGGGAGCTCTGAGGTGTTGGGTGGGCTCTGACCCCTCCTCTGTGCCTTCCGCAGCCCACGCAGGACTTCGGGACATTCTTCTCGGCGGTGATCGACGCCAAGGTGAGCTCAGCTCTGCCCTGCCTGAGCTGTGGGGTTTGTCACGGGGACATCAGCGATCCCTTAGAGCTGGAAATGAGGTTATTTCCCTCACAAGTTACCCTGGACATGAGGATTTCCGTGTGCATTGCCCGCTCCCGAGCTGGGAGGGCACTGAGAGGGGCACATACCTGAGAGGAATCACCCCAACCTCCTTTTTTTCCTGAATCGAATCACCACAACCTCCTTTTTTCCCCAAAAGGAATCACCCCAACCTCATTTTTCTCCTTTTTGCCTGAGAGGAGTTACCCCAACCTCCTTTTTCCCCAAATTGAATCACCCCAGCTTCCTTTTTTCCCTGAGATGAATCACCCCAACCTTGTTTTTCTCCATTTTTCCCAAGAGGAATCACCCCAAACTCATTTTTTCCCTCGATCACCCTAATCTTTTTCCCCTGAGAGGAACCACCCCAACCTCCTTTTTTCCTGGAGAGGAATTACCCCAATCTCCTTCTTCCCTGAATCATCCCAACCTCCTTTTTTCCTGAGAGGAATCTCCCCAGTCTCCTTTTTTCCTCAAGAGGAATTACCCCAACCTCCTTTTGTCCCCGAGAGGAATCACCCCAACCTCCTTTTTCCGCAAAAGGAATCACCCCAATCTCCTTTTTTTCCTAAATCGAATCACCCCAACCTCCTTTTTCCTGAATCACCCCAAACTTCTTTTCCCCCAAACTGAATCACCCCATCCTCCTTTTTCCCCAAAACAAATCACCCCAACCTCCTTTTTTCCCTGAAAACACCCCAACCTCATTTTTCTCCTTTTTCCCTGAGAGGAATCACCCCAATCTCCTCTGTCTCCTAAATCACCCCAACCTCCTTTTTTTCCTGAATCACCCCAATCTCCTTTTTTCCCTACATCGCCCCAACCTCCTTTTTCCCCTCAATCACCCCAATCTCCATTTTCCCTAAATCACCCCAACCTCCTTTCCCCCAAATCCCCCCAACCTCCCCCCACCCCCCGAACCCATTTCCCATTTCTTGCGCTCCCGTTCCAGTCCTTCGCCCGGATCAAGAAGTGGCTGGAGCACGCGCGGAGCTCGCCCAGCCTGAGCGTCCTGGCGGGCGGCGGCTGCGACGACAGCGTGGGCTACTTCGTGGAGCCGTGCATCGTGGAGAGCTCCGACCCCCGCGACCCCATCATGAAGGAGGTGCGGCCCCGCCCCGAATCCTGCTGGGGAGGGGATCCATCCCAAAATCCCACTGGGGAGGGGATCCGTCCCAAAATCCCACTGGGGAGGGGTTCTGTCCCAAAATCCCACTGGGGAGGGTTTCCAGTCTAAAATCGCTGCTGGGGCGGGGTTCCATCCCAAAATCCTTGATGGGGAGGAGATTCCATAACGAAATCCCCACAGGGCACCCCCAGGGCTCTGGGATGAGTTCCTGTGGGGCCGATCCTCACTGGTTTTTGGGTTTCAGGAGATTTTGGGCCGATCCTGACCAATTTTTTGGGTTCCCACATCACTGTTTTTTGGGTTCCCATGAGATTTTGGGGCTATCCTGACATTTTTTTGGGTTCCCAGGAGATTTTGGGGCCGATCCTGATGGGTTTCTTTGGGTTCCCAGGAGATTTTGGGCCGATCCTGATGGGTTTCTTTGGGTTCCCATGAGATTTTCGGGCCAATCCTGACATGTTTTTGGGTTCCCATGAGATTTTCGGGCCGATCCTGACCTTTTCTGTTGGGTTCCCATGAGGTTTTCGGGCCGATCCTGACCATCTTTTTGTTTCCCAGGAGATTTTCGGGCTGATCCTGACCATGTTTTTGTTTCCCAGGAGATTTTCGGGCCGATCCTGACCGTTTTCGTCTATCCTGACAAAAGCTACAAGGAAGTGCTGGAGCTCATCGACACCACCACCCCCTACGGCCTCACGGGGGCGCTCTTCGCCCAGGAGAAGTGAGTCCCGAAACCCCAAAAATTCCCCAAATCGCCCCAAAAACAATCCGGCATGCTTTTCCCACCCGGGATGAGCTCCTTCTCTTCAGAGAACCCACGAGGGCTTTTCCCAAAAATCTTGTGCTGCTTTTTGGCTCTTCCCACGAGGAGGGAAGGAAACAGTTTGGAAGTGTTTTCGTAGCCCCAAAAATGCTTTTTTTTGGGTAAGGAATTATCCCAAAGGAGCGTTTGGAGCGTGTGGGGGGTGAAGGCTGAGCAGGGAGTGGGGTCACCTCGGGGGGAGCATCCCAAAATTATCCCAAAAACGGTGTGTGGTGGGAGGGGCCTCAAAGCTGATCGGTTCCGATACTGGGGCAGGGTCACCTCCTGCTGTCCCCAGGTGGTCCAGGGACACTTCAGGGCTCCGGGGCAGCCGCAGTGTCCTTGGGAGACTTTTGTTTCATTCCCACTGAAAGTAAATGGAGAAAAAAATTCAAACCGACCCCAGAGTGGGGGCAGTGCTGGAGTTGTGTGTGGAAAAGTTGAGCCCCAAAAAGCATAAATTCCCTTTTTTTGCCGGGATTTGATGGTTTTGGGGCTCTGTGGGGTCGAGGTGGGGCAGGACACAAACTTGGGGACTCAGCGCTGTGTGTGTTCCTCTTGTCCCTCTGTGTCCCTCCTGTCCTTGTGTCCCTCTGTCCCAGGGCTGTCATCGAGGAGTCTCAGCGGCTGCTGCGCAACGCCGCCGGCAACTTCTACATCAACGACAAATCCACGGGAGCTGTGGTGGCCCAGCAGCCCTTCGGGGGCTCCCGCATCTCAGGTGACACTGTGGCTCCAGCGCGGGCCCTCTGTGTCCCTCTGTGTCCCTCTGTGTCCCTCTGTGTCCCTCTGTGTCCCTCTGTGTCCCTCTGTGTCCCTCTGTGTCCCTCTGTGTCCCTCCCATCTGTTGTGTCCCTCCATGTCCCCCTCCCTCCATGTCCCTCCTGCCGCTTGTGTCCCTTCGTGTCCCTCCCATCCCTCCATGTCCCTGTCCCTCCCATCCCTCCATGTCTGTCTCTCCCTTGTGTCCCTCTGTGCCTGTCCCATCCTGTGTCCCTTTTGTCCTCTGTGTCCCTCTGTGTCCCTCCCATCCCTCTGAGTCCCTCCCATCTGTTGAGTCCCTCCATGTCTCCATCCCTCCGTGTCCCTCCTGCCCCTCCCATCCCTCTGTGTCCCTCCTGTCCCTCTGTGTCCCTGTCACACCATGTCCCTGTCCCTCAATGTCCCTGTCCTTCTCATCCCTCCGTGTCCCTCCCATCCCTTTGTGTCCCTCCCATCCCTCAGTGTCCTCATCCCTCTGCATCCCTCCGTGTCCCTCGGTGTCCCCGTGTGGCTGCCAGCCCGGGCGGTGTCACAGCGCTGTGCCCTCCCCGCAGGCACCAATGACAAACCCGGCGGTCCTCACTACATCCTGCGCTGGACGTCCCCCCAGGCCATCAAGGAGACGCATGTGCCCCTGCGGGACTGGCGCTACGCCTACATGCAGTGACCCTGGGGACACCTGGGGACACCTGGGGACACCGAGCCCCACCAGCTGCTGCCCCCTGAGCACTTAAACCACTGCCTTAGGATTTATTTAAAGGAAAAAACAACAAAAAAAAATCATGTTATTAAATTGTCCACTGGAAGTCCCTGCGGTTCCCCAGGTCACGTGGCACTTGGGGACGCGGTGGTGGCTGTGGTGATCCTGAAGGTCTTTTCCAAGCTGGATGGTTCTGTGTGAGCATGCTTCGTTAGGTCAGTTGTTAATTAACTAATTAAGGGTGGCTGCGGAGGCACAGCCAGACCCCAGCTCCCTTTTCCTCCCGATTTTCCCATCCAGCAGTTCCTGTCCATGGGCTGAGGGAATTCCAGCAGGAGATGAGCTTTGGATGAGCTCCTGTCCCTGTCCCCTGTCTCTCCCTTGTCCCCACAGCCCCAATCCCTGTGTGTTGGGTTCTCCTGCCCCGGGGGGAGCTGGGCTGGTCCCAAAGCCCACCCCAGAGCCCGGGTTCCTCCCAAAGCCCACCCCAGAGCCTGGGTTCCTCCCAAAGCCCACCCCACAGCCCGGGTTCATCCCAAAGCCCACCCCACAGCCCGGGTTCCTCCCAAAGCCCACCCCACAGCCCGGGTTCATCCCAAAGCCCACCCCAGAGCCCGGGTTCATCCCAAAGCCCACCCCAGAGCCCGGGTTCATCCCAAAGCCCACCCCAGAGCCCGGGTTCATCCCAAAGCCCACCCCAGAGCCCGGGTTCATCCCAAAGCCCACCCCAGAGCCCGGACTCGGATTGCTGCCCATCCCTGGGGAAGGGCAGCGGGAGCCTTGTGCCAGGAGAGGGCAGCTATGCTTGGAACTGAGCTCAAGTGCCTTATTCCAGCTTTATTCCAGCCTTATTCCGGCCTTATTTCAGCTTTATTCCAGCTTTATTCCGATTTATCCCAGCCTGGGCTGGGGCTGCCCCACGAGGCCTCCCCGGGGCTCAGGGTGGGGCAGAGGGGCACAGCCTCCCTTGTCCCCCTGGGTTCGTTCCTGGGGACACGACTGGGGTCCCTGGGTGCTCCCATGGGCTCCAGGCTGCTCTCCCACTGTCGGAGTGTTTTGGGGTCGGGAATGCTCCTGCAGGGGCTGGGCCATCCCTGGGAGGAGCAGGAGGTGCTGGGACAGGAGCAGGAGCTCTGGGACCCCTCTGCCATCCCAGGTCCCACCTGACCCCAGCCCTGGGGCGCTGCCTGCTGCCGAGATCAGGATTTAATCAGGATTTAATCAGGATTTAAGCCAGGACTTCAATCAGGCCTGAGCTCCGGGGTGTCCCCCAACTGGGGCTCGATGGTGGCAGTGCGGACAGGAAAAGGGATCTGGAACAGGAGTCCTGCCCCTCCCAGGGCCGGCTCCAATTTATGAATGTTTCTAACATCCATTAACCCCTAAGTTAATTAGTGCTCAATTAGCAGGATTTACAGGTGGGCTGTGGTGCTGACCCCAGTCCTGTGCAGGGTGGGAGGAGTGGCTGCAGTTCCTGTGGATCCTGCCTCAGCTAGAAAAATGTGCAATAAAATGATTTTCAAGCCTCTTTCTGTCGCTTTCATGAATTACTTCTGCAGATTGTTTCCACATAAAGAGCCAGAGCTAGCTGCCATTGGGGAGCTCTAAATAAACCCAGCTCAGTTTTGGGTTTTCTGCTCAAACAAAGGCATTCCCCTCGCCTGGGAGAGAGGTGAGAGCAGTGGGGGCCTCGTTCAGAATCCCACAAGGGTTTGGGATGGAAGGGACCTTAAACCCCCCACTGCCACCCCTGCCATGGCAGGGACACCTCCCACTGTCCCAGGGCGCCCCAAGCCCTGTCCAGCCTGGCCTGGGACACTGCCAGAGTTTGGGAATCTGCAGCTTCTCTGGGCACCTGTGCCAGGGCCTGCCCCCCTCACAGGGAGGGATTCCTTCCCAAAATCCCACCTGACCCCACCCTCTGCCAGCTGAAATCATTCCTCCTTGTCCTCGTCAGTGTCACTCCAAAGCTGCGCCCTGGGAGGGCATGAGGGAGCCCAGCTCTGCCCCAAAGCCTAACCAAACCCTGGCAGGGAGGAGAGAACCCCAAATCCCTGGGAGGGAGGAGGGGACCCAAAATCCCCGGCAAGGAGGGGAGAGCCACACCCTGACCCCCGGGCTGGGCTCTGAACCCCCTGAGCTCACCCCGGTGGGACCCCAGCGCTGTCCCCCCCCCCCCCAGCCTGTCCCCTCCTGCTGCCCAGCTCGGGGTCAGCCCCTCCGAGCTCCTCCAGCGCCATCCCCGGACCCGGAGCTGGGGTCATCCCGACCCCGATGCGGGCTGGGATTACCCCGACCCCATTGCGGGCTGGATCATCCCGACCCTATGGAGGGCTGGATCATCCCGTCCCCATGGAAGGCTGGGGTCATCCCAACACCATTGAGGGTGCTGGGATCATCCTGACCCCACTGGGGGCTGGGATCATCCCGACCCCATATCCCACTGAGGGCTGGGATCATCTCGACCCCATTGCGGGCTCGGCCGAGCCCCCTGCGCCGAGCCCCAGCCCAGCCCTGCCCCGGCTCGCGCCTTTCACGCCTCCGGGCCGGAGTGCCAAGCGGATTTTTGAGCCTTAACTCCGAATTTCATGGCTTTTGTGGCTCCGAGTCAGCCCCTAATGCTATTTGAGCGTTGGCTTTTGGCGCTGATAAACGCCCGGGAAGGTGTGGGGAGGGACGGGATGGGGACAAGGGGAGGGCTCGGGGGTCTGTGTGACCCCAAAAATGGGGGCAGGGGGTTCGGATGGTTCCGGGGCCGCTCCGATGCCGTTCCCGGCTCTCGGCATTCCTGGCCGGGGCAGGGCGGGAGGCTGAGCCAGGATCCGGCTGAGAAGTGGCAGATTTTCCCTGGGATAACACCCAGCTCCATCTGCTTCCCGTCAGGGGATAACTGCGGCATCAAACTTCTGCTTCCTGGGCAATTTCACTGTTTTTCTTTTTTGATTTTTTTTTCTTTTTTAAGAATTAAAAGATTTTTTTAAGAATTAAAAGATTTTTTAAAATTTTTTTTTAAATTTAAATTTAATTTTACTTTTTATATTTTAATTTCAGATTGCCCGAAAAAGACGACAGCCACCACAATTTCTGCCCTGACGCTGGGCAAACAGCATTCACCAATTGGGGTTTTTTTTTGGTTTTGGTTTATTTTTTAATTTTTTTTTTTTTTTTTTAAGGAAAGATTTTGCTTTAAGGGGAACACCTGCAATTTCCCCCCATTGGGAATTGCAATTCCAGGACAGGCCATGGGGCTGGAAAACCCAAGGATGAAGGGAACCAAAAAACTGAACCACAGAGGGGGGTCTCAATGGCATTTGGCTTTGGCGGATCCCTGCCCCTGGGATCCTTATGGGATCCTCATGGGATCCTCATGGGATCCTTATGGAATCCTTATGGGATCCTCATTGGATCCTCATGGGATCCTCATGGGATCCTTATGGGATCCTTATTGGATCCTTATGGAATCCTTATGGGATCCCCATGGGATCCTTATGGGATCCTTATTGGATCCTCATGGGATCCCTATGGGATCCTTACGGGATCCTCATGGGATCCCTATGGCATCCACCTGGAGCAGATCCCACATTCCCATCCCTGCCCGGGGGGCACAGCTCCAGCCCCACATTCCCCTCTGCTCCCACGGCCCATCCCAGGATTTTGCGCTCCTCTTCCTTCCTGCAGGAACCTGGAGCCCCTTTCCAGGTGAAGCCTGGCGAAACCTCCCCTTTCCCACAAATTTCTTTCGGGGAGACATTCGGGGCTCCCTCTTTTCCCAGCCCGCCTGATTTCCTCCTCAAACTCCGAAATCCGCTGTCCCGGGGCGGATTTCCCACAACCCTCAGGGCTGGTGCCAGAGGGTGCTGGGGGAGAGTTCCCAGATTTTCCCTCGTTTCCCAAAAGGGGCTGGGAAAAGGCCCGGCACGGGTGGAGAAGGGCCGGGTGGGATCGGGGAAGGGTCGGGCTGTGGGATGAAGGGAAATCCTCCCAGGATCCATCTCCCGGGACTGGGGAAGGCAGCAGGGCACAGGCAGCAGGTCTGAAACTCCAAAAACATCCTCCCGTCCCAGCCTCGCGTCTCCCACCGCCCCTCCAGGGATGGATTTTTGGGAACAGCCGTGCCTTCCCTGTTCCCATTCCAGAATAAAAGGATGGCGAGGAGAAAAGTGCCACGGGCGGGGACAGGAGAGGGAAAAACACTCAGGAACCCCGAGCGTCATCCCGGGGGTTTTCCAGGGAAACAGAGCCCCTCCTGGCCTGCTTTTCCTCCGCCCCTGCCTGATTTTACTTCTCCCTTTCGCCATTTCTGCCCGAGAGAGCAGCGCATTCCCGGGGTGTGCAGTACGGGGAGTTAGCGGCAGATGGAGATCTTTATCGGGAAAATCGGGAAAGCAGCGCGGCTCTCCCGGGGGCTCGGCCGGGAGCCGGTGGGCACCGCGGAGGAGGAGGAGGTGCCATGGGGCACGGAGGGGAGAGCCGCAGGGTTCAGCTCCGGAGAAGGATTTTCCCACACGGAGGGCGGGGGGGAGAGGGGAAGGGAACACCGACGGCAGGAAAGGGGAGAGGCTTTGGGGGCGTCGTCCCCGCTCCACAAACAAACCGCGGGTTTAAGAAGGAGCGCCCGCGCTCCCAATCCCCTCCGAAAATGCCGCTAAGTGACGGAGACGTTTCTAATATTTGACATTTTTGTCAAAGCCCCGGGTCCTGGAGTCATGAGAATGCGGCAGGATGTCAGCTTCCAGCTAAAATAAATAAAGAGGGGATTCACATCCCTCGGGTGGAGGGGAAGGAGACGCGGCCCCACCTCAGGGCAGGGAGAAACCCTGGAAAATGAAGGGCTGGGAGCCCCTCGAACACCCCCCGAGCCCTTCCCAGCGGGAGCTGAAAACCTCGGGATATATCCCGGTGGAGGGAGCGCCTCCTTCCCAGCGGCAGGGCACCGGGATCCGCTCCTGCCGGGCTCGGCCTCCTCCTCCGAGTCCCCGGGGGTGCTCCGGGGGAGGAACGGCCCCGTGCCAGCCCCGGGCTTCCCACTGTGCCCCGGGGAGGGCTCGTCTGCGAGCGGAATTCCTTCGGAGCCAGGCTGCCGGGGAACGGAACAGGTGAAGGCGGCCCCCGGCCCCGCGGGAGCCCCCAGCACATAAATCACTGCCCGTGCCCGGCCGGGGCTCGGCGCGGGGCGGAGGCTCCTGCTGGCAGCGGCAGCCGCGGTAGAGCTGGCCCAGGGTGGCTTTGGGTTAGGGGAGGATTTGGGCATGTGCCGAGCGGCTCTTGGCGGGGCTCGGCCGTTTCCACCTCGGCCCCGCCGCCCCCAGCCCCGGCCCGGCCAAAGTGGTCCCCGGGGACAGGAGAGGCTGGCGCTGGACGGGGCCAGAGCCACCGCGGGCAGTGCCACCCCACGGCATGGGACCGTGAGGGATGGGGGCAGTGCTTCCCGATCTGCTCCGTGCCCAGCCGTCCGAGGAGATGGGTCCGGATCCTTCCAAAGGGATAGGTCCGGATCGATCCAAAGGGATGGGTCCCGATCTATCCAAAGGGATGGGTCCGGATCTATCCAAAGGGATGGATCCTGATCTATCCTAGGGGCTGGATCCCGATCCTTCCAAAGGGCCGGGTCCCAGCCCAGGGCGGGCAGGGGCAGCTGCAGCTCCTGTGCTCGGGTGCAGGCACCCTCTGCAAACAGAGCACCCACAGTGCCACAGCCTCACCCTCCTCATCCTCATCCTCACCAGCCCAGCCGCAGCACAAACCTCATCCCCACGGGCGCCTTTCCCTGGCAGTGCCATTGCACTGTTTCACCTTTTCACCATGTCACCATTGCACCATTTCACTGTTCCACCATTTCTTTCACCATTGCACCATTGCACCGTTTCACCATTTCATGATGTCACCATTGCACCATTTCACCATCGCACCATTGCACCATTGCACCATTTTGCCAGTTCACCATTTCACCATTTCACCATTTCACCATTGCACCATTTCACCATTTCACCATTTATTTCACCGTTTTTTTCACTATTTCTTAATTGCACCATTTCACCATGTAACCGTGCCACCATTTCCCCACCCCTGGGGCCCTCTGCACCCACAGTCCCCATCCTGGGGGGGTTATCCCCTAAATCCTCTCCTGCCCCCACAACCCAGCCCCCTCCCCAGGCTCAGCCCCGGCCCGGAGCCCCCCTCGCCCCCTCCCCGCCCCGCGCTCGGGTGTTTAAGATGTATCAGCCGTTCCATCTCAGCTGCTGTTTTCCATCCCTGGGCGATAAGGGATCTGCGTGTACACAGCGCCGGGGGAGCGCGGCAAACAGCGCCTCCTTCCCAAGGATATTCCCCCCCCGGGGGCCAATTATTCCCATTATCCCAGCGGCAGCCCTTGTTTTTGCGGTGGATTCCCCCCCCGAGCCACCCTTGGGCTCCCTGCCCCCGATTGGAGATCACAAACCTGACATTTGGGGCTGTGCCGCAGTGCCAGGCGGGCAGAGCTGCCGGCGACAATCGATTCTCCGCGCTCCGGCTGCCGGTGCCATCCGAAACATTCGATCCACGTGAGATCGGCACTGCCCGCGGCGCCCCGGATCGGGGAGCGTGCGGCACCCCGAAAACGGGGAGGGCGGGGAGGGAGGGGAATGGGAATGGGAATGGGAATGGGAATGGGAAAGGGAAAAGGGAAAAGGGAGAAGGGAAAAGGGAAAAGGGAAAAGGGAGAAGGGAGAAGGGAGAAGGGAAAAGGGAAAAGGGAAAAGGGAAAAGGGAAAGGGAAAGGGAAAAGGGAAAAGGGAAAAGGGAAAAGGGAAGGGAAAAGGAAAAAGAAAAGGAAAAGGAAAAGGAAAAGGAAAAGGAAAAGGAAAAGGAAAAGGAAAAGGAAAAGGAAAAGGAAAAGGAAAAGGAAAAGGAAAAGGAAAAGGAAAAGGAAAAGGAAAAGGAAAAGGAAAAGGGGAAGGGGAAGCGAAGGGAAGGGAAGGGAAGGGAAGGGAAGGGAAGGGAAGGGAAGGGAAGGAAAGGAAAGGAAAGGAAAGGAAAGGAAAGGAAAGGAAAGGAAAGGAAAGGAAAGGAAAGGAAAGGAAAGGAAAGGAAAGGAAAGGAAAGGAAAGGAAAGGAAAGGAAAGGAAAGGAAAGGAAAGGAAAGGAAAGGAAAGGAAAGGAAAGGAAAGGAAAGGAAAGGAAAGGAAAGGAAAGGAGCAGGGAAAGTTGTGATCCCTGCACAGACAAACTGGGCTGTGCTGGGATGACAAACTGGGACCAGTCTGCTGCTCCTCCAGTGCCATATCCGCAGCCCAGCGAGGAGCACTAATTCCAGCCTGGTGCCTGGGAAAAGGCACACGATGGAATCTGGAGGCTTACGGGGAACAGGGAACAGGGAACGTTTCGGGCTCCCAGAGACATTTGCTGGGCCCCAAATGCCCTGAGCTCCAGAGAGAGCCGCGGCTGGGGCTCACTCGTGGTCACAGTGGCTGCAGCGGCTGCACCCAGAGGTGTTCCCAAAGGGAACCTGCGAACCCTCCCTGCAGGGAACCTCTGCCCGGGCAGGGCAGTGCCGGATCCCCGCGGGGATGGGGAAATTGAGGCACAGCACCAGCAGCGAGCCTGGGAAGGGCTGAAGGCTCCTCCGGGGAGCCCTGTGGGAGCCCTGGGAAGGGCTCAGAGCCGGAAAGCTCTGGATGGCGCCTCGGTTTCCCCCACACGGGACCCCGACAGGCCCTCGGGGTCCCACATGGAGCAGCTGTGGGGGCAGAGGTGACAGAACCAGGGGTGAAATTGATGCCTTGGGGTTTTAGCTTCTGTGTTTCCCATGTGATCCTGTGATTCCTTAGTGCACAACTCTGGGCTCCATACAGTGCTGAGCTGCTGTTCTCTGTTTTTACACAAAACAATTCCTCTCTGAGCCCAAATTCCAAGGACACCTCACTGGCTCAGGCGCTGAGATATGCAAACAGCAGTGAATTAATTGGGGGAGCAAACCTGGAGTGACTGACTTCATCACCTGGAGCTGTAATTGGAGGATTAACCCCTGATATGCAAATGGACAGAACTTATAAAGTATGAAAAATTTGTGATTTGACAAAAAACTTATACAGTATGAAAAACCTGTGACCTCATAAAAAACTTATGAAAACCATGAGCCGCTGCCCATTTTGGGTGGGATGTGCCTGCCCTCAATGCACCTGAAGGCCTTTGATAAATTTAACTGATTTTTACTCTCTGAACCTTCCTTCTGGTTTAGGTGACTCCATCAGGCATCACAACCCTCACCCCCAATCCGTGGGGACACGGCAGGGTGAGCCTGTCCCCCAGGAATGCAGACCCCGCCCGCCCTAATCCCGGCTGGCAGCGATGTGTGGGGACAGCTGTGCCTGACATCAGCCCTGGCTGATGGGAGGGAGGGGAGCGAGCCCGGGCTGCCCTTAACCCTCTGCGTGCCGCGGATCCGGGTCCTGAGAGGGGACTGAGGTGACTCCAGCCCACTGTGGGACAAAGCCGATGTCCCCTCAGCTCCTCTGTCCCTGCAGCGCTGCCCAGGTCCCACCCGGCTGTGGGCCCGGGATGTTCCTGATGGATTTTTGGGGTTGAGGATAAAACAGACACGGCACGAGCGGCTCTGTCCTCGTCTGAGGGAGAACACGGGGAAAGCTGGGCCTGGAAAATGGGAATTCCTGCCAAAACACAGGGAAATCTGGAAAAGGGAAATTCCTGCTGAAACACAGGGAACCCTGAAAAGAGAAATTCTTGCTGAAACACAGGGAGATCTGGGCCTGGAAATGTGATATTCCTGCAGAAATGCAGGGAAATCTGGGTCTGGAAAAGTGACATTCTTGTCGAAACACAGGGAAATCTGGAAAAGTGAAATTCCTGCTGAAACACAGAGAAATCTGGAAAAGTGAAGTTCCTGCTGAAACACAGAGAAATCTGGAAAAAGGAAAATTCCTGCCGAAACACAGGGAAATCTGTGCCTGGAAAAGTGAAATTCCTGTCAAAACACAGGGAAATCCGGATCTGGAAAAGTGAAAAATTGCTGCTAAAACACAGGGAAACCTGAAAAACAGAAATTCTTGCTGAAACACAGGGAAATCTGGGCCTGGAAAAGTGAAATTCCAGGAAAACCTGTGTGTGGCAAAAGGACATTCACTTCACCAAAGCCCCTGGGGCTGAGCCCCGATGGGATCAACCAGCGCTAGGAGCCCAGCGCTGCCCTGGGGCGGTCCCTGCCCGGCCCCGGGGCCTCTGTCCCTCTCTCCTCGGGGATTTGTTCCCAGTCCCGGGGTCTCTGTCCCCCTCTCCTCGGGGATTTGTTCCCAGTCCCGGGGTCTCTGTCCCCCTCTCCTCGGGGATCTGTTCCCAGTCCCGGGGTCTCTGTCCCCCTCTCCTCGGGGATTTGTTCCCAGTCCCGGGGTCTCTGTCCCCCTCTCCTCGGGGATTTGTTCCCAGTCCCGGGGTCTCTGTCCCCCTCTCCTCGGGGATTTGTTCCCAGTCCCGGGGTCTCTGTCCCCCTCTCCTCGGGGATTTGTTCCCAGTCCCGGGGCCTCTGTCCCCCTCTCCTCGGGGATCTGTTCCCGGCCCGGTCCCGCTGTGCGCGGCTGCACTCCGGGAATCGCCGGCCCCGGGACAAAGCTCTCCCCAGGTTCGCCATCCTGCCCGCGGGGCACAGCCGGGACGGGAATTCGGGAGGCCTCGGCCGGGGTTTCACAGCCCAGGCTGGCGGGTTGAGGGTCGGGAAGGAGATTCCTCAAGGTGGGAGAGGATGGAAATGTCGGGGAAGGGACAGCTCCGGCCGGGAATGAGCGCGAGGGAGGGGAGGAGGTGGAGGGGAGCTCCTGGGGAGGGTCTGGAGTCGCTCCTGTCGGGATGGCACAGGGGCTCTGCGTCCCAAAAACCCCACGGGCAGTGGTGGATATAGCACAGAAAATCATGGAAGTAATGGAAATTGTAAACCGCAGGTCATAGAGTGTCCCCAGCAGGAAGGGACATCCAGTCCTGCTGCAGGCCCCGCAGGTGACCCCAACAATCTCACCCTGGCAGGGGGGTCCAGCCTCTCCCAGAACACCCCCATTCCTCTGGGGGATATCCAAATTCCCGATCCCAAACCTCCTGGCGCCGCTCCAGCCGTTCCCCCAGGTGCATTTTCTGTGTAAATGAACAAACGCGTCTCGGGGAGGAGCGGAGCCCGCAGCGAGCGGCTCGGCGCCGCCGGAAATGGGAACCTCCTGATTAAACCAGGCTGGTTTCCAGGGCGGAGCGGCCTCGTGCCCGAGCACCGCAGGATGGGCAAAGTCAGGCTTTGGGAGCTGAGGATGGAGCGGTGGTGGGGAATGAGCCGAAATCCCAACCCGGACAGATTCCTGCCTCAGAGCACCCGCGATGGAAGGGTTTGGTCAGTACCAGGAATGAGCTGTCCGTGGCCATGCTGCTGCTCCCTGCCCTGCCCCACCCCTTGACTTCGAGCGGAAAAATGGCTCTCGGAGCTGGAATTCTGTTTGCTGTTGAGGGCAGAGAGGCTGGAAGGAGGAAAGAGGGAGGAAGGTGCTGAAATCCTCACCTTTGGTCACTAAAATGGGAACTGCTGGGGTTCTGCTCCCGCCTGGGGCATTTGGAGTCCCTCAGAGGGCACAGGAAACACACCCAGGGCATGCTCCTGCCCTTGGGATCTGCTCCCGAACCCATTCCTGCTCCTGCCGGCACCCAGAGCCCCCGAGGGTGAGGCGCGGGGGATTTGGTGTCCCCCGAGGTGGGGAATGGGGCGGTTCGGTACCCCCTGAGGGTGGGGACTTGGGTGGTTTGGTGCCCCCAGGATGGGAATGGGGTGGTTTGGTGTCCCCCAAAGATGAGGAATGGGGTAGTTTGGTGCCCCCGGAGGATGAAGATTGGGGCGGTTCGGTGCCCCCCTAGGATCAGGAATGAGGCATTTCAGTTTTCCTGGAGGATGGGGAATGGGGCAGTTCGGTGCCCCCCGAGGATCAGGAATGGGGTGATTTGGTGTCCCCAAGATGGGAAATGGGGTGGTTCTGTGCCCCCGAGGATGGGAATGGGGTGGTTTGGTGTCCCCCAAGGATCAGGAATGGGGTGGTTCTGTCCCCCCTGAGGATGAGGCAGTTCTGTACCCCCAAGGATGAGGATTGAGGTGGTTCGGTGCCCCCCGACGATCAGGAATGGCGTAGTTCTGTACCCCCAGAGATGAGGATGGGGCGGTTCTGTGCCCCCCAGGATCAGGATTGGGGCGGTTCTGTACCCCCAGAGATGAGGATGGGGCGGTTCTGTACCCCCCAGGATGAGGGTGGGGCGGTTCTGTACCCCCCAGGATGAGGGTGGGGCGGTTCTGTACCCCCCAGGATGAGGGTGGGGCGGTTCTGTGCCCCTGAGGATCAGGATTGGGGTGGCTCTGTACCCCTGAGGATCAGGAATGGGGCAGTTCTGTACCCCTGAGGATCAGGAATGGGGCAGTTCTGTACCCCTGAGGATCAGGAATGGGGCAGTTCTGTACCCCGCAGGATCAGGATTGGGGCAGTTCTGTACCCCCCAGGATCAGGATTGGGGCGGTTCTGTACCCCCAAGGATGAGGACTGAGGCAGTTCCGTGCCGCCCGGGCCGTGGGGCAGGCGACAATCCCCTCCCAGCCCTGTACGCCATCCCCCCGGCCCGGCTCCTCTCCGGCGCTGAGAGCTCCCCGGAGGTTTGTCCTTCTCCCCGAGCGGCGGTGCGGCGCAGCTGCTGCGGCACAGGCTCATCTTTCCCTCCAGCCGGGCAGAGAGAGCTCTCCTGGAGCCCTCCCCATCCCCGTGTCGTGGGGAGCACCGAGGCTTGGCAGCGCTTCAGCCCCGCTCGGCCCGGGCTGGGGGAGCAGCTGTGTGTGCCTCTGCCCCCGGCCTGGGAAAGCAGCTCGGGCTCCTTCTCCCGAGAGCACTGAAACCCAACCGCCTCGGCTCGGGTCCCCCTCCAGCCTGCTGCCGCTCCCTTCCCACCTCTTTCCTCACCCAAAACCTCGGGGAAAATCCAGGCTGACTTTCCTGGATTTTTCAGGAAAATGCAGGCTGATTTTTCCAGATTTTCCAGGACAATCCAGGCTGATTTTCCTGGATTTTTCCTCTCTATCCTTCTCCCGTTCCTTTCTCACCCCTTTTTCCTCACTCGAAACCTCGTGGAAAATCCAGGCTGATTTCCCTGGATTTTTCAGGACAACCCAGGCAGATTTTCATGGATTTTTCAGGACAACCCAGGCAGATTTTCATGGATTTTTCAGGACAATCCAGGCTGATTTTCCTGGATTTTTCAGGAAAGCCCAGGCTGATTTTCCTGGATTTTTCACCTCCATCCTTCGCCTGTTCCTTTCTCACCCCTTTTTCCTCATTCTAAACCTTGTGGAAAATCCAGGCTGATTTTCCTGGATGTTTCAGGAAAATCCAGGCTGCTTTTCCTGGATTTTTCAGGGAAATCCACACTTATTTTCCTAGATTTTTCAGGAAAAATTTTCCCGAGAGCAGATTTTCCTGAGCACTCACACTCAGATAAAATCAATAATTTCTGAAAGCCTTGTCCTTCTCCACAACCTCCCAGAGCTCTTCCCCCTTTCCTCAGGGTGGTCGTCCATCCCATTCCCGACCATTCCCAATCCCTCCTGACCCCACACCTCCTTTGCCTACAGAAATTAACCCTTTCCCTCCCCACCCCATTATTTGTGGCAATTCCAACCATTCCCAGGCATTCCTTGGTGTCACACCCTCATTCTCCTCATCTCTTTGGTGAGGGAATATTTTCCTGTACTTTTCCAGGGTCGCGGCTCCCACAGAGCCCACAGGAGGAACCTGTTAATTAATAATTAACTGCATCCCTGCACTCTGCAGGGTCATCCCACTGGGAACGCTGCTGATCCTTATTTTACAGAGGAGGAATCAAGGTCCAAAGAGTCCCACAGATTCCCAGTGGACACGAACCGAATTCCTGAAGCTCCCTGGGAGCGCTGCTTCTGGAAGTTTCTCCCTGTTTTACCAGGAGGAACTCCCCAGTGGTAATTCCTGCAAAAAACCCCAGAGCTGCTGGATTTTAATGGGATTTTCCCCAGTTTTGGGGGGAATTTTGGCATCAGTAGGAGAAGGAAGATGGGTCACGAAAATGAACTGAGCAGTGAGCCCCTGGGAATTCCTGTCAGCACATCAGGGCAGGTCTTTCCTCATGCAAAATCAGATTTTGATGGGAATCAGTCCAGGGAAAGGACCCAGGGACACTCCTGCAGAATGTCCTGGAACTCGAGTGGTGACATCTTATTTGTGCTGGAGGAGGTGCAGGCAGGGGATGGGAATAAAACCTTTTCATGTGGGCACGGCAGGAATTCCTGCCCAGGAATCTCCTGGTGTTGGGGAAGAAGCGTGGCTGGGGCGGTTTGGGAATCACAGAACCACGAAATGACCTTAAAGTTCATCCCATTCCATGTCCAGGGACACCTCCCACTGTCCCAGGGTGCCCCAAGCCTTGTCCAGCCTGGCCTGGGACATTCCAGGGATCCAGGGGCAGCCACAGCTGCTCTGGGAATTCCATCCCAGGGCCTCGCCACCCTCACAGTCAGGAATTCCTTCACTGGCCTCTGGCAGTGGGAAGCTGAGATTGAAAAGCTTTTTTAAAGCTGAAACTAAAGAAATTGAAGGTTTTCTCCCTTTTTTAGGAGGATTTCACATTTCAGAACGCCCAGCTGCCCATTTTGGGCCGATCCCCCTGACTCAGAGGGACATGGACAGCTCCAAGAGACACCAAGGACTTCGGGCAAGTTGGGAAAGTGGGAGTGTGGGCTCAGGATTCCCTTGGTGTGGCATCAATTGCACCTTCAGGGCAGCCCAGCAGCCGAAGGCAGGGATCAGTCCCTCCAAATGGAGCAGCCCCTCCAGACAGCTCCATCCTGGGGGTTCGGGTGCAGCTTGGTGCCCCCATCCCATCCCATCCCATCCCATCCCATCCCATCCCATCCCATCCCATCCCATCCCATCCCATCCCATCCCATCCCATCCCATCCCATCCCATCCCATCCCATCCCATGGATCCCATCCCATCCCATCCCATCCCATCCCATCCCATCCCACCCCATCCCATCCCATCCCACCCCATCCCATCCCATCCCATCCCATCCCATCCCATCCCATCCCATCCCATCCCATCCCCATTATTCCCATCCCATTCCCATTATTCCCATTATTCCCATCCCATTCCCATTATTCCCATTATTCCCATCCCATCCCATGGATCCCATGGATCCCATGGATCCCATCCCATCCCATCCCAGGGGGTTTGGGCCCATCCTGCTCTCCCCATTCCCATCCCCATCCCATTCCCATTCCCATTCCCATTCCCATTCCCATTCCCATCTCATTCCCATTCCGGGGAATCTGGGCCCATCCTTCTCTCCCCATCCCATCCCATCCCAACCCATCCCATCCCATCCCATTGCATCCCATCCCATCCCGGGGGGTCTGGGCCCATCCTTCTCTCCCCATCCCCATCCCCATCCCATCCCCATCCCCATCCCCATCCCCATCCCCATCCCCATCCCCATCCCCATCCCCATCCCCATCCCCATCCCATCCCCATCCCCATTATTCCCATTCCCATTCCCATTCCCATTCCCCATCCCCATCCCATCCCCATTCCCATTATTCCCATTCCCATCCCATCCCGTCCCGAGCGTTTTCCCCGCCCGGCGCACCTGCAGCTCCGGGAGCAGCGCTGGCTGCGATGGCAGCAGTGACAAACAAGGCAGAACAGCGCATGTGACGCGCGTGAATTAATCAGGGAGCAGGGCCAGCGCCGGGCAAACACGCCTGGAACTGCGTCCTCAGCCCTGATTAAATTAGAAAGCTCTCGGCTAATGCAAACAGCCTCGGTAAACAGGGACGGCTCGGCCGCGGGTGGAGCTGAGCAGCCTGGCAGGGCCGGGCCGGAGCGAGAGCTCGGCAGGAGGAGAGGGATGGGGAAAGCTCGGCCAGATGGGAATGGGAGAAGGATTTGGGCAGGAGAAAATGGGGAGAAGAAGGATTTGGGCAGGAGGAAAGGGACAGGGAAAACTCAGCCAGATGGGAATGGGGAGAAGGAGGATTTGGGCAGGAGGAAAGGGATGGGGAGACACAGCCAGATGGGAATGGGATGGAGGAAGATTTGGGCAGGAGGACAGGGAGGCATGGCCAGATGGGAATGGGGAGAAGGAGGATTTGGGCAGGAGGAATGGGATGGGGAAAACCCAGCCAGATGGGAATGCGGAGACAGAGGAGAAGGAGGATTCAGGCAGGAGGAACGGAAAGGGAGGCACAGCCAGATGGGAATGGGGAGAAGGAAGCGCTGCAGGGGAAAAGGGAAGGGATTTCCTCCCGAAAGGTTTCCCGGAACAGCCGGGGCACAAAGGGAGCGTTCTGTGTGAGTGAACAGGGCCCCGCTCTGGGGAGGGCTGTGAGAGCGCTGCTCCTGCCCCAGGGGTGCAGGAGCCCCCGAGGATGGATCCAAACCTGCCCCGGGCACAGCTCCAGCGTGGCTCAGCCTCGGAGGGGTCAGAGGCACTGACAGACACACCTGCCCAGGTATCCATGAAAATCCGGGAGCTGGGCCTCGGCACCAGCTGGGTTTGGGTGCCAGGCTCCCTCCTCACCCTCTTGGCCCTCCTCAAGGTCTCACTCAGCTCAGTGGGATGAAAATTCCGGGATAAACCAGGAATGACCTGGCTGAGGGCGCTGGAGGATGTGGGAGCAGAACCCACCAGGCCCCTTCTCCTCCCGCTCTGGGAGCGATGAAATTGATAATTTCTGACAGCCTCGCCCCTCTCCACAACTTCCCAGAGTCCAGCCCACACCTGACCCCAACAATGATCCCCCAAAGGCAAAGAGATCTTGGAGAAAAGCTCCAAGAACAGCCTGAGTACAGCTGAGAGTGGGGAAGGAGCTGGGAGAGGAGTGAAGCGCTCTGGGCTTGGCCTGGGGTGAGTCCAGCGCGCTGTGGAGTGTGGGAGGAATCCCTGGCAGGGCTGGGGTTTTCCATAGGAAATGCAGCACAGCGAACTCCTCACCAGCCCCAGAGCACAGCCAGAGCTGAGGAGGCATCCCAAAAAATGGTCCTGGGGCTGGGAAGGGATCTGGGGGAAGATGAAGTGGTTTCTTTCCAAACACCTCATGGAAGGGCCAACGCAAAGCCCAGCGAGGGCTGAGAAATGGTGCAGGACGGAGCCCACTCCCATTAATCCATTTATCCATTATTGCATTTATCCATTATTCCATTTATCCATTTATCCATTACCCCTCACACATCCTCCACCTTTTCCTGCTGGGCACTCAAAGGGAGTTAAGGGTTGCTTTTTTCAGTCTTTTCCTTCTCCTTCTTTCTCTCTCTCTCTTTCTCTCTCCTTCTCTCCCTCTTTTCTCTTTCCTTCTCTCTTTTTCTTTCTCTTTTCTCTCTCTCTTTTCTCTCTTTCCCCTTCTCTCTCCTCTCTTTTTTTTTCTTTTTCTCTTTTTCTCTTTCTCTCTTTTCTCTCTTTTCTCTCTCCTTCTCTCTCTTTCCCCTCTTTTCTCCCTCCCCAGCCACAGAAATCACGAACCAGCCCCGTTCCCTTCCCACCCCTCCCCAGCCCGGCTGCGGCAGCGAATTTCCAATTTTCAGCTCATCTCAAGGTCGTGACAAGAGGCGCAGAGGCCCTGGTAGGACATAATGGCAGAAGAATTGTAAATGCTGCTTTTAGTGAATGCGGAATGAGGCAGGGCCAAGGAGGGGAAATTTTCCATTCAGCCCCGGCCCCGGAGAAGGGAATGCATTTTCTCCCGCCGGAGCCGCATTAGATTTCCAGAGGTGCTCGGCACCAGGTACATGTCATTAGTAACACTTTGCGTGGTAATGAATCCTTTTATTTCCCTTCCCCACAGCTCATGAATACATAAAGAGCGCGCTCCGAGCCGCATCTGCCTCAGCTGCGGGAGCCTCTCAGAACTTAATTCCGCATCCTCTCCAGCCGGGCGGCGAGCGCAGCTGGGGCTGCCTTAAAGGCGCAGCGAGCTGGGCCAGACCGCCCCAAACCCCGGCCCGAGGGGCAATTCCCGGGAGTTTGTCCCTTCCTTCCTTCCTTCCTTCCTTCCTTCCTTCCTTCCTTCCTTCCTTCCTTCCTTCCTTCCTTCCTTCCTTCCTTCCTTCCTTCCTTCCTTCCTTCCTTCCTTCCTTCCTTCCTTCCTTCCTTCCTTCCTTCCTTCCTTCCTTCCTTCCTTCCTTCCTTCCTTCCTTCCTTCCTTCCTTCCTTCCTTCCTTCCTTCCTTCCTTCCTTCCTTCCTTCCTTCCTTCCTTCCTTCCTTCCTTCCTTCCTTCCTTCCTTCCTTCCTTCCTTCCTTCCTTCCTTCCTTCCTTCCTTCCTTCCTTCCTTCCTTCCTTCCTTCCTTCCTTCCTTCCTTCCTTCCTCTTTTTCTCTCTCTTTTCTCTCTCTCTTTTCTCTATTTTTCTCTATTTCTCTCTCTCTCTTTCCTCTCTTTCATCTCTTTTCTCTCCCTCTTTTTCTCTCTTTTCTCCCCTTTTCTCTATTTCTCATTTTTCTCTTCTCTCTTTCCTCTTTTTTCTCTCTTTTCTCTCTTTTCTCTTTCTCTCTCTCTTTCTCTATTTCTCTCTCTCTCTTTCCTCTCTTTCATCTCGTTTCTCTCTGTCTTTTTCTCTCTTTTCTCCCCTTTTCTCTATTTCTCTTTTTTCTCTTCTCTCTTTCCTCTTTTTTCTCTCTCTCTTTCCTCTTTTTTCTCTCTTTTCTCTCTTTTCTCTTTTTCTCTCTCTCTATTTCTTTCTCTCTCTTTCCTCTCTTTCCTCTCTTTCTTTTCTCTCTTTTCTCTCTTTTCGCTTTCTCTTTCCTCTCTTTCCTCTCTCTCTCTCTCTCCGGTTCGGCCCCAGATGGCTCGGGGTGGCTGTAGGTGACACGGGCGGGGCCTGTCCCATTCCCGGGGGAAACCCCAAAACCTCTCCGTCCGAGCCCGGGAGGGCGCGGGTGAGCCCCGGGTCCTTCCCGGGGTTCCGGAGGGAAATTCCGCAGGAATTCTGCCATCGAGGATCTGCGGGGAAGGCACCGCCGCCCTTCCCTTCGGAGCCTTCGGATCGCTTAATCACAGGGAATCGATGGGAGACAACAATAAAAATCAAAATGAAAAGGGATAAAAATATAACGATGACGATAATGACGATAATGATGATGATGATGATGATAATGATGACATGAAAATGATTAAATGATAATAATAATGATAATAAAATAACAATAATAACAATAATAATGATAATAAAATAATAATAACAGTAATAATTATAATGATGATGATAATGATAATGATAATAATAATAATATCTCTCGTGCTTTTGGCTCTGTGAGCAGGACCTGTCCGAGGTGGCTCTGAGGGACAGAGGCCTCCCCGGCCAAACCCCGGAGCTGCTGAGTGTGGCTGGAGATGGAGTCCAGCCCCGAGCCCCAGGACCCCCGGCCAGGGCTGGTGTCAGTCACAGGGACCCTCCCGAGCTCCCTGTGGCCATTCCTGGGAGCTCTGGACATCCCTGCCATGACCCCCAAAATTCCTCTTATCATTTCCACATTTGCCTGAACTATTCCCCCATCATTTCCCTATTTCACCCCAAATATTTCCTCTATCATTTCCATATTTACCCCCAAATATTTCCCCCATACTTTCCATACTTACCCCCAATATTTCCTACGTCATTCCCGTCCCGGGGCAGCCTGGAGGCATTCCCGGTTGGACAGGCGAGGCCGGGGAGGTGTTGAGCTCCAGACGTGCAGAGAGCTGCGGGCACCGCTGGAAAGGGAAGGTTTGGGAAGGACAGGCCCTGGGCTCTTCCAGCAGGGTCATTGTCCCCATGGAAAAGGGACTGCAATCATTCCCAGGTTCCCAGAGCCCACGGGCTCGGCAGGGCCAGGGCGGATCCTTCGGGAGTGCGGATTCCCTCGGAAGCTTCCAGAAGGTTCCAAGCAGAGCTGGAGCTGCCCAGAGCTCCAGAGCTCTTTGGGAAGCAGCTCTGGAATGAGAACGGAGCTGTGCCGAGCTGTGCCAGGCTCGGGGCAGGGACAGCCGGGATGGTGGCACCTCTGGGGCTGGCAGGGTGTGGCTCGGGATGGGGACAGTTGGACTGGTGGCACCTTTGGGGCTGGTGGCACCTTTTGGGCTGGTTGCACCTTTGGGACTGGCAGGGTGTGGCTCAGGGCAGGGACAGATGGCACTGCTGGGGGTGGCAGGGTGTGGGGCAGGGACAGCCTGGCTGGTGGCACTGTTGGGACTGGTGGCACTCTTGGGGCTGGTGGCACTCTTGGGGCTCTGCCCCAACATCTGGAGCTGGACATGGATCCGTTTCTCCCGCATCCCGTCTGAAGGAGACTCTGGAGCAGCTCAGTGGAGACACACCTGAGTTTATTTGGGTTAAAATCTGCAGGGAATGGGAATGGGAACGGGAATGGAATGGAATGGGAATGGGAATGGGAACAGGAATGGGAATGGGAATGGAGTGGGAACGGGAAAGGGAATGGGAATGGGAATGGAAATGGAAATGGAAATGGAAATGGGAACAGGAATGGGAATGGGAATGGGAATGGAATGGAATGGGAATGGGAACGGGAATGGGAACGGGAATGGGAATGGGAATGGAATGGAATGGGAACAGGAATGGGAATGGGAGTGGAGTGGGAATGGGAATGGGAACGAGAACGGGAATGGGAATGGAATGGAATGGAAATGGAAATGGGAACAGGAATGGGAATGGGAATGGAATGGAATGGGAACGAGAACGGGAATGGGGATGGGAATGGGAATGGGAATGGAATGGAATGGAATGGGAACAGGAATGGGAATGGGAATGGAATGGGAACGAGAACGGGAATGGGGATGGGGATGGGAATGGGAATGGAAATGGGAACGGGAATGGGAATGGAATGGAATGGAATGGGAACGAGAATGGGAATGGGGATGGGAATGGAATGGAATGGGAACGAGAACGGGAATGGGGATGGGGATGGGAATGGGAAGTGCTCTCGGCCAGCCTGGTACTGCAGGGCCCCCGTGTCTGCAGTTTGGGAGAAAAGAACCAACTCCGGGAAGTAAAAACCTCTCAAACCCTACAAAAACCCCATAAAAACCCCATAAAACCCCCAATGCTGAGCCCCAGGGAGGTCTGAGCCATCCCAGGAATGCTCTCAACATTACCAGAGCCTCTCCTGGAACTCATTCCCAAATTCCCATCATAGCTAACGAAGGGTTCACCCCTCCCCATCCCATCCTGTTCCCTCCTCTCCATTCCCACAAAAAACCCCACAGTCCGATTTTCATTTTATTTATCGAGTGCGGCACAAGCAGCTCCAGCTCTGCTAAAAAGCCTTTTTCTCCCCCGAATTATGGATAATTTCTCCGCTGAAATCATCGATCGCCTTCAGAACGGCGCTCGGCACTTCTCCGCCCTGCCGTAGCTCTGCCGCCTAAAATCAATATTTGCTATTTCAAGAGCCGCGAGATTTTCGAGATGAAAGTTTGAAGAATATGTTAATAAAAAATCAGATTATTTCTGGCGAGGGCCGATTCCGACGTCGCTCTTTTTCTCCTGTCCCAGGGCTGAGAGGATCCACTTGAAATCATTCCCAGCTCCTTCTCCAGGATTTCCTCGCAGACAGCTCCCGGGAATCCCAAATTTTGGCTAAAATTCCCCTTTGGGAGCTGTGCCGGCCCAGCAGCCACGGCAGCCTCGGCCCTCCGCCATTTTTTTTACCACAAAATTCTGAATTTCCAATTGGAGATGAAATTAATCCTTTCCCCTGCCCCTTCCTGGTGCTGGACATGGATCCTGGAGTGGGAATTTGGGGTGAGGAACTGTGGATTTTGGGAATAAAAGGTCAGGAATGGGAATGAAGGTCAATAAAGAAACCTCCAGGTGAGGTGATCCCGACGATGTCCCCTTTTCCTGTGGGGTTTGGAGAGAGGGAAGGATGGGAAGCATGGAGAAAAGAGATTTTATTCCATGAAAAAACAGGGATTAGGGGTGCAGGAGAAACACACCCGCCCCAGAGTTTGGGGTCCTGGGGGAGGTTGGGGCTCAGTGGGGAGGAAATGGGACAAACCCGGGGATTCCCAAAATCCAGCTCAAACCTCCTCAAAAAGCTGGGAGTGTTTGACCTGAGCAAGCTGGAGGTGCCCAAAATCTGAGATTGAGTCAGAGGTGCTCACCAGGAGCCCAAAATTTGGGATTTGGGCTCAAAATTTGGGATTGAACCACAGGTGACCACCAGGAGCCCAAAATTTGGGATTTGAGCCCAAAATCTGTGATTTGGTCCCAGAGATGCCCACCAGGAGCCCAAAATTTGGGATTTGGACCCAGAAGTGCCCAAAATTTGGAATTGTCCCACAGGTGCCCATCAGGAACCCAAAAGCCGTGATTTGGGCCCAGAGGTGCCCACCGGGAGCCCAAAGGGACACACCCATCCTGGGATGTGCAACCTCCCGGCGCCTCTGGGAACCAGGATGGGTTGGGAAAAACTCACTGAGGGGTTGTGAGAAATAGTATTTTACCCCAAAAATTCCCCCCATAATTTCCATATTTTACCCCCAAAAATCCCCCTATCATTTCCACATTTACCCTGAATATTCCCTGCATCATTTCTGTATTTTACCCCAAAATTCTCCCTATCATTTCTGTATTTTACCCTATATTTTCCCCATCATTTCCATATTTGCTCCAAATATCCCTCCTAAAATTTCCGTATTTTACCCCAAAATTCCCCCTAACCTTTCCACATTTACCCCAGAAATTCCCTCTATCCTTTTCATATTTACCCCAAATATTTCCCCCATAATTTCCATATTTACCCCAGAAATTCCCTCTCTCATTTCCCTGTTTTATCCCCAAAATTCTCCCTAACCTTTCCACATTTACCCCAGAAATTCACTCTCTCATTTCCATATTTACCCCAAGTATTTCTCCTATGGTTTCCCTATTTTACCCCAAATATTCCCCCCATCACTTCCATATTTTACCCCCAAAATTCCCCCTATAATTTCCACATTGACCCCAAATATTCCCCCCATCACTTCCATGCTTTACCCCAAAAATCCCCCCATCATTTCCACATTTGCCCCGAATATTTACCCCATAATTTCCATATTTACCCCAGAAATTCCCTCTCTCATTTCCACATTTACTCCAAATATCCCCCCATCATTTCCATATTTCAACCAAAATATTCCCCCACGATTTCCATATCTGCCTCAAATATCCCCCTTATCATTTCCATATTTTACCCCAAAATCCCTCTATCCTTTCCACATTTACCCCAGAAATTCCCTCTCTCATTTCCATATTTAACCCCCAAAAACCCCTCTATAATTTCCGTATATTACCCCAAATACTCCCTGCATCATTTCCATGTTTTACCCCAAAATCTCTCTATCATTTCCACATTTACCCCAAATATTCCCCCATCGTTTCCATATTTTACCCCCCCAAATTCCCCCTATGATTTCCCTATTTTGCCCCAAATGTTTCCCCCATAATTTCCATATTTACCTAACAAATTCCCTCTCTCATTTCCCTATTTTTACCCCCAAAATTCCCCCATCCTTTCCACATTTATCCCAAATATTCCCCCATCATTTCCATACTTAAACCCAAAATTCCCCCTATCATCTCCACATTTACCCCAAACATTTCCCCATCATTTCCCTATTTTACCTCCAAAATCCCTCTATCATTTCCACATTTTATCCCAAAAATCCCTGTATGATTTCCACATTTACGCCAAAAATTCCTCCATCCTTTCCACATTTACCCCAAAATTCCCCCTATAATTTCCATATTTTACCCCAGAAATTCCCTCCATCATTTCTGTATTTACCCCCAATGCTCCCTGCATCACTTCCATATTTTACCCCTAAATTTCCCTCTCTCATTTCCACATTTACCCCAAATATTCCCTCCCTCACTTCCATATTTTAGCCCCAAAATTCCCTCCATCATTCCCTTATTTTTACCCCAAAAATCCTCCTTATCATTTCCACATTTACCCTAAATATCCCCCCATCATTTCCCTACTTTACCCCAGAAATTCCCTCTCTCATTTCCATATTTACCCCAAATATTCCCCCCACCATTTCCATACTTTAGCCCAAAAATTCCTCCTATAATTTCCATATTTTACCTCAAAATTCCCCCATCATTTCCTTATTTTACCCCAAATATTTCCCCCATGATTTCCATATTTGCCCAAATATTCCCCCATCACTTCCATATTTTAGCCCCAAAATTCCCCCTATCCTTTCCACATTTACTCCAAATATTCCCCCTATAATTTCCACATTTACCCCAAGTACTCCCCCATCATTTCCCTATTTTACCCCAAATATCCTCCCTATAATTTCCACATTTTCCCTCAAAACTCCCCCCATCATTTCCATACTTTACCCCAAAATTCCCCGTATCATTTCCACATTTACCCCAGAAATTCCCTCTCATTTCCATATTTTACCCCCAAAATTCCCCCTACAATTTCCCTATTTTACTCCAGAAATTCCCTCTATCATTTCTGTATTTACCCCCAATGCTCCCTGCATCACTTCCATATTTTACCTCTAAATTTCCCTCTCTCATTTCCACATTTACCCCAAATATCCCCCCATCATTTCCCTATTTCACTCCCAAAATTCCCCCTATAATTTTCACATTTACCCCAGAAATTCCTTCTCTCATTTCCCTATTTTACCCCCAAATTCCCCTATCCTTTCCAAATTCACCCCAAGCATTCCCCCATCATTTCCTTATTCCCCCCCCAAACTCCCTATCCCCCATTCCCCACCCCACCTCTCCCAGCTCATTTTCCCTCCCCACAGCAGGGGTGGCAGACACCCCAAAATCCCCGAATTCCCTCAAACTCCCACACCCATCCCCACCCCGGGGGTCAGCGCCCCTCACTCCCCTCGCGCTGCCAGGGACCGAAATGAAAAAATAATTAAAAAAGCCAAGGGAGGACCCAGGCCCAGCACTCGGCGCAGCGATGGCAGAGCCCAGAGATACCGCGCAGATGTGATTTTTGCAGATAAGCGTAGTAATTTAGATAAATCTCGAGGCTTTAGAGCCTTTCGCTTGCGTCCCTTTTCTTTCTGTCTGATTTTTTTTTGGGGTTTTTTTTTCAATTTTATCTCGCGAGTCAAGAGGAGGAGGGGGGGAGCGGGGGGAGGTTTAATCTTTGGGTAGTTTTTTCTTTTCTTTTTAATGTGTTTTTTTTCCCCAGAAGGTGGGATAATGGGAGCCGCTCTCCCCCCAACACACACACCGCACACACGAGAGCCCGGGCTATGTTTTTTTAAAAGCGGCGGACAAAAATCAAAATATTTGAAAATGTATTTCATGGTAATTATGTCATATTTCATGGGCTGATGCCACTACTGAAAGAGAGCCTGAATGCCTTAATTTGTATAGAAATTGTAATCATTTGTTCATTTCAAGGTGAAAATTGCATTTTTTAATTTAAATTGTATCCTGCGTGATAGTCTATTATCTAGTAAAATTGTCTCCATGTCTGAATGCCTTATGTGCGGCTGCAATGCTTGTTACAAATCCAGTTATATTCATAAAAGCTTTGTCCATGTCTCGGGAAATGTGAACAGTTTCTTCTGGGTTTCTTCTCTCCCTTTTTTCCTTTTTTTCCACCCCCCTCTGCCCTCCCTCCCTCTTCCCCCCTCGGATTTTTTTAAATTTTTTTTTTCCTCTTTCCCGGTTGAAATAAACCCATATCTGCCATTAATAATAATTAGCCCAGCTCTGGTACAAAAGGACAATCCTGGGTGGAATTCGGGGTGAGGGAATGTGTGTGTGCAGGAATCAGCAATGCAAGGATCCCTGGGCGTTTTATTTATTTATTTATCCATTTATTTATTTATTTTTAGATTTATTTATTAATTTCCCAGCCAGCCACCTCCAGCTCTTGGATTTCTGGGGGGAAAAAAATGGGGTGAGAGGGGGGAAAGGAGAAGGGAAGGGAAGAGGAAAAAAGGGATGAGAGCGGGGAAAGGAGAAGGGGCAAAAAAAGGGATGAGAGGAGGGGGAAAAAAGGATGAGAGGAGGGAAAGGAGAAGGAAAAAGAAGGAAAAAAGAAGGATGAGAGGATGTAAAGGGGAAGGAAAAAAAAAAGGGATGTGAGGAGGGGAAGGGAAGAAAAAAAAAGAATGAGAGGAGGGAAAGGAGTAAAAGATTTAGAGAGAAAAAAAGGGGTGACAGGAGGGATAGGAGAAGGGATGGCCAAAAAGGATGAGAGGAGGGAAAGGAGAAGGGAAGGGACTGTGGGAATGAGGGCACAGGGTCTGTGGGACAGCTCGGGCAAAGAAAACCCTTCCGAAAGGATGGCGGGAGAAGGGCACGTCCCACGGTGGGGCTGAGAGAGAGATTGGGGTCACTTTTTGTGGTTTTGGGGAGTTGGGAGTGTGGTGAGGAGGGAGGCCTGGAAGGAGGAGGGCGCTTTACTTCCAGGCCCTGGATTTGGGAAAACATTCCTGAGGTGTTCCCATCCCGCAGCGGTGTCTCCCTTGGGGTCTGGGCAGTTCCCGGTGGGATTTGGGGGTGCCCGGGAGGGAATGGGGTGTCCCCGATCCCCCAGCCCCGGGAAGAGGCTGGGACCCCTCGAACCGCGGGCTCCGCCCTGTCCCTGCGAGTCCCAGCACCCTCGGTGCTCGTGGCAGGGAGTTGGGATGGAGGGAATCAAACAGCGATTCAAAAATGGTATTTTACCCCAAATATTCCCCCTATCAATTCCATATTTTACTCCAAATATTCCCCCCATCATTTCCATAATTTACCCCCAAAATTTCCCCCACCATTTACATATTTTACCCATGGGGCGAGCGCCCCAAACTGGGTCTGCTGCACCCCAAATCTGCTGCACCCCGAACTGCATCTGCTGCACCCCGAACTGGATCTGTTGAATCCCAAAACTGGATCTGCTGCACCCCGAACTGGATCTGTTGAACCCCAAAACTGGATCTGCTGTACCTCAAACTGGATCTGTTGAACTCCAGACTTGGTTTGCTGTACCCCAGACCTACTGCACCTCAAACTGGAACTGTTGCACCCCAAGCTGTGTCTGCTGCACCCCAAACTTGCTGCACCCCAAACCTGCTGCACCCTAAACCAGTTCTGTTTTATGCCAAACTCGATCTGTTGCACCCCAAACTGTGTCTGCTGTACCCCGAACTGGATCTATTGAACTCCAAACCGCGTTTGCTGCACCTCAAACCTGCTGCACCCCACACTGGGTTTGCTGCACCCCAAACCAGCTCTGTTTTACCCCAAACTGGGTTTGTTGCACCCCAAACTGGATCTGCTGCACCCCACACTGGGTTTGCTGCACCCCAAACCAGCTCTGTTTTACCCCAAACTGGGTTTGTTGCACCCCACATTGGATCTGCTGCACCCCACACTGGATCTGCTGCACCCCAGAATGGGTTTGCTGTACCCCAGACTGGATCTGCTGTACCCCAAACTCGATCTGCTGCACCCCACACTGGAACTCCTGCACCCCAAACCTGCTGCGCTCCAAACTGGGTCTGCTGCACCCCAAACCAGTTCTGCTTTGCCCCAAACTCGATCTGCTGCACCCCAAACTGGGTTCGCTGCACCCCAGAATTCCTCCTCCCCCAGGCTGCCTTTCCCTGGGAAAGGAATATGGGATCAGGGAATCCTCCCCCTCCTGCCCCAGCCGAGCTCACCCCATCCCCTTTTGGGGAAAAGCGCCCCAAAACCACCGTCCTGGAGCACACCCTATCCCTTTTGGGGAAAAGCGCCCCAAAACCACCGTCCTGGAGCACACCCTATCCCTTTTGGGGAAAACCACCCCAGAAACGCCGTCCTGGAGCTCACCCCATCCCCTTTTGGGGAAAACCGCCCCAAAAACGCTGTCCTGGAGCAGAAAATCTGGGAATGCCTGCACGAGGGTGAGGGAAGAACGCTCCGGGAATTCAGGATGAGCTCCGCGGGCCGCGGTTAAAATTCCGCGCTGGTCCGCACCGGGTGAGGACGAGGCCTGGCCGGGACGGGATCTTAATTCCGCTAATCCCTAAAAAAGAAAGGAACGGGGCCGCCGCGGAAATCCTCCCTCGGGGATTTAATTCGCGGCCGTGCTCGGAGCTCGCTGATTTTATGCAGGGCCACAGCCCGGTTTAATTCCGGAGCTGGAACCGCCGAGAGCTCCGGGGCGGGGGAGACGAATCCCCCGGGATGGAGATGGACATGGATATGGGGCGGGAGTGACCCCGGGCGGCCATAAAATACCGGGGACTGGGAATTGGGGATTGGGAATGGGGAGGGAATGAGGGATCCTGAGCCGGGAATGACCTGGGGAGGCCATAAAATATCGGGGATTGGGAATAGAAGGGAATGAGGGATCCTGAGCCGGGGGTGACCTGGGGAGGCTATAAAATATTGGGGATTGGGAATGGGGAGGGAATGAGGGATCCTGAGCAGGGAATGAGCCTGGGAAGTCATAAAATATCAGGGATTGGGGATTAGGGATTGGGGATGGGGAGAGAATGAGGGCTCCTGAGGCAGGAGTGACCCCGGGAGGCCATAAAATATCGCCTGGAGTGGGGATTAGGAATGGGAGGGGACAAATTGTGGGATCCTGAGCCGGGAATGACCTGGGGAGGCTATAAAATATCAGGGATTGGAGATTGGGACTGGGGAGAGAATGAGGGATCCTGAGCTGGGAATGACCCCGGGAGGCCATAAAACATCCCCGGAGTGGGGATTGGGAATGGGAGGGGACAAATTGTGGGATCCTGAGTGCGGAATGACCTGGAGCAGCCATAAAATATCGAGGATTGGGGATAGGGACAGAATGCAGGATCCTGAGCCGGGAATGACCCTGGGCGGCCATAAAATGAGAAGGGGATTGGGAATGGAACGGGGCAGAATGAGGGATCCTGAGCCGGGAATGACCCTGGGTGGCCATAAAATATCCCCGGAGCGGGGATTGGGAATGGGAGGGGACAAATCGTGGGATCGTGCCCCGGGCTGGGCGCATTCCCGGTGGGAATTGTTGGGAATGCCATCCCAGAGAGGTTTGGGATGTGGGAATGGCTCTTTTAGGGGTTTATGGACCTAAAATATTTACCTACAGTGGTACCTCGGAAATACCTGCAGTAATATCTGAATGAAATATCTAAAATAGCTAAAATAACAGCTAAAATAATAGCTGAATGAAATATCTAAAATAAATAAAATAGCTAAACTAATACCTACAATGATACCTAAATAAGATACCTGAATAACATACCTAATATGAATAAAATAATTAAAATGATACTGAAATGAACACCTAAATTAAATACCTACAAACTCCTAAATGAAATACCTAAAGTAACACCTAGATAAAATACATAAATAAAATACCTAAAATAATACCTAAATAACATACCTGAATAAAATATCTAAATAAGTACCTAAAAAAAAGCCCTGAAAAACTAAATCTAAAATACTACCTAAATAAAATACCTAAAACAATACCCAAATAAAATACCAAAATAAAATATACCTAAATTAATACCTAAATAAAATAGCTAAGAAAATGCCTGAATAAAGTACCTAAAATCCACCTAAAGTGGGAATTTGCTCCTCCTCCATCCTTTGTGGTTGGCAGCATTTCCCAAAAAATCAAGGCACAGGTGCCAAGTGGAGCTGAGTGGGAAGTCCAGAGAGGGAATTCTGGAATGGGAATTCCAGAGCTGGATTTCTGTAATGGGAATTCCGGAGTGGGAATTCTGGAGCGGGAATTCTGGAGAGGGAATTCCAGAATGGGAATTCTGGCATGGGAATTCTGGTGTGGGAATTCCGGAGTGGGAATTCCAGAGCAGGAATTCTGGAATGGGAATTTTTGAGTGGGAATTCCAGAACAGGAATTATGGAGATGGAATTCCTAAATGGGAATTCGGGAACAGGATTTCTGGAATGCAAATTCCGGAACAGGAATTCCGGAGCAGTAATTCTGGAGCAGGAGTTCCAGAATGGGAATTTTGGCGTAGGAATTCCGGGATAGGAATTCCAGAATGGGAATTCTGTAATGGCAATTTCAGAGCGAGAATTCCGGAACAGGAATTCCAGAGCGGGAATTCTGGCATGGGAATTCTGGAACAGGAATTCCGGAGTGGGAATTCTGGTGTGGTAATTCCAGAACGGGAATTCCAGAACAGGAATTCTGTAGCTGAAATTCCGGAACAGGAATTCTGGAATGGGAATTCCAGAGTGGGAATTTGGAATGGGAATTCTGGCATGGGAATTCCAGAGCAGGAATTCTGGAACAGGACTTCTGGTGTGGGAATTCAGGAGCAGCTTCCCGAGCTCTGGGAGTGCAGCTTTGAAGAGCAGGAGCTGATGTTGGAGAGGGAGGTGTGCTCGGGCACCTCTTCCCATTGGGAATTCCCGAAATCAGGGATTCCAGGGCCCTGGGATCTGATTCCATGATCCTACAATTCCATGATTCCATGACTCCATAATCCTGCAGCTCTATGATGCAATAATCCTATAGTTCCATGATTCCATGATCCTACAATTCAGTGATTCCATGATTCTACAATCCTACAATTCCATGGTTCTATCCAGGACTGGATAATCATGGAATTGTAGGATTATGGAACCATGGAATCATGGAGTTGTAGGATTATAGAATGGATTATAGGATCATGGAATTGTGGAATTGCAGTATTATGGAATCATGGAATTCTGGGATTATAGGATCATGGAATAATAGAATTGTAGAATCAGAGAATCATGGAGTTGTAGGATTATAGAATTGTGGAGTTGTAGGATTATGGAGTCATGGAATAATGGAATCGTAGGATCAGAAAATCATGGAATTGTATGATTATAGAATCATGGAATCATGGAATTGTAGGATTATAAGAATGGATTATAGGATCACGGAATCATGGAATTGCAGGATCATGGAATCATGGAATTGTAGGATGAGAGAATCATGGAGTTTTAGGATTACAGAATCACAGAATTGCAGGATCATAGAATCATGGAATCAAGGAGTTGTAGAATTATAGAATGGATTATAGGATCATGGAATCATGGAATTGCAGGATTATGCAGTCATGGAATCACAGAGATGTAGGATTATGGAGCCACAGAACTGTAGGATTATGGAATCATGGAATCTGCTGGGTTGGAAGGCACCCATCAGGATCACCGAGTCCAACAATAACTGTGAGAACATCCAGGAAAATAATGGGAATAATCCGACTGCCTTTGCTGAGGAGGTGAAAACGAAACTGTGAGTTAGCCCTGGGAGGGCTCCTGCCCTGCCCAAGGAAAGAATTCACAATATCATTATTTATATTTGGGCATTTCCCTGCGCTCTGGGCCTCTGCTTGCTCGGAACCCTCCGGCCTGGGCTCCATCCAGCAGCATGGAATTCCAGGGGAATGTCCACTGGGGGGTCGGAGGGGGTGCAGGGGGCTCAGAGCTCTGCGGGGCAGAAGGAAGAGCTGGGACTGCTAGGTAACAATTTTTAAAAAATTTAGATTAAAAAGAATTAATAAATAATAAATATTTTTTTAAAAAGAAAATAAATAATAAATAACAAATAACAACAAATAACAACTAACAAATAATAAAAATAAATAATAAATAATAAATATAAAATAATAAATAATAAATAACAAACAATAAAAAACGAATACTAAATAACAAATAACAAATAATAAATAACAAATAATCAATAAAAAATAATAAACAAATGGGGCTCCGTCCTGCCCTCGGTGTCTTTGGAGGGCACCGGCTCGGCTCTGGCGAGGCCTGGGAATGTCCTGCGCTGCCCCGACCAGCCCGAGGGGCGGGAGAGGGGACGAGGAGCTCCGGGAACGGTTGAGGGCAGTGTTGAAACGCTCCGGGAGCAGGGCTGGGATGGGCCGGGAGCATGCAGAGCCACCCTGGGAAGGGCTGGGACGGAGCTGGGAATGGGGTGGGAATGGGATGGGGCTGGGAATGGGATGGGAATGGGATTGGGGCTGGGATAGGAATAGGATTCAGATGGGAATGGGATGCAGCCAGGACCATGCAAAGCCACCCCGGGAAGGGTCGGGATGGGGCCGGGAGCCAGGACCCGGCAGTGGCAGGGCTTTAAAACCAGGGATGTGGCTGGGAATGACGTCACCTTGTTTGCAGTGTCACCGCGTTTATACTGTCACCGTATTTATAGTGTCACCGCGTTTGTGGTGTCACCTTGTTCATAATGTCACCACATTTATAGCATCACCTGGTTTATAGCGTCACCACGTTTGTGGCGTCCTTGTTCACAATGTCACTGTATCTATAGTGTCATCTAGTTTATAGTGTCACCACGTTTATGGTGTCAGCGTGTTTATGGTGTCACGATGTTTGTGGTGTCACCTTGTTCTTGATGTCACCGCATCTATAGTGTCACCTGGTTTATAGAGTCATGAAGTTTGTGGTGTCACCTTGTTCTTGATGTCACTGCATCTATAGTGTCACCTGGTTTATAGTGTCACCATGTTTGTGGTGTCACCATGTCCAGGGTCTCCTGGAAAACCGCGATCCCTTGCCCCAAAACCCCTCCAGGTGCGACCCCGCGGTGTGGAGTGCTTGGAGTTCCCCTCAGCAGCAGTGCCTGATTGTGCCCCGGGAAACCCATCAGATTTTGGGGGGTCCGAGGTGGGAAGCAGCTCCCAGGAGCAGGTGAAATCAGCAGATCCCAAATGTGATTCCCACAGGACACAGGGAGGGAGCTGGGGCTGCGCTGGCTGAGGTTGGTGACAGCTCCGACACAAAGCTGAGCCTCTCTGGGCTGTAATCCCCACAGTTATGGGGTTGGGGGACGCAAGAGCTGCAGTTTCCAGCTTATTCCTGCTGGATTTTCCAGAGTTCCCTTGGAGCCCCCAGAGCCCCCCGGAGGTTCCCCAGCCCCGGGCCAGGCTCCCCCAGCCCCATCTGGTTCAGGGGTCCCCCAGTTTCCTGTTAGGCTCTGAAATGTGGGACATGCCAGCCCTGGGAGCAGGTGGGGGTTCAGGGATCTGTGCAATCCCAAAGCCTTCTGCCCTCCCCCGAGCCCCCCGGGCTGGCTGACCCCTGCCCCTTTTTCCCCCAATCCCAAACCCGGGCAGGCTCCCCCCACAGTCGGTGCTTCCCGTCCAGGGCTGACCCCAGCTACCTTTGGGGAGCTGGGCAGCTCCCGGACTGACCCTTCCGGGGAGGAACAACCCCAAACCAGCCCCAAACCACCCCAAACCAACCCCAAACCAGCCCAAACCCCAAACCAGCCCCAAACCACCCCAAACCACCCCAAACTGACCCCAAACCAGCCCCAAACTGACCCCAAACCAGCCCCAAACCGACCCCAAACCAATCCCAAACCAGCCCCAAACCAACCCAAACCAACCCCAAACCAGCCCAAACCCCAAACCAGCCCCAAACCACCCCAAACTGACCCCAAACCAGTCCCAAACCACCCCAAACCAGCCCCAAACCGACCCCAAACCAATCCCAAACCGACCCCAAACCACCCCAAACCAACCTAAACCGACCCGAAACCACCCCATCCAGCCCCAAACCGGCCCCAAACCAACCCGAACCAGCCCCTGAACCAGCCCCAAACCAACCCCACACCAACCCAAACCAACCCAAACCGACCCCAAACCAGCCCCAAACCGATCCCAAACCAGCCCCAAACCGATCCTAGACCACCCCAAACCATCCCAAACCACCCCAAACCACCCCAAACCACCCCAAACCACCCCGGGCTCCGTGCCGCTGGCGGACCTTGGCCCCGCACGGCTTGGCTGCGGCTCAACCCTTTTCCCAAACGCCTCCACTGGGGCTCCTGAACCCTGGGCTTTGTTGCCAAGGCTTTCCTGGCGCTGCAGAGCCCCCAGCCATGCGTCCCCCGCAGTTTGGGAACATTTTCCGCCTGTCGGGGCCGGGCTCCGGCGTTTAACGAGAGCCAGGTGGAGCCGGGCCCGGCCCGGCCCGGCCCTGCCCGGCCGGGGGCTGCTCCGAATCAATGGATAAAGGCTCGGTTGTGCTGGGAACAGGCCCGGGAATTGTCCGTGCCACGGCCACATTAAAGGCTTGATTTACTCGCGGAGCTTTCCCACCTTGCCACCAGCCGGGGCCGCGGCTTTGCAGGGTTTTTTTTGAGGGAAAACAGCTGGAATTCGCCCGTGCGTGTCGGATATTCCCGAGGCTCTCCCCCCTCGCTCCTGGCACGGGGCGCGTCACGCAAACAACCCAAAGGCACTCGGATTCCTTTTTTTTTTTTTTTTTTCCTCTTTTTTTAATGTATAACAGTTATGCCTGAGTTACAGAAAGACACCTACAGGCAGCAGGTAGTTAAAGCAAAACCAGTTTTTTTTCTCTTCCTACTAACTCTACTCCATATAGCTGAATAAATTATGGCGCGGGTCCGTATTTACACCCCCGGCGCTCGAACTCCGGAGCAATGGCGATGAGGCAAACACAGAAGCGACAATCCCGCGGGGGTCGGGGACAGGGAGTGCCCTACAGTGGACAGTCCCGCGGGAATGGGGACAGGGAATGCCCTACAGTGCTATGGAGAGCCCGCGGAGGGCTGAGGGAGGGCGGGGAGAAGCGTTAAATACACAAAGGAGAGCTCTGCTGCGGGCCGGGCCGGGCCAGGGCTGGGCGGGGCTGGGGGGGACAAAGGGACCCGCTCGGGGTCACTCCTGGCCGCGGGCGTGGGAGAGCTGTGGAGCTGGGACAGCGTCCCTGGGTGTGGCCACCTCTGGAGTGTCCATCTCTGGAGTGTCCATCTCTGGAATGTGCCCACCTCTGATGTGTCCATCTCTGGAATGTGTCCACCTCTGATGTGTCCATCTCTGGAATGTGTCCATCTCTGGAATGTGTCCACCTCTGATGTGTCCATCTCTGGAATGTGTCCATCTCTGGAATGTGTCCACCTCTGATGTGTCCATCTCTGGAATGTGTCCACCTCTGATGTGTCCATCTCTGGAATGTGTCCATCTCTGGGGTGTCCATTACTGGAATGTGTCTATCTCTTGATGTGTCCATCTCTAGTGTGTCCAGCTTTGGCTGTGTCCATTTCTGGTGTATTCATCTCTGATGTGTCCATCTCTGATGTGTCCATCCTGGCTGTGTCCCTCTCTGGAGTGTGTCCATCTCTGGAACGTCCATTTCTGGAATGTCCCTTGGCTCGCCGTTGCTTCGGCCGAAGTGCTGTGTGATTTTTGGGCCCCCAGAGTGACCAGCAGCTCAGGATCTGCTCAGTCCCTGTTTGGTGGCCTCCAGTGGCCACAACCACATGTCTCTGCTGTCCAGCTCTCCCACGCTCAGTCCCCTCGGTTTGGTGGCCCCAGCTGACCACAGAGGTGACCACAGAGGTGACCACAGAGGTGACCACAGAGGTGACCACAGCCACACGTCCCCACTGTTCAGCTCTCCCAGGTCCTGTTCCAGCTCCAGGTCCCTCCCTGGCCGTGTCCCCTCCCCGTCCCACCCCACCGCGAGTTCGTCTCTCGTAAGCAGAGCTGAGGTTGGTGATGGATCCATAAAACAGAATGAAACCAACGAAAAACAAAAACCAAAAATTACCTCTGACTTTCATACAGGAACAAAAGAAAGAAACAAAACAAAAAACCAAAAACAAACAAAACAAAAAAAAGCCCGAAATCAAACCCGTCCCACCCCAAAATCCTGGAATGTCTTTTGAAAACACACGATAGGCAAATTTCTACAGTTCATCCCCCCTCCCACTTTTTTCCTTTTTTTTCTTTTTTTTTTTTTTAATTTTTTAATTTTTTTTTTTTTTTACTAGCACGGCACTCACTGTGGGGTTTCTTTTTCTTTAGTATTTAAAAAAAAAAAAAAAGGTCAACTTCCCTATAAACATACAGCACATGACCAAATTTTTTTTTCCAGCTAATGTACAAAGTGCGACCACGAGGGGAAGGTCAGAAGAGCTATTTTTCTTTTGTTCCTCTAGGAATTCTATTTACAGCTGTCCATGGACTTTCTGGGGAAGGTGATTTGGCAGAGAGGTTTCTGCAGCGCTCCCTCCTCTTTGTTTTGGGGTTTTTTTGGGGTCGGGCCCTCGGGGGAGGCAGCCGGGACCGACTGTCCACTGGAGAGGGGAGATAGCGGCGGGGTCAGGCGGGAGCTGAGCGATTCCATGGGATTGGCCTTTCCTTCCGGCCGAGCAGGAGGGCGTTCGGGCGCGAATTCCAGCGGGAAGAGCAGGGGTTGGCATGGGATGGGAGCTCCGAATTCCAGTGGGAAGAGCAGGGATTGGCACGGGGCGGGAGCTCCGAATTCCAGCGGGAAGAGCAGGGGTTGGCATGGGATGGGAGCTCCGAATTCCAGCGGGAAGAGCAGGGATTGGCAAGGGGTGCGAGCTCCGAATTCCAGCAGCGAGGAGGGCGTGGGCTGGGAGGTGCTCCCGGCTGGGATCAGCAGCATTCAGCCTCTGGAATGCTGTTAAATATCCGAAAATCTCTCTTTTCAGCAGTGCTGGGAACGATGCTGAAGGAAACCCCAGCAGGTGTGGCCGTCACTGCTCCCGCTCGTGGAGACACCCTCGGTCCCTTCGGGGTTGCTGTTGGGAATGTCATTTCAGCCAGGGCTGGAATTCCCGGGAGCTTCCCCGTTCCTTCAGAGCTCTGGGATCGGCTCTGGAGCACCAGCTCCATAAATCAGCGGTGGCTTCGCCGCTCTCCGAGATCTCTGGAGCGGAGCAGGGAGAGGCCTCGGGGTCACACCTTGGGATTGCCCGACCGGTCCGGGGCATTGGGGCTCCTCCATCCCCTCCGGAATTGTGTCCCTTTGGCCTCACTGGCTGCAGGTGCCACGCGCTGCCGCAGGAGGGGATGTGGGGATGGAAATTCTTCCGAAGCTCCATGACCCCGGGAATGTTCTGGCTCTCCGTGTGAGCTGGGATTTCTGGAGCCCCTGGATGCAGAAGCCACCCCTGCCCGGAGCTCCTGCACCAGACAGGCCATGCTGGAGCAGGAAAATCCTCCTGGGAATGTCGAGCCGGCTCTGCTGGAGCTGGGAAGTGGAGCTGATGGGATGCTGGGAATCCAAGCCCTGCTCTGGTCGGGACAGGTGAACGTGTCCAGGTGACAGTGACCTGGTGGCTCAGGATGGATGGTGTGGAGACAAGGTGAGGGAACAGCCCAGGGAATGTTCTGGGTGCCAAAACAGGCTTGGATGGCTCGGGAAGAGTGGAAGAGGTGGAAGAGAGAACAAGGGAATTGTCTCCTTTGGAAAACTGGAGCAGAACTCCTCCCGCCGCGTGGCTCCTCAGTGGCCAAAGGCAGATTTTGCTGTCCTAGAGCAGAGATCTAAAGAGGTTCAGTGCATCCCAAACCCTGACAGCTCCTGGGGGACACTGACCTCTGCCTGTGGCCACTGGAGCTCAGCTCCTGCTCCATCCCAGGGCAGCTTTCCTGGCCCCCTCCATGCCAAATCCACTGAACCAGCACAGGGAGGTGAGGAAAAGCCTCTGTACCATGGGATATCTGCCTGGGAATCACTGAGGAACATCCCCACAGGCAAAAGGAAAATATTTCACGCCTCAGCAGTGACCTGGTGGTGTTGGCTGGGCTGGTCTGAGCAGGGACAGGAGGTGACACAGAGGCAGGAGAGGAGAAAAGTGAGGAGATAAATGCAGGGAACAAGATCGGGCTGAGAGGGGGAGAGAGAGAGGCTCCAGGAACAGAGGGAAGGGATTGTGGCACTGGGCTGTGCAGAGGGGTGGGAGCTGGGGGAGGGATGGACAGTGACGGATGGATGGATGGATGGATGGATGGATGGACAGGGATGGATGGACAGGGATGGATGGATGGATGGATGGATGGATGGATGGATGGATGGACATGGATGGATGGATGGATGGATGGATGGACAGGGATGGATGGATGGATGGATGGATGGATGGACAGGGATGGATGGATGGATGGATGGATGGATGGATGGATGGATGGATGGAAGATGGATGGATGGATGGAAGATGGATGGATGGATGGATGGATGGATGGATGGATGGATGGATGGAAGATGGATGGATGGATGGATGGAAGATGGATGGATGGATGGAGGGAGGGATGGATGGAAGATGGATGGATGGGGCCAACATTCCCCTGGGAATGGGAGAAGAAGGAATGCCCTGGAAGGTAAATCCATCCCCGCAGTGCAAGGAGGGGCAGCTGAGAGCCCTTCCCTTCCTCAGCTCCTCCCCCGGCTCCATGTCCATCCCCGGGTAGGGGCAGCGCCTCCAGCCCCATCTCCATCCCCTCCCGGGGGACTCCTGGGGCTCTGCGCTCGGAGCTCTGCCCCTGTGCTCTGCTCTGTGCTCCCATGGCCAGCTCGGGGACAGAAGGGCCACCAAGAGCCCTTGCCGTGTCCCCAGGCATGTCCGGTGTATCCACAGCCTCTCCTTGCGCCAGGCCAGCGCTGTCCCCTCTCCTTCTGCTCCACTGATGGCATTGGTGACGCTCTGCTCTGGATTGGTCCCTCGGAGGAGAAGCAAAGGCTGCCTGTGCCCTCCGGCTCTGCTCCTCCCACAGCCGTTCGCGTTTCCCGAAGGTCCCAGGCTGGCTGGAATTCCGCCCTGCCCCTGCTCAGCAGCAATCCGGCCCTGCTTTGGGAGCCACCAGTGAGGAGGGAGGGTAGGCTGGGCTGGGGAAATCTGCTGTCCCTTGAATAAATGTTTTTCTGGTTCTGTTCGTCCTTGCGGCTTGTTTGTTTGTTTGTTTGTTCGTTTGTTTTTTTTAACAAGTCCTTACATTTGGTCCATAGGTTCTTCTGTGGTCCCGATTTACATCACCCTTAATGCTCAACTTGGTTATTCCTTCCTATACAACATTCACCAAATTTACAGCAATGGAAAGAAAAGGAAACAAAAGGAAACATTTCTTTTTTTCCCCCTCCCTTTACAAAGAAAAAAAAAAAATCCCTCAATTTGGCTTTGACTATGCCAGCTACCTAGGGAACGGAAAGTCCATAAGTGTGGGAATGCCGTGGCCAGGGGGTTTGGAAGGAGGGCTTGGACCGGGGCTAGCAAATGCCCCCAGTCCGTTGTCTCTGGCCACAGGAGGAGCCAGACCCACAGCTGGGCTTGCCTCCGGAATGCTCTGGAGGAGCCGATCCTCGGAGAGCCCCCCCAGCTCTTTCCGGCGGAGCAGATCCCTGGAAGGCAGGCCGGGGGTGTTCTCTCTCTCTCTCCAGAGGTCTCGGGGCTCTCAGTAGGCCTGGCCCGTCTCCACCGGGAGCAGCCCCAGCACGGCCGAGTGCTCGCCCAGCTTCATGCGGCGCTGCGTGGACAGGCTCACGTTCTTGGCCAGGTAATCCACGGCGGCTGCAGGGAGGGAAAACAGCGATGGTGAGGACACGGCACTGAAATGGACCTTCGGGGGCAGAGCTTCCAGCCCTGCAGAGGGGGGGAATTCCACCATGGAAAGAGGGGGTTCGGAGGGAGCTGAATTTCACCGTGGAAAAAGGGGGGTTCTGCTTGAAAAGAGCTAAAATTCTGCCATGGAAACAGGGGGTTCCAAGGGAGCTGAGTGAAAAATTCCGCCATGGAAAAAGGGGGTTTGGAGTGATCCGCCTGCACAGAGCTAAAATTCTGCCATGGAAAGAGGGGGTTCCGAGGGAACCGCCCGAAAAAAGATGAAATTCCACCATGGAAAAAGGGGGTACGGAGGGAGCTGAATTCCACTGTGCAAAAAGGGGGTTCTGCCTGCACAGAACTAAAATCCCACCATGGGAAAAGGGGGTTCCGAGGGAGCCGCCTGAAAAATTTTGCCATGGAAAAATGGGGTTCTACCTGAAAAGGGCTAAAATTCTGCCATGAAAAAGAGGTTCTGGGGAAACTGCCTGCAAAGAGCTAAAATCCCACCATGGCAAAGGGGGCTCCGAGGGAGCTGCCTGAGGCTGATGCTGAGCTGAAGGTTTGGGATAAACCTCCCAGGCTCCCCTCCCTGCTGCTGGAAGCGATTCCAGAGGTTTCTGCGGAATCTCACCGGCTCTGGGCCCGTCTCTGGGCTCGGCTCTGGGTCCGGCTCTGCCTCGCCAGCTGCTGACTCACGGCTGCGAGCTCTGCCCTTCTCCATCCCACGGAAAAGGGATGAGAAGGCCAAGGACGGGAGAGTGGCCCCGGCACGGAGCGATGGAGGTCCCGCGGCCGCCCCGGGGTGAGGGGACAGGAGCGGGACAGGGCGGTGACACCGCTCATTAGCCGGGCTTCACTCACAGCCCCCTCCCCGCCGCTAATGGCCCCAATTAGATTAATCAGGAGCTGGCAGGAGCTGCCCCGGCGGTGCCAAGGAGTAAACAAATCTCAGCCATCAGCGCCCTGTCAGCGCGGGCCCCAGAGGAGCTCCTTCCGCACACCAATCCTGATTAGACTTGGCAGGTCCATTAGGATTCCCTTCACGCTCCCGCGTTCCATCACCGGCATCATTAACGCGGCGCCGCACGGATCCTGATCCCAGCTCCCTTCCCGGCGGGATCGGGCGGCTCTGGGACGGAGCGAGGCGGCGGAGCCAGCCCCGGACCCGGGATGAGCCGGCCCGGTGGAGCTCCGGGATCCCGGGATGAGCTAGCCCGGTGGAGCTCCGGGATCCCGGGATGAGCTAGCCCGGTGGAGCTCCGGGATCCCGGGATGAGCTAGCCCGGTGGAGCTCCCGGGATGAGCCAGCCCGGTGGAGCTCCGGGATCCCGGGATGAGCCAGCCCGGTGGAGCTCCCGGGATGAGCCGGCCCGGTGGAGCTCCTGGGATGAGCCAGCCCCGGACCCGGGATGAGCCAGCTCGGCGGAGCTCCCGGATCCCGGGATGAGCCCGGTGGAGCTCCGGGATCCCGGGAGGAGCCGGCTGGAGCAGCACCGGGCTCGGGGTTGGTGGCTGTGGTGCCTGCGCCTTCCCCGGGGGTGTCCGCAGGGTTCCAGCCCCGGCTCTCGTCCAGAACTTCTCTGATATTTCAGGGAACCACGTGAAGTGGAGGCTGCAGGGAGAGAGGGATTTCACTCCCGGCACACTGCGGGTGTGTGAGGTGGCTCTGTCCCTGCTGTCACCTGCTCTGGGTGGTCTCGGGTGACACTGGGGGAAGGAGGGGGTGAGCAGTTGGAGCCCACAAAGTCATGGAATTGTGGGCTCGCTGAGGCTGGAAAAGACCTCTGGGATCATCGAGTCCAACCCTTGGCCCAGCACTCCCAGCGCATCCCCAAGCCCCGTCTCCAAGCACTGTATCCACAGTTTTTGGGAACAATTCCAGGGATGACGTCCCCCTGGGCAGTGCCTGACCACCTTTCCCTGCAGGAATATTCTCCAATCTCCAATCCAAACCTCCCTCGCTGCTATTTGAGGTAATTTCCTTTTTTGCTGTCCCTCATTCCCTGGGAGCAGAGCCCAACACCCCAACTTCCAGCCAGGGAGGAGTTGGCAATCCGGCGGCAATCCCAACCTCCTGAGAAACTCCAAATATTCCTTTCTGTGCCAGCAGGAACAGTCCAAGAGCACCGCGGTGTCCCGGGCCAGAAGTCAGGGATAGTTTGTTGGTTTAATGGGGCAGGAGCCAAAACAACACCAGAAATTCACGGAAGGTGCTCCGGGTGTCTGTTTATTTACACGAGAAAGTGAGGCTGGGTTTGTTTTTAGGAATAAGGAGAATTTGGGAGGGAGGGATTCTCTGCAGGCCAGGGCCAGAGGCCATCAAAGCCACAGAGAACCCCAAATCCTCCTGGGTTTGTCCCTTGTCACACCGAGCCTGCCCCAATACCATAACCCCCACTGATATTGTATGTTATATTGTATAATATTGTATAAAATTGTATAATATTATATATTATTATATTATATATTATTATATATTATTATATATTATTATATTATATATTATTATATTATATTATATTATATTATATTATATTATATTATATTATATTATATTATATTATATTATATTATATTATATTATATTATATTATATTATATTATATTATATTATATTATATTATATTATATTGTATCATATCGTATCGTATATATAATATTATACAATATTATATTATATTATCCAAATAATACACTGTATTCTCCAATTAATACATTTTATAATCTAAAAAAGACTTTTGATACTTCTGTGCTGCGTCGGAGAAGGAAGAAAGCTCTGACTGAGCTGCACGTGGATAAATGACCTCGTGGAGGTGCCCTCACACCGACGGGCAGAATTTACACGGAATTTGAAAGGGAGCAAAGAATCCAAAAGGAGGAGGAATTGGAATTATCTGCTGAGCATTTAAACAGAATTCGAAGGGAAGTGAAGGGTCCGAGAGGAGGAGGAATTGGAGTTATCTGCTGAGTGTTTAAACAGAACTTGAAGGGAAGTGAAGAATCCAAAAGGAGGAGGAATTGGAGTTATCTGCTGACCCCAACACGTGCTGGGAAAGGCAGGGAAAATGTTGTTCCAGCAAGGTCAACTGCACGTGAGGGGCTCTCCAGCAGGACTAATTACCAAGGAAAACTGCAGGGGATTGTCACCGAGGGGGTGACAGAAACCGGGACAGGGGGCCCAGAAAACAACACTGCAGTGTGAGCAGCTCGGGTGAAAATCCCTGCAGCAAACCCAGACAAAACCTTCTTTCTCCTTCCTTCCTTCCTTCCTTCCCTCTCTCACAAGCGCAGCTCGTCCCCTTATTTTATTTTTTACACACATGGGTGTGACTAACGCCTCGCCCAAGGGAATCTTTATTGGAAATACATGGTATCGGAATTTGTTTAAGATTTTTATCAATAGCACGTGTGTCCAGCCCCACATCCAGAAGCGAGGGGAAGGTCAGGGGGTCACAGATCAAACTCCCGACAAACAAAAAGAGGAGGGGCGGGGGGGCCGCTATTGATCCCGTCTGCCGCCACAGCCGGTTCTCATTGAGCCCAGGAGCTGAGGACATTAAAGGGCTGTGACTTTAGGGGAGGGAGCAAAGAGCCGCGGCCGAATGAGGAAAGGTCACCGAGGACACGCTGTGGGCAGCGGGGCTGCTCCCGCAGGAAGAGGATGCACCTTTAACCCTCGCCGGGTCACGGCGGAGCGGAGCGGAGCGGAGCGGAGTTAAATGCCGGGTTAGCGCGGCAGGTGAGCCCGGCCGGGCTGGGTGTCACCGACTGGGACAACCAGAACCCCCGGCTGGGCTGGGTGTGTCATCCACAGGGACAACCAGAACCCCCGGCCGGGCTGGGTGTCACCGACAGGGACAACCAGAACCCCGGGCCGGGCTGGTCCTGTCACCGACAGGGACAACCAGAACCCTCGGCCGGGCTGGGTCTGTCACCGACAGGGACAACCAGAACCCCCGGCCGGGCTGGGTGTCACCGACAGGGACAACCAGAACCCCGGGCCGGGCTGGTCCTGTCACCGACAGGGACAACCAGAACCCCCGGCCGGGCTGGTCCTGTCACCGACAGGGACAACCAGAACCCTCGGCCGGGCTGGGTCTGTCACCGACAGGGACAACCAGAACCCTCGGCCGGGCTGGGTCTGTCACCCAGAGGGACAAACAGAATCCCCGGCCGGGCTGGGTGTGTCTCCTGGCCGGGCTGGCCCTGTCACCGAGAGGGACAATGAGCACCCCTGGCCAACCTGTCTCTGTCCCCAGCCAGGACAGCACCCCTGGCCGGGCTGTCCCTGTCACCCACCGGGACAGCCAACACTCCCAGCTGGGCTGTCCCTGTCACCAACACCCCCGACCAGCCTGGCCCTGTCACCCATCTGGGACAGCATCCCTGGCTGGGCTGGCCCTGTCCCCAACTGGGACAGCCAACACCCCTGGTCAGGTTGTCCCTGTCCCCCAGCCAGGAGAACACCCCCGGCCGGGCTGTCCCTGTCACCAACACCCCTGGCCGAGCTGTCCCTGTCCCCCAGCCGGTACAACACCCCTGCCCAGCTCCCTGTGCCCCTCAGCTCCCAGGGTCAGGCTCAGCATCGCAGTCCCACTCCCCGGAGCCCCAGCCCGGCTGACGAGCGCGTTCTGCAGGAGCAGCTCCGGGCCCTGGCCGGGGAGGGCAGGGCAGTGCGGGACACACTCAGCCCGGCTTTAAAACCCCAAATTTCCCTGGCTGAGCCGGGTGAACCTGCCCTGGTGCTGCAGGACTTGTGCAGAAGAGAGAACCGGGGCAGGAGCAGGGGCTGGGAATTGCCCTTTGCTGACAGAAAGGTGTTGCCTAAAATATTTCACTTTTGGCTTGGGCTGCAGGGGGAGGAGCCATTCCCGCCTGACGAGCGGATTCCCTTTTCACCTCCAGAAGAACGAACTTCCGCGGGTGTCCCATCCAATAAATGGGATTTGGATGTGCAAATTGGCGTACCCACACCTGGCCCCGTCCCCTCCCTCGCTCCCGCCGCTCCCGGGGAGGGGGGCCGCGCCCCCAGCACTCACTCTGTCCGTACTGGCCGTACTGGTAGCCGGCCACGGGGTCCACGCTGTAGCTGGTGGTGCTGTAGGTGGGGGGACAGTAGGACTGGGACGTCGGGAGGCTCTCCACTGACTTGATGGAGTCGCTGCGCTGGCTGCAGCTGGCCGAGATGGAGTTGGTGGTGTCCAGGCCGCCGTGGAGGGGAGAGATGGAGAAATCAGCCTGGGGCTGGGGCGGGACCCCGCTGGGGTTGCTCAGGATGCTCATCACCTGCGGAGACACGGGGGAGACGGGTCAGGGTGGGGGGTACGGGAAACAGCCCCCAAAACGGGACTTTGTGAGGTACAACGTCCAGACAGGGCTGGAGAGCCGAGATCTGCTCCCGTCAAACCCCCGGGGCTCTCCTTGGAAGCTCTGACAGGGATCATGGAGAGGTTCCTTTTTGGGTTGGAAGCCCTGAGCAGGGATCATGGAAAGGTTCCTTTTTGGGTTGGAAATCCTGACCAGGGATCATGGAGAGGTTCCTTTTTGGGTTGGAAAACCTGAGCAGGGATCATGAAGAGGTTCCTCCTCATTCCATTCAGCTTTTGGGTTGGAAATCCTCACCAGGGATCATGGAGATGTTCCTCCACATCCCACTCAGGTTTTGGGGCTGTTCTGCTGCCCTGCCACAGCCTGGGCTGTGCTGGAGCGCTGGAGAAAGGAACAAACCTGGGACAAAGTGCTCCTCACACACTGTCAGGGGTGAGCAGGGGAGCCACAGAAAACAGGGAGAAAAATCCCGATTTTCCTAAAGGGATGCTGAGGACAGCCCCTGTTTAGGGAAGTCAGAGCAGGGCTTGGTTTGCAGAGGTCCCCAACCGAAGCAGATCAAACTCTCGCTGGCTTTGATGAGCTTCAGGGACTGAAATGTCCGAGTTCTCTTTGCCCCCAAATGTTAAAGGGTAACAGGTCCTGGTCCGGCTCATTTCAGCGCTCGGTTGGAAAATGTAATTAAATTTGCACACAAGAAACCTTCCTGCTTTGAGACCTGAACCAGATGAGCTAATTGGGTTTTGTTTTTTCCCCTTTTTTTTCTTTTTTCCAGCAAAAATGCCAGATTTGTTCCCGGGGCTGAGCTCGGGGTGAGGCTGTGCCCTTCACACGGGGACCCCGATCCCGCAGCATTCCCGCGGGGTAATTCCGAGCCGAGGGTGCAAAGGGTTCGCGGCCTGGGAAGGGAACGGGGACTCCTGATGGCCTCGCTGGATGTCGGAGTCGCCGCGGGCTGGGGGGGGGGACAGGGGACGGTCACCTCGGGGGGCCCGGCCGGCGCTCAGATGCCGAGCGGCTCCAAATCTCCGAATTTAGCATAACCTTATTGACATCAATTAAAGTGGCAAATTGGAAATATTTGGAGCCTGGCAAGTGGTAAAATGAGCCCTTTATCCCCGCGGCAGCGGCCTGGTGAGCTTTTGTGCTGGGGATGCATTCTGGGGAAGGGCTCGAGGGGGGTTTTGTGGGGCTGGGGCTCCCCTTCCTGCTCACCCCGACACCTTCCCGCCCGAGCGGCCCCGGGATGAATGACCGGCCACGAGCCGGACTCAGCTTTCCAAAGAAAAAGCTTTTTTTCCCCTCCTCCTCCTCCCCCTGGAAGGTCTTGCAAAGATGCTTTGCCTTGATGGAAATTCCCCTCCCGGCTCGGGTCCTGCGAGGAGGGAAATTCGGGGTCGGGGGCAGCTGGACCCCGTGGAGGGGGAGGTGCTGGGGAGGGGGGTGGATAAAATCCTGGAAAATCAAAATCCGGGGAAATTCATGGTCAGGGGCAGCTGGACCCTGTGGAGGGGGAGGTGCTGGGGACAGGGTTGGATAAAATCCTGGAAAATCAAAATCCAGGGAAATCCATCCAACCCCGAGCATGGGGCTTGTCCGGGGTGTGGGACAGGGCACGGGAATGGGGTGTGAGTGAGGAAAGGGCTCCTCCACCCCAAAGAGGCTCCTCCACCCCAACCTGGGCTCCTCCATCCCAACCAGGGCTCATTGACCCAGCCAGGATTCCTCCACCCAACCAGAGCTCACTGACCCCAACCAGAGCTCACTGACCCCAACCAGAGCTCCTCCACCCCCACCAGAGCTTCTTCACCCCAACCAGGGCTCCTCCACCCAACCAGAGCTCACTGACACCAACCAGAGCTTCTCTACCCCAACCATGGCTCCTCCATCCCAATCATGGCTGCTCCACCCCAACCATGGTTCATTCACCCGAACCAGAGCTCCTCCACCCCCTCCTCCTCCAGGCTTCCCCCCTGCACTGAGCTCAGACTTGGCTGCTGCTCCCCAAAAGTTGAACCTGTCCCCACAGCGAGGCTCAGCCAGAGCCTAAATCGGCTCTCTCGAGCCTCCAGGCACAGCTCACGCTGGGATTAAGCCCCAAGCTGCCTTGATGAAGACGTTCAGCCCCAACTTGGAGCCAAAACGTGCCCGTGCAGCTCCCTGGCCCGTGACAGCCCAAGGACGGGGATGAAGAGAGGAAAGGGCATTTAAATATTCAGGAGAGTGGATTAATCCAAGGACGGGGCAGCCATGCTGTCCTGGGGGGCAGAACACAGACCCTGCCACCTCCAGGCTCCTGCAGGAGCGGGGAAATCTTGGAAGGGCAGCTTTTCCGTCTGCGCAGTTATTTGTGGGCTGCCCCTAAAGTGAGGTCACGAGCTCTGCTCTGTCAGACCCAAATTCCCTCGGCTGCAGGGAGAGCTCCAGGCTGGAGCACCCCTGGGCTGGAGCATCCCCGGGCTGGAGCACCCCCGGGCTGGAGCATCCCCAGGCTGGAGCATCCCCGGGCTGGAGCATCCCCGGGCTGGAGCACCCCCGGGCTGGAGCATCCCCAGGCTGGAGCATCCCCGGGCTGGAGCATCCCCGGGCTGGAGCATCCCCGGGCTGGAGAATCCCCTGGGCTGGAGCATCCCTGGGCTGGAGCATCCCTGGGCTGGAGCATCCCCTGGCTGGAGCACCCCTGGGCTGGAGCACCCCTGGGCTGGAGCACCCCCGGGCTGGAGCACCCGTGGGCTGGAGCATCCCTGGGCTGGAGCATCCCCTGGCTGGAGGTGCTGGATCTCCATCCCGAGGGACACCCAGGACCCCAGACACGGCTGGAGTCGATCCGCAAGCAGAACGGGGTGTTTAAAACAATAAACACGCGCGGAGAACACGGACACGTGGATGAGGAGTTATTTTTGGGAAGCTCTGCCCTTTCTCCTTGCCATTCCTGAGCTGTCCAGGTCTGGAAGTGCTGCCTGGCTCAGATGTGAGCCAAGCCCTGCAGGTGCAGAGGATTGTTCTGGAATCACTCAAGGAGCAGAAGGGTTTGTGGCGCTCTCCCTCCGCAGAGTCCCTCAGCTGCTTTTGATTACCCCGAGAAAAGAGAAGGCTCCTTCCCCGAGCCAGCAAGAGTCACATTAACACTTCCTTTTGGGAAAAAAGCGGGATGTAAAGCAACGCCGGCAAATGAAACCCAGACTCGCACTCCGAGCTCGGGGAGCGGAGGCGATGCTTCCACAGCTCCTGCTAAAAAAAGTCCTTGGCTTTCATCAGTGCGAGGCAGGAGCAGCTCCCAACCCCAGCTCGGCCACGGAAGTCACTCTGGGCAGGACTCAGCTCCACCAGCCCCAGTGCTGGGGAGATCCCAGGCCCTGCTCATCCTCCAGGATTCCTGACAGCCTCTGGCCTTGCTGAAGGACAGCCCAGCCCGGCCCAAGGACTCTCCCCGGAAAAGATGGGCTGAATTTCCCTCTGGGAATCCATGGGGGAACAGCGGGGTGCTGCAATTCCCTGCCAGGGTGGGGAATGGATCCTGATCCTCCAGGATCCCTCACACAGCCCCAACCCTGCTGAAGGACAGCTGAGTCCATCCCAAGGACTCTCCCTGGAAAAAACAGGCTGGATTTCCCTCTGGGAATCCATGGGGGAACAGCAGGATGCTGGAATTCCCTGCCAGGGTGGGGAATGGATCCTGGTCCTCCAGGATCCCTGACTGCTCCTGACCTTGCTGAAGGACAACTCAGACTGGCCCGAGGACTCTCCCTGGAAAAGATGGGCTGGATTTCCCTCTGGGAATCCATGGGGGAACAGCGGGATGCTGGAATTCCCTGCCAGCCCTGCCATGGTGGGGAATGGACTGTGATCCTTCAGTTGTCCTGCTGAAGGACAGCTCAGCCCGGCCCAAGGACTCTCCCTGGAAAAGGACCCTGATCCTCCAGGACCCCTCACACAGCCCCAACCCTGCTGAAGGACAGCTGAGTCCATCCCAAGGACTCTCCCTGGTAAAAATGGGCCGAATTTCCCTCCAGGAATCCATGGGGGAACAGCAGGATGCTGGAATTCCCTCCCAGCCCTGCCAGGGTGAGGAATGCCCATCCCAGCTGGATGCTCCCATGGATTTGGGGTGGCCGAGGGGACCCTGACAGCTCAGCTGAGCCCCAGAATCTCCAGCCCTGCTCCCAACAGTGCCTGGCCTTTCCCAGACAGGCTGAGAGGGATCTGGGGCTGAGCTCCCCAAGACTCTGCCCAGGTTTATCCCAGGGCAGGTCCGGCTTTCTGCACCCTGGGACACAAAGGAGTTTGGAATAACAAACGGAGATTCCCATTCCCCCTGTGCCAGCAGCACAGATAACTCTGCAGAGCCCTCCAGCCCCACGTTCCCTGAATTCTCCTTTCCTGGAGAAACTCATTTTCCAGGCAACTTTTGAACTTTGGATCCCCTCCTGAAGAATGCAAAGTCCTTCTACCTTTCCTTTCTGACCTTGCTGGCTTCTAATTTATTACTTCTTGGTGCATTATCATGGCTAACTCAAAATCAATACCCACTGCACATCTGTGAGGGTTTATCTGCAGGGAAATCTGCTCGCTGTCCATCACCGGGACTGACAGCCGTCCCCTTCCCTCCCTCTCATCGCTGTCCTCTCCCTGTCCCCGTGGCTTTTCCTGTCCCAAATCCACCCCGTGGGGCAGAGTCAGTGCCGGCCATGGGCCGGGAGCCTTCGGCCTCACCCCTTCCCTCTCCGAGGTCACCTTTGTGGTGGGGAGAGGTCCTGCGGTGTTGGGGAGCCCAAGGTTGGTGCACAAAGACCCTCCTGGATGAAAGCACAGCTCCCCATCACCTCCCGCTGCTGTCTCCCTCCCTCCCACCCTCCGCGGCAGCTCCCCCCGATCCCCCCCAGGACGTTTCATCGCTCTCTCCCCTACTTTAAAAGAAGGGGAGTTAAAAAAATGTAATTAATTCCCTCCATTTCTGAGCTGGCCCTCAGGGCCTCTGGCCGTGGAAGCTGCAGCGGGGGAAATGTGCACCCTTTATGATAAACGGAGGCGGCTTTGGGAAGGGAAGCGCAATTAGGACCTTCCAGCTGGGCAATCAGGCTCCGGGTTTTGGGGGGAGGGGGTCAGGGGTGGCCGGGGGGGCTGGAGGGGCACCCAGGGATGGGCAGGGAGGAGAGAAGGACAAGGGGAGGGAAGGACCCGAGGTTGGTGGTCAGGCCTTGCCCCAGCAGAGCTGGTGCTGCTCTCGGGGGCTCCTGCGATCTGCGGGACATCCCTGGAGAGCCCACGGCTCCATCCCTGCCCTTGGAGCTTCCCAAGATCCCCAGGTGATTCCCAGGTGATCCCCAGGTGATTCCTGGGTGATCCCCAGGTGATTCCTGGGTGATCCCTGGAGAGCCCACGGCTCCGTCCCTGCCCTCGGAGCTTCCCAGGATCCCCAGGTGATCCCTGGAGTACCCACAGCTCCATCGCTGCCCTCAGAGCTTCCTGAGATCCCCAGGTGATCCCCAGCAGCTCCTGGACCTGGCAGGGACATGGCAGAGACCATTGAGGGACACACCCAGGGACCATCCAGATAAACACCCATGAGCACATCTGTGGACACACCCAGGGACCATTCATGGACACAAACATGGACATACCCAGGGACCACCCATGGACACATCCAGGGACCATCCAGGGATCATTCATGGACACATACAGGGACATACCCAGGGACAGATCCATGGACACCCCCAGGGACCATCCATGGGCACACCCATGGGCACACCCAAGGAATGAGCACCCACCCCAGGCACAAGGCAGCCAGGGCAAACCAGAGCAAGGGGCTCCTGGCAGGGCCCTTCCCGCGGCTGTGGTGCTGCTTTCCTGGGAATGGGGAAAAATCCTCCCTCTTTGGGAAAAAGGGTGGGAATGGGATCAGCTGAACTCTTGGATGTTGCACCAGGCACGAAGCACCAGGAAATTCTCTGAATTTCTGAAATCTCTCTGCGTTTCACCTCCTGGGGTGTTCCCACCTCACTTCCCAGGGCACTTCCCACCTGCCTGCTGGGAAACCTGCTGGATCCCAGGGATTTACGGAGGACAAGGACCAAGCTCTCCCAGGTCCCTGCCACCCGCAGCTGCCCCAGGCCGTGCCCTGCCCTCCCAGAGAGGTTTTAGAGGGGGCCCAGCTCAACCTTTCCCATCTTTTCTGTCAGCCTGCTCCGCTCCCTCTCCCCGGCAGAAGGAAAACCCTTCCCCACACGAACGCTTTTTGATCTCCGTGGATTCATTTCCACTTGGTGGGGAGAGGAAGAGGCGATTATTCCATACATACATTAAATGGGAACAAAATGAAGAGGTGACTGTAGGACGACTGAAAGCCGAAGAAAGAGTTAGGAGGAGATAAATACACTTTCCCCAAAGATCTCCACTTGAAAGGAGGATAAATATATGCAAATATGCCCCTAGGTAGGACTAAAATGACTTGTGTAGCAATCACTAACACTGCACTCACAAAACCAAGCAATTAATTTCGAATATTTTCTAAATCACCAGAGCCAGCTGAGCTGGATCCCAACATTCCCAACCCCGCACTCGCTAAATTCGCTTTGCAGCCAAGGATCCAGAGGGTGCCTCGCACTTCCTGCGCCTGGAAAACGCCTGATCTGGGTCACTGCAGCTCCTTCCTCCCAGTGCCACTTCCCGCCGGATTTTGGAGCTCTGTGGTGGGGTTTGGTGGGCGTGGGGGTTTTCCTGAGGATCTTGGAGGCATTTTCCAAGCTCGGTGATTCCCTCCAGGGTCACCTCGCTGACCTCGACACAGCCCTGGCTCCCTCTGCTGTGAACGAGGCTGCGATTGAAGCCTCCACTCTGATTTTGGGAGACGCGAATTTAAGAAACCCGGGGCTGCGATCGAAACCTCCACTCTGATTTTGGGGGATCCGAATTTAACAAACCCAGGGCTGCTCCCGACCTCGCCCACCCGGGGGTTGGTTTGTTTATCCCGGGGGTTTTTCCAGGGACTTTATTTCCTCTGCATGAGCCGAGGAGAGCAGTGGAGGAGCTCCCACAGGCTCACAGGTCCTCCTGCTCCGGGAGGCCTCCAGTGATGCCTTAGGATTTTTGCTTCTCTATTTTTCGTGTGTCTGTAGTTCCAGTGTGTGGCTCTGGACTCCATATAAAGTGTTAAAACTTCTGTTTCCCCACATTTTTTAGACAAAACAATTCCTCTAAAGCTTGAGATCCATTTTGCTGCCTCAGAGCCCCAGATTATGTAAACAACAGTGAATTGGGGGAGGCAAACTTGGGGTAATTAACATCATCACCTGAAGGTGTAATTGGAGGATTAACCTCGATGTGTTAATGGACAGAACTTATAAAATATGAAAAACTTGTGACTCGCTGTCCATTTTGGGTGTAGCCTCTAGAGTAGGCTCTGCCTGCCCTAAATGCGCCTTGAAGACCTTCAATAAATTCAACTTTTTATTCTCTTGACTTTGTTCAGTCTCTGTTTTAGGTGAGCCTGCTCAGGCATCAGCAGGGATGCTGCTGGGGAGCTCCAAAATCCCAGGTTCCTACCCCAAATCTCCTCTGGAAAATGTGTGGGAGCACAATGTACCTGAATCCTTCACCCCCTGCACCCCCCGGCACAGATCGCTCCAGACCCGCCCCGAGCAGTCCCGAACAGCAAACAACAAACCCAGGAACGCCATCGGCACCTTGAAACATCCGAGGGATGTTCCGGCGCCGCGGGGAAGGGTCTGGGACACGGCGGGTGACATGGAGATGAGCGTCCGTGTCCTACGATGGCCCTGCTCCGCCGGATGGATGGGAACTGCCACACACCGACGATGGAGAGGGTGCCGGGGGTGGGATGGAGCCGGGAATGCGATGGAGCTGCGGCGAAGCGGAGCTGCACGAGGGAGGAGGAGGAGGAGGAGGAGCGGGGAGGAGGCGGTGGGAGGTTGTTACCTGATTGTTCAGGGCTATGGTGAGGTTCCACCGGGAGCACTGCATCTTGTTTTGGGCACCCTGCTTCTGTAGGGATGTACAAATCACAGACAAGGTCTGAGGAAAAGGTTCTGCAGAACGGGAAGGGCTCGGCCCGAGGGGGAGGAGGAGGAGCGGTCTCGGTTCGGGAGCTCCGGGAAGGAGCAGCGGGAATCCCACGCGGAATCGGAAACACCGCGGGGACAAACCTCTGCTAAGGGCCCTGAGAAATCCCGCGGGAGGAGCCGATTGGGAGGGGAGGATGGGAACTGCGCTAAAAACTGCCTGCTCTGGAAACAGGAGCCATGGTCCCTGGCGTGGGGACACCGAGCTCTGCTGGGGGACACCAAACTCTGCCGGGGGACACCAAACTCTGCTTGGGAACATGAGTAATGGGTCCCTGGTGTCCCCACAGCTTTGGGACACCAAACTCTGCTTGGGGACAACCAACTCTGCTTTGGGGACACCAAACTCTGCTTGGGGACACCAAACTCTGCTTGGAAACACGAGCCACTGTCCCTGGTGTCCCCACAGCTTTGGGACACCAAAATCTGTCTGGGGACACTAAACTCTGCTTGGAAACACAAGCCACTGTCCTTGGTGTCCCCACAGCTTTGGGACACCAAAATCTGTCTGGGGACACCAAACTCGTCTCGGAAACACAGGCCACGGTCCCTGTCTTGGGGACACCAAGCTCCGCTGTCCCCTGGAGAAATGCAGGTGGCAAAGCTTGGCCAGGCTGGCTAAGCAGGGAGCAAACACTGAGATGTTTTGTGGGGCGGGGGCTGGGGGAGGCCAGCAGGGTCCCAGACCCGTGGACATCGATGTCACCGAGCAGGAAACACCGGGAGAGAGGAGCTCCTCCCTCCCAGAACCGAGAGGGACTCGAGCCAAAAGGCAAACGAGAACCTCAACATCCCAAACTCCCCAAGGGCTCTGATTCCCAGGCGCTGGAAAAAGTGGAGATTTGCGCTGTTTGCTCTGACTTCATCGGGATTGCTGGGACATTTTACATGGAGTAACCGGGATGAGGCCCAGGCTGCCCCAACGCGCTGCTCGGCAAACGGAGCCGCCCCATCCTCCTGATTGTTCAGTCACCACAAGGAAACTCCGTCCTGGTGCAGCTCCCACCCTTCACTCATTCAATCCTGCATTTCTCTGTGAATATATTGGGAAGGAAAGTCTCCATGGGAAAATCCCCCTGATTTTGGGGGTGAAATAAAGTGTCTCTGGGGCATTTTACCCCGAGTATCCACGGCAGGAAAATGAATCCTTGCTCGTGGCATTTTGGGACAAAGCCACCCGGGAGGAGGAAGCAGGAAGGCAGAACCATGGAAAACCAGAATTCCTAAACACTTCCAAATGAATGGAAGGACTCGGGGTAGATTTGGGGTTGGAATTTGCCTGGGCTTGTGGGTTTTCTTCTGCACTTCTGGGTCTGCTTTGGGGTAAGCTCAGACCTGCTGGGGGCAGGTGGGGAAGGAAAAGCTTCGGGGGCTCGGTGAGGGACACAAAATGCCGAGAAAGAACCAAACCCATCCCAAGGTTGCCAAGGAACCAGCCCTGAACCTGTGACGGTGGCAGTGAGGGGACATCAGCAGCACCGACGGCTCCCAGCAAATCCCAAATGCTCTAGGAACGCCTTTAATTCCCCTTGGGGACAGAGACCGACAGAGCCAGGCCCAAATTCATGGCTTGAGCTCCTCTTCCCCTCATTCCTTTTTACTCCTCTCCCTCATTTCATTCCCATTCGCTGCACCCCCCGCTGTGCCCACTGTCCCTACTGCCCCTACTGTCCCCACAGCCCCTCCTCTCCCCACTGTCCCTACTGTCCCCACAGCCCCACTATCCCCGCAGGCCAGTCATTCCCTGCTGTCCCCTCAGTCGCCGCACCTTTGCTGTCCCCACTGTCCTCACTGTCCCCGTTGTCTCTGCTGTCCCCGCAGCCCCATTGTCCCCGCACACCCAGCAGCCCCCGCAGCCCCTCTGTCCGTGCTGTCCCCGCAACCCCCACAGCTCCCACTGTCCTGTCCCCACAGCCCCGCTGTCCCCACTGTCCTGTCCCCACAGCCCCCCCTGTCCCCCCAGTCCTATCCCTGCAGCCCTCGCAGACCCCGCTGTCCCCGCAGCCCCCCTGTCCTGTCTCTGCAGCCCCTGCCGTCCCCACTGTCCCCACTGCCCTGTCCCCACAGCCCCCACTGTCCCCCCTGTCCTGTCCCTGCAGCCCCACTGTCCCCCCTGTCCCCCCTGTCCTCTCACCACTATCCCCGCTGTCCCCCCAGTCCTGCCCCCGCAGACCCCCTGTCCCCCCTGTCCTCTCACCACTATCCCCGCTGTCCCCCCGGTCCTGTCCCCGCAGCCCCGCTGTCCCCGCCCCGGCTGTTCCCAGCCCGATTCCCGGGATGCTCCGGTCCCGCTCCAGCCCCCCCGGGCGGCTCGGGGGCTGCGGGGAACCCTCGGTCCGTCTGAAAGGAGCCGCGGCACAAAGACCCCCCGGGCCTGGCGCGGCCCCGGGCGAGGCTGCTCCATGCGCTGATAGCCCCGAGCCCCCCGGACCCCCCCGGACCCCCCGGCCCCCCCGCGCCTCGGATCAATGGCGGGCTCGATCAGCCAAGGCCCGGCTCGGGCGCGGTGTGCGGGACACCCGCTGAGCCCGGCCGGGGCCGCGGGGCTCGGGCACGGCGAGATGAGGCGGCGCCGAGCTCAGCGCCGAGCGCGGAGCACCCGAGATGGCCAAAGAACGGGAGGAAGGGGAGATCGCATCCCCATTCCCGGCGGGTTTTGGGGTGAGGGTTTCGCTGCCCAGCTCGCCCCAAAGCCTGAGCAGGATCCCAGGGGATCCCGGGAGCGCCTCGGCTCCGTTTGGGTTTCCTGAGGCTGCCACGGGCGGGGAAATTTTAAAGTCAGGACCTCTTTTTCCATCACCCAGAGGAAAACCGCAGCTCCCGAATCCAAGGAAATGCCTTTCCCGGCCCCGCACGGTGCCATGTGCTCTCCTCTCCTCTCGGAAACACTGCGGTGTTTCAGGATCGAACACGGCCCTCCAAACCTGCCCAGAAAATCGGGAATCGGGGAGAAAGGAGCTGCATGCACCGCGGAGCAGAGCGCGGTGCGGAAGCAGCGGTGTGAACACACAGTGGGGATCAGGCGGGGAAGGAGTGGGATCCGTGCTGCAAACCGGGATAAAAAACATTGCCCTGGGGTTCGGATCTTCCAGCTCTGCCCTGCTCCATGGCCAGGCTGTCCCCGCTCTGGGGCACGGCCATTCCCGGAGCTGCTCCGGGAAAAGGAGCCCTTTGTGCTCCCTGGCTGTCACCACCTCTGCCCAGCCCATCCCTGCCGGATCCCAGCCGCTCCAGCTGCGCCCAAAGAGGAGCCTGAGCACCCCTGGATGGCCGAGGGGACTCTCTGGGCAGGAAAAGCACGGCCCGAGTCCAACCCTGAAATCCCCGAGCTCATTCCTGCCCCTCGGATGGGAGAAACAGGGCAGGATTCACTGCCTCCCCCCAAATTCCGCCCGGTCCCGGTCCCAAACTCCTGACTCGGATCCAAGCCCCGGTGCCGGCTCCGCTCTGATCGGGCCCAGCCCCGCCAGCAATCACGGACAGAGGGAATAAACCCCTCCAGGAGCGATTAAAACCCATGCAGGCGCACAAAGAGCAGAACAAAATCTTTCCCCCGCAGCGATAAGAAAGCCCCGAAGGATCGCGGTTTAGATCCTATCCCTCCCCGAGTCCCGCAGCTCTCCAAAAGCCATTCGGATGGAGTTTTCCTGCCGAGTTCGAGGTGCTTACTTAAGCAGGGGCTGGGATTAATCCCTCCCTGGGTATTTCGGCTCTGCCGCACCTGGGGCGGCAGCGCCAGCCGCGCTGAATTCCCGGTGATTATTTATTTGTGTGCTCATCACAATCGGGGGAAGCCTCTGAACAGCGAGGGAGAAAAGCAGAAGCTCCTGGGTTTAGCACTGCTCGTGTGCCGGGCGCGATTCGAGCTTTTGGCCGCCTCTGAAGGTGCTCCAAAATAAAACAAAAATGAAAATAAAATAAAATAATCTTTTAGAATCGCGAAGGAAAGCTGCCACGAAGCGACCTGGGGCACCAGAACGACAAAACGCCTCTTTTTAAAAATGTCCTTTTTCTCACGGACGCCATCGATTGCCTCCAAAGAAGCGATTTTTTTAAAAAAATAATGTTGGTTTGGTTTTTTTTTTTTTTTTTTTTTGAGGGGAAAAAGCCACCCTGATGAAAGGTGGCTGCCTGCTGGCACAGCTGCGCCTGTGCCAAGGCGCTGCCTGGTTAAAATCCAACCTTTTCCAGAGGAAAACAGCCGCGCACCCATCCCTCGCTCTCCCGGACAGACGCCAGAACTTTATTCCTTAACCCCACAACTCCCGGCTGAGCTACGAGATTTTAATGATAATTTCTTGATCCGAAACCTCCTAAAAAAAGGCAAATTCTCCGTTCTGGCTGCGGTGCCGAGGGTGCCACACCCTCGACGGCTCGAGCAGAGTTTTTTGAGGCATCTCCTGCCGCAGAAGTTTAAAAAGCACACAAGGCACCGCTGATCCCGAGATAAACGCCTGGAAAAGGGATTAGAGATACTTAGCGGAGGAGAGGGAAGACTCAGGAAGGGCTGATCATCCCGAAGATATGACTATTTAAAGATAATGATTGCATAAATTTAATTAATGCATTTTCATGCCGCAAATGGCCGTTTTGTAATTAATGTATCTGGCCTCGCTAAGCATGGGAGATCACATCTCCCGCCCCCTCCCCTCCCGAGCCCCCCCTCCGCCTCCCGTTTAATGAAAGACAGAGAGCAGATGACAGAAACAATTTGTCAGCCAGCGCGGGTGTCAGATGCCTAATTGGTTGCGCTGAGTTAGTGCGAAGTGCAGGGGGAGAGGGTCGGGGCTGGGGGGGCTCTTCCCTCTTTATCCCGAGCTCCGGGGTGGTGTCCGCGCCGGGGCTGGGGGGAGAGTGTTTCTCGTTAATTGGCGGCGATGAGGACGCAGATTGGCTGTGGCAGGCGCTGGGCAGTGACAAGCAGGGGACACCCGCGCGCACAGCTGGCAGATGTCACCGCGCCTCCATCCCCGCGGTGGTGACAAGGCCCGCGGGCCCTGCGCGCTCCCCCCGCGCCGGGGACAGATCGGGATGGGAGCTCAGCTCCGCTCCCACCCCACGGCACGGAGAGGGACCTTGGCACGGAGCTTGGGACTCGGGGGAAGGGCTGAACCCCCAAAATCAGCTCAAACCGGGTTTTACCTGCCCCAAAATCAGAGCCCAGCCTGTTTTTTACCTGCCCCCAAAACCCGAGCCCAGCCTGGGTTTTACCTGTTTTTTACTTGACACCAAAACCAGAGTCCAGCCAAAAACCAGAGCCCAGCCTGGGTTTTACCTGACCCCAAAACAGAGCCCAGCCTGGGTTTTGCCTTACTCCAAAACCCAAGGTGCAGCCTGGGTTTTACCTGGCCCCAAAACCAGAGCCCAGCCTGGGTTTTACCTCTTTTCCACCTGACCCCCAAACCCTAACCCAGTCTGGGTTTTACCTGTTGTTACCTGACCCCAAAACCCAAAGTGCAGCCTGGGTTTTACCTGCCCCAAAACCAGAGCTCAGTCTGGGTTTTACCTGTTGTTACCTGACCCCAAAACCCAAAGTGCAGCCTGGGTTTTACCTGCCCCAAAACCAGAGCTCAGTCTGGGTTTTACCTGTTTTTACCTGACCCCAAAACCCAAAGTGCAGCCTGGGTTTTACCTGCCGCAAAACCAGAGCTCAGTCTGGATTTTACCTGTTTTTCACCTGACCCCAAAACTCAAACCCTGACTGGGTTTTACCTGTTTTATACCTGCCCCAAAACTAGAGCTCAGCCTGACCCCAAAAGCAGAGCCCAGCCTGGGATTCACCTTACCCCAAAACCAGAACCCAGCCTGGGTTTTACCTGTTTTTTACCAGACCCCGAAACCTAAACGCAGCTGGGGTTTTTTACCTGACCCCAAACCAGAGCCCGGCCTGGGTTGTACCTGCCCTGAGTCATGTCAGCTCTGGCACCTGAGCGATCCTGGGAAAATCTCCGTGTCCTGTCTGCTCCCATCCGTGCCGCGCTCAGCCCGGGAGATGAAGGCCGATTGGGGTTAATGTATGGAGCAGCTGCTGCCGGGGTCTGTGGGGTCTGGGGTCAGCAGCCATAAAGCCCTGCCTGAGTCACTCTGCCCTGGTCATTGTGCGCCGGAGAAAATCCTCCTGTCCACACACACATGAGAAAGGGAGGCTGGAGCTTCTGGAGAGGGGAAATTGAGCCCGAGAAAGGCCAAAATTGAGCCCGAGAAAGGCCAAAATTGAGCCCGAGAAAGGCCAAAATTGAGCCCGAGAAAGGCCAAAATTTAAGCCTAAGAAAGGTTAAAACTCGAGCCCGAGAAAGGCAAAAATTTGAGCCCGAGAAAGGGCAAAATTTGAGCCCAAGGAAGGCAAAAATTTGAGCCCAAGGAAGGCAAAAATTTGAGCCCAAGGAAGGCTAAAACTCGAGCCTGAGAAAGGCCAAACCTTGAGGCCAAGAAAGGCAAAAATTCGAACCCAAAGAAAGGCCAAAACTTGAGCCCAAGAAAGGCTAAAATTTGAGCCCAAGAAAGGGCAAACCTCACGCCCAAGAAAGGCCAAAACTCGAGCCCAAGGCAAAAATTTGAACCCAAGAAAGGGCAAAACAGGAGTCCAAGAATGGCCAAAATTCGAGCCCAAGGAAGGCCAAAACTCGAGCCTGAGAAAGGCCAGAATTTGAGCCCAGGAAAGGCTCAAACATGAGCCCAGGAAAGGTCAAAACTCGAGCCAGAGAAAGGCCAAAATTCAAGCCCAGGAAAGGCCAAAACTGGACCCCAAGGAAGGCCAAAACTCCAGCCCAAGGAAGGCCAAAATTCAAGCCGAAGAAAGGCCCAAACTTGAGCCTAATGAAGGCTGAAACTCAAACCCAGGAAAGGCTAACTCTTGAGCCCAAGAAAGCCAAACCTCCAGGCCAAGAAAGGCCAAACCTCGAGCCAAATAAAGGCCCAAACTCAGGCTGGCACTGGGGCTTATCGCAGAGCAGGAATTGGAGCCTCCCGAATGCTGAGGGGCTCATTCCAGCCTGCCTTGGGATAAGTTCAGCACATCAATGAGAACTTCAAACCATGGAGTGGTTTGGGGCATCTCCAGGCCTTTCCTGGGGAGATATCAGGGAGTTTGATAAGGTTTGATAAGGTTTTATCAGCTTTGCTTCAGGGCCACGCACAGAAGGGGGACGGGGAGGAGGAGGTGAGAACAGAAAATGTGGAATTTCCACGCTGGGCTCTGACCAGGTTTAAACCCACACAAAAAAATAGAAACTCCTGCATTAAATCCCAGCTCCTCCCAGAAAAGGTTTACAAAGGGTCAGCAGGCAATGGATAAATGCTATGGGAAGGATGAACAATGTTTTTTTTGAGAGGAAAAACCGATGGAAATGAAATGGAAATGGAAGGGGGTGGGGGATGTGAGGGATGAGAGTGTAAACCCAAACTTCTGAGGGAAAGGCCAGAATGGAGCAAAACGCCGCTGTTTGTGACAAAGCAGAACGAAATCAAAGATCCCCTCGCGATCGTTTTCATCCTTCTGTCTACAAAGAGAGAAAAACGAACTCTCCGGGGAGCGCTGAATGAAATGACACCATTTTGCTCTCTCCAGAGCGTCCCTTCATCCGCAGTGATCCCTTTTTCCTTCGGGATGAGGGTTACAGGTGCACGGCAGGACAGGCCGTTCCTAACCAGGCCATTCCCCTCGCGATTTATTTGTGCCACCTGCACACAAAGAGGGAAAAAAACCCAAAAAACCACCTGAGATGTCACATCTGGGGCCTGACCTTCTCCCCTCGGGCCTGGCTCTCTGGCTGGGCGCTTCCCAAGAAAGCGAATCCAGAAGAAAAGGGAAGATGGGGAAAGCCGCAGATTCCTGAACCTTTTTCCCCTGCAAAGCCAAGGGAATATAAACCAAGTCTGGCCCGACCCTAGAGTGACAAAAAAAGGGCCGAAAATGCTGTAGATAAAATGGAGGGATCGTTACAATCCCGTCCAAAAATCCAGCTCTGGGGAACACCCAGAATTTATGGAATTCACTCCTTCCCTAAACAGCCCTGGCATGGCCGCCCGCACCCAAATTTTCCCGCCATAAACCACGAGGGGGAATCCTGGAGGGAGGAGGGAGGAGGTTCATGGTGCGTGAAGGATCCCAGGGATCCCAAAACCCTCTGGGCTGAGGGGAAAGCCAGGCCGGGCTGAGCTGTGCCCTGCACGTCCCCTCTGCTGCTCAGCAAACGAGTCCTGATGCGCGATCGGGATTTATTAAATGACATCCAACAAATGCCTCATTAAATCAGGGCTCCGGCGCTGGCCGGAAGTCTTAATTTAAAGTGTCACCACCGCTGAAATCAGGCAGGAGGAGAGAGAGAAAGGAAAAAACGGGGCTGGAAATGTCGGGAGCCGCCGCCGATCCGCGCCCACCCTTGGGAGCGGGAGGTGATTTTTATGCCGCTCGGGTTGGGAAAATCTTCATTGTGCGTTTGCTTTCGGCGGGGCCCGGCCATGAACGCTTGGGCACCTTTGGGGTGTTTGAGATGCAGCGGAGGCTGAGGCCGAGATTGCCTGGCGATTGAAAACGCGGCCAGCGGTAAATTCGGTTTGTTTGCCCTGGGAACGCTTCGGCTGCTGGGCACGGGCGGCGCCGGCGGCCGGCGGGGGCGGGAGCGGCTCCCCGCGCCCCGGCCGAAATTAAATTTCAAAGTTTAATGAGTTGCGAAGGGCGCGGGATTAAAGCGGCGCGGGGCCCGCAGCGGAGCGGGGCCGGGAGGAGGGAGAGGCAGAGAGAGGCGGCGAGAAAATCCCACCCAGCCCCGAACGTCAGGGAACAGAGCGAGTGAAAAATGTCAGGGCAAATTGCTCTTGACAGTGTTAATATCGGCACCTCATAGCAATAATTACATGTAAATAAATAGTGAAATAGCTCTCAGCTGGAGGCTGCGCTCCGCGGGCAGATGCCACTCACAGCCAGCTGGGGACCTTTCGCTCCTCCGCGGCCGCGTCCCCCCTCCCTCCTTCCCTCTCTCCCTCCCTCCCTCCCTCTCTCTCTCTCCCCTTCCCTCTCTCTCTCCCTCCTTCCCTCTCCGGTTTCCTCCGTGCCAGAGCCGCCACAGCTCCGAGCTCGGCCCTCCCCCCGTTCCCAGGGCTCCTTCCCTGCCGCATCCCGGGAGAAGGAGGCTGCTCCGGCCCTTCCTGGGGAAAAGAGGCTTTCTGTATCCCTCGGGAAAAGGATGCTGCTCCAGCTCCTTCCCAGGGAAAAATTCCCCAGGAAAAGGAGGCTTCTCCAGCCCTTCCCGGGGAAAACAGGCTTTGCATATCCCCAGGAAAAGGAGGCTTCTCCGGCCCTTCCCGGGGAAAAGAGGCTTTCTGTATCCCCGGGAAAAGGAGGCTTCTCTGGCCCTTCCTGGGGAGGAGAGGCTTTGCTGCATCCCGAAAAAAGGAGGCTGCTCCAGCTCCTTCCCGAGGATACAGAAAACCTCTTTTCCCCTGGGGAAAAGAGGCCGGGAGGGAGTGATCCCAGCATTCCATATCCCCAGAAAAAGGACACTGCTCTGGCCCTTTCCCGGGGAAAAGAGGCTTTCTGTATCCCCAGGAAAAGGAGGCTGCTCCGGCCTTTCCCAGGAAAAAAATTCCCAGGAAAAGGACACTGCCCTGGCCCTTCCTGGGGAAAAAGTCGTCGGGAAAAGGACGCTGCTCCAGCCTTTCCTGGGGAAAAGAAGCTTTGCCGCATCCCCGGCCATGGCGTGGGGAAGCTCAGGGGTGGAATGGCGTGGCTGCCCATCCTCCCCTGCCCGTGGGTTCCCGGGAATGTCCGGAGGGACGGAGCGATCCCAGCGCAGGAATTGTGCTCCTCTCATCGCCGAGGCTGGCTCTGTTTCCGAAGGACACTGGGAAATGTTAGGGATGCAAAGAGATGCCTCATTCCCTCGGGATGTGCATCCCAGAGGCATCCACAGGATTTATCCGGGCCCTGTCCGAGCCCCAAAAGCACCGTCACAAACCCCATCGTCCCCACCAAGGGGTCACTGCCCAGCCTGGAGGGGACAAAGCCACCTCCCCGGGCTCAGCCAGCCCTGTTCCCTGCTCCCCTGCAGCCTGGGAAGAGCGGGAATGACAAGCGGAGGGGGAATATCGATTGGAATATTGATCGGCTGGTCACTGTCACTGCCAGAAGGAGCCCTGGGCTGGAGGAAGGGTGGAACCACAAAGGAACAAAGCGACGCCTCCCCAACCTGTGGAGTCCCTGCCTCGGGACGAGATGAATCCCGTGGAGATGGGATCAGAGCTTGGGAAACCAGCCCAGGGAGGGTTTTTAGCAGGGAAAACACCTTTGTTTAGGGAAATGGACGGGGAGAGGCCAGGAGAACATCCACTCCTGGTCCTTGTGAGGGACGGTCACCGAGGCTGTCCCCGAGCCCCCAGCGAAAGGAGAAATTCCCATTATTCCCATGGATTTGGCTGCCAGGGCCAGAGGCCTGTGGGTGGGGAGAGAGCAAGGGAGGGCTCCAAAGGACCGACAACAAAGACACGAGTGCGTAAATATGGAAGTTTTTCTACAGGGAGGGGTTTGGGGCCTTTGGCAAAGCCTCAGGGTTCCAGCCCCACACTGAAATGGAATAAACCCCCGTGCCTCCATCCCTGGCCTTGGAATAACAACCTTTCTCTGTGGTTCCACCAGGAGAAACATCCCAGAGGTTACAGCGAAGGGTTTGGATGAAGTTCAGATTTCGTTTTGGCCTCGCTCTCCTCCCTTGGGGCAGTTTCTCTCTCTGTGCACTCAGTCCCAGCCCTGCAGGCCCAGCTGGGTGTTGTGGGGTTCTGCTGCCACCCCTCAGAGCTGTGGGGCCATTCCCAAATGAATCCGGGCTGCCTGGAGATGCCGTGGGACCGAGCCTGTCCCAAAGGCCTCCCTCAAACAAAACCCCAACCCTGGAGCCCAGCAAATCAAAATCCAAACCCTGGAGCCCAGCAAATGAAAGTCCCAACCCCATCCTGGAGCCCAACAAATAAAAATCCAAACCCCAACCTTGGAACCCAGCAAATCAAAATCCAAACCCTGACCCCGGAGCCCAGGAAATAAAAATCCAGATCCCAACCTGGAGCCCAGTGAGTAAAAATCCAAACCCTGACCCTGGAGCCCAGCAAACCAAAATCCCAACCCCAGTCCTGGAGCCCAGCGAGTAAAAATCCCAACCCCAATCCCAGAGCTCAGCAAATCAAAATCAAAACCCAAATCCCAACCTGGAGCCCAGCAAATAAAAATCCCAACCTGGAGCCCAGCAAATCAAAATCCCAACCCTGACCTGCAGCCCAGCAAATAAAATCCCAACCCCGACCCGGAGTCCAGCAAATGAAATCCCAGCCCTGGCGGGAGGGAGAGGCTCCTGCTGCACCCCATTCCCGTGGAGAGCAGGGAGGCTCGGAGGCCTTTCCTTCGGGCTAATGGAATTCTCCTCAACGCCCCGCGCTGCACCGAGCAACAAACACAGCTCCATTCTTCGGAAAACAAATATGTTCTTTGGAGCTTCCTGCTTGTCAAACACCTTTTTGTTTAGCTCAACAACTAATCCACTTATCAGAGGATAAAGCTGCCAGTGAATCACCACGATGATAAAAGCATGCACAAAATTAGCAAAAATTTGCCTATGGCTCCTGCACATTGAACAAACAGCAGCCAAGAGAAAAAATTATTCCTTTTTTTTTTTCTTTTTTTCCTTTTTTTTTTTTTTTTTTTTTTTTAATAACTGAGATCCCCAGGAGAGATTCTGTCAGATAGCAGCTTTTATTTTGCTCGCAGTTTTTCCTCCCCCCCACCACCCCTCCTTCTCTTCCCATCTAACCCAGGCACTGAGGCTGGGAGATGCTGGGAGCTGATATGAGATCCATGGAAATTGGCACTGTTTGAATAAGCAGGAGATGCAGCCGGGCACAATTTTAATAAGTTGATTTTTTTTTAACATGAAAAAAATAAAAACGTTCAGGCATCGGCTGCTTCCCTCCGACCTCAGCGCTGCGCAGGAGCTCACAGCACCTCTAGGGATTCTGGATTTGTCCTTCCCTGCTCCCCAGGGAGTCCTGCAGCCCTTTGGGGTTTTTATTCTCCACTTTCCTGCGGAGAGGATCAACCCTGATAAATAAATGGGGGAATCCAGTGGAGTTTGCCGGGGTTGGGGTCAGGAGTGGGACAGGAGTGACCTGGGAGTGAAATCGCCTTCGCTCCCTGCACAGAGCTCCCCAGAGCCTCCTGCAGCACCTTGAGGTAAACAGGATTTCGCTTCCCCAAAACTCACCCAGCTCCCCAAACCTTGGGAATTTCTCTGTGTGGAGGTGTTCTGGGGAGAAATCCGGAATTTTTGGATGGTGCTATGAACCAGAGTGGTCATTTCTGACATTTCTGGTGGGTGGAAAAGGGGTGAGAGCGAGGCCAAGAGAAGTCCTGAGGCCTGGAGCCCACAAACGTGTCCAACAAGGACTGAACGAATCTCCTCATGGGCTGAGGCAGCACCGGAGGGATTCAGCTTTCCTGGGCTCATTCCTGGGGGTCCCTGGGGGTCTCTGAGGAGCCAGCCCAGGCTGGGGGGTGCCCCTGACCCCTCACACGGGGAGGATGCTCCCCGGATCCCAAATCCTGATTTTCCCGCAGCTCAGCCGGACCCGTGGGTCAGCAGGAGGACGTGGTTAGGTCAGAACTGCACCACAGCGGCCAAACTGGGAGAACTGGGAGCTCTGGGGACTCCCTGGGAGCCCTGTCAGCACAGCAAGGGCGGGAGGAGAGCAGAACCCCCCCATGGGCACATCGTCCTGTTTCCCCCTGAGCTTTGCCGGGATGGCAGCGGGGCCGTGGCCCTGAGCCCGCGAGGGTTTGGGGGAGCTGGGAATTAATCAAGAGGCACCCGCCTGTCAGGCTGGTATCTGGAACTAAACGGAAACACTCGCGGGGCCTTGACCTCCCGCCCCAGACGGGTTTGGGAAAGCTCTCCCGGCTCCCAGAGCCTGCTGGAGCCGAGTCATGGGGCTGGGGAGGAGCGAGGGGAAGCACAGAGAGGCTGCTGGGGGTGGTGGAGGGACTGGGGTGGGGTGGGATGGGATGAGATCCATGGGATGGGATGGGATGGGATGGGATGGGATGGGATGGGATGGGATGGGATGGGATGGGAATGGGAATAATGGGAATGGGATGGGAATAGGGATGAGATGGGGGGGGTGGGACAGGATGGGATCCATAGGATGGGATCCATGGGACGGGAGAGCAGGAGTGACACCGTGGATGGGATGGGGTGGGAAAGGAGCACTGGGACAGCTGGAATGGCACTGTGCGTGGGATGGGATGGGAAAGAAGGAATGACACCAGGGATGGGATGGGATGGGATGGGATGGGATGGGATGGGATGGGATGGGATGGGATGGGATGGGATGGGATGGGATGGGATGGGATGGGATGGGGTGGGATGGGATCCATGGGATGGGATGGGATGGGATGGGATGGGATGGGATGGGATGGGATGGGATGGGATGGGATGGGATGGGATGGGATGGGATCCATGGGATGGGATCCATGGGATGGGATCCATGGGATGGGATGGGATGGGATGGGATGGGATGGGATGGGATGGGATGGGATGGGATGGGATCCATGGGATGGGATCCATGGGATGGGATGGGGAGAGCAGGAGTGACACCGTGGATGGGATGAGGTGGGAGGGCAGGACTGGGAGCGCCCAGCCCGAACGCTGAGGGATTCCCAAACCCCAATCCTAAACCCTGGGATTAAGATCTTCATCCTTGACGAAACGTGGGGCACCTGCTCTTTCAAACCACTCCTAAACTGGAATGAAACGGCTCTGGTGGGAGCACAGAGATCCCTCCCTGTCCTGACTCCAGGCTTTTCAGTTTTAGGGCTCTCAAGTGAGCCCCTGGGAGAAGGGAAAGCACAAATCCTCCAGGGAAAACCGCCCTGTGAGCAGAGAACAGGACAGGGCAGGGTCAGCAGTGCAGACGGGTTGGGACAATCCTACACCAGCAGCAGCATCTCAGAAATTCCCAGATTTTACCGGCTGGAATCTGCTTTGCCAGCACAACTCTAACATTTCCAAAGGATCTGTCCCACTCCTTCTCCCTCCTCATCCAAAACAAATCCCCTCCTTTCCCTGGCAGCCGAACTCAGAGTTACTCAGAGCCTTAAATCTGGCCTGGGAAAACCCAAAATTTTGGGGTTCAGTTCCACCTGGATCGGCATGGAGATTATCTCAGGAATCTGCCCCGGCTGGAGCACACACCCCTGTCCGAAAGGTCCCACTCCTGAGACGGGAGCAGAAAGGGGAACAGACATTCCCGGGAGCTGAGGAGCAGCTCGGAGGGAGCAATTCCTTTGTTTTCTGAGTTAAAAGGAGCCCGCGATGGAGCAGGAGGAGGAACTGGCTGCAGCAGGGACCGAGAAAACCTTTCCTGCAGCTCACTCCTGCTTCTTGTCCTTCCTCGCTCCGAGCAGCGCTGGGGAAAAGCCCCGGCGAGAGCCCAGAGCCTCTGGGACCGAATTCCCTCGGGAAAAAACAGAAGAAAAACCCCCGGAGCCGAGGATCCTGCGGGAAGCGGTGCCCTGACGGGGTGTCTCGTGGAGGGGACAGTGGGAAACAGAGCACCGAGGACGGAAGGATGGCCGGGACACAGCTGCGCTGGGTGCTCCAGGAATTCCCGCTCCAGGAATTCCCGCTCCGGCTGGCGCTGGAACCACCGGGGAAGTGCTGTGGGACCTCTTCAGGACGGAGGGGACACCTCCAGGATGGGCAGAGCCGCGGCCCTGTGCCCCTTGGCGGGGACACCGAGCAGGGCCAGCCCGGCGGGTCCCGGGCTCGGCTTTTGGGGTCGGGCAGAGCCCACACGGCTCCTGCCTCGGGCTGGCCTGGGCTCAGCTGCGCTCGGCGGACACTCATTACAGCTCTGCCATCGCCACCAGCAGCTGTCCCGGAGCGGCCCCGGGAGCCCGAGCCACCCTTGGGGGTGTTCCTGGGATGGGCAGTGTCCCTGTCCCCAGCACTGCCCACAGCACTGCCTGACCCTGTCCAGCACTGTCCCCACCCCTGTCCCCAGCACTGCCCAGCACTGCCCAACACTGTCCAGCACTGTCCAGCACTGTCCAGCACTGTCCCCAGCACTGTCCCCAGCACTGCCCAGCACTGTCCCCAGCACTGTCCAGCACTGTCCCCAGCACTGTCCCCAGCACTGCCCAGCACTGTCCCCAGCACTGTCCAGCACTGTCCCCAGCACTGTCCCCACCCCTGTCCCCAGCACTGCCCAGCACTGCCCAGCACTGTCCCCACCCCTGTCCCCAGCACTGTCCCCAGCACTGTCCCCAGCACTGTCCCCAGCACTGCCCAGCACTGTCCCCAGCACTGTCCCCAGCACTGTCCCCAGCACTGTCCCCAGCACTGTCCCCAGCACTGCCCAGCACTGCCCAGCCCTGTCCCCAGCACTGTCCCCAGCACTTTCCAGCACTGTCCCCAGCACTGCCCAACACTGTCCAGCACCGCCCAGCACTGTCCCCAGCACTGTCCCCAGCTCTTTCCAGCACTGTCCCCAGCACTGCCCAGCCCTGTCCCCAGGACTGTCCCCAGCACTGCCCCCAGCACTGCCCAGCACTGTCCCCAGCACTGCCCAGCCCTGTCCCCAGCCCTGTCCCCAGCACTGTCCCCAGCACTGTCCCCAGCACTGTCCCCAGCCCTGTCCCCAGCCCTGTCCCCAGCACTGCCCAGCGCTGTCCCCAGCACCCCCAGCCCCCCAGCCCCTCCCCAGCCCTCCTGGGTGTTTCTCGCCTCCCCAGGAAGGGCTGCAGCACACACAATGCTCCTCTCCGCACCACCTCTCCTCCTCCTCCCTCCCTCCCTGCAGGCATCCCCCAAAGATTTCTTGCTTCTCCCTTCTCGTTCATTCTTTTTTGCTTTCTTTTCTTCTCTTCTTCTACTTCTATTTTTTTTTTTTTTTAACGAAAAACGTTATTTTGTGCCTCCTGAGCCTTCGCCGGCTGGGCTCGGCGTCTGTATCAGCTGGAGGAGCTTATGAGCTTCGTCTCCTCGGATTTAGACTGAAATTTTGATTTTCTGCCGCGCTCAGATAATGTGGAAATCCTGTTCCCCGATATTTGCTGTTTATCAGCGCGGCGCAGCGCGGTTCTGGGGGGAAGGGACCCTCCCCCTCGGCGGGTCCCCCCCGCTCCCGCCGCCCCCAGCCCCGGCGCTAATGGAGTTCCACTCCGGAGCGAGCGCGCCACAAAAGCCTCATTACGGTGAGCCGGGGGGAGAGGAACCGCCCGGCCCAGAGGGTCTGCGGGGCTGGGATGGACCTGAGCTGGAATTCCGGGGCTGGATGTGCCCAGGGCAGCTCGGGGGAGGGGAAGGGGTCCCTGCCCACGGAAGGGGTCCACGCCCACGGGAGGGGCTGGAACGAGGGGAGCTGCAAGTACCCCTCCAACCCAACCTATCCCATTCCGTGATTCCCCAGACCTTGTTCCCTCCCCGAACGTGGCTCTGCTCCCTTGTCCTGCCATTCCCTGATTCCCCAATCCCTGAACATGGCTTTGCTCCTGTGTCCTGCCATTCCGTGACTCCCCAGCCCCTGTCCCCATCCCTGAACGTGGCTGTCCTCCCTGTCCTGCCCTTCCATGATTCCCCCACCCCTGAAAGTGGCTCTGCTCCCGTGTCCTGCCATTCTGTGATTTCCCAATCCCTGTCCCCATCCCTGAGGGTGGCTCTGCTCCCTTGTCCTGCCCAAGCCACCTCCTCATCCCTAGGCCCCAAGCCAGGCTTTGTCCCCTCAGGTCCCTGCAGCTTTTGGGAGCTGGGGATGGAGCAGCCCTGGGATCCATCCCACATTCCCACATCCCCAGATCCATCCTGCATTCCCAAATTCCCCAGATCCATCCCACATTCCCACATCCCCAGATCCATCCTGCATTCCCACATTCCCCAGATCCATCCTGCATTCCCACATTCCCAGATTCATCCTGCATTCCCACATTCCCTGATCCATCCTGCATTCCCACATTCCCTGATCCATCCTGCATTCCCACATTCCCAGATTCATCCTGCATTCCCAAATTCCTCAGGTCCATCCCACATTCCCACATCCCCAGATCCATCCTACATTCCCACATCCCCAGATCCATCCTGCATTCCCAAATTCCCCAGATCCATCCCACATTCCCACATTCCCAGATTCATCCTGCATTCCCAAATTCCTCAGGTCCATCCTGCATTCCCACATTCCCTGATCCATCCTACATTCCTATGTTCCCCAGATCCATCCTGCATTCCCTTGTTCCCCGAATCCATCCTGCATTCCCAAATTCCCCAGATCCATCCTGCATTCCCACAGCTGCCCAGAGTGGCCCTGTCCCCACATTTTCCTCAGCCCCGTGGTCTGCGAGGCCACCTCACTGTCCCCTCACTGTCCCCTCGCTGTGCCATCCATCCCGGAGGGATCCCTGTGTCCCCTGTCCCAAGGACAATCCCATTCCCTGTGTCCCCTGACCCAAGGACAATCCCATTCCCTGTGTCCCCTGTCCCAAGGACAATCCCATTCCCTGTCCCCTGTCCCAAGGACAATCCCATTCCCTGTCCCCTGTCCCAAGCACAATCCCATTCCCTGTGTCCCCTGTCCCAAGGACAATCCCATTCCCTGTGTCCCCTGACCCAAGGACAATCCCATTCCCTGTCCCCTGACCCAAGGACAATCCCATTCCCTGTCCCCTCACCCCTTCCCAGGCCCTGCACTCTCCCGCGTGGCCGAGCCCTCTCAGACTGTCCCCTGCCAGCGCCACCCGGCAAAGGGGGGGACACTTCCCTGCGCGACACGAGGCAAATGAAACAATCCTAAAATAATTCCGGGGCTCAGCCGCGGGGGAACAGCTCCGCCTCAGCGGCCAGCGGTGGGCAAAGCCCAGCGCTAACGAGGCCCCCCTCCCTGGAAGGGCTGGCCATTGTCACACAATGGCTCTCCGTGTCCCCTCGCGGGGACAGCTGGCATCTCCCGGCGCTCGGAGTGATGTCCTGGCCACCGCGGCCGCGCCGGGATGGCTCTGGAGCCGCAGCGCTTTCGGGCGGCGTCGGGGGAGCGCAGCGTGCGGGAAGGAGGGCAGGAAAAATGGGGGGAAAAGGGGTTTTTAAGGAAAAAAAATACTGGAAAAGGAGACAGGAAGCACGATAAAGCTCAGCTCTGTGCTCGGCTCTTCTCTGCTGCTCCTCTGGTTTAAAGTGACTCCGCTTCTTATGGAAACGGAGAGGCGGTATTAGGAAAAAAAAAAAAAACCCACCAAGACACAGAGAGCTTCCTTATCTCATGGAGACAGTTGTCAGGAATCACTTTGACTGAGTCGTTTTGTCTCCATGCTTTTTTTCGCTGTCAAGCAGGCCTCAGGACATGGATCAAAGGAGAGGCGCCGAGCGCTCGCTGAAACTTCTGATCCCTTCTCGGAACAGACGCGCGAGTGGCAGACAGCTCCTCGCCACATCAAATGGAGGAGAGAGGAGAGGGAGAGGGAGAGGAAAAGCCGGGAGAGGCTCCGGGAGAGAGGGGAGCGGCGCGAAGCTCTGCGCGGCGCGGCGGAGCTCGGGGAGCGCGGGGGCAGCGCGGCCTCTGCCGCATCGCCCCTGTCCCTCCCGGGGCTCCGGGGGAGCGGGGCAGGGCCCCAGGGCGGCCCCGGGCCGGGCTCGGCCCCTCAGCGCGGGGCAGGAGGGGTGGAGAGAGCCCTGACCCGCGGGGACATCCCGGTGCCACCTCTGCGGGGGAAACCCTGCCCCAAAACTCATCCGTGTGGCCTCTTTCCCCTCGATCCCAAAACCACTCCTTGAGATTTCCCAAAACAGCCCCTCCGTCTCTATGTTCCCTCTTTCCCTTCAATCCCACAAATCACCCCTTGAGATTTCCCAAAACAACCTCCCCATGCCTGCATTCCTTCCTTCCCCTCAATCCCATAAACCACTCATTGAGATTCCCCCAAACAACTCCTCCATCTCTGTATTCCCTCCTTCCCCTCAATCCCACAGCCAACCCCTCCAATCTCCCAAATTCCCTGTGATTTCCCAAAACAACCTCCCCATGCCTGCATTCCTTCCTTCCCCTCCATCCCATAAACCACTCATTGAGATTCCCCCAAACAACTCCTCCATCTCTGTATTCCCTCCTTCCCCTCAATCCCACAGCCAGGGCAATTTCCCAAACTCCCTATGATTTCCCAAAACAACCTCTCCATGCTGGTATTCCCTCCTTCCCCTCAATCCCACAGCGAGAGTAATTTCCCAAATTCCCTGTGATTTCCCAACACAACCCCTCCATGCCTGCATTCCCTCCTTCCCCTCAATCCCACAGCCAGAGTAATTTCCCAAATTCCCTGTGATTTCCCAACACAACCCCTCCATGCCTGCATTCCCTCCTTCCCCTCAATCCCACAGCCAGCCCCTCTGATTTCCCAATTTTCTGTGATTCCCCAGACAACTCCTCCATCTCTACATTCCCCCTTTCCCCCCAGTCCCACAGCCATTCCCGGTGCTTCCCCTGGATCTGCCCGGCCAGGCTGTTCCCCGCGAGGCTCCCGCTTGCCCCCCAGGTGCTGATTCCCTGAAATCAGATCCCCCTCATCCCCAAACTGGATTGGCTTTAGGGCCGCCTGGAGCCGAGCTCAGGCCCCGAGCACCTTTGATCACAGCTCCGCTGCTTTCCCGAACCCGCCGGGATTTTCCCTGTTGGAAATCGATCCCGGGCACGGCTGTTGGAGCGGCTTTGGGCAGCAGGAGGCCCCGCAGAACCCAAAGATTTCCCCTCAAATCTAGCCCCACGTGAGGTGGGGACCCCCCAGGCCGGGAGCTTCCTTCCCAGGAGCTCCTGATGATTTTTGTCTTCTTAATGTACCCTTTAATACATTTTTTATACCTTTTATACATCCTCTATCGTCTATACCCTCGACCTTCATGCCTGTGATTTTTGTAGCTTATATTCTAGCTTAGTCTGGAACTTCTGCAAGGCAAAAAGACCAGAAATTCACACTAAGACGCCAGAGGGCCCAATGCTGTCAAAAAAACTCGAGGTTTCAACCTTGGTTGAAACCTTCTCTCTGGAATGTATTTTACAAATCGAGCTCCAGCCTCATTTGGAAGGGAATTCTCTTTAGAATAAGGGAACGTTACTTCTCTTATCGAGGTTCTTACTGGGAAATTCTGGACAGATGCACTAATTTGCAAAGTCTGTCAAAATTGCATAGACCTGCAACACCCAGATCGCCTCTCCTTGTGCTTCCCTCGACACACGGCAGCTCCTGATCCAGCCCGAGATCCCAGACTGTCCAAACACACGTTCCCGAGCCATTCCCTGCTCCACTCACAGGATCCCAGAGTGTCCAAGTGCACATTCCAGAGCCATTCCTGGCTCAGTCCCAGGATCCCAGATTGTCCAAACACACATTCCAGAGCCATTCCCTGCTCTACTCTGGGATCCCAGATGGTCTGAGTACACATTCCAGAGCCATTCCCAGCTCGTGCTCCACTCACAGGATCCCAGATTGTCTGAGCGCACATTCCAGAGCCATTCTCTGCTCAGTCCCAGGATTCCAGAGCCATTCCCTGCTCAGTCCCAGGATCCCAGAGTGTCCAAGCACACATTTCAGAGCCATTCCCTGCTCTGCTCCACCCCTGGGATCCCGGATTGTCCGAATGCACATTCCAGAGCCATTCCCTGCTCCCGGAGCAGAGAGGTGGTGAGCAAGAAGTTCCAGCTCTTCCCCTCTGGAAGCAGATGTGACCCCCAGACTCTGTCCCAGTCCCACGAGAGTCCAGCCCAGCAGCCTTTTGGGATTCCTCTCATCCCATAAAGCTCTCCCAAGGCTTTGGGACTGCCCAGCCCTGGGATTCTCCAGAGGTGGATGCAGCCCCCAAAGCCCTCCCTGTCCCCACTACGTCCCTCCCCTGACGATCCCGGCTGCCGGGGGTGTTGGGATGGGAGGAATGGGATTTTCCCTCTCCCTTAGCCCACAGGGATGGTGAAGGGAATAGAAAATCAACCCTGCTGGGCGATGACCCCTCCGAGATGCACCCAAAGCTGCGGGAAAGCTGTGCTCACGGAGTTTCCCTCCCTCCCAGTCCCCTGCCCACCTTCCCTGGGCCGTGATTCCCGAGCTGGGACAGGCTGGAATTTCACCAGGAGAGCCCACGTGCACCTGCACATCGCAGCTCCTGGAGTCAACGCCCGTCCCACAACCTTTTCTCGGGGCAAACACCATCGGGGTTGATCCCGACCCGCGGCAGAACGTGGATTTTCCCCGTCCGGAATGGCTTTCCCCAGGCAGGGCACAGCTGGAGCACAGCTGGATTTAACAGGCACACCCGAGGCGCGGGCACAGCCGGAATGCGCGCGCCTGCCCTTGTCCTCCGAATCCTAATTATTCCTCTGATTGCATTCCTCGCTTTTAAGCTCCCCTCTATCTCGCTTCCCCCGTTCCAGGCCTGCCGTTCCCCCGCTCGCGGTCCCTGGGCTATTGCAGCTCGCGGTGCCAGAGGTCGCTGGGAATGCCGGGCACGGGCTCTGGCTGCGGCGCTAATCGCTAATCCCTGCTTCTCCCGGCCCGCCTCGTGCCGAGCTCCCGCAGGAGAGCCGCGCTCGAGTCCTCAGCCCGGCCAAGCCCCTCTTCCTGCCCGGGAGCAGACGGGACCCGCAGGAGAGGTGGGCAGGCCCCACCAGCCCTGCAGCTCCGGATTGCAGCAGGAATTCGGGAATTCCACCCGCCACCGCCGCAGCGGGGAGCGGGAAGGGAGATTTAAGGATTTTGGGGACAGATTTCCGCGCCTTAGCCCTGGGTGCCCCAAATTCGCGTTCCCTGCTCTGGCCCCTGGGGGTTATCAGGCACTGCCACACCTCCCTGCGCTTCTCCTTCTTCCCGTCTCTCTCCTCAGGTTTTTTCCCTGGATTTCTGCTCCTATTTCTCGCTAATTCCTCCCTTTCTCCCCGGTTTGTGTCCTGAGTTTGCAAATGGTGCAGATCCCAGACCCACTGAAGGCAATGCCGAAATTCCCATTGGATTCACGGCTCGGGAATCCACTGCTCACTCCAAAATCCCTCAGCGTTCCTGATATTTTCCTATCTCGGTGACACACGCGGGGAACGACGTCTGGAGTGGGAATCGCGCGGGGATAAACGCAGTCAGAATTCGGGTTGAGGGAATAAAATCCTGCCTCGTTTGCTCCCAATCAGCTTTCCTCGGGATCAGAGCATCCCAATCCATCGAGGGAACCCACGGAACCGCGGGACAGAGGGTGGAGAGGCCCCTCAGAGCCGAATTCCTCCTTCCCACCCTCCTCGGAGCCGGAGTCCCCGGGAACTGAGGCGAATAAAGACGGATCTGTTTTCACACGGGAAGAATGTTCCCTTCTCCCCTTCTCGCGGTGGCGGCAGCGGAGGCGTCAAATTGACAAGAGCAGATGGGCTTTGTTTGGTGAAATATATCCCCCCAAAAATGCCAGAAACTCTGAGGGAAAAACCGGGCAGCTTTCCTGGGACGGGCAGGTTAAAAGTTGAGGGAGACGAGGAGCTGCATTCGACACCGAGCGAGGGAAAAGCGCCAGCGCGGGGCTGCTTTTCCCAGAGAGTCGCGGGGATTCCGTGCCCTTCCCCCAGCCCCTGGCGAGGAGAGGATTTCGCAGAAACGCGAGGAGGGGAAGGAGAGGGGTGCGAGGGGTGTGAGGGACTCGGTGAAGGGCACGGCGGAGGGATGGGGATCCTCTGGAGGAATGGGAGTGCAGGGGAAAAAGGCTGGAGGGAGAGGGAGAGAGGGGAAGGAGAGGAGGGAAAGGGAGGCGGAGGAAGGCCCCGGTGTGGGGCGGCACTCGGGAGCGCCGGAGGTTGAGGGATGAGAGAGGAACATGTCCCTACACCCAGATAAGCCGGGAAATGAATCCTTATCCGCCCAAAACCAACCCTGGAAAATTCGAGCGAGAGAAGGGTCTCCTTTCAGGGAAACGGGGAATCCTTAATGCTTCCTCCCTCAGCAACTGTAATGCCAGGATGTTCCCAATCTGCTTTGAGGGATGGAAAGATTAAGAATAATAAAAAAATTGCAATAAAATATGTGTGAACGAGGGGGTAATTGTGGACAAATGCAGCATTCAAATTCATTTTTCAGCTCTTTTACACACCATTTCAATCTTATTTTCTGCTTGTTAATGAGATCTTGTTGGTTGGGGTGGGCACGGCTGCCCAGTATCGCTCGGGTAATTGCACATAATTTTCTCTCTACCAGTGATTTGCATCAGATTTTTTTTTCCTAATTCTTTGCTATTTAAACCCCCTCCCCCCCACCCCCCCAAATCTCATCCTCTCCTCCCCTTCTTTCTTCCCCTCCCCTTTCTCCTGGCCCAGCAAGACTCATTTGGAATGCTTATTATGGGCACAGTGTCTCCGACAAAAAAAAAAAAAAGGGAAAAAAAAAAAGAAAGCACCAGACGGAGAGGGATCCGTGGCACTGAGGGAAGGGAAGCGGCGCGGCCTCTCCGGATCCGGGAGAGATCCCTGGAAATGAGGGAATGGTTTCCCCAGAGCCGGGAGAGATCCCTGGAAATGGGAATTGTTTCTCCAGAGCCAGGAGGATTCATGGAAATGAGGCAATGGTTTCACCAGAGCCAGGAGAGATCCCTGGCACTGAGAGAAGGAACTCCCAGAGCCAGGAGGATCCATGGCATTCCGGGAAGCAGTGCTACCTCTCCAGAGCCTGCAAACATCCCGTCCTTCCCGATTCCCAGCTTTTCCCCCCGAAACCAGCTCAGCTGGCTCCTCTCGCCCTCCCGCCAGGATCAGCGAGTTCCCGACAGGGATTTGGATGATCCTGATCCCACCCTGGCTGCTGGGAGAGGACAGAGCCATGGGATGAGGTCAGGAAAACCAAACCTCAGGGCGCCAAACCTGACCCGTGACTCGAGTGTCCCCGCAGGAACATTCCCAAACCCCGGGGACAAACCAGGGACTGGGAATCCGACTCCCACCTCCAGACACTGGGAATGGATTTGCTCCGGGAGCAGAAAACAAAGCCACCGAAAGCCCTGGGAAAATTAAAGCAACAACTCCAAGGAGGTTGAACAAGTTTCTCTTGGCTCTTCGCGTTTCTGGAATTGTCTTAATCCCTGGTGATCCCGCGGGGTTGTTCGGAGATTCAGAGGTCTCAGGAATAACAAGTTCTGGAAGCGCGCGGAGCTCCTGCCTCTTAACCGGGTTTTAAAAATGGATTTTAAACCCTTCCCCAGCTCCACCTGCCCCACGCTGAGGCTCTCTGGGCCTCGGACGATCCCTCCCGAGACCCCAAAGTGCTCCAGGGAACAGTCCCATGGATTTAAGAGTGGCAGAAACCGCAGGAGGCGAGGCAGAGGAACAGAAACCCTCCTGAAAACCCATGGGGAGGTTGGAAAAGGCAGAAGGGACATGGCGGGAGAGGCTGGAGAAAAAAGCAGCAGAAAATACAGAAACCCCCCGATTTCAGTGCTGTTGGAGGAGCAGCCAGGGGAGCTCCCAGCCCACTTTGATCCTGGAATTCCCAGCAGAATTCCCTCCTTTCCTCCTGCTCAGGACAGCCTCCGCAGTGCTTGGAGGGCTGGAGAATCCTGATTGGGACTAAAACTGAGTTTAGGGCTGGGCTGGGGGGGTTTGGGGCAAGCTGACCCCACAGAAGGAGTCAGGTGAGATTTCGGGTCCCTCCCGAGCTGAATTCCGGGGGATGGTTCTAGGATTTATCAGGATTTGGTTTGTCCCAAGCCCCTCCCAGCTCGGGGAGGGGCAATTCCAGGCCTGGCTTAGGCTGAGCTGGCTCTGAACCTCAGGGTCACAAATTCCTGCTCCACCCCAAATCCCTGCTCCACCCCAAATCCCTGCTCCATCCGAGATCCCTGCTCCATCCCAAACCCTGCTCCACCCCAAATTCCTGCTCCACCCTAGATCCCTGCTACATCCCAAATTCCTGCTCCACCCCAAATTCCTGCTCCACCCTAGATCCCTGCTCCATCCTAGATCCCTGCTCCATCCTAGATCCCTGCTCCACCCCAAATTCCTGCTCCACCCCAAATCCTTGCTCCATCCCAAACCCTGCTCCATCCCAAACCCTGTTCCATCCCAAATCCCTGCTCCATCCCAAGCCCTGCTCCATCCCAAACCCTGCTCCATCCCAAACCCTGTTCCATCCCAAACCCTGCTCTGTTCCAAATGCTGCTCTGTCCCAAACCCTGCTCCACCCCAAATCCTGCTCCATCCCAAACCCTGCCCCATCCCAAACCCTGCCCCATCCCAAACCCTGCCCCATCCCAAACCCTGCCCCATCCCAAATCCATTCCAAAAGGGAATTTTTTCCTTCTAAAACATATTTTGCAAACTGAACTCTAGCCTCATTTTGGGGAAAGATTCTTAGAATAAAAAGAAACACTACTTCATTTATTAAACTTCTAACTGAAAAATCCTAGACAAAGTCCATAAAAATGATACATGTGTTATATGGGATGGGCATCCCGGCGTGTTCCACCTTTAGAGATCTGTGCACCTAAAATCTCATTAAAATCCGTAATAAAGCCCTGCCCAGCCTGTGGATCCCAGCCGGGACACCCAATCCTGGGGAAACCGCACCAGGAGAAAAATCCAGGATCTCAATCCCGGCCCCTCACCCTCTCCAAAGCGCCAAGAAATCTCCTCCTGCTGCCGAGGGGAAACCAGAGACAAATCCCCGTCATTCTCAGCTCCCAGTCTGGCTTTTCCACTGATGCCTTAGGATTTTCGCTTCTGTATTTTTTGTGTGTCTGTAGTTCCAGTGTGTGGCTCTGGACTCCATATAAAGTGCTAAAATTTCTGTTTCCCCACATTTTTTAGACAAAACAATTCCTCTAAAGCTCAAGATCCACTGCGCTGCCTCAGAGCCCCAAAATATGTAAACGGCAGTGAATTGGGGGGAGCAAACTTGGAGTAATTAACATCATCACCTGAAGGTGCAATTGGAGGATTAACCTCGATGTGTTAATGGACAGAACTTATAAAATGTGAAGAACTCGTGACTCGCGGTCCATTTTGGGTGTAGCCTCTGCAGTAGGCTCTGCCTGCCCTAAATGCGCCTTGAAGGCCTTCAATAAATTTAACTTTTTATTCTCTTGACTTTGTCCAGGGTTTTAGGTAACCATGTCAGACATCACCTCCCTCCTGAAGTCCCTCTTCCCCCCGGATGATCCTTTCCCCCTGGACAATCCTTCCCACCGTGGAGAGCAACCTCAGGAGGTGCGATGCTTTTCCCTGAAATGCCACGGCTGGAGCCAGATTGTGCTCAGCGCAATTAATAAATTAAAAAAACCTCCCAAAACCTCCCCCTGCTAAAAACGGCGCTTCCAGGGGCTCTCCTTCATCCCCTCGGGAGCATTTCTCGTCTCCTTCCACTAGGAACAGCAGAGGGCTTGGAAAGGCAGGAATTTTTGATCAGGAATAACCCGGGTTAGGCTCTCTGGGTGCACAAAAGGAACAGAAGAATTTCCATGTCGATATCTCGGCCCTCACATGATTAAAAGCATCGGGAAAATGGGAATCTCCCCTTCCCGGGGGTGCAAAGCTCTCTTTTCTCCAGGCCTGCCAGATAAAGGATCCTCTCTTCCCCGTACAAAAGGCTTATGGGCTCAGGGATATCTGCCCAGCCTGAGCCCGGGGCAGGGGAATTTGGGATTGGGATAAGCGGAGGAAAAGCCACGGTCTGGTCCTTTCAATGAGCCCCTGATTCCGCGGGGCCGGGGAGGAGAGGATGAAGGGAAATGGAAATTGCAGGATGGACTTTGTGCCGGGGGCTCATCCTGGGCATCTCATCCCCGATTTATTCCGCGGGATAAATTGCACTCGGGATCATCTGAGCTAATCCTGGGCCCTGGCCTGGCTCACCCAGGCCTGCCTTTGAATCCCAGCAGTGTCCTCCTCTCCCAAGCCTGGTGCTCCCCGAAATCCCCTGTCAGAGGGATATCTGCCTGCTCCCCCCAGAATTCCCTGTTTGGAGAAATATCCAGCCCTGCGCCAGTCACGTTCCCATATTTTCCCATGCAGCCCTGTGCCAGTCACATTTTGATATTTTCCCGTTCAGCCTCATGCCAGTCACATTTTGGCATTTTCCTATCCAGCCCCATGCCAGCCACATTTTGGTATTTTCCTGTTCAGCCCCATGCCAGCCACATTTTGGTATTTTCCTATTCAGCCCTCTGCCACTCAGGTTCCCATATTTTCCCATCCAACATGCACCAGCCACATTGTGGTATTTTCCCATCCAGCCCCATGCCAGTCACATTTCGATATTTTCCTGTTCAGCTTCATGTCAGACACATTTCGGTATTTTCCCATCCAGCCCTGTGCCAGTCACATTTCCATATTTCCCCATTCAGCCACATTTTAACATTTTCCCATTAAAAGCCCAGAGAGGGGGGTCTGTACCATACCAGAGAAGCTGCAGAATTTCCCTCCTTCCATCGACACCCCGTGTTTGTTTTCACACTCAAGAGATCCCAAACTGTTGGACCTTAAAATCCACATTTAAAATCCACACACACCCCCTGCGGTGTCCCTGCTTGCTGGACTCCTCTCCAAACCACTGCAGCTTTACCATTTCAAGTGTCCACCTCGTTTGCCCAAAATTATTTTGCATTTCCTGTCCTAAATGACTGATCATAAATAAATCAATCCTAAATAAACTGATCCTAAATAAACCAATCCTAAATAAACCGATCCTAAATAAACTGATCCTAGCAAAACCCTCTGAAACAACTGCTGCACGTCACACATCTCCATATTGCATGAGAGAGGAAAAAAAGGGATTTGGTGTCCCTCGGGATAAGGACAAGTCCTCGCTGCTTGTTTTCAGTTCCGCCAGAAAACAAAGGGGAGCTTGGGAACTCCTTTCCTCCTTGTTGGCATGAGTTTCCCAAAATTAAACCCCAGCTCGCCATCCCAGCTCTCCATCCCAGATCTCCATCCCTGAGTTTCGGGGGAGTTCTGCTCCGTGGCCCAGACCTGGACAAGCTTCAGCCTGGACCCAGGATTAGTTCTGGGGTAAATCCTCGACTGCGCTGTGCTTGGGATCACATCCCCACCGGTGGGGCCACCACGCTCCGGAATGTTCCTGGAGGCGCTCCAGGATCCCATCGGATCACAAACCTTGGACCCGGCTGTGGGAAGGACCAGGACACGGAGCCGTGCTGGGCTTGGGGCAGAGCTGATTAACACATGAGCTAATTAATTGCTCTCCCCGGGCTGCCCACAGGAATTCCTGACCACCACCATCACCACACCAACACCAACACCAACATCTCCCCGGCACTGGCTCGCCGCGACGTCCCGAAGCTCTGCCCGCTCCCGGAACCGGGAAAAGCGCGGAATGGCGCACGTACCTGCGGGGAGAGGCCGTTGCTGACGGGGTTCATGTGGTTGGCGGGCGCGGCGGCGTTCATGAAGCTCTCGGAGTAGCTGGAGAAGCTGTGCCGGGCGCCGTAGGCCGAGCCCGAGTCGGCGGCGGCGGCCAGCCCGCCCTGGTGCATGGTGGAGGGCGGCAGCGGCTGCGGCCGGTGCACGGTGCTGCCGCCGTCTGCGGGGACACGGACAGGGAACGGGCTGGCATCCCGCGGGGACAGCCCTGGGGACCCGGGGAATCCGGGGATGGGGTTTGGCCAGCCCTGGACAGCCCAGCTCCCAGGGGACAGCAAAAAGCCCGCGAAGCTGGGGGGAAATGTCGGGGTTTTCACTTGGGTTTCATCCCCAAAGAGAAGCTGTGAGTTCCTTTGTAAAGGCCAAAGGCAACTGGGATTAATGATGTTCCTTCCATTGGAATCACCAATATTCCTTCCATTGGAATTCCCAATATTCCTTACACTTATATTAACAACATTCTTTCCATTGGAATTCCCAATATTTCTTCCGTTGGAATTCCCAATATTCGTTTTGCTGGGACTACCAATATTCCTTCCACTGGAATTCCCAATATTCCTTCCACTGGAATCACCAATATTCCTTCCACTGGAATTCCCAATATCCCTTCCACTGGGATTATCAATATTCCTTCCATTGGAATCACCAATATTCCTTCCACTGGGATTACCAATATTCCTTCCATTGGGATTACCAATATTCTTTTTACTGGAATTCCCAATATTCCTTCCACTTGAATTACCAATTTTCCTTCCACTGGAATTGAAATACCACTATTCCATCCACTGGAATTCCGAATATTCCTTCTGTTGGAATCACCAATATTCCTTCCACTGGGATTAACAATATTCCTTACACTTGAATTAACAATATTCCCTCCACTGCAATTCCCAGTATTCCTTCCACTGGAACTGAATTCCCAATACTCCTTCCATTGAAATTCCTAATATTCCTTCCACTGGAATTCCCGATATTCCTTCCGCTGGAGTATTCCTGCCCCTGAACCCCGGGACGGAGATTTATCCAGAGCGAGGGAATCCCGAATTTACAGGGATGTGCTCCTTGACCAAAACCCCAGCCATGGGACACGGGGGTGCCACAGAAAGGATGTGGGATGGGGGAGAAAAGTGAGGAATTTCTGAGGAAAAACCACGACTTTCCCAACTAAAACAAAATCCCAAGAGCATCACAATCGCCCCATCCATGGGCAGAACACCATGGATCCAAAAGGGACAAGAAGAGAATTGTGGAATGTTGTGGAAGATCCCTCCCCGCCCACCCCATTCCATCGGGGACACCTCCCAGCACCCCGGGGTGCCCCGAGGGCAGCAGAGCGGAGCTCACCTTGGGAGATGGTGGTGGTGGGGTAGGAGGAGTCGGGCAGCTGGTACGGGGGCAGCGCCGGCATTCCCGTGGGCGGGAAGCCCCCCGGCAGCAGGTGGTTGAAGGCTGCCAGCTGGTTGGCTCCTGCCTGCTTGCGCCAGCGCGCCCTGCGGTTGCTGAACCACACCTGGGGAGAGAAGAACACCCCACGGGTCACACCTGAGCTCTGCCCGCTCCGCCCGGGCTGTTCATGGACAAACATCCCACAGAACCGGGAAAAATGGGTGAGAGTCACTGCTGGACTCAAATCTGGGAATTTTCACCTCCATTCCCTCATTTCCTCTCTGTGGCTCTGGGGAGAGAAGAACACCCCACGGGCTACACCTGAGGTCGGTCCCACCCCTCCCAGGCTGCTTGTGGACAAACACCCCACAGAACCGGGAAAAATGGGTGAAAGTCACTTCCAGACTCAGATTTGGCAGTGTTCACCTCCATTCCTTGATTTGCTTTCCATGGCCGAACCACAGCTGGAGAGGAGAGGAAAGACCCAACATGTGACGCCTGAGCTGCTGTGACACCTGAGCTCTGTCCCACTCCTCCCGGGCTGCTCATGGACAAACATCCCACAGAACTGGGAAAAATGGGTGAAAGTCACTGCTGGACTAAAATTTGGGAATTTTCACCTCAATTCCTTAATTTCCTTTCCGTGGCTGAACCACACCTGGGGTGGGGGAGACAAATACCCCTCAGGTGACACCTGAGCTCTGTCCCCACCCCACCTGATGGAAACACCAAACCCCAGCTCACATTCCTTCCAGACACACTCTCAGGTGCGTGGTAAATCCTCACCTCCATTCCCTAATTCCCTTTTCCCACACGATCCCAAACCACGGCTCACATTCCTTCTGGACAGTCTCAGGTGCATGGTGGTGAATCCTCACCTCCATTCCCCAATTCCCCTGTCCCACACGACCCCAAGCCCTGGCTCACGTTCCTTCCGGACACAGTCTCAGGTGCATGGCAGTGAATCCTCACCTCCATTCCCTAATTCCCTTTTCCCACACGATCCCAAACCCCGGCCCCACGGCCTGGGGGAGCACCCGGGGTCTCCAGCCCCAGCTGCGGGTGGGATGGAGAGGGACAATTGGGATTGTGTATTCCGGGAGAGTCCATCCCAAAGAGATGCTCCTACCACCTGGCCGTCCCCGTTATCTGCCGAGGCTGGGAATTCTGCCCGAGGATTAAGTGCCATAATAGCGGCACTGTTAGCAGGGATAAATAGCCAGATTAGCATCGTGCTCGCGGTGTTAGACAAGCTAAAGAGATGGAACCGCCCCGCGGGGAATTCTGGGGTTCAGCGCCTCTGAACGCAGCCAATTGATGCTGTCTCTGTGCTGAGCCCTGCCCTGAACTGAGCCCAGGATTGTTCTGAACTGAGCCCAGGATTGTTCTGAACTGAGCCCAGGATTGTTCTGAACTGAGCCCAGGATTGTTCTGAACTGAGCCCGGGATTGTTCTGAACTGAGCCCAGGATTGTTCTGAACTGAGCCCAGGATTGTTCTGAACTGAGCCTAGGACTGTTCTGAACTGAGCCCAGGATTGTTCTGAACTGAGCCTGGGATTGTTCTGAACTGAGCCGGGGATTGTTCTGAACTGAGCCCAGGATTGTTCTGAATCGAGCCCGGGATTGTTCTGAACTGACCTGGGATTGTTCTGAACTGAGCCCAGGATTGTTCTGAACTGAGCCCGGGATTGTTCTGAACTGAGCCCAGGATTGTTCTGAACTGAGCCCGGGATTGTTCTGAACTGAGCCCAGGATTGTTCTGAACTGAGCCCAGGATTGTTCTGAACTGAGCCCAGGATTGTTCTGAACTGAGCCCAGGATTGTTCTGAACTGAGCCCAGAATTATTCTGGATCGATCCCAGGATTGTTCTGAATCAAGCCCAGAATTGCTCTCAATCGAGCCCAGAATTGTTCTGAATCAAGCTCAGGATTGTTCTCAATCAAGCCCAGAATTTTCCTGCAGCCTCCCTGCATTAAATCAAACCCATCCTTAACGCCAGGGCCGAGCTGGGCTCAGCTATTCTTCTCCACCTGCGAGACCCCAGATTTTTCCAAACACATTTTTTGGCTGCCCCAGAGGTCTTATCGAGGACAATTTCCCTGCAGAAAGCAAAAAGCACTCCCCGAGCTCTCTCCGGGCTGGGTTTGCAGCTTTGAACCGGAGAAGTTCCCAGGCCGGGCTCGGTTTGGGGTTCACAGGATAAGCTTTCAAAGGGCCAGATGAGATCGCAGCTGCTGGGCTTCGGGAGGCCCAAAGGGCTGCGGAACGCGATTGAATTTCACAGCAATGAGGAAAAACGGAGCAAAAATCAGGAGTGGGGGGGAAAACACCCCCTGTGTCAGGATCCCAAGCTGCTCGGCCTCGGATCAGGGGCTGGGGTCACAAAAGGGTTCCCACACCTTGGGGAACAACCCCAAATTCCCTGTCCCAAATCCTGCAGAACTAACCCCAAATTCCCTTCCATAACTGCTGCAGAACCAACCCCAAATTCCTTCATCAAATCCTGCAAAACCGACCCCAAATTCCTTTACCAAATCCTGCAGAACCAACCCCAAATTCCTTGACCAAATCCTTCAGAACCAACCCCAAATTCTCTTCACCAAATCCTGCAGAACCAACCCCAAATTCTCTTCTCCAAATCCTGCAGAACCAACCCCAAATTCTCCTCTCCAAAACTTGCCGAACCAACCCCAAACTCCTTTCCCACATCCTGCAGAACCAACCCCAAGCTCTTTCCCCAAATCCTGCAGAACCAACCCCAAATTCCCTTCCCCAGACCCTGCAGAACCTTGGCCCCACAAGCCCCAAAGGGGATCCAAATCCCAAACTTTCTCTCAAGTTCCCTGTAAACAGTTCCTCGTTCCTGGGTGTTTTTCTCTCTGGAAAAGGCAAATTTCAGTCAGGGAATTCTGGCTCCCATTTGTGCTTGGTGCAAAGTGTCCCCTGAGCTTCCCCCAGGGATTGCTGTGGGATTCCCTGGATCCCTGGTCCTCATCCCTGGGGTGTGGTGGGATTCCCTGGATTTCCGTATTCCTCATTCCTGCGGCACTGTGCGATTCCCTGGATCTGTTCCTCATTCCTGGGCTGCTGTGGGGTTCCCTGGATTTCTCTGTTCCTCATTCCTGGGGCACTGTGGGATTCTCTGGATCTCTCTGTTCCTGATTTCTGGGCTGTTAGGGTTCCCTGGATCTGTTCCTCATTCCTGGGATTCTGTGGGATTCCCTGAATCCCTGTTCCTCATTCCTGGGGTTCCCTGGATTTCTCTGTTCCTGATTCCCAGGGTGCTGTGGGGTTCCCCAGATCCCTGTTCCTCATTCCTGGGGCACTGTGGGGTTCGATCTCTGTTCCTGATTTCTGGGCTCCTAGGGTTCCCTGGATCTGTCCCTCATTCCTGGGATTCCGTGGGGTTCCCTGGATCTCTCTGTTCCTCATTCCTGGGGCACTGTGGGATTCCCCAGATCTCTGTGCCTCATTCCCGGGGTGCTGTGGGGCTCCCTGGATTTCTGTGTTCCCAATTCCTGGGGCGCTGTGGGGTTCCCCGAATCCCTGTTCCTCATTCCTGGGGTTCCCTGGATTTCTCTGTTCCTGATTCCCAGGGCGCTGTGGGGTTCCCTGGCTCTCCCTGTCCCCAATTCCCGGGGTGCAGTGGGTTCCCCGGATCTCTCTATTCCTGATTTCTGGGGTGCTATGGAGATCCCCAGATCCCTCTGTCCCCGACTCGCGGGGTTCTGTGGGTGCAGTTGGCTCCAGCCCCGCTCTCGGGCTGGGACATTTCCCGGCCCCGATTTCCCGCTCCGTTCCCAGCCGGAGCCAGCAGAACAAGAACCCCTCGTTCCCTTGGCCTCGGTGTCAAAGGAGGTCTGTGGGGCCCTGGCAGCTCCTTGGCACCCGAGCCCTCGGCCCCGGGGCTGTCCCCGCGCGGGGCCGATGACAGAAATGGGTCACCTCTCTCACATCCGAGTGCTCCGAGCCACCGGGGCCAGCGGGGCAGGGCCACGGGGCCACTCCTGGCACCCAAATCACCGAAATCTGGGACAAGGCTGAGGGGAGGGCGGTGAATGGACCCCGAGGCCTGGGGCACTGCACAAGCCTTTCATCCAGCCCGGGCCGGGGAAGGTTCTGGCACAAAGGAATGAAAAAAGAACCTTTTGTTTGCCCTGCTCGGGCGAAGAGAGTCCCCTGACCCTTTTTTCATCCTGCACGTGTGCGAAATTCTGGTTTGGAATGAGGGATAGGGGCCTGCTGCAGAAACAACCCCAAACTCCATTCTCAGTCACCACAGAACCAACCGAAAACTCCTTCATCAAATCCTGCAGAACCAACCCCAAATTCCCTTCCCAAATCCTGCAGAACCAACTCCAAACTCCATTCCCAAATCCTGCAGAACCAACCCCAAATTCTCTTCCATAAATGGTGCAGAACCAACCCCAAACTCCTTCTGCAAACCCTGCAGTACCAACCCCAAATTCCCTTCCATAAGTGCTGCAGAACCAACCCAATTCCCTTCCCTAAATCCTGCAGAACCAACCCCAAATTCCCTTCCCCAAACCTTGCAGAACCAACCCCAAACTCCTTCCCCAGACACTGCGGAGCCAACCCCAAACTCCTTCCCCAAATCCTTCAAGACCAACCCCAAATTCCCTTTCCCAAATCCTTCAAAACCAACCCCAAATTCCCTTCCCCAAACCTTGCAGAACCAACCCCAAACTCCTTCCCCAAATCCTTCAAGACCAACCCCAAATTCCCTTTCCCAAATCCTTCAAAACCAACCCCAAATTCCCTTCCCCAGATCCTGCAGAACCAACCCCCAATTCTCCCGTCCTGTAATTCGTTTCCACTGCCACATGTTGAGTATTTCCGGTACGTAAGGAGGTAAAGAAACCTTCTCTTTGCAGAGGAACAGGAGAGAAATAAAAGCTCTCTTTGCAGAGGGAAATGAAATAAATAAACTTTCCCCTCGCGGAGGAAAAAAAGAGAAATAAACCTCTCTGCAGAGGAAAAGGAAATAAATAATCCTTGTCTTTGCAGAGGAAAAGGAGAGAAATAAACGTTCTCCTTGCAGAGGAAAAGGAAAAGAAATAAACCTCTTGGTAGAGGAAAAGGAGTGAAATAAACCTTCCATTTGCAGAGGAAAAAGAGAGAAATAAACGTTTTCCTTGCAGAGGGAGAGAAATAAACCTTCAATTTGCAGAGGAAAAGGAGAGAAATAAACGTTCTCCTTGCAGAGAAAAAGGTGAGAAATAAATGTTCTCCTTGCAAAAGGAAAGAAATAAACCTTCTCTTTGCAGAGAAAAAGGAGTGAAATAAACCCTCTCTTTGCAGAGGAAAAGGAAAGAAATAAACCTTTCATTTGCAGAGAAAAAAGAGAGAAAGAAACCTTCTCCTTGCAGAGGAAAAGGAGAGAAATAAATGTTGTCTTTGCAGAGGAAAAGGAGTGAAATAAACCTTCAATTTGCAGAGGAAAATGAGAGAAATAAACCTTCTCATTACAGAGGAACAGGAGAGAAATAATCGTTCTCCTTGCAGAGGAAAAGGAGAGAAATAAACCTTCCATTTGCAGAGGAAAAAGAGAAAGAAACCTTCTCCTTGCAGAGGAAAAGGAGGAAAATAAACTTTCTATTTGCAGAGGAAAAGGAGTGAAATAAACCTCTCATTTGCTGAGGAACAGAAGAGAAATAATCGTTCTCCTCGCAGAGGAAAAGGCTGGGGCTGGAAGAGCTCCCACTCCAAAAAAATCAAGATCCCAGCGCAGAGAACAGCGCAGGGAAGTCCAAAACCATCCCCGAGATCCGAATTGAGGGATCGAGAGAGAAACAGAATCCCAGGGATTTCTGACTTCCCAAGGGTGGGAAAATCCCTTTTTTCCCCCAACCGAGAGGCAGGTGCTGCTCTCAGGATGAGGAGCTCTGGAGGAAGATGAGCACTAAGATGTTCTGGGGTGGGACAGGTTCCTCTGGACCACCCCAGGAGGACGCGGGCTCTGTGCGATCAAAGCACACCTCGGAACAGATTTGTGCTGTTTCACGCCCCACGGGAGGTGATTTTTGTCTCGTTTACACCTTCAATCTGTTCAGGATTAAAATCCACCTGTGTGTTAAAATCCACCTCCCGTCCTGCTTCCCGCGTCCGGCGTAATTCCTTTATTTTATACAGAGATAAAAGGATACTCTGGATCCCCAAAATTCCCGGGGATGAACCATTTTGGGCTGCAGAGAAGAATTTTTGAGAAGAAATTTTGATAAATTCCAAGAGGGATGATTATTAGCAAATAAATCCAGTTCCTAATTACGCTCCGGGAAAACTGTTGCTTTTTGGGATTGAAGTCAATCCCAAAATTTTATTCCTTACTCACTAAAGTGAGGACAAACCCCTCACAGGAGTGGCAGATATTTATGGGATTTCGATAAACAGGTGAGTTGGGGTTTTTTGGCAAATCACCTGGTTTTTGTCGAACAAACCCTCGTTAGCAGGGAAATATTTCATCGGGATGTTGATTCCTCCACTCCTGCTATGAGTGAGGATAAATCTGATTTTCCTGGATTTTCCTACATTTTCCTACATTTTCTACATTTTTCTACATTTCCTATATTTTCTACATTTCCTACATTTTTCTACATTTCCTATATTTTCTACATTTCCTACATTTTTCTACATTTCCTACATTTTCTGCATTTCCTACATTTTTCTACATTTCCTACATTTTCTGCATTTCCTACATTTTCTACACTTTCTGTATTTCCTGCATTTCCTATGATTTTCTAAATTTCCACACTCAGCCTGCTGAGACTGAGGCTCTTTCAGTCCTTTCCACTTTGCAGAGGAAAAGGAGAGAAATAAACTCTCTCTTTGCAGAGAAAAATGAGAGAAATAAAGCTTGTCTTTACAGAAAAAACATGTGAGAAATAAACCTTCTCTTGCTGAGGAAAAAGAGAGAAAGAAACTGTCTCTTTGCAGAGAAAAAAGAGAGAAATGAACCCTCTCTTTGCAGAGGAAAATGAGAGAAAGAAACCTTGCCTTTGCAGAGACAAACGAGAGAAATAAACTCTGTCTTTGCAGAGGAAAAGGGGAAGAAATAAACTCTCTTTGCAGAGGAAAATGAGAGAAAGAAACTTTCTCTTTACAGAGGAAAAGGAGAGAAATAAACTCATTCTTTGCAGAGGAAAAGGGGAGAAATAAACTCTGTCTTTGCAGAAGAAAATGAGAGAAAGAAACCACTCCTTTGCAGAGAAAAATGAGAGAAATAAACTCGTTCTTAGCAGAGGAAAATGAGAGAAAGAAACTCTCTTTGCAGAGAAAAATGAGAGAAATGAACCTCTCTGGCGCCGGAGATCTCAGTGTTTGTTGGGGCAGCCCAGCCAAACAAATAAAAATGATAACACTAAAAAATCCCCGTGCCCCAGAAGAGATTCCCAGCCCAGCCAAATGATATAAAATAATAAAACAAATCATAACGATAACACTAACAAATCCCCAGAGGGGATTCAACCTGATTTTTGTTGAACAAACCCTCACTAGCAGGGAAATATTTCACTGGGACCTTGATTCCTCCACTCCTGCAATGAGTGAGGATAAACCACTGATTTTCCTACATTTTGGGCAATTTTCACACTCTGCCAGGTGAGACTGAGGCTCTTTCCCCCCGGAAGGTGCCGGAAATTTTAGCGTTCATCAGAGCAGCCCAACCGAACAACATAAAATAATAAAACAAATAATAAATGATAACTCTAAAAAAATCCCCGTGCACAGAAGAGATTCCCAGCCCATCCAAACAACATAAAATAATAACACAAATCATGAACAATAACACTAAAAAAAATCCCCGTGGCCCCAGAAGAGAGTCCGAGGAGTCGGAAGCAGAGCCTGGCCGGAGGCTGCAGCCCCACGGAACCGACGCAGCTGATGGGATTTATCTCCCCTGGACGTCTCACGGCCCAGCCAGGTCGATTCCTCCCCTCATTCCCAGAAAAAATCGCAGCCTTTGGAGCTAATGACGTTCGCAATTCCTCCCCCTGCCCCCGCCTGCAAGGTGGCTCGGGCCTTTTATGCGCACAAATCATTTTATGGTGGTTCGAATCGAATGAGCCGGAGCAGCTCGCGGTAATGCGAGGTGCACTTCAAAGGGAACCTGCCTTCAGTTCCCAGCGCCGCGCGGTTATCGGCCCCGCGATTCCCCGCGATCCTGTTACACCATGGCGAGCCTGGCGGGAGCCTGGGCCTGCTCGCACCGCGCCGCGGAGGAACAGCAGGAAGTTTGGGAGAGGTTTTCTCCAGGCTGGGTTGTGCCGTCGGAGTTTGGGGCTGGGACTCAGGAAAATCAGCACCAGAGTGATTTTTGCCTTTTTTCTTTCCCTTATTTGTAACCTCGCCCATACGGCCCTTTCCACCAGAGAGGTTTTCCGAGGCTGGGTTGCACCATTGGAGTTTGGGGCTGGGACTCGGGAAAATCAGCACCAAAGCGATTTTTGTCCTTTTTCTTTCCCCTATTTGTAACCTTGCCTGTACTTTTGCCAGCCCTTCCCGCCAGAGAGGTTTTCCAACTCTGGGTTGCGCCTTTGGAGTTTGGCGCCAGCACTCAGGAAAACCAGCGCTGGAATGATTTTTGCCTTTTTTCTTTTCCATATTTGTGACTTCGCCAGTACTTTTGCCAACCCTTTCCGCCAGAGAGGTTTTCTCCAGGCTGGGTTGTGCCATCGGAGTTTGGGGCCGACACTTGGGAAAAGGGCAGTGGGAAAATCAGCACCGGAGTGATTTTTGCCATTTTTATTTTCCATATTTGCAACCTCGCCAGTACTTTTGCCAACCCTTTCCACCGGAGAGGTTTTTTCGAGGTTGGGTTGCGCTGTCGGAGTTTGGGGCTGGGACTCGGGGAAAGGGCTGTGGGAAAATCAGCACCAAAGTGGTTTTTGCCTTTTTCCTTTTCTGCACCAGAGTGATTTTTGCCTTTTTTCTTTCCCCTATTTGTAACCTTACCAGTACTTTTGCCAACCTTTTCCACCAGAGAGCTTTTCTTGAGGCTGGGTTGCGCCATTGGAGTTTGGGGCCAACACTCGGGAAAAGGGCAGTGGGAAAATCTGCACTGGAAAGATTTTTGCCTTTTTTCTTTTCCATATTTATGACCTCGCCCATACTTTTGCTGACCCTATCCCCCAGCTGGCAAAACCAAAGATATTCCAGAGCTCCAAGCCCCGCGTGATGCCTTAGGAATTTTTAGGTTCTATTCTTCTTGTACCTGTAGCTTTGGTGTAGATCTTTAGCCAAAACAATTTCCTCTCCAATTTCCCTCCAATTTCAACTCCACAATGGAATGGAAATCCAAGGACACTTTTGCCACCTCAGAGCCCCAAAATATGTGAACAATTCGGGGGAGCAGGCTTGGGGTGGTCCAAATAGCCCGGATATCCTGAATATCCCGAATACCCCAAATATCCCAAATATCCCGAATATCCTGAATAGCCCGAATATCCTGAATATCCTGAATAGCCCAAATATCCTGAATATCCTGAATAGCCCGAATATCCTGAATAGCCCGAATATCCTGAATAGACCAAATATCCCAAATATCCTCAATATCCTGAATACCCCGAAAATATTCCGAATATACCAAACATTCTGAATATCCCGAATATCCCGAATATCCCAAATATCCCAAATATCCCAAATATCCTGAATAGCCTGAATATCCCAAATATCCTGAATATCCCAAATATCCTGAATATCCCGAATATGCAGAATATCCCAAATATCCTGAATAGCCCAAATATCACAAATATCCCGAATACCCCGAATATCCCGAATATCCTGAATAGCCCAAATATCCTGAATATCCTGAATATGCAGAATATCCCAAATATCCCAAATATCCTGAATAGCCCAAATATCCTGAATAGCCCGATTATCCCAAATATCCGGAATATCCTGAATATCCCGAATATCCCAAATATCCCGAATATCCTGAATATCCCAAATATCCTGAATAGCCTGAATATCCCAAATAGCCCAAATATCCGGAATATCCCGAATATCCCGAATATCCCAAATATCCTGAATAGCCCAAATATCACGAATATGCAGATTATCCCAAATATCCTGAATAGCCCAAATATCCAAAATACCCCGAATATCCCAATTATCCCAAATATCCCAAATATCCCAAATACCCCAAATATCCTGAATATCCTGAATAGCCTGAATATCCCAAATAGCCCAAATATCCTGAATATCCCGAATATCCCAAATATCCTGAATATCCCAAATATCCTGAATATCCCAGATATCCCAAGTATTCCCCAATCCCCCCACGGATGAGGGAGGGAAGACCCACAGGGCCGGAACAGCTCCCCAGCTCATCCCTGCAGGAGCAGCTGCCTGCAGGACGGGGCTGGAGCGAATTATCCCCGCGCTGGGTCAGATCCCACAATTTGTCAGACAAGGAGAGGAAAGGAAGGTCAAGGAGAGCCTCCTGTGGGAGGGGAAATAAAAAAACCTGTTGTGCTCCCGCTCAGCTAATCAGGACTCGATGTGGCAGAAAGATGGATGGGATGATGGGAAAATAAACGGAAACAGCGCTGGGAAAGCCTGGGTGGGACGGAGGGGCTGCGGCACCTGTTGGTGCTCGGGGGCTGTGGGGTCTGGGTGGGAACGGCGCCTTTATGGGCTCAGCGCATCCCAAACATTCCGTGGGGTCAGCCGAGGGCACAGGAAACCCCAAATATTCCATGGGGTCAGCCGAGGGCACAGCACACCCCAAACATTCCATAATTTCAGCTGAGGGCACAGCGCATCCCGAACATTCCATAGGGTCAGCCAAGGGCACAGTAAACCCCAAACATTCTATAGGGTCAGCTGAGGTCACAGTGCATCCCAAATATTCCATAGGGTCAGCCAAGGCCCCAGCACACTCCAAACATTCTATAAGGTCATCCGACGGCACAGTGCACCCCAAATATTCTATAGGGTCAGCTGAGGGGACAGTGCATCCCAAATATTCTATAGGGTCAGCTAAAGGCACAGTGCACCCCAAACATTCTATAGGGTCAGCTGAGGGCCCAACACACCCCAAACATTCCATTGGGATGGACAGGGATCCATAGGGAGGGCACAGTGCACCCCAAACATTCCATAGGGTCAGCTGAGGGCCCAGGAAACCCCAAACATTCCCTAGGGTCAGCCAAGGGCCTAACGCACCCCAAACATTCCATGGGGTCAGCTGAGAGCCCAGGAAACCCCAAACATTCCATGGGGTCAGCCGAGGGCCATTCCCAGGCTGGACAAAGCAGATTTTGCCAGGTCGGGGCCTCCCCCGAACCAGAGCAGGGAACCATTTTCCATCCTACGCCAAATCTGGGAATTAAAGGGTTTTGGGGAGGAACCGAGGGATGTTCCCTGCTCCATCCTTCGGGGTGGGAAGGGTTAGGATTTGCCAGGGGGATCCCATAAATCCACACGACGCTTTAGGGTGATGTTTCCTGTGCCAGGTGGGACACATCCCTGAGGCCGCGGAGAGAATTCCTTACAGAACGGGAAAAAAATCCTGGGAGAGCACTTAGATTTTGGGCCTGTGGGGTTTCTTTTCCTGCTGTCCCTACTCCGGTGATGTGGTGGAGATAAATTTAAATGTGAAATATTCAATATTAAACCAGGTCAGTGGAGCAGAACAAATGACTCCTCACAAATGAGATTATCCAACAAATTCAGCTGGAATTTCTCCCGGCATCTCCCAGTTCCCGGAGGTGGCAGCTATTTATAGGATTTCAATACACAGGTGAGTGGGGTTTTTTGGGCACATCACCTGTTTTTGTGGAACAAACCCCCATTAGCAGGGAAATATTTCATCAGAACGTTGATTCCCCTACTCCCGCGATATTCCCACAAAGAATTCCTCAAGCCAAGGACATCCCTCCCATCAAAACGTCCTCAAAGTGGGAATGTTCCGTGGCCAGGGATGGATTTCGTACTCCGGACAGGGAGGAATGGGATGGAGGGGAATGGGATGGAGGGGAATGGGATGGAGGGGAAATGGGATGGAGGGGAATGGGATAGAGGGGAATGGGATAGAGGGGAATGGGATGGAGGGAATGGGATAGAGGGAATGGGATAGAGGGGAATGGGATAGAGGGGAATGGGATAGAGGGGAATGGGATGGAGGGGAATGGGATGGAGGGGAAATGGGATGGAGGGGAATGGGATAGAGGGAATGGGATGGAGGGGAATGGGATAGAGGGGGAATGGGATAGAGGGGAACGGGATAGAGGGGAATGGGATAGAGGGGAATGGGATGGAGGGGAATGGGATGGAGGGGAATGGGATAGAGGGAATGGGATAGAGGGGAATGGGATGGAGGAATGGGATGGAGGGGAATGGGATGGAGGGGAATGGGATAGAGGGAATGGGATAGAGGGAAATGGGATAGAGGGAATGGGATGGAGGGAATGGGATAGAGGGAATGGGATAGAGGGGAATGGGATGGAGGAATGGGATGGAGGAATGGGATGGAGGGGAATGGGATGGAGGGGGAATGGGATAGAGGGAATGGGATAGAGGGAATGGGATAGAGGGAATGGGATAGAGGGAATGGGATAGAGGGAATGGGATAGAGGGAATGGGATGGAGGGGAATGGGATAGAGGGAATGGGATGGAGGGGAATGGGATAGAGGGGAATGGGATAGAGGGGAATGGGATAGAGGGAATGGGATAGAGGGAATGGGATAGAGGGAATGGGATGGAGGGGAATGGGATGGAGGGGAATGGGATGGAGGGGAATGGGATGGAGGGGAATGGGATGGAGGAATGGGATAGAGGGAATGGGATGGAGGGGGAATGGGATGGAGGAATGGGATAGAGGGAATGGGATGGAGGGGAATGGGATGGAGGGGAATGGGATGGAGGGGAAATGGGATGGAGGGGAATGGGATAGAGGGAATGGGATGGAGGGGAATGGGATGGAGGGGAATGGGATAGAGGGAATGGGATGGAGGGGAATGGGACCAAGGAGGAATGGGATAGAGAAAGAATGGGATGGAGGACGAACGGGACAGAGGTGTCCACTCCCACCTGAGCTCCAGGCCCAGGCCTGCGCAGTGCTGCAGCTTCACCCCTCAGCACAGGAGCTGATAACATTGACAGATAAAATAACATTTGGGGAATAACCCAGCTTTTGGGCACTGATTGCAAATGTTGGCTTTTCCAGCTCAACGTTTTACAAATTCTGTTTCCCAGGGATGGTTTCAGCTGTCGCAGGAGGTGCTGCTAAAATCAAATATCAAAATTAACCCAACCCTGCATTTTGCTTCCCTGTTTATCTCCTCCTAACCTTGGCTCTGAGCATGGCTGGGACTCCAGGAATGTGACAAACATTGGGATGGGCTCAGTGCTGGGAGAGTATTTTATATTTTCTATTTTATATTTTCTATTTTCTATTTTCTATTTTCTATTTTCTATTTTATATTTTATATTTTATATTTTATATTTTATATTTTATATTTTATATTTTACATTTTACATTTTACATTTTATATTGTATCTTCTTTATTATTTTTATTTTTTGTAATTAGTATTTTATATTTTGTATATTTTATATTTTATTTTTTATATTTTGTATTTTTTGTATTTTATGTTTTATAAATATTTTCCTGCAATATTTTATCAATATTTCATCAATATTTTCCTCCTTGCAGCCAAACCTCAATGGTGTAAGAGCTGCACTGAACCATTCCGGGGCAGGGTTTGATTTTCCCACCCCTGGGAGATTTTGGGAGCAGATTTCCTGCCGGGATCTGGCTCAGCCAGGCTGGGCTTTAGCAGCAGAGATTTCCTCTGCCAAGAAAAGCTTTTGGGAAAAGCTCAAAGCTTCAAACACCCTGGCACGGCAGAGCCGCTGCTGATTGGTGTAAAAATTCCCCAGAAATTGTATGAAATTGGTGTCCCAGTGCAGCCGGGGCCACCAGAGCCTTTACTGGGCTTTACTGGGCTGGGACCAGAGGGTCGGGGCTGGGAGCACCAACAGAGATTTTGGTCATGCCCTGCTCGGAACGGGAATTTCAGGAGAGAAGTTCTGCTGCTAAAAGCGCCAAGAGGCCTTGTTTGGTTTTGGGGTGATGGGACAGACACTGGGGCTGCCATAAATCAGTGCCAGTCAGACCCCCTTTATCCTATTCTCCCTTTATCCTATTCCTCCTCTATCCCATCCCCTCTATCCCATTCCCCTCTATCCCATTCCCTCTATCCCATTCCCCTCTATCCCATTCCCTCTATCCCATTCCCTCTATCCCATTCCCCCTCTATCCCATTCCCCCTCTATCCCATTCCGTCAGCTCCAAGTTTTGCACTCCGGCACAAAATTCCATGATTTTATCCACGGGATCTCTGGGAGCTGAACCGCGGGGGAACTGCGGGGAGATTCCAGATCGCAGCTCCTTCCCACTGGAAAGGGAATTTCTCAGTAGAAAATCCCGAGTGAAACGGAACGGAATTTCTTTGGCTCTGTTTGGCTGAGGTGCCACAGCCCCGTGCGGTAAAGCATCCCAGAAATTCCCCATTTGTGGGAGCAGCCTCGGGATACTCCCGGATTCCAGAATCGCTGCCAGAATTATTTTTTATGGAGTGGCAGAGGTGTTTTCTGGAATCGCCAGGGGATCCGTCAGGAGAAGGATCGATAAAGCGCCGGCTCACGACTCCTGCCGCCTGTTTTAATTTGGGGATGGAAATGGGAATTTCTCGGAGCGGGGAATTTCCTGGGGATTGGTATGGAAAAATCAGCATCACAATGGGATCCAATCTCGTTGTGCATTCCCAGGAATCCCACAGTGCCCATCCCATAGGAGCCAGCATCCCAAACCCGCCATGCCCACCTGAGCCACCCCCAGGAGCCAAAATTCTCTCTGGGTTCTTTTTGGGAGCAATTTTCGCCAATTTTTGGATGGAAAACCTCGGAGCCTCCTGCACCTGACTCATCCCAGCCCCAGGAAAAAAGAGAGAACCTCTGCACCCAGGAATATTTGTGGAAAATATTCCCAGTGGAGGAATTCCCGAGTGATTTGAGGTCAAAGCGGTTAATTTGGAGAGTTTCATTTTTCTTTCTGATGGTGAAATAATGGAAATAAGCACCGAGGGCTGGTGGTGACTTGCCCCAAACACGGAACAGCTTTAGGAAAACCAGTCCACAACTGGGAATGTCCAGGACAAGGACTAATTCCAAATCCTCAGCCCCGTGGCTGCTGGGCCTGGTGGCTTTTGTGACATCAGCACCACTCGGAGAGGTCATTCCTACACTTACGGAAGAATCTCCTGGAAAAAAGGATTTTCCCACTGGAAAACACAGCACAAACGAATTCCCCAATTTTTTATGGGAAAGGAGTTGTTCTGGGAAAAAGTCTCCGTGCCAGGAATGCCAGGGAGAAAAGTTTCAAAGCTGTCACAGGATCCCATTCCGAGGTTTTTTTACCACATCAAAACTGTGACATCACCCGCGAGATAATTACAAAAACGGGCGGAAAATCCCGGAAAACATCCGAGATCAAAATCAAAGCTCCCGCTAAATTAACTGAGCGAATTCCTGTTAATTCCCGAATCCATGAATGCTTTCTGGGGGGTGGGAAGGGAGCGGATGGGTGAGAATTCCTCTGGTTTGGGGCCCTGACTCAGGACATTGCCTCGCATGAGGACAAATCCCGGGAATTTCCACTCCCATCCCGATTCCCCCGGAAATCCACGGGCTGGCTCATCCCTGCCTCTGCTCGGTTTGGGATTAACCTGTTAACAGCTCCTCCCTTCGGAATTCTGAGCTGGAATTCCGCACCCCGAACACCCAAACACCGCCATGACCCGGCCAAAACTCCTGGGATTTTCCGAGAAACCGGAGCCGGGAGCGGCTCAGCCCAAAGCCCGGCTGCTCGCTCAGCTCGTGGGGTTTATGAGCTGTCAACGTGTCGGAATTCCCGTTATCCCGACAGCTGCGGGCCCAGCCGGGGAGGGCTGAGATTCCCAAAGGGAGGAGGGCACGGAATGGGAGCCCCCGGGATGGGGAGAAGGAGCAGAGCTCAGGGGGTTCAGCTTCCGCGGGGAGAAGGAGAGAGGAGAGGTGGACAAACGGACCTGGACTGGGCCAGGGGGGTCCGGGTGGGATTTGGGATGGGAATGGGAATGGGAATGGGAATAGGAATGGGAATGGGAATGGGAATGGGAATGGGAATGGGAATAGGAATGGGAATGGGAATGGGAATGGGAATAGGAATGGGAATGGGAATGGGAATGGGAATGGGAATGGGAATGGGAATGGGAATGGGAATAGGAATGGGAATGGGAATGGAAATGGGAATGGGAATGGGAATGGGAATAAGATGCAGGAATAGGGATAGGGATAGGAATAGGAATAGGAATAGGAATAGGAATAGGAATAGGAATAGGAATAGGAATAGGAATAGGAATAGGAATAGCAATGGGAATGGAAATAGGAATAGGAATGGACATAGGAATGGGAATGGACATAGGAATGGGAATAGGAATAGCAATGGAAATAGGAATAGCAATGGAAATAGGAATAGCAATGGGAATAGGAATAGGATGCAGGAATGGGAATGGGAATAGGAATAGGAATAGGAATAGGAATAGGAATAGGATTAGGAATAGGAATAGGAATAGGAATAGGAATAGGAATAGGAATAGGAATAGCAATAGAAATAGGAATAGGAATAGGAACAGGAATAGGGTGCAGGAAGAAGCGACCCCCAAGCTGTGATGCAGGGGATGAGCAGAACAAGGAGCAGATGTGGGGCAGCTCCCTCCCATCCCTTTCTGGGGTCACAGACCCCTCCTGGCCTCTGCCCCACCTCACACCGGAGCTCTGGGACAAGGAGCACTGACAGATGTTGGAGAGGCCCTCCATGGACTCAGGGAATGGATCCCAGAGTGCTTTGGGCAGAAAGGACCTGAAATCCCACCCAGTGCCACCCCTGCCCTGTCCAGGGACACCTCCCACTGTCCCAGAGTGCCCCAGCCCTGTCCAGCCTGGCCTTGGACACTTGCAGGGATCCAGGGATCCACAGCTTCTCTGGGCACCTGTGCCAGGGCCTCCCCACCCTCATGGGCAGGAATTTCTCCCAAAATCCCATCTAAACTCTCTCTCTTTTTGATTAAACTCATTCCCCCTTGTTCTGTCCCTCCCTGCCCTGCAAACACCCCCAGGACCCCTGAGCTGAGCTGGCCCTGCTGCTTTAGGGCTGTTTTTAACCCAAACCCCTCTCCAGCCTTAAAAACCCCACCGAGACACAAGAGGAACCCCGAGCTGGGGGAGATTCCCTGCTCGATGTGTCCATGAGGATTTTCGTGGTGTGTGGCTATTTTTTTTCCGCCAGAACTTGACTGAGCGATGTTCGCAGATCCCGAGGGCCGGTGGAGGATCTGCCCTGATACCCAGAAAATCCCACAAGGGCTGGCAGCCTCCCAAGCAGTGGGAAGAGGCCGTGGGTGCCAGGCTGCTGGAATGAGAAAGGCAGCAGGAATGTGCCTGGGAGAGCAGCTGCTGCACAGCCTGGGAGCAGGGAGGGACGGGGAGATCCCAGCCTGGGGTGAGGGAAAGCTTCTTTTTCATTATTTATTAGTTTTTAGCTTATTATTTATTTAGTTATTATTTGTTAATTTTTCTACTCAGCTTTCCCTGCCTCTCTCCTTTCTCCCAGCCTTGCCACAGCACCTTGGAGAAGGACCTGGCTCTGGTTTGTGCTGTCCCCGGAATTTTGGGATTCTTCCCCATCGTCCTCGTGAGACCCTCACCCCATCCCGAGGAGTTCCCTAAACTCCACTCTCCCTCCAAACCATTTTCTCCAAGCTCATTTTCCACAGGAACATCCATTTTTCATCCCCTCGCTCAACAACTCGTGTCCACCTACACGAGGAATGAGGGCAAAGTACGCGAAACAAAAATGGGGGAATTCACACATTCCATTCCCTTAATGAGCCACATTCCCAAGCTCCAAATATCCCCGACCCTACAAAGCACCAAATTCACACTTTTGAACTCTCTGGGCCAAGACCAAAGCCAGAACAAGACTTCAGTTTTGCCAGATTTCCCTTTCCAGTCTCCACAGCCTTGGCGGGTCTGGGAAAATCTGGGATTTCTCAGGAGGAAGCTGGAGGGAGGTGACAGCACCTGCCACAGTGCTGGGAATTCTGGGCAATTTTTTGGGAAAAGTCCTTAACCAAGAGCAGGCGACGCCCCCATTCCCAGACATGCGAGGAGAAAACCCCAAAACTCCTCAGTAGTTCTGGCTCCTGAGGGAGCACATCCCTATCCCGAGACCCAGAGGCAAACCCAGCCTGGTTTCCTTTGGAAAAACTCATTCAGGGAGCGGGACAGAACCTGGAGGGCCCTTTCCCTGCTCTCCCAGTGCCCAGAATTCCCACAGCTCCTCCCGAGAGCCCCACGAACAGCGGGGGTCTCCATTCCCCTGCTGTATCCCATCAGTGGATGTCAGAATTCCCCTCTCCAAACCCTCCCTTCCCTCTCCTCCCCTCTCCTGCCCCCTTTTCATGCTCTCCAGAGATCCAAGAGGAAAAAAATCCCCAAAACTTGTCTGAAAATCCCCTCCGCCGAACTTGCAAGCTTTGCAGAATCTGATCCGCTCCCCTGGGCCAGGCTGGGAAATGTGGGATCGCTCCAGCCGGGAATAAACACACGCCGCGTCCTCGCGGGAAAACAGAGGGATTGTCTCCGAGAGAAATTGTGTCACCGAGGGAAACTTTGGCTCTGGATCCCACCCTGGATTCAAACCCTGCAGCTGGCACCTCTGCAGGCGCCAAATCCGAAGGGCCTCTCGAAATCCGTGGGAATGCGGACGAGTTGGACGGGACCCATGGAGGCCGAGATGTGGAGCTGGGTTTGAGCTCAGCTCCCACCTTGGAGCAGCCTCGCACCCAGCTCCTCTCCAAGGGGAAGTGACTCCCGAAGAGTTTTGCTTTTTCTGTATTTCTCCTGAATCCATAGCTCTGGGAATACCATCCCAGAGTTCTGGAGCTCCTGGTGTTTTTCCGACCCTTTCTCCCAAATTTCAGAGCCATAATTCACCTTCTAACACATCCCTGAAAGGCTCTTTAGCCTTATTCCCAAGAAGAAGAACATTTTGTTTCCAACTGCAACCCGAGAAGACAGAACAAAAAAATGGGGCTGAGAAACCCTTGGGGCTGACCAGGGGTGAGCTCCTGGGACAACTCAACCTCTGATGGGAGGTACCTGTTAGATATCCCAATTAATCAGCTATCCCAATTAATCAACATTATCAAATGTAGAAATCCCATGACTGGGTGTGCCCACGGCCACGAGGACACCTGGAAGCTTCCAGATCAAGGTCTCTTTCTAATTGGATTGTTTGAACGCTTTTGCAAAGGTTTTTCTCTATTGAGAAGAGGCAAGAGTTCCGGGCAGGGTTCCAGGGTTAGGCTGGGGTGTGCAGGGTTAGGCCAGAGTGTGCAGGGTTAGGGTGCAGGGTTAGGCTGGGGTGTGCAGGGTTAGGCTGGGGTGTGCAGGGTTAGGCTGGAGTGTGCAGGGTTAGGCCAGGGTGTGCAGGGTTAGGCCGGGGTGTGCAGGGTTAGGCTGGAGTGTGCAGGGTTAGGCTGTGCAGGGTTAGGCTGGGGTGTGCAGGGTTAGGCTGTGCAGGGTTAGGCTGGGGTGTGCAGGGTTAGGCTGGAGTGTGCAGGGTTAGGCTGTGCAGGCTTAGGCTGGGGTGTGCAGGGTTAGGCCGGGTTAGGCTGGGGCATGCACATTAGGCTGGGGTGCACAGGGTTAAACTGGGATGGCCAGGGATAAGCCAGAGTTAAGCCAGGATGTGTGGAGATAGGCTGGAGTTTGGCCGGGATGTGCAGGGTTAGGCTGGGCTGTGCGGGGTTAGGCCGGAATGTGCGGGGTTAGGCCGGAATGCATGAAGTTAGGCCGAGGTGCACAGGATTAAGCTGACACATGCAGTGTTAGGCCAGAGTGTGCAGGATTAGGCCGCGGCTAGGCCAGGATGTGCGGGATTAGGCCTGGGTTAGGTCAGAGTGCATGGGGTTGGGCTTGGGTGCGAAGGATTAGGTCAGGGCTGGGCTGGGATATGTGGGGTTCAGCTGGGGTTAGGCTGTGGTGGCTGGGGTTAGGCCGGGATGTGCAGGGTTGAGTTGGGGTCAGGCCAGGCTGTGCAGGGTTAGGCTGTGGTGGCTGGGGTTAGGCCGGGCTGTGCGGGGTTAGGTTCGGGTTAGGCTGGGCTGTGCAGGGTTAGGTTGGGGTTAGGCCGGGCTGGCCGGGGTTAGGCCATGGTTAGCAGGGTTAAGCCATGGTTAGGCCAGGCTATGTGGGATTAGACAGGGGTTAGGCTGGGCTGTGCAGGGCTAGGCCTATGTTAGGCCACAGTGTGCAGGATCAGGCCATGGTTAGGCCGGGCTGTGCAGGGCTAGGCTGGGGTTAGGCCACAGGGTGCAGGATTAGGCCGTGGTTAGGCTGGGCTCTGCAGGGTTAGGCCAGGCTGTGCAGGGTTAGGCCGCAGTGTGCAGGGTTAGGCTGGGCTGTGTGAGGTTAGGCCGGGGTGGCCAGGGTTAGGCCGCAGTGTGCAGGATCAGGCCGTGCCTAGGCTGGGCTGTGCAGGATTACACTGGGGTTAGGCCAGGCTGTGCAGGGTTAGGCTGCAGTGTTCAGGGTTAGGCTAGGCTGTGCGAGGTTAGGCTGGGGTTAGGCTGGGGTCTGCAGGACCAGGCTGTGCCCAGGCCGGGCCTTACCTGGACGCGAGCCTCGGTGAGCTTGGTGCGCTGGGCCAGCTCCTCGCGGGTGTAGATGTCGGGGTAGTGCGTCCTCTCGAAGGCTTTCTCCAGCTCCTCCAGCTGCTCCGCCGTGAACGTGGTGCGGCTGCGGCGCTGCTTCCGCTTCAGCGGCAGGTCCGGCTCCGACTCCACGTCTGAGCCCTCGTCCAGGCGGTTCCCTGCCAAAGGGAAATGCCATGTCAGGATGGGGGCTCGGTCCCGCGGGGAAAAGATTGGAAAGGTTAAAGAGCAAGGTGGAGTTGGCTCGGTGTGCTGAATGGAATCAGGAATATCCTTGGAATCGGGAATTTTGGTTGCACTGTTTTAGAACCTTTCAGTTCTTCCTCACAGAGAGTGGAGATAAACTGCATTCTTTTACTTTCTTAATCTCTGTGTTTGGTGTTAGGTGTTATTTGGTTGTGACCAATGGTTTTGGGAGGTGGATTCTTTGCTGACCAACAGTTGCTAGAATATGAATGGATATCAAAGAGGTTTCTTGTAAATAAACTTTCCCTTTTCGCCATCTTGGTTCGTCTGCCTGAATTCTCTCAGCCAGCCTCTGCAACCCTTGGGGATTCTAAAGCCACACTGGAATATTCCAGTTTGGGCTGGAAAGGCCTCAGATTCCTCCGGTGCCACCCGTGCCATGGCAGGAACACCTTCCACTGTCCCAGGCTGCTCCGAGCCCTGTCCAACCTGGCCTGGGACACTCCAGGGATGGAGAATCCACAGTTTCTCTGTACAAACTGGGCCCCACCACCCTCACCCCACACCCTCTGCTTGTGGGCAAAACACACAAGTGGTGGCACTTTTATGGCATTTCCTACTACTTTTTTCCCACGTTGCAAAGTAAACCCTGGAAAATCAAAATTCCTGCTTGTAGTCCCGGATTCCAATTGTTACAGAGAAACAACTTCAAGCCCTTGACTTATTCCAAGGAATTTCCTTTTTTTCTTTAGTGGAAATTCCTGTTTCAGAGCTGCCCTGAAAAAGGCAGGAACTGAAATGCTGTCAACAAACGACATTTTTACTTTTGCTGCCCAAAGTTTTATCGAGCTTTGGGGTTTGAGATTTCAGTTTTCAAAACTTAGGAAGGAAAAAAGAAACAAGTGGGAATTTTTGCAGATGGGAAATACTTTTCCCCCTTCAGCTTCAGCCGCAGGTTGAGCTGAGCTGCTCAGCTCTTCAATTCCCAAATTTCCTACAGAATTCAGACACCACCAAGTCCTTTCTTGATGTTAAATCCCTTATTCCTCCACCTTCACTTTCCCCGGATTTTGTCCTCTCCCTTCTCCCGGCCCCGACCCCAGTGCCAGGTGTTGCCTCCCGAGGCTCTCGCGGCCCCAGAGGAGCACAGCTGGAATAAATAAACCTGGGTTTGCTCTGTGGCTTTGGCTGGGGATCGAGCCAAGGGCCCACATGGGTTTTGGAGGAGCTGGGACTCCAATGTCGCTCTTCTGGAGCAATCCCCGGTTCCAGAGGTATTCCATGGGCAATTTATGGGTTCCTGGGGATTTCGGGGGGTCTCAGCCAGGCCCAGACTCGTGACTGCCCCAAAACATGTCCGCAGTGCAAGGCTGCAGAAAAGGGACACACAAAACCCACAAGGGGAGAGCAGCTTTTCCCTCTTTCCGTGTCACTTTTCCCTCTTTTCCTGTTGCTTTTCCCTCCCCCTGACACTCTTCCCTCTTTCCCTGCTGCTTTTCCCTCTTTCCCTGCCGTTTTTCCCTCTTCCCCTGACACTTTTCCCGCTTTCCCTTCTGTTTTTCCCTCTTTCCCTGTCACTTTTCCCTCTTTCCCTGCTGTTTTTCCCTCTCTCCCAAGGAAACAGGATTCACTGGATTAATTGATTTTTCCCTGTTGTTTTCCACAGGAACAGCCCAGCCCCACTGAGAGCCAGAACCAAACCGTGCTCCCAGCAAAGTCCTCTCTCTCTCGGGTGAACCTTTGCTAATTTCGGATTAAAGCGGCGCTTACACAAACCCAACTCGACCATAAAGTTCCCTGAAGTCCCTAACAGCATTTTCCAGCCTTTCCCCCCCCCCCCTTTTTTTGTTCGGCTCCCATATAATCATCACCCAAAAATCTGCCTCTCTCCTTGGCAGCGCCGGGAGCCGCAGCTGTGAATTCCCGACAGCTGCAGGGGTTTGGGGGTGGGAGCAGAGTTCCCCCCGGAGCCGCCTCCCTCGGGCTGAGATCACCGCAGAGAGCCTCTGCATTCCAAACAAAATTCCCTTCACGGCCTGGGGCTTTTGGAGAAGGTTCTGGAGTCGGGGGAGCTCTGTTTTGGGGGAAAAAAACATCCCTTGGAGAGGTTTTCCCTGCTCTGGGCTCTGGCTTCCCGAAAAACGCCTGACACGCATTGGGCTCTTAAATCCGAACCCTTTTATTTCTGAATTCCTCCCCCAAATCACAGAGACATGCCCTGATGGCTTCAGAGTAGCAGCACCTGCCCCGTGTTTGAAAGATCCTAAAAAAAAAAAAAAAAAAATTCTAAAAGATTTCGAAGTTCTCCCGCATATAGCCAGAATTTGTTTCTAAATGAGGGTTTTTTTGGGGGAGGGATTTTTCTTTTTTATTTTTTGGGGGGGATTTGGGAAGACCTGGAGTCTCCAAGAGAAGGAACATCTGTGCTCCACATCTGGGCCCCAGATGATCGGGGGCAGGCACATCTGGGCTGTGGAGGAGCTTCGGCTGTGCAAAGGCACATCTGGAGAGCTCCAGAAAATTCCCTAAAACTCCCTAAAAACCGGAGTCGCTCCGTTATCCATGAGCTCCTCCTCTCCTCCCATCCCGGGATCCTGATCTCCCCAGGTACAGGGAAAACCACAGAGGGTGGAGGGAAAACCACCCAGGAAAGATCTGGGACAAATTCCACCTCCATCACTTCCCTTGGGAACGGAAAACACCCAGAGGTCCTTCCCCAGCTCCCGCTAAAGGATCCCAAATTTCTCCACGAAGTTTTGGGAGGGATTGTCCCCATCTGGAGCCCTTCCCCAGCTCCCGTTAAAGGATCCCAAATTTCTCCCTGAAATTTTGGGATTGTCCCCATCTGGAGCCCTTCCCCAGCTTCTGCTAAAGGATCCTGACTTCTCCATGAAGTTTTGGGATTGTCCCCATCTGGAGCCCTTCCCCAGCTCCCGTTAAAGGATCCTAAATTTCTCCATGAAGTTTTGGGATTGTCCCCATCTGGAGCCCTTCCCCAGCTCCCGTTAAAGGATCCTAAATTTCTCCATGAAGTTTTGGGATTGTCCCCATCTGGAGTCCTTCCCCAGCTTCTGCTAAAGGATCCTGATTTCTCCATGAAGTTTTGGGATTGTCCCCATCCCTCCCCACCCCCGATTCCGGGGTGAGGAGCATTGGGATGATCCATAGGAACACTATCAGGGTAAACCTCGCCATGCCTGAGTTTCCCAACAGCTCCCGCTGGGCGTCATCCCGATTTTCCAGCGGAACTCGCCCGCTGACCCCGGGCTCCGGGCAAGGCTGGGAACGGCGGCCGCAGCTCCCGGTGCCAGCCCCGAGATCCCGACTACAAAGCCGGGAGGGAGAGCGGGAGCAGTCCCAGGGAACGCCGGGGAGCAGCTGGTCCCACGCGGAGCAGCTGCTGCTGTCAGGCAGGGAGGCGGGAAGGGGCCGGGAATGCTTTCCAGCTGGGATGGAGCTGCCATCCCACACAGCCCACCCCACACACCCCACACAGCCCACCCCGCACACCCCACACATCCAGCACAGCCCACCCCACACACCCCACACAGCCCACCCCGCACACCCCACACAGCCCACCCCACACATCCCGCACAGCCCACCCCACACACCCCACACAGCCCACCCCACACATCCCACACATCCCGCACAGCCCACCCCACACACCCCACACAGCCCACCCCACACATCCCACACAGCCCACCCCACACACCCCACACAGCCCACCCCATACACCCCACACAGCCCACCCCACACATCCCACACACCCCACACACCCCACACACCCCACACACCCCACACACCCCACACAGCCCACCCCACACACCCCACACAGCCCACCCCACACACCCCACACAGCCCACCCCACACATCCCACACAGCCCGCACAGCCCACCCCACACACCCCACACAGCCCACACAGCCCACCCCACACACCCCACACAGCCCACCCCACACATCCCACACAGCCCACCCCACACACCCCACACACCCCACACAGCCCACATCCCTGAGCTGCCCCACACACAGCCCCCAGGAAGGGTTTTAGGAAATCTCTCGCCCGGGAATTGATGGGAGTGAGGTGGATGGTCCTGGGGGTCAAATCCCAATCCATTCCATCTCCGCTCGGCCGTGGAATCCGAACAGGATTCCGGGAGAAGTTTTCTTTTGGCTAAAGGGTCGGTTTGGGATCCACAGAGGCCCAAAATTCCCCTCTGTTTTCCACTGTCAAAATCGCTCCTTTTGAACAAATCCCTTCATCCCTCTGAGCTTGGGGGTCTCTATTTTTCTCTATTTTCCTCTATTTTTCCACATTTTTCTCTATCTTTCCATGTTTTTCTCTATTTTCCCATTTTTTCTCTATTTTTCTCTATTTTTCCACATTTTTCTCTATCTTTCCATGTTTTCCTCTATTTTTCCATATTTTTTCTCTTTTTCCATATTTTTCTCTATCTTTCCATGTTTTTCTCTTCTCTCTTTTTCCATGTTTTTCCATATTTTTCTCTCTTTTTCTCTCTTTTTCTTTGTTATCCCCTATTTCCCACTATTTTTCCCCTATTTTTTCCTCCATTTTTCCCTATTTCCCATTCCCAACCAGCTGGAATATCCTGGATGATCCATCCCTGCGATCTCCCTGAAGCTCCTGTGCCATGGGTTTTCTGAAGGGATTCATCCCTATCCCAAACCCTTCATTTTTCCCAGCCTATCCCCGTGGAAGGGAACTGGGAAACCTAAAGAGAGAAGGGAAAACCGGGAGAGAGGAAAAATCAGGAGAGAAGGAAAAATCGGGAGAGAAGGAAAATCAGGAGAGAAGGGAAAATCAGGAAAGAAGGAAAAATTGGGAGAGAAGGGAAAATATGGAGAGAAGAAAAGACAGGAGAGAAGGGAAAATCAGGAGAGAAGGGAAAATGAGGAAAGAAAGGAAAATCAGAAGAAGAAAAGCCAGGAGAGAAAGGAAAATGAGGAGAGAAGGGAAAATGAGGAGAGAAGGAAAAGTTGGGAAAGAAGGGAAACCAGGAGAGAAGGGAAAATCAGGAGAGAAGGGAAAATCAGGAGAGAAGGGAGAATCAGGAGAGAAGGGAAAATTGGGAGAGAAGGAAAATCAGGAAGGAAGAAAAGCCAGGAGAGAAGCACGTGGGTTACGGGACACGTGCTCATCCCTCTGTATTTGGGTTTTTTAGGAGTGATTCCATTGGTTTTTTATTCCTTTTCCAGTGTAACTGAGAATTTCCACTGAGAAATTCTCATTTCTCTGTGGCTCAAAATGAGAATCTCCAACTGCCCCAATCCCTTTGCTTTCAGGAATAAATCAGAATTCCAATGGAGGACTCCAGTGGGGAGGGGAGTGGAGGGGAAGGTGACAAGGGGAAGCCAGGCCTCATCCTGGGGCCCATTCCAGCACCAGGAAATGTGGGAATTCTGGCCCCAAATTCCCATTCCTGAGCAGGGCTGCTGGTTCGGGTTGGGGACAAGGAGCAGGAGCTCTTCGGAGGGGTTTGCAAGGAGCAGGAGGAAACTGGAAGTGGGGAAAGGACTGGGAAAATCCGTCTGGAATCAGGGTCTGGCCATGTCCCCCCCGCCCCACGCCCTGCTCCCCATTTCCCTTCCCTCCTCTTGGCCCTGGAGTTAAACTAATCCACAGGATTAGGTGGGATGGGCCCCGGGGAGGCTCTCCAGGCTCATCCTGATCCTGGGATGCTCCTCAAGGAGCCGCAGCCTGGTCCTGGAGCCCCTGGAGCCTCCCGCCGGGATCGGCAGCGGCGCAGGCGTGGGGGCGCATTCATTACGGGATTTGTCTGGGGCGAAGGGGAGCGCAGCTCCCTCGGCTCATCCCCACCCTCCCCACCTTCCTGCCAGCTGCGCCAGCCCAAAATTCACCGGAGAGATGGCTGGGGAGGGAGAGGGACTGGGGAGAGAGAGGGACTGGGGAGGGAGAGGGATTGGGGAGAGAGAGGGACTGGGGAGAGAGAGGGATTGGGGAGGGAATGGGATCAGGAATGGAGTGGGATCGGGGATGGAATGAGATTGGGGAGGGAATGGGATCGGGGATGGAATGGGATTGGGGACAGCGCATGACTGGGGAGGGAAAGGGATTGGGGATGGAGAGGGATTGGAGAGGGAAGGGGATCAGGGATGGAGCGGGATTGGGGATGGAATGGGACTGGGGAGGGAGAGGGACTGGGGATGGAATGGGATCAGGAATGGAGTAGGATCAGGAACGGAGCATGATCAGGAATGGAGCAGGATTGAGGATGGAACAGGATCAGGAATGGGACGGGATTGGGGATCGAATGGGATAGGAATGGAGCGGGATCGGGGATGGACGGGGATCAGGAATAGAATGGGATCAGAAATGGAGCAGGATTGGGGATGGAGCAGGATCAGGAAAGATGGACCTGGATCAGCTTCAAGCTGCTCCCAACCCAACCCAGCCCAACCCAGCCCAACCCAACCCAACCCAACCCAACCCAACCCAACCCAACCCAACCCAACCCAACCCAACCCAGCCCAACCCAACCCAACCCAACCCAACCCAACCCAGCCCAACCCAACCCAACCCAACCCAACCCAACCCAACCCAACCCAGCCCAGCCCAACCCAACCCAACCCAACCCAACCCAGCCCAGCCCAACCCAACCCAACCCAACCCAACCCAACCCAGCCCAACCCAACCCAACCCAACCCAACCCAACCCAACCCAGCCCAGCCCAACCCAACCCAACCCAACCCAACCCAACCCAGCCCAACCCAACCCAACCCAACCCAACCCAACCCAACCCAACCCAATCCATGATTACAGCTGAGGTCCTGCCATGGAGCAGAAGGGGACTCTTTGGGATTCGGGCACGGAGGAATCCCTGGATGTCCTTTCCCCTCTCCAAGTGCATTCCCAGACCCCAAAGCCCAACAATTCCCACAGCACACACAACAAAGCCTCCGGGCTTGGAACGTGCCTTTGCCCACTAAACAGAGGAGAAATAGAGGAAAAGGAGAGGAAAAGAGGGAAAAATCCAGAAAAATAGGGAAAAATAGATGAAAAATATGGAAAAATTGAGGGAAAACACAGGAAAATAGAGAAAAATATGGAAAAGTAGAGGAAAATAGAGAAGAATATAGAAGAATAGGGGAAAATAGGGAAAAATAGAGGAAAACAGAAAAACATGGGAAAATAGGGGAAAATAGGGGGAAATATGGGAAAAGAGGGAAAAACAGAAAACCAGAGGAAAAAGAGAGAAAAATATAGAAGACTAGAGAAAAATAGAGGAAAACACAGAAAAATAGAGAAAAAACATAGAAAAATAGATAAAATATAGAAAAAAATAGAGGAAAAATAGGGAAAAATAGGGGAAAATGGGGAAGAATATAGAAAAACAGAAAAACAGAGAAAAATATGGGAACATATGGGAAAATTAGGAAAAATAGGGGAAAATAGAGGAAAAAGAGAGGAAAACCAGGGGAAAATAGAGGAAAACAGGGAAAAATAAGGAAAAACAGAGGAAAAACAGAGGAAAATAGAGAAAAATATGGAAAAATAGGTCCAGATCTGTCCCACACGCAGCACAAAATCCCAACGCTTTCCGCTCCTTCCAGAGGCCAACAAAACCAACGCATCCCTAACATTTTGGGGGGAAAAACGGGGGGAGAGGGAGGGAGGGCAAACAGGGAGCCACGTCCCCGGCAGCCTTTGTGAATTCCCTGAGCGCAAACAGATGGAATATCCATCAACCCCGGCCCTCTTTTCTTCCCTTTCAACTTTTCCTGGTCCTCGCCTCCCTGCCCCCTCCGCCCCTCGCCCCTTTCTTCGCGCTTTTGTTCGCCCTTTTCAGGCGGCCCGAGGTAATGGGGCCGGCCCCGCTCCGGCACATCTGGGAAGTCCATAAAAGGCCCCTCTGGCACTTGGATATTCATGGATGGCCTCGTGCCTGCGGCAGGCGCGGGATCGGGGAGGGAGGGAGGGTCCCGAGGGGTCCTCCGATCCTGCTGGAAGAGAGGGCCCGACAGCGATCCCGAAATCTGGGGGCGAAGATGGGATCAGGGAGGGGGGAAGTTCCACTGACTTTCCTCCCTTTTTCTGGAGTTTCCCACTTTTTGGGGTTTTTTTGGCTTTATTCCCTTCTGGTCCTTCCCGAGGATTCCTGCTGGGGAGGGTGGGGAGGGATGGGCAAGGGGAGCTGGGAACCTGCTGGCGTTGGGAATGGGGGATCTGATCCCGGAAAAATCCCTGGGTTTCCACAGGGATGGGAGATCTGATCCTGGATCACCCTTGGATTTCCAAGAGGGATAGGAGATCCGATACAGGATAAATCCCTGCACTTCCAGCAGGGATGGGAGATCCAGTCCCGGATAAAGCCCCGGATTTCCAGCAGAGATGGGGGATCTGATCCTGGATCTCCCCTGGATTTCCAGATGGGAAATCTGACCCCAGATCACCCCTGGATTTCCAGCAGGGATGGGAGATCCAGTCCCAGATAAATCCCTGGATTTCCAGCAGGGAAGCCCAGCCTGGATCCCCAGCCTGCAGGGACCGGTGCGGGTGTGGCACGTGGGGTTGGAAAAACAGGAAATGCTGGACCAGAGGGCCAAATTCCCTATCTGTGTTTATCCTGGGGTTGGAAAAATGGGGAGTGCTGGAGCAGAGGGCAGAATTCCCTATCCATGTTCATCCTGGCATGATGGGATTGGGCTTGAGGCTCTTGGCAGAGCCCGGGGCAGCTCTGTGGCCTGGGCCTGGCTGCTCCTCCTCGTGCTCCATGGTTTTCCATATTTTTGCATATTTTTCTCAATTTCCCCCTATTTTCCCTAATTTTTCCACATTTTTCCATATTTTCCCTCTATTTTCTGATATTTTCCCTCTATTTTTGTGTATTTTCTCACTATTTTCTTATATTTTCCCCTATTTTTCTCTATTTCCCCCTATTTCCCCCTCTATTTTTCCCTGGTTTTCCTTATTTTTCCCTATTTTCCCCTATTTTTCTATATTTCCCTATTTTCCCCCACTTTCCTCAATTTTCCACTATTTTTCCTTCTTTTTCTCTATTTTTCCCTATTTCCTTGTGTTTTCCACAAATTTTACACATTTTTCTATATTTTCCTCTATCATCCATCTATTTTTCCATATTTTCCCTAATTTTCCATCTTGTTCTCTATTTCCCCCGTACTTTTCCCATATTTTCCTCTATTTTCCCATATTTCCAGCCCCATTTGGTTTGAGGCTGGCACTCCTCGATCCCTGCCGGATTGGGCTGCAGCCCGATCCCAATCCCGATCCCGATCCCGATCCTGATCCTGATCCTGATCCTGATCCCAATCCTGATCCTGATCCTGATCCCAATCTCGATCCCGATCCCGATCCCAATCCCGATCCTGATCCTGATCCTGATCCCAATCCCGATCCCAATCCCACCCCTCCTGTCCCAGTCCTGGCCCGGAAGGCAAGGCAAGGCAAGGCAAGGCAAGGCAAGGCAAGGCAAGGCAAGGCAAGGCAAGGCAAGGCAAGGCAAGAGGAAAGGAAAGGAAAGGAAAGGAAAGGAAAGGAAAGGAAAGGAAAGGAAAGGAAAGGAAAGGAAAGGAAAGGAAAGGAAAGGAAAGGAAAGGAAAGGAAAGGAAAGGAAAGGAAAGGAAAGGAAAGGAAAGGAAAGGAAAGGAAAGGAAAGGAAAGGAAAGGAAAGGAAAGGAAAGGAAAGGAAAGGAAAGGAAAGGAAAGGAAAGGAAAGGAAAGGAAAGGAAAGGAAAGGAAAGGAAAGGAAAGGAAAGGAGAAAGAAAGAGAGAAAGAAAGAGGAAGATGGAAAGAAAGAAGGAAAGAGTGAGAGTGAGAGAGAGAAAGAGAAGGAAGGAAGGAAGGAAGGAAGGAAGGAAGGAAGGAAGGAAGGAAGGAAGGAAGGAAGGAAGGAAGGAAGGAAGGAAGGAAGGAAGGAAGGAAGGAAGGAAGGAAGGAAGGAAGGAAGGAAGGAAGGAAGGAAGGAAGGAAGGAAGGAAGGAAGGAAGGAAGGAAGGAAGGAAGGAAGGAAGGAAGGAAGGAAGGAAGGAAGGAAAAGAGAGAAAGAGAGAAAGAAAGAGAAAGAAAAGAAAGAAAAGAAAGTAATCCCTGCTCCCGCTCCTTTATCAGCTCTGGCATCTGGCGCAGGGCCCTGCCCGCATTGTCTCACCTTGGGCTGAACAAAACACGAGATTTTTTTTGTGTGGATTCCTTTGGAGCTGCCAGGACCTGCACCTTAGGGGGTCGCGGGAGGCTGAATGGGCAGCTGACAGCGCCGCGCAGCCCCGGGGGACATCAGAAACCGCGGGGAACATCAATAACCCCGGGGGACAACAATAACCCCACACCCAGCCCGGGGGGTATCAATAACCCCTGGGGATATAAATTATCCCGGGGGGATATCAATAACCCCAGGGGATATCAATAACCCCGGGGGTTATCAATAACCCCTGGGGATATCAATAACCCCTGGGGCTATCAATAACCCCTGGGGATATCAATAACCCCGGGGGGTATCAATAACCCCAGGGGATATCAATAACCCCTGGGGCTATCAATAACCCCTGGGGTTATCAATAACCCCGGGGTGTATCAATAACCCCAGGGGATATCAGTAACCCCTGGGGATATCAATAACCCCGGGGGGTATCAATAACCCCTGGGGATATCAATAACCCCGGGGGGATATCAATAACCCCTGGGGATATCAATAACCCCGGGGGGATATCAATAACCCCAGGGGATATCAATAACCCCGGGGGTTATCAATAACCCCACACCGGCACTTGAGCGCACCTCACGGGGAAGGCGAGGCCGGAGCGATTCCAGCCCCGGGCCGCGGAGCCGGACGGGATCGGGGCCGGGGCCGGGCGGCGGAGCGGCTCCTCCTGTGGGCCCGGGGCTGCCGGGGCTGGGGGCACAGGGGAGGGCAGGGGAGCAAAGGATGGGGCAGGAGCTTCTCCCACAGCTGCTGGAATTGGAATTGTCCCCCAGGAGCCCAACAACCACTCTGGAATCACATCCTGCTCCTGGCAAATCCCAAACACCAACCCTGGAATCACATCCCACCCTGGAATCACATCCTGCTCCCAATGAATCCCCAACACCAGCCCTGGAATCACATCCCACCCTGGAATCACATCCTACTCCCAATGAATCCCCAACACCAGCCCTGGAATCACATCCCACCCTGGAATCACATCCTACTCCCAATGAATCCCCAGCACCAGCCCTGGAATCACATCCCACCCTGGAATCACATCCTGCTCCCAATGAATCCCCAACACCAGCCCTGGAATCACATCCCAGCCCCGCTGAATCCCAAACAGCAAACCCTGGAATCAGATCCTGCTGCCAACGAACCACCAACACCAACCCTAGAATCATATCGCGGTCCCAAGGAACCTCCCACACCAACCCTGGAATCACATCCTGCCCTGGAACCACATCACGCTCCCAACTCCCACCCTGCTCTGCCCCAAGACGGTGCAGCAATTGGAATTGGGATTCTCCTCCAGGAGCCCAACACCAGCCCTGGGGAATCCCAAATTCCTGCTGTTGAGGGGTCCCTGAGGAATTCCCAGCAGGGAATTCTCACCGAGGTGCTTCGGCATGGCAAGGGAAGCGCTGTGGGTTTTTCCTGCCGTTCGCATCCTCGGTCCCACCGGGAACACGCCGGGACGGAGCCGGGGACAGCTCGTTCCATGGGATCTGGGGTGTGCTGAGCCCTGAGCCCCCCGAGGCCTGGCTTGCACGGCGTCCCAGCCCCGCAGTTCCGTTTTCCCAGGGAATTCCCCGAATTTCCCCTCTAAAGGATGGCAGAGGCCAATCGCAGCCCAGGCTGCCCCGAGCGAGGGCAGGACGCAGCCGTTCCCAGAGCCACGCTCCCCCGAGCCCCCAGCCCCACAGGGGAGTTTTCCGGGGGACAGAGGGCTCAGGGCAGATATTCTGTGGGGTTTATCCACCGGGCATTTCCCAGGAGAGATGACCTCAGCCTTTCGGGATTTTAAAGGGATCTTCCAGGAGCTGGGAATGATCCCTTTCCCTCTTGGATTGTGGTACAGGGGAAAACCATGCCCTGACAGCCTTGGGGGCAGAGCCGGAACTTTCCCCAGCTCCCTCTCGCTCCGCAATTCCGGCTGGAAGTCCAAAGTGCTTTCCAGCTGAAAATCCAAAGCGTTTCCCAGCGGGATGGAGCCAGAAGGGCATTGGCAGAGGGGCTCTGCTCTTCCCGGGTGGAGAGAAGGAATATTTGGGATCTGAGGTGGGATCGGGAATTTCTGCCACCGATTTGGCTTTGGAGCTGTGGAGTTTCTGCCACCCAAATCTCCCAAACGCAGGGAGGAGGATTTGGGATGGTCTTGGATCGTTTCCGATTGTTTTGTTTTGGTTTTTGGTTTTTTTTAATGAAGAACCAAAATATTTCAATCCCAGGCAGCAGAAACATTCCAACTGAGCAGGAATGAGGAATCTTCCTTCGTTCCCCAACTCCTCCATGAGATTTTTGTTTCCCTGTCAAACCGTGGCTTCATTTTGATCCCAAAAAAACAGGATTTGGGAAGAAAATTTGTGTTTTCTGCCACCCTTCCCTGAATCCCAGTGATCCTGGGATTTTTCCAGCAGCCTCTGGCGCTGTTTTAATTCCATTTGGACTGTGCCACAGGGATCGGGAGAGCCAAGAGCAGGGACTGTGCTGTCCAGGATTTTCTGATATCCAATTTTTGGTTCCCCTGGGACCACGGTGGTGCAAAAGGGGTGGGAATTCTGTGCCTGGATCTCAGCATCTCGTGACCCACACCAAACCGGTTCTGAGGAATAAAGCAGACCCGAAAGACCGGAAAAAGGGTCGGAAATTCCAATAAAACTCCTGGAAAACCAAACGGGGAAGTGCCGCAAGAAGAAAATTCCCACCCTCAGCTCAAAGGGACGGAGCAAATGTTGCGGGAAAAGCTTTTCCGGCACCTGAGGTACCCACGTGGGAATTCCTCACCCTCCCAGCAGCCGGGAATCCGGGAAATGGCTCCGGGCAGAGTCCCCTGTGCAGGGCAGAATTCCGGAGATCCCTGTGCCAGGCAGGGATCCTGAAATTCCTGTGCCAGGCAGAATTACAGAGATCCCTGTGCCAGGCAGGGATCCCTGTGCCGGGGAGAATTCCCGAGATTCCTGTGCCAGGCGGAATTCCAGAGATTCCTGTGCCAGGCAGAATTCGGGAAGCACTTGGGAGCCACCTGCCCCACCCAACAGCTCGGAAAGCACAGGTATCCTTGGAAAAAAAACAGGAATTTCTTTGTTTTCGTGGATGTTTTCCAAGCAAGTCAACGGCAGGACAACTTTGTCCAAACAAACAGGGATTTGGGACAGCTGGAAGTGACAGAGCTGGGGTGGGAAAGCTCTGGAAAACACGAGCCTGGGAGCTGGGCTGCTCCTCTGGGATATTCATCCCAACCCAACCCTGGCTGCTTCCGGACAGGGAAAATCCCACCGGGATATTCACCTTTGGGGATACTGGGAGCACTGGGGGATGAACTCTGCGCTGGGAATGGCAGGGAATGGCTGGGAATGGTTTGGAATGGCTGGGAATGTCTGGGAATGGCTGGGAATGGCTGGGAATTGTTTGGAATGGCTGGGAATCGCTGGGTGGGAGTGGCTGGGAATGGCTGGGAATGGTTTGGAATGGTTGGGAATGGCTGGGAATGGCTGGGAATCACTGGGTGGGAGTGGCTGGGAATGATGGAATGATTTGGGAATGGCAGGGAATGGCTGGGAATGGCTGGGTGGGAATGGTAGGGAATGGTTTGGAAAGGCTGGGAATGGTTGGGAATTGCTGGGAATGGCTGGGAATGGCTGGGAATGATTGGGAATGGCTGGGAATGGCTGGGAATGATTTGGAATGGCTGGGAATGGCTGGGAATGATTGGGAATGGCTGGGAATGATGGAATGGCTGGCAATGGCTGGGAACAACAGGGAATGGCTGGGAATTCTCAAAGATTTAGACAAGATATTTGGGATAAATTCAGGATAAATTCTTCCCGGAGAGGCCCTGGGACGGAATTCCCAGAGAAGAAGTGGCTGCCTCGGGATCCCTGGGAGTGTCCAAGGCTTGGAGCACCCTGGGAATGTGGAATTTGTCCCCGGGGAGGAACGCGATGAGCTTTTAGGTCCCTTCCCACCCAGCCCATTCTGTGATCCCAGGAACGGAGTGGTGAGGCGATAACGGGGCTGGATCCCGCGGAAAGAGCCGGATTTGGGCAGGGGAGGATGGATTTGAGTGGAACAGCTCCCGAAATCCAAGAGAGGAATGAAAAGCTCTTTGTAGGTCACCCCTGCCCCCACCCGCGGCCGCTCCTGCCAGCGGGAATTTTCCTCCCCGAGTCCACTCCAAATCCCAGCTTTTTCCCTGGTGTCCAAACGCCACCGGAGAGGGAAATCTGCGGCTAAATCCTAAAAATCTCCTTTTCTTCCCCCCCGTTCCTATTCCTTTGGATCCCGACAAAGCTCCGCGAGTGAGACTTTCGCTCCAATGTCACCGAGGGTGAATGTCCCTGGTGCCAGCCGGGAACAGCCCCTGTGCTGCGGGAAAAGCCAGGCTCGGTGCAGGGATGAGCCCGGCAGGGAGGAAAATGGGACTGGGATGGAATTTGGGATGAGCTGCTCGGCTCCCGGCGAGGCCTGGGAAGGGATCTTGGTGCCCTGAAATAGCTTTGCCCCAACATTGCTCCAAAGCTGGCTCAAAATTGACCCAAAATTGCCCCAAACTTGCCCCAACATTGCCCTCAAATTGGCTCAAAATTGGCCCAAAATTGCCCCCAAGTTGCCCTGAAATTGCCCCAAAATTGGCCCAAAGTTGCCCAAATATTGCCCTGAAATCACCCAGAAATTGGCTCGAAATTGCACTGAAATTGCCCTGACATTGTCCCAAAGTTGCCCAAAATTGCACCAAAATCTGCCCCAACGTTGCCCCAGAATAGCCCCAAAGTTGTCCCAAAATTGGCCTGAAATTGCCCTGAAGTTGCCCCAACATTGCCCTGAAATTTCCCTGACATTGCCCCAAAGTCAGCCCAAAATTGCCTTGAAGTTGGCCCAACATTGCCTCAAATTGCCTTGAAATTGGCCTGAAATTGGCTCAAAATTGCCCCAAAGTTGCCTAGAGAATCTTCCAAAATTGGCTCAAAATTGCCCCAAAGTTGCCTTGGAATTGCCCTGAAATTGTCCCAAATTTTCCCCAAAATTGCCCCAAAGTTGCCCTGACATTGCCCCAAAATTTGCCTGACATCGGCCCAAAATTGGCCAGAAATTGCCCCAAAATTGCTCTGAAATTGGTGTCCTGGGGGTGTGACAGGGCCTGGGAGCTGTCCTGAGCCCTTATTTGTGGGGCTGATTCCCAAATCCTTGGGAAGGAACACTCAGTGGGGTTAGAACAGCCCCGAAACCCAAAAATTGCCCCGAAAAGTGGAAAAGTTCGGGAAAACTCCCTGAACCTCATGGTTCTTCTAGTTTAACCTGTACAGGCCGCTTTAAACCCAAACAAATCCCACAAAAACCCCAAATCCAAACCCTTGGTGTGGGAGAAAAGCGAAAAAGTTCAGGAAAACTCCCTGAACCTACATGCCCTTTTAAACCCAAACAAAACCCAAAAAAATCCCAGATCTCACCCCTTGGAGTGGAAAAGTTTGGGAAAACTCCCTGAATCTCATGCTTCTTTCTCCCAGTTTAACCAGTACAGGCTGCTTTAAACCCGAACAAATCCCGAAAAAAACCCAGATCCAAACCCTCGGGGTGGGGGAAAAGTGGAAAAGTTTGGGAAAACTCCCTGAACCTTGTGGTTCTTTCTCCCATTTAAAACAAGACAGACCACTTTAAATCCGAACAAAAACCCAAAAAAGCCCCAGATCTGAGCCCTTGGGGTGGAAAAGTTTGAGAAAACTCCCTGAACCTACAGATCACTTTAAATCCAAACAAACCCGTAAAAACCCCAGATCCAAACCCTCAGGGTGGAAGAAAAGCAGAAAAGTTTGGGAAAACTTCCTGAACCTGCAGGCCACTTTAAACCCAAACAAAACAAAAAAAAAACAAACCCAGATCCAAACTCTCGATGTGGAAGTTAAGTGGAAAAGTTTGAGAAATATCCCTGAACCTACAGACCACTTTAAACCCAAACAAAACCTCCAAAAAAATCCCAGATCCGACCCCTTTGGGATGGAAAAGTTCAGGAAAACTCCTTGAACCTATAGGCCACTGTAAACCCAAACAAAACCCAAAAAACCCTAAATCAGGGTGGAAAAATTCAGGAAAAGTCCCTGAACCTTCAGGCTGCTTTAAACCCAAACAAAACCCAAAACCCCCCTAAATCAGGGCGAAAAATTTCAGGAAAATTCCCTGAAGGCACCACCGTGCTCAGGGTCGGCTCCGATCTTCCCGAAGGAATTCCCGTTCCTGCCTTTCCATTCCCGCGGAATTCCCGCAGAATTCCCGCTCTTCCGAGGGCACCGATCCATCCCCAGCCCTTCCCCCGCCCCATCGCGGCCTCCTCCCGCCGTTCCCAGGGAAAAAGGCGTCAGCGCCCAGGAAGGTGGTGGAGAAAATGTGGACAAATTTCTGATTTGCAACACTCTGGGCACGGCCTGATTGCCATTGTTGGAGTGCAAATGTAGAAATAAAGCAAAACGAAGATTCCGGGGTGAGGCCGATGAAAAGCAGAAAACGAGGAATTTTATGGCCATAAGTGGCGTGGGCTAATGGGGATTTTTGAGGCACTGGACCATGGTGGTTCCTTAGCTCCGCGATTGATGGGGAAGGCGCTCGGTCCTTAATTGCTGACGCAGCCCGGCACTGCCAGGGGCGCTCGGGTGCTGGAATGTCCCCAAAAAACCCCAATCAGCCCAAAAAACACTGACCAGCCCAAAAAATCCCTGATCATCCTGGTTTGCCCACGCCCCGGGGCTGGAATCACTGGGTTTTCCTGGGGACACTGGGAATGTCCAGAAAAAAAACCCAACCAGCCCAGTTTGCCCAGTCCCTGGGCCTGCAATTGGGGGACACCGGGAATGTCCCCAAAAAGACCCTGACTAGCCCAAAAAACACTGATCATCCTCAATTGCTCAGTCTCCAGCAGTGGAATTACAGGGTTTTCCTGGGGACACTGGGAATGTCCCCAAAAAAACCTCGATCAGCCAACAAAACCCTGACTGGCTCAGTTTGCAGTCTCCAGGGCTGGAATTACAGGGTTTTCCGGGGGATGCTGGGAATGTCCCCAAAAAAACCCCAACCAGCCCAAAAAACCCCGACCAGCCCAGTTTGCCCAGTCTCCAGGGCTGGAATCACAGGGTTTTCCTGGGGGACACTGGGAATGTCCCCAAAAAAAACCCAACCAGCCAGGTTTGCCCAATCCCTGGGCCTGCAACTGGGGGGCACAAGGAACATCCCCAAAAAATGCCAACCAACCCAAAAAACCCAGACCATCCTGGTTTGCCCAGTCCCTGGGGCTGGGATTGAAGAGTTTTCCTGGGGGGCACTGGGAATGTCCCCAGAAAAATCCAACCCAACTGGTTTGCCCAGTCCCCGGGGCTGGGATTGAAGGATTTTCCAGGGGGGCACTGGGAATGTCCCCAGAAAACCCTGACCAGCCCAAAAGACCCCGACCAGCCTGGTTTGCCCAGGTGCCGGGGCTGGGATTGGGGGCACTGGGAACGTCCCCAAAAAGCCCTGACCAGCCCAGTTTGCCCAGTCTCCTTCTGGAATTGAAGGATTTTCCTGGGGTACACTGGGAATGTCCCCAAAAAACCCAACCAGGGAATCCAAGCCCTCCTTCCCTGCAGATCCCGATATTTCAGGCTGCCAAAATCCCATCCTTCCCCTACTGATCCAGGAAATCCAACCCCTTCTTCCCCGAAGATCCCAATATTCCAAAACGCCAAATTCCAGGATGCCAAAATCCCATCCTTTCCCAACGGGTCCAAGAAATCTAATCCCCACTTCTGCAGATCCAGGAAATCAACCCCTCCTTCCCTGCAGATTTCAGAAATCCAACCCCTCCTTCCGCTGCAGATCCGAGAAATCCAATCCCCACTTCCCCTACAGATCCCGATATTTCAGGATGCCGAAATCCCATCCTTTCCCCACGGGTCCAAGACATCCAATCTCCACTTCCCCTACAGATCCAGGAAATCCAATTCCCGCTTCCCCTTCAGATCCAGGAAATCCAATCCCTCCTTCCCTGCAAATCCAGGAAATACAATCCCTCCTTCTGTTAAGATCCCAAAATTTCAGGATGCCAAAATCCCATCCTTTCCCCATGGGCCCAGGAAATCCAATCCCCACTTCCCCTGCAGATCCAGGAAATCCAATCCCCACTTCCGCTACAGATCCAGAAAATCAAATCCCTCCTTCCCTGCAAATCCCGATATTCCAGGATGCCAAAATCCCATCCTTTCCCCACGGGTCCAAGCAATCCAATCTTCACTTCCCCTACAGACCCAGGAAATCCAACCACTCCTTCCCCGCAGGTTCCAGAAATCCAATCTCCACTTCCCCAGCAGATTCAGGACATCCAATTCCCACTTCCCATATATATATCCAGGAAATCCAATTCCCACTTCCATGCAGATCCTGATGTTTCAGGATGCCAACCCCTCCTTCCCTGCAGATCCCGATATTCCAGCTCCATGTTCCCGGCGTCCCTTCCCAGATCCATTTATCCACCCCCATCCCATCACAGCCATTCCTGGATCACCCATGGCCTGGAATTCCCTGAGATGCGGCTCCAATGTGTGAATGACCCCACAAATTAAATCCCTACAAAATTCCCGAAATGTCGGCCTCTCCCTTCCCTTCGCCCAGCGCACCAGGAAAGTCAGGAATCCTAAAACAGTCCCTGAGCTAAAATCCCGTAACCCGAGCCCAGAGTTTTTTTCCGGGAGTTTTGGGAATGACGCATTTCCAGTGGTGAAAATTGAGTCTGTAATTGGCTCAACAGAACATCCCAAACATTTGGGAATACTGAGCTGGGAGAGCCGGGCTGAGCGGTCCCTGAGAATCCCTGGATTTAATCAGATTTAATCAACACCTCCATCTCCACGGGGCCCTTCCAAATTTGGCCAGAAAAATCTGAATATTGGAATTACAGCCAGGTCAGTTCTACTCTGCGTGAGCCGATTGTTCCCCGCGTTTCAACAAAATCCTGATCCCAAACCCCTCTGTGCAGGAATTCCCAGGGAAAAAATCCATTCCTGTTTTATTTAATGACCCCCAAGTACAGAATTGCTCCTCCCAAGGCGCTTCCCTGATATTTTTTGGGAGGGGAAGATTCCCCTCCCTGCCAAAAAAATCCCCAAAAAAGAGAAAATAAAAGATTCCTTGCTGAGGGTCCTGCTTGGAGTGGGAATTTTCATTTCCTGGGAATGGGAACAAGAGGAATTATTGGGAAATTCCAGTCTCCCAAAAACATTGGAGAAGGAGTCAGGGCCCTCTTTCAAAACTTTGGGGAAAGGGAAAAGCAAAAATAACCACCAACAACAAAAAAAAAACCCAAAATACATAAAGTCAGGCTCCTTTATTTTCCCTTTTCCTTTCAACCCTTTGGAATAATTGCCTTCCAGAGGCCTGGATTTGCTCCAGGGTTCTGGAGGTGGGAACCACGCGGGGGTTGGGTTTTGGCTCCGGCGGCTCCGGAGGGATGAAATCACAACCAAATGGGCTCTGCTTCCGAAGGTTTTCCAGCGCCTCTGGAAGCGACTTCAGAGCGGAGCCGCCCTCGGGGCGGGAGCCAGGTGGCTGCACCCCAAAAATCCTGCCTGGTTCCCGTCCCATGCTGCCCAGAATCCCGGGAACGGCAGAGCCGGGCCCCGAACGCAGAGCTTGGGGAGAGCCGAGGGGATTGGGGACTGGGAACGTGGGGAAAGAGCGGGGAATTGCCTGGAATGAAATATCGGGAAAATCATGGAGGGTTTGGGATGTGGGACCACTCAGATGGTGAAATATGGGAAAATCATGGGAATTCCCTGGTTTGGGGGGAATTGGTCTGGAAGGAGAGCCAGGAAAAGGAATGGGACAGGAATTTGGGGACTGGAAATGCAGGGAAAGGGCAGGAAATTCCCTGGAATGAAATATAGGAAAAATTGTGGCGGATTTGGGACATGGGACCACTTGGAATGTGAAATATGGAAAAATCATGGTGGATTTTTGGCATGGAACCACTCAGATGAAATATAGGAAAAATCGGGACGGGTTTGGGATATGGGACCCTTCAGAAAATGAAATACAGGAAAAATTATGGAAATTCCCTGGTTTAGGGGGATCAGGCCTGAAAAAGGATCCAGGAAAAGGAACGGGATTTGGGGACTGGGAATGCCGAGAAAAAGTGGGAAATTGCCTGGAACGAAATATAGGAAAAATCATGGCGGGTTTGGGATACGGGACCACTCCGAAGATGAAATATGGAAAAATCATGGAAATCCTCTGGTTTGGGGGAATCAGGCCTGAAAGAGGATCCAGGAAAAGGACAGGGATTTGGGGATGGGGAATGTGAGGAAAGAGCAGGAAATTCCCTGGATTGAAACATAGGAAAAATCGTGGTGGATTTGGGACATGGGACCACTTGGAAGATGAACGATAGGAAAATCATGGAAATCCTCTGGTTTTGGGGAATTGGCCTGGAAGAGGATCCAGGAAAAGGAGTGGGGATTTGGGGACTGGGAATGTGGGGAAAGAGCAGGAAATTCCCTGGAATTAAATATAGGGAAAATCATGGCAGGTTTGGGACATGGGACCACTCAGAAGATGAAATACAGGAAAATCATGGAAATTCCATGGTTTGGGGGGATCAAGCCCCAAAGAGGATCCAGGAAAAGGAATGGGATGGAGATTTGGGGACTGGGAATGTGGAGAAAGAGTGGGAAATTCCCTGGAATGCAATATAGGAAAATCATGGCGGATTTGGGACATGGAACCACTCAGAAGGTGAAATACAGGAAAATCATGGCAGATTTGGGATATATATATATATACAGCCAGATTTTAAGCCCTCAAAACCATGATTCAGTTCCATATTTTTTAGGGAAAATAGAGGGAATACAGTGAACAGGGCTGGGTTTGGAGTCAGAGATTGAATTCAGGATTAAGTCACCTGGGAATGGAGAAAAATCGGGATTTTTTAAATCCATACCTGGAGTTAACAGATGAAATTCCTTATTCACCACAGACTCAAGCAGATCCATAAATTCCCAAATTACAGCAAAATCCCTCCTTCAAAACCACGAGAATATCCAAGGAGATCCCAAATCCAGGGGAAATGCGGATTCCCAGCTGTTCCCCGTTTTCCAGAAGGATCTCCCGCTTTTCCCACCGCGGGGCCGCTCAGATGGACGGAATTAAACCCAGGCCTGATCAACTGCAGGTTTTGGGGGCCGGGGCAATGGGGAGCGAATTTCCAGGGGGAATTGCCGGCCCCCGGGAGCGCACGGATTAATCGGGAGCCGCGGCTGTGGAGCGCTGGCCTTTCCTGTGCCCCGGGAAACACAAACCCATTCTCCATGGAGCAGCCCCATGAAACCCAGACCGGGAATTCCGGGGTGGGGAAAGGGAGGGGGAGGAACCATCCCGGCTCTGATCCGTAAAAATCCCCTATGGAATATCGCTTTTTCCCACAGGATTTCACCTCTGTCGCCCATGAGATTTGGAGATGGGAGATAAAGGGAATCTTAGAGAATCGTTTCCCAAATAACCAAAATCCTGTGGTAAATCCCGCGAGGCACAGAACTCATGGATCCCAAATTCCTTCAAATTCCCCCTCAGCTCCCAGAACTCCCCAAAGCTGCTCCCAATTTTCAATGGAGCAGCCCAATGAAACCCAGACCAGAAATTTTGGGATGGGGAAGGACCATCCTGGCTCTGATCCATAAAAATCCCCTATGGAATATCCCTTTTTCCCTCTGGGATTTCTCCACTGTCCCCATGAGATTCAGAGACGGGAGAGAAAGGGAATTTTTTCCCAAAGAACCAAAATCCTGTGGCAAATCCCAGGAGGTGCAGAACTCGTGGATCCCAGATCCCAAATTCCCCCTCAGGTCCCAGAACTCCCCAAAGCCTCTCCCACTTTCCATGGAGCAGCCCAATGAAACCCAGACCAGAAATTTTGGGATGGGGAGGAACCGATCCTGGCTCTGATCTGTAAAAATCCCCTATAGAATATCCCCTTTTCCCTGCGGGATTTCTCCACTATCAGGAGAGATTCGGAGATGAGAGAGGAAGGGAATCTTAGGGAATCTTTTCCCAAAGAACCAAAATCCTGTGGTAAATCCTGCGAGGCACAGAGCTCATGAATCCCAGATCCCAAATTCCTTCAAATTCCCCCTCAGCTCCCAGAACTCCCCACAGCCTCTCCCACTTTCCATGGAGCAGCCCAATGAAACCCAGGCCAGAGATTTTGGGATGGGGAGGAACTGATCTCAGCTCTGATCCGTAAAAAACCCATATGGAATATCCCTTTTTCCCCAAGAAATTCCACCTCTGTCCCTATGAGATTCAGAGATGGGAGAGGAAGGGAATCTTAGGGAATTTTTCCCAAATAACCAAAATCCTGTGGCAAATCCTGTGAGGCGCAGAACTCGTGGATCCCAGAGCTCAAATTCCTTCCAATTCCCTCTCAGCTCCCAGAACTCCCCAAAGCCTCTCCCACTTTCCATGGAGCAGCCCAATGAAACCCAGACCAGAGATTTTGGGATGGGGAGGAGCTGATCCCGGCTCTGATCCATAAAAATCCCCTGTGGAATATCCCCTTTTCGCTGCAGGATTTCTCCACTGTCCCCATGAGATTCAGAGATAGGAGTGGAAGGGAATCCTAGGGAATTTTTTCCCAAAAAACCAAAATCCTGTGGTAAATCCCAGGAGGCACAGAACTCGTGGATCCCAGATCCCAAATTCCGTCAAATTCCCTCTCGGCTCCCAGAACTCCCCAAATCGGAGCCATTTCTCGTTATTTTTATCCCTGAGCCTCAGCTCGGAGCTGGTTTGGGAATGTGGAGGAGTTCCAGGGGACACAATTCCTTCTCGACCCTCGGAGCTCAGTGGGACACGAGGTGACCCCTCCAGGCTTCCGTCCCCCTGCCCACCAAAATCCTGATTATTTTTCCCTTCCGCCATGCCCCAAACCCAACTGAGGATGGCATTCCCAGATTTTCCAGCTTCCCCCATTCCCCCGGGACATTCCCAAAATCTTTCCTTCCTGCCCCAAACCGCAACCTGCCCATTCCCGGGTGGAATAAACCTGGGAACATCCACCGCCGGAATTAAATTCCCAATCCCGGTTTTTTTGGGTTAACTGGGATGCTCCCTGGAGCTCCTTAGGGCCCTTTGCCAGCGTCAATCAAAGCTCACATTTGTGCTGCCGGACCTGGAAAGCTTCAAAAAAAGTTTTTGCAAAATAAAATTTTGAGGAAGTTAAAAAAAAAAGGAGATACTGAAAACTCTGAAGTGGCCTTTTTTGAGGAATTTTTTTGGGAATGTGCTTTGATTTTGGGGATTAATGGAAATAAAACTCCTTCCTCCTCCCTGCACCCCCGACCGAGTTTCTGCTGCCGACAGGAGCTGGGAAAAACAAATTTGGCATAAATTGCCCTGGAAAACAAGTAAATAATGGCCCTTCACTCTTCCCGCCGGGAATCCTGCCTGGAGCCGGGAATGACTTTATGGCCGCGCTCTGTCCCCTCCCCGGGAGCAGAGGTGAGCCCCCGATTGTGCCTTTAATTAATTAATTAAGGGAGTTCCGAGCCGGGCTTTGCTCGCAGCGCTGGATCCCAGCTGGGGGCAGCAGCCTCTTGTTTGATGCCAGGAATAGTCAGGAATGAGCTCCGGGCCCTGCCTTTAAAAACCCCAAATCATCCCAAACATCCCAATCTGGGGACTTTGGGGCCCGATTTTCCGACAGCTCCCGGGGGGCTCGACTTTTTCCCCTACCACCACTTCGTGGGATTGTGGCTCTTCCCGGGGCTGTGTCTTTTCCCGGGATTTTGGCTTTTCCCGGGACTGTGCCCTTTCCAGAATTTTGGCTCTTTCTGGGGTTTTGGCTTTTCCCAGGATTTTGGCTCTTCCCGGGATTGTGGTTTTTCCCGGGACTGTGTCTCTTTCCAGGATTTTTGCCTTCTCCCGAGATTTTGGCTCTTCCTGGGACTGTGTCTCATCCCGGGATTTTGGTTTTTCCCAGGATTGTGTCTCTTCCCGCGATTTTGGTTTTCCCGGAGTTTTGGTTTTCCCGGAGTTTTGGCTCTCCCGCCGCCAGGCAGAGGAGGTTTTGGGGCTCGGGCGGAGCTGATCGCACATTCCCGAGCGCTCCTGCCCCAATCCCCGAGCTCTGCTCACTCCGGGAATCCTCTCAGGGACACGGGACAGGATCCCCGGGATGAAGCCACCCACGGCCCGGAGCCTCGGAGCCTCGGCCTTTATTCCTGATTTTCCCGCGAGCAAAATCCCCCCCAAACCTCGAGCTCCGCGCTCGACCTTCGGGTGAAAGTCCCGAGGGAATGTGGGAATTCGCCGCTGGTATTCCCTCGGGTTTTCCCTGCTCCTGTGCCTCCCAAAATCCAGGGAGTATCGCTCCCTCCATCCGTCCCCTCCCCGCGCTAAAACCGCGGATTTATTCCCTTTTGTTTTCCTCTAAACGGGACCTTCCCAGCAGGATTTGATGCCTGGAGATTCCATGATTTTCGTGGATTTGGAGCCTCTCTGGTTTTTCCCCCCCTCGTCCCCTGCGCCTGCCGGGATTTTGCCATAATCGGGGCATTTGATGGATCTGCTTTAGCTCGTACTGAATAAGGAATTTCATCTGCTAACACCAGATATTGATTTTTAACCAACTCCCCCTCGCAAAAAACCAGAAAAAAACCAAACAGAAAAAAACCAACCAAACAGACAAAAACCAAACAAACATTAAAAAAAAAAAAAAAAAAGGAAAAAAAAAAAAAAGAAAAGAAAAGAAAAGGAAAAAAACCCCCAAAAAACCCACCCCAAAAAAAAACCAAAACAAAAAAAAATCCTGATTTTTTTCCCCCCATCCCCAGGTTATTTAATCCCTAATTTACTCCGGGATCTTCCCCCCGGGGCACATCCCTGGATAAATAACAGCATCAGGAAGAGCTGACAACACCTGCTGGGCTGCGATCGGCAACAGGTGATAATCCCTGGAGCGGCTCCGGGGGATTCCGGGATTGTGGGATCGGCCTGGATAACCTCCTCGGCTCTGTGGGGTGGTCGTGTTTTCCCTTTTTTGGGGTTTTTTGCTCTGGGGGTGAGAACGACCCCAAATCTGGGGGGCAGAGGCGCCTCCTGGAAACCCCAAAAGGGAATAACCCAAATATTCGCGCGCTGGGGGGGCTGGGAAGGATCCCGCTCCTGCCAAATCCTGGGACAAGCCGGGCTGTAAAGCAGCGGGATGCCCCATGGAACCCGGGATGCGCTCGCTTGAAGGGTTATTAATTAACGAATTAATTCCAGCTCCAGATTGTCACATTCCTCCCCAAACGAGGCGCTGGGAATGCGCTCGGGTTTGCCCCGGAGCTGTCCAACCTTTGAGAAGGTTTTTTTCCCAAAAAACCCCGGCGGAGGGTGGGAATTCCTGCCCAAATCCACCTTGGGACAGGGACTGGACAGGCAGAGCTGCCCCAAAGCCTCTCCCCGCATTCCCTACAGAGCCGATCACGCAGGAATTCCCCTAAATCTCAGCATTTCCCTTCTTTTCGGTTTTTTCCCCATTTTCCGAGTGTTTTCCTCCACCATGCTGCCGTTTTGGGGTGCGGTTGGAAAAGGGGAATTCGATGATTTTTGTAATTTCTTGACCACCCCCGGAGAAGCGCTCGGGGCTGTCTCTGGTTCAGGATTCACTGGAAATTATCCCAAAAATTCCCTCCACAGTGCTGGCAGGGACCCCCGGGATGGGATGGGATGGGATCCATGGGATCCACGGGATCCACGGGATGGGATTGGATGGGATCAAAAATGGGATCCACGGGATGGGATGGGATGGGATGGGATGGGATGGGATGGGATGGGATGGGACGGGACGGGATGGGACGGGACGGGATGGGATGGGATGGGATGGGATGGGATGGGATGGGATGGGATGGGACGGGACGGGATGGGATGGGATGGGATGGGATGGGATGGGATGGGAACTCAGGGACTGAGGGGTTTTGGGGTGGGAACGGCGCTGAGAATTCTCCATCCTTGGGGTCACAATTCCCACCCTGCCTGGGTTTTTTTTTTTTGATCCGTGCCCCTGGAAGTTGTTTCAAGGGACAGAGTCACCCTCCCCCTGTTTTTTCCCTCTGCCCAGACAACAAAACCCCAAAATCCTAAATCCGAGCCGCCATCCGCCACAAACACACATTGACCACCCCTTTTCTTCCAAAGCTTTACCCTTTTTGTCTGAATTAAATTAATTAAATTCTGTCTCAGGTGCTCCAACAGCTCCTGGGGATTTTCCAGGAGAAGCCAAAACTGCTCAGTTCCACCCAAGTTTGCTCGGCCCTGTTCCCTCCATTTGGGACAGGGAAATTTTGGGAATGGATTTGGGGTTTTTCAGGCACCCATGGCCAGGTTTTCCATCCCTGCCCCTCTCTCAGGGCCTTTATCGCCATCACCTCACCCTGGCAGCGCGAGGCCGAGATCCAGGGTAAGGAGAGGGGAAAGTGAAATAAAATAAATCCTAAAATAAAATAAATCCTAAAATAAAATAAATCCGTCAAAGCCTATTAAGGGAAATTGCTCTGCGCGAACCTAATTGACCACGGGGGATCTCCGGGACAGGCAGGGCCGTAAATCGTGATTTGAACAGCGGCTGGGGAGGAAAGGGAAAAGGGGGAAGGGAAAAGGAAAAGGGGAAGGGAAAAGGAAAGGGAATGGGGGGGAGGAAAAGGGAAAAGGGGGAGGGAAAGGGAAAAGGGGGAGGGAAAGGGGGGAAGGGAAAGGGGGAAGGAAAGGGAAAAGGGGGAGGGAAAGGACAAAGGAAAAGGAAGAGAGGGAGGAAAAGAGGGAAGAGAGAGAAGGAAAAGGGAGAGAGAGCAGGAAAAGAGGGAAGGAAAAGGAAGAGGCGGAAGGAAAAAGGAGGGGGGAAAAGAAAAGGGAGAGAGGGGAAGGAAAAGGGAGAGGGAAGGAAAAGGGAAAAGGAAAAGGAAGAGAGGGAGGAAAAGGGAGAGAGAGAAGGAAAAGGGGGAGGGGGGAAGGAAAAGAGGGAGAGGGAAGAAAAAGGGAAAGAGAGAAGGGGAGGAAAAGGAAGAGAGAGAAGGACAAGGGGGAAGGAAAAAGGAGGGGGGGAAGAAAAGGGAGAGGGGGTAAGGAAAAGAGAGAGAGGGAAGGAAAAAGGAAAAGGGAGGAGGAAAAGAGAGAGAGGAAAGGAAAAGGGGGAAGGAAAAGGGACGGGGAGAAGGAAAAGGGAAAAGGGAAAGGGAGAGAGAGGGGAAGGGAGAGAAGAGGAAGGAAAATGAAAAAGGGGGAAGGAAAAGGGAGAGAGGGGAAGGAAGAGGGGGAAGAAAAGAGAGAAAAGGAAAAGGGAGAGAGAAGGAAAAGGGAGAGAGGGAAGGAGAGAGAGGGAAGGGAAAAGCAGAGAAGGAAGGAAAAGAGAAAGAAGAGAGAGAGGGAAGGAAAAGGGACAGAGGGAAGGCAAAGGAAGAGGAGAAGGAGAGTTTGGGATTTCTGGGGCTCAGTGAGGCCCGGCCGGGCCGGAGCTGCCCAGAAGGGGTCGAGGCGCAGCATATGGCGCAGAGCGGCGGCACGGGGGGGACAAGCCCACCCCCCCGGCCGCCATCCTATAAGGAGCTATTTATTCCTCCCCCTGCAGATGTCCATGAATGCGCGAGGAGTAGGGGGAGCAGATCTTTGGGGTCGGGGAGGGAGAAGCAGCGCTCCTTCCTTTTAACATGCTGTTGTCTGGCTTGATCTTGTCACTCCGAAGGGCCCCATTCAGAGGTATTCATGCATCTGCCTCGGGGGGACAATGGCAGCTCAGTTTATAAACTGTCCCTCCAGTTGCCCGCGGCCTTTAGTCCCTTTGTTTTGGCTCCTCTTAATAAACTTTTTGGGGGAGTTCATCAATACGCTTGAATAGCTGATGTTCTCATTCTCAGGGAGGGGAAGAACAGAAGGGCTCGGGGTTTTTTTTCTTTTTTTTTCTTTTTTTTTTTTTTTTATTTTGGGTTTTGACAGAGGTGGGGGTGGCGGGGGTTTGCCCCTTAAAGGAGAAGCGAGGCTTGAAAAGCGTGGGGATAAACACTTTTTTAAAAAAAAGTGAAAAACACCCCACATCACCACCAAAAAAATCGGAATCCACCCCAAACACCACCAAAAAAAGACAGAATCCGCCCCAAACACCACCAAAAAAAGTCGGAATACAACCCAAACACCACCATAAAAATCAGAATCCACCCCAAACACCACCAAAAAAATCGGAATCCACCCCAAACACTACCACCAAAAAAAGTGGGAATCCACCTCAAACACAACCTCTGTGGAGAAGGGACGGGGAAATGCGCGACATTAAATTGCCCCCAAACCCCACCCCAAAGCAGTTTTGGTGCTGCCGGCGGAATTGGGGCGATCTCGGAGCGATTTTACAGCTCTGCAAACATTGCGGGCAGGGATTGGGAAGGAATTTCGGGCTCATTTCCAGGGGATTTGGGGCCGAGAGCTGCCTCGAACCTTTCCCCTCATATTCCCCCTTCCCCCGGCGCTTCCAGAAATCGCAGCACGGCGGGTCCGTGTCCCCCATTGCCCCAAATCCCCTGCAATATCCCAAACCCCGAGTGCCCCCAAATCCCCTGGAATATCCCAAACCCCGAATTCCCAGCCCCGAGCTCTCCCCTCTCCCGGCGGGTCCGTGTCCCGCAGTGCCCCAAATCCCCCAAAATATCCCAAACCCCGAGACTCTCCCATTGCACCCAATCCCCGAGAATATCCCAAACCCCGAGTCCCCCAAATCCTCGAGAATATCCCAAATCCCGAGACTCCCCCGTTGCCCCAATCCCGGGGAATATCCCAAACCCCTGAGTCCTCCCATTTCCCCAGATCCCCCGAAATATTCCAAACCTCGAGTCCCCCAAATCCCCGGGAATATCCCAAACTCCAGCTCCCTCCCATTGCCCCAAATCCCCCGAGTATCTCAAACCCAGAGTCCCCCAAATCCCCGGGAATATCTCAAACCCCGAGACTCCCCCATTGCCCCAATCCAGGGGAATATCCAGAACCCCGAGTCCCCCCATTCCCCGGGAATATCCTAAACCCCAAATCCCCCGGGAATATCCCAAACTCTGACTCCCCCCCATTGCCCCAAATCGCCCGAAATATCCCAAACCCCGTGTCCCCCCAATTCTCGGGGAATATGCCAAACCCCGAGACTCCCCCATTGCCTCAATCCAGGGGAATATCCCAAACCCCGAGTCCCCCATTCCCCAGGAATATCCCAAACCCCGAGGGCCCAGCGCCCTCCCCTCTCCCGGCGCCTCCTTTGTGGCCGAGCCGGGGGCCGGGGGGGCTCGGGGCTGCCCCCATTTCCCTCTCTCCTCCCTTGATTTCTCTTTTAAGGCTCTGATTTTCCTGGCAGCGCCTTCGCCCTCCCCGCGGAGCGCGGCTGGGAGCGGGGCCGAGCCGCCCCCTCCCCGGCGCTGCCTCCCCGGGCAGCCCCCAGCGGCTCCCGCTCAGCGCTTGAAGGCCCTAATGAGTGTTGACAAGTTTAATGAGTTTGTTTTAAAGAGGAAAAAACTGGTCAAGTCGAGATTTCCGAGTCAAATCCATTAGGGGATCCCATTGAAAACCCTCCCGCCCGCATGGCCGCGCGCAGCCAGCGCAGGGCCGGGACCCCCAGGACCCCCAGAACCTCACCCCGCGATCGGGGAGCGCCGCCCCGGGTTGGGGACCCCCGGAGAGGATGGAAAGGGAAACGCTCCGGCCCCACGGAACCCCGAATTCGGGCCGACCCCGCGGGCCGAGGGGAGCGTCCAGCGCTGCTTTTCTGCAGGAAATTTCATTAAAGCGCCCGCTGCGCCCCCCGCCCCCTTTCCCCCCGCCCGGCCCCGGTGTTTGCGGCTCCCCCCGAGCGCAAACAGCCCCGAGAAGCCGCGGCGGAGGTCACGGCGAGTCAGGCAGTCTGACTCGGTGAACTTTGAGCCGGGCGATTAGGGGAGGGGGTGGGGGGGGTCTCCTTTTTCAATTTCGCCACTTCCTAGGTCTCTCCCATTGTTCCAATTCCAAACAGCTGCTGGTGCTAATCTTGCGCTTATTTGCCATCGGGAGGAAGAAATGCCCGCGCCCCGGAGCGCGCCGAGATTGGCGCTGCCCGCCGAGCCCCGCGCCCGCGGAGCCGCGAGGGGACGGAGGGGACAAAACCGAGCCGGGGGATTGAGCTCGGCTTGACTCGGAGCCCTTCGGCTCCCTCGCCGCCCCAAATCCGGCCAAATCGGGCTCGCAGGTAGCACAGCATCCCTCAAAGCCGGACCGGAGGGGTTTTTTGGGTTTTTTTTCATTCTTCCCGAAGGTTAAACTCCTCCATCCGCTCAGAGTCTGGAGGGAAAAGCAGAGGGGGGGCGAGCTGGGGCGAGACGGAGCGGCCACAAAAGCCCGGCTGGAGGCGAACGTGGGGAGCCTCGCCCGGGAGGGTTTGGCTCGAGCTGGCTCGGGAGGATTTCATTATTTTTAAGCTGTTATTAAGAGGGGATGGAGAAATCCAAGGGCTGGAGGAGCCTCGTGCCAGAGGAGCCATCCCAGCGGCACGTGGGGAGGTGGGAGAGCTCTGCCCCGCTCGGGCGGCGCGAGAGCCTCGTCAGCTCAATTATCGCCCTAATTAACGGCGCCGGGGCTGCCGGGAAACGTCCTGGGCGCCAGGGCCTGATGGGTGCCCACCCTGGAATCGTCCCCGGCCGTCAGGAACCCCAAATCTCGGCGCAGAACCCCAAACGCGGAGCCCTAAATTGCCCCGCGCGTGTCGGGGCCGTCCGTGGGGGGGTCCTGGGCCGGGGGAGCCCCTCAGTCCCGGCTGGCCCTGCCCGGCCCGCGGCCTCTCGGAGCTCTCGGGGCCTTTATTGGTTTACCGAGGTGTTAATCCCCTCACAATCGAGATGTCTGACCACGGAGCGCCGTCTCTATTCTTGTTTACATCTAATTACGGCGCTGAAACTCCACTTCCCTTCCCACCCTCCCTCTCTCCCAGCCCCAAACCCCAGCCCAGCAGGTACAGAGCCCTTCGGAAGGAGAATTCAGCTCTGCCGCGGCTCCCAGGGCTGGGAAAAGCAGCTGGGAAAGGGAAGAAGGGGTTCGGACACCCCAAAAATAAACCCCAGGGGCGCTGAAGCACCTCGGGGATGCGGGGCGGCTCTCCCCTCCCTCGGCGGTGTCAGCGGCATCTCCTTAATTCAATTAGAGCCCGTCACCCCAGGAAACCGCCGGAGATGCACCCGGGCGAGCCGGGAGCCGCTGGAACAAAGGACTTTTGATGGCGGAGGGCGTGGGGACCCCGGCGGCCCCCGCGTGTCCCCCGCACCGGCGGCTCCGGCCGCGCCGGGGTTAAAGCCGCAGCCACCGCTGCGAGCTGCGCGCCTTGGCTGCGATAGCGTCTCAGCCCTGGGGCCATTCCTCTAAATCAATTTTCAAAACAATCAGTTTAGGGGCTTTTAATTAAGCTTTAAACCGGCGGTTAAAAATAGCAGTTTACTTCTTTGGGATGCAAACGAGGCGAGCGTAAAAATAAATCAGAGAGACGGGGCTCGCTGCCTTTTGGGATTCGGGGAGACGCAGATTAAACACGTCCCAAGATTACAAGGATTTTTTTTTTTCCCTTTTCTTTTCCCACTTATTCTGTCTCGCAGCAGCTGCTCTTTCCCTGCCAGGCACCGAAGTGTCCGCGGGACCGCGCAGCCAGGGGATGAATTTTCCCAAAATCCCCACCCCGATCCCAGCTCGGCCGGCAGCAGGTTCGCCACCTTTTCCCCCACGTCGCGAAAGGCAAATAAAATAAAATAAATTTTAAAAAAAGAGGAATTCGGTTCTCCCGCTGCGTTTATGGCAAAGAGGAAAAGCCTCTCTGCAAACTCAGCCTCTCCCCGCTCCCCGCCAGGATGAATTTCGCTCTAAAAAAGGCCGAATTTAGGCTCCTTTGTAGTTTTAAATCGCATCCTCCAGGTTGTCCCCACCTCCCCGCCGGCCTGTCCCTTTGTTCCAGCCTCTCCTGCTCGCAGGGCCCGGCCCGGCCCCGCACCTCCAAATAAATCCTTAGAGGATTTCAGGAGCGCTTTTGGGGCCGCCCGAGCGCAGCTTTTCGCCCCAAAAGCAGCTCCGCGCGGGGGTGATTAATGACTAATTAAGGGCGCTGGGATTCCTCCGGTGAGGATCTCTCCGCAGGTGACCCCGCGAGGTGCCAGCGGCGCTGGGATGGCTCCGGGCCGGGCCGGGAGGAGCTCAGCGCGCAGTTCGGCCCCAAAACAGCGATTTTTGGGGCGGCTTCTCCTCCGGGGGGTTTGCCCCTTGCCCACCCTCCAAACCCCAATTCCGAGCCCCGGAGCGAGCGCGGCTCCGCGGCAGAGACCTTGACCCGCTTCGTTCCCGGTTTGGGGACAAAATCAGAGCCCGGCCCTACTCTCCGGGATCCCCCCGGACCCCAAAATTCGGGCGCGGCTCTCTCGGGGTCACAGCACGCTCAGGATGGGGTGTGGGGTGGGGGAGAATTCCCTCCCCATCCCCGCGCTCCCTTTTGGGTTTTTTTCCTTCTTTTTCCCCACTCTCTCCCAGCGGGAGGAAAGGCCCGGAGACAGAATAAGTGGGAAAAGAAAGGGGAAAAAAAAAAGATATTCCGCCGGCGGGGAAGATCTTAAAAAAAAACAACAAAAAAAAAACCACTATGAGGAAAAGAAAATAAAATAGGAACGGGGGTGAGATGAGGAGGGAGAAAAACCTTCCCCAGACGCATCCATCTCTCCCCAAACTCTCTCCCGTCCCTCCCGCTCTACTTTCAGCCACTTTTCCACAGCTTTTTTCCCCTCCGCCGCCGCTTCCCCGCGCATCCCCCCCGCTCCCGAGCGCCTTCCCCCGCTCAGATCTCAGCGTGTTTGCTCTTGACTTCATCCACTAAGTCAATAGTTTGGAGATGCCCTCATCCTCAGAGGCCCGAGCCCCCCGTGTCCCCTCCCTGTTTTCTCCGGCGGATAATGGCAGCCTTTTGTCGTGTAATCAAGCTCCCGAGGGGTTGGGAGACAGATATAGATTCTTGGCATTTGTCGGTGAAAATGAAAGCTGGATTAGGCAGAGGCGGCTGCACACTCCATGGTAAAGGACAACAACTATTCCCCCATTGAAAGTCCCATTCTGGTTTGGTTATTTTATCTCTAAAAAGTTGTTTGTATTTCTAAAGTGGGCCCATTGAGGCACTTAGAAAGTGTAGCAAGCTGGAAAGGGGCGAGCTCCGAGTGAAAGGCGGGCGCACAAAACAAAAAAAAAACAAAAAAAAAGCAAAAAAACCCCCCCAAAAACAGGGAAAAAAAAAAAAAAAGGACGGGGTTAAGGGGAGAAAACTGAGGGGAAAAAATATACCCGCTGATTAAAAAAATTTAAAAGGAAAAAAAAAACCGAGGGGGGAAGAGAGCGGCAAAAAAGAGTTAAAAATATCACATTCGGCCCCCGGGGGGGAAAGTTTAAAACCGCCGAGAAAACTCGCGGCTCTGCTTTTTGCCTTCCCGGCCCGGCAGGGAAAAAAATTCCCTCCCAGAATTTGGGGTTTCCCTGCTGGTTGGGGAGGAGGGCGGCGGGGGTGGTTTGTCTCCGCGGGGTCATTGACTCCTGGCGGATGAGCCCAGCTCGGCTCCGGGGCTGTTCCATCCCTCGGGAATTGTTTCATTCCCTGGCAGAGCTCGGCAGGAATTGGGGAATTGTCACTCCTTGCCCCATGGATTTTTCCCCTTGGGAACCGCGGCGAGCCGGGCGCTGATTTTATATAATTTTTTATCATTTTTGTATCATTTTTGTATCATTTTTATATCATTTTCCCCCAAAATCCCTTGGGTTTCACCACCCTCTCCCCATCCCCTCCTCTCCATCTCTTTTCCTCTTTCCAACCCCCCCGCGGTGAATTTGGGATGGCAAAACTCGCCCGATTCGGTTTGTTTATTTAAAAATAAAAATAAACAACCAAACAAACAACAAACAACCCATTCTAAGCCCCGCAAACTTTTCCTCCTCCTTTTTCCCGAAGTTTCGGGACTGCAAATCGCCGTTTCCCGCTGCGAGCTCACCGAGGGAGGGTTTGTGGCTGGAAGGAGATTAAGGGGAAAAACTCCGGGAAAAAGGGAAAAAAAAATTTAAAAAAACCGGAGCAACAAGGTACAACCCAAATATTCGCATTCTCAGGGGAAAAAAAGGGGAAGGGGGAAAAAAAAAGCTTCAAAAACTCAATTTGCTGCTGTTCAGCATCAAAAGGAGTCTTCCGCAGGAGTGGGGACGGAGTTAAAAAAATAATTAACGAGGAAAAAAAAAATAAAAATACCACGATCCCTCTGGAAAACGCCGAGCGCGAGATAAACCGGCGGATGTGTACAAATAAATGGAATTATCGCTGTAAATGTCCCTTTAAATATCCCTTTAAATGTCCCTTTAGAGGCTGCCCGCGCTGCCCCGATCATTCAGCCCTACAAAGGTGTGGGGTCATCAATCGCGGCCCCATTGATGGCAGCGCCGCTTTCTTCTCCCGTCCCCATCCAATGGCGGCGAATTCCAAACGCCGCTGTCCCCTGAGTGTCCCCGGCACAGAAATGTCCCCCGGACCCCCACCCCGCCCTTCCCAAGGCCTGGAAAAATTCAAAATAGCGCGGCCCGCGGCTCTGGATTGAAGGATTCTTTTTTAAAAAATAAAATTGATCCCGGTTTTTTTTTGCGGGAAGTTTTCCCCGGGTGGTTTTTGAGGAGTTTTCTCCCGGCTCTGAGAGTGTTTTTAGGTTCTCTCCGAAAGGAGTTTTGGCTCAAAATAAAAAAGTCGGCGAATCAACTTCCCCCCCCATCCCGGAATTCCCGATAAAAATGCAAATCGCGGCGGGAATTAGAAAAGAATGAAATAAATGACGGAGCTGGGGAAGGCAGCGGGGCAGGGCCGGCTGCCCCCGATTCACTCGGGAAGTTGGGAAAATCGGTTTTTCCTGATTCCCCTCGGGTTTGGGGTCCGGAACTGACCCCACAGCTCCCGCCCCGTTTTTGGGGACTTTGATGGCCGCGCTCTGGGGACAAAGGGGCACTGAGGGTCGGGGCTGGGGGTTTCCCCCATCCCAATCCCGATCCCAATCCCGATCCCAATCCCAATCCCAATCCCGATCCCAATCCCGATCCCAATCCTGATCCCAATCCCGATCCCGATCCCAATCCCCATCCCAATCCTGATCCCAATTCCCATCCCGATCCCGATCCCGATCCCGATCCTGACCCCAATCCCGATCCCGATCCCGATCCTGATCCCAATCCCGATCCCAATCCCCATCTCGATCCCGATCCCGATCCCGATCCCAATCCTGATCCCGATCCTGATCCCCATCCTGACCCCAATCCCGATCCCGCCCGGGATCCCCCCGGGTAAAACCCCCAGGGGAAGGGGAAAGCCGAGAAGGTTTCCCTCCTGGGCCGGGGCGGGAAGGGGCGGAGGGGGAAACAGCTCGGAGACCCTACAGAGCATCCTGGGGCCGGGGAATGTCACTGAGGGCAGCGAGGGCCATTGGGGCAGGGAGAGTCCTCTGGGGGCAGGGAGTGTCCTTTGGGGTTAGGGAGTGTCCTTTGGGGTCAGAGGGGTTCTTTGGGGCCAGAGGGGATCCTTTGGGAATAGGGAGCATCCTTTAGGGTTAGGAAGTGTCCTCTGGGGTTAGGGACAATCCTTTGGGGCCAGGGCGAATCCTTTAGGGCCAGGGAGCACTCTCTGGGGGCAGGGAGAATCCCTTGGGGCCAAGAGCATCCTTTGGGATCAGGGAGAATCCTTTGGGGTTAGGGGGAATCCTTTGGGGCCAGGGAGAATCATTTAGGGCCAGGGACAGTCCTTTGGGATAGGGAGTGTCCTTTGGGGCCAGGGGGGATCATTTAGGGCCAGGCAGCATCCTTTGGGATCGGGAGTGTCCTTTGGATTCAGGGAGGGTCTTTTGGGGTTAGGTAGAATCCTTTGGGGTCACAGAGAATCATTTAGGGACAGGGAGCATCCTGTGGGGGGAAAGGAATATCTTTAGGGGCCCATCTATGGGGCAGGGACTCCCCCTCTCTAGGGGCAGGAAACCTCCTCTGTGGGGCAGGGGATGGGGGCCTCCCTCTGCGGGGCAGGGACACCTCCCTGTGGGGACACCTCCCTGTGGGGCTGGGGACACCTGAGCCCAAGGGAACACCCCTGGGTTGGATATTTTGGGATGAGCCCAAGGGATCATCCCTGGGCCAGGAAATTTCGGGATGAGCATCCCTGGGCCGCGAAATTTTGGGATGAGCCCAACCCTCCGCCTCCTCTCCCCTTTCTCGAGGAAGCCTTGGCTGCACATTTTTGGAAATTCTTTCCCAACTTTTCCCTTTCAAGGCACGCTCCCAAAATCTCCAGGAACTCCCGCAAACCGCGAGAGCCAATTATCCCAAATTTTATCAATGAGCCACCCCGTCCCGAGTGGAGGGATACGGAAATTCCAGATGGATGAGCCAAAATACCCATGGATTCCATGGATGAGCCCTCCCCGGCCCTGCCAGCGTGGAGAGGCAGAGATCCCAGGATAGGGAAATTCCCGATGGATGAGCCAAAATATCGCGGATTTTATCAATGAGCGGCCACTTCCCGAGCAGAGACACAGAGATTCAGAGATATGGAAATTCCCGATGGATGCACGCGGGTCCGGCCTGCCTCCCCCAGCCCCACTGAGCCCGCGGAGAGTCCCGACCCTCCCAGGGTCCATCCTGGGATTCATCCTGGAATTCATTCCAGTATCCAACCCAGGAGCCATCCCAGAATTCATTCCAGGATCCGCCCGGGAATTCATTCTGGAACTCATCCCAGGATCCATCCCAGAATCCATCCCGGAATTCATCATGGGATCCATCCTGGGATTCATCCCGGGATCCATTCCAGAATCCATCTTGGAATTCATCCCAGGATCCATCCCAGGATCCATCCCAGGATTATCCCAGAATCCATCTTGGAATTCATCCCGGGATCCACCCCAAGATCCATCCCAGGATCTATCCCGGAATCCGCCCTGGGATCCATCCCAGGATTATCCCAGAATCCATCCCGGGATCCATCCCAGGATTATCCCAGGACCCCCCCCACGATCATCCCAGGATCATCCCGTGATCCATCCCAGGATTCACCCCAGGATTGTCTCAGGACCCCCCCCACGATCATCCCGGGCTCCCGATCCACCGGAGCAGGAACAGCTCGGCTCAGCCCCGCGCGTTCCCGCAGCCGCAGCCCGCGCTCATTAGGGCCGCGCTCATTAGGGCCGCGCTCATTAGGGCTCTCGGTAATCGCTGCTCTCCTTTGTCGCGGTGTCACCGCGCGTGTCGCGATAAGGAGCGCGGCCCGCGATCAAAGGCTGCGCGCGGCTCCATTTCCTCCCGCGGCCTCCACTTTTCCGCACCTACTTTGTCTTTTTCTTGCGGTTTTTCCCTGGTTTTGTTTGTTTTTCTAGTCAGCTTGCCGCTCTCAGCCCTTCCCGGCCCCTCCGAGGGGACGCACAACCCCCGAGGAGCTCCAAAAGCTACAACCCCCCCCGAGGAGATCCAAACCCCTCCAAGGAACTCCAGACCTCCCTGAGCAGCTCCAAACGGTCCAACCCCCCGAGGAGCTCCAAACTTCCTCGAGGAGATCCAAAAGCTCCAAACTCCCCCGAGGAGATCCTAATTCCCCCGAGGATCTCCAAATCCCCTGGAGGAACTCCAAACCCCTCCGAGGAACGGCACAACTTCCAAACTCCTCCAAGGAGCTCCAAAAGCTCCAAATCCCCCCGAGGAACTCCAAAAGCACCAAACACACTTGAGGAGCTCCAAAATCCCCCGAGGAGCTCCAAACCCTTCCGAGGGCAGCTCAAGCGCAAGGGTCAGTTCCAGACAGTGTCCCCAAAATATCTCCATCATCACCATCTCCATCTCCATCTCCATCACCATCACAGTCACCATCTCCACCATCACCATCATCACTATCACCATCTCCATCACCATCTCCACCATCACAGTCATCACTATCACAATCACCATCACTGTCACCATCTCCATCACCATCTCCACCATCACAGTCATCACTATCACAATCACCATCACTGTCACCATCTCCATCACCAGCTCCATCTCCATCATCTCCATCACCATCTCCATCACTGTCACCATCACATCACCATCTCCATCATCACCACCATCACCATCACTACCATGGTCACCATCCCCATCTCCATCTCCATCCCCATCTCCATCTCCATGTCTATCTCCATCACCACCATCGCCACCATCACCATCGTCACCATCACCGTCATCGCTATCACCATCATCATCACCGTCACTGTCACCATCACCATCACCATTACCATCTCTATCTACATCACGATCACTGTCTCCATCACCATCATCGTCGTCACCGTCACTGTCACCACCATCACCACCATCACCATGTCCATCTCCATCACTATCACCATCACCATCATCATCATCATCACCATCACCATCACCGTCACCTCACCATTACCATCACCACCTCCATCATCACCACCACCATCACCACCATGGTCACCGTCTCCATCTCCATCACCACCATCACCATCATCACCATCACCATCACCACCATCACCATCATCACTATCACCATCATCATCATCATCACCATCACCACCACCATCCCCATCCCCATCCCCATCCCCATCCCATCCCCATCCCATCCCCATCCCCATCCCCATCCCCATCCCCATCCCATCCCCATCCCCATCCCCATCCCCATCCCCATCCCCATCCCATCCCCATCCCCATCCCCATCCCCATCCCATCCCCATCCCCATCCCCATCCCCATCCCGGTCCCGTTCTGCCCCTCAGGCCCCGCTCCGATGCCCGATGGCCCTCCCCGCCCCCCCAGCCCTTCCTGCCCCCCCGTCCCCAGCTCCGGGTGACAAATGTCTTTATAAGGCAGCATTAGTGACACCGCGGTCCCTTTGTGAATCCCAGCCCGGGGCCCTCCCCGCCTCGGGACGAGCCGGGAGTGAGCAGGAGGAGGAGGGTTTTTTTGGGGTCGCTGCACCTGCGCTACCCAAATCCCTCATTCCTTCTTTTTCCCGGGACGAGAGGCCCCCAGAACCCAATTCGGGGAACTCCTCCGCTTCCCTCTCAGCGCTTCGCTCTCCCCGGATCCCTCCTCTCCTTCCCGGCCTGAGACCCTCTGAACACCTCCTCGCCCTCCCCAAAAACCCAGAGCCCAAACCGGAGGGAAGTTCCGATTACACTTTTTTAAAAATAACAATAATAAAAAATAACAGAAAGGCGAATAAAACCCCCGTGGGGAAGAGAGGAGAAAAGTGGCGGCTGATTGAAATGGGCTTTTTTTTTTTTTTTTTTTCTCTTTTTTTCCCTCCCTTCTTTTTAAGAACATCCTCCATAAATACAGAATATCCGCAAAGCTCGGGTCTGCGGAGGGGCCCCGATCCGCTGCTTTCTTTTGTGGCTAAAAACGCAATTTCCCCCCCCCCCGCCCCCAAAAGATCCTTCCCCAAAGCCCCCCCGCCCCTCACTCTAATTCTCGAATAAGAGCTCGAATTTAAGGCCTCCCGCTATATGTCCTTTAAAACCCCGCCATGGAAATACCCCGCGCGGAAAAAAAAAAAAAAAAAAAAAAAAAATTTGGAAAATCTCCTCGCGGGGTGGGGGTGAGGGGGAGGAATTTGGGGGGGGGGGGAGATCCGGCGGAGGGGGAGAAAGGGGAGGTTAATCCGGGTTTAACGCTGCGATGCAGTCACAGGACCAGGGCTCGGCTGATTGCGTTATCTCTCCCCAACATTTGGGTCTCCCATATTTCACCCAGCCAAATAGCTGCGGGAAAAAAGTGCGTATGGAGGCACTCCTGACGCCTCAGGAAAATATGTTATTAATATCTAAATAACTTCCCCAATACTGTCTCTAAATCTCCCCTTCGCCACTCCAGATGATGAATTCGTTTGAAGTGTTCTCCCGTCTCATCTTCTCTCTGTCTCTCCCTCTCTCTCTCTCCCCCCACCACTTTTTTTTTCTATTTTTTTTTTTCCTTCTTTTTTTCCCAAACCAGGCTTATTTCGAAGTGGTAAATATCTAATTCCTTTCACCACGCTGCAGACACGTCCCTCTCGCCTCCCCTGGCGCGCAATTCCCGCTCGGGAAGATCCGCGCGGCCGCGGCTCCGCGGGAGAGGCGCACCGGGAGCGGCCTTGAGATGATTTGGGGTTAAAATCGGGGATTTTGGGGGGAAAATCTGCGTGTTTCCAGCAGCCCCCAGTGATCTGGGGTTCAAAGGGGAGGGGGTGTTTGGGGAAAATCTGTTTGTTTCCAGCAGCCCTCAATGATTTGGGTTAAAAGTGGGGGTTTGGGGGGGGATCTGTTTGTTTCCATCAGCCCCCCAAGGATTTGGGGTTAAAATCGGGGTTTTTGGGGGGAAAAATCTGTTCCCAGCAGCCCCAACGATCTTGGGTTCAAAGGGGAGGGGGTTTTGGGGAAAATCTGTTTGTTTCCATCAGCCCCCAATGATTTGGGGTTCAAAGCAGCGTTTTTTGGGGTGAAAAACTGTTTGTTTCCATCAATCCCCAATGATTTCAGGTTTTTCTGGGGGAGATCTGTTTGTTTCCAGCAGCCCCCAATGATTTTGGGGTTAAAATTGAGGTTTTTTGGGGAAAACGGTTTGTTTCCAGCATCCCCCGAAGGATTTTGGGTTAAAATCGGGGTTTTTGGAGGGGATCTGTTTGTCTTCAGCAGCCCCCAGTTCAAAGCAGGTTTTTCTTTGGGTAAAAATCGTTTGCTTCCATCAGCCCCCAATGATTTTGGGGTTAAAAGTGGGGGTTTTGGGGAGATCTGTTTGTTTCCATCAGCCCCCAATGATTTTGGGGACCAAAGCTGTGGTTTTTGGGGTAAAAACTGTTTGTTTCCAGCAGCCACCAAGGATTTGGGGTTCAAAGCAGGTTTTTTTTGGGGGGGGATCTGTTTGTTTCCAGGAATCCCCAATGATTTGGGGTTAAAAGGGGAGGGGGTGTTTGGGGAAAATCTGTTTATTTCCATCAGCCCCAAATGATTTTGGGGTTAAAATTATTTTTTGGGGTAAAATCTGTTTGTTTCCAGCAGGACCCCATGATTTGGGGTTCAAAGTGGGGGTTTTGGGGGTAAAACTGTTTGCTTCCATCAGCCCCCAATGACTTGGGGTCCAAATCAGGTTTTTTGGGGGGATCTGTTCATTTCCAGCTCACCTGGGTCACGCGTTTCCCTCTGAGCCTTTCCTGCCTTAATTCAATCCCAATTAGGGCCCAAACCTGCGATTGGGACGCGCCCTGCCCTCTTCCTTCCTGCGCCGCCCTATCGCGGCTCCATCTCCCCCGAGCCCCCAATCTGCTTCCTCCCGCCGCGCGGAGCGAAATCACCTCCAAATCCTGCATCCAAACCTCTCCGAGCGTTCCCTCCCCCGTCCCAGGCCGACCCCGAGCTCCCCAATCCCGAAATTTCCCTTCCCATCCCCACGATTGAACCTTTCCTTCTCCCCTAAAGGTGGAGACGCCGGGAAATGAATTTTAAAAAACCCCAAAAACCCCAAAATCACCGAAATCTCCCTGATATCCCTCCCGGTACGAGCGAACCTCGCCCGCCGCATCCTTGTCTCAAGTTTGTTTTTTCAAACGCCTCGTGTTCGATTATTCTCGTTTATTCCCCTCTCCAACCTTATCTCTCCTCCTCTCTTCTCTCGCCGCCGTCACACTCGATTTAGGCGGGAGTTTATCTTGCAAACATTCGCCGACTTTGTTTATGTAGCGCAGGTTCTGCAGCGCCGCGTTCCCGAAAGCCACTGTTTGCCTTTGTAATTGTTATCTGTGTTTATTGTTGTACCTCATTTGTCTCAGCTTTTTTTGTGACATGTAAGCTCCGTGTGTGCTCGCATCCAGCCCCCCCTCTTCTCCCTCTCCCTTCTCCTTTTTCCCTTTTTTTTTTTATTTTTTCCCCTTTTTTTTTTTTTTCCTCCCCTCTTTCCCCCCGCTCTCCTCTCGGCCTGAAATATGCGCGGAATAACTCAGCCCTAAAGCCAATGAATTGCTTGACACCTCCCTATCTCTTTCCTGCCCCCCATTATTCGAGCTGATCCCGGCTCGCAACACTCACAAATCCCGCCTGGGCTCTGTTTGATTAGATTGCCAACCTTTGGTAATCCCTTGATTTGATGAAGTGTCTGCTCCCGGGCCCCCCCGCGCTTCTAAACACACATTTACAGACGAGGCGCTTGTTGGTTTTCAACCGACGCCGATTGTTTGCTGATAAATCGGATCCCTGCTCGCCTCCCGCGCGGCTCGGGGAACAAAGGCCCGGCCCGGATCTGGGGGGGCCCGGCCCGGATCTGGGGGGGCCCGGCCCGGTGTGCGTTAAACGGGGGACTCGCCCCAAAATCCTCCAGTCCCCCAAAATTCCGGCGGGAGATGGACTGGTGTGTCCCCCTCCCCACCCCCTCCCGCAGCATTCCCGGATTTGGGGGGGTCCCGGATTTGGGGGGTCCCTCCCGATGTTCGTTAAATCGGGGAACTCGCCCCAAAATCCTCCAGGCCCCCAAAACCGCGGAGGGAAACGGAATTGTGTCCCCACCCCACCACCGCCCCGAGGTGTCCCTGTCCCACTCCTGCAACATTCCCAGATCTGGGGGGTCCCTCGCTATGTTCATTAAATGGGGGGACTCGCCCCAAAATCGCCCAGCCCCCCAAAATCCCGGCGGGAGATGGAACGGTGTCCCCACCCCACTGCCGCCCCGAGGTGTCCCTGTCCCCCCTCCCGCAGCATTGCCACCTTTGGGGGGCCTTCCCGATGTAGTTAAATGGCGGAACTTCCCAAAATCGCCCAGCCCCCCAAAATCCCGGCGGGAGATGGAATGGTGTCCCCACCCCAACGCCCCTAGGTGATCCTGTCCCCCTCCCGCAGCATCCCTGGATTTGGGGGGTCCCGGCTTTGGGGGGTCCCTCGCGCTGGTCATTAAATTGGGGGACTCTCCCCAAAATCCTCCACCCCCCCAAAATCCCGGAGGGAGATGGAATTGTCCCCACCCCACCACCGCCCCGAGGTGTCCGTGTCCCCCTCCCGCCCCACTGCCACCTTTGGGGACGCCGATCCCGCCGCTCTCCCGGTCCCAAAACCGCCCCAAAACCGCCCCAAAACCGCCCCAAAATCTCCCCAAAAGAGCCCCAAAACCACCCCAAAACCCGAGGCCGCGGAGTTCGGAGTTGGGACAGAAAATGCCCAAAACCCGCGCGTTTCCACCCCAAATTCCCAACCCGGGGGTCCCTGCGGGGCTCCGCCTGTCCCCTCTTTTCCCAGGGGTGACCCCCCAGGACCGGACCACCCCCCCCGCGTTAATTGTGTGGTGGCAATTAACTCCAATTAATTCCTCACACCCCCCCCCCAGGACGAGGCCTCTCCCCATCGCCCCCGAAATTTGGGGGTGCCCAAATTGCCCCCCCCAGCGAGGGAGAGAGCGGCGCATCTAATTAATAACAGCACCCTAATTAATAACAGCACCCTAATTAACAACAGCACCCTAATTAACAACAACACACCCCCCGGCCCTAATAAATAACAACAAACCCAAATAATAATCATAAATAATAACAATAATAATAATAATAACAACTCGCTCTTAACAAGGATATATATATACACTTATAAAAAAATAAATATATATTAAAAAAAGAAAAAAAAAAACCCAAAGTGAAGGCTCATGAATATCCGCCCAGGGCTAGCTGGAGTGAGCCGTTTAAAGATGAAAGTGCAAAGAAATAAAGGCTCAATTTAATCTGCCTTAAAACCCTTCAACTTAACGTTTGTGCTGGGAACTCAGAGAGTGAGTACTGATTGGGGATAAATACATTTCTTAGCATGCCTTGGAGCTATTACACCCTTCTCCAACACAGCTCCCTATTCAACAGCCACAGTTTTCATTACCAGCTCTAATAAGTCTTAACATTATTAAATGCCAAGCAGACGATAGAAAGAAACAGGCGCAGGGTGGAAGCTTTCTTTCCCACTTAAAAAGAGAGAGCATTTAGGGCTGTCTTCCCCCGGCTCCCCGCGAGGAGAACCCGCCACGAAGCGTTTGGCAGCAGCGGGGAGAGAGGAAAAAAAAATAGAAAAAAAAAAAAAGCCAAAACAAAGTTTTTTTTACCCCCCCTCACTCCCTTCCTTTCCTTCGGAGGGAGAGAGTGGGGATTGATTGGAAAAAGCTCCCCCCCCGTTGTTAAAATCGCTTTGTTTTAGGCCTGGAAATAAAAATAAAGTGGAGGGGACGGCGGCTCGGGAGAGGTTTTAATTGCGGGATGTGAAATCGCGGCGTTTCCCGAGTGAAAATTGAGTGGTTTTTGGCTTTTTTGGTGTTTTTTTCGGCAGGAATCGCGGCGTTTCGCAGCGCGCGGCCGCCGCCCGCGAGTGTTTGACAAGCTGATCATCAATTATCTTAATTGGGGCCATTAGAACTTTCCCAGGCGTTAAAACCCGCCCGGGCGGCGGGAAATTTGGAATTTCGGACGCTTCTGGGTTGGTTTTTTTCGCTTTTTTTTGAGCAGCGGATTTGAGAGAGGCGCCGGGCCCGCACCCCAAAAAATCTCCGATTTCAAGCATTTTTTGGGGTTTTTTTTGGGGGGGAAGATTTCTCCCCGCTCGCCATCACGGGGGCGGCAATGAAAACAAAAATGAAATAAATGGGAATGGGTGATAAATCGGAATTTCTCCGCGGCGGGTTCTGCGCGCTCGGAGGCAGCGCGGCGCTCCACAGGCTCCGGCCGCGGGAATTTGCCCAAATTAGCAACCTTTCATCCAGGAACGGGGGCTCGTGTTTGATTTGTCCGCGGCCTCACCCATGAAGGGAGAAGGGAGCGTTTTGTTTTGCCTCTTGACATGCACTTTCTGTGTGCTAATCAGGGATAAAAAGCCCCTCGGCTCCTTCATTCTTTTTTTTTTTTTTAAATTTTTTTTTGTGTGTTCTTTTGGGGGTGGCAATGGAGAAAAAGGGAAAAAAAAAAAAACCCAAACCCAAACCAACCCCGCGCTTTCAAAAATAAAGATATTTTCCCCAGCGCGGCGGCGAGCCTGCCTCAAAACCCAATTTAAAACCCCCGAATCTCCTTTTTTTTTTTCTTTTTTCCCCCACACTTTAACAAAAAATGAAAAAACACCCCAAAATCGAGCCGGGGGGAGCTTTTAGAGCACACAATGGCCCCGATTTGCAAATGAGCATCGCTCGCTCTCCGAATCACAGCAACATTTTGCAGAGTCCAACGGCTCGGCCTTTCTGCAGCAGCCGCTGCGATAATATTACAAAACTATCTAACAGCAGGGAGTTTTGAATAATTTATCTCCCTTTCTTCCCGTGCTCGGCCCTTTGTCCAAAAGTTTTTCTCCTCCTCGCGGAATTTTGAATGAGAATGGACGCGCCCTCCCTCCCCCATCCCTTTACTTCATTTTTTTTAAGGCAGCCTCGGGTTTTTCCCCCTTTTCCCCCCCTTTCTTTTTTTTTTTTTTCTTTTTCTCTCTTTTTTTTTTCCTTTTTTTTTTTTTTTCCCCTCCGCTGTTTGCTTTTGTGGGCAGGAATCTTTTTTTTCCTTATAAAGCTTCAATAGACTCGGAGGTCTTTGTAAAGTGAAGTTCATCTTCAAGGTTGGGAAAAGGGGAGAGGGAAAAAAAAAGGGGAAAAAAAAACAGAAAAAGGGGGATCGGATCCTTTTAAAAAAAACCAACAAACCACCCCAAAAAAACCCCTAAATCCTTTTTGTGCACCTTCATCTCAAACCCCCGGGAGCAGCTGATGGGGGGCACGGGGGAGCCCCAAAATTCCTCCATTGTCCCAAATTTGGGGGAAATTTGGGAGCGACTGGGAAAGTTGGGAAGCAATTCCCGGCCCGGGAGAATCCCGCTCACCACAAATCTCCCAAAATCCCAACCGCGGCTCGGCCCCGCCGGGCCCAGCCTGTCCTCAGAACCGGCGGATCCCAAATTCGCCATTCTCCCCAAAATCGCCGTTTTTCACCCCAAAAGCGCCGAGCTCTTCCGCGAGGAACTCATTCCGTGCCCGGACCGAGCGGCTCCAAATTCCCTTTTCCCCAACCGCACAAACCTCCCTCAAAATTTCGCTTTCCCCCTGGTTTTGGGGTTTTTTTTTTGGGAAAAGGGCGACCGCGACCTCCGACCCCCAAACTCGCACCCGCGGCCTCTCCTCGCCCCCAACCGCACATTCCCGACTGGGAAAATTCGGATTTTTTAGGAATTCCGAGATGAAAACGGAGCCCCCGCCACCAGCCTGGTTCGGATCTTCCCACCATCACCTCCAGGAGGGTTTTCCGGGATTTTCCGGGGGTTCGCCCCGCTCCGGGGACGCCCCCGCGCCCCCCGCCCCCGTCCCTAATTGATATTGATCGGCGCCATCGGTCACCTGTCAGCGCCGGTTCCAGGGGACCACTTAGAGAAATCTGTTTAACAAATCCATTTAGGCCTCCGAGGTGCCTTTCCCCCCTCCAGCCATCTCCCGATTTTTTTTTTTTTTTTTTTTTTTTTAATGGATAATTGATCCCGAGCAGAGCGCCGACAACTCTTCCCCACCCCCCCGGGAACGCCGCCGGCCCCTCCCGGAAGAGATTTTTTTTTTTTTGGGAAAGAACCAACCCTCCAGAGGTTCCTTCAAGATTCCATCTTCACCCTGATTTTTGGGTTTTTTGGGGGGGAAGTGGAATAGTGGAACTTCCTTCAAGATTCCATCTTCACCCCAATTTTTGGTTTTTTTTTTTTTTTTTTTGGGGGGGGGGGGAAGTGGAATCGCGGAGCTTTCCGAATTCCACCTCCACTTTTGGGGGTGCTCGTGGGATTTCCAATTCCCAAAACGTGGGGGGAAGGGGAATCGCGGAGCTTCCCCAATTCCTCTCCCACTTTTGGGGGTGTTCGTGGGATTTCCAAAGCGGGGGGGGGGAAAATTTCCCAAAAAATTCACCATTGCCCCAAACTGTTGGGTTGGGGGGAAACTCAGGAATTCCCACCCCGGGCTTGGGGAAAATCCCCACAAATCGCCCCAAAAACTCCAAGCGCGGCTCCACGGAACATTCCCGAATTCGGGTCCCGATGTCCCCCCGGCCCCGAGCGGCGCGCGGTACCTTTGTCGCCCAGGATGCCATCGATGCTGTGCTTGGCCTTCTTGTCGCCGTCCTCCTCCTTCTTGTCGCACTCGTCCTCTTCCTCTTTCTTCCCGAATTTGATGCGGAGCACGCGGCTAATCGAACTCACTAAACCTCGGACAGTCAAAGGCAGAAAGGCGAGTATAAGCTGCCTGGGAAAAGTGGCAGTGCCGCGGCCGCGACGCCTCGGGGACGCTTTTTTTCCCGTGGGAATGCACCTGCCGAGGTGCCGTGCCGGCCCCGAATTCCCAAATAATTCCCAAATTCCCATCCTGATGGGAACTGTCCGCATGGGATGTGCCCGGTCCCAAAAAATCCCGGGATGGGCGCACGGCCAGGGGTCAGCACCTGCTCTGTGTCCGGGAAAAGTCCACCTCAATGCCCAAATTTCCCTCCCAATTCCCAAATTAATTCCCAAATTCCCATCGTGCTGGGTGCTGTCCCCATGGGATGCGCCCGCTCCCCAAAAATCCCGGGATGGGCGCATTGCCACCACCTGCTCTGTGTCCGGGAACAGGTTCCCCCCAATTCCCAAATTTCCCTCCAAATTCCCGAACTCCCAAATTCCCATCCTGATGGGAACTGTCCCCATGGGATGTGCCCGGTCCACAAAAATCCCGGGCATGGCCAGGGGTCACCATCTGCTCTGCGTCCGGGAAAGTCTCCCCCAATTCCCAGATTTTCCTTCCAATTCCCAAATTTCCTTCCAATTCCCAAATTCCCATCCTCCCGGGCACTGTCCCCATGGGATGTGCCCGCTCCCCAAAAATCCCGGGCATTGCCAGGGGTCACCACCTGCTCTGTGTCCGGGAAAACTCCACCCCAATTCCCAAATTTCCCCAAAATTTCCCCCCAATTCCCAAATTTCCCCCAAATTTCCCCCCAATTCCCAAATTTCCCCCCAATTTTCCCCAATTCCCAAATTTCCTCCATCTCCACCGCGGGATGGAGCTCCGGGCCTGTCCCGGCCCTACAGAGAAGGCTCAGTCCCCCAAAAACCCCACAGGGACCCCAAGCCCCCAGAGCCGCCCTGACCCGCAGCGCATCCCAAATTTAGGGATCCAGCCTCTCTTCCCATGGGATGCTCTGCACGAGCAAATCCCTGGGATTTGGGGCAAACCGAGCTCCCCTTTCCGCCTGGATCTGGGGGGAAATCGCTAAATTTGGGGTCTCTGGGGCTGCTCCCCCTGCCCCAGCCTTTCCACAGGGCCGGAAAAAGTTGGGAAAAAGGATTGATTTGGGTTCGCTTTCCATCATCCCCGATGCAAATGCCCCTCCGGCCTGGGCTGATTTTTCCAGGTGAATTTTTCTATTTCCCTCTGGGGGTGATTCCCCGGGGAGGAAAGTTCTGGAGGGAGTTCGGACCCTCTGGAAAAATTTGGGGAAAAGGATTTATTTGGGTTCACTTTCCATCCGCCCGGGCTCAGATCCCCCTCTAAGCTGGGCTGATTTTTCCAGATGAATATTTATTTCCCCCCGGGGGTGATTCCCCGGGAGGAAAGTTCTGGAGGGAGTTCGGACCCTCTGGAAAAATTTGCTAAAAAGGATTTTTAAAAAGAAGTTTATTTATTTATTTGGGTTCAGTTTCTACCAGCCCGGGCTCAAATCCCCCTCTAACCTGGGCTGATTTTTCCAGGTGAATATTTTATTTTCCCCCTGGGGGGAGGAAATTCCGGGAGGGATTCCGGACCCTCTGGCAAACCTTTCCCGCGGGAGCTCGGCGCGGCCAGGCTGCCTTCTCACCTGAGGGCACCGTGCTGCGGTCGCAGTGGCCGTCCTTGAGCAGCCTGTCGCGGATCTCCCAGCTGAACATGCCGGGGTTCTCCCGCTTGTACTCCTCGATTTTCTTCTCCACGTCGGGAGTCGCGACCTGCTTTTGGGACCAAGGGGCGCCGGGGTGGCCCCGCGGGAGCGGAGGGAGGGAAGGAAGGGGAAAAAGCGGTTTTAATTCAAAGGAAGAGCTCGGGGGAAATTCGGCTGTGCGGTTTTGGGGTGGGAAAATTGGGATTTGGGAGGGGAATGAAGCTGGGGAAAGGCTTTTCCCAATGTTGGCCATCCATCCGAAAAGCGGAGTCTCCAGGTGGGATTGATCCCAAATTCCGGGGGGAAGGAGGCAGGGAGAAGCGCAGGGGACATTTTGGGGTGTTTTTGGGATTTCCACTTCCCCAAACATCCAGTAATCCCAAATTCCGGGGTAAGGAGGAAAGGAGGGGGCGCAGGGCACACTTCTGGGGGAGTTTTTGGGATTTCCAATTCCCGAAACATTCGGTAATCCCAAATTCCGGGGGGAAGAAGGCAGGGAGGGGGCGCAGGGCACACTTCTGGGTTGTTTTTTTTTTGGGTTTTTTTTTTTTTTTTTTTGGGATTTCCAACTCCCCAAACATTCAGCTTTCCCCTCTCCCCGCGCCCGGCGGAATGACTCCAACACGCACCACTTGTTGCACGTGGAAACAACAACAACAAAAATCCCTTTAATTCCCTCCCAACCTCCAGCCCGGCCACATTTTCTCGTGGAAAAAACCCCAAAATCTCGCAGAAAAGCAGAATTTTGCACTCACCCTGGGCTTGCTGCCGCCGATCGCGCCGGGCCGGATGGAGCCCGTCTCCTGGTAGCGGCAGAGGATTTTGGAAACGCAGCCGTGGGAGACGCGGAGCTGCCGCGAGATCACGCAGGGCCGGATGCCGTGGTGAGCCATCTCCACGATCTTGTGGCGGATGTGGTTGGGCAGCGGGCGCCCGTTGATGAAAACCCCTCCGAGCTGGTTCACCCTGCCCTGGCCCAGCGGGGTGGACACTGGCGAGGAGAAAATGGGGGAAAAAAGGGAAAAAAATGATGGGGGGGAGTTAAAAATGAAGGGAAACGCGGAGGGGAGCTCCGCGCAGGTCGCGATGCTCTCAGGGGAGGTGGAGGTGTGAGAGAGGGGAAAGCTCCGCGGTTTATCCATGCCGGGTTTTGGTTAGCCCGGCGTTTATCCCGGTGTTTATCCCGGGTTTTATCCATCCCGGTGTTTATCCATCCCGATTTTTATTTATCCCGGTGTTTATCCATCCCGGTTTGTGTTTATCCCGGTGTTTATCCCGATTTTTACCCGTCCCGGTATTTGTTTATCCCGGCACCACGCGGGAGACTTTTCCCACGGAAAGCGGGGAAAAATAAAAATCTGATAAAATTCGGTGAAACCCCCGAGCCGCTCGCCCGTCCCCGAGACACATCCCCCGCGTGTGAATTTGTGAATTTAGGATTTTTGGGGTTTCGCAGCCTTACTTTAAATCCCACCCGAGGAGATCCCCAAACCGCGCGGCGAAAACCTTCCCAAAACTTCGCGTTTCTCCCCCAAAAAAATCTCCCTCCGCTCCTCGAGGAGCTCCGCTCTCAAACAAACTTTTGAAAATCACCTCCGAAAAGACCTCGGGGAGATTTTTTGGGGCTGTTTTGGGGTTTTTTTGTGGGTTTTGGGGTTTTTTCATGGGTTTTGGGGGGTGTTTTACCCCCGGCGCGGGGGCAGCGGCGGCTCCGTCGCCCCCTCCCCGATTGATCGAGCAGCTCGGCCCGCAGATCTCGCAGATTAATACGATTTCACAGGCTGGAAATTAAACCCCAAAAAAGGAGGAGAGGGAGGCAGGGAGGGGGGCCGAACTCAGCTGGGCAATTTTCTCCAGGCTGGAGGGGGCGAGCGGCAGAGAGAGGAGGGGGAACCTTTCTTTTTATTTTTTTTTTTTTTAATTTTTTAATTTGTTTTCCCCCCTCTCTCTCTCTCCACAAAGAAAAGTCGATTCCTGGCGATTTAGCGAGAATCATGCACCGCTAATTCCGAGTCACTTTGGCCGGCGCTCCCTGGATGTATCATTATCGCCAGATAACACTCGAGTGGCCAATTTTACATTCAAGAGCCGCTAAAAGCGCCGGCCGCTCTCTCCTTTCATTATTCCCAGTCATGTTGTGCAAATATTGTTGTAATCCTTTGATCCTTTCCCTCGCCGTCTGTTTTACTTCATTTGCTACAGAAAAGCACTTCAGCAAATCCCCGCGCCCTGTGTGTTTTGCAGCCTGCGTGGTTTTCCGCGGCTTTGCCATTCGCCACTTGAGCACGGGCGGGATGAAATTTTCCAATTTTCCTCGCTTTAATAAATGCGGCCAGAGGGGTCCCGCTCGAAATTTGTCTTTTTTTTTTTTTTTTTTTTTTTTCCTTTTAATTTTTTTTTTTTCTTTCTCCCCGCCTGGAAATAATCGCCCCCCGCGCGACAAAGGCACGGAGGAGGGAAGGATTTGGGTGACACTCGGCGAGGTGACAGCTCCGCTCTTCCCCTTTCGCCGAGCCCCGGCCAAGGACATCCCGGCTGCTCCAGGAGCCCCTCCGGCTAAAGGTTTTTATTCCAATTTCCCCCTCCCCACCCCGGAAAAGTTCAACCCCATCCGTTCGGTTGTGACGCGTGGAGGTGAAATTGTCGGGACGCTAAAAAACCCAACCCCTCAAAAAAAAAAAAACCGAAAAAAAAAAAAAACCAAAAGAGGGAAAAGCTGCCCCAAAACTCCTTTGGGATGTGATTGGAATACGGGAGAACCTCGAGGCAAACCCCGGGAATCCGCGGGGAAAGGCTGAGAGAAGCTGGGAATCCACCCCGGAGCCGCCAGCCGCGGTCTCCCCTCCCGGTAACTCCAGAGCCATGGGGAGGCTCTCCCTGCCCTCCCCTCCCCTCCCCTCCCGGGGCCGCTCCCCGGGCAGGGCTGGAGATCTCTCCCGAGCGCAGACCTACCTTCCAGCGGGAAGCCGGTGCGCGGGTAGTTCTGCCCCGGCGCCGGGCGCATCATCCGCGGCACCGTCCCGGGCAGCGCTGCCATGCTCGGGGGTCGCGGCGGCCGAGAGCGAGCCGGGGTGGGGGGGACACCCCGGGAGAGCCGGGGGACAGCCGGGGAACCGCGGGGCCGCCAAGCCGCGGGAGCCGCGGGCTGCCAGAAAACCACGGGGAGAAAATCTGGGCTCCGAGGGCCGAAAGAATAATAATAATAACGACAATAATTTAAATTTTTTTTAAAAGAATCAAAACGCGGCGAGGCTGAGGGGTAAAAAGGGCGGCGGGAGCGCGGGGATCGCCCACCCAGGAACGGCCGGCGAAGTTTGGGGGCTGTGTCCCGAGCGGCCGCTCCGCTGGAATGTCACCCGGGAAGAGCAGGCACGGCCAAAGTTGCTCGGGAGCGGGGCTGGGCTTAGGGCGGGCAGGGGGGCGGGCGGGGAGCCCCCCGGATTCGGTCCTGCGCCGCTGCGCCTTTCCTCCTCCCGCTTTTTCCTCCTCCTCCTCCTCCTCCTCCTCCTCCCGGGTTTTCCTCCTCCCGTTTTTATTCCTCCTCCTCCTCCTCCCGGTTTTCTCTGCTGGTTTTTCTCTCTTGCAGACTTTTTTCTCCTCCCGGTTTTCTTTCCTCCCGGTTTTTCCTCCTCCTCCTCCTCCTCCTGGTTTTTTTCTCCTCCCGGTTTTCTCTGCTCACGACTTTTTTCTCCTCCTGCTTTTTCTCTAGTCCCGGTTTTCTCTCTTCCTGACTTGTCTCTCCTCCCGGTTTTGCTCTGCCCCCGACTTTTTTCTCCTCCCGGTTTTTCTCTCCTCCCGATTTTTTCTCCTCCTCTTCCTCCCGGTTTTCTCTCCCGTTTTTTTTCTCTTCCTGACTCTTCTCTCCTCTCTGTTTTTCCTCCTCCCGGTTTTCTCTCCGATTTTTCCCTCCTCCAGACTTTTTCTTCCTCCCTGTTTCTTACTCCCCCCGTTTTCCCTCCTCCCGACTTTTTTCTTCTCCCGGTTTTCCCTCCTCCCGATTTTTCCTCCTCCTATTTTCTCTCCTCCCGATTTTCCCTCCTCCCGGAGCAGCAGGAGGAGGAGGAGGAGGAGGAGGAGGAGGGGGTGAAGGTGGGGAGGGGGCTGGAAGTGGCTGCAGAGGGAATTTGGGGCGGTGGAAGGCTGTGATTTGGGGCGGTGGGAGGCTGTGATTTGGGGCGGTGGGAGGTTGTGATTTGGGGCGGTGGGAGGCTGTGATTTGGGGCGGGGGGAGGCTGTGATTTGGGGCGGTGGGAGGCTCTGCTTTGGGGCGGTGGGAGGCTCTGCTCGGCTCCGGCTCCGCTCTGTTTTGGGAAGGAGCTCCCGGCGCCAATGGGAGCGGCACGAGCTCCCTTCCCGCAGGTTTTTTGGGAATGTTGTGCTCATTCCCAGCCTGGGATCGCTCCTCGTGGGAAGCCGGGGCGGAACAGAGAGGGGACAGCTTAGGACTTGGGATTTTGGCGGGGGGGGGGTTGGGTTTTTCTCTTTTTTTTTTTTTTTTTTTTTTTTAGGTGGGTTTTTGAGGTTTTGTTAATATGTTTTTGGGTTTTTTAAGGTTTTTTGGGAATGCTGTGGTTCATTCCCAGCCTTAGTTCGCTCCTCGTGAAACAGAGAGGGGAAAGTTTAGGACTTGGGATTTTTTTTTGTTTGTTTTTTGGTTGTTTTCTGAAGTTTTTTAGTATGTTTTTGGGGTCTTTTAGGTTTTTTTGGGAATGGTGTGATCCATTCCCAGCGTTGGATCGCTCCTTATGGGAAGCTGGGGTGATACAGAGAGAGGAAAGTTTAGGACTCGGAGTTTTTTTGGGGTTTTGTGGGTTTTTTTGAAATTTAAAAAAAAAATTTTGGGGGGCTTTTGGGGGTTTTTTTGAGTTTTTTTGGGGGGTTTTCCCCCCCTTAAGATGAACATCCACGAGGGTAAAGGCAAGCTCGGGGTGGGGGAATCCCGGCGTGGATGGGGGGGAGAAAAAAAAAGTAAAATTAAAACAGATTCAAATCGGAGATAAATAAAAAATTTTTAAAAAGTAATAGAAATGAATGAAAAATGAAAAAAGTAAAAATGGAAATGAGCCGAAGTGAAAAGAAATCCGAATGAAAATGAAAAAAAAATAAAATTTTTATTGTGGGGAATTAGAAAAAAACCCCAAATAACATAAGAAATAAGCGCGATAAACAAACCAATTAATTAATCAATTAATTAATGAGTTGGATGCTCCTAACGGAGCCACTTCTCACTTTTTTCCCCGTCCCTCCACGGGGTGGGAACGGCTCCTCCCGGGGGGGTTGGGTTTGGGACTCCTCACCTTCCCCAGGCCCCGCCCTCATTAACTTAATCACTCTTTAATTAATCACCGCGCGGGCTGGGGGCAGGGCTCCCTTTGGGGGCGCGGCTTGGGCTGACCCCGCGGTTTTAGGGGAGGAGGACACGAAGAATTCCCATTTTTCCCCAAAAACTGCGGGGTCACCCCAAAGCCGCTGGTTTTGGGGGCGACAAGACAAGAAGAATTCCCATTTTTTTCCCCCAAAAGCGGCGGGGTCACCCCAAATTCGCCACTTTTGGGGGGGATAAGAAGAATTCCCGTTTTTCCCCCAAAAGCGGCGGCTGTGGGATGACCCCGCGGTTTTTGGGGGAGGAGGACACGAAAAATTCCCATTTTGCCCCCAAAAGCGGCGGCTTTGGGGTGACCCTGCTGTTTTGGGGAGGGGACGGGGACCAAGAATTCCCATTTTTCCCCCAAGAGCGGCGGGGTCACCCCAAATCCGCCGCTTTCGGGGGCGAGAGGACACGAAGAATTCAATTTTTTCCCAAAGCGGAGGCTCTGGGGATGGCCCCGCGGCTTCTGGGGGGGAAGGACACGAAAAAATTCCCATTTTCCCCCCAAAATCTGCGGCTTTGGGTTGACTCCGCGGTTCTTAGGGGAGGAGGACACGAAGAATTCCCATTTTCCCCCAAAGCTCTGGGAACGGGCGCGCAGCGGGACGTGACGCCAGCGCCGCGCTCCTTTTGTTCGCGGCTCCAAAAGCGACTCGGCCCCGCAAAATTCACTGTCCCCACCCCAAAAAACCCCCCCGGGAGGGGGCGGGGAGGGCCGGCCCTAAACGCGGCCCTAAACGCCCATGGGGTCCCTCTGGAGTTAAAAATTCCCAGTCCGGAGCTCTCCCGGGAATCTTCGGCCTCAGGGTGTTCCTCGGTCCCAAACTCGGCCCTAAAGTCTGGAGCTTTGCCAAGCCCCGAATCCATCCCAATCCCGCTCCAAAAAAAAAAAAAAAAAAAAAAAAAGAAAAAAAAAAGTCAAAAACCCCAAAAAGAAACAAAAAAGAACCCCAAAAAACACCAAAAAAAAAAGCAACATAAAAACCAAACCCCAAAAAAGCCCCAAAGCGAACAAACAAAAAACAAAATAAACAAACAAACAAAAAACCCAAAATAAAACACCACACAAAAAACACAACACCCCAAAAAGACCTAAAACCCGGATTAAAAAAACATTAAAAAAGAAAAACAACCCAAAACAACCCAAAACCCCCCCAAAACTCCAAAAAATCCCCGGGACAATGTGGAGGGGGAGGAAAAAAAAAGCGATTTAAAAATTCTTCCCAAGGTGTCAAGTTGCTCCCGAACCCAGCCCGACTCGGGGGCTCCACAAACGGAAAGAAAACCTCCCTCCATCCCAAAAAACCCCAAATTCCCGAACTTTTCCAGGGAAAAAAAAAGCCGCGGGACCCTCTGAGCCGCATTCCTGCCGCCCTAATTCAATTATTGCCTTGGGTGGGGCACGGAGCCTGGGAATAAAGTTGAAAATTAAATGTTTCTGCTCCCCGAGCCCTTCCCGCCGCTCTTGGGTTTCCTCGCCGGCAGGAAAATCCCTCACTTCAAACGCCGAGTTTGTTTTCCCTCTTCCCCCCTCCCGTTCGCCTGGAACTGGGGGAAAATTTGGCACTTTCAGGCAAAAAAAAAGGGAAAATTCGGTTTTTCCTGCAGCGGTTTGCTGTCGGGTCCTGGCGGTGTCCACGCCAAGAGTTCAATTTATTATTGTTATTATTATTACTATATTATTTACTATATATTATTAATATTAATATTTATATTTATATTTATATTTATATTAATAATAGCATTAGTGACATTAATATTGTTATTAATATTGTTATTAATATTAATATTATTACTTTCATCATCATTATCATTATTACTATTATTACTATTATTATTACTATTATTGTTATTATTATTATTATTACTACTCTATTATTATTATTACTATTTTTTATTATTTTATTCTATTTTATTCTATTCTACTTTTATTATTTTATTATTATCATTATGATCTCCATTATCATTATGATCTCCATTATCATTACCATCACCATCATCATTATCATCATTATCATCACTATTATCATCATTAAACGCATTAAATTAATTATTTATTTTAAATTTATTTCTTCATTTTCATTCATTTTCTGGGGGTTCCAGCGGCGCCCAAATCCCGAGCTGTGGGTGACAAGGAATTATCAATTTTCCCCTCCGGACAGCGATTTCCTCATTCCTCATCCCAAAAATTCCCGGGAATTCCCCATGGGTGGGGGGAGGGTCACCTGCGGTTGGAATTTCGGCTTTAAATCCCAATTTTTTCAATTAAAAAATTTTTTTTCCATTTTTTTCCCCCCCACGTGGACAAAAGCGAGCCCCGGTGCTCTCCTCTCCCCGGGGAGCGATAGATTAGAGCCTTAAAGGAGCCGGCCCGGAATTCCCGCGCGCTTCCCGATTTTCCTGAGCATCTCCATGCTTCCCTGAGGGATTTTCCTGCTCCAGAAACGCCGTGAGCCGCGATTCCCTCTGGGATCTTAATTTCATTTTTATCTGCGTTTTTATCCCGGTTTTATTCGGGTTTTTATTCCGTTTTTATTCCATTTTTATTCCGTTTTTACTAAGTTTTATTCGGATTTTTATTCCGTTTTTATTCGGGTTTTTATTTATTTTTATTCGGGTTTTTAATTCATTTCGGATTTGGGGTTTTAATTTCGTTTTTATTCCATTTTTATTCAGATTTTTAAAATTTCATTTCTTCGGGAGCGTCCCCGCTCCTTAAGAATTCCCGAGTCGGACGCGCCCTCGGAGGTGGCGAACCCCACGGGATTTTGGGGCGATTTTGGGGCGATTTTTGGGTGATTTTGGGGCTACTTTGGGCTCCACATCCCAATTTTTCCCATGGAAAAGCCGCTCTGGGGTCGACCGAACCCTCCTGGAAAATCCAGCCGATTTTATCCATTAGGATTTCCCTCAAAAAAGTCCTTTTATTTTGTAATTTTTTCATTTTTTTCCCCAGGGATGCAGTCCCATTTCCGGATTTCCACAGTGGGAGAAGAAATCTCGGAAGATCCATCAGAGAATTCTCCTCTGCTTGAGCGGAAAACCTGATCCCGATTTTAAAAAAAAGAAAAAAAAAACCCCAAAAAAGCGCCCGGGGATGAATAATTGAATGAAAAGTTGGTTCCTCCTGCAATTCCAAGCAGCTTAGGGATGTGGGAAGGTTTTCCGTGGGAGATCCCGCGGTAATCAGCATTATTTTCCTAAGCGATTAGCCAATAAATCTCCCTTTAAAGGGCGAGAAATCCACCTTGAGAACCCGCGGATTTTGGGGGAGGAAAAAAAAAGATATTTCTGAGGGACTTCCGCATTTTTTCCGAGAGACCGTCGGGTGGGGGAAATTAAAAATCGGGAAAGGAGGGTTTGTTTTCCCAGGAAAATTGTTAAAAATGGGGAAGGGAGGTGGGGAATCAGGGAATCCAAGCCTCGGCATGATCCCAAAATTTAATTCGGGTGATTGGGTTGAGTTCCCGAAAGTGAGGTGGAAAAAATTTGGGGGAGGGATTTTTGCTGCGTGATCTTTCCCAAAATTCCCGGGGTGAACCTTGTCCTGCTGATCCACGAGATCCCAAATGTTCCCGGAAGATCCTGAGGGTTTCTAGGAGATCCCAAAGGTCTCCAGGAGATCCCAAAGGTTCTCAGGAGATCCCAAATGTTCCCGGGAGATCCTGAGGGTCTCCAGAAGACCCTAATTGTTCCCAGGAGATCCCAAACATTCCCAGGAGATCCCAAACATTCCCAGGAGATCCCGAGGGTCTCCAGGAGATCCCAAACGGTCACAGGAGATCCCAAACATTCCCAGGAGATCCCAAACACTCCCAGGAGATCCCAAATGTTCCCAGAAGATCCCGAACATTCCCAGGAGATCCCAAACATTCCCAGGAGATCCCAAATGTTCCCACGAGATCCCAACATTCCCAGGAGATCCCAAACATTCCCAGGAGATCCCAAAGGTTCCCAGGAGATCCCAAACATTCCCAGGAGATCCCAAACTTTCCCAGGAGATCCCAAATGTTCCCAGAAGATCCCGAACATTCCCAGGAGATCCCAAATGTTCCCAGGAGATCCCGAGGGTGTCCAGGAGATCCCAAACATTCCCAGGAGATCCCAAATGTTCCCAGGAGATCCCAAACATTCCCAGGAGATCCCAAATGTTCCCAGAAGATCCCAAACATTCCCAGGAGATCCCAAACATTCCCAGGAGATCCCAAACATTCCCAGGAGGTCCCGAGTGTCCCCAGACGATCCCGGGTGTCCCCAGGAGACGATCTCGGGTGTCCCCACTCCTCGGCCGAGGCAGCTCCCCCAGAGGCACCAAATTCCCAGGATTCACCCCAAAACGCGCGGGCGGGGCGGGAGAGGCCGGGCTGGGTCGGGACTGGGATCTGGAGGATTCCCGGCTCCGGAGGATCCCTGCCAGTCCCGAATCCAGGGAATTCCCAAGGCCCTGCCGTTCCCCAGGGACCTCCCGAACTGAGGGGCTGAAGGAGGGGAAAAATTCCCAGAACTTTCCCCCTGGAATTTTGGAAACCCTGAAAGCGGGGAGAGAGCAATTCCCACTTCCAAACTCCTCATAAAAAGGAAAAAATTCCCCTTTAAAAAAAAAAAATTTTACCCTGACCCTACGCATTCCCAAGCTCTGGGTCATTCCCGAATCCAGCGGGGATTCCTTGGTTTATTTTTGTGGTTTTTGGGATTTTTTTCCTCCCAAAACTTCAAATCCCAGGATGGAGCTCCAGGAGGCGGAGCGGCCCCGCCCCGAGCTGGAGGCTCGGCCTGGAATCGTTCCCTGATCCAAGCCCGACCTCTCTGGGACGAGCCGGGAAATTTCATGGAAAAAAAAATCCCAACCGCGAGGCCGCGGCGACCTCGCTCCCGCTGGGATATTCCCCAACCCCACACGATTCCCGCCCCTCTGGCAAGCCCCGCTCGCTTTTCCCGAACCGGAATTCCCAAATCCTCCTTTTTCCCAAGGCTCGGCCCCGCTCCGGGCGGGGATCTCTCTCCGGTGGGGTTTTCCCGGAGCCCACCGCGATCCCGGGGGTTTTCCAGGAGGATTTGCCTCTGGAATAACGGCGGGAATGGCAATGGGAGCGGGGATTGTCCTGATTTGTGCCCCCGGGGCAAGGAGGGATCCCGAGGGAATGGATGTGGGAGAAGGGAGGGGCAGAGGTGGGGGAACCCCGGGAATGGGGAAAGCTGGGATTGGGATTTGGGGTTTTTGTTGTTGGAGAGCTCCAGCTCCAGGCGCGGCGAGCAGCGCCCCCACGGCATTCCAGCCGCTCCAGGTGGGAATCCCACCCCGATCCCTGTTCCCACAGCATTCCAGCCGCTCCAGGTGGGAATCCCACCCCGATCCTTGTTCCCACAGCATTCCAGCCGCTCCAGGTGGGAATCCCACCCCGATCCTTGTTCCCACAGCATTCCCACCCCGATCCCTGTTCCCACAGCATTCCAGCCGCTCCAGGTGGGAATCCCATCCCGATCCTTGTTCCCACAGCATTCCAGCCGCTCCAGGTGGGAATCCCACCCCGATCCCTGTTCCCACAGCATTCCAGCCGCTCCAGGTGGGAATCCCATCCCGATCCTTGTTCCCACAGCATTCCCATCCCGATCCCTGTTCCCACAGCATTCCCATCCCGATCCCTGTTCCCACAGCATTCCTGCTCCAGGTGGGAATCCCATCCCGATCCTTGTTCCCACAGCATTCCTGCTCCAGGTGGGATTCCCATCCCAATCCCCATTCCCACAGCATTCCCGCTCCAGGAGGGATTCCCATCCCAATCCCCATTCCCACAGCATTCCCGCTCCAGGAGAGATTCCCATCCCAATCCCTGTTCCCACATCATTCGCATTACTGGAGGAATTCCCATCCCTATCCCCGAACTCCTCACTCCCCTCTTCCCAAATCATTGTCACTCCAGGAGGAATTCCCATCCCAACCCCCGTTCCCACATCATTCCCTCTCCGGGTGGGAATCCCAATCCAATCCCTATTTCCACATCATTCCTATTCCCGGAGGGAATCCCATCCCAATCCCTGTTCCCCAACTCCTCACTCCACTGTTCCCACATCATTCCCATTCCCGGAGGCATTCCCATCCCAGTCCCTGTTCCCAAATCATTCCCTCTCCAGGAGAGATTCCCATCCTAATCCCTATTTCCACATCATTCCCATTCCTGGACGGAATCCCATCCCAATCCCTGTTCCCACATCATTCACACTCCCAGAGGAATTCCCATCCCAATCCCTGTTCCTACACAATTCCCACTCCAGGAGGGATTCCCATCCTCACCCTTGTTCCCCAGCTCCTCACTCCCCTCTTCCCAAATCATTCCCACTCCAGGAGAGATTCCCATCCCAATCCCTGTTCCCACACAATTGCCTCTCCAGGACCTTCCTGACCCCACAGAGTCCCCGCTCCTCCTTCCCTGTCCCTCTCTCCCACATCCCAGGCCCTCCGGGATTTTCCAGGAGCCAAATCCATGTCAGACCATCCTTTTGGAAGACCCCGAGCTGGAAAACCCCTGGGACAGGCGGGACGGCCTGAGAGCAGCACTGGGATCCCCATCCCGAGGAGGAGAACTCCCGGGAAAACCCGGAGAGCACAGAAGGTTTGGGGTCAGCTTTTCCCGGGAATGAGGGGACATTTGTCGGGGTGGATTAGTGACACAATTCCCTGTTCCAGGAGGGCGCGGCCGCTCCCAAATTATCCACGTTCCACGCCTCCCAGGTGGAAAATAATTTTTCTCCTCATTTTCCCCCCCGATTTGAATTTTAAGGATTCATTTCCTCCTTTGGATTCAGGTCTCTCCCGCGTTCCCATTAATTCCCAAATCACGGCTCTCCGAATTCCGTTCTCATTCCATTCTTATTCTCCGCATTAAGGTCGAGGGAAAAAAATGAAAAAAAAAAAAAAAATTAAAGAAAGGGAATTGTGCTGGTTCCTGCCCCTTCTCCCTCGGAATTCCCGGAATTCCCTTATCAATAATAAACTCATCTCAATATTGATTAAATCAGGAAATAACAATAATAAACTCCCCCAAATATGGATTAAAAAGAAATAAAAATAAAAATAAAAATAAAAATAAAAATAAAAATAAAAATAAAAATAATATAATAATAATAATAATAATAATAATAATAATAATAACAACAACAACAACAACAACAACAACAGCAACAACAATAATAATAATTTTGCCAACTCTAAATCCCACAAATAAATGGATGGAACAATACAAAAGGGGAAAAATAGAATAATTGGAAACCCCTTCAATGATATGATTGAGACTTAAATATTAATTACTTTAATAGTTATAATATTTTAAATATTATATTAATAATTTAATATATTAATTTTAATGTAATCAATATTTTATTAATATTTTAATAAGGCCCCTGAACCCTTGGGTTATACAGAATTAGATGACAAAATAAAGGGATTTTCCATTAAAAAAAGGAGCACATCCCAGGGTTGTAGGCCAGGAATAGGAAAGGGAATTTAAGGAATTGTGGTTATTTATGGATCCCATCCCTCCCGCGGGGGCCCAGCTGATTTTTCCCTTAAAAGCTGAAAAATTGGGATTTTTTTACTGCTGGGATTTGTTTTTTCCTTGGGAAATTTCTGGGAGTTCAAGTCAGGCATTCCTCTCCCACCATCCCTTCCCATAATCCCCTATCCCACCATTCCTTCCCATCATCCCTTCCCATCATCCCTTCCCATCATCCCCTATCCCATCATCCGCTATCCCATCATCCCTTCCCATCATCCCCTATCCCATCATCCCCTATCCCATCATCCCCTATCCCATCATCCCTTCCCATGATCCTTTCCCATCATCCATTCCCATCCCCTATCCCATCATCCCCTATCCCATCATCCCCTATCCCATCATCCCCTATCCTATCATCCCTTCCCATCATCCCCTATCCCATCATCCCTTCCCATCATCCGCTATCCCATCATCCCTTCCCATCATCCCCTATCCCATCATCCCTTCCCATCATCCCCTATCCCATCATCCCCTATCCCATCATCCCTATCCCATCATCCCTTCCCATCATCCCCTATCCCATCATCCCTTCCCATCATCCCCTATCCCATCATCCCCTATCCCATCATCCCCTATCCCATCATCCCTTCCCATCATCCCCTATCCCATCATCCCTTCCCATCATCCCCTATCCCATCATCCCCTATCCCATCATCCCTATCCCATCATCCCTTCCCATCATCCCTTCCCATCATCCCCTATCCCATCATCCCCTATCCCATCATCCCCTATCCCATCATCCCTTCCCATCATCCCTTCCCATCATCCCCTATCCCATCATCCCCTATCCCATCATCCCTTCCCATCATCCCCTATCCCATCATCCCCTATCCCATCATCCCCTATCCCATCATCCCCTATCCCATCATCCCCTATCCCATCATCCCCTATCCCATCATCCCTTCCCATCATCCCCTATCCCATCATCCCCTATCCCATCATCCCCTATCCCATCATCCCTTCCCATCATCCCCTATCCCATCATCCCCTATCCCATCATCCCCTATCCCATCATCCCCTATCCCATCATCCCTTCCCATCATCCCCTATCCCATCATCCCCTATCCCATCATCCCCTATCCCATCATCCCTATCACATCATCCGCTATCCCATCATCCCTTCCCATCATCCCCTATCCCATCATCCCCTATCCCATCATCCCTTCCCATCATCCGCTATCCCATCATCCCTTCCCATCATCCCTTCCCATCATCCCCTATCCCATCATCCCTTCCCATCATCCCCTATCCCATCATCCCTTCCCATCATCCCCTATCCTATCATCCCTTCCCATCATCCCCTATCCCATCATCCCTTCCCATCATCCCCTATCCCATCATCCCCTATCCCATCATCCCCTATCCCATCATCCCTATCCCATCATCCCTTCCCATCATCCCCTATCCCATCATCCCCTATCCCATCATCCCTTCCCATCATCCCCTATCCCATCATCCCCTATCCCATCATCCTCTATCCTATCATCCCTTCCCATCATCCCCTATCCCATCATCCCCTATCCCATCTTCTCTCCCACCATCCCTTCCCATCATCCCCTATCCCATCATCCCCTATCCCATCATCCCCTATCCCATCATTCCCTATCACATCATCCCTTCCCATCCCCTCTCCCATCATTGCTTCCCATTATCTCCTCTCCCATCATCCCCTATCCCATCTTCTCTCTCATCATGCATTCCCATTATCCATTCCCACCATCCCTTCCCATCATCCCCTATCCCATCATCCTCTCCCATCATGCATTCCCATTATCCATTCCCATCATTCCTTCCCATCATCCTCTATCCCATCATCTCTTCCCATCATCCCTTGCAGGATGGAACTGTTGGAGCAAGTCCATAGGAGGCCACGGAGATGCCGAGGGGATTGGAGCTCCTCCCCTGTGGATCCAGGCTGGGAAACCTGGGAGTGTTCAGGCCGGAGAAGAGAAGAAGGTGTGGAGACCTGGGAGAACATTCCAGGGTCTGAAGGGGCTCCAGGAAAGCTGGAGAGGGGAATTCTTCGGGATTCTTCCAGTTCCACTTGGGGACTGGAGTGACAGGACAAGGGAGAATGGGTCAGACTGGAAGAGGGGAAATTTGGGACACAATTTTGGGAAGAAATTCCTCCCTGGGAAGGAGGTGAGGCCCTGGGATGGATTTCCCAGAGAAGCTTTGGCTGGATCCCTGGAATGTCCCAGGCCAGGCTGGACATTGAGTTTGGAGCCACCTGGGATCAGGGAAGGTGTCCCTGGACAGGGAATGGGATGGGCTTTGAGGTCACTTCCCACCCAGGGCATTCTGGGATTCCGTGATCCCCTTCCCCTGTCCCCTGGTGCCACCTGAGGGAGGAATTCCCAGAGTTCCTGCAGGAACCTCCAGCTCCGTGGGGTCAGTGGGTCCTGAGCCTGGACATGGCTCAGACATGGCCTGGACACAGCCTGGACACGGCTCGGACACGGCTCGGACACGGCTCGGACATGGCTCAGACACAGCCAGACATGGCTTGGACACAGCTCAGACACAGCCTGGACACAGCCTGGACACGGCTCGGACACGGCCTGAACACGGCTCAGACACAGCCAGACATGGCTTGGACACAGCTCAGACACAGCCAGACACGGCCCAGACATGGCTCGGACACAGCTAGACACAGCCCGGACAGGGCTCGGACACAGCCTGGACACGGCTCAGACATGGATCAGACAGAGCCTGGACAGAGCTTGGACACCGCTTGGACAGAGCTTGAACATGGTCTGAACACAGCGTGGACATGGCCTGGACACAGCCTGGACACAGCTTGGACATGGATCAGACGCAGCCCAGACAGAGCCTGGACACAGCTCGGACACAGCTTGGGCACCACTCGGACACGGCTTGGACAGAGACTGGACACAGCCTGGACATGGCCTGGACACAGCATGGACACAGCATGGACACAGCTCGGACACAGCCTGGACATGGCCTGGACACAGCTCAGACACGGCTCAGACACAGCTCGGACACGGCTCGGACACGGTCCAAGGACGTTTCCCTCCCTTCCTCCGAGGGGATCCGTCCGGGGGTCAGGAGCCGCTCCCCGCTCCCTCATCCCGGTTTTTTTGGGATCAGCAGCGCGCGGCCGCTCCCGGCGCTCCATCCGCAGAGCGCTGCTGACCCCGCGTGGATGCGCCCGGGAAGGGTCGAGAAGCGATTCCTGATTTTCAGTGTTATCCATCAATTCTTCCTGGGAATAACGGGGGATGGATGGATGGATGGATGGATGGATGGATGGATGGATGGATGGATGGATGGATGGATGGATGGATGGAATCCATGAATGGATGGATGGATGGACGGACAGGGATGGAGAGGGATGGAGAGAGATGGAGAGGGATGGAGGGATGGAGGGATGGAGGGAGGGATGGAGGGAGGGAGGGAGGGAAGGAAGGAAGGAAGGAAGGAAGGAAGGAAGGAAGGAAGGAAGGAAGGAAGGAAGGAAGGAAGGAAGGAAGGAAGGAAGGAAGGAAGGAAGGAAGGAAGGAAGGAAGGAAGGAAGGAAGGAAGGAAGCCTTGGGGAAAGATGTCGGCGATCCAGAAGTCTGTGGGAATCTGCTCCAGGATGTGGGGCTGGGTTGGCTTTGGAGGACACTGGGACAATCCCATTCCTTCATCATGGACCATCCCATTCCTTCATCCTGGACAATCTCATTCCTTCAATTCCAGGTGATCCCAAATTTCCACCTGCACTGGGATGTGGGGCTGGATCTGGCCTGGGGAACACCGGGACAATCCCATTCCTTCATCCCGGACCATCCCATTCCCTCAGTCCAGGCCAGGATCCATCCCCTTTGGGATCCAGGCGATCCCAAATCTCCGCCGCACACAAAGCCCCAGGATCATCAAAGCTCCGGGAAGGCTCTGGGAAGCCGGACCCCTCTGGAGCTGTGATTTGGGAGCTCCTCCTGGCTGGAAAAAACATCTCCAAGGAATTTATCAGCCCAGCCGGATCCACCCTCCTCCCGCTGCTCCCGCGGGATGGAAAATCGGGAAGAGCCGGTGGGGTGTTCCCCTGCAGAGCTCTGATCCCACAGGGAAGCTGGAAAAGGGCTCCATGTCCTCCTGGAAATCTGGGAATTTATTTTCAGCAGGGCTAGAAATGCATTTGGAATATTCCTGTCTAAAATCCCGGAATTATTTGGGCTGGAAGGGCTTTAAATCCCATCCCGTTCCACCCCATTCCATGGGGGATTCCAGGGGGAGGATGATCCCTAAAAAGCCTGGGAATGTCCATCCCCCAGCCCTTTCCGCCCCCAAATTCCAATGGAATGATCCCAATTCCCATGGAATGATCCCAATTCCCATGGAAATGATCCCAATTCCAATGGAATTATCCAATTCCAATGGAAATGATCCCAATTCCAATGAAATGATCCCAATTCCAATGGAAATGATCCCAATTCCAATGAAATTATCCCAATTCCCATGGAATGATCCCAATTCCCATGGAAATGATCCCAATTCTAATGGAATGATCCCAATTCCAATGGAAATGATCCCAATTCCAATGGAAATGATCCCAATTCCAATGGAATGATCCCAATTCCAATGGAATGATTCCAATTCCAGCGGGAGGACACCGCGGTTGGCTGTCAATGGGATGTGCAAAAAGCTTGAGTGGAATCAGGGAATGTTGGAATTTTTGGCGGGATGAGAGGGGTTTGGGATTAAACAAGGAAAAAAACCTCTTGAATTTCTGGAAGGGTCTGAAAACAAAACAAAAAACAAACAAACAAACAAACAAAACAAAAAAAAAACAAAAAGGGAAATCCAAAGGGAAATTAAAAGGGAAATCAAACGGGAAATCCAAAGGGGAATCCAAAGGGGAATCCAAAGGGGAATCCAAAGGGAAATAAAAAGGAAATTCAAAGGGAAATAAAAGGGGAAAAATTCCAAAAGGATGGAATTTCCAGCCCTTCCCTATGGAAATGGGGCGGGAAATTCAGGAATGAGTGTCCTGCTCCAGCTCCATGGGGGGATGAGGGATTTTGTGGGAATGAGGGATTGGGGGGGCGGGTGTGGAACAAACTCTTCTGATTTTTGGGAACTCCCCCTATTTTTGGGAATTCCTGCGATTTTTGGGAATTTCTCCGATTTTTGGGATTTTTATGGCCCGGCCTGAGCCCCGAAGTATTTTGTCCCTTCCAAGCTTCTCCTGGGAAACATCCAAACCTTTTCCGGGGATTTCTCTGAGGAAAAATCTTCATTTTTCCGGGACGAAAAATCCCAGGAAAAGCCTGGAACTCCGGGAGGATTTTCCTACAAATAAAGCAGGGGGAAAAAAAGAAAAAAAACAGGAAAAAGCCAAAGTAATTGCGATGCGTCCCACGCTGCTGAAACCTGGGAATAACGCTGGGAAATCGGGAATAAATCCCATTTTTCCATGTCCGCACTGCGGCCGGGAGCCTCTAGGTGGCAAGAACAGCCCGGGAAAAACTCGGGAAAAGGGAATTTCGAGGGTTTTAGGGATCGGTTGGGCTCAAATTCCAGACTCCTTTTTCTCCGCTGATTCCTGGATTATCCCTCCTCTTTCCCGGATTTTCCTTCCCCGGAAATTCCCGGATTTTCCCCGTTTTAGGGAAAACCTTCTCCCTTTTTCATGGATTTGGGAAGGGTTTGGAAAACTCCCGTCCGCCCTGGGTTCTTCCCGGGTTTTTGTGGGGAAGGAGCTCTCCGGGAATCCCTGGAATTCCTTGGATCCTCCCTGGAGATGGGAAAAGCATTTTTGGGAGCAGCCCGGGGCTCATTCCCAGTTTTTTGGGTTTTTTTTCCAGCGGGAATCAGCGCGAGGAGGCCCAGGAGGGGTCAGCAGAGCCCAAGGATTGGGGCAGGAGCGGTTGGGAATTCCGGACGTGGAAAAGCGAGAGCAGGGAGCATTCCTGGGATGTGGATCCTGCCCCGGGACCGCTTGGAATGGGGAAAATGAGGAATTTCGGGGTGTGGGGATTATCGGGAGCTCCCTGGGAGGCAAATTCCCGTTCCTGGAATATCCGGGAGCTGGGAAAAGAGGAAGCTCCAGAGCTTTCAGGAGGAAAATTCCCGTTCTGGAATATCCCCATTCCTGCAATATCCCAGAGTCAGGAAAGGAGAAAATTCTGGAGCCTTTGGGATGCAAATCCCAATTTCTGGAATATTCTCATTCCTGGAATAGCCAGGACCTGGGAAATGGGAAAACTCCGGAGCCTTTGGAATGCAAATCCCCATTCCTGGAATATGCAGGACCTGAAAAGGGAGAAAACTCCGGAGCCTTCGGAATGCAAATCTCCATTCCTGGACTATCCCTTTTCCTGGAGTATCCCCATTCCTGGAATATCCAGGAGCTGGGAAATAGGAAAATTCTGGAGCCTTTGGGATGCAAATTCCCATTCCTGGAATATTCCCATTCCTGGGAAATGGGAAAACTCCAGAACATTCGGAATGCAAATCCCCATTCCTGGAATATCCCTTTTCCTGGAATATCCCCATTCCTGGAATATCCGGGAGCAGCCGGAAAAGGAGAGGTTGGGAAAGAGCCTCATCCCGGGGCACAAAGGATCCCTTTGTTTCGGGATCTGGGAAGCGGAATTCCGGGAACAGCTGGCGCGGGCCCGCTCCAGAGGCTCGGAGCGGCCGTTAATGAGGAATTAATTAGGAATTAATTAATGGGATCGCGGCTGGAGCCCCCGGGAAGAGGGAAAATCCGGCGTTCCCAAATCCCGGGATTCGCTGCTCCGCATCCCGATCCAGCCCTGCTGGAGGAAGGGAATTTTGGGAGAACTTTCCCGGCTGGATCCGGTTGGGAGAACCCTTGGGCTCATGGGGCCACACCGGAGGAGTTTTCCCGCTGTTTTTAGGGAAAAAACCCTGGAAGTCACATCCTGGTGTAGGAAATGATGGAATTTCTCTGCATTGGGCCATTCCCAGATCCTTTGTGCCTCGGGAAGCGGCGCTTTCCCAGCCTCTCCTTTCCCAGATCCCGGATATTCCAGGAACTGGGATTTTCCGGGAATGCGGATTTACCTCCTGAAGGCTGTGAAGTTTTCCCATTTTCCAGCTCCTGGATATTCCAGGAATGGGGATTTGCTTCCGAAGGCTCCGGAGCTTTCTCCTTTCCCAGCTGCTCCCGGATATTCTGGGAATGGGAATATTCCAGGAATGGGGATTCTCCATCCAAAAGTTCTGGTGTTTTCCCCTTTCCCAGCTGCTGGATATTCTGGGAATGGGGATTTTCTGGGAATGCGGATTTGCCTCCCAAAGGGTCCAGAGTTTTCCCATTTTCCAGCTCCTGCATATTCCGGGAATGGGGAATTGCCTCCTGAAGGCTCTGGAGTTCTCTCCTTTCCCAGAGCGCGGATATTCCAGGAATGAGGATATTCCTCCCGAAGCCTCTTGCGTTTTCTCCTTTCTCAGATCCCAGATATTCCAGGAATGGAGATATTCTGGGAATGAGGATATTCCAGGAATGGGGATTTTCCTCCCGAAGGCTCCGGAGTTCTCTCCTTCCCCAGCTCCCGTGGGTCCCTTCCAGTTCAGGATATTCCGCAATTCCCTCTGGGAACGCCTCACCCCATTCCCATTCCTATTCCCATTCCCACCTGAATTCCCCCCAGGGCTGAATCCCGCTCCGGTTTTGGGATGGATCCCTGGGAATGGGATGAGGGCGATCCACCCCGACCTTTCCCAGATCTTTCCCAGAGCCGCCGGAATTTTCCAGCGGGAGCCGGGGCCGGAGCCAGCTCAGCTTTTCTTCCGCTCCTCGGGCCTGGCTTTGCTGACGATTCCCGGGAGCAAATCCAGGGAAAACAGAGCGGAAGGGAAGGTGCTGAGGAGGCAGAGTTGGGAAAAAAACGGGAAGCAGAAGTGACGGGAGAGCTGAGGCGGCTCCGGGAATGTCCTGGATGTGCCAGGAGAGCGCTGGGAATTCTGCCGGAGCTGCGGCTCTGCTTCTCCCGGAATGAACTTCTCCCGCTCCGGCGGAGAAAAAGCAGGAGAGCGCCGGGAATTCCAGAGATTCCCGGATTTTTGGGAGTCTCAGCAGCACCTGGAGAACCCCGGGAATTCCAAAGATTCTCCGCAATTCCGGGCGGAGAATCCTGGATTTTCGGGGGTTCCCAGACTTTCAGGAGTCCCGGCTGCTGGAGAACCTCAGCAATTCCAGGGATTCCCAGCTCCTGGAGAGCCGCGGGAATTCCATGGATTCCCGGATTTCAGGAATTCCCAGCAGCTGGAGAATCTCTGCAGTTCCAGGGATTCCCAGACTGTCAGAAGTCCCAGCAGTTGGAGAGCCTTGGAATTCCAGAAATACCCGGAATTTCAGGCACGTGGAGAACCCCGGCAATTCCAGGGTGTTGGAGTTGCCATTGGAATTTTGGGGTTTTCCAGACTTTCAGAGGTCCCAGCAGCTGGAGGGCCCCAGAATTCCAGGAATTCCCGGAATTTCAGGCACCTGCAGAACCCCGGCAACTCCAGGAATTTCCGCACTTTCAGGAGAACTCCAGCAATTCCAGGGGGCTGGAGTTGTCCCTGGAATTCCGGAGATTCCCGGACTTTCAGGAGACCCAGCTGTTGGAGAACTCTGGCAATTCCAGGGATTCCCGGGCTATTCCAGGGACTCCCAGCAGCTGGAGAACCCTGGAATTCCAGGAGACCCTGGAATTTCAGGCACCTGGAGAGGCCCGGCAATTCCTGGAATTCCTGGACTTTCAGGAGTCCAGCAGCTGGAAAACTCCTCAATTCCAGGGATTCTCGGACCTTCAGGAGAACCCCAGCAATTCCAGGGGGTTGGAATTGCTCCTGGAATTCCAGGAATTCCTGGATTTTCAGGAGTCCCAGCAGCTGGGGATTCCCGGAGGGAATTCCAGAGATGGAGGAATTGTCAGCGGAATTTGGCTTTCCCGGTTTCCCAAGGCTGTTCGCTCTTCCCGCTCCCATTCCCGGCGGTCCTGGATGCAGCGCGATCCAAGGGGAGAGGCTCCCGAGAGCGGGATTTTCCAGGGAAATTCCAGGGAAAATCCCAGTCCCTCAGGATCCATGGCGACCTCTGGTTATTTATCCTCGGATGTGGGGGAGGTTTATTGGGATGCACCGCGCGCGTTCCCAGCCCTTTTCCATGGAAATCGTGGCAGCTTTTCCTAGCTATCCATGGAAATCTGGAACATTCCGGTGTTCCCCTAACCAAGACCCTCCCTGCGCCAGGATTTGGGAGCAGGGAAGGAACCAAACCCCTGGGATTTGGAAATGGACCAAACCCTCGGGATTTGGGAACAGAGGACAAAGGAAACCCTCGGGATTTGGGAACGAAGGAAACCTTTCAGATTTGGGAACAAACCAAACCTTTGGGATTTGGGAGCAGAGAAGGAACCAAACCCTTGGGATTTGGGAGCAAAGAACAAAGGAAACCTTTGGGATTTGGGAATGAAGGAAACCTTCCGGATTTGGGAACAGAGAAGGAATAAAACCTTAGGGATTTAGGAATGAACCAAATCCTCGGGATTTGGGAACAGAGGACAAAGGAAACCCTCGGGATTTGGGAAGAGAAGGAACCAAACCTTTGGGATTTGGGAATGAATCAAACACTCAGGATTTGGGAACAAAGGAAACCTTCCGGATTTGGGAACAGGGAAGGAACCAAACCCGCGGGATTTGGGAGCGAGGGTGGGTTCGGATTTGTCCTTTCCCGTCCCTTTCCCCATCCCAGAGCCATTCCCTGCTCCCAGCCCGGACGTCCTTCCCGGCAGGACAAGCACGGTCTGTCCCCGCGCGTTTTTAATCTCCCAAATGCTTCCCAAATTAATCTTGGAGAGTGCTGGAGAGGCGGGGGAAGGACGGGAAGGGAGAGCTGCCCACCCCACCCCCGTCCTTGGCATCCATCCATCCATCCATCCCTCGGGAACGCGGGAACAGCCGCGGGACGGGAGCGGAGCCGGGCGGGAAGGGGTTAAAGGGAAGGTGAAACATTAAACCTGGAGAAGGGCGGGAGCCTGGGAAAGCTTTCCCGGCGTGGAAAACAACCCCGCGTCCCCTGGAAGGACTCCAGGGGCTCCAGACGGGGCTGGGAAGGGCAGAAATCCGGGATGTGGAAAGGGCAGAAATGCGGGAAAGGCAGAAATAAGGAATTCAGGAAGGCAGAAATCCGGGATGAGGGAAGGCAAAAATTTGGGATGAGGGAAGGCAGAAATCCGGGATGCGGGATGGGGTTTGGCCATTCCAAGGGGCTGGGATGCTCCAGCGTTCCACAGGAAAAAGCGGGAATGTGTTTTGGGGCAACAGGGAGAGGCAGCTACGAGGAATTCAATCATGGCAAAAATAAGGATTTTTTTTGACTCACGGAGTTTCCCAGGGGTTTTTGGGACTCGTGGAGTTCCCCAGTTGGAATATTCCCCCCAAAAAAGAGACTCTGGGATGTGGGAGGAGGCAATTCCAGGCCGGATGATCCCTCTGGGAATGTTCCGGGGTGGGCAAAAGAGCTGGAGCGTGGGACAGGGAGAGGGTCTGGGCAGGTTAATTAATTAACCTCAAGTTAATTAACGCAGCCTAATGGAGCAGGGAATGGCTCGGGGATGAGGGAAAATGAACGGCAAAGGACAAATCCAAAGCGAACCTCATTCCCTGAGAGTTTGGTTCCTTCTCTGCTCCCAAATCCCGACGGTTTGGTTCCTGCTCTGTTCCCAAAGCCTCAGGTTCGTTAATTAACTCGGCCTCAGGTTCATTAATTAACTCAGCCTCCCAAGGCTCCCTGCCCTCGGTCCGGAGGCCTCCAGGGACAGGAGGAATTCCCCAGGAATCCTTTCGGGAGCACTTTGGGAGAACATTAACCCAGGCCGTCCTCAGCCACCCCGAGCGGCGGCGAATTTCCCGGGAAATTCCCCACCCCTGGAAGTGTCCAAGGCGAATTTCCCAGGAAAACCCTGGATTCCCCATCCCCGGAAGTCTCTGAAGAGAATTTCCCAGGAAAAAATGTGGATTCCCCATCCCTGGAAGTGTCTGAAGTGAATTTCCCGGGAAAATCCCGAATTCCCCATCCCTGGAAGTGCCCAGGCCAGGCCAGAGCAGCCTGGGACAGCGGGAGATGTCCCCGGGGTGGGATTCCAGCTCTTTTTCCCCCAAATCCCTCAGGAATTTTGGGATCGCTGGCGATTCCCGGGGCTGCTCCAGCTCCATCCCTGATCTCCCGGTTCTCCCCCGGCTCGCTCCTGAGCAGGTCCGGGAGGTTGCGGGAGCAGGTTGGGTCCATCTGGAGCCGGCAGATGATGGAGCCGAGGGGAAGGAATCGCAATTCCCCCGAGAGGGCACGCGGGGGTCGGGAAAACCTGGGAAAAGGGGACGGGAGAGAGTGTGCTCGGGAAAACCTGGGAAAACCTGGGAAAAGGCGATGTGGTCCAGGAAAACCTGGGAAGAGCGGATGGCAGAGATTCTGATCCGGGAAAACCCAGGAAAAGGGGATGGCAGAGCTTCTGTTCTAGGAAAAGCTGGGAAAAGGGGATGTGGTCCGCGAAAACTTGGGAAAAGGGGATGGCAGAGCATCTGATCCGGGAAAAGCTGGGAAAAGATGATGAGAGAGAGTGTGCTCGGGAAAATCTGGGAAAAGAGGATGGTGGAGATTCTGCTCCGGGAAAACTTGGGAAAACCTGGGAAAAGGGAATGTGTTATGGGAAAACCCTGGAAAAGGGGATGGACAGAGTTTCTGTTCCAGGAAAAACCTGGGAAAATGGGATGGACAGAGGTTCTGCTCTGGGAAAACCTGGGAAAAGGGAATGTGACCTGGGAAAACCCTGGAAAAGAGGATGGCAGAGCTTCTGCTCCAGGAAAACCTGGGAAAATGGGATGTGCTCCAGGAAAACCTGAGAAATGGGGATGGACAGAGCATCTGATCTGGGAAAACCTGGGAAAAGGGAATGGTGGAGATTCTATTCCAGGGAAAGCTGGGAAAAGGGGATGTGCTCTGGGAAAATCTGGGAAAAGGGTATGGACAGAGGTTCTGTTTCGGGAGAATCTGGGAAAAGGGCATGGATTGAGGTTCTGCTCTGGGAAAACCTGGGAAAATGGGATGGTGGAGATTCTGCTCCAGGAAAACCTGGGAAAAGGGAATGTGGTCCAGGAAAAACTGGGAAAAGAAGATGGCAGAGCATCTGATCTGGGAAAAGCTGGGAAAAGGGGACGGGAGAGAGTGTGCTTGGGAAAACCTGGGAAAAGAGAATGTGGTCCGGGAAAAACTGGGAAAAGGGGATGGCGGAGATTCTATTCTGGAAAAACTCTGGGAAAATGGGATGTGCTCTGGGAAAATCCGGGAAAAGGGGATGGTGGAGGTTCTGCTCCAGGGAAAACTGGGAAAAGGGGACAGACAGAGGTTCTGTTCTAGGAAAACCTGGGAAAATGGGATGTGCTCCAGGAAAAACTGAGAAAAGGGGATGGCAGAACATCTGATCTGGGAAAGCCCTGGAAAAGGGAAAGGCAGAGATTGAGTTCCAGGAAAAGCTGGGAAAAAGGGATGGGAGAGAGTGTGCTTGGGAAAAGCTGGGAAAAAGGGATGTGGTCCAGGAAAAACTGGGAGAAGGGAATGTGCTCTGGGAAAACCCCCAAAAAGGGGATGACAGAGCTTCTGTTTGTGGAAAATCTGGGAAAGGGGGTGTGGTCCGGGAAAATCTGGGAAAAGGGGATGGTGGAGATTCTGTTCTAGGAAAAGCTGGGAAAGGGAATGTGCTCCGGGAAAACCTGGGAAAAGGGGATGGAGGAGATTCTATTCTGGAAAACCTGGGAAAAAATCTCTCCCATGTTCGCTGCCCCTAGTGGCTCCTCGGAGCTGCTAATTAGGGAATGTCCATGCCTAATTAGGGATGTCCGTGCCTAATTAGGGATGTAAAACATGGATTGGGCTCTTGCTTCTCATTAGGCTCGGCTCAAAACGAGGCGTGGGCTTAATTTCACCAAATTGCTTTAATTTGGGCCCGGCTGTCCCCGAACCCCCGGCGCCACTTTACGGCGATAAAAATTAAATACTTTTAATTAAATGTAGAGAAAAATTAAATATTTTTAATTAAATAGAGAGGGAAATTAAATACGGAGAACTCCGGGCTGAGGAGGAGGAGGAAGAGGTGAGAGATAAGAGAGAACGAGGAATTCCCAAACTCCACCCCAGGGGAAATCGGTGGGATCAGCCCTCGAGGATCGATGTTTGTGGAGCTTTGGGTGGCACCTCCCTTGAGATCCTAAATCGGTCCTAAATCAGGTCTGAATCAGGTCCTAGATCAGCCTAAATCAGATCTGAATCAGGTCTGAACCAGGTCCTGAATCAGGTCTGAATCAGATCCGAAATTGGCCTAACTCAGGTCCTACATCAGTCTTAATCAGGTCCTAAATCAGGTATAAATCAAGTCTAATTCAAGTCTTAAATCAGGTCCTAAATCAGGTCTGAATCAGATCCTAAATCAGGTCCTAGATCAGTCTAAATCAGGTTCTAAATCAGGTCCTAAATCGGTTTTAATCAGGTCCTAAATCAGGTCTAAATCACTCTAAATGAGGTCGATGTTTGTGGAGCTTTGGGATCTGACCTCCCTTGGGATCCTCCCTCCCTGCCCCGTCCCTCCACCCTGGAATGCTCCACCCGTGTCCGGGTCGATGTCCACCACCTGGAGCCTTAATCAGGTCCTGAAGCAGGTCTGAAGCAGGTCCGGGAGGCCCCGGGACAGCTGGAGCCCGCGGGGATCCGGGATTTACTGCCATCCAAACAAACCCGCCCCTGTTTGAACATCCCTGAGCAAACGAGCCCGCCCGGCGCTTCCCGGTTCCTCCCGGCTCCTCCCGGCTCCTCCTGGCTCCTCCCGGGGCCTCAGGGCCGCGATTCCCGGCAGAGTCCGAGGGTTCGATCCCTTCCTCGATCCCGGGAGCTGAGGGTGGGATGATCCCTGTGGGGTGGCCCCAGGCTGGGAGAAGGAGCACAGGGCAGGGAGAGGGTCCGGAACACAGCCCCCACCTGCTGAAGCACTGAGAGCCCGGGCAGGTTAATTAATTAACCTGAGGTTAATTAACACAGCCTAATAGAGCGGGGAATGGCTCGGGAATGAGGGAAAATGAACGGCAAAGGACAAATCCAAAGCGATCCTCATTCCCCGAGGGTTTGATTCCTTCTCTGCTCCCAAATCCCGAGGGTTTCCTCTGTTCTCTGTTCCCAAATCCCGAGGGTTTCCTTTGTTCTCCATTCCCAAATCCCAAAGGTTTGGTCCTTTCTCTGTTCCCAAAGCCTCAGGTTCATTAATTAACTCAGCCTCAGGTTTGTTAATTAACGCAGCCTCAGGTTTGTTAATTAACGCCGCCTCCCAAGGCTCCCTGCCCTTCGTCCGCAGTGCCCAGTGGGAAGACGCGCGGCCCATGGAAGGCTTGGAGTGCACGGGATGGAGGCTCCTTGTCCATCCGGGAGCTCCTTGTCCAGCCGGGGGCTCCTTGTCCATCCGGGAGCTCCTTGCCCATCTGGGGTTGGACTTGTCCAGCCGGGGGCTCCTTGTCCAGCCGGGGGCTCCTTGTCCAGCCGGGGGCTCCTTGTCCAGCCGGGAGCTCCTTGTCCATCCGGGAGCTCCTTGTCTATCCGGGGACTCCCTGTCCAGCCGGGGGCTCCTTGTCCGTCCGGCCCCGCTCCTTGTGGCTCCCTCAGAGCCGCGGGGGCTCCGTTCCCCCCTCGGGCAGCACCAGCACCGCGGGCAGGAGGCTCCCGTGGGGCTCCGGGAATGGCCGCAGCTCCTTGGCCCCGAAGCGCGGAGCCACGGGATCGGCCAGGAAGCGCAGGTGGACGTTCCGGCCCAGGCAGTGGACGAGGCCGCCCAGGGCGGCGCAGCGCAGCCCGGAGGGGTTGGGGTCAGCCAGGGCGCGGGTGGCACAGCGGTGCCACAGCCCGGCGCTGGCGCTGCAGCGGGACACGGTGACATCGGTGACGCCGCCGGCGCCGCGCCGCAGCTGGAAGCGGTACAGGAAGCCGTGGGCGCTCACCAGCTCGGCCGTCCTGTCCGTGTCGCTGAGGGCCGGCCCGGTGGCCCAGGTGTCCCCGCGGGGGTCGTAGCGCAGCAGCAGCGAGCGCAGGGTGCCCCCGGTGACGAAGATGTCCCCTCCGCAGGCGGCGGCCGCGTGGGCCACGGCGAAGGCGTCGCGGGGCAGCGGCGCGGCGAAGGCCCAGCGGTCCCGCCGGGGGTCGTAGCGCTCCACGGTGGCCAAGCACTCGCCGCCGATGGCGTAGAGGTGGCCGTCCAGGACCACCAGCCGGCAGCGCGGCCGCGCCTGGCGCAGGGGACAGACGTCGCGCCAGCTGTCACCCACGGGGTCGTAGCAGAGCACGCGGCGCGACGGGCGCGGCTCCGCGGCCGTGCCCTCCCAGCCGGGCACCACGAACAGGTAATTGAACATGGCGCCCACGGCGCAGCCCCGCCAGGCCACCTCGGCCGGGATGTGGCTCAGGTGGCACCAGCGGTCGCCGTCCTCATCATAGTAGCACAGGCGGCCGCGCTGGTGGCCGGGCTCGGCCGGGGGGACGTCGGCCACCACCAGGCGCGGCCGCCCGCGTGTCCGGCGGCGCAGGAGCAGCTCCCGCTCGCCGGCGCGGAGGCGGCCGTAGATGTCCGGGGAGCGCAGCACCTGCAGGAGGTGGTCACTCATCACCTGCAGGGCAGTGTCCTGCAGCTGCCAGGCCTCGGCCGAGCGAAGGACCTCCAGGCAGTTCCCCAGGTGCACCTGGGACGGGTCCGGTGGCACTTGGGACGAGTTGGGACCCGGAGCCGGAGTGGGTGGTGGCACTTGGGACAGGTCCGATGGCACTCGGGACAGGTCAGGATCTGGAGCTGAAGTCGGCGGTGGCACTTGGGACAGGTCAGGATCTGGAGCTGAGGCAGGTGGTGGCACTTGGGACAGGTCAGGATCTGGAGCTGAGGCAGGTGGTGGCACTTGGGACAGGTCAGGACCCGGAGCCAGGACCCCAACGCCCTCCGTGGGCAGCGGGGGTCGGGGGCTCTCGGCGATCCCGAGGGCTCTTCCCTCCCCGCCGGGAGCAGGTGGCTCGGGAGGGCTCTCCCCGGGCGGTGGAGCCGCGCAGGAGGCGTTGGGATCGGGAATTCCCAAAGCTGGATTCCCCTCCCAGGTTCCGGAGCTCTGCTGGGATGTCCCCGGAGGGACGAAGGGCAGCGATGTCTGTCTGGACACCGACTCGGACATGGACTGCACGAAGTAGTCGTAGATTTTCCCCCTGAGGCCTGGGCCGGGCAGAGTGTCCCTGTCCCTGTCCCGGCGCTCCGGGATGAAGTTCTCCTCCACTCGGATCTTGGCCACCGAGGAGAAGGAGTAGGAGGAGTCCGAGCTCGCCCCGCTCGCGCTGAGCAGCAGCCCGAGGTTGGAGGTGACACTGAGGGTCCGCACTGTCCCCGTGCCGCTCTCCCTGCTCGCGCTTCCTCCATCCGGATCCTTCTCAGTGCCCTGGGCACATCCATCCCCTGCCGTCCGCGCCTCGGGAATTCCGGGGGAGCTCGGGCCTGGCGGGTCCTGTTCCGCGGGGCTGCTCCGCGATCCGGCCACGGCCCCGGGGTCGTGCTCGCTTCCCGGCAAAATTCCCGGCTTGTTTCCCGGCAAAGTTCCCGGCTCGCTTCCCGGCAAAATTCCCGGCTCGCTTCCCGGCAAAGTTCCCGGCTCGCTTCCCGGCAAAATTCCCGGCTCGCTTCCCGGCAAAATTCCCGGCTTGTTTCCCGGCTTGCTTCCCAGATCACTTCCCAGCTCGATCCCTCGGTTGCTTCCTGATTTAATTCCCAGTTTGCTTCCCACTTTGTGTCCCAGCTCAGCTCCCGGCTTGTTTCCCCCCTCGGTTACCGATTTTCTCCGTGGCTCACTTCCTGGGTTATTTCCCGGTTTCATTCCCAGCCTGTTTCCTGGCTCACTTCCCGGCTCACTTCCCCCTTCCCTTCCCGGCTCATTTCCCCGCTCCCTTCCCTTCTTTCTCTCGGGATCGCCCCCCAGCTCGACTCCCGCTTTGCTTTCCGATTTCGCTCCCAACTTCCACCCCATTTTCTTCCCCACCTCCCTCTCCCCGCCGGCCGGACCCAGCGGGGCTTTCCCGGGACTCAGCCCCACTTCCCAACCCATCTCCCCTCCTTCCTCTCCCTCCCGACCCCTCGGTAAACCCCACTCCCCCCGGAGCGCCTCGCACCTCATCCCGACCCCATTCCCTGCCGTGTCCTCCCCGACCACCCTCCTCCTCCTCCTCAGCCCCCCAGCCCCATCGCCATCCCCATCCTCACCCCCATCCCCATCCTCACCCCCATCCCCATCCCGGTTTTCCTGCCGCTCTCCCGGCAGAGTTTTTCCCCCGGGCCCGGAGCGGTTCCTATAAAACCTGAACGCCAGGGAGAGCAGCAGCAGCGCGGCCGCCGACAGGAGCAGCTTCCCGGGCAGCTGCATGTCGGAGTGCCAGGCCGGGGGCACCCGCTGGGGCATTTTTTGCAGGCGGGAATGCCGAGGAGGCGATTAATGATTTGCCGGGAGAGGCCGGAGCGCGCGGAGGGCCGGGACAAGGTGACTTTGAGCGGGCAGCGCTGGCACGAGGCTTCCGGAGAAGTGGCGAATGTTTGGGATGGGCAGGGCTCCAGGGAAAGGTGCAGCCCAGGGCGGCTTTATTGGCCTGGGAAAACGGGAGAGAAACTCTGCGAACAGCCGAAGGAACCACAGAAACGCAGGGAAAACCACCCCGAGGAGCCGCTGCTCCTTCCTGGTGCTTTATAAAGGGGAAAGTGTTAAAGAAATAGAAAGAAAATGAAAAGGAAATTAAAAAAAAAAAAAAAAGATATTTTGCCCAGCAAAGGCTCCTCATCGCTCGGTGCTCCCGGAAAAGGGAGGGAGAAGCAGCCCGGAGCCCTTGGGCTGATGCCGAGCAGCTGCTCCGCGGCACGGACGGGTGACGGATTCAGCGGCTGAGTCAGTGATTAATGAATTCAGTGATTAATTAATTCAGCGGGCCTCGCTCGCCGCGCGCTGCCTAACGAGGGCTGACGGGAGAGCGCCCCGGAGCTTGTGGGGTCTGGCGGAGGCCGCGGGAGCGGCAGGCGATGAGGAGCTGGTGGGAAAGGGGCCGGGGGCTCCGGGAGGGGGAAATCCTGGAATCGGGGGGGAAACGAGGCTGGAGTTCAGAGAGTTCGAGAGCTGTGAAGGAGGGAGTCACAGCGGGGAGAAATCCGGGATGGGAAGGGGTGGGAGTTGGAATTCCTAAGGGATGGCCGGATGTCCGCAGGGATTGGGGTCAAGGCGGGGAAACTGAGGCACGGAGGGTGCCGGGCGGTGCTGCGATCTCCCCACGGAAAGGTGCTGGGGATGGATCTGCTCCCAGCCTGAATCCCAAAGATTTGGGGGAATTGTTATCCCCGAGAAAACCAAATCCCCGAAGTGGGGTACAGGAGGGAGCCTGGGGAATGGCATCCCAGAGATTTGGGGATATTGTTATCCCCGAGAAAACCGAGTCCGTGAAGAGGGGAGAGGAGGGAGCCTGGGGAATGGCATCCCAAAAAGTTGGGGGAATTGCTATCCCTGAAAAAACCAAGTCCCCGAAAAGGGGGAGAGGAATGGAGCCTCGGGAATGGCATCCCAAAGATTTGGGGGAATTATTATCACCAAGAAAACCAAATCTGAGGAGAGAAGGGAGGCTGGGGAATGGCATCCCAAAGATTTGAGAGAATTGTTATCCCGGAGAAAACTGTCCATGAAGAAGGGGTACAGGAGGGAAACTGGGGAATGGCATCCCAAAGATTTGGGGGAATTGCTATCCCTGAGAAAACCAAGTCCGTGAAGAGGGGGGAGGGGGGAGGAGGGAGCCTGGGGAATGGCATCGCTTCCCATCAGAGCCGAGGGAGTGCAATTCAAAGGGATAAAATCCAGTTCCTCACCCCCGAGGGAGCATCTCACACACCGAGAGAGCCACGAAAAAAAACAAAAACCCCAAGAAAATGGCAGGAAGCAAAGAAACGCCGACGTGGGGGTGGGAGCTCCTGGTTTGACACGGGGACTCAGTCCCTGCTGGCTCCGTCCCAGTCCTGTGGGATTCTCCTACGGAATGGACCCAGGGCTGTGGGGATGGTGTGGGGAGAATGTGGGACGGATGTGGGGCCGATGTGGGTGTGATTTGGGGACGATGTGGGGGTGGTGTGGGGATGATCTGGGGATGATCTGGGGGTGATTTTGGGATGATCTGGGGGTGATTTTGGGATGATCTGGGGGTGATTTTGGGATGATCTGGGGGTGATATGGGGTTGATTTGAGGACGATGTGGGGATGGTGTGGGGATAATGTCGGGCTGGAATTGGGGTGATTTGGGGACGATGTGGGACCGATGTGGGGACGATGTGGAGATGATGTGGTGCCCATGGGGGGATGATATGGGGCCAATGTGGGGCCAGTGTGGGGATGATGTGGGGGTGATATGGGGGTGATTTTGGGATGATGTGGGGCCGATGTGGGATCAATGTGGGGATGATGTGGGGACATTGTGAAGATGATATGGAAATGATGTGGGACTGATGTGGGGATGATTTGGGGCCGATGTGGGGATGAGGTGTTCTCCTGCCCAGGCTGGGGCGCTGAAATTCCCAGGATGGAACACCGAGATCCCTTCGGTGGCTTTGGGGGATTTTTGGGATGTTCCCACCTTGTGTGGGGATATTTGGGATACTCTTGTGTGTGGGGATATTTGGGATGTTCTTGTGTGGGGATTTTTGCGATGTTCTCACCTCATGTGGAGATATTTGGGATGTTCTCCTGTGGGGATTTTGGGATGTTCCCATCTTGTGTGGGGATATTTGGGATGTTCCCACCTCATGTGGGATATTTGGGATGTTCTCGTGTGGGATATTTGGGATGTTCTCCTGTGGGGATATTTGGGATGTTCCCACCTTGTGTGGGGATATTTGGGATATTGTCATGTGGGATATTTGGGATGTTCTCGTGTGAGGCTATTTGGGATGTTCTCCTGTGGGATATTTGGGATGTTCTCATGTGGGATATTTGGGATGTTCCCACCTTGTGTGGGGATATTTGGGATGATCTTGTGTGGGAATATTTGGAATGTTCCCACCTCGTGTGGGGAACACAGCGAGGCAGAGGTTGGGGGAATGAGGATATTTGGATTAAAAGCCAAATTTGGAGCAGGGGCGGTGCTGTGCCCCCAACCCAAGCCCACCCATCCTCTCTCCTCCATCCTGCCGGGATAGGGCCCCACGATCCATCCCCGGGCGGCCAAAACCTTGGGAAAAGAGGATTTTTTCCTGCCTGGGAAGCGCCGAGGGGAGCAGGGCCGTGCTGGAGTCTGGGCACGCGTTCAGGGCTCGGCTAATTGGGGACGGGGCAGCAGCCGCGACCCCCGGCCCCGCACCGCGGCTTCTATCGCCGATCCACAAAGCGCCGGGAGCCGCCGAGGAGGATGAATTATTCATGGCCGAGGCGGGGGAAGCTCCGGGCCGCGCTCCCGCTGACATCCCCAGCCCCGCCGGGCCGGAGCATCCCTGGATTCGCATCCCCGAGCATCCCATCCCAAAAAAAATCCATGGAAAAGCCGCTGGATGAATCCCGCGTATCTCCGCCCGCAGGAAGCGGCAGAAGCGGCGCTGACGTCTGGGCGCTTGTGACTCTAATTGAGTGTAATTAGCTCTCCCGGATTCGCTGAAACCTTTCCCAAAAGTGCCCCGGAATTCGGGAACATCGATAACGCCGCTCCTTTGGGGTTTTCAGCCGCGCCAGCGCTGGGGTGGGTTTTTTCGGTTTTTTTTTTCCCGAGCTAATCAGATCTCCTCGGAAGGTTGTCAGGCGCGGATCTGTCAGCTCTCATCAATAATGGAACAACCTGAGCCGCTCCTTTCCCCTCCAGCCGCCTCCTGCTGCATTATTCACTGCCAGCGCCTCGGAACAAAACGGGATTCGGGGTGGGGGGAGGGGTCGGGGGGTCGATTGGGGTCTTTTGGAATTGCTTGGAGGGGGAGGGTGGGGAGGGGGAAAGGGCACGAGGTGAAGGTGGGTCCAGCCTTTGGAGTCCCCTCGTGTGCCTCGTTTTGGGGGAATTTGGGAAAACACGCGGCAGCCCTGACCCAAATGGGGAGGAATTCCCAAATCCTCTCGCTCGTCTCTGCCTGGGAAGGTCCCAAGCTTCGGCTGATCCATCCACGCCGGAATCCCTGGGAAAAGAGCCGAGAATTCGGGATGGGGGTGGATTTGGGGTGCAGGCCCACGGAGCCCAGCATTCCTCGGTGGGGACATCCTGGTGCTCCCGAGGTGGCACTGAGCGGTGGCCCTGCCGCTGGAATTGCTCCTTATTTCCATGGATCCAAGAATGGTCCTCATTTCCACGGGTCTGGGAATTGCTCCTCTTTTCCATGGGTCTAGGAATGCTGGAATCGCTCCTTATTTCCACAGGTCTGGGAATGCTGGAATCTCTCCTCACTTCCACGATTCTGAAATTTCTCCTCATTTCCACGGGTCCGGGAATGCTGGAATTGGTCCTCATTTCCACAGCTCTGGGAATGCTGGAATGTCTCCTCATTTCCATGGGTCCAGGAATGCTGGAATCGCTCCTCATTTCCACAGGTCCCACAATGCTGGAATTGCTCCTCATTGCCATGGTTCTGGAAATCTCCTCATTTCCGTGGTTCTAGGAATGCTGAAATCTCTCCTCATTTCCATGGGTCCGGGAATGCTCCTCATTTCCACAGGTCCGGGAACGCTGGAATTGGTCCTCATTTCCACAGGTCTGGGAATGACGGAATTGCTCCTCATTTCCATGATTCTGAGAATGCTGGAATTTATCCTCATTTCCAAAGTTTGCGAGTGCTGGAATCTCTCCTCATATCCACGGTTCTGGAATTCCTCCTCATTTCCATGCATCCGGGAATGCTGGAATCATTCCTCATTTCCACAGTTCTGAGAATGCTCCTCATTTCCACGGGTCCAGGAATGCTGGAATCTCTCCTCATTTCCATGGGTCCGGAATTCTCCTCATTTCCGTGCTTCTGGGAACGCTGGAATCACTTCTCATTTCCACGGTTCTGGGAATGCACTTCATCTCCACGGGTCCTGGAATGCTGGAATCACTCCTCGTTTTCACGGTTCTGGAATGCTCCTCCTTTCCACGGGTCCTCCGGGAATGCTGGAATTGTTCCTCATTTCCACAGGTCTGGGAATGCTCCTCATTTCCACGGTTCTGGGAATGCTGGAATCTCTCCTCATTTCCACGGTTCTGGGCCACATTTGCATTTAAATGGAGCTCCTGGCGCCTGGAAATGCTGGTTTTTCCGAGCGAGGAGGCCTAATGGTTCCTTAATCCCCACGGTTGTTTAATTACCTCGGGATGAGGCCCCTGGAGCAGCTCCGATCCAGCCAGGAAGGCTGGAAGGATCCATGGGAAGGTGTGTAGGGGGGAATTGAAGCAGGGAGAAATTCCAAAAAAAAAGACAGTTCCTCTGAAAAAACGATTTTTTTTTTTTTTCCTCATCCGCGGAGTGAAAGCGCAGGCCCCACGGGATCGGGACGCTCGGATGCCATTCCTTCGGGATGGAAGCAGAGCTGCTGATCCTCCCACACATCCCAGACCCATCCCGGAGCTGCTCCCAGCAGTCCAAACGATAAAAACTTTGGGGTTTTTTTGTGGGAAGAAGCTCCGGAGCTCCCATGGGATCGTTCAGCTCCTCCGAGGCCGGGAAAGTGGAGAGGCTGGAAACGGAGTGGGGAAGGGCTGGAATCTGATTAATAATAATTAATCACAGCAGTAATAATGACACTTAACATTCGTGCAGGGCTGGGAAGATGAGGCACTGGACAATCCTCCAGGATTAAGTGCTCCCGGAGGAAAAGGCTTGGGAGCACCCCATCCTTTGGGATGATCTTTGGGATGGTCCTTGGGATGATCTCCATCCTTGGGATCCTTTCCCACCCCATATCCGCTCCCCAGCGATCCCGGCCCGCAGCTGGCACGGCAGCCTGGAAAACCACCAGGATTGGGCAGAACCCCCGGATTTCCCCAGGAACGAGATGGACACCATCCCGGGATGGGGACCGGCCGGGATCCGGCCCGTTTCCATGGCGACAGGTGGCCACGAGGCACGGGAGGGTGGCACGGCGCCCACGGGACGCGCTGCCCGCTCAAGTGTGAGCGCTGACATTTGGGGTCGGGAGCTGCCTGTCACTTGGCATTCCTCAGCCAGCCCGGGACGAGCGGTGTCCCAATTCCCGAATCCCGCCGGATAAACCCAGTGATCCACGGCGTTCGGCTCCCGGCGCCACCGGGAGGGCTGGGGACACGTGGGGTCCTCACCCCCGAGAGATGGGGCCTGGAGCAGCTCGGGGCGGCGGGAATGGGCAGCTGGGCTTTTCCAGGGAAAATCTGGTCCTTGGCTCCCAGGATCCTCCTGCCCCCATTCACAGACCTTGCGAAGGTTCTGAGCCTGTGCTGGGAACCCCGAGATGGAGATGGGAACCCCGAGATGGAGCTGGGAACCCCGAGATGGAGATGGGAATTCTGAGATGGAGATGGGAACCCCGAGATGGAGATGGGAACCCTGAGATGGCGATGGGAACCCCGAGATGGAGATGGGAACCCCGAGATGGAGATGGGAACCCCGAGATGGAGATGGGAATTCTGAGATGGAGATGGGAACCCCGAGATGGAGATGGGAACCCCGAGATGGAGATGGGAACCCTGAGATGGAGATGGGAACCCCGAGATGGAGATGGGAACCCCGAGATGGAGCTGGGAATTCTGAGATGGAGATGGGAACCCCGAGATGGAGATGGGAATTCCAAGATGGAAACCCTGAGATGGAGCTGGGAAACCCGAGATGGAGATGGGAACCCTGAGATGGAGATGGGAACCCTAAAACGGAGCTGTGAAACCCAAGACAGAGCTGGGAACCCCAAGATGGAGTTTGGAATCCCAAGACAGAGCTGGGAACCGCAAAACAGTGCCAGGAAACCCAAGATGGAGCTGAGAACCCCAAGACCATGCTGGGAACCCCAAAACAGAGCTGGGAACCCCGAGATGGAGCTGAGAACCCTGAGATGGTGCTGGGAACCCCGAGATGGAGCTGGGAACACCAGGATGTTCCCGGGAATCCCAGCAGAGGTAAACCATGGAATCACAGCCTTCTCCCGGGAGAGGTTTTCCATTTTTCCCTTTAATTAAATCGTCTGAGGAAGCCGAGACACGGAAAGAGACCGAGACTGTCGAGAGAATAGAAAAAAAAAGAGCGGGAGAGCCAATGGAGGTGGGAATTCCAGGAGGAGCCGGACGGAGGAGGAGGAGGAGGAGGAGGAGGAAGAGGCGGCGAAGCTTCACGTGAGCTCCAGGATCACTGTCAGGGTGAGCGCCAAAACCAATCTGAAGCCGCGGTGGCCTGGGAGCGAACCTGGAGAGGGAAAAAGGGATTGGGGTGAAGCTGGAGAGGAGGGAAAAGGGGATTGGGAGTCACAGAGCCGTGTTCCGGTGCTGGGGATCGGAGCGGGATGGGGCCACCGCTGGTTTGGGGGGATCTGGGGTGGGTGGGGTCGGGTGGAGGGGAGGGATGGGGTGGGAGGGTCTGCGGGGTCGCTTTTGGTGTGAGGGTATCCCTGGGGACACGGGAGAGGGCTCGGGATGAGGCAAGGAGATGGGAAAGGGTTTGGGATAAGGAGAGATGGGAAACAGTTTGGGAATGGGGAAAGGGCTTGGAATGAAGCAAGGAGAGATGGGGGAGGGTTTGGGATGAGATAAGGAGAGATGGGGGAGGGTTTGGGATGAGATAAGGAGAGATGGGGGAGGGTTTGGGATGAGATAAGGAGAGATGGGGGAGGGTTTGGGATGAGATAAGGAGAGATGGGGGAGGGTTTGGGATGAGGAGAGATGGGAAAGAGTTTGGGATGAGGCAAGGCCAGGCCCTCTCCCCCCGGAGCTCCCCAAGTGTTTCCAGGGAAATCCCGGTGCCACCACCACCACTCACCGTTGGAGTCTTCCGTTCCTCTGGGAATGTTGGGATTTTCTAACGGGGAACAAGAGCGGAGAGATGATTTTAAACACACGCGATAAATAAATAGAAATAAAAATAGAAATATACATATAAATATAATATAAATAGATATAAAGTATATAATTCCCAATAAAAGCCGCAAAAAACCCAACCCCAACCCCTTCCCTTCGGGCAAGGAGCTAAGGGGACCCCTGCGGAGGGATATATGTAAATATAAATATATAGATAATATATAAAAGTATATCTATACATATAAATTTATATAAAATAGATAAAAATATATCTCTATATATAAATGTTAATAAAAATATAAATAAAATAAAAACATATATAAATACATATATAGAAATAAATAGAAATAAACCCAGAAAAAAAAAAAATATATATATAAAAAAAATAATATAAATAGATAGAAAATATATAATTCACAATAAAAGCCACATAAAACCCAACCCCAAAGCCTCCCCTTGGGGGGAGGAGCCGAGGGGACCCCAGTGGAAAGATAAATAAAAATAAAAATTAAAATAAAAATTAAAATTAAAATTAAAATCAAAATTAAAATTAAAATTAAAATTAAAATATATCTATAAATATATCTATAAATAGAAATAAAATATAAATACATAAATTAAAAAATGTATATGGAAATAAATAGAAATAAAAATATACATATTAATATAATATAAATAGATACAAAATATATAATTTGCAATAAAAACTGCATCAAACCTAACCCCTTCCCTCAGGGGGAGGAGCCAAGGGGAGGGATATATATCAATATAAACATACATAGAATATATAAAAACATATCTATAAACATAAACATAAATAGAAATATAACAGAAACATATCTATAAACATATATAAAAATACATACATACAGAATAAATAGAAATAAAAATAGAAATATATATACAAATATAATAGAAGTAGATATAAAACATATCATTCCCAATAAAAGCCGCAACAACCCCAGCCCCAGCCCCTTCCCACGGAGGGGTCCCGTACCGAAGACGATGAGGCGCGTGTGGGTGTCGGTGGAGCCCAGCGGGTTCTGGGCGGTGCAGCGGTACATGGAGCCGTTCAGCTCGGCCGGGACGCGCTCCAGCACCAGCTCCTTCCCGTCGTGCTCCGCGCTGCCGTCCAGCAGCCGGCTGCCCACCCGCGTCCAGGTGAACAGCGGCTCCGGGAACACCTCGTTCTGCGGGGACAGGGAGCGAGCATGGAGCAGGGAGCGTCAAATTGGGGTTGGGGCTGCGGTTGGGTTTGAGTTTGGGTTTGGGTCTCGGTCTGAGTTTGGGCTTGGGTCTGACTTTGACTTTTGGTTTTGGTTTGGTTTTGGTTTGAGTTTGGCTTTGGGTCTGAGTCTGGGTTAGGGTCTGAGTTTCAGTTTGGGTTTGGGTCTGGGTCTGAGTTTGGGTTTGTGTTTGGGTCAGGAGCCGGCTGCCCACCTGTGTCCAGGTGAACAGTGGCTCTGCGAACACCTCGTTCTGCGGAGACAGCAAGTGAACATGGAGCTGGAAGCGTCAAATTGGGCTTGGGGTTGGGCTTGGGGTGGGGGTTGGTTTGGGTCTGAGTTTGAATTTCGGTCTGAGTTTGAGTTTGGGTCTCAGTTTGGGTTTGAGTTTGGGTTTGGGTCTGAGATGGGGTTTGGTTCTGAATTTGACTTTTGGTTTTGGTTTGAGTTTGGGTTTGAGTTTGGCTCTGGGTCTGAGTTTGTCTTTGGGTTTGCATCTGGGTCTGAGTTTGAATTTTGGTTTCGGTTTGAGTTTGGGTTTGGGTTTGGCTTTGGGTCTGGGTTAGGGTTAGAAGAGACCTTACAGCTGATCCCACCCCACCCCACATGGGCAGCGACACCTTCCCCATCCCACTTTGCTCCGAGCTGCACCCAGCCCATCCTTGGACACTCCCAGGATGGAGCAGCCACACCTTTGGCCAACTCATTCCAACACAGGGACCGCGATGCCACCAAAGCCACCAAACCAAACCCAAGAAAATCCGGCATGGATTCATGGATTCACAGATTCATGGATTCACGGATTCACGGCCGTCCGTCGGCCTCGGGAGCCGCCGGAATGCTGACCTGGAAGCCCTGCACCAGGATCCGCACCGTGTCCCCCACGCGCGCCCTCGTCGGGGTCATCGTGATCTTCGGGCCCTTGGGAGCGACTGCGCAGGAAAGGGACGGGAAGAGCTGTCAGCGCCGTGTGACATTCCCGGAGCCGGGAGTGCCCTTGGCGGGGTTAACGAGGGTTTGACGGATGATCCCGGCTCCGTGATGGATGGCCGGGCCAGGTGACACCGGAATGACGGATGGACAGCGAGGGAAGGACCCCCCGGGCAGGAGAACAGAAGAGTGTGAGGCTGATGGATGGGATGGGATGAGGGGAAGGATTTATTTCCCAACCGAGCTCTTCTCCGCTCGGAAAAAACAGCCATGGAGGATTTGAAGCTGGTGGAGGTGGACACCTCAGAGAAGCATTCCCAGAAAGCGTGGCCTCGGTGAGTCCCACCCAGGTGCCATTAGCACAGGAGACAACCCCAAATCCCTGCTGGAGCAAAACCCCAATCGCAGCACGGAAAAAGGACAAAAAAATCCCTTTTCCCATGCCAGAGCCGGGATGGAGCCCACCCGGGTGCAGGGACACCACGCAGGGTCTGCTCCTGCTTCCACCTGGGGTGGGATGGGACATCCCAGGAACTGCCTGGGCTTTGGAAGGAGAAGGGAAAACGGGCGGGAGGGAGTTTGGGATTTGTCCAAAATGTCCAAAAAATAAAAAAAAAAAAGAGCCTTTGTCCATCCAAGCTTTTCCATGGAGGGGACAAAATGGGTCTGGACACGACCCTGGCATGACACAGAGGGACAAGGCCACCGGAGGGATGTCACTGGCCCTTGGAATGTCCATCCCTGCCCCGGGAATGCACTGCCTGGACACCCCACAAACCATGGAAAAAATGGGGAGAAAAATCTGAGAAAAAGGAGGGGAAAAGAAAAGAAAAAAAAAAAAAGCAAAAAAATGGAAAAGAATTTAATTAAAAGAAAAAGGAAAACAAATGGGGGGGAAAAAAAGACAAATAAATGGAAAAAAGTTCCCTTCTCTCATCCCAAATTTTTTGGAGGCTTGACATCACCGCCCCTATCCTGATGCAGCCCCATGAGAGCCCCACATACCTGAAACCCCCCAAAAGAGAAGGAGAAGTCCAAAAGGAGGGAAAAAATGAGTTCAAGGAAAGCAAAACAAAAAAGTGGAATTAAAAGCAAAACAATAATTGGGGGAAAGCCCAGAAAAAATGTGGAGCAAAAAGGGAGAAAGTTGGAAAAAAAAGCAAGAAAAATGAAGGCAAAAAAAAGCCAAAGAGCAGATTTTTTTTTTTAAATTAAAAAGGAAAGAAAAAAAGAGGGGGAAAAAGACAAAAAAAATGGAAAGAAAAGCCAAAAAAATGAAAAGAGAAAAGCTTTTATTGGGAATGATATATTTTATATCTATTTAGAGTGTGTATTTATGCTATGGATACAGGGAATCCGCTGGGATTGTACCAAAAATCCGGGAGAGGATGGGAACCCAGGGACACACCTCCAGGGACGAGAAGAGCCTGGATTTGGGGACAGGGGACAACATGGGCTGAGCTTGGCCAGGCCAGGTCTTGGAGCAGCAAAGCCACGAGGGCTCTGATCGAAACCAAGCTCCAGAAATTGGGGAAATCCAGGATTTCCGCTAGTTTTGGATGCTGGGGAGGAGATTGAATGGGAGGACATGGGGAAGCCAAGGAGGAGAAGCTCTCCAGGAGATGGTGAGGAGCCAAGTGCTCCACTTGGCCAGGAGCAAAGCCCAGGCAGCTCCACCTGGCTCCAGGCTGGGAGAGCTTTTCCAGAGGGATGGCTGAATTTGGGGTTGAATTTGGTTTGGGTCCGAGTTTGGGTCTGAGTTTGGCTTTGGGTCTGAGTTTGGGTTTTGGTCTGGGTCTCAGTTTGACTTTTGGTTTGAGTATGGATTTGAGTTTGGGTCTGAATTTGGGTTTGAGTTTGGGTCTGAGTTTGGGTTTGGGTCTAGGTCTCAGTTTGAATTTTGGTTTGAGTTTGGGTTTGGGTCTGAGTTTGGCTTTTGGGTTTGGGAAGAGCAGGGTTAGGGTTATGGTTAGGGTTATGGTTAGGGTTATGGTTAGGGTTATGGTTAGGGTTTTTCCAGAGGAATGTCCCGAGGCTGGAATACACGATGGCGATCTCGGCCTCTTCCCACAGGAGCCAGGAGTGAGGAGGGAAGCCCCAAGAGACATGGGAGGCGGTGAAAGACATGATTTTCTGGATCCCGTGGTCATCTGTGGAGCTTCTGCCACTCCAGAGGCCTGGGATTGCGGGGAGCCAAATTCCCAGGCTTTGATCCCATCCCCCTGTCAGGAGTCAAACTAGGAATTCCCTTCCCGGTGATTCCCACTGGAATGAGCTTTGTGATGGCCAGCGAGGGTCATGGAGAGTCCCTGGATCTGCTGGGACTGGGATGGATGATGGATGGAGGGATGGATGGATGGATGGATGGATGATGGATGGAGGGATGGATGGATGGATGGATGGAGGGATGGATGGATGATGGATGGATGGATGGATGGATGGATGGAGGGATGGAGGGATGGAGGGATGGATGGATGGATGGATGGATGGATGGATGGATGGAGGGATGGATGGATGGATGGATGGAGGTGACACCCCTCAGCTCCAACACTCCCTTCCAGCTCATCCCGACACAGCCCTGATTCACAAAAAACCTTTTTCTCCCACCCTATCACATCGCCCGTGGCTGGGGGCCATGAACACCTGGAAAATCACTTCTTCTTCCTAATGGGTCCCCCAAAATTCCCTTCTCTCATCCCAAATTTTGTGGAGGCTTGGCATTGCTGCCTCTGTCCTGATCCCTCTGAGATCCCCACGTGACTGAAAACCCCAAAAAGAAAAGTCTAGAAAGGAGGGGGAAATGACTGCAGGGAAAGCAAATTTTAAAAAAAGTGGAATTAAAAGCAGAAATAATTGGGGGAAAGCCCAGAAAAAATGTGGGGAAAAAGGGGGAAAAAAGGCAAAAAAAGGATGAAAAATGTAAAAGGGGGGGGGAAGGGAAAAGAAGGGGAAAAAAGGGCAAAAAAATGAAGAGAAAGAAAAACCAAAATATGGAGAAAAAAATTAAAAATAAAAGAGAAAGGAAAATAAAAAGTGGGAAAAAGGCCAAAAAATGGAAAGAAAAGCCATAAAATTAAAAGATAAAAGCAAAAAAAAAAAAAAGGGAAAAAAGGAAAAAAAAAAAGAAAGGAAAAAAAAGCCAAAAAATGGGAAAAAAAAAAATTTAAAATTAAAAGAAAAAGGAAAAAAAAGGGGGAAAAAGGAAAAAAAGGAAAGAAAAGAAAAAAAACGAAAAGAAAAAGTAATAAAAACTGGAAGGAAAAGTTTAAAAATGGAAAGAAAAAAGCCCAAAAAATGAAAAGAAAAGCCTAAAAATGGAAAGGAAAAAGCAAAAAACCCGCCAAAAATTGAAAAAAAATTTTTAAAAAGTGGCAGAAGTGCCAAAAAGCCAGGAAAAACCCCAAATCCATCAGCTTACCTAGCGTGACCTCCGACTGCATGGGCATGGAGAGCGCCGGGTGCTTGACCTCGCAGCTGAACAGGGCCTCGTTGTCGATCTGGGGGTTCAGCGTCCACGTGAGCGTGGCCCGCGCCTCGACGGTGCCGTCGCTGACGGGCGCGTGCGTGTGCCGGAAGTAGTAGATGGGCTCGGCCATGTGCACCCAGCGCGGGAACTCGCGGCTCACCACCGTCTCGGGAATGTTCTCCGTCACCGCGTCCCGCTCGGCCGCCAGCCCCCGCGGCGGCTCCGCCGTGGGGAAGGGCTGTCCCATTCCCAGCTCGCCCTCGGCCGCCAGGGATTTGGGCACCTTGGTGTCGTCCAGGTCCCGGTGCAGGAGGTTGCGGGGGGCCCAGCTCCCGGCGCCGGCCGGCGGCTCCGGCAGCGGGGTGGCCTCGATGGGCTCCCCGTCCCGCTTGAAGTACACCTGGAGGGGACAGAGGGATGGTGAGAGGGGCGGGGACACCCCCGGTGTCCTTATGGATGGAGCTGCTTCCCGCAGTCTCCGTGGAAGGACGGGATCTGGTGGGTTTGATGGAAGATGGGATTTGGGGAGGGGGTGTGGCCTGAGGGAACAGCGCATGGTTCTGGTGGATTTTAGGAAAGATGGGATTTGGGGAAAGGGTTTTGGTGGATTTGATATGGAACGGGTGTTTGGTTAGGATGGAGCTCCTTCCTGCAGTTTCTGTGGAAAGATGGGATTTGGGGAGGGGGTTTTGCCCAATGGAACAGCACATGGATCAATCTCCATGGAATATAGGACTTGGGGAGAGGGTTTTGCCCGATGGAACAAAACATGGATCTGGTGGATTTGATGAAAGATGGGATTTGGGGTGTGGATTTTGGTGTATTTGATATGGAAGGGGTGTTTGGTTAGGATGGAGCTCCTTCCCGTGGTTTCTCTGGAAAGAAGGGATTTGGGGAGAGGATTTGGTCTGATGGAACAGCACACGGATCTGGTGCGTTTGATAAAAGATGGGATGTGGGGAGGGGGTTTTGGTGGATTTTGTATGGATGGGGTGTTTGGTTAGGATGGAACTCCTTCCCACTGTCTCCATGGAAAGAAGGGATTTGGGGAGGGGGTTTGGCCTGATGGAAGAGCCCACGGATCTGGTGGATTTTATAAAAGATGGCATTTGGGGCATGGGTTTTCCCTGATGGAACAGCACAGCGATCTGGTGTATTTTGCATGGATGGGGTGTTTGGTTATCCTGCACGTTTCCGTGGGGGACGATCCCCTGGGAGCTCACCAGCGGCGCGGGCTTCCCGCCGGACACCACGCACACCAGGGTGAAGTTCTGCGCCTGGTAGCGGCTGAAGGGCGCCGGCGTGTCGGCGGCCAGCACCGAGATGGATGTGGGGGGAGCTGCGGGGCGGAACAGCAGGGTCAGTGTGGGGTCCTCAGTACCCCCAGCCCATCCCCATGCCCATCCTCACCCCCATCCCTGTCCCCATGCCCATCCACATCCCCATCCCATCCCCATTCCCATTCCAATCCCTGCAGCCATTCCCATGGCCAGCCTACTCTCCATGTTCCTCTCATTCCCATTCTTCCTATCCCTATCGCTACCCCATCCCCATCCCCATCCCTACCCCTATCCCTATCCACATCCCTATCCCTGTCCCTATCCTCATCCCTATCCCTATCCCTACCCCATCCCTATCCACATCCTTGTCCCATCCCCATGTTCATATCCATTCCCATTCCCATGGGTACCCTCATCCCTCTGCCCACATCATCCTCACCCTCATCCCCATCCCTGTCCTTGTCCTTGTCCACATCCCTCTCCTTGTCCTCATCCCCATCCCATCCCATCCCATCCCATCCCATGGATCCCATCCCATCCCATCCCATCCCATCCCATCCCATCCCATCCCCATCCCCATCCCATCCCATCCCCATCCCTGAGGATGGCAAAACGATCCCAATCCCCGCCATTCCCACCCCCCAAGACCCCGCTGCGCTCTTCCCTGCACTCCCGATCCCAGCGCTCACCCATCACATTCAGGAACACATTCCCGGAGGCCAGGACCACCTTCTCCCGCGTGGCTCGGTCGTAGATCCCCACGTGGCACTCGTAGGGACCGTTGTCCGAAATCCGGACCTCAGGAAGGCTGCGGAGGAGGGACAGCATTCACCATTCCATCCCCATCCCGTTTTCCCGTGGGATTCAGCGCTCGGCACTTGGATACCGCGGTGTTGGATGGGAATCAATAAACTTAATAACTCCAAAGGCTGTGGGAGGAGCTCGGGAATGTTTTAGCAGCCGGAGCTCGCCGGCGCTGACAGCTCCTTCGGGGGAAGGAATTCCATTATTGGAAGGAGACGCAGATGGGAGGGAAAGGCACAAATCCGTGACCGCGGACATCGCAGCCCGTGGAATTCCGATGGAAAACCTCGGCACCGGATCGGCCAGGCCACCCCAGCCCAGCAAAGTGCGGGAGAAGAGCAGCAAATCCCAAACTCCAAGCAAAGTCGGAGCGCACATCGATCTTGTATCCAGAGGCTTTAGATGTACTTGGGAAAAATGGGAGAGGAGGATTTGTGCCGAAGGATTGGTGCTGCTGGAGCTGGGAATGCTCGGGAGGCTGCGCAGGAGGCAATTGGCTGAATCCTGGCTCCCTGGGTGGCAGCATCCCAATTTTCTGCTCCTCAGCATCCCACCTTTCTGATCCTCAGTGTCCCACATTTCTGCTCCTCAGCATCGCACTTTTTTGGTCCCAAGAATCCCACTTTTCTGGTCCTCAGAGTCCCACTTTTTTGGTCCCCAGCTGGCACCATCCCATCCCACCGTTCCAGGCATCCCATCCCATGTCTCCAGCCAGGAGTATCCTGCCTTTCAAGGCAGCATCCCATCCCATCCCATCCCATCCCATCCCATCCCATCCCATCCCATCCCATCCCATCCCATCCCATCCCATCCCATCCCATCCCATCCCATCCCATCCCACATCTCCAGCTGGTCCTATCCTGCCTTTCCAGGCAGCATCCAACATCTCCACCTGGAAGAATCCCACCATTCCAGCCGGAAGCCTTACCCCACCTCACTGGCTGGAAGAATCCCACCTTCCCAACCGGAAGCATTATCCCACCTCACTGGCTGGAAACATCCCATTTTTCCAGTCGGAAGCATTATCCCACCTCATTGGCTCGAAGCATCCCACCTTCCCGGTCGGAAGCATTACCCCACCTTTCCAGCTGGCACCATCCCACCTCACCAGATGGCAACATCCCGCTTTTCCCGTCAGAAGTGTTGTCCCACCTCACCGCCTGGAGGTATCCAGCCTTTCCCGTCGGGAGCATTATCCCGCCTCACTGTCTGGAAACATCCCTCCCTTCCAGCTGGGAGCATCCCACCTCGCTGGCCAGAAGCACCATCCCACCTCTCCAGCTGGAAATATCCAACCTTTCCAGTTGGGAGAATTATCCCACGTCTCCAGCTGGAAATATCCAGCCTTTCCAGTCGGGAGCGTCATCCCATGCCTCCAGCTGGGAGCATCCGGCCTTCGCAATCGGAAGCATTATCCCACCTCTCCAGCTGGAAATATCCAGCCTTTCCAGTCAGGAGCATCATCCCATGCCTCCAGCTGGAAATATCCACAGTCAGGAGCATTATCCCACATCTCCAGCTGGAAATATCCTGCATTCCCAATTGGAAGCGTTATCACACCTCTCCAGCTGGAAATATCCACAGTCGGGAGTGTTATCCCACCTCTCCAGCTGGAAATATCCGCAGTTGGGAGAATTATCCCACATCTCCATGTGGAAACATCCTGCCTTCCCAACTGGAAGTGTTATCTCACCTCTCCAGCTGGAAATATCCAGTCAGGAGCATTATCCCATATCTCCATCTGGAAATATCTGCAGTCGGGAGCGTTATCCCACTTCCCCAGCTGGAAATAACCTGCCTTCCCAATCGGAATCGTTATCCCACCTCTCCAGCTGGAAACATCCTGTTTTTCCAGCAACATTCCGCCTTCCCAACGGTTGTGCAGAGGAGCATCCCAGCCGGCGCCATCCCACACTCCGGCTGGCAGCATTCCCGATTCCCAGCCACGGATCCATCCCTTCTCCGCGGCATCCTCACCCACCCCTCGAGCATGGGTGCAATTCCCTCTCGGAGCACCCAAAGATCCCGAAATTTCCCTTCCTGGGGGGATTCCAGCTCCGCTTTTCCCTTTTCCCAGCCTCTGGATCCCTTCCCGCTCCGAAGAGCCCCCCTGGAAGTGAGCATTCCCTGGCAGCTCTTTCCCGCGGCCGCGGCGCTTCCAACCGAGCCTCCGCCATCTGCTCCAGCCTCCGATTATCCACGGCTCGGGAATCTCCCGCCCACCCGCTCCGCCAGCAGCGCTCCGGAGCGCCTCCCGTCCCGCTCCGCTCCTTCCAGAAGGATCGCTTTGGGTTTGGAGGAGGATTCTGGGGCCTGACCGCCTCGGTTTGACACTCCCGAGACAGGGAACAACCGACCCTGGCGTGTCCTTGAGTTGGGAAAAAAAGGATGTGGGAATTTGTAAAATAATGCCTTAGGATGGGGGGAGGATTTTAACCAAGGGAAGGGGAAAAATTGGGATTGGAGGGATTGGATCTCTGCCGGGTTTGCTCTGCACAGCTCAAAGCCGGGACGGAAAGAGCTGACACTGATGAGGAGCGGGAAACCGATAAGGAGTGGGAAAAGGATAAGGAGCCGGAAAACTGATAAGGAGCGGGAAAACTCTGATGAGGAGCGGGAAAATGATAAAGAGTGGGAAAAGGCTGATAAGGATTGGGAAAACACTGTTAAGGCTGTTCCGCCCGGGATAACGCTGATAAGGACCGAGGACTGGGAAAACGCTGATAAGGAGTGGGATAGAGCTGATAAGAATTGGGATAACGCTGATAAGGAGTGGGAAAAGGAGCGGGAAAACGCTGATAAGAATTGGGGTAACGCTGATAAGGAGCGGGAAAACGCTGAATAGAAGTGGAAAAAGGAGCGGGAAAATGCTGATAAGGAGCGGGATGAGGAGTGGGAAAACACTGATGAGCGGGAAAAGGCTGGTGAGGAGCGGGAAAACACCGATAAGGGACGGGATTACGCTGATTAGGAGTGGGAAAACACTGATGAGTGGGAAAAGACTGATAACGAGCGGGAAAAGGCTGGTAAGGAGCGGGATAACGCTGATAAGGCTGTTCCACCCGGGGTAACACTGCTAAGGACCAAGGACCGGGAGAACGCTGATGAGGAGCGGGAAAACGCAGATAAGAACCAAGGAACGGGATAACCCTGACAAGGAGCGGGAAAATGCTGATAAAGATTGGGAAAATGCTGATAAAGACTGGGAAAACGCTGGTCAGGCCAGTTCCACGCAGGATAACACTGATGAGGACCAAGGACTGAGATAACGCTGATAACGAGCGAAAAAACGCTGATCAGAACTGGGCAAAAACAGGCAAGGCCGGATCCCCCCGGGATAGCCCTGATAAGGACCAAGGCCCGGGATAACGCTGATAAGGAGTGGGAAAACGCTGATGAGGCCGGCTCCACTTGGGATAATGCTGATAAGGACCGGGATAACATTCATAAGGACCAAGGACAAGGATAACGCTGATAAGGAGCGGGAAAATGCTGATAACGATTGGGAAAATGCTGTTAAGGCCAGTTCCGCCCGGGATAACACTGATAAGGACCGAGGAGCAGGATAATGCTGATAAGGAGTGGGAAAACGCTGATAAGAACCGGGAAAAAACAGATAAGGCCGGCTCCGCCCGGGACAACGCTGATAAGGACAAAGGACGGGAATAATGCTGATAAGGAGCGGGAAAACGCTGAGGAGGCCGGCTCCACTTGGGATAACGCTGATAAGGACGGTTCTGCCCAGGATAACCCTGATAAGGACAAAGGTTCGGGAAAATGCTAAGTCTGGCTCCACTTGGGATAACACTGATAAGGAACGGGAAAACGCTGATAAGAACCGGGGAAAAAAAACCAGATAAGGCTGGTGCCGCCCGGGAGAACCCTGATGAGGACCAAGGATCGGGATAATGCTGATAAGGAGCGCGATAACGCTGATAAAGGCCGGTTCCACCTGGGATAACGCGGGTAAGGACCAGAGACGGCTGATAAGGCCGGCCCCGCTTGGGATAAATCTCCCTGGGATGGCCCCGGCTGTGCCCGAGCCACGGCAAAGATTAAAAAAAAAAAAAAAAAAAGAAAAGAAAAGATGGAAAAAGAAAGGAGAATGAACGGGAAGAAAAACCTGGGTTGGGAAAGGCTCCATCCATCCCCAAACCCTTCCCGGGGTCACTCCCGCTCTTCGGGAGAGCCCCGAATCAGGCAGGACCTTCCCCAAAAAAAGCCAATGATTTGGAAAACCGGCTCTGGCCTCACCCTCCGGGAATGATCTCCTTCTCGCCAGGCCGGATCCTGTTTTCCTCGGGAAAAAAAGGCGACGGCGTGAAAAGGCTTTTCCCGCCGACATCTCGCGGCTCCACGGCCGATTTCCCGGCCGCTCCCGGGCCTTTCAAGTGCCTGATCGTGCAGCGGGGGGGAATTTTCTGCTCCCAAATTCCATTAGTTCTACAACGTGTGGAGAAAGGGAGGAGGAGGAGGAGGGAGCGGTCGGAGCCACGAAAAATTTTAAAACAGAGAAAAAAGGAAAAAAAAAAAGAAAAAAGTGACAGCTTTTCCTCGCCGGGTTGGAGAAATATTCCATGGCCAGGGAATGTGGAATGGCCTTGTGTCCTGCTCTGGGATGCTCCCGATCCTCAGGGAATGTTTGATTCCTGAGAATGCTCCCGATCCTCAGGGAATGTTTGATTCCCTGGAATGTTCCCGATCCTCAGGGAATGTTTGGTTCCTTGTCCCTACGAGTTCCCGCCGTGTGCATCGGGAATGTTTTAATCCAGTTTAATTCCCTGATTTTCCCAGTGCTCCCGTGGATGGAGCAATGCCGGAGCATCTCCTGAGCATCCCTGGAGCATCCCTGGAGAATCTCCAGATCCCCCTGGATCATCTCCAGAGCAACCTCTGCTCATCGCCCGACAACTCCCTGAGTATCCTCTGAGTAACCCTGGAGTATCTCCTGATCCACCTGAACATCCTCGTGAGCATCCCAAACTTCTCCTGAGCATCCTCTGAGTAACCCCTGAGTATCTCCCGAGTAACTCCTGAGCATCCTGAGCATCTCCAGAGCATCCCCTGAGTAACCCCTGAGCATCTCCAGACCCTCCAGAGCATTCCCTGAGTAATTCCCGAGTAATTCCTGCCCTTCCTCAGTTTCTCCGGAGCAACCCCTGAGTAATCCCCGAGCATCTCCCGCCCTGCCTGAGGGGCTCCTGAGCATCCCAAACTTCTCCCGAGCCTCTCCCAAACAATCCCATGGAATTCCCGCTCCAGCCCTGTTTTCCTGCCCTTTCCCCTGGCCTAAATCCACGTTAATTCCCGCGCGGCCAAACTTTTCCTGAGGAGGAAAAATAGGCGAAAAGCTCCCCCAAAAAATCCCAAATTCCATGGGATTGGGAAGAATTTCCCACTCCCTACCCGCTCGTCCCAAGGGATAAACCAGGCCCAGCCCTTCCTGGACATTTCCCAGTGGGAAACCTCCCGTGACTGGGGGAAATCCCGGAATTTGTCTTACCCCACCCCGGAGGAAATCTGATCAGAAAATTCTCATTTCCCAAGGAAACGAGGACGGAAAGAAACGGCGAGGAAGGAATATTTTATCCCAGGTTTGTTTTCCCCTTGGATTAAGCCTCTCCTGACCTTTCTTTCCAAGCCCCAGTGCTGGAGATGAGGCAGGTGTGGAATCAGGAATAAACCTGGCATTTCGGGAAGGGATTCCCGCTTGGAATAAAAGCAGGGAGAAGCTCCCGCGTTTGCTCTATAAATAAATACAGATCCGGTTTTTTTTCCTGATTTTCCCAACTTTTTGATTTCTTTGTCCATTCCCACCTCTAGAAATCCTCACTTTTCCACCTTTTCCCCCAGGATCGGTGCAACCACGGGAACCCCTCGGATGGTTCCTGCTGGAATCCCTCCAAAAACAGTGGGAAAAAAATGCCTAAAAATCGGCAGGGACCAGGGAAGATCAGCAGGACCATGGGAAACCCTCGGATGGTTTCTGCTGGAATTCCTTCAAAAGCAGCAGGGAAGAATTCCTAAAAATCGGCAGGACCACAGGGACCCCCTTGGATGGTTTCTGCCAGAATCCCTCTAAAAACAGGGGGAAAAATTCCTAAAAATCGGCACGGAACAGGGACGATCAGCAGGACCACGGGAAACCCTCAGATGGTTTCTGCCTGAATTCCTCCAAAAACAGGGGGGAAAAATTCCTAAAAATTGGCAGGACCACAGGAACCCCCTGGATGGTTTCTGCCGAAATTCCTTCAAAAACAGCAGAAAAAACTCCTAAAACTCGGCAGGGAGCAGGGAAGAGGCACTCACCGCACGGTGGATTGGTAAACCAGGTCCTCCCGCTTGCGGTAGTTTTCCATCTGGGAGAAGTTGGTGGAGAACATCGCGTCGAAGGTGAAGATCTTCTGCTTGATGGTGCCGCCGTCAGTGACCTGCGGGAGACAATCCCAGTGTCCCAAACTTGGGAATTTTCGACTCTTTTTGGGAAATTTCAAAGGTTTTATTTCCTAGAATTTGAATTGGTTCATTTAGGTTTGTAGATTTATTCATATTTTAATCTACTTATTTTTGCACTTTGTTAAGTTTTATACCGATTTTAATATTTATTCACATTTGAATATATTAAAATTTTAATCTATTTCTATCAACTATTGTAAATAGATTTATTTTAATATTTCCGTTGGATGCATTTAAATATTTAAATTAGAATCATGTCAATTTTTTTATTTTTAAAGAATTTTTATTTAATTTTAATTTTTATATTTAGTTTTACTTTGCTTTTGATTTTATTTTTATTTTTTATTTTTTAATTTTTTATTTTTATTTTAATTTTAATTTTCATGTTAATTTTCATTATGTTAATTTTCATTCATTCAATTCTCATTCATTCAATTTTCATTTAAGTTTCATTAATTTTAAATTTTCATTTCTTATAATTATATAATTATTTATAATTATAATATCACGACTTTCATATTTATCCACAGAATCCCAGGGTCTTTCCGCTTGGAATTTATGGATCTCTGATGCCCCTGCTGAGATGAAAACCGAAATCCACATTTTCTACCCCATTATTCCATCGCCGGCTTCTTTTTCCAGCCGTGAATTGTCATTTTTGATGAAAAATGTCTCTGTCTGGACTCGTTTATTCCCCCTGCTTGTGAGGAGGAATTTTAGTGGAAAAATAAGGAGAAAAATGGGAATTTTGGGGCTAAACCAGCTCAGACCCAGCAGAGTTACAATCCTCATTTTTCAAATTAAACCAGGAGGAGGAGGAGAAGATTTTGGGATTTAATCCCCAAATCCAACATTTGCGCAAAACTCCTCTGTAATTCCCAATTTCCTCTTTCCCCACCTTTTTTTAAAAGGCAAAAAGCGTCGGAAAAGAGAAAAAAAAATCTGCCGCTAAAAATAAAACCTCTTCCGATTTATTATCCCGGGCTGAGGCTTTTATGGAAAGAAATTCCACCCCGGAGCCGATGTGGGATAAAGAAAAGCAGGAAAAACGATGGGAATTGTAAATCCCCGACCTCGGGAATGAGAGGAAATTCCCAGGGAATTTTCCAAGGATTTTTCCTGGTTTTTCTCTGGGTTTTTAGGAGAAACGCGGGAATTGTAAATCTTCGACCTCGGGAACGAGAGGAAATTCCCAAGGAAATTTTCCAAGGATTTTTCTTGGCTTTTCTCTCAGTTTGAGGAGAAACCTGGGAGTTGTAAATATCCAACCTCGGGAATGAGAGGAAATTCCCAGGGAATTTTCCAAGGATTTTTCTTGGCGTTTCTCTGGGGTTTTAGGACAAACCCGGGAGCCGCTCCTGGGTGGGGATGAAAGGGGGAAAATTCCGCTGGGATCACCCTCACATTCCCTGAGGATCTGGAGCGCCATCCCTGAGGGAATTCCAGGGATTTAACGGCTCCAGGGAAAAGGCCCCGCGGGAATTTTCTCTCTCTGGGGATCAGCCCTAATTCCAACCCTTCAGGCATCGGGAAAAGGGCGTGGGAACACATTCCAGTTCTCCACATCCTGGAATTTTGGGAAAAGGGGCTTGGGATGTCTCCACATCCCAGAATGTCAGGAAAAGAGGCACGGGAACACATTCCAGGTCTCCATGTATAGGAATGTCGGGAAAAGGGATGGAAGAACTCATTCCAGGCACTGGGATGTCTCCTCATCCAGGAACGTCAGGAAAAGGGGCACGAGAACACATTCCAGGTCTCCACATCCAGGAATGTTGGGAAAAATGGTGCGAGAACACATTCCAGGCACTGGGATGTCTCCATATCCAGGAACGTCAGAAAAAAGGGCAGAGGAACACATTCCAAGTCTGCACACCCAGGAATGTCGGGGAAAGGGGCATGGGAATCCATTCCAGGCACGGGGATGTCTCCATATTCAAGATTTTTGGGAAAAAGTGCACGGGAATGCATTCCAGGTCTCCTCATCCAGGAATGCTGGGAAAAAGGGCGCGGGAACACATTCCAGGCACTGGGATGTGTCCGTGTCCAGGAATGTCTGGAACAGGGGCACGGGAGCACATTCTAGGTCTTCACATCCAGGAATGTCGGGAAAAGGGGCACAGGAACGCATTCCAGGTCTCCACATCCAGGAATCTTGGGAACAGGGGCACGGGAATACATTCCAGGTCTCCACATCCAGGAATTTTGGGGAAAGAGGCACGGGAATACATTCCAGGTCTCCACATCCAGGAATTTTGGGGAAAGAGGCACGGGAATACATTCCAGGTCTCCATGTACAGGAATGTCGGGAACAGGGGCATGGGATGTCTCCATATCCAGGAATGTTCGGGAAAGGGCACAGGAACACATTCCAGGCACCTCCGCCTCCCACATTTTGTACAAATCCCAGGAAGAATCCCATTCCCAATAAAACCGCACAGGGACACAGCCCCAGGCTCCTTCCTGCTATTCCAGAGGCAGCTCCCCCCTCCTTGTGACATTCGCTGTTCCCGAAATCCATTAAAATCTCCGGAGCCTCCCGCCGGGATGCCCCGAGGGTCCGAAACCATCGGGAGGTGATGGATTTGGGATGGAGGGAAGGATTCGGGAGCGCAGAGAGGTTGGAAAAGGCTGGGACTGGGCTCCGGTCCAGGCTCCGTGTCCCGGGGCTGGATCGATGGATTCCCTTCTTCAGAACAAATGGAAAATTGCTCTGGAAAGAGGGAAAATTCCCCGGAGCGCTGCCAGTGTTTGGGAGGGTCCGGAGTGTTTGTGTTAGAGCCGCCGGGAAAAACTCGAAAAATCCTGGAAAAATCCCTGTTTTGCTTTTTTTTCCTGCCCATTCCCTGAAGAACCACAAACACCAGGAAAAACTCAAAAAATCCTGGGAAAAACTTGACAAATCCTGGAAAAATCCTCATTTTGCTTTTTTCCTGCCCATTCCCTGGAGAATCACAGCCACCAGGAAAACCTCAAAAAATCCTGGAAAAATCCTGGTTTAGCTTTTTTTTCCTTTCCATTTCTTGGAGAATCACAGCCACTGGGAAAAACTCGAAGTCTCCCCATCAGCAGCTCCGCTCCATTTTTCAGGAATTCCTCCTCCTCCATAAAACTCAAGTTGGCCCCGGAAGGGTTGGAAATCTCAGCACAGCTCGGCCCGGATGGGGCTGGCTCGGAAACGCGGAATTCCCGGGAGCGAGAGGGGAAACGCAGCGTTCCGGCGATATTCCTGAATTTCGGGAGGCTCTGGGGCACCCCCAGCAGCACCAGCCGGCAGAGGAAGGGTTTGGAATGCTAACATCTGGAATGCAGGCTCCCAAAAACATCTGGAATGCACCAGGCCCACCAACAACATCCAGAACGTGCCAACTCCCACCAGCGTCTGGAATGCAGGCTCCCAAAAATATCTGGAATGCACCACGCCCTCCCCCCCCCATCTGGAAAGCAGACTCCCAAAAACATCTGGAATGCACTGGCCCCCCTAAAAAAATCTGGAAAGCAGACACCCCAAAACATCTGGAATGCACTGGCCCCTAAAAACATCTGGAATGCACCAACCCCAGTTAACACCTGGAATGCATTGGCTCCCAGCAACATCTGGAATGCACCAGCCTCGATCAACACCTGGAATGCACCATCCCCCCAAAACATCTGGATACTACCAGGAGCAATTCCCACACTCCAGGGATACTACCAGGGGCAATTCCCAAACTCCACGGACACTACAGGGAACAATTCCCAAACTCCATGGACACTAGCAGGAGCAATTCCCACACTCCAGGGATACTACCAGCAGCAACGCCAGCTCCAGCCCGGAGCTACTCCCTTCCCACTAATTCCCCTGAGCTCCAAACTCCAATTAACGGCGGAGGAGCCTCCCCTCCATTCCCACCCGTCATTCCCGGATACCCCAGAACATCCCGGGAGCAGCTGGGAAATGGCACATTCCCTGTCTGACACCCCAAATTCCCAAATTCCCGCGCTCCGAGCCCGGCCCGGCTCAGCTCCGCTTCCCTTCCCACTGCACGGAACAGGAACGGAGCCTCCGGGGATTTTCCCTCCCTCTCCTGCTTCCCTGTCATTTTCCCCCAACTCTGCCACAAGGAATTGTTTTCCCATTAAATCCGGGATCCAGCGCGACCCCGGAGACGCCGATGCTGGGAATGGAGGGACAGCTCCGGGATTTTCCCGGCCTCGTTCCGAGCTCCCTCGGGTGGATTCCGCCACCCCCAGCTGCTGCTGAGGCTTTTTCCGGAGCTCTCCAGGTGCGGATCCGTGTTTGCGCCTCTTCCCGGGAACATCACACCTTCCCGAGGTGTTCGGAGGTGCTGGGATTGTTGGGTGTTAATTAACGCTGGGTTTTAATTAACGCCTCTGCCCGTGGGATGTGTTCCTGTTTATTCCGGGAAAAATCCCCTTTGCTCATCCCAGGGATCCGGAATTTCAGCGGCTCCCGCTGAGGGCTTTCCCGACTGGAGGAAAGGGCTGGGGATTCCATCCCTGGGGATTCCAGGGATGGAATTTTTCTGGAATTTGCTGGTTGCAGCGTGGGGCTTCTCCGTGGGGTTCCCTTCTTTATGCGAAGAGGCTCCTTGGCCTTGGAGTGCACAGATCCCAACGGGAACACCCGTCTGGGAGTTATGGATCCGTCCCATGGTTATGGATGCACTCTGTGGGTTACGGATCCATCCCAGGGGTTATGGATCCATCCCATGGATTATGGATGTACTCTATGGAGTAATGGACTCATCCCATGAGTTATGGATCCATCCTATTGGTTGTGGATTCACTCTGTGGGTTACGGATCCATCCCATGGGTTACACATCCATCCCATGGTTACAGATCCATCCCAGGGGTTACGGATCCATCCCATGGTTAAGGATCCATCCCAGGGGTTATGGATCCATCCCAGGGGTTATGGATCCATCCCAGGGGTTACAGATCCATCCCAGGGGTTCTGGATTCACTCTGTGGGTTACGGATCTATCCCAAGGGTTATGGATCCATCCCATGGGTTACAGATCCATCCCATGGTTAAGGATCCATCCCATGGATTACAGATCCATCCCATGGATTACAGATCCATCCCAGGGGTTACAGATCCATCCCATGGTTACAGATCCATCCCAGGGGTTCTGGATTCACTCTGTGGGTTACGGATCTATCCCAAGGGTTATGGATCCATCCCATGGATTACAGATCCATCCCAGGGGTTACAGATCCATCCCATGGATTTCGGATCCATCCTGTGGTTACGGATCCATCCCAGGGGTTATTCACTCCTCCATTTCCACCAAAGTGCCACCATTGCCTTTTCCACCACTCTCCCTTCTCCTGTCCCCATTCCTGCCCCCGGAGCAGCTCCGATCCCTCAAATTCCCAGAGACCTCTGTCCAACAAACCCCAGGAACGCCGAGCCCAGCGTGGCCCCACATGACCCCAGTCCAGTGCTCCGGAAACACATTCCCGTGATTTAAAGTTGGAATAAACAGAACTCCTGCAAAATTCCAGGAGCGAGGCAAGACCGGGGGGGGGGGGGGGGGGGGGGAGAGGAAAAAACCCTTAAAATCACGAAGGAGTTCAGCAAATCCATGAAAAACTTCCCAAAGGCAAGGAAGCTCCATGGGAAAGGAGTGAGAGGGAAGGAGGGATAAAAAAACCCTGGAAGAAAAGCGGGGGATTTGCGGGGATAAAAATAAAATCCGGGATATTTTTGCCCTTCCCGTTCCCGCCGAGGTTTTCTCGGAGCATCATTTGCTCCGGAGCGAATCGGCCGCTCCCGCATCCCTCCTCGCGGGGGGATTATGCAAATCCAGCCCCGGCTCCCGGGAAAGTGGGTTAATCCAATATTACCGAGTGGGAAAGGGAAGGAAAAACCTGCCGGAGACGGCGGAGCTGGCGGAAAAAAAAAAAAAAAATAAGAATTCTTCCCTAAAAATAAGCGGGAAGCGAAGGCGATTCCAGGATGGAATTTCAGTTTTGGGGTTCTGTTCGCTATCCGGCGTTTAGGTGTCCATTCATAAATAATTAGGGGGAAAATCCATCCTGGAATTCCATGGAAACATTCCCACTTCGAGTCCATCCGGAGAGTTCCTTTCCCTGTTTACAAACCCGGGAATGGAGGAGAGCGTTAGGAAAGGGCTGCTCCTTTTTTTGGGATGGGAAATCCATGGAAAAACATTCCCGGCTGCTCCACACGGTGCCACCGGCACCTCCTACCTCCTCCGGGAGCTTTTCCTGGAAAATTTGAGGATTTCCCGGATTTGTGGTTGGCAGCTCATCCCGAATTTCCCTGGAGAAAGCTTGGGATTGCTGTGCCTGGGGATGGATCACGGCTTGGGAGAGATGAGCCGGGGGCAGCTCCAGCCTCCGAATTCCCACTTCCCAAATAAAACCACCTCCGAATTCCCCATTCCCAAAAAATAAGGCTTCCAAATTCCCTCTTCCCAAATAAAACCAGCATCCAAATTCCTGCTTCCCAAATAAAATCAGGCATCCCACATCCCTAAATCCACCCGGAAAATCCCTCCTGGAGCCCTCGAGATGATCCCAAAGCCATCCCAGATCCCTAAATCCACACCCGAACACCTGGAAAAACTCTCGTGATGGTCCCAAAGCCAACGCAGAACCCTAAATCCACACCCGAACACCTGGAAAATCCCTTGGGGTGATCCCAAAGCCATCCCATATCCTTAAATCCACCTGGAAAATCCTTCCCGGAGCACTCGGGATGATTTCAAAGCCATCCCACATTCCTAAATTCACGTGGAAAAACCCTCAGGATGGTCCTAAAGCCAACCCAGAACCCTAAATTCACCTGGAAAATCCCTCCCAGCACCCTCAGGATGATCCCAAAGCCATCCCACGTCCCTAAATCCACACCTGAACACCTGGAAAAACCCTCGGGATGATTCCAAAGGTAATCCACGTCCTTAAATCCACCCAGAAAATCCCTTGGGATGATCCCAAAGCCAACCCAGAACCCTAAATCCACACCTGAACACCTGGGAAATCCCTCGGGATGATCCCAAAGCCATTCCACATCCCTAAATCCACCTGGAAAAACCCAAAGCCAACTCAGATCCCTAAATCTGCACCCGAACACCTGGAAAACCCCTCGGGATGATCCCAAAATCATTCCATGTCCCTAAATCCTCTCAGAAAATCCCTCGGGATGATCCCAAATGCGTCCCACACCCCCAGATTCCCATTCCCGAGGGCCGGGCCGAGGCTCCGGCGGCGCTCACCCGGTACCAGACGATTTCGCGCATTTTGCCGTCCGTCTGGAAGTTGCATTTCAGAGTCACGGCGTCTCCCACCACCACCGGGGGCAGGGGCTCGATGCTGACCGTCAGGTAGGCTGGAAAAGCGGGAAAGAAAAATTTGGGAAGAGAGGCGTGAGCTCCGGGAATTTCGGGGTGGGGTTAAAACGCGATTTTCTGGGGTTTTTACGGATTCGCGGTGGATCTCAGGGAAAGCTCAGGTAGCCCCCGAGCCCTCCCAAAGATCCCAAAAAAGTCCAAATTGGAAGAAATCCTTCCTGAATTTGGGGGAATTCCCAAATTCCCATTGTTCCCACGGAGTTCCTGGCTTTACCTTGGGCTCATCCTAAACCATCCCAGGGATAATTCTGATATGCTCCAACAATCACAAAAAGGTCTAAATTTGAGGAAAATCCTTCCCGAATTTGGGGAAATCCCAACAAGCGCCGTTCCCAAATTCCCATAATTCCCACGGAGTTCCTGCCTTTGCCTTGGGCTCATCCTGACCTCTCCCAGGGATGATTTTGGGCCACTCCCAATGATCCCAAAAAAATCCAAATTGAGGAAAATCTTTCCCAAATTTGGGAAAATCTCAAAAAGTACAATTCCCACCACAATTCCCATCGTTCCCATGGAGCTTTGCCTTGGGCTCATCCTGACCCTCCCAGGCATGAATTTGGGTCACTCGCAACAATCCCAAAAAAGTCCAAATTTGAGGAAAATCCTTCCTGAATTTGGGGAAATCCCAGCAAGCGCCGTTCCCAAATTCCCATCGTTCCCACGGAGTTCCTGCCTTTGCCTTGGGCTCATCCTGACCCCTCCCAGGGATGAATTCGCGCCACTCCCAACGATCCCAAAAAAATCTAAATTGGAAGAAAATCCTTCCCAAATTTGGGGAAATCCCAGCAAGCACAATTCCCCCATTCCCAGGTGGGAAAACAGATGGGAAAATTCCAGAAAATGGGAACAGGTTTGGAAACGGGGCCAGAAATTGGATATTGCTTTGTGGGAGCTGTGCTGGAAAGGGGAAAAGGCGAATTCCTGGGATTTTTTGTGCCTCCCATTTATTTCTAATTACTCCTTGCACCACATCAGAAAAGAGCCAGGAAAAATTCCGGAAAACGCGAGCAGGTTTGGAAAAATCCGGAAATTGGATATTCCTTTGTGGGAGCTGTGCTGGAAAGGGGAAAATGTGAATTCCTGGGATTTTTTGTGCCTCCCATTTAAAAAAAAATTGCTCCTTGAACCAGGTGGGGAAACAGCCGGGAAAAATTCCGGAAAATGGGAGCAGGTTTGGAAATGGGACCAGAAATCAGAGATTCCTTTGTGGGAGCTGCCCTGGAATTGGGGGAAAGGCGAATTCCTGGGATTTTTTGTACCTCCTTTTTAATTTTTTTTTAATTGTTCCTCACACCAGGTGGGAAAACAGCCGGGAAAAATCCAGAAAATGGGAGCAGGTTAGGAAACGGGACCAGAAATCAGAGATTCCTTTGTGGGAGCTGCCCTGGAAAGGGGAAGAGGCGAATTCCTGGGATTTTTCTGCGCCTCCCGGGCAGCGATCCGAGGCTCCGCATTCCTTGTAAAACAACTCGGAGGTGTTTGTGCCATAAATCCCAGGCACGACCTGCGGGAGAACACGCTCCGGGAACACGTGCCGGCTGCGGCAGCAGCGCAGCGTGGCCCGGAATATTGAACACCGGGATAAAACCGGGAAAAAATCCCTTTTTGTGCTGCTCCCGCGCAAGGAAATGCGGAGGGAAAAATGGATTTTTCGGGACTGCTTAGGGCTGAGGGTGAAACCCTTTCTCGGCCCCGGAATTATGGAATTCTGATGTTGAATCCCAAAATCCCAGCTGGGAGTGACCCAAATTTTGCCCGACATTGACCCAAATTTTGGCCGACATTCCCGGTCCATCCAGGGAGGCCTTTCCAGCCTCTCCCTCCCTGTCTGGGGTTTATTTTTGTTCCCAAAGCTCTGGGGATTAATTCCCTGCGATTTCCCCCTTGGATTCCATTCGAGGATGGAAAAGTCTGGGATGGGAGACTGAGGAGGAGGAGGAGGGATGGAGATGGAGGAAGGGCACCCGAGGCCTCTCCCGAAATTCCCCTCGCTCGACTCCTGACATTTCCGAGCGCTGGGTGAGCAACAGGCGCGGGGAGCGGCGGCGAGGGCTGAGCGAATCCTCGGCAGCGCGGCCCCATCGGCCCCGGGGAGATGGGCGCGGAGCCGATCCGTGCGTGCGGAAAAGCTCTGCCCTCCGCGGAGCCTCCGGGCGGCACCGCGGCTCAGCCGGGGATTAACGGGGGCTCGGGAGGAACGGCGGCGCCAGAGCCCGAGTGGAGATTGGATTTTCCCACATTTCCATGAATTATGGAGGTCCAGCAGTGGCAATTCCAGATGTTTTCCGTCCTTTTTCCCACATGATTCCCTTCCAGCCCTGTGCTCTGCCATGGGAAGAGGAAACATCTCCACCCCACTCCAGCCGGAGCAGAGATTGGATTTTCCCTCATTCCCATGAATTTTGGACACCCAGCAGCTCCCGGCTTGGCAATTCCAGATATTTTCCAGGTATTTTCCACCCTTTTTCCTTCCAGCCCTGCGCACTGCCATGGGAAGAGGAATCATCCCCACCCCACTCCATCCGGAGCAAAGACTGGATGTTCCCTCATTCCCGCAAATTTTAGAGATCCAGTAGTTCCCCGCTCAGTAATTCCAGATGTTTTCCATCCCTTTTCCCCATGTTATTCCCTTCCAGCCCTGTGCACGGCCATGGAAAAAGGAAACATCCCCATCCCAGTCCATCCGGAGTGGAGATTGGATTTTCCCTCATTCCCAAGAATTATGGAGATCCAGCAGTTCCCAGCTCAGCATTTCCAGATATTTCCCAGGTATTTTTCAGGAATTTGCCACCCTTTTCCCCACATTATTCCCTTCCAGCCCTGTTCTCTGCAATGGGAAGAGGAATCATCCCCACCCCAGTCCATCCGGAGCAAAGATTGGATTTTCCCTCATTCCCAAGAATTATGGAGATCCAGCCGCTCCCAGTGGCAATTCCAGATGTTTTCCATCCGTTTTTCCCACATGGTTCCCTTCCAGCACTGTTCTCTGCCATGGGAAGAGGAATCACCCCCATCCCCAATCCAGCCAGAGCGGAGACTGGATTTTCCCTCATTCCCATGAATTACGGAGATCCAGCAGCTCCCAACTCAGCATTTCCAGATATTTCCCAGCTATTTTCCACCCTTTCCCCCACATGATTCCCTTCCAGCCCTGTGCACTGCCGTGGGAAAAGAGAACATCCTCATCCCATGATTTGGAGATGTCTGGACCTTTCTCTGACTTTTGGTGGATTTTTAAATCCAAAAAGAACCAAGTTTGGGGAGGCCCCAGACACTCCCATACAGCAAATGCATCGATCCGAGCACTTTTCCAAGGAAATCCTGCGCCAAACCCACCCCTGACCTAAATCACCTGTGTGGCCAAAAAAAATGAGCCAAAATGGGATTTTTTTCCCAATCCGAGCATTCTTCCAAGGAAATCCGGCTCCAAACCCATCCCTGACCTGAATCTTCTGCCTGGCCAAAAAAAATCAGCCAAAATGGGATTTTTTTCCCAATCCGAGCATTTTCCCAAGGAAATCCCAGAGCAAAATCACCCCAAATCCAAATCCTCCAAAAATTCCCAAATGCTCCAAGAGCATCCCTGCTCAAATCCAGAGCAAAACCACTCCAAATCCAAATCCAAATCCAAATCCAAATGCTCTGAAAATTCCCAAATGCTCCAAGAGCATCCCTGCTCAAACCCAGAGTGAAACCACCCCAAAATCCAAATCCAAATGCTCCAAAAATTCCCAAATGGTCTAGGAGCATTCGTGTTCAAATCCTGAGTGAAACCACCAAAAATCCAAAAAGAAACACTCAGAAAATTCCTAAATGCTCCAAGGCCATCCCTGCTCAAATCCAGAGCAAAACCATCCCAAATCCAAGTCCAAATCCAAATGCTCCAAAAATTCCCAAATGCTCCAAGGGCGTCCCTGTCCAAAACCAGAGCAAAAGCACCCCAAATCCAAACCCAAATCCTTCAAAAATTCCCAAATGCTCCAAGGCCATCCCTGCTCAAATCCAGAGCAAATCCACCCCAAATCAAAATCGAAATCGAAATGCTCCAAAAAATCCCAAATGCCCCAAGAGCATCCCTACTCAAAACCAGAGCGAAACCACCCCAAATCCAAATCCAAATCCAAATGCTCCGAAAATTCCCAAATGGTCCAGGAGCATTCCTGTTCAAAACCAGAGTGAAACCACCCCAAATCCAAATCCAAATCCTCCAAAAATTCCCAAACGCCCCAAGGCCATCCCTGCTCACACCCAGAGCAGAACCAGCCCAGAAGCTGCGGGGAAGGCGCGGGAGGAGCAGAGGGCAGCAGCTGCCGCGTCCCCGCAGGAGCCAGCCCGAAACGCCGAGGATGTGCGGAGGGGAGGGGGAAACAGGGAAAACAAAGGGAAAAGAATCCGGGATCCAGATGGAGCCGTCCAAAGCCCGCTGCTCGGCCGCGGCTGACGCGCGAATCCCATCCCTCATCCCTCCCTTTCCCGCCGCTTCCCGACAGGGAACAACTGCGAGGTGTCAGCTCTGCTCCGCTGTCTTTTTTTTTTTTTTTTGGGATTTACTGAGGAGAACGACAGGAGCGGCTGGATGGGGAGAACAATTCCAGAAGGGCTCCGAAAGGAGGGGTCCGTCCCAAATTTCTGTCATCCCGAATTTCCATCATCCCCCGGCCGGCCTCGCGCCGCTTCCCCTTTGCTCTTTTCAATCCCAGAATTTTTCAGCTGAAAGCCAGGCCGGCCCCCCCCCCCGGATCGGGCTCGTCCCTCCGGAAAAATCCATCCCTCTGATTAGAACCGCATCCCTGGGGAGGAGAGGATATTTTTGCCCACGATCGCTGGGAAATTTTCTGGCGCCAGCCGGTTGGAGGGGGATATCAAAAAAAAAAGGAGGGAAAAGGAGGGGGAGGGAGGGATAAAGGGAATGTCCTTTGAAATCGGGAATGACACGTTCATAAAGGAGAACATCGGAGCGAGCGCGGCGCTTCCAATTACAAAAGAGCTCCCAGGGATGAAGCAGGAATTGCTCCAGCTCTGGAAGTGCGGGATGCTGGATAAAAATCCATTTCCAGCAAAATCCCCATTTCCTGCCCTGGAAGTGCGGGATATGGGATAAAATCCCCGTTTCTGCCCCTGGAATTGTGGGATGCCAGGTAAAAACCCCGTTTCCAGCCCTGGAAGTGTGAAATGTTGAATGAAAACCTCATTTCCAGCCCCAGAATTGTGGGATGCCGATAAAATCCCCGTTTCCAGTAAAATCCCCATTTCCAGCCCTGGAAGTGTGGGATGTTGGATAAAATCCCAGTTTCCAGCCCCAGGAGTGTGGGATGTGGGATAAAAATGCCATTTCCAGTAAAAACCCCATTTCCAGCCCTGGAAGTGCGGGATGCCAGATAAAATCCCCGTTTCCAGTCCTGGAAATGTGGAATGTTGGATAAAAACCCAGTTCCAGTCCCGGAATTGTGGGACGCCAGATAAAATCCCCGTTTCCAGCCCTGGAATTGTGGATGCCAGATAAAATCCCCGTTTCCAGCTCTTTCCAGCATTCCATGGGGATTTCTGCCCTCGACCATGGGAATGTCCAGGGGTGCAGCGCGAGCAGCCAGACCCCTCCTCCATTGGCCGAGGGGAGGGAGGGAATGGTTGGGAATCTCCCAAGGAAAGGTCCGGAGGCCTTGGAGTGATGGAGCTTTCCAGGGAATCCTGGGGGGGAAAAAAAATCCTGGAAAAATCTGGCAGCAGAGAGTCCTCTCCGCATCTTCCCTTCCAACCCTCGGCGAAATCCAAGATTTACTGACGGATACAAAAATCCCATTCCTGGATTTCTCTCCTCCCCGCGCTTCCCAAAAAGCTGAACTCGGAACTGATGGAATCCCGGAGTGGTTTGGGATGGAAGGGACCTCATCCCGTCCCACCGCCCCAAATCCCGGGGTGGGGCCAAGGATGGATTTTCCCCTTTCCCACGACCCCAAAGTCCAACCTGTCCCCATTCTTTTAGGAACGCGACGGAGTGGAGGGAATCCTTGGGATCCACCACTGGAATGTCCCAGCATCCTCGAGGAGCTGGTGACACCAGGAACGCCTCGTTTTTTTAATTAGCCGGTGATTCACGGGGCTTATCCATAATTGCCTCCTATTCCTCCGCCTCAACGGGTTGGGAAAACCATGAGGGAACGGGAAAACTCTTCCTGAACCCGCGGATCTCCAGGATTTGGGGAGAGCGGGAGACGTTCCCAGCGGGATCCAAACGCCCCTGGAAAAGCCTGGGAGCTCTCTGCTGCAAATTCCCAACCAGATTCTGGTGGGATCCAAACACCTCTGGAAGAACCCGGGAGTTCTCCTGATGCAAATTCCCGACCAGATTCTGGCGGGATCCCAACGCCCCTGGAAAAATCCAGGAATTGTCCCTCTCCAAATTCCCGACCGGATTCCAGCGGGATCCAAATGCCTCTGGAAAAACCTGGGAATCCTCCCGCTGCAAATTCCCAACCGGAGCGGTGCAGAACTCCAGTGGTAGATCCAGGGATGTCCTCCCCCCACACCAGATCCGCGTTATCCGAACGCGTCGCGACTTCGCAACATCTTGTCCATGAAAAATTCAGCCGCTCCAGTTGTTCCTGGGAGCGCAGCAATTCCTCGCTGCTCCCTCCGCGGCTCCGGCCATGCCTAATTTATGACATCCCAGGACAATTCGGGGTCGGAACACGGCGCTGCCTCTCCTCGTTAACCCGGGAGGGCTCCGAGGGTGAAGAATTCCCGGCCGGCCCCGTCCGGAGCGGCGGAGTTTTGCTGAATGTCGAGCTTTTCCTCCTGCAGAGCTGCACTGGGATTTGATTTTTTATTTAAAGGGGAACGAGTGTTTGACACGGGTTTAACACCGCCCGGGGAATGGGAGGTGACAGCCGGGGCTGGAGCCGCGATTCCCGAGAAAATGGGCCTTGGGGAATGGGGAAAAACAGACTGGGGTTGAGTTTTCCTTGGGGTTGAGTTTTCCTTGGGGTTGAGTTTTCTTTGGATATTCAGCTTTGCTTCCTCGAAAATCCACCAGCAGGGTTAAACACACCCCAAAAAACCCCATGGCCTTCCCAAAAATCCTCTCGGCTTTTTGGGAAATGGGGTTATTCCCTGAAATAAACCCGGAAAAAGTCGTTATTCCCTGAAATAAATCCGGGAAAGTCATTATTCTCTGAAATAAACCCGGGACAAGTTGTTATTCCCCAAAATAAACCCCGAAAAGTCATTATTCCCTGAAATAAACCCGGGACAAGTTGTTATTCCTTGAAATAAACCCGGGACAAGTTGTTATTCCCTGAAATAAACCCGGGACAAGTCGTTATTCCCTGAAATAAACCCGGGACAAGTCGTTTTTCCCTGAAATAAACCCGGGACAAGTAATTTTTCCCTGAAATAAACCCGGGACAAGTCGGCGCCACCCCCGGGTGAGGAGGAGCGCGGCTGGCAGGGAGCGGATCCCATTAATCCCGGGAAAATGGGATATTAACGGGCCGAGCAGGCAATTAAGAGCCGGTAATTAAAATTCCTCTTCCCTCCCCCAGCACAAACATCTCATTAGGGGCCGCTTCCCGCCCTCGTTTCCATAAGTGGGAGGGAACGGTTCCGCAGCTGGATCCCGAATTATTCCTCAGCGGGGGGGAGGGGGGTGCTGGACCAAGAATTTTAATCTTTAAAATTTTTAAGTTTTCTTAAAATGCTTTAAATTATTTTGATTTTTAAGGATCAGGAGAAAATGTGTGGAATAAACAGGAGGGTGTCCAGCCCGTGCTTTGGTCCATTTTTCTCTGATTAATGGGACACTGATCCTGCCGGATCCCGTGGATGCATCCCGAATTATTCCTTAGCAGGGTGGACCTTGCCGGACCAAAATGGCTCCAAAATGGTAAGTTTTTAAAATGTTTTAAATGTTTTAAATTATCTCAATTTTTAAGGATCAGGAGAAAACACATGGGATGAACAGGGGGGTGTCCCCCGCCATGTTTTGGTCCATTTTTCTCTGATCAATGGGATGCTGATCCTGCCGGATCCCATGGATGTATCCCAAACTATTCCTTAGCAGGGGTGGATGTTGCCAGACCAGACTGGCTCCAAAATATTAAATTTTAAAAATGTTTTGAATTATCTTAAGGACCAGGAGAAAACACATGGAATGAACAGGGAGCGGCCCTCACCATGTTTTGGTCCATTTTTCTCCAATTAATGGGATGCTGATCCCGCCGGATCCCATGGATGTATCCCGAATTATTCCTTTGGTTGCTGGACCAAACCGGCTCCAAAATTTAAAGATTTTTAAAATGTTTTAAATTATCTCAAGTTTTAAGTATCAGGAGAAAACACGGGTGATGAACAGGGAGTGTCCCCCAGCACTTTTGGTCCATTTTTCTCCAATTAATGGAATGCTGGTCCTGCCGGATCCCATGGATGTATCCTGAATTATTCCTTTGGTTGCTGGACCAAACCAGCTCCAAAATTGTTAAGGATCAGGAGAAAATGTATGGAATAAACAAGGAGATGTCCAGACCGTGCTTTGGTCCATTTTTCTCTGATTAATGGACGCTGATCCTGCCAGATCTCATGGATGTATCCTGAATTATTCCTTAGCAGGGGTGGACATTGCCAGACCAAGCCGGCTCCAAAATTTAAAATTTTTAAAATTTTTAAAATGTTTTAAATTATCTCAATTTTTCAGGATCAGGAGAAAACACATGGAATGAACAGGGGGGTGTCCCCCACCAGTTTTGGTCCATTTTTCTCTGATTAATGGACGCTGATCCTGCCGGATCCCATGGATGTATCCTGAATTATTGCTTAGCAGGGGTGGACATTGCCAGACCAAACTGGCTCCAAAATTTTTAATTTTCAGAATTTTAAAAATGTTTTAAGTTACCTTAATTTTTAAGGATCAGGAAAAAACACATGGGATGAACAGGGAGTGTCCCCCACCATGTTTTGGTCCATTTTTCTCTGATTAATGGGATGCTGATCCCGCCGGATCCCATGGATGTATGCCGAATTATTCCTTTGGTTGCTGGACCAAACCGGCTCCAAAATTTTTAAGGATCAGGAGGAAATCTGTGGAATAAACAGGGAGATGTCCAGCCCATGCTTTGATCCATTTTTCTCCAATTCATGGGATGCTGACCCCGCCAGATCCCACGGATGCATCTCGAGCCTTGTTACGCCTTCGGAATGGGAATCGATGGTTTGGATCGATCCTTCGGATCAATCCACGGATCGATCGCAGCCCCTTCGGCCTCTCCGCCCCTTTTAAACGAGGACGGAGCGAGGGAACCGCGTCACGCCGGGGACAGAACGCATCGGAATCACGGAACCGCAGGATTTTACGGATCGATGCCGCCCCGAGGAAGCCTGGGATGTTCCATCCCTGGAAGTGTCCATGGCCAGGTTGGGCCTGGAGCAGCCTGGGATCATGGGAGGTGATGGAATGGGATGGAAATTCCCAATCCAACCCAACCCAATTCCGTGATTTTCCGTATTTTTATAAAGTACTACACGAATTTTGTACTGCCAAAACCCCGTCGGGACCGGACATTTAACCGCCGCTCCCTCTTTTCCTTAAATCCCAGATTTCTCCTAGGCAAAATATCCAAAAGGAAAAGATATCCCAAAATATCCTGGTCCGGATGAAAAAGAACGAATTCCTGACATCGCTCGCTCCGTGGGGAGCATCTCCAACTCTGCAGGACCACGTGAGGGCTTCCCAAGGAGCGAGGCCAATGGATTTTCAGGAAAAATCCCATTTTTGGGCTGTTTTCTCCTCCTTTGGAGCTCCAGAGTCACTTTTATCCTCCGGATTTGTGGGATTGGCTTTCATCAGCTCCGATATCCCGGCTCAGCTCCGGAGGTGATGGAGGAAACGAAGAATGAGATCCAAAGGGGTCCTGCCACGCTAAAAACGTTCCAAATGTTCCAAATCCATGGGATTTTCATCCTCATCGGCACAATCGAGGATTTCAGACGGAAAGGGAGCATTTGGGTATTTTGGTGGCGGAAAGGCCACGGGGAAATCGGGATTTGGGAAATTTGGGAGCCTCCCGGTGCTGCTGTGTCCCACCTTTCTCCAACCTCCAACCTCTTTTTCCGTCTCCCCTTTCCCACATTCCCACCTTTCCCTCTCCGCTTTCCTCTCTCCATCCCCCGCAAATCCCGGGAAAAATCGTCAGCTTTTCACACCTTCGCCGGCACACAAATCCCGGCGGGATTGAGCCGTCGGAATCATCTCCGCGCCCTGGGCACGGAGTGGAATAAATCCTCGAACGTCTTCATCCGGCTTTTTCTCCCCGAGCTCCCCGGAGCTGTTCCGGCTCACTGGAGCACGGGATGAGGGAGCCCATTCCCGGCTCAGCTCCGGCTCGCGGCGCCAATTCCGCGCTTGTTCGACATCTCCAGCACAAATCCACTGGGAATGGGGCGTTCCAGGAAAAAATATGGACATTCGGAGGGAAAAACGGTGCAGATTTGGAGGGAGGGAGCCCAGACCCCGCTGGAAACCCCCCGGGATCATCCCTTGGATGTTCCCTCGTCCTAAAAATCTGGGGATTTCCCGGAGCCTCGGGGATGGAAATCCACAGTGGATCCAAGTGCCACATCCTGCCCATCCCAGGAGCCAGATCCGGTGGCTACAAAGCCAGGGGTGCTGGAAAAGGGAGGATTTGGGGATGAATTTAGGGAAAATGGGGTTGGAGGGAAGTGACGGCCATTGAAAACACAGGATTGGTTGGATTTGGGAAATATCTCCCTGGGGTGGATGGGACACAATCAGGGATGGTGGAAAAGTGAGGATTTGGGGATGAATTTAAGGAAAATGGGGTTGGAGCAAAGCAACAGCCACCATAAAACTGGGATTAGTTGGATATGGGGATGAATTTAAGAAAACCAGGATTTGGAGGGAAGTGTCGGCCACCAGAAAATCAGGATCAGCTGGATTTGGGAAATATCTCCCTGGGGTGGATGGGACACAATCAGGGATGCTGGAAAAGGGAGGATTTGGGGACAAATTTAAGGAAAATGGGGTTGGAAGGAAGTGACAGCTGCTGAAAACCCGGGATTGGTTGGATTTGGGGATGAATTTAAGAAAAACGGAATTTGGAGGGAAGCGACCGCCACTGGAAAAATGGGATCAGATGGATTTGGGAAATATCTCCCTGGCATGGATGGGACAAAGCCAGGAATGCTGGTAAAGGGAGGAATTGGGGGAAAATGGGATTTGGAGGGGAGTGAGAGCCACTGGAAAACCAGGATCAGCTGGATTTGGGAAATATCTCCCTGGGATGGATGAGACACAATCAGGGATGCTGGAAAAGTGAGGACTTGGGGATGAATTTAAGGAGAATGGGGTTGGAAGGAAGTGACAGCCACTGAAAAACCAGGATTGGATGGATTTGGGAAATATCTCCCTGGGATGGATGGGACACAATCAGGGATGCTGGAAAAGGGAGGATTGCAGGGTGAATTTAGGAAAAACAGGATTTGGAGGGAAGCAACAGCCACTGGAAAACCAGGATCAGTCGGATTTGGGGATGAATTTAGGGAAAATGGGATTTGGAGGGAAGGGACAGCCACCAGAAAACCAGGATTGGTTGGATTTGGGAAGTACCTCCCTGGGATGGATGGGAATTCTCTTCCATTTGGGCAACACTCCAACCCCCACAAAGCTGGAATTCCCCCTGGAAGAGAAGCCCTCTCCATGAAAACCTGGGAAGAAGGATCCAAGAGCCTTCCAAGACTTGGGAAACACCTCCCAATCCCAAAAATATCCTTACATCAACCCCACAGAGGCAGGGAAAAGATGGATTTTCCCACCCCAGCAGGGCTGCATCGAAAATCCTGGAGATTTATGGGATTTTATCACCTCCCCACCCCGCACAGCCCGGGAACGCGGAGTCGTAAATTCCGCACGGAATATTTATCTCCGGACAGGAAGGATGTTTAGGAGCATTTATGGGAGCGCTGGGAAGTTTGATTTGTGATTTTTCCCCCCATTTTCCACTTCCTACGTTTCCATAAAATCCCTCCGCCTCCCGAGTTTTATCTCCACATCTTCATCCCGCTGATATTCCTGTAAAATATGACGTTGGGCATCCCACTGGAGCTCCCGCAGCTGATCGGGGTGGGGTGGGATGGGGATTTGGGATTTTGGGAAGGGCTCGGGGTGGATTGTTGGCTTGGGATTTTGGGAATAGCTCGGGATGGATCACTGGGATTTTGGGAAGAGCTTGGGATAAGTCATTGGGTTGGGATTTTGGGAATAGCTCGGGATGGATCATTGGGATTTTGGGAAGAGCTCAGGATGGATCGCTGGCTTGGGATTTTGGGAAGAGTTCGGGATAGGTCATTGAGTTAGGATTTTGGGAAGAGCTCAGGATGGATCATTGGGTTGGGATTTTGGAAAGAGCTTGGGATGGATCATTGGTATTTTGGGAAGGGTTTGGGATGGATCATTGGGATTTTGGGAAGAGCTTGGGAGGGGTCATTGGGTTGGGATTCTGGAAAGGGCTCGTGAGGGATCACTGGGTTGAGATTTTGGGAATGACATCATTCCATTGCCATTTCTCTCATTCGTTAGCCCCTTTCCCACGTTATTTACAGATTTCCCTGGATTTTTCATTTTGCTCGGATCATTTTGGGTGCTTTCAGAATCCAAAATGATTCCTCATCCCAGGAAAGGCGGGAAAGTGAATCCAGCAGAGCCGAATTCCCACAAAATCCCGGCGCTGTCCCTAATTCGGAGCCATGGCCTCTTCCCAGATCTTGGAGCATTTTCCAGAGCCAAAACGGAGTGGAAAATCCATCGGGATCAAGTTTGATAAATGGAGATCGCACCCCTCATTTGCATATATGCAAATATGCAAATAAGGGCTGATTACCCACAGCTCGGGCTGACAATCAAACCCTCCCCCCCCAGCTAATTATGGCAGAATCCCTCATTTTATTCCCATTCCAAGGGATTTTGGCCAAACGAGGCACAACAAGGGGGAGGTGCCACCTCCCATCCCGAATTTTCCCTTCTCCCAACAAAAATCCCATTCCAGAAGGGTTTTCCGCTCTTCCACGTGTTCCCTCCACATCAGATGGATTTTCCTGCAAGTTTTCCATCCCAGAAGTGCTGCCGAGCAGGAATTCCCTCCCGTCGATAAATCCCAGGATTTCCTCCCTCTTTTTTCCAGCAGATCCCAACAAACCTCGAGAACCATTTAAAAATCCCCAATTTTTCCTTCTTTTCCCCCATTCTCTCCTTCCCAGCCCCCACGGATCACTCTCCAACACATTTCCATGGATTTCTCCAGCAAATCCCAAACTCGCCAGACGAGGAACATCCCCACAATCCCAATTTTGCCGACGGAACACCCCCGCCCCGGAACAGCCCAGCATTCCCTAAAATCCTCCCGACGGCGCCTCCTCAACACCTGGATTAACCAGGATTAACCGGAATGTCCAGGTGTCCTCCCGGCTTAAAAAAAAACAAACTCCGCCCCGCTCCGCTTTTCCCAGGTTTTTAATCAAGCAGGAAGCGCAGCGGGATCCGATCTCCGTGCGCAGACGTGGATTTAATCCCGAATTAATTTTTGGCAGGGGAGAAGGAGAGGCTGTGTCCTGATCCCGCATGGAAAAGGATTGGGAGAGAGATTTTTTTTCCCGGCGAATTCCCAGCTCTCCTTTTCCCGCAGATCCACATCCCAACGGGGGAAGGGATTATCCCGGAATTTCCTGGGATCCAGGATTTCTCCTGGAATCACAGGAATGCCGTCCCCGGGCACGTGGGATTACGGAAAACCTCACCTGGGGTAACAGATCCATGCCGGGGATGCAATCCCAGAGTGGGGGAAAGAAAAAAAAGGAATTATCACGCACCCGGATTTGCTTTTAGAGCCCCAAACCGGAGCTGAGGGGTTGGAAAATTGGGGGGAAATAATTCCAAACCCCCGGCGAAGCAGCATCTGTGGTTCGGGAGGGATTTGCTGCTGTTCCACCTTTATCGGGATTATGGCACCAATTGCCAATTCCGGCAATCCGCGGCTCCGGGTGTTAATCCCGGCTGGAGTTAATCCCGGCGGGAATAATTAACGGAGCAGGAAGCAGCTGGGAGCTGCTCCCAGTCCCTGGAAGTGTCCAAGGCTGGGTTGGAAGAGCCATGGCTTATGGAAAAGGAATGTCAATCCCAACCCAAAGCGTTCCGGGATTTCTTCCCGTGCCTCAGTTTCCCCACTGTGAAGGGGAAAGGAAGGACTTTTCCAGCTCATCTAAGATCCCCAAAAAATCCCATCCTGGAATAACGGCAAGGGGTTATTGGAGATCCCAAAATATTCCATCCTGGAATAACATGAGGGGCTAGTTGGAGATGAAAATTAAAAAAAAATCCCATCCTGGAATAACAACAAGGAGTTATTTGAGATCCAAAAAAATCCTGGAATAACAGCAGGGAGTTTTTAGAGATCTCAAAAAATCCCATCCTGGAATAACAGCAAGGGGTTTTTGGAGATCCCCAAAAAATTGCATCCTGGAATAATAGCAGGGGCTAATTGGAGATAAAAATTTAAAAAAAAAAAAAAATCCATCCTGGAATAACAGCGGGGGGATAATAGAGATCCCAAAAAATCTGATCCTGGAATAACAACAGAGGATTATTAGAGATCCCAAAAAATCCTGGAATAACAGCAATGGGGTTATTGGAGATCAAAAAAAATTCCCATCCTGGAATAACAGCAATGGGTTATTGGAGATCCCAAAAACTCCTGGAATAACAGCAGTGGGTTATTGGAGATCCAAAAAAATTCCATCCTGGAATAAAGGCAAGAGGTTATTGGAGATCCCAAAAATTCCTGGAATAAAAACAGGGAGTTTTTAGAGATCCCCAAAAATTCCATCCTGGAATAACACCCAGGGGGTTGTCAGAGGTGTTCCTGCTCCCAAAAACAACCCCGGGAAGATAATTTTCCCACCTGAAACTCCCCAATTTTCCCTAAACTTCCTCCTTCCAGCTTTAGCGGGAGATCCACAGGGTTGGGATGGAAAAAGGGGGAAAATCACAAATTCTGTCAGGGAAAAGCAGAGGATTCAGGTTTGGATGCCACCGTTGGGATTCCGAGGAATTCCAGGCCGGTTCTCCCAGCCCCAGGTGGCCCTGGAGGAGGGCTGACCCTGACCCGGGTGATGAATTCCCCGATTTATTTCTCCGCTTGCAGGAAATCCAATTATCCCGGATTTTTGATGGGTGACAAATGAGGAGCCATCGATCCCAATTCCCTTCCTGGCTGTCGCTGCTCCTTCCATTGATTCCCGCATGGAAAAACCGGGAAGGGGTCAGCGCTGTCGATATTTTGGGGTTTATTTTCTTCCCGTTTTCCTTCTGAACTCCTTCTCCAAAGGCGCAGCCTCAGGGAGAGAGAAAAGGAAAAACTGCTCCAGGCGGGAATCCCAGGAGCTCCAAAATCCACTTTGGTTTTGGGATTCTGGGTGTGATGTGCAGCTTTTTCCCAAAAACAAAATGGGGGAAAGGAAAGGAAAGGAAAGGAAAGGAAAGGAAAGGAAAGGAAAGGAAAGGAAAGGAAAGGAAAGGAAAGGAAAGGAAAGGAAAGGAAAGGAAAGGAAAGGAAAGGAAAGGAAAGGAAAGGAAAGGAAAGGAAAGGAAAGGAAAGGAAAGGAAAGGAAAGGAAAGGAAAGGAAAGGAAAGGAAAGGAAAGGAAAGGAAAGGAAAGGAAAGGAAAGGAAAGGATTGGTACAGACTCCTCCACACCCCTATGGCAACAGCCACAATTCCCACTGGGATTCCCAACTCCTGGGATTCCCAACTCCAGGATTCAGCCCTGGCCTGGACATGCCTTTCCCAGGCACTGGGACAAGGAACGGCTGCATCCCAAACTTCCCTCATCGCTTGGGACAGCTGTGATCCCATCCCTCAGGATCCCATCCCTCAGGATCTCCCTGCTCCAGCCTCTCCCGCCCTCTCCATTCCCTAGGAAAAGCAGGATCGCCGATCGCCGCTCCCTTGCCTCCGGATTCACACTCCGTGATTGATAATCCCTCTGCTCTCCCGGTAATTCCGCGTCCCTAATGGGATTAACGGATATCGCCCTCTTCCAGCCGCGATTCCAGGCGCTGATTCCCCGACACCTCCCTGCTCCCATGGAGAGGATGAGCGGGGCCATTCCCTCAATCCCAATCCATCTTCATGTTCCCTCAATCCTGATCCATCTCCATGGGGCCATTCCCTCAATCCCGATCCATCTCCACAGCACCATTCCCTCAATCCCAATCCATCTCCATGGGGCCATTCCCTCAATCCCAATCCATCTCCACAGCATCATTTCCTCAATCCCGATTCATCTCCATAGGGCCATTCCCTCAGTCCTGATCCATCTCCATGGGGCCATTCCCTCAATCCCAATCCATCTTCATGTTCCCTCAATCCTGATCCATCTCCAGGAGCTGTTCCCTCAATCCCGATCCATCTCCATGGGGCCATTCCCTCAGTCCTGATCCATCTCTGCAGGGTTTTTCCTCAATCCCGATCCATCTCCATAGGGCCATTCCCTCAGTCCTGATCCATCCCCTCAGGGCTTTTCCCTCAATCCCAATCTGTCTCCACATTCCCTCGATCCTGATCCATCTCCACATTCCCTCAATCCCGATCCACATCCACACCGCTGCGAAATTCCTGCTAATTCACACTTTTCCCTCTCCCAGCACTGCCCCATTACCCACATTTGGATTTTCCCACTAATCCCAAATGCTGATGGAGCAAAATCCCGGCCCCGATTCCTGCTTTAGCCCTGCTTGTGGGATGTTGGTGTTTTTTGGGATATTTTCCCCCAAATCCAACATCCCAAGGGCTCTCCCGCCCCAGGTCTGAGGCAGAGCAAAGCCAGAAAATCAGGAGGAGATTTTTCCATGGTTCCAACACCTCTGTGCAGTGCCCGCGAGTCCAATTCCCTAAATCCATTCCTATTCCTGCATCCCCAAGCCCTCCTGGACACGGAACAACCTCACACCGACCAAAAATTCCCATTTTCCGCCCCATTTTTCCCTCCCAACGCAAGGAGTGGGGTTGGGAACAGCAGCCGCAGCCAGACCTTGGGAAAGAGGGAAAAGAGTTCAGCAGAGCCTCAGCTCCGTCGGATGCGCGGGGAGGCTCCGGTGTTAATAAAACATAACCAAGCGTGGGATCGTCCAATGTTCCCTTAATTCAGTGCTCCCAGGAGGGCGGGAAGAGCGGCCAGGAATGCCGGAGGATTTCCTGCTCGCCGGGGCGGAACGCAGCGCCCGGGATGTTAAAGGGCTGGAAGTGTCCTCCTTTCCCATTCCCATTTTCCAGGCTGGAAGTCCTCTCCTTTCACATTCCCATTCCCATTTTTCAGTCTGGAATTCCTCTCCCATTTCCATTTTCCCAGCTGGAAGTGCTCTCCTTTCCCATTTCCATTTTCCTGGCAGAAATTGCTCTCCTTTCCCATTCCCATTCCCATTCCCATTTTCCAGGTTGGAATTCCTCTCCTTTCCCACTCCCATTCCCATTTTCCAGGCTGGAATTCCTCTCCCATTCCCATTCCAATTCCTCCCTTCCTTCCAACCTAAAACCATTCCAATCAAATCCTTTCAGCCCAAAAACTCCTGGATTTTTTTCTCCCGGTTTTTTTTTCCTCATTCCCGGCGGGAAGCACGGAGCAGATCCAGAGCATGAGCCACGGGAACGAAGAGCATTGGGATCACCCTGACCATCCCATGGTCCAAACCCTCTCCCAGATTTTCCCACTCCAAGCAAAAATTCCAAATAAAACCCCCACAAATTCCAAATAAAAAATGCAAATAAAATCCCCGCAAATTCCAAATAAAAACTCTGGATAAAATCCCCACAAATTCCAAATAACAACTCCAAATAAAATCGTCACAAATTCAAAATAAAAACTCCAAATTAAACTGCCAGGAGTTCCAAATAACAACTTTGGATAAAAACCCCACAAATTCCCAGGAACGGGGAGGGTTTAATTTGGGAAGTGCTTCCCGGAGCTCTGCTCGCCTCCCCACCGGAATTACAGTGGAAATTTGGGAGCGATCTCAACGATCTCTGCTCCTCACAAAGCACTTCCCTGGGGAGAGAAAAAAGTCGGAATAACGCAAGGAGACACAAACGGAGCTTCAAAGGAGCCACCGGGAGCCGGAATTTATGGAAAACATCTCATTATCCAATTCCAAAGGGAAGAGGCTCTGAGTGGAGCCGGAGCGCTGGAGGGTTTTCCATGCAGGATGGAAACTCTGGGATTCTTGCTCCTGGTGGGAATTACATCCTTTGGATCCCTTCTGGAATGGGATCTGCACACTGCGTGGTGCTTTTCCAGCAGCAGATCCAGCCTCATGTCCTGCACGGAAAATCCCACTCCCCAGCGGATCCAGCGTTATCCATGGAAAATCCCATTCCCCAACAGATCCAGCACTTCCATCCATCCCACATGGAAAATCTCACTTCCCAGCAGATCCAGTGTTTCCATGGAAAATCCTACTGCCCAGCAGATCCAGTGTTATCCGTGGAAAATCCCATTCCCCAATGGATCCAGCCTGGAATACCCCATGGAAAATCCCAGTGTTTCCATCCATCCCCCATGGAAAATCCCACTCCCAGTGGATCCAGTGCTATCCATGGAAAATCCTATTCCTCAACAGATCCAGCCTCTAATACCCCATGGAAAATCCCGTTCTCCCAGCGGATCCAGCATTATCCATGGAAAATCCCACTCCCCAGCAGATCCAGCGCTTCCATCCATCCCCCATGGAATACCCCATTCCTCAGCAAATCCAGTCGATTTCCATCCATCCCCAATGGAAAATCACATTCCCCAACAGATCCAGCATTTCCATCCATCCCCCACGGAAAATCCCATTCCCCAATGGATCCAGTGTTATCCATGGAAAATCCCATTCCCCAGCAGGTCCACTGCTGTCCATGGAAAATCCCATTCCCCAATGGATCCAGTGTTATCCATGGAAAATCCCATTCCGAGCGGATCCAGTGCTATCCAGAGAAAATCCTATTCCCCAATGGATCCAGTGTTATCCACAGAAAATTCCATTCCCCAGCGGATCCAGCATTTCCAACCATCCATCCCCCATGGAAGATCCCAACAGATCCAGCGTTTCCATCCATCCCCCATGGAAAATCCCATTCCCCAGCAGATCCACTGCTGTCCATGGAAAATCCCACTCCCCACTGGATCCAGTGTTATCCACGGAAAATCCCAACAGATCCAGCATTTCCATCCATCCATCCACCATGGAAAATCTCATTCCTCAGCAAATCCAGTCCATTTCCATCCACCCCCCACAGAAAATCCCACTTCCCAGTGGATCCAGCATTATCCAGGGAAAATCCCATTCCCCAGCAGATCCAGCCTGGAATACCCCATGGAAAATCCAACTCCCCAGTGGATCCAGTGTTATCCATGGAAAATCCCACTCCCCAAGAGATCCAGTGTTATCCATGGAAAATCCCATTCCCCAAGAGATCCAGCATCATATCCCACATGGAAAGTCCTGATCCCCAATGGATCCAGCGCTATTCAAGGAAAATCCCACTCCCCAACAGATCCAGCCTGGAATACCCCATGGAAAATCCCACTCCACAACTGATCCAGTGTTATCCATGGAAAATCCCACTCCCCAGCAGATCCAGCGTTTCCATCCACCCCCCATGGAAAATCCCATTCCCCAGCGGATCCAGTCCATTTCCATCCATCCCAACAGAAAATCCCATTCCGCAGCAGATCCAGAGTTTCCATCCATCCCCCATGGACAATCCCACTCCTCAGCATCTCCCTGGGAATATTTTGGGCTCCTTGGCCTTTCCCGGCACCCCCACCCCTCCCACACCGCTCGGAGTCCTCCCTCAATCCAGCATTCCGGGGCTTATTTTTAGGGGTAAAAAAAAGCTGGGAAAGCAGCCAAATTCCGCCCCCGGATCTCGGGATGCTCCCGGAGCGGCGCAGGGTGGGCCGGCAGAGCACGCGGATCCCGCGATCCCACACTTTCTGCAGTTCCATCCGCAGGGAACGGGGGAGTCCGAGCCTAAAAAAAGGAGGGAGATGCTCCACGGGGCTGCGGGAATATCCTAGATCCCGGTCCGGGAATCTTCCAGAGCCTTGGAGCCAGAGCTTTGGAATTCGCTTTCCAGAGGGGCAAAGCTGGGCCGGGAATTTCAACCACAACAAAATCCCTTCCCAAGAAAATTCCAGCCAATCCATGGGGGGTTTTTTCCCCAAAGGGAAGACGTGGCTGTGGAGAACTTGGGATGAGGAAGGGGAACTTCTCTGTGGGAAGCTCACAGGGAGCTCAGCTCGTCCCTCATCCCAAAATTTGGGTGATCCCGAGGGTTTTGGTGGAATCTGTGCCTCTCTCCTGCTGGCTCGGATTCCCTGGGAAGAGCCGGACATTCCCAGATCCATCTGGGGACATCCCACAGTGTCCCCTCTGTCCCCTTCCTCTTTTCCAGGAGCAAATCCCACCCTGGGATGTCCCGGCATGAGAGGCCTCCAAAGCAACGCTCCAAATCCAGGATTTTCCCCGGGATTCATCCCAAAAAAATAGCCTTTCCATGGGTGAGACACCACCATCGTTCATCCCGCCCATCCCAAATTTCCTGATCCCAAATTTCCCCACAGAGCATCTCCCAGCCTTTCCTGGTGGTCCCAGATCCTTGGGAAAGAAACCAAGAGGTGGAAAAGCGGGAGATTCATCCCAAAGATTCATCCCAAAGATTCATCCCAAAGGATTCATCCCAAAGATTCGTCCCAAAGGATTCATCCCAAAGGATTCGTCCCAAAGGATTTGTTCCAGCTCCTGCTTTCCCTGTCCCCACCAGGTGGGTAGCAGATTTATCCCAGGATTTATCCCTGGGCTCTCAATCCCCTCTGCCCTCCCCTCCGGAAAATATTGGCACAGGAATTATAAAAATGGGAAATTATTCCGGAGGCTTGGGCAGGAGACAAAGGAATCAATAATTCTGCACATTCCCTGATCCCTAATCTGATAAAATCAATACTTCCACACATTCCCCGATCCAATAAAATAAATAATTCCACACATTCCCTGATCCAAAGGCTTTGGAGAACCCTAATTCCATAAAATCAATAGTTCCACACATTCCCCAACCCAGAGGCCTTGGAGAACCTTAATCCAATAAAATCCATAATTCTGCTCATTCCCTGATCCCTAACTCCATAAAATCAATAATTCCACACATTCCCTGATCCAAAAGCTTTGGAGAGCCCCAATCCCAGTAATTCCACACATTCCCCAATCCAAAGGCTTTGGAGAGCCCTAATTCGATAAAATCAATAATTCCACACATTCCCTGATCCAAAAGCTTTGGAGAGCCCCAATTCCTAATTCCATAAAATCAATAATTCTGCACATTCCCCAATCCAATAAAATCAATAATTCCACACATTCCCTGATCCAAAGGCTTCGAAGAGCCCCAATTCCTAATTTGATAAAATTAATAATTCCACACATTCCGCCACCCAGAGACTTTGGAGAGGCTCCAATCCCAATAATTCCACACATTCCCCAATCCAGTAAAATCAATAATTCTGCACATTCCCTGACCCAGAGGCCTTGGAGAGGCTCCGATCCCTAATTCGATAAAACGAACAATTCCGGAGAGGCAACAACAGCCGGGGGTTGTTATCCCTGCCTTCGGAATCCGCCCGCCCTTGGCATTCCCGGCGGATCCAGGCCCCGGGAACGAGGCCGTGATTGACGGGTTATTTTGGGAAAAAATGAAAAAAGAGGGGAAAAGTGGGATGGGGATAATGGGAGCGGCAGCCAGGAGTTCGGAACGAGCCCGGCAGCGCCGCCGCAAGCGAACAAAAGGGCACAGAGAGCAGCTGGATCGGGAACAAATCGGGAACAGATCCAGCCCCAGCCGTCAGCTGCATCCCTCCCGCCGGGAATCGCCGGCCGGGAATTTGCGCGGCTGGAGCTGCACCCAGAATTCGGGATTTGGGGGCTCCTTCCCTTGTTTTGTGGGGTCTGAGTGTGGGTGGAGGTGAGGATTTGTCTTGGGAAAGCGGGAAAATCCCAAAAAGAGGAGGAAATCGGGTGCCACATCCCAAAATCCCAAAACCAGGAGGAAATCCAATGCCACATCCCAAAATCCCCAAAACAGAAGGAAATCCGGCGCTGCATCCCAAAATCCCAAAAACAGAAGGAAATCTGATGCCACATCCCAAAATCCCAAAACCAGAAGGAAATCCGATGCCACATCCCAAAATCCCAAAAAGAGCAGCTCTGCTGTGGGGAAAGTTGGGAATTTCAGCCTGGAGGAGAGAAACTTTGGGATGACCTCGCTGTGGCCTTGCAGGACCTGAAGGAGCCTGGGAAAAGGTGGGAAAAGAAGATGGGGAAAGAAGATGGGGAAAGGTGGGAAAAGGCGGGAAAAGGCGGGAAAAGGCGGGAAAAGGCGGGAAAAGGCGGGAAAAGGCGGGAAAAGGCGGGAAAAGGCGGGAAAAGGCGGGAAAAGGCGGGAAAAGGCGGGAAAAGGCGGGAAAAGGCGGGAAAAGGCGGGAAAAGGCGGGAAAAAATAGGAATAGATGGGAAAAGGTGGGAAAAGACGGGGAAAGGTGATGGGAAAAGCCTCTTGAGAAGGGTATGGAGCGGCAGGACACAGGGAACAGCACCCCAGTTCCAGAGAGGAAACTGAAACGAGTTTTTGGGAAGGAATTCCTCCCTGTGAGGGCAGGGGAGGGGCTGGGATGGAATTCCCAGAGGAGCTGTGGCTGTCCCTGAAATGTCCCAGGCCAGGTCGGACACTGGGGCTTGCAGCCGCCCGGGATCGGGGAAGGTGTCCCTGGACACGGAATGGGATTTAAGGTCCTTCCCAGCCAAATATTCCCAGGATTCTGTGGGATTGGATCGGGAACATTTCCCAACTCCAGGCTCCCAGGACCGGGATCACAATTCCTTACCCCGAAGGGCCCCGACATTTCCGAGCCAAAGCCAGGCCTCGGTTTTGGGGGATGCTGACAATCCCGAGGGAATTCTTGGGGAGAATCCCCCAAAACCGAGCTCGGGGAGCTTTGGGAATGCTCCGAGAGGAGATTTTCCATGGAAAATCGATGCCGGGAATGTCTTCCCACCCCGGAGATGCCGATCCCCCCGGAAAGGCGCGAGGAGAGGGAAAATCCTCGCCGGAGTCGCGGCTTCTTCCCGATCGGAAGCGGCAGCTCCGAACCGCAGCTGGTGGGAAAGAGGGAAATTGGGCTAATTGGGGAAGGGCAATTAGCACAGCCGGGGGGATCCGCGCGGCCTGCGCTCACCCGGAGAGGCTCCGCGACTCGCGGGAACGGGAAAAACTTCCCAAAAAAAGAGCGGGACGTGGGATTTGGCGGGAAAAGCGTTGACGGTGGGAATGTGGGATGGATTTTCAGCCTCCCCAGGTGGATCAAGGTGGAATTTCATCCCAAATTCCCATGGAATTCCTCTTTCTGTCAAACAAAAAGCACGAGCGGGAAAAGTCCCATGCTGGGATTTTCCTCAAAAAAAAAGAGGAAAAAAAATCAGCTTTTGCAGGTGGGAAAAGGACCCACCCGGGGGGCTCTGTGTCAGCTGGGAAAATCCCAGGAAAATCCTCGGGGGAGGGGAGAGAAATCCAGAGAAAATCCCAACCCCAAAGGGCTTTTTCCAATCTGGATGAGGGATATTCCCCAAGGACAGGTCCCTGCAAATCCCAGGAGCTCCCAACACTCGAATTTTCTTTTTTTTTCTTTTTTTTCTTTTTTTTTCCCCCCAGCTGGGGGTGGGAAGCAGAATCCCACCCAAATCACCAGGATAAATCTGCTGGAAATCTCCGGGAACGCGACACTTTTATCCCTCCCTGCCGGGCTCGCCATGACCTTAAAACAAACCCCAACGAGCCCTTTTGGGGCTGTATTTCGGGACTGGAGTTAACGAGGCAGAATCCATGGATCTGGGCTTTCCCAGCCCCTTTTCCAGGTTTTTCCAGCCGCTTTTCCAGGGTTTTTCCAGCCCCTTTTCCAGGGTTTTTTCCAGCCCCTTTTCCATGTTTTTTCCAGCTCTTTTCCAGGTTTTTTTCCAGCTCTTTTTCCCTCATCCACTGTCCAGCCGCTGCCTCCTCCGCGTGGCCTCGTTTTTCCCTCCTTAACCCACTTAGCCTCGTCCGAAAGGGACAAAGGGAAAAATAAAAAAAAAAAGCTGGAATGTGAGCGGCGATGCTCCCGAGGGTTGGAAAACACCCCGGGAATGATCCCAAAGCCACCCTGGGGTCACGGAAAGGAAAAGAGACCCCGAAAGGGATTTTCCTGGGCAGGAGCAGCGCTGGGAACCCCAAAAAAGCTTCCCGGGGATGGTTTGGAGCATGGGATGGATTTCGGAGGATCTCGGGGTGTCTCCTCCACTCAGGAATTCTCTGGGATGCGGCAGGGATGAGCCAGGCCACGGAGGGGACAATAAACCAGGCAGAATTACCAAAAAAATAATGGGGATTTGGGGATATCTGGGGAATGTGGGGGTGAGCAGCAGGAATTGGGGATCTTCTCAGGGTCTGGATCTGCGTCTGCCCAAGGAAATTCGGGAATGACGCTCCGGAATGAACTGAAATTCAGGAATGATGTTCCGAAATGCACCGAAATTCGGGAATGATGCTCCAATATGCACCAAAATTCGGGAATAACGCTCCGAAACCCACCGGAATTTGGGAATGACACTCCGGAGTGCACCAAAATTTGGGAATGACGCTCCAAAATGCACGGAAATTCGGGAATAATGCTCCGAAATGAACCGAAATTTGGGAATGACGCTCTAGAGTGCACCAAAATTTGGAATGATGGTCCGAAATGCACCGAAATTCGGGAATAATGCTCTGCCCACTGAAATTCAGGAATGATGCTCTGGAACTCACTGAAATTCGGGAATAACACTCCAAAGTGCACAAAAATTCGGGAATGACGCTCTGGATTGCACCGAAATTCGGGACCAGCTCAGCCCCTGTGCCCTGAGCCAAGGGAGGCGCCCCCAAACGCAGGATTTGGGGCTGCCCGGTGGGAAAACACAGCTCGGGCTGGGATTTTTGGGACGGCCGAGGGGTGGGATCGCGGAATCCCAGGGTGGCACGGGTCGGAATCCCAAAAAAACAAACCCGCGGGGGCGGGGGGGGGGGCAGCTTTTGGGATCCTCGGGACGCAGCGAAGTTCCAATGAGATTTAGGAGCCCAAACCCAGCTCGTGGATATCCCAAATCCGAGAATTCCCCACTCCGGATCCTCCTCCGGCATCCCTTGGTGACCCCCCCGAGCCCCTCCAGGAACCAACTTCAACCCCATTTTTTCCGCCCCCGAAAAACCGAGATTTCCCCCAAAAAACCCGAGATTCCCCCCCCCAAAAAAAACCCGAGATTTTCCAAAAAAACCCTGAGATTTTCCCCCAAAAAACCCGAGGTTCCCCCCAAAAAACTGAGATTTTCCCTCAAAAAAACCTAATGTTCCCCCCCCCAAAAAAAAACGAGACTTCCCCCTCCAAGAAAACCCGAGATTTCCCCCTAAGAAACCCGATATTTCCCCCCAAAAGCTCGATATTTCCCCCCAAAAACCCCGATACTTCCCCGCCCCCAAAAAAACCCCGAGATTTCCCCGGGACCGACAGCGCGAGAGCGACCGCGGCGAGAAAAAAAATCAGGAGCGAGGCAGGAAAAATGATCCCTGCGCCAGTGACAGACAGCTGGAGCCGCGGAAAAGCCGCGGGGATGCGCCGCTCCTTGGAAATTGTCTCTCCGTGACCTTAAAACGGCGGCGGAGGAGAGCGGCGAGCGAGGGAGGGAGCCGGGGCTGGGTTTGGCACGAGTTCCCCTCCTTTCTTCCCGAGGTTTCATTCCCGATTTTCCCGGGATGGAGGGGGGGAAGGAGCGGCAGCCGCAGCCCGGCAGGAGATGAACCCCAGCGGGGAATTCATCCCCACGGATGGCCCCGAATCTCATTTTTTTGGGGTGAAATTGAGGTTTTGTTGTCCCCTCCGCGGCCCGGAGGATTCCCGAGCGGAGGAGAGTCCCGGGGATGCTCTGGAAGAGCTTCCCGAGCCCAATCCGGACCGGGAGAAGCTCGGGAAGAATTCCCTCCTTTGTGTGGAGGGTTCGGCCCCGCTCCCCCTCCCCGCGCCCTGCAGCGCCTTCCCGGAGAGGAAAAACTCCATTAAAAACCCACAAAAACACCCCAAAAATACCAGGGAGATGCTCGCGCCTCCATCTCCCCGCGCCGGGAAAAGCCTCCCGCTTCCTCCCGCGGATCGGGGAAGAGGGAGACCCTCCCCGGGAGGGGATTCGGGGGGCGCGGGGAGAGCGGGAATTCGGGGAATTCGCCCCAAATTCCACGGCTGGGATGTTATTTTTGGAATACAAATGATTATTTTTATGCCGAGCTCGCGGGATGGGAGGAGGGGAAAGTTTCCTTCCCCGGGCGTTTTCCCCTCGCGGTTTTAGGGATGGGGCGGAGAGGAGTCCCGGGGTTTTTTGGGGGATACCGCTCCTGGCTCGGGGTTTGGGGTTCCCCGTGGGGCAGGAGGAGCTGCGACCCCACAAAAACTGAGCTGGGGGGTCCCCAGAGCACGCCCCCGCCCCATTTCCCGGTGTGGGGCGGGAATGGGATTGGCAGCGGGAAAAGGGAACACGGGAGCGGCCCCATGGATGAGATCCCTGTCCCTTTCCCGCTGTCCCCCGGCGCCGCGGGGCTGGGGGAAGGCAGGCGCCCTAAAAACGGCGCCCTAAAAACAGCCCCATTAACGGCACCCTAAAAACAGCCCCATTAACGGCGCCCTAAAAACAGCCCCATTAACGGCGCCCTAAAAACAGCCCCATTAACAGCGCCCTAAAAACAGCCCCATTAACGGCGCCCTAAAAACAGCCCCATTAACGGCGCCCTAAAAACAGCCCCATTAACGGCGCCCTAAAAACAGCCCCATTAACAGCGCCCTAAAAACAGCCCCATTAACGGCGCCCCATTAACGGCGCTCTATAAACGGTGCCCTATAAACGGCGCCCCATTAACGGCGTCCCCATTAACAGATCCCACACCAGGTCCCGGTTATAGGGTGCCCCGTTAATGACTCTCACACCACTGCCCGGTTATGGGGTGCCCCACTAACGGCTCCTACATCAGTGCCCGGTTATGGGGTGCCCCATTAACAGATCTCACACCGATACCAGGTTATGGGGTGCCCTATTTACAGATCCTACAGCAGTGCCCGGTTATGGGGTGCCCCATTAACAGATCACACACCACTGCCCGGTTATGGGGTTCCCCACTTACAGGTCCCACACCAGGTCCTGGTCACGGCGTGCCCTATGAACAGGTCCCACACCAGCACAGGTTATGGGGTACCCCCCTAACGGCTCCTACACCACTGCCCGGCTATGGGGCACCCCATTTACAGATCCCACACCAGGTCCCGGTGACGGGGTGCCCCATTAATGACTCTCACACCACTGCCCGGTTATGGGGTGCCCTATTTACAGACCCCACACAGGTAGCGGTTATGGGGTGCCCCATTAACGGCCCCCGCCCCAAACCCATTCTCCTCTCCGCGGGTCCCCACCCAGCCCATCACCCCAAACCCCGCAGCGGGGGCGCCGAACCCCAAACCTTCTCGCCGAATTCCAAACCTCCCTGCAGAACCCCAAACCTCCGCACCGCTCCCGGGGCGCGGGGGGACCCCAAATGGCTGTCCCCGGAGCGGGGGGCGGGCGCCACTCACCGAGCGCGGGCTGCCGCAGGTGCCAGAGCAGGAGGAGGCAGAGGGGCAGGGGGCTCATGGTGCCCCCCATGGCGCCCGGGGGGGGCTCAGCGCGGCCCCCGCGCCCATGGGCGGACGGGCATCGCGCCGGGGGCTCCGGGGGGCTCCGGGGGGCTCCGGGGGGTCGCGGCAGGGCGGGCAGGGGGCTCCGGGGGGGTCCGGGAAGAGCGGGCAGGGAGCTCCGGGCAGGGCTGGGGGGTCCGCGGGGTTCCGGGCAGGAGCTCCGGGCAGGGATGGGGGCCCGGGGGGATCCGGGGGGGTCCGGGCAGGGGGCTCCGAGCAGGGCAGGGGGTCCGGGGGGGTGCGGGGGCTCCGAGCAGGAGGCTCCGGGCAGGGCTGGGGGCTCCGGGCAGGGCTGGGGGCTCCGGGCAGGGTGGGAAGGGAGCTCCGGGCCCGGGGGCTCCGGGCAAGGTGGGGAGGGGTCTGGGGCCGGCTCGGCGCTGCCCCCCCGGTGCCGCTGCCCCCCTCGGTGCCCCCTCGGTGCCCCCCCGGTGCCGCTGCCGCAGCTCCGCCGCCGCCGCTGCCGCCCTTAAGCGGATTTGGAGCAGCCCGAGCCCAGCGCGGCTGGAGCGGCCGCCCCCGGCCCCCCCGGCCCGGCCCGCCCCCCGCCCGCCCCCGGGAGGGGCTGAGGGGCGGAGAGAGAGAGGGGGCGGGGAGAGAGGGGGAGGGACAGCGCGGGGAATTCCGGGGGGCTCGGGGGGGGAGAGGGGAGATTGGGGGAGATGGGGAGGGGGGATTGGGGGAGATGGGGAGGGGAGATTGGGGGAGATGGGGAGGGGGGATTGGGGGAGATGGGGAGGGGGGATTGGGGGAGATGGGGAGGGGGCATTGGGGGAGATGGGGAGGGGGGGTTGGGAGAGATGGGGAGGGGGGATTGGGGGAGATGGGGAGGGGGGATTGGGGGAGGTGGGGAGGGGGGATTGGGGGAGATGGGGAGGGGAGATTGGGGAAGATGGGGAGGGGAGATTGGGGGAGGGAGCGGGGGGAGATTGAGGAGAAGGGACGGGGGATTCGGGAGGGATTGGGGTAACGGAGCGGGGGGATTGGGGGGAATTTTGGGGAGATGGGGGACATGGAGTGGGCGGAATTCCGGGGGGTTCGGGGGGTGGAGAGGGGAGATTGGGGGAGATGGAGAGGGGGGATTGGGGGGGAAGGACGGGGGATTCGGGAGGGATGGGGGGAGAATTTGGGATGGATTGGGGAGAATTTGTGAGAGATTTAGGGGGGGATGCAGTGGGGGGATTGGGGGGAATTCGGGAGGGATTGGGGGAGATGGAGAGGAGGGAATTCCGGGGGGTTGGGGGGATATAGAGAGGGGAGACTGGGGGAGCTGGAGTGGGGGATTGGGGAGGCATTGGGGGATGGAGCGGAGGGATTGGGAGGAAATTTGGGAGAGACTGGGGGGAAGGGGCGGGGGGATTCGGGAGGGATTGGGGTAATGGAGCGGGGGGATTGGGGGGAATTCTGGGGAGATTGGGGAACATGGAGCGGGGGAAATTCCGGGGGGTTGGGGGGGATGGAGAGGGGAGATTGGGGGAGATGGGGAGGGGAATTCGGGACGGATTGGGGGGAGGGAGTGGGGGTATTGGGGGGGAATTTGGGAGGGATTGGCCGGGAATTGGGGAAGGATTGGGGGAAATTCGGGGGGGACTGGGGGAGATGGAGGGGGGAATTCGGGAGGGGTTGGGGGTGGAGCAGGGGATGGAGTGGGGGATTGGGGGGGAATTGGGGAGGGATTGCGGGAATTCGGGGGGACTGGGGGGCATGGAGCAGGGCGATACGGGAGGGATTGGGAGGAGGGAATGGGGGGATTGGGGGAGAATTCGGGAGAGATTGGGGAGAATTTCGGTGAGATGGGGGGAATTGGGGGGGTTGGGGAGGAATTGGGGATGGTTTGGGGGGAATTGGAGAGGGGTTGTGGGGAAGGACTGGGGGGATATGGGAGGGATTGGGGGGTGGGTTGGGGGGATTGGGGGGACTTTGGGATGGATTGGGGAGAATTCAGGGTGGGTCGGCGGGAATTTGGGAGAGATTGGGGGGGATGGAGTGGGGGCATTGCGGGGGGATTGGGGAGGAATGGGGGGATGGGGCAGCGATTTGGGGCCCAGGATGGGGTTGGGATACAGTCAGGGATACGGGATGCAGGATTGGGATGCAGTCAGGGATTTGGGATGCAGGATTGGGATGTGGGATGCAGGATTCGGATACAGACGGGGATTTGGGATGCAGGATTGGGATGCAGTCAGGGATTTGGGATGCAGGATTGCGATGTGGGATGCAGGATTCGGATACAGACGGGGATTTGGGATGCAGGATTGGGATGCAGGCAGGGATTTGGGATGCAGGCAGGGAAGTGGGACGCAGGATTGGGATACAAGCTGGGATTTGGGATGCAGGATTGGGATGCAGTCAGGGATTTGGGATGCAGGCAGGGAAGTGGGACGCAGGATTGGGATACAAGCTGGGATTTGGGATGCAGGATTGGGATGCAGGCAGCGATTTGGGATGCAGGATTGGGAGCAGGATCCAGGATTGGGATCCGCAGGGATCCCCCAGGATCTCTGTGGGTCATTTTCCCTCTTCCCGCTCTTCCCTCAGCAATTCCCATCTCCCTGCGCCCCCGGACCCGGCCCGGAGCCATCCCGCAGCCCCGGATTCCACCCCAGCCAGATCCCAAACCCACCCGGGATCCTCTTCGGGGCTTAAATTTGGGAAAAAACACTGCGACAAGAGTTTTTCCTGGGATGGGGAGCGGTCGGAATTCCAGCCCGACCAGTGACACCAGTCCGATCCCAACTGGTGGGGTTTGGTTCCCCAAACGATCTCCCTGGCAGGAGTCCATCCCGTTAAATCCATGGATCACCAGAATTCCAGGATTTCCCCTTCCTTCTGCTCCTGCCGCCAATCCTTTGGGAAAATCCCCCATTCCGGAGGGTTTGGGATCAAATCATGATTTATTTGGGTGTGGATTTGATGGATTTCCCCCCCTTGGAGACATCGTCTCATCCCAGTTTTCCTGAGAATATGAGGGAGAGGAAAAACCAACACTCCTGGGGTTGTATCCCAGAAAATCCCCCCCCAAAAAAACAAACAAAAAAAATCCCCCCAAAAAACAAAAAAAACTTGGTTTAAGAAGAAATAAAACCAGGCCCAATATTCCCAGGAATTCCCAGCTGCTACCCATCCCAATTCCATGGAAAACTGCCCAAAATCCCACACGGGATCCTCTTTTGGGGCTCTATTTGGGAAAAAAACCAACCAGGATGAAATTTTGGAGCCGCCGATCCCGGAAATCCAAGATAAAGCCAAATCCAATCCCCAAATCCTCCATTTTCCACCCCTCGCGAGGAGTTTTCCAGGAAAAACAAACACCGGGATTCAAAAAATCCCAAATCCATCACCACGGGGTGAGCTGATCCAAGCTATTTCCCCTCGGCCACCGGAGCCCAAAGTTTGGCTCGTCCGGAAAAAAAATCCCGGAAAATTCTGGAAAATTCCAGAATTCCCAGCACTCCTGGTTTCCTTAGCCAAAAGGAAGTCCCATTGGATGGGAGCTGCCCCCCGGATGAGGCGAGCGGAGATTTTAGGGAAGACTTTGGAATTGTTTCCCAAAGATCCGATGGCTCCGAGATCTCCTTGGAAAACAAAAATCAATAAAAAATAAAAATAAAATAAAATAAAAAATTATAAATAAATAAATAAATAAATACATAAATTATAAATAATAAAAATGAAAAAATATTCCCACACTTCCACACTTTCCCAGTGGGAATTTTGGCCTTTTCCAGTGAAAACAATTCCTGCATTTCCACACATTCTCAATGGGAATTTTGGCCTTTTCCAGCCCCCAAAAATTCCCACATTTCCCACACTTTCCCAATGGAATTTTGGCCTTTTCCAGCCCAAAAAAACTCCCACCCCTTCCCAATTGGAATTTTGGCCTTTTCCAGCCAAAAAATTCCCACATTCCCACACCTTCCCAATGGAAATTTTGGCCTTTCCCAGCCCTGGCTGCGCAAGCTCCCCTGGAGAAAAATAAATGGGAATATTTGGGAAAAAATAAATGGGAAAAATAAACAAGAATGACCCAGAATGTCGGGACCAGGGCTCGTTTTTCCCGCGAAGGCAAAGCCTCTGGATTCTGTCAGGAATGTCGGGAGAATTTCCCAGAATCCTTGCGATGCGATTCCCTCCACGTCCGATTCTGCCCGGATTTTAATTCCCTGGGAACGTCGCCGGGAATTCCCGGCCCTGGGAAGGGCCCTGAGCAGTCCTGCTTCTGCTTCATCCATCGGGGCGGAAATTCCTGTTTTTATCACGGATCGGGATCTTCCCATAGCCCCTTCCGGAGATGGATCCCGAAAAACCCCGATCCCAAAAAAAACCCCAATCCCTGCTTCAGGACGGAGCCGGTGACCTCCCGTCCTTCCCGGATTCCCGCGGGATCCACCCGGCCTGGAAAACGAGGCCTGACCCCTTGGGAAGATCCGGAATCCGGGGCGGCGCTGGATCTGGGATGGATGTCCTCCGTCCGCCCTCCAGGATGGGAATTTGGGCCGAAAAAGGCTCCCAGAGGGAAAATTTCACTTTTTTTTTTGTTTCCTGACCTTTGTGGAGTAAATCCAGGGCTGAAGGCCTGAATTGGAGAAGGAAATCCCAAAGGGGAGGAGAATGTCCTGAATTTGGGGAGAAAATCCCAAATTTGGGGGGAAAGTCCCAAAGTGGAAGAGAAAATCCCAGATTTTGGGGATAGAGTCCCAAATTTTGGGGATAAAGGCCCAAATTTCAGGAGAAAATCCCAAACTGGGGGAGGAAGTTCCAAATTGGAGAATAAAGTCCCAGACTTGGAGGAAGTCCCTAAGTGGAGGAAAAAATCCCAAATTTACGGAGAAAATCCCAAATTTTAGGGATAAAGTCCCAAATTTGAGGAGAAAGTCCCAAATTTAGGGAGAAAATCCCAAATCTATGGAGAAAATCCTGAATTTTGGGGATGAAGTCCCAAATGTAGGGAGAAAATCCCAGATGGGGGAGAAAGTCCCGAATTTGAGGAGAAATTCCCCAATTGGAGGAGAAATTCCGAGGTTTAGGGAGAAAATCCCAGATTGGGGGATAAAGTTGTGGATTTGGGATCAATTTAATGGATTTGGGATGGATTTCATTGATTTGGGATCTGTTTTGTGGATTTAGGTTCTGTTTTGTGGATTTGGGATCTATTCCATGGATTTGGGATCGATTTTATGGATTTGGGATCTATTTTGTGGATCTGGGATGTATTTTGTGGATTTGGGATCTATTTAATGGATTTGGTATTTATTTCATGGATTTGGGATCTATTTTCTGGATTTGGGATGCATTTTCTGGACTGAGGTGTTTCCCACCGGGTTTTTCCCAAGAAAACCCTCCCAGTGTCCCTCAAATCCTTCTCTCCTTTTTTCCCAGCCCAGCTCTCTCCAGGTGTTCCAACAGATCCAATTCCTCATCCCAACCTCTCCCGTCCCTCTCCCGCCCGAGGAGGAGCCATTTCCATATTTATTAAATTCCTTCCATGGCGCCGGGAGCCGGAGCAGGGGAAAATCCGGACGGGAAAAAAACTGGGAATCAGGATCTGCTTTTTCCTGCCTTATTCCCATTTTTCCTCCCTTATTCCCATTTTTCCTGCCGTATTCCCATTTTTTCCTGCCTTATTCCCATTTTTCCTCCCTTATTCCCATTTTTCCTGCCGTATTCCCATTTTTTCCTGCCATATTCCCGTTTTTTCCTGCCATATTCCCAATTTTTCCCGCCATATTCCCAATTTTTCCTCACCCCGGAGCACTCGAACCCCCCCAGTCCCAGGAGATCCATCGGAGTGGGCGGAACAGGAAAATCCCGGCAGGATTTTCCGTCTCCGAGGAAAATCTGGGATCCAAATTTCCGTGGATTTAAGGAAGGAGGAGGTGCCGGGGTTCCCCCGGAATGGGAGCAGGGTTGGTCCCGCTGGAATTTTGGGGTTTCCCATCCCGGCTCACGCTCCCTGGGAAGATTCCAGGGTGGATCTGATGACGATTCCCAAATTCCGGTGCCAAATTCCTCCCAAAATCCTTTATCTCCATTTTCCTGCCAAATCCTGGGAATAATCCTGATGGATTTATTCCCTTTTCCCGAAGGAAATTCCTCCTGCTTGGCTGTTCCTCATCCCGGCTCCCCTAAAAACCTGGAATTTTCGGGAATTTGTGGGACTAGTGTGGCTGGGCATCCCAAAATTCACGTTTTGAGGTCTCAGAGCTTTTCCTCCCTGGAATTCCTCATTTCCCTGTTTTTTAGGGATGGGAGAGGTTAGGATGAGGGATTGGATCCGTGGATCACACCTGGAGAGAGCCAGGCTGGGAAAAAAAGGGAGAAAAGGATTTGAGGGAGACTGGGAGGGTTTTCTTGGGAAAAATCCGGTGGGAAACACCTCAGTCCGGAAAATGCATCCCAAATCTGTGAAATGCAACCCAAATCCACGAAATAGATCCCAAATCCACAAAATGCATCCCAAATCCAGGAAATCAATCCCAAATCCCCAAAATGGATCCCAAATCCATGAAATAGATCCCAAATACACCAAATACCTTGGAATGATCTTTGAATTACCTTGGAATTCTGGGTGACCCCAAAGCCACCTGGGAAATGGGGCTGGTTCCGATTTCCAGCCCCTCTGGAAGGGCTCAAATCCCTCGGAAAGAGGTTGGAATTATCTTGGAATGACCTTGGAATTGTGGGCAGCCCCAAAGCCACCTGGGAAATGGGGTTGGTTCAAAATCCTGACCTCTCCAGAGGAGCTCAAATCCCTCGGAATGAGCTTGGAATGAGCTTGGAATGACCCCAGAATGACCCCGGAATGAGCTTGGAATGATGGGAAGCCCCAAAGCCACCTGGGAAATGGGGTTGGTTCAAAATTCCAACTGCTCCAGAGGAGCTCAAATCCCTTGGAATTATCTTGGAATGAGCTTGGAATGAGCTTGGAATTGTGCGGTGCCCCAAAGCCACCTGGAAATGGAGATGGTTCAAAATCCTGACCCCTCTGGAGAACCTCAAATGCCTTGGAATGAGCTCGGAATTGTGGGTGACCCCAAAGCCACCTGGGAAATGGGGCTGGTTCAAGGTTCTGACCCTTCTGGAGGAGCTCAGATCCCTTGGAATGACCTTGGAATGAGCTTGGAATGATGGGAAGCCCCAAAGCCACCTGGGAAATGGGGCTGGTTCCAATTTCCAACACATCCGGAGGGGCTCACATCCCTTGGACTTATCTTGGAATGAGCTTGGAATGATCTTGGAATGACCCTGGAATGATCTTGGAATTATGGACGACCCCAAAGCCACCTGGGAAATGGGGCTGGTTCAAAATTCCGACCCCTCTGGAGGGGCTCGAATCCCTTGGAATGAGCTTGGAATGAGATTGGAATTGTGGAGTGCCCCAAAGCCACCTGGGAAATGGGGCTGGTTCCATTTCCCAGCACCTCTGGAGAAGCTCAGATCCCTTGGAATGATCTTGGAATTACCATGGAATTACAGGCGACCCCAAAGCCACCTGGGAAATGGGGCTGGTTCCAATTTCCAACACCTCTGGAGAAGCTCAAATCCCTTGGAATGAGCTTAGAATTACCTTGGAATGAGTTTGGAATGATGGGAAGCCCCAAAGCCACCTGGGAAATGGGGTTGGTTCAAAATTCCGACCCCTCTGGAGGGGCTCAAATCCCTTGGAATTATCTTGGAATGAGCTTGGAATGACCTTGGAATTGTGGAGTGCCCCAAAGCCACCTGGGAAATGGGGCTGGTTCAAAATTCCGACCCCTCTGAAGGACTCAGATCCCCTGGAATGATCTTGGAATGACCTTGGAATTACTGACGACCCCAAAGCCACCTGGGAAATGGGGCTGGTTGAAAATGCTGACCCCTCTGGAGAAGTTCAAATCCCTTGGAATTACCCTGGAATGACCTTGGAATTCTGGGCAGCCCCAAAGTCACCTGGGAAATGGGGCATGGTTCCAATTTCCAGCCCCACTGGAGAAACTCAAATTCCTTGGAATGATCTTGGAATGACCCCAGAATGACCTGGAAATGACCCCGGAATGACCGCGGAATGACCCCGGAATGATCTTGGAATTGTGGGCAGCCCCAAAGGCACCTGGGAAATGGGGTTGGTTCAAAACCTCAACCACGCCGGAGGAGCTCGAATCCCATGGAATTTACATTTTTAGGAGGAATTTCTCCATCCTGGGAATGTTCAGCTGTTGGGAAGCTCCAGGCCTCGGAGTCGTTATCTCCCCGCGATTTAATTAAAGTCTGGCGTTAATGATACAATGGCCGCTAATTAATTTAATTCATTTACTTAATTTAATTAATTTAATTAAAATTCTCACTGCTCTGCAGGAGCTTTTGGGGTGGGGGAGTTGGGGATTTTCTTTTTTTTTTGGGAAGAGAAATTGAATTCCAGCCCTGGAAGCGCAGGGAATTCTGGGAAACAAAGGGACTTGGGATGGAGGTGAACCAGGAATATTGGCTGGGGATTGGGAATATTGATTGGGAATATTGACTGGGAATTGGGAATATTGATTGGGAATATTGGCTGGGGATTGGGAATATTGGCTGGAAACTGGAAATATTGATTGGGAATGGGGAATATTGATTGGGAACTGGCAGTATTGATTGGGAATATTGGCTGGGAACTGGGAATATTGGCTGGGATTTGGGAATATTGATTGGGAATTGGGAATATTGACTGGGATTTGGGAATATTGATTGGGAATTGGGAATATTGATTGGGAATTGGGAATATTGATTGGGAATGGGGAATATTGATTGGGAATATTGGCTGGGAACTGGAAATATTTATTGGGAACTGGAAATATTGATTGGGAACCAGGAATATTGGCTGGCAACTGGGAATATTGGCTGGCAACTGGGAATATTGGCTGGGAACTGGGAATATTGACTGGGAACTGGGAATATTGATTGGGAATTGGGAATATTGATTTGGAACTGGGAATATTGATTGGGAATATTGACTGGGAACTGGGAATACTGGCTGGGAATATTGGCTGGGAATTGGGAATATTGATTAGGAATATTGGTTGGGACCCAGGAATATGGGTTGAGAATGTTGACTGGGAACTGGGAATGTTAACTGGGAACTGGGAATGTTAACTGGGAACTGGGAATATTGACCAAGAACTGGGCATATTGATTGGGAATGGGGAATACTGACTGGGAACTGGGAATATTAACTGCGAACTGGGAATATTGATTGGGAATATTGACTGAGAATGGGGAATATTGACTGTTCCCGGTTCCCAGCCAATATTCCCAGTTGGAAAAACCATCCCAAAAAATTGCAGTTGTCTCCCAAAAAAACCCCCAAAAAACCCCCAAAACCCCCCAAAAAACCCCCAAAACCAGGGAAGGGGTGAACTTCAAAAATCCCAGATTTCCGCACCCCCCCTTCCCGCCTTTTCCCTCCTCTTCTTGGAGAGAGCCTGGCGCTGGAAAAATCTCATTTTTCCACCTCTTCTTCCCCTCCCCTCCTCCTTTCCCATCCCCAATTCCCGATGCAAATTTATGCAAATCAGGCGGCTCCTGCTCCCAGCCGGGGATAATAAAGGCGAGGTATGGAAGGAGGGAGGAATCCCAGCACGGGGAGGGCTGGAAAAATCCATTGTTCAGTGGGAAAAAGGGAGGGTCGATTTCCCTGGAAAAGGCGAGGTTGGGGTCTAATTAAATCGGCATTTTCCAAACGAATGGATTAATTAATTAATTAACAGATTCCGTCATTGGGTGGCTCTTTCCCAAGGGATCCCTGGGGGAAAAGGGAACACAGCAGCCAGATCCGGCTCATCCCGATCCCTGGGTGGGGGTGGGAAAGGGAAAATTGGGGGAAAATCCACCGGAAATGCATTTCTTCCCTGGGAATTCAAGCATTGTCCACACTTGAGCCTCGAATTCCCAAAAACACCACATTTGGAGGATGGAAACATTCCCATATCCCTCATATTCCCAAAAAGTCTACATTTGGAGGATGCAAACATTCCCAAATCCCCGATATTCCCAGAAACACCGCGTTTGAAGGATAAAAACACCCAAGGACTTCTAGGGAAGGAGCACAGAGCCAAATCCAGCTGGGAATTGAGGCTGGAACGGAAAAGGGAACACGACAATTGGATCCAGCTCATCCTGATCACTGGCTGGGGGTGGGAATGGGAAAATTGGGGGAAAATCCCTCAGAAATGCATTTTTTCCTGGGGAATTTGAGCATCGCCCGCACTTGAGCCTCGTATTCCCAAAAACACCGCGTTTGGAGGATTCAAACATTCCCAAATCCCTGATATTCCCAAAAACACATTTGGAGGATGCAAATATTCCCTTATCCCCGATATTCTGAAAAATGCCACGTTTGGAGGATTCAAACATTCCCATATCCCCAATATTCCCAAAAACACCGCATTTGGAGAACGCAAACATTCCCAAATCCCTCATATTCCCAAATACGGAGCCTGTGGAGGGTGCAAACATTCCCATATCACTCAAATTCCCAAAAACACCATATTCAGAGGATTCAAACATTCCCAAATCCCCAATATTCCCAAAAATGCCACATTTGGAAGATACAAACATTCCCAAATCCCCGATATTCAAAAAAATGCCACATTTGAAGGATAAAAACAACCAAGAACCTCTTGGGAAGGAGCACAAAGCCAAATCCAGCCGGGAATTGAGGCTGGAAGGGAAAAGGGCACACGGCAGCTGGACCCGGCTCATCCCGATCCCTGGATGGGGGCGGGAAAGGGGAAAATTGGGGGAAATCCATTGAAAATGCATTTCTTCCTGGGGAATTCGAGCATCGTTCACACTTGAGCCTCGCATTCCAAAAAATCCCAGATTCAGAGGATGCAAACATTCCCAAATCCATCATATTCCCAAAAATTCCACATTTAGAGGATGCAAACATTCCCGTATCCCCGATATTCCCAGAAACACCGCGTTTGAAGGATAAAAACACCCACGGACCTCTTGGGAAGGAGCACAGAGCCAAATCCAGCTGGGAATTGTGGCTGGAAGGGAAAAGGGAACACGACAATTGGATCCAGCTCATCCTGATCACTGGCTGGGGGTGGGAATGGGAAAACTGGGGGAAAATCCCTCAGAAATGCATTTTTTCCTGGGGAATTCGAGCATCGTCTGCACTTGAGCCTCGTATTCCCAAAAATGCCACCTTAGGAGGATGGAAACATTCCCAAATCTCTGATATTCCAAAAAAATCCCACATTCAGAGGATGCAAACATTCCCAAATCTCTCATACTCCCAAAAATGCCACGTTTGGAGGATGCAAACATTCCCATATCCCCAATATTCCCAAAAACACAGCATTTGGAGAACGCAAACATTCCCAAATCCCTCAAATTTCCAAAAATTCCACATTTGGAGGATGCAAACATTCCCGTATCCCCAATATTCCCAAAAATGCCATGTTTGGAGGATGGAAACATTCCCAAATCCCCGATATTCCCAAAAACCCACATTTGAAGGATAAAAACACCCAAGAACCTCTCAGGAAGGAGCACGGAGCCAAATCCAGCTGGGAATTGGAGGAAAAACAAATCTGGGGAATTGCCGCCCATGGAAAGCCGGAGCCGCTCCGGAGATTCCCATTCCCAAATTCCCAATCCCCCCAAAATCCCAGGTTTGGGAGGCGTTTCCATCCTTTCTTCCTTCCCAGGGAACGGAATCGAGGCCGGCCCCGTCCCGGATCGTTCTGTCCTCGCCGCTCTGATAATCCCAATCGGATTTGCCAGGAGCTGGCACCGAGTTCTGCCCGCGCTTCGTTAGGGGAGCGTGAGCAGCATCTCATTATCCTGACCCTACTGCCATTCCCGGAGAATTCCCTGCCAGAAAAACACCAAAGTCAAGGCTGGAAAACCCCAAAGTAAGGGCCAGAGAAACCCAAAGTTAAGGCTGGAAAAACCTCAAAATCAAAACCAGAAACCCCCAAAGTCAAGGCCAGAGAAACCCCGAAGTCAAGGTGGGAAAACACCCAAAATCAAGGCCAGAAAAACCACAAAATCAAGGCTGAAAAACCCCAAAGTCAAGGCTGAAAAACCCCAAAGTCAAGGCTGAAAAACCCCAAAGTCAAGGCCAGAAACCCCCAAAGTTAAGGCTGGAAAAACCTCAAAAGCAAAGCCGGAAATCTCAAAGTCAAGGCCAGAGAAACCCCAAAGTCAAGGTGGGAAAAAACCCAAAGTCAAGGCCAGAAAACCCACAAAATCAAGGCTGGAAAACTCCAAAATCAAGGCATGAAAAACCCCAAAGTCAAGGCCACAAAAACCCCAAAGCCAAGGCCAGAAAAACCCCGAAGTCAAGGCTGGAAAAACTGAGCTCAGATTTAGCTTTTTCCCAGAAAATTAAGGCGATTAAGGAAATTAATTCCATACAGGATCGTTACGACTTCTCGGAGCTTTGCGCTCATCCCGAGCCAGGAATCATTTCTGGAAATCCACATTCCCATGGGGAAAGGGATCCCGATCCTAATCCATCCCCTCCCGACCCATCCCAAACCCGGGAAAGGTTGGAAACCAACATTTCCTCCAAATTTTGGGGCGGAATTCTCAAGGAGCATCCATCCAGATTTGGGAAAATCAGGAAGGATTAGAGGAAATACAGGAATTAATCACAGGGAGGAAATCGGGGCGCGGGGTTTTTTAATGAGGTTTTGATTTTTAATGGGGTTTTGCGCTAATCCCGTCAAAAATTCCCACAGTTTTAGGGATAAACGGTGAGCTCAAACCCCCACTCGTGGATTTTCCAGAGGATCCACGGGGAAAGGGATCCCGATCCTAATCCATCCCAAACCCGCGAAATGCTGGAAATCGACATTTCCCCAAAATTTCAGGGTATTTTCGGGGTGGAATTTTTAAAGAGCATCCACCCAGATTTGGGAGCATGAGAAGGATGAGAGGAAATACAGGAATTAATCACGGGGAGGAAAAGAATGTGGGGTTTTTTAACGGGGTTTTGAATTTTAATGGCGTTTTGCGCAAATCCTGTTTAAAATTCCCGCGGTTTTAGGGATAAAGCTCAACCCCCCACTCGCGGATTTTCCAGAGGATCCACAGGAAAAGGGATCCCTATCCTAATCCATCCCCTCCCGATCCATCCCAAACCTGGGAAAGGCCAAAAACCGACATTTCCCGCAAATTTTGGGGTATTTTCGGGGTGGAATTTTTAAAGAGCATCCACCCAGATTTGGGAGCATGAGAAGGACAAGAGGGAAGTACAGGAATTAATCACGAGGGGGATCAGGAAGGAAAAAAAATGTGGGGTTTTTAACAGGGTTTTGATTTTTAATGGGGTTTTGTGCAAATCCCATTAAAAATTCCCGCGGTTTTAGGGACAAAGCTCAATCCCCCACTCGTGGATTTTCCAGCATCTCCTCCCGGCAGGAGAAGGGACGGCCAAGGAGAAAGGAAGACGGAGAGATCACATTCCCACAGGCAAAGGGATCCCGATCCTAATCCATCCCCTCCCGACCCATCCCAAACCCAGAAAAGGCTGGAAACCGACATTTCCTGCAAATTTCGGGGTATTTTCGGGGTGAAATTTTCCAGGAGCATCCAGCCAGATTTGGGACCACCAGGAAGGGAGAGAGGAAATACAGGAATTAATCATGGGGGGATCGGGGAGGAAATCGGGGCACGGGGTTTTTTAACGGGGTTTTGATTTTTAACGGGGTTTTGTGCAAATCCCGTTAAAAATTCCCGCGGTTTTAAGGACAAAGCTCAACCCCCAACTCGTGGATTTTCCGGCGTCTCCTCCCGGCAGGAGAAGGGACGGCCAAGGAGAAAAGAAGATGAGAGATCGGAGGGAGAGAGGGAGGGAAGGAGGGGGAGCGAGCACGAGCCGCGGTTATTTATAGGATCCGTGTTCGTGCGGCGCTGCCAAAAAGGGATGGGAAAAATAATCCCGGAGCCAGGTGCCGCCGCCTCGGGAAGAGCCGGGGGGGGAGCTCAAGGTGAGACGGGAAAAAGAGGAAAAATAAAATCAGGATTTGGTTTGGATTTCTCTCATCGCCCGGAGGAGAGCGGCCCTGGATTCAGTGGAATCGGGGAATGGACATGAAGGGTTTGCCTTCTGGATGGAAATTTGGGGTGCGGTAGCACCTCTGGATTTGGGGAGAGAAGGTCCCCGAAATCCCAAGGAAGGGCCTGGGAAGGGATTGGAGCCAATAGATTCCCGAGGGAAAAAAACCTTGGATCTGACGGTGAACCCCAGCCCGCTTCGCCCCACAGATGGGAACCCTCATCCCGAAAATCTGCATCCCAAAAAAACCATTTCCCATGGCCTGGCTCCTGCCAGAACCGGGCGTTAATTAAAAATTAATTAACTCAGCCTGCCAAGGCCTTACACTCTCCTTGGGGGCAAAAAGAGGGAAAATCCACATTATTTTAGGGAAGAGACACATTAATTTCAGAGCCCTCACGGAGTTCTTCGCGCTGCAGGTCGGGCGTGGGAAGGGACAATCCCAGATCCACGCGGACGGCACCGGCACGGCTCCTGATTTATTTATATAGAAATTATAAATATAAAACACGGCGAAGGGATAAAAATAAACCCGGGAGAAGCGGGGGAGGAAGGACGCGGATCCCATCTCCCGGGGAAGGAGCCGGGACGGGATAATCACGGCGAGCGTGAGCAGCGAAGTGGCATTTCCACATCTCCACATCTCCACGTTCTCTTTTTTTTCTTTTTTCTTCTCCCCCCAGCACGGATCCATCTCCTCCCCCTCTTTTCGGAGCCGCTGTCATCGCGTTGTCACCCGGAGACGTCGAGCTGGGCTCTGAGTGAGATGGGGGAAAAAATTCCGGAGGAGAAAGAAAAAAAAGCAGAATGCTGTTCCAAACCCACCCCCCCTCGGTTTGTCATCCCACTAACACAAAACCTGGGAATTTATTCCGAAACCGGAGGCGTTCTGGGCAGGAGGGGCTGAGGAGGGAAGATATCGTGGGATTGGTGGGGTTGGGAAAGATCTCCGAGGTGGTGGAGCGCACGGACCCAACGCCGAACCACGTCCGTGTGGGATTTGGGCACTTCCAGGGGTGGGAATTCTGCCATTTCCTGGGAAAAAGGAGGAGAGGAAAGCAAAAGGATGGGCCACACCTTTCCGAGGGAGCTGGGAAGGGAGGGCCCAATTGGGATTTGGGAAGGGCCGAGTTGTGATTTCGGAAGGGCCAAGTTGGGATTTCTGAAAGAAGAGCCAGGTTGACATTTCGGAAGGAAAGGCCAAGCTGGGCTTTGGGAAGGAAGAGCGATGTTCGGCTTTGGGAAGGAAAGGCCAAGTTGGGATTTAGGAAGGAAAAGTCCAAGCTGGGCTTTAGTAACAGAGCCAAGTTGGGCTTTCAGAAGGAAAAGGCCAAGTGGGGCTTTAGTAAGAAAGAGCCAAGCTGGGCTTTGGGAAGGAAAAGGCCAAATTGGGATTTAGGAAGGGAGGGCCAAGCTGGGATTTGGGAAGGAAGAGTGAAGTTGGGCTTTGGGAAGAAAAGGCCATGTTGGGCTTTGGGAAGGAGGATCCAAGTTGGGATTTGGGAAGGAAAAGGCCAAGTGGGGCTTTAGGAACAGAGCCAAGCTGGGATTTAGGAAGGAGGATCCAAGCTGGGATTTCAGAAGGAAGGGCCAAGTTGGGATTTTGGGAGGAAGAGCCAAGTCGGGCTCTAGAAAGAAATGGCCCAGTTGGGCTTTAGGAAGGAGGAGAGGGTCCAAACAGGTTTGGGAAGGAAGGAAGAGCCAGGCCAGGCGTTAGAAAGAAAAGGCCAAGTGGGGCTTTGGAAAGGAAGAGCCAAGCCGGGCTCTGGGAATGGAGAGCCAGGTGGGGATTTAGGAAGGAAAGGGCCAAGCTGGGCTTTAGGAACAAAGAGCCAAATTGGGATTTCGGAAGGAAGGGCCAAATTGGGATTTAGGAACAGAGCCAAGTTGGGATTTTGGAACGAAGAGCCAAGTCAGGATTTGGGAAGGAGAAGGCCAAGTGGGGCTTTAGGAACAAAGAGACAAATTGGGATTTAGGAAGAAAGAACCGAATTGGGATTTCGGAAGGGCCAAGTTGACATTTTGGAAGGAAGGGCCAAGTCAGGATTTCAGAAAGAGAAGGCCAAGTCAGGATTTTGGAAGGAAAAGGCCAAGTGGGGCTTCAGGAACAGAGCCAAGTTGGGCTCTGGAAGGAAATGGCCCAGCTGGGCTTTAGGAAGGAAGAGAGGGTCCAGAAAAGTTTGTGAAGGAAGGAAGGAAGGGCCAAGTTGGGATTTCAGAAGGAAGAGCCAAGTTGGGCGCTGGAAAGGAAGCGCCAGGTGGGGATTTCGGGAGGCAAAGGCCAGGCCAGGCTTTAGGAACAGAGCGAAATTGGGCTCTGGGAATGGAGAGCCAAGTGGGGATTTAGGGAGGAAAAGGCCAAGCTGGGCTTTAGGAACCCGAGAGCCAAGCCGGGCTCTGGGAATGGAGAGCCAAGCCAGGCTTTAGCCGGTGCTGGGCCGGGATTAATTCCCTTTAAAGAAAACCCTGTGTTTTCCTGCCTTTTCCTGCCGTTTCCGCCTTTTCCTGCTTTTCCCAGCCCGCGGGCGGCCGAGGCCGCAGGGATCCCCCGGCGCGGCGCGGGCGCGGGGCTGACACGGGAGGACAAATGAGAGCGTTTAGGCGCTAATTAGGCGCTAATGACCCGCTCGGAGCTCTCCGGAACTCGGCCATTTGTCAGGTTCGTGCCAAGCCCGCGGGGAGCGTGACCCCATTACGGACTCTGCCTCTCCCGGACTCCCGGCTGCAATAAAATCCCGATTTTTTTCCCGATTTTTCCCCAATTCGGGGCTCCTCGAGGCCCTCAGAGGCTCCTCCGGGTGCGGCTGAGCTAACACGGGGGGAAAAAAGCGATTTAACCCCAATTTTTCAGTTTTTCTTCCCCCAAAAAGAGCTTTTGGAAATATCGAAACCTCCTCCCGCCGCTATTTATAGAGGATATTTATAGAGCGAAGGGATTGATTGGACTTTGGGGGGAAAAGCCGCGGTTTGGGCCAAGTTTCCGATTCAATCCCTGCCAAGCTTTCGGGATTTTAACGAGGTTTTGGCGCTCGGCTCGGCTGGAGCGGAACCTCCTCGTCCTTCACCCCAAATCCGCCCGGCAGGGCCTGGATGGGATCCCAAATTCCGGGAAGGAGAGGGATCCAAGAATTCGGAGCCAGCCCGGGGTGGGGCTGGCAGGAGAGCTGTGACGGGAGCAGATCTGAGCCTGGAGCTGCCGAGTGTGGGTTCCGCGCCGGATCCGAGCTCGGGGTTTTGCCCCATCCCATCCCATCCCATCCCATCCCATCCCATCCCATCCCATCCCATCCCAGGGGGATTAGGGAACTTCAGGGTGCGAAAAGGGTGGGGAAAAGGCTGGGATTGGGTTTTGGGGTCGTCCTGGAATTGGGGTTTTGGTCCTGGAATTGCCTTTTAGGGTTGGCCTGGAATTTGCTTTTAGGGTACTCCTGGAATTTGCTTCTAGGGCCTGAAATTGGCGTTTTGATCCAAAAATTGGCTTTTAGGGTCATCCTGGAATTGGGTTTTTGATCCTGGAATTGGGTTTTAGGGTCGACCTGGAATTGCCTTTTAGGGTTGGCCTGGAATTAGCTTTTTGGCCCAAAAATTGGCTTTTAGGGCCGTCCTGGAATTGGCTTTTAGGGCCAAACAGGAATTAGCTTTTAGGGCAATCCTGGAACTGGTTTTTAGGCCCTGGAATTGACTTTTAGGGCCACCCTGAAATTGGCTTTTTAGGGCCGATCTGGAATTGGTTTTTAGAGCCATCCTGGAATTGGCTTTTTGGGAAGTCCTGGAATTAGTTTTAGGGTCGGCCTGGAATTGGCTTTTAGGGCTAAACTGGAATTTGCTTTTATGGACATCCTGGAATTGCCTTTTAGGACAATCCTGGAATTGGCTTTTAAGGCCAAACTGGAATTGGCTTTTAGAGCCTGGAATTGGTTTTTAGGGCTGTCCTGGCATAGGTCCAAAAATTGGGTTTTAGGGCCATTCTGCAATTGGCTTTTAGGGCCATCCTGGAATTAGGTTTTTGGCCCTGCAATTGGCTTTTTGTCCTGGAATTGGCTTTTAGGGCCTGAAATTGACTTTTAGGGCCATCCTAGAATTGGTTTTTAGGGCTATCCTGGATTTGGGTTTTTAGTCCTGGAATTGTCTTTTAGGACCATCCTGGAATTGACTTTTAGGGCCAAACAAGAATTGGCTTTTCGGGCCGTCCTGGAATCAGCTTTTGAGGCCTCCCTGGAATTGGTTTTTAGCGCCGTTCTGGCCCAGAATAGAAACCACCGTGGGTTCACCTTCACCTTCACCACCCACGGTGGCTCCGGGCCCATCCCGACACCGCCGCGCCCTTCACGCTCCGGAGGCGCCGAAAATCCACGGTTGGGCGGAGGAGAGCGACCTCAATTCGGGACAGCAGCACCCAAAGGCTCTCACCATCCGGGATCGCTCCCGTGGGCCCCAAATCCCAAAAAAACTCATCCCGACCCCAAAAATTCCCCCTGGATTCACCGGGGATCGTGGGATCCTCGTCAGGGATCACCTCGCGGTGCCACCCGCGGTGTCCCCGGGGCGCGGTGGCTGTGGTGACAATCGCGGGATCGGCGCCGGAGCTGTCGCGGAGCCTCAAAATCACGGCAGGAGCTCACGGAAAATGCGCGGCCGCGACGCGACGGAGCGGGAGAGGGGCCTGGGGGGACGGGTGGATCTGTGGGGAGGGGGAGAGGGACGGAAAGGGGGGATTGCGATCGGTTAATTAATTGATTTGTTAATTAAAAAGAGTTGCTGGGATTGGCAGAGGCGTCCATGCGATTCCCATATGGAAAATTACTGTGATTTTGTAGGGTTGAGGGGAATGGCGGGGGAGGGTTTTAAAAAAAAAAATCCCCCCCAAAAATTTTCTTTTCCAAAATTCCCTTTTCTTTTTTTTTTTTAAATGCAAAATCCTTTTTTCCATTTGCAAAATTCCTTATTCCCTATGCAAAATTTTTTGGGGGGTTTTTTTGCAAAATCGCTTATTCCCTTCGCAAAATTCCTTATTCCTAATGCAGAATTCCTTTTTTTTTTTTTTTTGCAGAACTCCTTATTTCTTCTATAAAATTCCTTTTTCCTTTGCAAAATTCCTTCCCTTTTTTAAAAAAAAAATTCTTATTCCCTTTGCAAAATCTCTTATTCCTTTTCAAAAATTCCTTTTTTCCCTTCTTTTGCAAAATCCCTTACTCCTTCTGAAAAATCCCTTATTCCCTCTACAAAATTCCTTTTTCTTTTTTAATTCCTTATTCCCTTTGCAAAATTCCTTATTCCTTTTCAAAAATTCCACCCCCCCCTTTCTTTTTTTTTGCAAAAAAATCCCTTTTTCCCATGAAAATGAATCCCCAAAAACAGGACAGACCCCAAACCCATGGAAATAATCCCAAAAAGTGGAACAAACCCCAAACCCATGGAAATTAATCCCAAAAAGCAGGAGAGACCCCAAACCCATGGAAATTAATCCCAAAAAGCGGAACAGGCCCCAAATCCATGGAAATGATCCCAAAAACAGGACAGACCCCAAACCCATGGACGGAAACAGTTCCACAATTCCTCTGTTTTCCTGAAAAACCATTTTCCTGGGGTTTTTCCAAGAAAACTTCCCGAAAAACGCCGGGAAAGGACCGATCCCATTGTGTCCCACGGGATAAGAGCGATGGATTTGGGATCGAAATCCCGATCGGGCCCCGATCCGTGTGACGCCAATCACGGATGCGCTCCCGCGGGAATCGGTGATTAATGGAGTTAAAAATAGCGGAGCCATGCATAAAACATCAGAGCGCCTCGTTAGCGGCGCTAATTGCGCTCATCGGGGCTGGGGGTGCCGGAGCTGGGCCTGGGATTGGGGATGGACCTCCCTGGAACTGGGGATGGAATTTGGGATGGAGCTCCACAGAATTGGGGATGGATATCTCTGGAATTGGGGATGGACCTCCCTGGGATTGGGGATGGATCTCCTGAAGTCGTCCCAGCTGCCCCCTGGAATTTGGGATGGATCTCACTGGAATTCGGGATGAACCTCACTGGAATTAGGGATGGAGCTCCCTGGTATTCGTGATGGATCTCCACAAATTTTGGGATGGATCTCACTGGAATTGGGGATGGACCTCCACGGAATTCGGGATGGATCTCACTGGAATTGGGGATGGACCTTCACGGAATTCGGGATCGACCTCCACAGAATTTGGGATGGACCTCCCAACCTCCTCCCAGCTGCCCTAGAATTTGTGATGGAGCTCCCTGGAGTTGGGGATGAAACTCCACAGAATTCAGGATGGATCTCACTGGAATTGGGGATGGACCTCCCAGGGATTTGGGAGGGAGCTCCACAGAACTGGGGATGGAGCTCCCTGGAATTGAGGATAGATCTCCTTAAGTCCTCCCAGATGCCCCCTGGGATTGGGGATGGACCCCACTGGAATTGGGGATGGAGCTCCACAGGTTTTGGGATGGACCTCTCAACCTCCTCCCAGCTGCCCTAGAATTTGGGATGGACCTCCCTGGGATTGGGGATGGATCTCACTGGAATTTGGGATGGATCTCCTGAAGTCCTCCCAGCTGCCCCCTGGAATTTGGGATGAACCTCCACAGAATTTGGAATGGACCTCCCTGGAATTGGGGATGGGTCTCCCTGTAATTAGGGATGGAGCTCCCTGGATTTTGGGATGGATCTCCACAGATTTTGGGATGGACCACCCTGGAATTGGGGATGGACCTCACTGGGATTAGTGATTGAGGTCCAGGGAATTCAGGATGGACCTTCCTGGAATTCAGAATGGATCTCTCTGGAACTGGTGGATGGAGCTCACTGGAATTGGGGATTGAACTCCACAGAATTCAGGATGCACCGCACTGGAATTCGGGATGGACCTCCACGGCATTTGGGATGGACGTTCCTGGAATTGGGGATGGACCTCTTGAAGTCCCCCCAGCTATCCTCTGGAATGCAGGATGGACCTCTCTGGAATTGGGGGTGGAACTCCACAGAATTGGGGATGGACCTCCACGGAATTTGGAATGGACCTCCCGGGAATTTGGGATTGAGGTCCACAGGATTCAGGATGGAGGTCACTGAAATTTGGGATGGATCTCCTTAAGGCCTCCCAGCTGACCCCTAGAATTTGGGATGGAGCTCACTGGAATTTGGGATGGAGGTCACTGGAATTTGGGATGGGCCTTGCTGGAACTGGGGATGCTTCCTGGAATTCGGGATGGAGCTCCCTGGATTTTGGGATGGAGCTCCACAGAACTGGGGATGGACCACCCTGGAATCGGTGATGGACCTCCCTGGGATTTGGGATGGAGCTCCACAGAACTGGGGATGGACTTCACTGGAATTGGGGGTGGAGTTCCCGACCTCCTCCGAGCTGCACAGCTCCAGAGGGGACTGGGAAATGGCCAGGCCTGGAGCCTTAATGAGAGCCTAATTAGTGCCCAATTAACCCCCCCAGGGAGCTCAGCTCGGACAGGCACCGGATCTGAGGGAAAAGAGGTGGGAAATAATGGGGGAAAAAGGTGGAAAATAACGGGGAAAAGAGGTCGAAAATAACAGGAAAAATAGGTTGGAAATAATGGGAAAAATAGGTGGAAATAATGGGAAAAATAGGTGGAAATAATGGGAAAAAGGTGAGAAATTATAGGGAAAAGAGGTGGAAAAAATGGGAAAAAAGTGGGAAATAATGGGAAAAAGAGGTGGGAAATAATGGGGAAAATAGCTGGGAAATGGGAAGAAGTTGGGAAATAATGGGAAAAAAGTGTAAAACAGAAAAGAGGTGGGAAATAATGGGAAAAATAGGTGGGAAACGGGAAAAAGTTGGGAAATGGTTGGGAAATAACAGAAAAAGGTGGGAAATAATAACAAAAAGGTGGGAAATAATGGGAGAAGAGCGACCCCAAAGCCCATCCCATCCTGGAGCATTCCCTGGAAAACGCAGAACCCTCGGAATGCTGCCCCAAACCCTGGGAAAGAACCAGGAAAACCACGGCGATTCCTATGGGATTTATTTCCCCTTTTTCTCTTCTTTTTTCGGGGCCGCGCTCAGCCCCCAAATCCCGGGGGGTTTCGGTACCGAAGATCCCGGAATTCCTGATATATACAGATCCCTCCTTTTTACAGGGAATAATGTACAGCCTATGGAAAAATCCCGGGATTTGCTATCTCTAGGGATCATCCACACACACACACACACACCCCGAGCCCCTCCCGGCTCCGGAAAAACCAGGAAAAATCCCGCGGTTCCCAACTCGGATTCTGGGAGAAAATCCCGTGTTTTTCCCGGATTTTTTTGACGCCCAGCAAGTGAATTCCCGGGAGAAATCCCAGAGCTCTCAACTCCTCTTTCCGCCAGATTTTGGGGATGGAAAATTCCATGTTTTTCACGATTTTTTTCCCTCCTGGGGAGCGAATTCCTGGGAAAAATCCCAGAGCTCCCAAGTCCCCATCCTGTCAAATTCTTGGGGATAAACTCCGCATTTTTCCCAGATTTTTTCTTCCCCTCCCAACTCCCCTTTCCGCTGGATTTTGGGATGGAAAATTCCGTGGTTTTCCCAGATTTTTTTGACTCCCGGTGGGCAAATTCCCGGGAAAAGTCCCACAGCTCCCAACTCCCCATCCCACCAAATTCTTGGGGAAAAACTCCGCGTTTTTCCTGGAATTTTTCCTTCCCTCCCAACTCCCCTTTCCGCAGGATTCTGGAAGAAAATACCACGTTTTTCCCGGATTTTTTGCCTCCCAGCAGGTGAATTCCCGGGAAAAATCCCACAGTTGCAACTCCCCTTTCCGCTGGATTTTGGGATGGAAAATTCCACATTTTTCACGAATTTTTTCCCTCCCGGCAAGCGAATTCCCAGGAAAAATCCCACAATTCCCAACTCGCCTTTCTGCCGGATTTCAGTCGGAAAATTCCGCATTTTTCCTGGATTTTTCCTCTCCTCCCAACTCCCCCTTCCCACCAAATTCCTGGGGAAAAACTCCACATTTTTCCCGGATTTTTTCCTCGCCTTTCTGCCAAATCCTGGGATGGAAAACTCCGCGTTTTTCATGGATTTTCTTCCTCCCAGCTGGCAAATTCCCGGGAATTGGGACTAAGGTACAGCCTAAGCATAAATCCCAGGATTTTCTATCTCTAGGGATCATACACACACACACTGAGCCCATCTGGAAAACCGGGAAAAATCCCACAATTCCCAACTCCCCTTTGCGCCGGATTTCGGGGGGAAAACTCCGCGTTTTTCCCGGGTTTTTCCTCCCCTCCCAACTTCTCTTTCCACCGGATTCCAGAATGGAAAAATCCACGTTTTTCCCAGATTTTTTTTCCTCCGCTTACTGCCAAATTCCTCAGAGAAAACTCCACGTTTTTCCCGGATTTTTTTCCTCCCGGGGGTGAATTCCTGGGAGAAATCCCACAGCTCCTAACTCCATTTCCTGCCAAATTCCTGGGGAAAAACTCCGCATTTTTCCTGGGTTTCTTTCCTCCCAGCAGCTGAATTCCCGGGAGAAATCCCAGACATCCCAACTCCCCTTCCTGCCACATTCCTGGGGAAAAACTCTGCATTTTTCCTGGATTTTTTTCCTCCTCTCCCAACTCCTTTTTCTACCAAATTCAGGGATGGAAAACTCCACATTTTTCCCGGATTTCTTTCCTCCCAGCAGACGAATTGCCAGGAAAACTCCCACACCTCCCAACTCTGGTTCCCACCACAATCCAGGATGGAAAACTCCGCGGTTTTCCCGGATTTCTTCCCCTTCCCAGTGGGCGAATTCCCGGGAAAAATCCCAGACCTCCCAACTCCCCTTCCCGCCACATTCCTGGGGAAAAACTCCGTATTTTTCCCGGACTTCTTTCCTCCTCTCCCAACTCCCCTTTCTGCCAAATTCCAGGATGGAAAACCCCACGTTTTCCCAGGATTTTTCCCCTCCTGGAGGGCGAATTCCCGGGAAAAATCCCTCACCTCCCAACTCCCCTTCCCGCCACATTCTGTGATGGAAAACTCCGCGTTTTTCCTGGATTTTTTCCCAGATTTTTCCCCTTCCCGGCGGGCGAACTCCCGGCGATTCCTGAGGTAGTTCCGGGCGGTGGAACCCCCGGCGGGAGCGACAATGATCACAGCGCCAGCGGGAGCTGCCAGATGAGCAGCGAGCTGTCGGCGGCAGAACCCCTCGGATCCGCCCGGAATTCCCGGGGTTCCGCCCGCGATTCCGCCCGGAAGTCGCGGTAGCCGCGGCCGCCGGAGACCACGGCCACGGAGCAGATCTCCTTGCGGTTGGAGTCGCGGGAGCAGGGCCGGCTCCGCACCCACACGTCGGGGTCGTCGTCCAGCTCGTAGATGGAGCCGTCCTCCTCGGCGTGGCCCGGAGCTCCCAGCGGCGATTCCCGCACGGACAGCGGCGTGCCCGGCAGGTGGGAGGTGGAGCGCAGGCGGTAGCGCAGGAAAATCCCTTTTTTCCGCAGCTCCGGCGGGGAGGGACCCTCGGGATCCGGGGATTTGTCCTCCTCGGGGTCCGGCTCGGGGTCGCTGCGCAGAGCGTCGGGGCTGGAGGTGCTCAGCGCCAGCGCCAGGAACTCCACGGGGCCCGAGTGGCCGTTCAGGGACACCATGCCCTTCCCTGGGAATGGGAATGGGGAAAAATGGGATTGGGAATGAGCCGGGAATGCCACGGGGCTGTTCAGGGGCACCATGCCCTTCCCTGGGAACGGGGAAAACGGGAAAAACGGGATTGGGAATGAGCCAGGAACTCCACGGGGCCCGAGTGGCCATTCAGGGACACCATGGCCTTCCCTGGGAATGGGAAAAATGGCATTGGGAATGAGCGGGAATTTTTGAGAGTTTTCAGGAATTTCTGGGAATTTTCAGGAATTTCCATGAATTTTCTGGAATTTCCGGGAATGTCTCTGAATTCCCGGTAACTCGGGTGTCTCACCGGTGATCTTGGGGATGCCCTCAAGGCGCGGCAGCGGCAGCAGGACGAGGATGCCCTGCTCGGTGCCCACCCTGGGATGGAACCCCTCGGGAACGGTTTCTTTGGGAATCTTTGGGAATGTCTGTGAATTTCCGTGAATTTCTAGGAACTTTGGGGAGTTTTTGGGAATTTTCAGGTCTCTCACCGGTGATCTTGGGGATGCCCTCGAGGCGTGGCTGTGGCAGCATGACAATGATGCCCTGCTCCGTGCCCACCCTGTGATAGAACCCCTAGAGAATGGTTTCCTTGGGAATTCTTTGGGGAATTTCTAGGAACTTTGAGGAATTTTTGGGACTTTTCAGAAATTCCCGGTCTCTCACCGGTGATCTTGGGGATGCCCTCGAGGCGCGGCAGCAAGACAAGGATGCCCTGCTCGATGCCCACCCCGGGATGGAACCTCTCGGGAACAGTTTCTTTGGGAATTCCTTGGGAATTTTTGGGAATTTCTGTATTTTGGGGAATATTTGGGAGTTTTTGGTCTCTCACCGGTGATCTTGGGGATGCCCTCGAGGCGCGGCAGCGGCAGCAGGACGATGATGCCCTGCTCGGTGCCCACCCACAGCGAGCCCTGGCAGATCAGCAGAGCTGTCACACGCACCTGGCGCTGCCCTGCAACAGAAAAACGGGAAAAAACGGGAAAAACAACGGGATCAGCCATCCTCCCGCACACTAAATCCCAAAAAAACCCGCCCCTGGGGGAGATTCCCATCGGGAATGGCCGCGGGGTGGAGATCTGGGCCCGGTGGGAAAGTGATGGGGATGGGAACGAGGGAAACGAAAACGGGGGGAAACGAGAAAAATGGGGAAAAAATGAGGGAAAATGGGAAGTGTTTAGGGGGGAGCCGGGAAGGGAGAAATCTGTGGGGAAGAAATGGAGAAATCCATGGGAAAAAAGAGATAAATCAATGGGAAAGAAAAAGAGACATCCGTGAAAAGAAGGAATAAATCCATGAAAAAGAAATGGATAAGTCCAGGGGAAAGAAAAAGAGAAATCCATGGAAAAGAAAGCGATAAATCCATGGGAAAGAAAGATTAATTAATCAGATTTATTAATCCCATTAATTAATCACTGACCGGGTATGAGCAGGGTGATGCGCGTGGCCACATTGACCCCAATAATCCATTAATAAATTAATTAACCATTAATTAACCACTGACCAGGCATGAGCAGGGTGGTGTGCATGGCCCCATTGACCCATTAATCAATCAATCAATCAATCAATCAATCCATTAATTAATTAACCCCATTAATTAGTGACTGACCAGGCATGAGCAGGGAGGTGTGTGTGGCCATGCTGACCCCACTAACCAATCAATTAGTTAATCAACCATTAATTAGTCACTTATTAAGGCTCACCGGGCATGAGCAGGATGGTGCACGTGGCCATGCTGACCCCATTAATCAATCAATCAATCAATCAATCAACCCCGTTAATTAAACCTCACCAGGCATAAGCAGGGTGGTGGGTGTGGCCATGGTGACTCCATAAATCAATGAATCAATCAATTAGTTAATTAGTCACTAATTAAAGCTGACAGGGCAGGGTGGTGCGCATGGCCACAATGACCACACTAACCAATCCATTAATTACGCATTAATTAGTCACTGACTGGGTATGAGCAGGGTGGTGGGCGTGGCCACATTGACCTCATTAATCAATCAATCAATCAATCAATCAATTAACCCCGTTAATTAAGGCTCACCGGGCATGAGCAGGGTGGTGCACGTGGCCATGCTGACCCCAATAACCATTAATTAATTAACCATTAATTAGTCATTAATTAAGGCTCACCAGGCATGAGCAGGGTGTGCATGTGGCCATGTTCACCCCAATAACCAATCAATTAACTAATTAGTCACTAATCAAGGCTCACTGGGCACGAGCAGGGTGGTGCGCATGGTCACATTGACCCCGATAAGCATTAATGAATTAATTAACCCCCTTAATTAACCCTCACCGGGCATGAGCAGGGTGGTGCACGTGGCCATGTTGACCCCAATAATCCATTAATTAATTAACCATTAATTAACCACTGACCAGGCATGAGCAGGGTGACGCATGTGGCCACGCTGAGCCTGTTAATTACTTCATCACCTGTTAATGAAGGCTCACCGGGCAGGAGGAGCATGGTGCGCATGGCCACATTGACCCCAATAACCAATCAATTAACTAATTACCCATCAATTAACCCTCACCAGGCATGAGGAGCGTGGTGCGCGTGGCCACGCTGACCCCATGCATTAATTAATTAACTAATTAATCACTAATGAAGGCTCACCAGACGTGAGGAGCATGGTGCGCCTGGCCACGTTGACCCCAATAACCAAACAATTAACTAATTACCCATTAATTAGTGACTGACCAGGCATGAGCAGGGTGGTGCACGTGGCCACGCTGACCCCATGCATTAATTAATTAGTTAATTACCCGTTAATTAGTGACTGACCTGGCATGAGCAGGGTGGTGCGCGTGGCCATGCTGACCCCAATAACCAATCAATTAAATGATTAATCACTAATTAACGCTCACCGGGCATGAGCAGGGTGGTGCGCGTGGCCATGTTGACCCCAATAACCAATCAATTAACTAATTAGTCACTAATCAAGGCTCACCGGGCATGAGCAGGGTGGTGCGCGTGGCCATGCTGACCCCATGCATTAATTAATTAGTTAATTACCCGTTAATTAGTGACTGACCTGGCATGAGCAGGGTGGTGCGCGTGGCCATGCTGACCCCAATAACCAATCAATTAAATGATTAATCACTAATTAACGCTCACCGGGCATGAGCAGGGTGGTGCGCGTGGCCATGTTGACCCCAATAACCAATCAATTAACTAATTAGTCACTAATCAAGGCTCACCGGGCATGAGCAGGGTGGTGCGCGTGGCCATGCTGACCCCATGCATTAATTAATTAGTTAATTACCCGTTAATTAGTGACTGACCTGGCATGAGCAGGGTGGTGCGCGTGGCCATGCTGACCCCAATAACCAATCAATTAACTAATTAGTCACTAATTAACCCTCACCAGGCATGAGCAGGGTGGTGCGCATGGCCATGCTGACCCCAATAACCAATCAATTAACTAATCAATCACTAATTAACGCTCACCGGGCATGAGCAGGGTGGTGCGCGTGGCCATGCTGACCCCAATAACCAATCAATTAACTAATTAGTCACTAATTAACCCTCACCAGGCATGAGCAGGGTGGTGCGCGTGGCCATGCTGACCCCAATAACCAATCAATTAACTAATTAATCACTAATCAAGGCTCACCGGGCATGAGCAGGGTGGTGCGCGTGGCCATGCTGACCCCAATAACCAATCAATGAACTAATCAATCACTAATTAACGCTCACCGGGCATGAGCAGGGTGGTGCGCGTGGCCATGCTGACCCCAATAACCAATCAATTAACTAATCAATCACTAATTAACGCTCACCGGGCATGAGCAGGGTGGTGCGCGTGGCCATGCTGACCCCAATAACCAATCAATTAACTAATTAATCACTAATTAACGCTCACCGGGCATGAGCAGGGTGGTGCGCGTGGCCACGCTCACCCCAATAACCAATCAATTACCTAATCAATCACTAATTAACGCTCACCAGGCATGAGCAGGGTGGTGCGCGTGGCCACGCTCACCCCAATAACCAATCAATTACCTAATCAATCACTAATTAACGCTCACCGGGCATGAGCAGGGTGGTGCGCGTGGCCATGCTGACCCCAATAACCAATCAATTACCTAATCAATCACTAATTAACGCTCACCAGGCATGAGCAGGGTGGTGCGCGTGGCCATGCTCACCCCAATAACCAATCAATGAACTAATTAATCACTAATTAACGCTCACCGGGCATGAGCAGGGTGGTGCGCGTGGCCATGCTGACCCCAATAACCAATCAATGAACTAATCAATCACTAATTAACGCTCACCGGGCATGAGCAGGGTGGTGCGCGTGGCCATGCTGACCCCATGCATTAATTAATTAGTTAATTACCCGTTAATTAGTGACTGACCGGGCATGAGCAGGGTGGTGCGCGTGGCCATGCTGACCCCATGCATTAATTAATTAGTTAATTACCCGTTAATTAGTGACTGACCGGGCATGAGCAGGGTGGTGCGCGTGGCCACGTTGATGTCCTGCAGCAGCTCGAGGGTCTCGGTGTGGAACAGGCGGACGGAGGAGCCGCGGGCGAAGGCCATCCACACGCCGCTGCCTGCGCGCACCATGTGCGTCACCGCCGCCGCGGGGTCGGGGTGCGCCTCGAAACGCTGCTGCCGAGACGGAAAAACCACAGAACAATTCCCAACGTTTCTGGAATTCCCGGGAAAAACTCCCCAAAGAAATCCACAAAAAATTCCCCACATTCACCAAAAAATTGGCACTCTGGAATTCCCAGCGCCTTGGGGTTGGAGTGAGCCTTGAAACGCTGCTGCGGTGATGGAAAAATCACAGAGTTCCCAAAGAATTCCCAAAGAAATTCCCGGAATTCCGCAAAAAAAAATTTAAAATTCCACAAATTTCCCAAAAAATCGGCACACCCAGAATTTCCCAGATGAGAAAATCCCACAATTCCCAAAGAATTAAAAAAAAAAAAAAATTTAAATTCCCCCAAAAAATTCCCCAAAATATTCCCCACATTTGAATTGGCACCACGTGGAATTCCCGCACAACTCGGGGTCTGGGTGAGTCTTGAAACACTGCTGCGGTGATGGAAAAATATCCCAAAAGAATTCCCAAAGAAATTCCTAGGATTCCCAAAGAAATTCCCCACAGAAATCCCCCCCCAAAAAAAAAAAAATTCCCCACATTCCCCAGAACAGTGACACATCCAGAATTCCAGAACGCCTCGAGATTGGGGTGAGCCTCAAACCGCTGCTGCAATGAGCAAAGAGATACCAAAAAACAATTCCCAAAGTTTCTGGAATTCCCAGAAAAAATTCCCAGAATGAAAAAAAAAAAAAAATTTTCCCCAAAATATTCCCAGAATTCCAAAAACTAATTCCCAAAACTCCCAAAAAAATTCCCAACATTCCAAAAAAACTTCCCAATGTCCCCAAAGAAATTCCCCCCCAAAAAATTCTCAGAATTCCTAAAATTCCCCAAAACAATCCCCAAAAAACTTCCCAAAACTAAAAAAAAAAAATCCCCAACATTCCCAAAATTTCCCCCAAAAATTCCCAAAAAACTCCAAAAAAACTTCCCAAAATTCCCAAAAACATTCTCCCCCAAAAATTCCCAACATCCCCAAAATTCCCAGAAAAAATTCCCTGAAAAAATTCCAAAAAAATTCCCAAAAATTCCCCAAAAATTCCCAGAATTCCCAAAAAAAAATCCCCAAAATTATCAGAATTCCCCCAAAGCATTCCCAGAATCCCCCAAGAAAATTCAAAAAAAATTCCCCCCAAAAATTATCAGAATTCCCCCCAAACCAATTCCCAAAATTAAAAAAAAAATCCCAAAATATTCCCGAAATTCCCGGCCCCGGGCGGTACCTGTGTCTGCAGTGAGGAGGTGTCGATGACGCACACGACGTTGGCTGAGCCTGCCCAGAGCGAATCCTCCAAGGGCAGCAGAGCCCTCAGCGGCTCCGAGCCCACCTGGAGCTGCTGCGGCGCCGAGCCCAGATCCCAGAGAGAGCCTGCAATGGGATCAGTGGGGTCAGGGGATGGGGTACGGGGTCAGGGAATGGGATATGGGGTCAGGGGATGGGGGATGGGGTCAGGGAATGGGATATGGGGTCAGGGGATGGGGGATGGGGTCAGGGAATGGGATATGGGGTCAGGGGTCACTGGGGAATGGGATATGGGGTCAGGGAATGGGGTATGGGGTCAGGGAATGGGATGTGGGGTCAGGGGTCAGTGGGGTCACAGAGCCCTCGGGGATCAGAGCCCACCCGCAGCTGCTGCGGCGCCGACCCCAAATCCCAGAGAGACCCTGCAACGGGATCAGTGGGGTCAGGGGATGGGGTATGGGGTCAGGGAATGGGATGTGGGGTCAGGGGTCAGTGGGGAATGGGATATGGGGTCAGGGAATGGGGTATGGGGTCAGGGGTCAGTGGGGTCACAGAGCCCTCAGGGGCTCCGAGCCCACCCGCAGCTGCTGCGGCGCCGAGCCCAAATCCCAGAGAGACCCTGCAACGGGATCAGTGGGGTCAGCGGATGGGGGATGGGGTCAGGGAATGGGATGTGGGGTCAGGGGTCAGGGGATGGGATATGGGGTCAGGGGTCAGTGGGGTCACAGAGCCCTCAGGGGATCACAGCCCACCCGCAGCTGCTGCGGCGCTGACCCCAAATCCCAGAGAGAGCCTGGAACAGGATCAGTGGGGTCAGGGGATGGGATATGGGGTCAGGGAATGGGGTATGGGGTCAGGGGTCAGGGATCAGTGGGGTCACAGAGCCCTCAGGGGCTGCGAGCCCACCCAGAACTGTTGCGGGGCCAACCTGAAATCCCAGAGACTGCCTGGAACGGGATATGGGGTCAGCGAATCAAGGGGGTCACAGGGATCAGTAGGGAACAGATATGGGATCACACGGAATCAATGGGGTCAGGGAATGGATATGGGGTCAGGAATCAGTGGGGTCAGTAGTCAATGGGGTCAGGGAATCAATGGGGTCACAGAGCCCTCAGCAGATCCGATGCCACCCAGAGCTGCTGCGGGGCCAAGCCCAAATCCCAGAGACTGCCTGGAATGGGATGTGGGGTCAGGGGTCAGTGGGGAATGGGATATGGGGTCAGGGGTCAGTGGGGTCAGGGGTCAGTGGGGAATGGGATATGGGGTCAGGGGTCAGTGGGGTCAGGGGTCAGTGGGGTCAGGGGTCAGTGGGGAATGGGATGTGGGGTCAGGGGTCAGTGGGGTCAGGGGTCAGTGGGGTCAGGGGTCAGTGGGGAATGGGATGTGGGGTCAGGGGTCAGTGGGGTCAGGGGTCAGTGGGGTCAGGGGTCAGTGGGGAACGGGATATGGGGTCAGGGAACGGGATATGGGGTCAGGGAACGGGATATGGGGTCAGGGGTCAGTGGGGTCACAGAGCCCTCAGGGGCTCCGAGCCCACCCGGAGCTGCTGTGGGGCCGACCCCGAATCCCAGAGAGACCCTGCAACGGGATCAGTGGGGTCAGGGGATGGGATATGGGGTCAGGGAATCAAGGGGGTCACAGGGATCAGTAGGGAACAGCTTTGGGATCACACGGAATCAATGGGGTCAGGGAATGGATATGGGGTCAGGGGTCACTGGGGTAAGGGATCAGTGGGCACAGGGAATCAATGGGGTCACAGGAAATGATTTCCAGGGGAAAAAAAAATCCCAATTTCCAGGGGAAAAGAAGCAATTTCAGGGAAGCTTTTCCCTCCCAAAAATCCCAGTTTCCAGGGAAAACAAAATCCCAATTTCCAGGGGAAAAAAATCCCAATTTCCAGGGGAAAAAAAAATCCCAATTTCCAGGGGAAAAGAAGCAATTTCAGGGAAGCTTCCCCCTCTGCAAAATCCCAATATCCAGGGGGAAAAAAAAATCCCAATTTCCAAGAAAAAATCCCAATTTCCAGGATAAAAACCCCAATTTCCAGGGAAAAAAAAATCCAAATTTCCAGGGAAAAAATCCCAAACTCCAGGGAAAAAAATGCCAATTTCCAGGGGAAAAAAAAAATCCCAATTTCCAGGGAAAAAGCAGCGATTTCAGGGAAATTTTTCCCTCCCAAAAAATCCGGGATAGGATCCAAAGCTCCCCCCCCGTGGCCGCCGCTGGGACAACTCCAATTAATTAAAACTAATTAAAATTCCCCTTAATCTTCTCCCAGGGCTGCCGTAATTTGGGGGAAAAAAATCCCAAAATCCCATTTTGGTAGGATTTGGTGTCCCGGGATCGGTGCAGGTGTGGATTTTCCATGGGAAAATAAACCGAGGGGATAACGGGAATTTCCCACACTGGAGGGGATCCGCTCCAATTCCAGCCCCAAAAAGGGATTTTTGGGGGAAAAAAATCCCTTTTTTTTTTTCCCTACTCCTTGTTCATCCCACAGTTTTCCACCTCCAGGACAGTTTTCCCAATGTTTTCCCCCAAAATGAGTTTGGTTTGGGTCCAACCCTGGAAAATCCCATACCCCCTGTGCTGGTAAGGGGGAAAATATGGGGGGAAAAGGGAAAACGGGGATTTTTCCATTTTTTCTGTTTTAACAGTGGGGGATCCCTGCTGAATTCAAATAGTAATAACGTTTATTATATTAATAATATCATTATAGTGTGTTTTAATTATACTACGGTTATAGGTCATACTATAGGTATTTCATATACGTATTGTACCATATATTATATATTATATATTATATATTATATACTATATACTATATAGTATATATATTATGTATTATATAAAATATGTATTCTACTTGTATTTTATATATATTATAGATATTTTACATACATTTTATATGCCATATATATAAAAAGAATATAGCAATAAATGTAATTGTTATATATAACGTATAATAACAAATACTACCGTTATTAATATAGTAACAATAATAAAATCAAAACTAAACAGGATTTTCTGGGATTTTCCAGGATTTCTGCAATTTTTCAAGGTTTTCCAGGATTTCCCAGGATTTTATGGGATTTCCCGGCATTTTCCAGGATTTCCTCTGATTTCCCATTATTTCCTGCGATTTCCTGTGATTTCCCATTATTTTCCAGGACTTTCTGGGATTTTCTGGGATTTTGTGGGATTTTCCAGGATTTTATGGGATTTTCCGCCATTTCCCATGATTTCCTGGCTCTCCTGTGATTTCCCATGATCTCCCACAATTTCTTGGCATTTTCTGGGATTTTGTGGGATTTCCCAGGGTTTTATGGGATTTCGCATTATCTCCTGTGACTTCCCATGATTTCCTATGACTTCCTGCAATTTCCTGTGATTTCACGCGATTTCCCGCGATTTCCTGTGTTTTTCTATGATTTCCTGGGATTTTATGGGATTTTCCAGGATTTTATGGGATTTCAATGATTTCCCGTGACTTCCCATGATTTCCCAGATCTCCCACGATTTCCCATGATCTCCCATGATCTCCCGGGATTTCTCAGGATTTTATGGGATTTTGATGATTTCCTGTGACTTCCCACGATTTCCCATGATTTTCTGGGAAGCCCCAGGATTTTGTGGGATTTCCCAGGATTTTATGGGATTCCCCAGAATTTTCTGTGATTTCCCAAAATTTTCTGTGATTTCCCAGGATTTTATGGGATTTCGAGGATTTCCCAGGATTTCCTGCAATTTCGCACGATTTCCCGGCATTTCCCACCATTTCCCAGGATTTCTCACCATTTCCTAGGATTTCCCACCATTTCCTAGGATTTCCCACCATTTCCTAGGATTTCCCACCATTTGCCACCATTTCCCGCCATCTCCCGCCTTTTCCTAGGATTTCCCGCCATTTCCCAGCATTTCCCGCCATTTCCCAGGATTTCCCACCATTTCCTAGGATTTCCCACCATTTCCCAGGATTTCCCACCATTTCCCAGGATTTCCCACCATTTCCCAGGATTTCCCACCATTTCCCAGGATTTCCCGCCATTTCCCAGGATTTCCTGCCATCTCCCGCCATTTCCCAGGATTTCTCGCCATTTCCTGGGATTTCCCGCCATTTCCCGGGATTTCCCGCCATTTCCCACCATCTCCTGCCATTTCAAAATCCATTGTTTCCTGCCATCTCCTGCCATTTCCTGGGATCTCCCGCCATTTCCCAGGATTTCCCGCCATTTCCCGGGATTTCCCACAATTTCCCGGGATATCCCACCATTTCCCGCCATTTCCCGGGATTTCCCACAATTTCCCGGGATATCCCACCATTTCCCGCCATTTCCCGGGATTTCCCGCCCTTTCCCGGATCCTCCCTCCCGTCGTTCGCGGCGCTCACCGCGGTTCCAGGGGAAGGCGGCCAGGCTGCCGTCCTGCAGGCCGGCGAAGAGGCGGTCGGCGCTGTGCCGCAGGCTGAGCACGGGCAGCGCCCCGGGGGCGCGGCAGCTGCGCAGGCACGGCGAGCCCGAGTCCACGCTGCCGTACACCAGCACGCTGCGGGGGGAGCGGGGCCGGCAATCATCCCGGGATCCCAACCCCGGGACCGTCCCCGGGTGCGGGGATCGGCGTTTGGGGTTCAGGATTCAGGGTTTGGGGTTCAGGGTTTAGGGTCTGGGGTTCAGGATTCGGGGTTTGGGGTTCAGGATTCGGGGTTTGGGGTTCAGGGTTTAGGGTTTGGGGTTCAGGATTCGGGGTTTGGGGTTCAGGGTTTAGGGTTTGGGGTTCAGGATTCGGGGTTTAGGATTCAGGGTTTAGGGTTTGGGGTTCAGGATTCGGGGTTTAGGATTCAGGGTTTAGGGCTCAGGATTCGGGGTTTGGGATCCAGGGTTTAGGGTTTGGGGTTCAGGATTCGGGGTTTGGGGTTCAGGATTCGGGGTTTGGGGTTCAGGGTTTAGGGTTTGGGGTTCAGGATTTGGGGTTTGGGGTTCAGGATTCGGGGTTTGCGATTCAGGGTTTAGGGTTTGGGGTTCAGGATTCGGGGTCTGGGGTTCAGGATTGGTTTGGGGTTTGGGATTCAGGATTGCTTCGGGGTTCAGAGTTCAGGATTTAGGATTGGTTTGGGATTCGGGGTTCACAGTTTGGGATTTGGGGTTTGGGATTCGGGGTTCACAGTTTGGGGTTTGGGATTGGTTCAGGGTTAAGGATTGGTTCAGGCTTCGGCATTTGGGAATCAGAGTTTGGGATTTGGGATTCAGGGCTTGGGATTCAGGATTTGGGGTTCGGGGTTCAGGATTGGTTCAGGGTTCAGCATTCGGGATTCGGGATTGGTTTGGGATTCGGGGTTCACATATTGGGATTCAGGATTTGGGATTCAGGGTTTGGGATTGAGGATTTGGGATTCGGGATTGGTTCTGGGTTCAGGATTGGTTTTGGGTTCGGATTTGGGATTCAGGGTTTGGGATTGTTTCAGGATTCAGGATTCAGGGTTTGGGATTCAGGGTTCAGGATTTGGGATTCAGGATTCGGGGTTCGGGATTCGGGATCTCACCTGCCGTCCTGCAGCCCCAGGCACACGGCGGGGTGGGGGCAGCTCGGGGTGGGATCCGCGGCTTCTCCCGAGGGGTTCTGGGGATCCGCGGGGCCGTCGGGGTCATCGGGGCGCGGCTCGGGGATGAACTCCATGCACAGCACCGCGGAAGGCACCGGGAAGGATTTGACCGTTCGGGGCACGGAGCGGTTCAGGGAAAAGATCTCCACGTGACCCCCAGCACCGGGCCGGCCGCCCCCGACCTGGAACAACGGGAACAACGGGAAATGGGAATGGGAATGGGGGAAGGGAAACGGGAACGGGAAAGGGCTGGGAACGGGAAACGGGAATGGGGAATGGAAAATGGAAATGGGAATGGGAAAGGGCTGGGAACGGGAAATGGGAATGGGGGAATGACTGGGAACGGGAAAAACGGGAATGGGAAAGGGCTGAAAATGGGAAATGGGAATGGGAAATGGGAATGGGGGAAGGCTTGGGAAAGGGAAATGGGAATGGGGAAACGACTGGGAAAGGGGATTCTGTGGGAAAGGGAATTCCAGCCCAGGATCCCGTAGTAAAGGGGATTCCAGCCCATAGGAATGGGGATTCTGTGGGAAAGGGGATTCAAGTCTGGGATCCCATGGGAAAGGGGATTCCAGCCCAAGATTGCCTGGGAAATGGATGGGAATGGGATCTCTCTCTCTGGGAAAGGGTATTCAATCCCATAGCAAAGGGGATTCCATCTGCGACCCCACAGGACAAGCAATTCTATCCCACGATCCCATAGGACAGGAAATTCCATCTGGGATACTATAGGAAAGGGTATTTGATCCCATAGAACACGCGATTCCATCTGGGACCCCACAGGACAGAAATTCCAGCCCAGGACCCCATAGGACAGGGGATTCCATCTGGGATCCCACAGGACAGGGTATTTGATCCCAAAGGACAGGCGATTCCAGCCCTGGACCCCATGGGAAAAGGGGATCTGATCTGGGACCCCACAGGAGGGAGGATTCGATCCCACAGGACAGGTGATTCCATCCCAGGATCCCACGGGACAGGGGATTCCAGCTCAGGATCCCATAGGAAAGGGTATTCGATCCCATAGGAAAGGGGATTCCATCTGGGACCCCACAGGACAGGGTATTCGATCCCATAGGACAGGCGATCCCAATCCCAACCCCAACGCCAATCCCAACCCCAATCCCAATCCCAACCCCAACCCCAATCCCAATCCCAACCCCAACCCCAATCCCAATCCCAACCCCAACCCCAATCCCAATCCCAACCCCAATCCCAACCACAATCCCAACCCCAATCCCAATCCCAATCCCAACCCCAACCCCAATCCCAACCCCAACCCCAACCCCAATCCCAATCCCAATCCCATCCCAATCCCAATCCCAATCCCATCCCAATCCCAATCCCATCCCATCCCAATCCCAGATTCGCTCACCCACAGGAAGCCCTGGGGCAGGGAAGTGCTGACGGCCGAGAATCCCACGAGCGAGGAATGGACAGGAGTGTGCACAGCAGCCCCGAGCTGGAACAGACCCCAGGGCAGCGCGGGCAGCGGGAATTCCCAAATTTGGGATCCGCGCACCGCCCCATTTGCCCCCGGGATGGCCCCAATTCCACCCCAATTCCTGCCCCGCCACTGTGGGATTTGTGCCTTTCCCATTTACTTCTGTTTCTTCACGAAATTTGGTATCCAGATGCTATTCCCAATTTTCCAGGATGGATCACACCAATTCCTGCCCTCACACCCCAAATTTCTCGCCCCGCCACTATGGGATTTCTGTCTTTCCTTCCCAAAATTTGGGATCCAGATGACATTCCCAATTTTCCCCCTTGGATTGCCCCAATTCCACCCAAATTTCCAACTGCTCTGCTGTGGGATTTCTGCATTTTCTCCTCAAAATTTGGGATCCAATTTTCTAGCTGGATTGTCCCAATTCCACCCAAATTCCCAACTCCTCCACTTTGGGATTTCTGCCTTTCCTCCCCAAAATTTGGGATGCCAAGGGAAAGGAGATGGAAAACCCAAATCATCCCAAAACAGGCATGGGTCAGTTTGGGGACCCAAAATTTAGGATCCAGATGCTATTCCCAATTTTCTCCCTTGGTTTGACCCAATTCCACCCATTCCCAACCCCTCTGCTTTGGGATTCATGCTTTTCCTGTTTATTTCCGTGTTTCCTCCCCAAAATTTGGGATCCAGATGCTATTCCCGACTTTCCCTCTGGGATTGCCCTAATTCCACCTAAATTTCCAACACCTCCACTTTGGGATTTCTGCCTTTCTTCCCCAAAATTCGGGATCCAATTTTCCAGCTGGATTGTTCCAATTCCCACCAAATTCCCAGCCCCTCCACTTTGGTATTTCTCCCTTTTATCCCCAAAATTTGGGATCCGATTTTCCAGCTGGATTGCCCCAATTCCACCCGAATTCCCAACCTCTCCACTGCAAGAATTTCGCCGTCCCTCCCGGAATTTCGGGATCCTCCGGGAATTTTGGGATCCTCCCGGAATTTCAGGATCCTCCCAGAATTTCAGGATCCTCCCGGAATTTCAAGATCCTCCCGGAATATTGGGATCCTCCCGAAATTTCGGGACACTTACCTGCAGGTCCAGGGCCCGGGAGGAGAAGGCAGGAATGTGGCAGGACAGGATGGGGCACCAGAACGGAGCTTTGCTCTTCTTGTCCTCGTCGGGACAGAGCCAGCCTGGCTGGTTCTCCTCCCCTGCACAAAAATGGGGAAAAAAATGGGAAAAATGGGAATTCTGGGGTCGCCCTGACCCCCAAACACCTCCTCGGGGTCTCAGCTCCACCGTTTTCTGGGGACTGGGGATACGCCCGGGGCCTTTCTCAGAATGTCACGGTGGCAAGGAGGGAAAAATCCCCAAAAAACAGAAATATGGGGAAAATTCTGTCTCAGTGCTCACTCGCGTCAGGGCTTTTATAAAAAATGGGGATTTAAAAAAACGGGGAAAACCAGAACATCTCAAAACTTTCTGCAGAACCTCCCAAAAACCTTCAGAACCTCCCAAACCTTCTCCAGAACATCCCAAACCTTCTCCACAGCATCCCAAACCTTCTCCAGAACATCCCAAAAACCTTCCTCAGAACATTCCAAACCTTCCCAGAATATCCCAAAAGCCTTCTCCAGAACCTCCTGGACTTTCTCCAAAGCCTCCCAGACCCTCAAAGCCTCCCCGACCTTCTCCAGAACCTTCTCCAGAACCTCTCAGACCTTCTCCAAAGCTTCCCAAACCTTCTCAACCTTCCCCAAAAATTGCCCAACCTTTCCCAAAATCTCCCAAACCACCCCCACCCTTCCTAAGCCCCACTCCCGGTTTTTCCCACCCCACTCCCAGTTTTCTCGCCCCACTCCCAGTTTTTCCCGCCCCGCTCCCAGTTTTTCCCGCCCCGCTCCCGGTTTTCCCGGGACTCACGCAGGCCGAGCTTGGCCAGGTGCAGGCGGTTCACCCACGAGATCTTGCTCAGGGGGCTGGGGGTGATGAACACAACCATCACACTGATGGGCCGCCCCGACCTGCGGGGACAGGGACGTCAGCTCATCCTCATCCTCATCCTCATCCTCATCCTCATCCTCATGCTCATCCTCATCCTCATCCTCATCCTCATCCTCATCCTCATCCTCATCCTCATCCTCATCCTCATCCTCATCCTCATCCTCATCCTCATCCAGGATTCCCAAACTCCAGGAAATCCCAGGATTCATTCCCACATTCCCAAACCCCTGGTCCCACCCACCATTCCCAAATTCCCAAACCCAAGGGCCATTGATTCCCACATTCCCACCCCTGCCCCATTCTCACACTCCCAAACCCAAGAGCCCATGCAGGACTCATTCCCACATTCTCACACTCAAGGGCCATTCCCATATTCCCAAACTCCAGGGCCCATCCGGGATTCCCAAACCCACAGCCATTCCCGCATTCCCAAACCCCAAGGGCCCATTCAGGATTCATTCCCACATTCCCGAACCCCCAGCCATGCCCACATAGCCACATCCATGTCCCATTCCCAAATTCCCAACCCCAAGGACTGTTCATTCTCACATTCCCAACCCCCCCGGCATTCCCACACTCCCAACCCCAAGGACCATTCATCCCGACATTCCCAAACCCCAAGAGCCCATCCAGGATTCATTCCCACATTCCCAAACCCAAGGGCCACTTCCACATTCCAAACCCCCCATTCCCACATTCCCCAACCCAGAGGCCATCCAAGATTCATTCCCACATTCCCAACCCCCCATTCCCACATTCCCAAGCCCAAGGGCCATTCCCACATTCCCAAACTCAGGGCCCATCCATGATTCCCATCCAGAACTCCCAAACTCAGGGCCCGTCCAGGATTCACTCCCACATTCCCAAACCTGATGACCCATACATGATTCCCATCCAGGATTCCCAAACCCAAGGATTCCAGGATTCACTCCCACATTCCTGAACCCAAGGGCCATTCATTCCCACATTCCCAAACCCCTGGTCCCCCCGATTCCCACATTCCCAAACCCAAGGGCCATTCCCACATTCCCACACCCACCACCACTCCCACATTCTCAAACCACCCCCGCCATTCCCACATTCCCAAACCCAATGGTCCATCCAGGATTCCCATCCAGAATTCCCAAATTCAGGGCCCATCCACGATTCATTCCCACATTCCCAAACCCCAGGGCCATTCCCACATTGCCAACCCCCCCCATTCCCACATTCCCAAACCCAATGGCCCATCCAGGATTCATTCCCACATTCCTAAATCCAAGGGCCCTTCCCACATTCCCAAATCCCCCATTCCCAAATTCCCGAACCCAAGGGCCATTCATTCCCACATTCCCAAAACTGCCATTCCCACATTCCAAGCCCCGTCACCATTCCCCCATTCCCAAACTGCCCTTTCCCACATTTCCATTCCCCCATTCCCACATTCCCAAAGGCTCATCCAGGATCCATTCCCACATTCCCAAACCCAAGGGCCATTCATTCCCACATTCCCACACCCCAGGCCCATTCCCACATTCCCAACTCCCCCGTTCCCACGCTCCCATACCCACACCCCATTCCCACATTCCCAAACCCAACAGCCAATCCAGGATTTGCAAATCCATCCATGATTCCCATCCAGGATTCCTGAACCCAAGGGCCCATCCAGGATTCATTCCCACATTCCCAAACCCAATGGCCATTCCCACATTCCCAAATCCCCCCCAATTCCCACATTCCTAAACCCACCACCATTCCCACATTCCCAAACCCCACGCCCCATTCCCACATTCCCAACTCCCCCCAATTCCCACATTCCTAAACCCCCCACCATCCCCACATTGCCACACCCATGCCCCATTCTCATATTCCCAACCCAATGGCGCATCCATGATTCCCATCCAGAATTCCCAAACCCAAGGCCCATCCAGGATTCCCACACCCGCTGCCATTCCCACATTCCCAAACCCAAGAGCCCTTTATTCCCACATTCCCAAACCCCAGGGCCCATCTAGGATTCCCATCCAGGATTCCCAAAATCAGGGCCCATCCACAATTCATTTCCACATTCCCACACCCCAGGGCCCATCCAGGATTCCCAAACCCAACGGCCATTCCCACATTCCCAAACCCCCCATTCCCACATTCCCACACACCGTCACCATTCCCACATTCCCAAACCCCAGGGCTGTTCCCACATTCCCACACCCCCCATTCCCACATTCCCAACCCCATTCCCACACTCCCACACCCCCCATTCCCACATTCCCAAACCCCCATTCCCACATTCCCACACACCGTCACCATTCCCACATTCCCAAACCCCAGGGCTGTTCCCACATTCCCACACACCGTCACCATTCCCACATTCCCAACCCCATTCCCACATTCCCAAACCCCAGGGCTGTTCCCACATTCCCACACCCCCCATTCCCACATTCCCAACCCCATTCCCACATTCCCGGTTCCCGGCGCACTTGTCGGGTTTCCCGGGCAGCAGCAGCCGCAGGCGGCACTTGTTGGCCGAGTGGATCTCCTCCTCCTTGACCTTGACCATCCTCTGCAGCGCCAGGCACCAGTCCTGCGCCACCGCCATGTTCAGGTTCTGCCGGAACGCACCCCGAGTTCACCAAACCCGCCGGGATTCACCCGGAATTCACCCGGAATTGACCAAAACCCCCCGGAATTCACCCGGAATTGACCAAAACCCCCCGGAATTCACCCAGAATTGACCAAAACCCCCCGGAATTCACCCGGAATTGACCAAAACCCCCCGGAATTCACCCAGAATTGACCAAACCCCGCCGGGATTTGCCCCAAAATTGCCCAAACCCAAACCCCACCAGAATTCACCCCACAATTGCCCAAACCCCAACGGAATTCACCCGAAATTGCCCAAACCCGCCGGAATTCACCCCGGAATTCACCCAGAATTGCCCAAACCCCGCTAGAATTCGCCCCAAAATTACCCAAACCCCACTGGAATGCACCCAGAACTGCCCAAACCCACCGGGATTCACCCTGGAATTCCCACCGGAATTCACCCCCAAGTTACCCAAACTCCACCGGGATTTGCCCCAAAATTACCGAAGCCCCAAAACAGCCCAAACCCCAAAATTGCCCAAATCCCTGAACTGCCCAAACCCCACCGGAATTCATCCCAAAATTGCCCAAACCCCACCAGAATCCACCCCAGAATTCCTGCCGGAATTCACCCAAAATTGCCCAAACCCCGCAGGAATTCACCCAAAATTGCCCAAACCCCGCTGGAATTCACCCAAAATTGCCCAAACCCCGCTGGAATTCACCCAAAATTGCCCAAACCCTGCTGGAATTCACCCAAAATTGCCCAAACCCCGCAGGAATTCACCCAAAATTGCCCAAACCCCGCTGGAATTCACCCAAAACTGCCCAAACCCCGCAGGAATTCCTCCCAAAATTGCCCAAACCCCGCAGGAATTCCTCCCAAAATTGCCCAAACCCCGCTGGAATTCACCCAAAATTGCCCAAACCCTGCTGGAATTCACCCAAAATTGCCCAAACCCTGCTGGAATTCACCCAAAATTGCCCAAACCCCACTGGAATTCGCCCCGAAATTACCCAAGCCACAAAATTGCCCAAACCCCACCAGAATTTGCCCCAAAATTGCCCAAACCCCAAATCACCCAAACCCCGCCGTTCTGGGCAGTTTTTGGGGAATTCGGGCCATTCCGGAAGGTTCCGTGCTCTGACCTGGTAGGTGCCGTGCAGAGTGCTGACGAGCAGAGTGATCTGCTCCACCACCGCCAGGTCCTTCTGCAGCTCCTGCAGCTCCTGGAACAGCCGCGGCGGGCCCAGGTACACCTTGTCTTTGGGGAAAAATTGGGGTTTGGGAATTCTTTGGGGGAAAATGGCGATTTAGGGAGTCCTGCAAGGGCCCAGGTACACCTTGTCTTTGGGGAAAAATTGGGGTTTGGGATTCTTTGGGGGGAAAATGGGGATTTGGGGGATCCTGCAAGGGCCCAGGTACACCTTGTCTGGTTGGCGGGAAAAAGGGGGATTTAGGGGATCTCACTAGGGCCCAGGTACACCTTGTCTTTGGGGGAAGAATGGGGATTTAGGGGATCCTTTGGGGGGATCCATGGGATGGGGAAGGTTCTGGGGTGGAGCCCGACCCATGAGACAACAGCGCCACAGACGGCCCTGGGTGCCCATGAACACCACCAAGGATGGGGACTGCAGCACCTCCCAAATCCCCCAAATCCCTCAAATCCCCCCAATCCCACCCCAGAGACCCCAATCCCACCAGGAACAAGGCCCCAAGTGCCATATCCATGACTCCATCACCTCCCAGAGCAGTGCAATCCCCTAAACCCCCCAAATCCTGGGAAAATGCCCCCCAAAACCTGGGAATAATCCCCAAATCCTGGGAATAATCCCCCAAATTCCCCCCAAACCCCAGGAAAAACACCCAAAATCCCCGAAATCCCAGGAAACACCCCCCAAATCCCAGGAATAATCCCCCAAACCCCAGGAATAAACCCCTCAAATCCTGGGGATAACCCCCCAAGCCTGGGAAAGAGCTCCCCCAAACCCCACCCCAAACCCCCCAGTCCTGGGAAAACCCCCCCAAATCCTGGGAAACTTCCCCCCAAATTCCCAAAATCCTCGGACAACCTGCCAAACCCCATGAAATCCCCCCTCAACCCCCACCCCAGCCCCCCCAGCCCCTCCCCAAATCCCCCAACTCACTGTGTGCGGCCGGGCCGTGCCTGCGACCCCCTCCGGGCACCGTCCCCATCACAGCCGCGCCATCCTTGTCCCTGTCCCTGTCCCTGTCCCTGTCCCTGTCCCCGGGGCCGTCCTGCCCCACCTCCACCACGTGCACCTGCGGCAGCGCCGAGCTCCACTTGAGAGCATACTTGGGGCCCAGCGGCACCAGGCTGCTCAGCTCCGCCGCGCCCCTGGGAGAGGGAAAAGGAAAAATTCCGGAGTCTGGGGAGAGCCACGAGAGTTTACACTGAAATCACTGTGCTTTTGTACTGAAAATGCTGTTTTTAAAAAAAAAAAAACAGTGTTTCAGCCTAAAAAAATCCCATTTTCCCCTAAAAAACACCGTGGTTTTATCCTGAAAATGCTGCGGTTTTATCCTGAAAATGCTGTGGTTTTATCCTGAAAATGCCGCGGTTTTATCCTGAAAATGTTGTGGTTTTATCCTAAAAAACGCTGTGGTTTTACCCCTAAAAAAACCCATTTTTTAAAAAAACAACACCCTGTGCTTTATCCTAAAAAACGCTGGGGTTTTATCCTGGAAACACTGTGGTTTGACCCTAAAAAAGGCTGTTTTTCCAAAAAAAACCCCCATGTATTTTGTCCTAAAAAAAACACATTTCCCCCCTAAAAACACTGTGGTTTCACCCTAAAAATGCTGTGCTTTTATCCTATAAACGCCGTTTTAAAAAAAAAATCCCTGTGTTTTGTCCTAAAAAAATCCCATTTTCCCTCAAAAAACACTGTGGTTTTATGCTGAAAACACTGGGGTTTTATCATAAAAACGCTGTTTTTCCAAAAAAAAACGCCCCAGTGTTTTATCCTTAAAAAAATCCCATTTTCCCACTAAAAAACGCTGGGGTTTTATCCTAAAAAACGCTGTTTTTCCGACAAAAAAGCCCCGTGTTTTACCCTAAAAAATCCCATTTTTCCCGAAAAAAACCCCCATTTTACCCCCTAACAAACACTGTGGTTTCATCCTAAAAAATATCCAAATAAAACCCCCTGTGTTTTATCCTAAAAAATCCCATTTTCCTCCTAAAAAATGCTGGCGTTTTACCCTAAAAAGGCTGTGTTTTTATGCCGAAAACGCTGTGTTTTTACCTTGAAACCACTGGGGTTTTATCCTGAAAACACTGGGGTTTTATCCTAAAAAACGCTGGTTTTCCGACAAAAAAGCCCCATGTTTTACCCTAAAAAATCTCATTTTTCCCTAAAAAATCCCATTTTACCCCTAAAAAATGCTGTGGTTTTAACCTGAAAAATGCCATGTTTATCCAAAGAAACCCCTGTGTTTTACCCTAAAAAAAGCCATGTTTTCACCTAAAAAATGCTGCGTTTTCACCTAAAAAAATCCTATTTCCCCCCTAAAAAATGCTGTGGTTTTACCCTAAAAAACGCCGTTTTTCTGAAAAAAAAACCCTGTGTTTTATCCTAAAAAAATCCCATTTTCTGCCTAACAAACACTGTGGTTTCATCCTAAAAAACACTGTGGATTTATCCTAAGAAATATCCAAATAAAACCCCCTGTGTTTTATCTTTAAAAAATCCTATTTTCCCCCTAAAATATGCTGGGGTTTTACCCTAAAAACGCTGCGTTTTTACGCTGAAAACGCTGTGGTTTTATTCTGAAAACACGGTGGTTTTACCCTGAAAACGTTGTGTTTTTACCCGGAAATCACTGGGGTTTTATCCTGAAAATGCTGGGGGTTTATCCTGAAAATCACTTTTTCAAAAAAAACCCCGTGTTTTACCCTAAAAAACACTGTGGTTTTATCCCTAAAAAATGCCGCTTTAAAAAAAAACAACACCCTGCGTTTTATCCTAAAAAACACTGGGGTTTTATCCTGAAAACACCGTGGTTTTACCCTTAAAAAACACTGTTTTTCCAGAAAACAACCCTGTGTGTTTTATCCTAAAAAAATCCCATTTCCCCCCTAAAAACACTGTGGTTTCACCCTAAAAATGCTGTGCTTTTATCCTAAAAATGCCATTTTCAAAAAAAATCCCTGTGTTTTGTCCTAAAAAAATCCCATTTTCCCCCAGAAAACACTGGGGTTTTATGCTGAAAACACTGTGGTTTTACCCTAAAAACACTGTTTTTAAAAAAAAACCTGTGTTTTACTCTAAAAAAACCCTGGGGTTTTATCGTGAAAAACACCATTTCTCCAAAAGAAAACCCACTGTTTTACCCTAAAAAACGCTGTGGTTTTATCCTAAAAAGAACTGTGGTTTTAGCATTAAAAAGGCTGGGTTTTCACCTAAAAAATGCCGTGTTTTTCGGAAAAAAACCCCCTGTGTGTTACCCTAAAAAAACACCATGTTTTACCCTAAAAAAATCCCATGCTTTCCCCGAAAAAAACCCTGAAGTTTGCCCAAAAAAGCCCCACCTTTTTCCCCTACAAAACACCACATTTTCACCTTAAAGATGCCTTCATTTTCCCCTAAAAAAGCCCCAAATGTGTGTGGGGCCGTGGGCACAGCCCACCCCAAACCCCACACCCCACACCCCAAACCCCAAACCCAAACCCAAACCCAAGCCCACACTTACCCTGCGGGCACCGGCCTGGAAAAAATGAAATGCAGAACTTTAGTTGGATTTGGGGCAATTTTGGGATTTTCACACCCCGTGGGGTCAGAGTTGGCCCAGCCTGCCCCGGTCCCAGAGCAAATCCCAAATCCCAAAGGTCTGGGGCCAAGAAACCCCAAAGCCACCCCGAGCTCCTCAGTGGGATTCGCCCAAACCCCAAATCCAATGGATTCCCCCAAATCCCAAACCCCAAATCCCAAACCCCAAATCCAACTGGATTCCCCGAAACCCTAAATCCAATGGGATTCCCCCAAACTCAATGGGATTTCCCGAAACTCAATGGGATTTCCTGAAACTCAATGGGATTCCCCCAAACCCCAAACTCAATGGGATTCCCCAAACTCTAAACTGAATGGGATCCACTAAACTCTATGGGATTCCCCCAAATCCCAAACGCCAAACTCAATCGATTCCCCCAAACCCAAATTCAACAGGATTCCCCCAAACCCAATGGGATTCCCCCAAACCCCAAACCCCAAATTCAATGAGATTCCCCCAAACTCAATGGGATTCCTCCAAATTCAATCGGATTCCTCCAAACTCAATGGATTACCTCAAACCCCAAACTCAATTGATTCCCCCAAACCTCAATCTCAAATGGGATGTCCCAAACTCAATGGATTACCCCAAACACCAAACTCAATGGGATTCCCCCAAACCCAAAATCCAATGGGATCCCCTAAACCGAATGGGATTCCCCAAAACTCAATGGGATCCCCCCAAACCCCAAATCTGATGGGATTCCCTCAACCCCAATGGGATTCCCCCAAATCCAGTGGGATTCCCCCAAAACCCAACTCCATGGGATTCCCCCAAACTCAATGGGATTTCCCCAAATCCCAAACCCCAAACTCAATGGATTCCTCCAAACCCCAAACTCCATGGATTCCCCCAAATCCCAAATCCAATGGGACTCCCCAAACCCCAAACCCAATGGGATTCCCCCAAACTCAGTGGGATCCCCCAAACCCCAAATCCCAAATCCAATGGGATTCCCCCAAACCCCAAACCCAATGGGATTCCCCCAAACTGCAATCTCAGTGGGATCCCCCAAAACCCAAACTCAGCGGGATTCCCCCAAATCCCAAATCCGATGGATTCCCTCAACCCCAACGGGATTCCCCCAAACTCAGTGGGATCCCCCAAACCCCAAATCCAATGGGATTCCTCCAAATCCCAAAGCCCAAACCCAAGAGGATCCCCCCAAACCCAACGTCTCCGTCCCTCCCCAAGCCCCTCCCCCCCGGTTCCGGTGCTGCGCTCCGGGCTGGGCAGGGTTTGGGGCTGGGGACTGACCGGAAGTTGACGTTGGCGCACACCAGGAGGTCATTGAGCAGGAACAGCTTCCGCTCCTTGGACTTGAGCAGCTGTCCCCGGTCCCCGTACACCGTCTCGGTCAGCGTCTCGCACAGCAGCAGCTGCCGCTGGCCCGAGCTCAGCAGCTGCGGGACAGCCCCGGTCACAAACCTGCTCCAGGACATCCCAGAAACCTCCAGAATATCCCAACGCCTTCTCCAGAATATCCTAAAACCATATCCAGAACATCCCAGAAACCTCCTCCAGAATAGCCCAAAAACCTCCTCCGGAACATCCCAAAAACTTTCTCTGAAAGGTTCGCCAAAATTTCTCCAGAACATTCCAAAACCTTCTCTAGAACACCCCAAACCTTCTACAGAATATCCCAAAATTCTCCTCCAGAATGTCCCAAAAACCTTCTCCAAAACCTTCTCCAAACCTTCACCAGAACATCCTCAAAGCTTCTCCAAAACTACTCCAGAACCTCCTAAAAACCTCTGAAAGCTCCCAAACCTTCTCTAGAACATCCCAAAACCCTTCTCCAGAACATCCCAAAAACCTTCTCCAGAACATCCCAAAACCCTTCTCCAGAACATCCCAAAAACCTTCTCCAGAATATCCCAAACCTTTTCTAGAACATCCCCAAAAACTTCTCCAAAAGCTAAAAAAAAAAATACTCTCCATAGCATCCCAAACCTTCTCCAGAACAACCCAGAACCTTCGCCAAATTATCCAAACCCCCCCCTCCAGAGTATCCCAAAAACCTTCTCCAGCAGCTCCCAAACCATCCCCAGCACAAGTCCCACTGCCCCGGTCCCCATACACCGTCTCGGTCAGCGTCTCGCACAGCAGCAGCTGCCGCTGGCCCGAGCTCAGCAGCTGCGGGACAGCCCCGGTCACAAACCTGCTCCAGGACATCCCAGAAACTTCTCCAGAATATCCCGAAAACCTTCTCCAAACCTTCTCCAGAGCTTTTTTTTTAAAAAAAAAAAAAACCTTCCAGAATATCCCAAACACCTCCTCCAGAACCTCGCAAAAACCTTCTCCAGAACTTCTCCAGAACCTCCAGAAAACCTTATCTGAAAGCTCCCCAAACCTTCACTGGGACATCCCAGAACCTTCCAAAAACCTTCTCCAGACTATCCCATAAACCTCCTCCAGAACATTTAAAAAACCTCCTCCAGAACATTTAAAAAACCTCCTCCAGAACATCTTAAACCATCTCCAGAACATTCCAGAACCTTCTCCAGAACATCCCAACCCTTCTCCCGAACAATCCAAAGCCTTCTGCAGAATATCCAAAAAACCTTCTCCAGAATATCCTAAAACCTTCTCCAGAATATCCTAAAACCTTCTCCCAAAACTTCTCCAGAACCTCTGAAAAATCTTCTCCAGAAGCTCTCCAAACCTCCTCCAGAACATCCCAAAAACCTTCTCCAGACCCCACCCAGCAGCTCCTTAGGGAGGAGTTCCCCCATGGCCACCCCAAGGCTTGGTTTGGATCCTTTGGGGCAAACAGACCCCAAAACCCCGAGGGGGACAGCAAACCCCAAACCCAAACCTGCGGCTCCCCGTCCCACTGAGGAGGAGCAGGAGGAGGAGGAGGAGAAGGAGGATGAGAAGGGTGAGGATGAGGAGAAGGAGGATGAAGAGGAGGAGGAAGATGAAGATAAGGATGAGGAGGAGAAGGATGAGGGTGAGAAAGATGAGGATGAGGGTGAGGAGGAGAAGGGTGAGGATGAAGAGGGGGAGGAGGAGGAGGATAAAGGAGGAGGACATGGAGGACGGTGAGGATGATGAGGATGAGGATGAGAAGGAGGAGGACAAGGATGAGGAGGAGGGTGAGGATGAGGAAGAGGAGGAGGACAAGGATGAAGAGGATGAGAAGGATGAGGATGAAGAGGGGGAGGATGAGGAAGACGAGGATGACGACGAGGATGAGGATGAGGATGAGGATGAGGATGAGGATGAGAAGGGTGAGGAGGAGGATGAGGAGGAGGAAGACAAGGATGAGGATGAGGATGAGGAGGAGGATGAGGATGAGAACGGTGAGGGTGATGAGGAAGAGGATGAGGAAGAGAAGGACGAGAAGGGTGAGGAGGAGGATGAGGAGGATGAGAAGGAGAAGGAGTGTGAGGATGAGGAGGAGGAGGATGAAAAGGGTGAGGAGGAGGTGGAGGACAAGGATGAGAAGGATGAGGATGAGGAGGAGGACAAGGATGAAGAGGAAGATGAGAAGGGTGAGGATGAAGAGGGGGAGGAGGTGGTGGAGGAAGATGAGGATGAGGAGGAGAAAGAGAATGATGAGGATGAGGTAGGTGAAGATGAGGATGAGGAGGACAACGATGAGGACAAGGAGGCCGAGGATGAGGACAACGACGAAGATGATGAGGAGGACAATGATGAAGATGATGATGAAGACAATGATGATGACGATGAAGATGATGATGAAGAGGAAGGCCCCACCTTGCTGAGGCTGCTCCTGTCGCGCACGCTGCGGCTGAGCTGCTCCATCTCGGCCACCTGCTCGGCCACACGCTTCTGCTCGTTGAGCCGCTCGGCCAGCGACTCCAGCTCGGTCAGCGCCAGCTGCAGCGCCAGCCGGTCAGCATGGCCCCGGGGAGTGTGCTTCAGCATGTCCTGAACGGGAAAACCGGGAATAAAAACCGGGAATAAACACCGGGAATGGCACAGCCGGTCAGCGTGGCCCCGGGGAGTGTGCTTCAGCATGTCCTGAACAGGAAAAACGGGAATAAAAACCGGGAATAAACACCGGGAATGGGAATAAAAACCGGGAATAAACACCGGGAATGGCACAGCCGGTCAGCATGGCCCCGGGGAGTGTGCTTCAGCATGTCCTGGGGAGGGGAAAACGGGAATAAAAACCGGGAATAAACACCGGGAATGGGAATAAAAACCGGGAATAAACACCGGGAATGGGAATAAAAACCGGGAATAAACACCGGGAATGGGAATAAAAACCAGGAATGGCACAGCTGGTCCACATGGCCCCGGGGAGTGTGCTTCAGTATGTCCTGGGAAAAATGGGAATAAACACTGGGAATGGGAATGGGAATAAAAACCCATTGGTTAGGATGGATCCTTAAATACAACCACAGTGCCGACCCCAAAACATGTCTATAAAAAACCCCAAACCCCAAAATTCAGGATCAGGAATTCCTGGATGTACCTGGAGGAGAACTGGGAGAACTGAGGAGATCTGGAGCAATTTTGGGATCTCCAAAATCAAAGTTTAGGAAGGATCCAAAAACACAACCCCAAAACGTGTCCCAAACCCCAAACCCCAAAATTGGGGACCGGGACCCCCCGGCCGTACCTGGAGGAGAATTTCCAAAGCTGAGGGAATTGGGAGCAATTTTGGGATCTCCAAAATCAAAAATCATCTTTGGGATGGAGCCAAAGACACAGCCACAGTGCCAACCCCAAAACGTGTCCCATGAAAAACCCCAAACCCCAAACCCCAAATTCAGGACCAGGACCCCCCGGCTGTACCTGGAGCAGGAGGATGAACTGAGGGAACCTCTGGATTGGCTTCACCATCAGCCCATAGAGAGTGACGCGGTCAGCGCTCGCCATCTGCCGCTTCTGCAGGGAGAAACCGGGATTTGGGGAAAATGGGAAAAACGGGGATTTTGGGGAAAATAGGGATTTTGGGGAAAATGGGAAAAATGGGGATTTTGGGGAAAATTGGGATTTCGGGGAAAATGAGGAAAATAGGGATTTTGGGGAAAATAGGGATTTCGGGGAAAATGGGGATTTTGGGGAAAATGGGGAAAATGGGGATTTTAGGGAAAATGGGGAAAATGGGAAAAGGGGAGCTGTGGGGCCATCTGCTCCTTCTGGAGGAAATGGGGGAAAAAATGGGGATTTTGGGGAAAATGGGGATTTGGGGAAAAATAGGGATTTTGGGGAAAAGGAGATTTGGGGAAAAATGGGGATTTGGGGAAAATGGGGGTTTGGGGGAAAGGGGAGCTGTGGGGCCATCTGCTGCTTCTGGAGGAAATGGGGGGGAAACGGGGATCTTGGGAAAACGGGAGAAATGGGATTTTGGGAAAATGGGAAAAATGGGGATTTTGGGGAAAATGGAATTTTGGGGAAAATGGGGAAAACGGGGACTTTGGGGAAAATGGGATTTTTGGGAAAAGTGGAGCACTGGGGCCATCTGCTGCTTCTGGGGGAAATGGGGGAAAACAGGGAATTTGTGGAAAATGGGGAAAATGGGGATTTTGGGGAAAATAGGGATTTGGGGAAAAATAGGGATTTTGGGAAAAGGAGAGCACTGGGGCCATCTGCTGTTTCTAGGGGAAATGGGAGGAAAATGGGAATTTTGGAGGGAAAAATGGGAATTTTGGGAAAAAGGGGGTTTTTTTTTTGAAAACTGGAGCACTGGGGCCATCTGCTGTTTCTGGGAAAAAACAGGGAAAAAAGGATTTTTGGGAAAAAAAGGGGATTTTGGGAAAAAGGGTTTTACTTGGGAAAAGTGGAACAGTGGAGCCATCTGCTGCTCCTAGGGGAAAACAGGGGGAAAAAGGGATTTTCAGGAAAAAGGGGATTTTGGGGAAAAGGAGATTTTGGGAAAAAAGGGATTTTTCAGAAAAGGAGATTTTCTGGGAAAACGTGATTTTTGGGAAGAGGAGATTTTCGGAAAAAGGGGATTTTTGGGACAAGAAAATTTTCGGGAAAAGGGGGATTTTTGGGAATAGGAGATTTTCGGGAAAAGGGGATTTTTGGGAAGAGGCAATTTTGCGAAAAAGGGGATTTCTGAAAAGAGGAGATTTTGGGAAAAAAGGGATTTTTGGGAAAAGGAGATTTCGGGAAAAAAGGGTTTTTTTGGGGAAAGCTGACCTTGAGGAAGTCGAGGAAGGCAGGCTTGGTCAGACACGCCCTCCGCAGCAGAGCCATGGCCGCCGAGAAGTTATTGACATAGTCTGAGTACACATCGAGCACCATCGACTTGGAGAACTGGGAAAGAGCGGGAAATCCCAAAAATGGGGCGGGGAATCCCAGAAATGGGGCGGGGAATCCCAGAAATGGGGCCATTCACAATTTCTGATGGGATTTGGAGGTGGTTCCCAATTCCTCATGGAATCCCAGGAATGGTTTGGAGGTAATTCCCAGTTCCTGATGGGATTTGGAGATGATTCCCAAATTGTCATGAGATCCCAGAGAGGTTTGGAGGTAACTCCCAAATTTTCATGGAATCCCAGAAATGGTTTGGAGGCAATTCCCAATTTCTGATGGGATTTGGAGCCGATTCCCAACTCCTGACAGGATTTGGAGGCCATTCCCAATTTCCCATGAGATCCTATAGAGGATTTGGAGCTGATGCCCAATTCGAGGCCATTCCCAGTTCCTAATGGGATTTGGAGCCCATTCCCAATTCCTGATGGGATTTGGAGGCCATTCCCTATTTCCCATGAGATCCCAGGGGAGGTTTGGAGCCAATTCCCAATTTCTAACCCCAGGAAAAGTTTGGAGCCCATTCCCAATTCCCAGTCCCATTCCTGGGAAGGCCTGCAGCCCATTCCCAATTCCCAATTTCTGACGTCAGGGGAGGTTTGGAGCCCATTCCCAATCTGAGTCCACTCCCAACTCCCGATCCCATTCCCAGGGAAGGTTTGGAGCCCACTCCCAATTCCCAGTTTCCAATCCCATCCCAGGGAAGGTTTGGACCCCATTCCCAATTTCCAACTCCCGATCCCATTCCAGGGAAGGTCTGAAGCCCATTCCCAATTCCCAATTTCTAACCCCCATGAAGGTCTGGAGCCCATTCCCAATTCCCAGTCCCATTCCCGTGAAGATCTGGACCCCACTCCCCATTCCCCAGGGAATGTCCCGATCCCATTCCCATGAAGGTTTGGACCCCACTCCCAATTCCATTCCCGTGAAGCTCTGGACCCCACTCCCAATTCCTAGTCCCATTCCTGTGAAGCTCTGGAGCCCATTCCCAATTCCCAATCCCATTCCAGGGAAGGTCTGGAGCCCATTCCCAATCTGAGCTCACTCCCAATTCCCCAACCCATTCCAGGAAGGTTTGGACCCCACTCCCAATTCCCAATCCCATTCCCGTGAAGCTCTGGACCCCACCCCCCACTCCCCACCGAATTCCCTATCCCATTCCCGTTTCTTTCCCGCCCCCTCCCCTTACTGAGGCCACGAAGAGGTCGCCGATGGTCTCGGCCGAGTCCCACTCGGCCACGCGCGAGGCCAGGGCGATGTGGAACATGGAGTGGCACTGCAGGATCTCCTTCAGGCGGAAGAACACCACGCGGCACTTGCGCACGCTCAGCACCTTCGGCTCCAGCTCCAGCAGCGGCTTCCGGTAGTCCTGCGGGACCGACGGGATTGAGGGAAACGGGGCGCGAATTCCCGGGAAAGGGGGACCCAAATTCCTGGGAAAGGAGGCCCTGAATTCCCGGAAAAAATGGTCCCAAATTCCCAGGAAAGGAGGCCCCAAAATCCCGAGAAAAGAGGTCCTGAATTCCTGGGAAAGGAGGTCTCCAATTGCCAGGAAAGGAGGGCCTGAATTCCAGGGAAAGGAGGGCCCAAAATCCCGAGAAAATAGGTCCCCAACTCCCAAGAAAGGGGGTCTGAATTCCCAAGAAAAACGGTCCTGAATTCCCGGGAAATGGGGCCCACGTTCCTGGGAAAGGGGGCCCCAAATCCCGAGAAAAGAGGTCCCAAATTCCCAGGAAAGGAGGTCTGAATTCCTGGGAAACGGGGCCCAAAGTGCCAGGAAAGGAGGGCCCAATATCCTAGAAAAAAAGGTCCTAAATTCCCTGGAAAAATGGTCCCGAATTGCTGGGAAAGGAGGTCCCGAATTCCCAGGAAAAGAGGTCTCAAATTCCCAAGAAACCAGGTCCTGAATTTCTGGGAAAGGAAGTCTGAACTCCCAGGAAAAAGGGTCCTGAATTCCCAGGAAATGGGGTCCAAAGTTGTCGGGAAAGGGGGCCCAAAATCCTGAGAAAAGAGGTCCCAAATTCCCAGGAAAGGAAGTCCTGAATTCCTGGGAAAGGAAGTCCCAAATTCCCGGGAAACCAGGTCACACATTCCCAAGACGAGAGGTCTGAATTGCTGGGAAAGGAAGTCCTAAATTCCCAGGAAAGGAGGACCCAAAATCCAGAGAAAAGAAGTCCTGAATTCCTGGGAAAGGAGGTCTCGAATTGCCGGGAAAGGAGGGCCTGAATTCCAGGGAAAGGAGGGCCCAAAATCCCGAGAAAATAGGTCCCGAATTCCTGGGAAAGGAGGTCTGAATTCCCAGGAAAGAGGTCCCAAAATCCCAAAAAAAAAAGATCCCGAATTCCCAAGAAAAGAGGCCCCGAATCCCCAGGAAAGGAGGTCACAAATTCCCAGGAAAGGAGATCTGTATTTCCAAAAAAGGGGATCCCAAATTCCCAGGAAAAGAGGTCCCAAATTCTGGGAAAAAAGGTCCTGAATTCCTGGGAAACGGGGTCCTGATTTCCCAGGGAAGGAGGTCCCAAATTCCCAGGAAAAAAGGTCCTGAATTCCTTGGAAAAGAGGTCTCGAATGCCCAGGAAAGGAGGCCCCAAGATACCGAGAAAAGAGGTCCTGACTTCCCAGGAAAAATGGTCTCGAATTCCCGGGAAAGGAGGTCTGAATTCCTGGGAAAGGGGGCCCAAAGTGCCAGGAAAGGAGGGCCCGAATTTCTAGGGAAGGAGGTCCTGAATTCCTGGGAAAAGAGGTCCCAAATTCCCAGGAAAAAAGGTCCCAAATACCAAAAAAAGGGGATCCCAAATGACCAGGAAAGGAGGTCCCAAATTCCTGGGAAAGGAAGTTCTGAATTCCCAGGAAAAAAGGTCCTGAATTCCTGGGAAAGGGGGTCCCAAATTCCCAGGAAAGAAGGTCCTGAATTCCAAACAAAGGAGGTCCTGAATTCCCAGGAAAGCGATCTGGAATCTCCAGGAAAGGAGCTCCTGCATTCCCGAATTCCTGAATTCTCCAATTCCCAAATTCTCGAATTCCCGCGTTCCCACACTGCACACCTGCAGGATGCGCTTCAGGGAATCGACGTAGCTGCGCTCGCTCTGAACGATGGAGCCCAAGATGTGCCTGCGGACAACCTGCGGGAACCAGAACGGAAACCCCAGCAAATAACAGTGATCCCAGGATCCCAGAAACCCCAAATCCCCGCAGATCGGGGGCTCTGTGTGGGGTCACCCCGATCCCATAAACCCCTTAACCCCGGGAAATCAGGGACAGTGTGTGGGGTCAGCCCCGATCCCAGAAATCCCAAATCCCGGGAAATGCAGGCACATACTGCGGGGTCAGCCCCGATCCCAGAAATCCCAAATCCTGGGAAATCAGGGACAGTGTGTGGGGTCAGCTCTGATCCCAGAAATCCCAAATCCTGGGAAATGCAGGCACATACTGTGGGGTCACCCCGATCCCAGAAATCCCAAATCCTGGGAAATCAGGGACAGTGTGTGGGGTCAGCCCTGATCCCAGAAACCCCAAATCCCGGGAAATCAGGGACAGTGTGTGGGGTCAGCCCCGATCCCATACACCCCAAATCCTGGGAAATCAGGGACAAGACTGTGGGGTCAGCCCCGATCCCAGAAATCCCAAATCCCGGGAAATGCAGGCACATACTGTGGGGTCAGCCCCGATCCCATAAACCCCAAATCCCGGGAAATGCAGGCACATACTGTGGGGTCAGCCCCGATCCCATAAACCCCAAATCCCGGGAAATCAGGGACAGACTGTGGGGTCAGCCCTGAGACAAGAAACCCCAAATCCTGGGAAATCAGGGACAATGTGTGGGGCTGGCCCTAATCCCAGAAACCCCAAATTCCAGCGTCAGCCCCGATCCCAGAAACGCCAAATTCTGGGAAATGCAGGCACAGACTGTGGGGTCAGCCCTGATCCCATAAATCCCAAATCCCAGGGTCAGCCCCATCCCATCAGTCCCAAATCCCGGGAAATGCAGGCACAGACTGTGGGTTCAGCCCCGATCCCATAAACGCCAAACCCCAGGAAATCAGGGACACTGTGGGCTCAGCCCCCATCCCACAGACCCCAAACCCCAGGAAATCAGGGACACTGTGGGCTCAGCCCCCACCCCACAGACCCCAATCCCCGGTACGAAGGGGAAGCAGCCCCGGCCCCGCCGGAAGCGCTGACATGGCAGAACCGCTTGTGCTGACTCAGCTTTTCCCTCCTCGCTCAGTCACGGGACCGGGGGAGCCACAACTGCCCCGGAACCCCAAACCCCTGGGAAATCCCAACCCTAAATCTCTGGGAAACGCCGAGCCCAAACCCCAGAATCCCTGACCCCAAACAAATCCCAAACCCCAAACCCCGGAAACCCTGACACCAAACCCCATAAATCCCTGACCCCAAACCCCACAAACCGCACTCCCAAACCCCAGAAATACCAAACCCCAAAGCCCAGAATTGTCGACCCCAAAGCCCAGAAATCCCCAACCCAAAGTCCAGAAATCCCTGAACCCAAACCCCAGAATCCCTGACCCCAAATCCCTGGAAATCCCCAATCCCAAATCTCTGGCAATCCCAAACCCCAGAAATCCCCAACCCAAACCCCAGAAACCCCTACCCCAAAGTCCAGAAACCCCAATCCCAAACCCAGGAATCCCTGACCCCAAACCCCAGAAATCCCCAAACCCCAATCCCCAGAAACCCTGACCCAAAACCCCAGAAACCCCGATCCCAAAACCTCGGAAATCCCCAACCCAAATCCCCAGAAAACCCCGACACCAAACCCTGGGAATCCCAAATCCCAAACCCCAGAAACCCCAACCCCACAATCCTGGAAATCCCCAACGCCAAACCCCAGAAACCCCCAAATCCCAGTAGGCCCTGACCACAAACCCCGGAAATCCCGTAAATCCCAAACCCTGTAAATCCCAAACCCCAAGACCCAGAAACCCCAATCCCAAATCCCAGAATCCCCAGTCCCAAACCCCATAAACCCCAATCCCAAGCCCGAGAAATCCCTGAACCCAAATCTCTGGGAATCTCCGACCCCAAAGCCCGGAAACCCCAACACTAAACCCCAGAAACCCCGCTCCCAAACCCCAGAATTTCTTGACCCCAAATCCCAGAAATCCCCGAACAGCATAAATCCTCAACCCCAAACCACGGAAATCCCCAATCCCAAATCCCTGGGAAACCCCAATCTCAAGTCCGTGGGAAGCCCCAATCCCAAACCCCACAAACCCCAATCCCAAACCCCACAAACCCCAACACCAAACCCTGTAAATCCTGGACCCCAAACCCCAGCAATCCCTAAACCCCAGAAATCCCCAACCCCAAACCGTGGAATCCCCAGTTCCAAACCCCAGTAATCCCCGAGCCCAAACCTCGTCAATCCCAAACCACAATCCCAAACCCCGCAGGGCACACCTGCTGCGGGCTCAGCCCGTCGGGCATGGGGCCGAGCTCGGGCGGAGGATGTTTGGTGTCCGACACTGTCACCTCCAGGAACCCCGGGGCATCCTCCTCCTCCGAGTCCCCTGTGCCACAGAAACCCCAAATACACAAAAAATCCCGAATCTGCAAAACCCCCAAATCCGCAAAAAACCCAAATCCGCAAAAAACCCAAATCCGCAAAAACCCCAAATCCGCAAAACCCCCAAATCCGCAAAAACCCGTAACTCCACAAAAAATCCTGAATTCTACAAAAACCCACAATTATGCAAAAAACCCCATTTCTGTGGAAATAAAACCCCAAATTCTGCAAAAACCCGTAACTGCAGAAAAAATCCTGAATTACGCAAAAAAACCACAATTCCGCAAAAAACCCCAATTCTGTGAAAAAACCCCAAATGGTGCAAAAAAACCCCAATTCTGCCAAAAACCCCTGAATTCTGCAAAAATCCCGAATTCTGAAAAAAAATCCTGAATTCTGCAAAAAAACGCATGAATTCCACAGAGAAAACATGAGTTCTGCAAGAAAACCCTGAATTCCGCAAAAATCCCAAATTCCGCAAAGAAACCCCGAATTCCTCAAAAAAAACCCAAATTCCACAAAAAAACCCTCATGAATTCTGCAAAAAAACTCCAAATTCTGAAAAGAAAAAAAAAATTCCGAATTCCACCAAAAACCCCAAATTCCACAAAAATCCTGAATGCCATGAAGAAACCCTGAATTCCGCAAAAAAACCCAAATTCCACAATTCAGAGTGGGAAAACAGTGTGAAAATGGGAAAAGCAGAGGAAAATGGGAAAAGGCGTGGGAAATGGGAAAAGGGCGGGAAATGGGAAAAGAGCAGGAAACGGGAAAAGGAGCGGGAAATGGGAAAAAGGAGCAGGAAATGGGAAAAAGAGAGGGAAATGGGAAAAAGGAGCAGGAAACGGGAAAAGAGTGGGAAATGGGAAAAGGAGTGGGAAACGGAAAAAGAGCACGAAACAGGAAAAGAGCAGGAAACGGGAAAAGGGGTGGGAAATGGAAAAAGAGCGGGAAACGGGAGAAAGAGTGAGAAATGGGGAAAAGAGCGGGAAACGGAAAAAGGAGTGGGAAAGCAGCGGGAAATGGGAAAAGGAGCAGAAAAGCAGGAAAAGGAACTCTGGAAAAGCAGGACAAGCAGGAAAAGGAGAAAAAGCAGGAATAGGAGCCATGGAAAAGCAGGAAAAGCAGAGGGAAAGCAGTGAAAGCAGAACAAGCAGGACAAGCAGGGAAAGGAGCTGCGGAAAAGCAGTGGAAAAGCAGGAAAGCAGGACAAGGAACTGTGCAAAAGCAGGAAAAGGAGCCATGAAAAAGCAGGCAAAGAAATCCTGGGAAAGCAGGCAAAGAAATCCTGGGAAAGCAGGAACAGCAGCGATCCCTTACCCGAGGAGGAGGAGGCCGAGGGCAGCTCGGGGTGGGAGTGCAGCCACCGCTGCCACATGACCTCATGAGATCTCCGGGACTGGGATCGGGGACGGGGATGAAATATCGGGATTGGGATTGGGGACGGGAATTAAATCTCCGGGATTGGGATTGGGGATGGGGACAGGAATGAAGTGTCGGGATTAGGAATGGGAATGAAATCTCCAGGATTGGGATTGGGGATGAAATCTCCAGGATTGGGATCAGGGACAGGGATGAAATATTGGGACTGGGGACGGGAATGAAATCTCCGGGATTTGGATCAGGGACGGGAATGAAATCTCCGGGATCGGGGCCGGGGCCAGGGGCAGGAAGGGGAAGAGGCACAGGAAGGGGTGGGAGGCGCTCCCAGCCCGGGGAGGGTGGGGGACCTTTCCCCTTTTTCCTTCCCTAATTTGGGTCAGGACCGTCCCTGACCTCCTTGGCTCCTCGTGCTGGGGACTGCAGGGATTGCACGGATTTCAGCTCTCCGGGGACTGCAGGGATTGCAGGGATTGCAGGGATTGCAGGGATTGAGGGGATTGCAAGGATTTCAGTCCTCCTGGGATTTTAGGGATTTCTGGGATTGCAGGGATTTCTGGGATTTCAGCCCTCCTGGGATTTCAGGTATTTCAGGGATTTCTGGGATTTCTGGGATTTCAGTCCTCCCAGGATTTCAGAGATTTCACTGATTTCAGGGATTTCAGCTCCCAGGAACTGGGATTTCAGTTGTCCTGGGATTGGGATTTCAGTTTGAAGGGACTGGGATTCCACTCCCCAGGGACTGGGATTTCAGCTCTCCTGGAATTCCAGGATTTCAGCTCTCTTGGGATTTCTGCTCCCCAGGCATTGGGATTCCTGTTCCCCAGGGACTGGGATTTCTGTTCCCAAGGATTTCAACTCCCAGGGATTGGGATTTCAGGGATTGGGATTTCACTTCCAGGGATTGGGATTTCAGCTCTGCAGGGATTGGGATTCCACTCCCCAGGGATTGGTATTTCAGGGATTGGGATTTCAGCTCTCAGGAATTGGGATTTCAGCTCTCCTGGGATTTCCTGATTTGAAATCAGGAAGAAAGGGAACAAACGAGCACTGCAGCACCCCAAAGCCATGCGGGAATGTCGGGAACGCCGATCCCACACTCAGTGGATCCCACACTCGATCAATCCCACACTCGATCAATCCCACACTCGGCGGATCCCGGGGAAGCTCCGGGGAGCTCCTGCAGGATCCTACCTGCCCTGGGCTGCTCCGAGCTCCGCCGCCTGCGCTCCCCATCCCCTGCGGAATCACGGAAACGTCAGGGAGGGAGCGGGGGGAAAATCCCGAGGGAAAATCCCGAGGGGAAAATCCCGAGGGAAAAATACTGAGGGAAAAAATTCCGAGGGAAAAATGCCAAAGGAAAAATCACAATGGAAAAATCGCAAAGGAGAAATCCTGAGGGAAAAACCCCAAAGGAAAAATATCGCAAAGGAAAAATCCTGAGGGAAAAATCCTAACGGAAAAATCCTGAGGGAAAAATATCCCGAAGGAAAAATCCTAAAGGAAAAATATCCCAAATGAAAAATCCCAAAGGGAAAATCGCAAAGGAGAAATCCTGAGAGAAAAAGCTCCCGAAGGAAAAATCCTAAAGGGAAACATCCCAAAGGAAAACTCCTGAGGGAAAAATCCCAAGGGAAAACTTCTGAGTGAAAAATCGTGTGGGAAAAGATCCCCAAGGAAAAATCCCAAAGGAAAAATATCGCAAAGGGAAAATCCCAAAGGAAAAATATTGCAAAAGGAAAATCCCAAAGGGAAAATCCTGAGGGAAAAATCCTGAGGGAAAATGCCAAAGGGAAATCCCCAAGGACAGTCCTGGTGCTGCCCAGGGTGGAATCGCTGTTTTATCCCAAAAAGTGCCCCGAGCTTGGAAAGAGCGGGAAGGGTCAGGGAGAGCTGAGAATGCAGGGAATGGGTCGGGAATGGGAATGGATCAGAAAAAATTGAATGAATCAGGAAAATGGGAATAAATCAAGGAAAAAGGGGGAAAATCAGGGAAAAACGGGAATGAATCACAAAAAATGGGAATAAATCGGGAAAAAAGTATAATAAACCAGGGGGGAAAAGGGAATAAATCCCAAAAATAATAAATCAGGAAAAAAGGGGGAAAATCACCAAAAAAACTCAGGAAAAAAGGGAATAAATCAGAAAAAAAGATAACAAGAATAAAAAGGAATAAATGCAGATAAAAAGGAATGAGTAAGAAGAAAAAGGAGTAAGTGAGGATAAAAAAGAATATATCAAGGAAGAAAGGGAATAAATCACAAAAAAATTGGAATAAATCACAAAACCAAGAAAATAAATCAGGATAAAAAGGAATGAATCACAGAAAAAGGGACTAAATCAGGGAAAAAGAAACTAAATCCAGAAAAAAGGAATAAATGAGAATAAAAAGGAATAAATTAGAATCAAAAGGAATAAACGAGAATAAAAAAGGAATAAATCAGGATAAAAAGGAATAAATGAGGATAAAAAGGGAATAAATCAGGAAAAAAGGAATAAATCAGGGAAAAAAGGAATAAATGACAATGAAAAAGGAATAAATGAAAATAAAAAGGAATAAATGAGAACAAAAAGAGAATAAATCAGTATAAAAAAGGAAGAAATCAGGAAAAAAGGAACAAATGAGAATAAAAATGGAATAAATGGAAATAAAAAGGAATAAATGAGAATAAAAAGGGAATAAAAGAGGATTAAAAGGAACAAATAAGGACAAAAGGTGAGTTTCCCTCCCCGTCCCAGGCCCACCACGGCTCACCCGGGGCCTCGCGGCGCTGCAGGAAGGTCACTTTCCTCATCACTGCCATGCGCGTCTTCTCCAGCCCGTCCTTGGTGCCGCTGCGCGCCGCCCGCATCAGCTGGGACATCTGCACCGGCAGCGGGGCAGGGCAGCGGGATTGGGATCAACGGGATTGGGATCAATGGGGTTGGGGATCAATGGAGTCGGGGATCAGCAGGATCAGAGAATCAATGGGGCAGGGGATCAATGGGATCAGGGATCAATGGGAGTGGCGATCAATGGGATCAGGAATCAGTGGGAATGGGGCTCAAAGAGATCAGGGATCAATGGGTTCGGGGATCAATGGGGCAGGGATCAATGAGATAAGGAATCAACGGGATCAGGGATCAATGGGATCGGGGATCAGCAGGATCAGGGAATCAATGGGGCAGGGGTCAATGGGAGCACAGGAAATGAATGGGATCACAGGGATCATTGGGATCACAGAATGAATGAGATCACAGGGAATGAATAGGATCACAGGGAATGGGATTATTGGGATCACAGGGATCATCGAGATCATTGGGATCACAGGCAATGGGATCAGGGAATGGGATCAGCACAAGAATCATTGGGATCATTAGGATCACAGTGGTCAGGAACTGGAAGCAGCCCCAGATCCCAACCCAGCTCTGGGAACACCCACCGAGCAGCATTCCTGATTTTCCCATTCCCAGTCTGTTCCCCATTCCCCATTCCTGGTCTATTTCCCATTCCCGGTTTGTTTCCCACTCCCATTTTTTTTCCTGAGGACCATTCCCGGTCTGTTTTCCATTCCAGTTTGTTTCCCATTCCCCATTCCTGATTTTCCCATTCCTGGTCTGTTCCCCATTCACCATTCCCGGTCTGTTTCCCATTCCCGGTTGGTTTCCCATTCCCAGCTGGTTTCCCATTCCCATTTTTTTCCCATTCCCATTTTTTTTCCTAAGGATCATTCCCCTTTGTTTCCCATTCCCGCTCTGTTTCCCATTCCCCATTCCCATTTGTTTCCCATTCCCATTTGTTTCCCATTCCCGGTCTGTTTCCCATTCCCGTTTGTTTCCCGTTCCCATTTTTCTCCCATTCCCATTTTTTTCCCAAGGACCATTGCGGGTTTTCCCGAGCAGCCAGAGCTCCATGGTCCCTGTGGGATCCATGGATTTGGGAGCAGCCAAAGCAGGACCATGCAGCAGAGCCAAGCGGGAAAGGAGAACAAGTAGATCCAGACCTTTTTCCCTGGTTTTCCCTCTTTTTTTCTGATTTATTCAATTTTTCCCCATTTACTCCCTTTTTTCCTGGTTTCCCCCATTTTTCCCATGGAAATATTTGGGGTGGGATGAGATTTGGGAAGTCAGTCCCAATGTCAACATCAACCCCATCCATGGATTCCCACGGAAAGATTTGGGGCGGGATTTTGGGAATTGGGGGGAAAATCCTAATGTCAACATCAGCCCCATCCATGGATTTCCACGGAAAAATCTGGAATGGGACTTTGAGAGTAAATCCCAAGGTCAATGCAAACCCCATCCATGGATTACCATGGAAAAATTTGGGGTGGGATGGGATTTTGGGGGAAAATCCCAATGTCAACATCAGCTCCATTCATAGGTTCCCATGGACAGATTTGGGACGGGATTTTGGGAGTCAATCCCAAGGTCAACATCAATTTTAGCCCCATCTATGGATTTCCACGGGAAAATTTGGGATGGGATTTTGGGATTTTTGGAGTCAGCCAGGCTGTGCCCAAGGTCAACAGTCAATGATCGATTCCCATGGATTCCCATGGAAAAATCTGGGATGGGATTTTGGGAATTTGGGGGAAATCCCAACGTCAACATCAACCCCATCCATGGATTTCCATGGAAAAACTTGGGGTGGGATTTTGGAGGTCAATCCCCATGGATTCCCATGGAAAAATTTGGGGTGGGATTTTGGGATTTTGGGGGTCAGTCCCATCATCAACGCCAGCCCCATCCACGGATTTCCATGGAAAAATTTGGGATCGGATGGGACTTTGGAGGTCATCCGGGCTGTGGCCAAGGTCAACAGCCAATGATGGATTTCCATGGATTACCATGGAAAAATTTGGGGTGGAATTTTGGGATTTTGGGGGAAAATCCCCATGTCAACAACAACCCCATCCACGGATTCCCATGGAAAAATCTGGGATGGAATTTTAGGGGTCAATCCCAAATCCAACACCACAGACGCCAATCCGAACCCCGCGGAGCCGCCGGACGCGATTCCCATTTTTGGGAGCACAGAACCCAACGAGCTCAGCCCCGCCCCATTCCATTTCCGGTCGCGTTTTTGGGGTTTTTTCCGGGAATTCCGTGCGATCGGCAGCAGGGGACGGTACCTTCCACTCGGATTTGTGCTTCAGCTCCTGCACTTCCTTCCCCCCAACTCTCAGGGCCAGGAGGTTCCCTTTAGTCCTGGCGCACTTTTCCCGAAGTTTTTGGAGATCCGGAGAGAGCTGAGCCCCGAGCGGAGGCGGCGGAGGTGGAGGAGGAGGCAGAGGAGGAGGAGGAAGAGGAGGAGGAGGAGGAGGAAGAGAGGGGAATTCCAGCGAAGCAGCAAATACAAAAAAACAGGAGAAATCATCCCGGAGCGGCGCGGCGGCATCCCGAAATTATATCCCCGGAATTCTGCAATTCCGGAACGCCGGAATTATATCCCGAGATGCTGAAATCCCGAAATCCCGGAATTCCAAAATCCTGAAATTCCACTATTCTGCAATTCTGAAACCCTGAAATCCCAAGATTCTGGAATTCTGCAATTCTGAAATCCTGAAATCCTGGGATTCTGGAATCTCGAAATCCCGAAATTCCAATACCCTGAAATCCTGATATTCTGCAATTCTGCAATCTTGAAATCCTTAATTCTGGAATTCCAAAATGCTGGAATTCTGAAATCCTGGAATTATCCCGAAATCCCAAGATTCCAAAATCCCAAAATCCTGAAATCCTGAAATCCCGAAATTCTGCAATTTTGCAATTCCAAAATCCCAACATTATCCCGAAATCCTGCTATTCTGGAATTCCAAAATCCCGAATTTATCCCAAAATTATCCCGAAATGCTGCAATTCTGGAATTCCAAAATCCTGAAATCCCAAAATTCTGCAATTCTGAAAATCCGAAATTCCGTAATTCTGCAATTCCAAAATCCCAAAATCGCGAAATTCTGAAAACCCAAAAATCCAAAATCCCAAAACCCTGAAATCCCAAAATTCTGAAATTCTGCAATTCCAAAATTCTGAAATCCTGAAATCCTGAAATTCTGCAATTCCAAAATCCCGAAACTCTTCCGAAATCCTGACCGGGCCAGAGCAGGGCAAAGCAGCAGCGCCAGTTAAAGTGGGAATTCCCAGGGAAGGAGGAGAAAAAAGGAATTCCCGGGAATTGCAGGGAAAGTGCAGCAGCCTCGGGCTCACAACATGCGGGAAAAGCCAGGAAAAGGCGGGAAAAGCAAGGAAAAGGCGGGAAAGTCCGGGCGAGGATCCCGAAAAAGGGAATTTGGGGTACCTTGGGCTGGAAGGAGGAGCGGAGCTTGGCCGGCTCCGCCTCCCGCTTGGAATCCTCTCCCGAATCGTCGTCGCTGTAGCTCTCGAACTCGCTGGAGCTCCAGCCCAGATCCGAGACCTCCGCGGGGACACGGCCCTGGTCCCGGCCCAAGCCTGAGGGGAAACCCATGGAACCCAGGGGAATCCTCAGGGGAAATCCTGAGGGAAAACCCCATTGATCCTGAGGGAAAATCGCCATGATCCCGAGGGGAAATCCTGAGGGGAAACCCAAATGGTCCTGAGGGGAAATCCCAAGGGATAATCCTGAGGGGAAATCCCCTTGATCCTGAGAGGAAATCCCATTGATCCTGAGAGGAAATCCCATTGATCCTGAGGGAAAACCCCAATGATCCTGAGGGAAAACCCCAATGATCCTGAGGGGAAATCCCAATGATCCTGAGGGGAAATCTTGAGGGAAAATCCCAACGATCCTGAGGGAAATCCTGAGGAAAAATCCCAATGATCCTGAGGGGGAATCCTCAGGGAAAACCCCAACGATCCTGAGGGGAAATCCTGAGGGAAAATCCTGCTGATCCTGAAGGGAAATCCCAAGGATCCTGAGGGAAAATCCCAACGATCCTGAGGGGAAATCTCAATGATCCTCAGGGAAAACCCCAATGATTCTGAGGAAAAATCCCGAGGGGAAATCTCAATGATCCTGAGGAAAATCCTGAGAGAATATCTCTAATGATCCTGAGGGAAAATCCTCAGGGAAAATCCCAATGATCCTGAGGGAAAATCCCAATAATCCTGAAGGGAAATCCCAATAATCCTGAAGGGAAATCCCAATGATCCTGAGGGAAAATCCCAATAATCTTGAGGGAAAATCCCATTGATCCTGAAGGGAAATCCCAATGATCCTGAGGGAAAATCTCAGTGAACCTGACAGAAATGGGATCGGGGCCGCGGGCAATGGGATCAGGGAGTTCCATACCGTCCCGCTCGGAGTCCAGGCCCTCGCAGGGAACGTCGTCGTAGATGACATCGTCCTGCACTTCCGGGAAGGAGAAACGATCCCCTGGGAAAACCCGGGATGGGATCAGCACCCCGGGAACGGGAATGGGATCAGCACCCCGGGAATGGGATTGGGATCAGCATCCCAAGATTGGGATTGGGACTGGGATCACATCCCAGGAATGGGACTGGGATCACATCCCGGGATTGGGATTGGGACTGGGATCACATCCTGGGATTGGGATTGGGACTGGGATCACATCCTGGGATTGGGATCAGCATCCCAGAATGGGATCAGCATCCTGAGATTGGGATTGGGATCAGCATCTCTGGAATGGGATCAGCATCCCGGGATTGAGACTAGGATTGGGATCACATCCCAGGATTGAGACAGGGATCGGGATCCCATCCCGGGATTGGGATTGGAATCGGGATCATATCCCTGGATTGGGATTGGGATCATATCCCAGGATTGGAATCACATCCCAGGATTGGGATCGGGATCGCATCCTGGTATTGGGATTGGGATCGGGATCCCATCCCGGGACAGGAACCCTTCCCGAGGCCGATCCCGTTGCCTCACCTCGGCAGATGCTCTCTCTCTTCCACGTGCGCATGTGGATTTGGGAATCTCCGCCGGCCTCGCCATTGCTCACCTGCCTGTGGGAACAGGGCCGGGGAGCATTCCGGGGGAATCCCTCGGGATCGGGGAAAAATCCCACCAGGATCCCCCAAACTCCATGGAAATCCCACTATAACCCCAAAATACTACCGGAACACCCTGCAAATCCCAGTAAAACCCCGAAATCCCAGCAAAACTCCCTGAAAATCCCACTAAAACCCCAAAATCCCCCCAAAACTTCCCACTAAAACCCCGAAATCTCATCAGAACCCCTGAATTAACTGGAAATCCCACTAAAATCCCCAAATCCCACCAGAACTCGCTGGAAATCCCACTAAAACCCCAAAATCCCAAGGAAACTCCCTGGAAATGTCACTAAGACCCCAAATCCCACCAAAACTCCCCAGAAATCCCACTAAACTCCCAAAACCCCACCAGAACCCCCAAACTCCCTGGAAATCCCACTAAACCCCCGAAATTCCATCAGAGCCCCAAAATTCCCTGGAATTCCCACTAAAACCCCGAAATTAGACCAGAACCCCCAAAACTCCCTGGAAATCCCACGAAAACCCCAAAATCTCACCAAAATCTCACTGGAAATCCCACTAGAACCCCAAACCCCACTCACCCTTCCGGGGTCTCCGGCTCCAGTCCTTCTGTGGGGAAGGAAAAGGAAACAGCGTTGGCACCCACAAGGACACACCGGGAACAACGGGAATAACGGAAATAACGGGAATAATGGGAATTCCACACCGGGAACAATGGGAATAACAGGAAAAAGGGAACTATGGCAATACCGGGAATAAGAGGAATAATGGGAATAATGGGAATTCTGCACCGCGAATAAAGGGAATAACGGGAATAAGGGGAATAAGGGGAATCCCACACCAGGAATAATGGGAATGGGAATAATGGGAATAATGGGAATTCTGCACTGGGAATAACGGGAATAAAGGGAATAATGGGAATAATGGGAATCCTGCATGGGGAATAACAGGAATAAAAGAATTAATGAGAATAATGGGAATAACGGGAATTCTGCACTGGGAATAACAGGATTTCCACACCAGGAATAATGGGAATTCCGCACCGGGAACAACAGGAATAACAGGAATTATGGGAATTCCACACTGGGAATAATGGGAATAATGGGAATAAGGGGAATCCCACACCAGGAATAACAGGAATAATGGGAATAATGGGAATCCCGCATTGGGAGTGACGGGAGTAATGGGAATAACGGGAATTCCACATCAGGAATAATGAGAATAACAGGAGTCCTGCCCCAGGAATAACGGAATAACAGGAATAATGGGAATCCCACACCAGGAATAACAGGAATAATGGCAGTAACAGGAATAACGGGAATTCCACATCAGGAATAATGGGAATAATGGGAATCCCACACCGGGAATAACAGGAATAATGGCAGTAACAGGAATAACGGGAATTCCACATCAGGAATAATGGGAATAATGGGAATCCCGCACCAGGAATAACGGAATAACAGGAATAATGGGAATCCCACATCGGGAATAACAGGAATAATGGCAGTAACAGGAGTAACAGGAATTCCACATTGGAAATAACAGGAATAATGCGAATCCCGCACCAGGAATAACGGGAATTCCGCACCGGGAATAATGGGAATAATGGGAATAATGGGAATTCTGCACTGGGAATAACAGGAATAACGGGAATCCCGCACCAGGAATAACGGCAATAATGGCAGTAACGGGAATTATGGGAATCCCGCACTGCGAATAACAGGAATAATGGGAAACACAGGAATAATGGGAATAATGGGAATTCCACACGAGGAATAACGGGAATTCCACACCAGGAGTAGTGGGAATAACCGGAATAATGGGAATTCTGCACCAGGAATAATGGAAATTCTGACAATTCTGGGAATTCCGCACCAAGAATAACGGGAATAGCGGAAATAACGGGAATAATGGGAATAATGGGAGTCCTGCACTGGGAATAATGGGAATAACGGGAATTCCACACCGGGAATGTCCAGGAGCACTGGGAATTCCCAGGAATTCCGGGAATTCCGGGAACGCTCCTCACCGGAGCTGGTTGGACGCCGCCGGCGTGGGGGCGCCTGGAGAACGACGTCAGCACCGGGATCGGGATCAGGATTGGGATCAGCACTGGGATCAGGATGGGCACCGGGATTGGGATCAGCCCCGGGATCGGCTCCCGAATCCTCCTCCTCCTCCTCCTCCTCTTCCTCGGTGTCCTCGAAGTCGAAGGCCTGGCCCGGGTCCTCCACCGCCGTGGGAACGGCGCCGGGAGGTTCCGGGGATGCGCCTGGAACGGGAACGGGAAAGTCGGGATGGGGAACGGGAAATTGGGGAATGGGGAGGAGAGGAAATAGGGATGGAGGGGAAAGGGATGGAAGGAAATGGGAAATGTGGGAAATGGGATAGAGGGGAAATGGGATGGAGAGGAATGGGATAGGGGGGAAATGGGATGGAGGGGAGGGAGGAAAAGAGGGAAAAGGAAGATGGAGATGGAGGGGGAAAAGGGGGAGGGAGATGGGGGAGGGATGGACAATGGGATGAGGGGAACGGGAATAGGAATAGGGATGGAAATGGGAATGGGAATGGGAATGGGAACGGGAATGGGAATGGCAGGGAAGGGATGGAGAGGGAGGGAGGCAAAGGGAGGACAGGGAGAGGGAGGGAAAAGATGGAGAGGGAGGGAAAGGGAGAGGGATGGAAAGGGATGGAGAGGGAGGGAATTGGAGAAGGAGGGAATGGGAGAGGGAGGGAAGGGAGAGGAAGGAAAACGATATGGAGGAGAGGGATATGGAGGAAAGGGAGAGGGAGGGAAGGGATGGAGGAGAGGGATGGAAGGAGGGAACGGAGATCGGGGCCAGCCCCCCAAGCCCCCCCAATCCCACATCCCTCCCCATTTCCCCAATCCCAGGACTCTCCAGTTGGGATATCTGGGACACCCCAGGTCCTGCCCCTCCTTCCCACCCAGGACTGCCCCTGAAATTCCTGAAATTCCCCCAAAAAATGCCCGGAATTGGCAGAGGGTGCCAGTACCTACTGCGGCCGGGGGCGGCGAGGCCATGGTGGGGAAGCTCCGCCTGGAGCCGTTCCCGGGGCGTTCCTGAGGGAAAGAGGGAAGAGGGTTGGAAAAGGGTTAGGAAAGGGGCTGGAAAAGAGGGAAAAAAGGTTGGAAAGGGGGTTGGAAAAAGGAAGGGAAAAGGGGTTGGAAAAAGGGTTGGAAGAGGGAGAAAAAGGGGTTGGGAAAAGACGGGAAAAGCACTGGAAAAGGGGTTCAAAAAAGGGGGGAAAAGGTCAGAAATGAGGGAAAAGGGTTGGAAAAAGGGATCAGCCCCAGGGAGGCTCCTGCTGGGATTGGGATGGATTGAGCTCCAGCTCCGGCAGGGAATGGAATCAGGGAGGGTTTATCCCAGGATGGGACTGGGGAGGGTTTATCCCGGGATGGCAAATCGCCGTCCCCAGGAAGGGCGGGAAGCGCCAGGATCCGGCTGGGATGGATCAATGGGATCAATGGATGGGATCGATGGAGCATCCGGCCCGGAAGCCGAGCGGGAAGGGCAGCGGGAAGGTCGGAGCCCTGGGAATCCCAGGGGATGATCCCAGGAAGGTCAGAGCCTCAGGAACGGCCCCATTGCCATGGCATGAGCCAAGGAATGGCCTCATTCCCATCCCATCCCCATTATTATTATTACCGTTTCCATTCCTATTCCATTCCCATTATTCCCATTCCATTCCCATCCCCATTCCCATTCTCATCCCCATCCCATTCCCATTATTATTATTCCCATTCCCATTCCCATTATTCCCATCATTCCCATCCCCATCCCATTCCCATCCCCATTTCCATTCCATTCCCAATCCCATTCCCACTATTCCCATTCCCACTATTTCCATTCCCATACCCATTCCCGTTCCCCATTCCATTCCCATTCCCATTCCCATCATTCCCATCATTTCCATTCCCACTCCCATTCCCATTATTATTATTTCCATCCCATTCCTATTCCCATTATTCCCATTCCCATCCCATCCCCATCCCTGTTCCCATCCCCAGACCATCCCCATTATTCCCCTTATTCCCACTATTCCCATTCCCATGGGATGATCCCAGGAAAAATGTCCCAGGAAAGGTCGTGAACATCCAAATGTGGCTGAATTTGGGGAATTTGGGGAATTTGGGGGATTTGGCTCCCCACGGACGCTCCGAAGATCCCTCACCCCCTCGGGGATCACTCCTCCCAGATCCGTTTTCCCGGGAAACGCAGGGTGCCCAAAGCCGGGGTGCGATCCCAAACTGAGGATCCGCGGATTCATTGGGATCCGTTTGATCCGGGGATTCCTTCTGGGAATTCCCAGGGATTTCCCAGCCCCTTCTCCCAGGATTTCTTTGGGAATGTCGATTTCCCCTCCTGGAATTCTCTTCCCGGAGTGGGAAACTCTCCCGGGTCAGCCAACCTGGGGGAAATCCCAAAAACCCAGGGGAGGAATCCCTAAAAACCCAGGAGGGGAATCCTTAAATAAACAGGAGAATAATCCCTGTAAAAATCAGAAGAATCGCTAAAAAAACAGGAGGAGAACCCACAAAAAACCAGGAGGGGAATCCCTAAAAAACCAGGGGAAGAATCTCCAAAATCCCAGGAGATGAACCCCCAAAAACCAGCAGGGGAATCCCTAAAAAACCAGAAAAATCCACAAAAAAACCTGGAGAAGAATTCCCAAAAACTGGGAAGATGAATCCCCCAAAAACCAGGAGAAGAATCCACAAAAACTGAGATGAATCCCTGAAAAAACAGCAGATGAAACCCAAAAAAAACAGGAGGGGAATCCCTAAAAAACCAGAAAAATCCACAAAAAAATCTGGAGAAGAATTCCCAAAAACTGAGATGAATCCCCAAAAACCAGGAGAAGAATCCATAAAAACTGAAATGAATCCCGAAAAAAAACAGGAGAAGAATTCCGATAAAATCAGAAGAATCCCTAAAAAAACAGAAGAACCCACAAAAAACAAGGGAAAGAATTCCTAAAAAACCAAGACCAGAACCCACAAAAACCAAGGAGGAAAATCCCCAAAATCTCAGAAGATGAAAACCCAAAAAACCAAGGGAAGAATCCCCGAAATCCCAGGAGAAGAAACCCCAAAAACTGAGGAACTGAATCCCCCAAAATCCAGGAGAAAAATCCCTAAAGAAACAGAAGAACCCCCAAAAAACCAGGAGGGGAATCCCTAAAAACCCAGGAGGGGAATCCCCAAAAACCAAGGAGATAAATCCCTAAAAAAATAGGAGAACCCACAAAAAACCAGGAGGGGAATCCCTAAAAAACCAGGAGAAGAACCCACAAAAAAACATGGATTTGGGGTGGATTTGGGATTGATTTGGGGTGGATTGGGGGTGGAATTTTGGGAATTCCTGACCTGGGCGGGCCATGAATTTTGGTGTGGATTTGGGGGTGGATTTGGGGTGAAATTTTGGGAATGAGGTGCAGGAAAAGCAGGAATTGCTGACCTGGGACAGCCTTGGATTTGGGGTGGAATTTTGGGATTTGGGGTGGAGTTTTGGGACTCAGGAAAAGCGGGAATTGCTGCCCTGGGAAGGCCATGGATTTGGGGTGGAATTTTGGGATTTCAGGATGGATTTGGGGTGGAGTTGGGCAGTGAAATTTTGGGAATGAGGCGCAGGAAGAGCGGGAATTGCTGACCTGGGACGGCCTTGGATTTGGGGTGAAATTTTGGGATTTCAGGGTGGATTTGGGGTGAAATTTTTGGGAATGAGGCACAGGGAAAACAGGAATTGCTGAGCTGGGCAGGCCACGGATTTGGAGTGGGTTTGGGGTGGAATTTTGGAAAGAAACCCCATGAAAAGCGGGAACTGCTGCCCTGGGCAGGCCCTGGGTTTGGGGTGGGTTCAGTGAGGGTTTGGGGTCAGTTTGGGGTGGTTTATGGGTTCAGGGTGGGTTTGGGGCCAAATTTCGGGAATTGCTGACCTGGGAAGGCCCTGGGTTCGGGGTGGATTTATGGGTCTGGGGTGGTTTATGGGTTCAGGGTGGGTTTGGGATGGGTTTGGGGTGGGTTTATGGGTTCAGGGTGGATTTATGGGTTTGGGGCCAAATTTTGGGAATTGCTGACCTGGGCAGGCCCTGGGTTCGGGGTCAGTTTGGGGTGAGTTCAGGGTGGGTTCAGGGCGGGTTTATGGGTTTGGGGTGGAATGTCAGGAATTGCTGCCCTGGGCAGGCCCTGGGTTCAGGGTGGGTTCGGGGTCAGTTTGGGGAGGGTTTATGGGTTCGGTGTGCATATTTTGGGAATTGCTGACTTGAGCAGCCCCTGGGTTCGGGGTGGATTTGGGGTCAATTTGGGATGGGGTCGGGGTGGGTTTATGGGTTCGGGGAGGGTTTGGGGTCAGTTTGGGGTGGGTTTATGGGTCAGGGTGGATTTCTGGGTTTGGGGCCAAATTTTGGGAACTGCTGACTTGGGAAGGCCCTGGGTTTGGGGTCAGTTTGGGGTGGGTTTATGGGTTCGGGGTGGGTTCAGGGTGGGTTTGGGGTCAGTTTGGGGTGGGTTTATGGGTTCGGGGTGGGTTCAGGGTGGGTTTGGGGTCAGTTTGGGGTGGGTTTATGGGTTTGGGGTGGATTTGGGGTGGGTTCGGGGTCAGTTTGGGGTGGGTTTGGGGTGGGTTTATGGGTTCGGTGCGGATTTGGGGTGTGTTTCTGGGTCTGGGGTGGGTTTATGGGTCTGGGGTGTGTTTCAGGGTCTGGGGTGGGTTTCTGGGTTCGGGGCCGGATTTTGGGAATTGCTGACCTGGGCAGGCCGCGGCCGCCGCTCCGCAGTGTCCTCATGAATTGCCGAATTCCCGTCGGGAACCTCTCCGAACCCTCCCGAAGTGCTCCCGAACCCTTCCCGAACTGTCCCGAAGTTATTCCCGAATTATTCCCGAGCGGTTCCCGGCGGAGCGCCGGGCCCGGCCGGAGCCGCGGGGCATTCTGGGATCGGGAGTCGCCATCTCCTCCCCTTCCTCCTCCTCCTCCTTTCCTTTTTTTTCCCTTTCTCCTTTCCCCTTTCCTCTTTTCCCTTTTTTTCTCTTTTCCCTTTCCCTTTCCCTTTCCCTTTCCCATTTTTTTCCCTTTCCTCTTTCCTCTTTTCTCTTTCCCTTTTCCCTTTTTTCCCTTTTCCCTTTTCCATTTTTTCCCCTTTCCTTTTCCCTTTTTCCTTTTCCCTTTCCTTTTCCCTTTTTTCTATTTTCCCTTGCCCTTTTCCCGTTCCCTTTTTTCCCTTCTCCCTTTTTTTCCCTTTTCCCTTTTCTCTTTCCTTTTCCCTTTTCTCGTTCACCTTTTTTCCCCTTTTTTCCCTTTTTTCCCTTTCCTCTTTTCCCTTTTTTCCCCTTTTTCCCCGTTTCCCTTTTTTTCTCTTTTTTTCCCTTTCCCCTTTCTCTTCCCGAGGGTTCTCTCCCGCGCAATTCCCGATCCCAATAATTTGGGATTTGTCCCTTTTCCCTTTAACACCCACAGTGCCAAAATCCCATTTATTTCCCCTCAAAAAAATCCCTTTATTTGCCCCCAAATCCCCTTTATTTGGCCCCAAAAAGTCCCATTTATTTCCAAAAACCATATATCTTCCAAAAAAATTCCCTTTATTTGCCCCCAAAATCCCATCCGTTTTTTGGGATGGCTCCTGATTTTTTGGGATAACTCCCAATTTTTGGGATGACTCCCAGTTTTTTGGGATGGCTCCTGTTTTTTTGGGATGGAATTCCCAGGTTTTGGGATGACTCCTGTGTTTTTGGGGTGGCTCCTGATTTTTTGGGATGGCTCTCAGCTTTTGGGATGGCTCCTGTTTTCGGGACAAGTCCCAGTTTTTAGGATGAATCCCAGTTTTTGGGATGGCTCTGGGGTTTTTTTGGGGGGGTCTCAGTTTTTGGGTTGGCTCCCAATTTTTTGAGATGGCTCCTGTTTTTGGGATAACTCCTGCTTTTTTGGGATGGTTCCCAATTTTTTGGGGTGGCTCTCAGTTTTTAGGATGGCTCCTGGTTTTTTTGGGATAACTCCCAGTTTTTGGGATTGAATTCCCTGGTTTTGGGATGGCTCTCAGTTTTTGGGATGACTCTTGGTTTCTGGGATGGCTCCTCTTTTTTGGGATAGCTCCTGATTTTTGGGATAACTCCCAATTTTTAGGATAACTCCCAGTTTTTGGGATGGAATTCCCATTTTTTCAGAAAACTCAGGGAATTCCATCCCTGCAGATCACCCTTGGGATCAAACCCTCCCAAGTTGTTCTTTCAGGGCTGGGGACGCGCTCACCCCAAATCCCCCATCGGGAGCGCGGATTCCCTGCAAAACCCCAGAAAAATCCCTTAAAAATCCCTTAAAAATCCCAGAAAAATCCCAGAAAATCCCTTAAAAATCCCGGAAAATTCCCACCATTCCGACCTCCAAGTGCCCCCATCCCCAAAAACTCACCCGGGTTGGGGATCGGGAGCCGAGCGGTGTTTTCGGGGCCGCAGGTGCCGCGGGCCGGGCCTGGGCGGGGCTGGGCGGGGTCAGGCTCCGGCCGAGCCTGAAATTCCATGGAATCGTTCCAAGGATCCCAACCGAGCACTCCTTCCTTCCGCCAGCCGCCGGTGACCCACCCGGGGAATCGGGAAATGTGGGGTTGGGGTGAGGGATCCCACCGGGAAATCGGGAAAATGTGGGGTTTGGGGTGAGGGATCACCCCGGGAAAAGGATAACATGTTGAATTTAGGGGTGAGAAATTGCCCTGGGAAATCGATAAAATATTGGATTTAGGGGTGAGGCATTCCACAGGGAAATTGATAAAATGTTGGGTTTGGGGGTGAGGGATCCATGGGAAATTGAGAAAATGTTGGGTTTGGGGTGAGGGATTTCCCTGAGAAATTGATAAAATGTTGGGTGTAGGGATTCCTCAGGAAATCCATAAAATGTTGGATTTAGGGGTGAGGGATCGCACCAGGAAATCGATGAAATGTTGGATTTAGGGATGAGGGGTCCATGGGAATCCATGGGAATAGCCCATGGGAATAACCCATGGGAATCCATAGCAATCCATGGGAACAACCCATGGGGATCCACGGGAATAACCCACGGGATCCACAGCAACCCATGGGAATAACCTATGGGAAGAGTCCATGGGGATGGATGGGAATAACCCATGGGAATAACCCATTGTGATCCATGGGAATAACCCATGGGAATAACCCATGGGGATCTATGGGAATAACCCATGGGGATCTATGGGAATAACCCATGGGGATCTATGGGAACAACCCGGGGGATCCATGGGAATAACCCACAGGAATAACCCATGGGATCCATGGGAATAACCCATGGGAACAACCCATGGGAATAACCCATAGGAATCCACAGGAATAACCCATGGGAATAACCCATGGAATCTATGGGGATCCACAGGAATAACCCATGGGAATAACCCATTGTGATCCATGGGAATAACCCATGGGAATAACCCATGGGGATCTATGGGAACAACCCGGGGGATCCATGGGAATAACCCACGGGAATAACCCATGGGATCCACGGGAATAACCCATGGGAACAACCCATGGGAATAACCCATGGAATCTATGGGGATCCATGGGAATAACCTATGGGAATCCATAGCAACCCATGGGAATCCATAGCAATCCATGGGAATAACCCATGGGATCCATGGGAATAACCCATGGGAATCCATGGGAATAACCCACGGGAATAACCCATAGAATCCATGGGGATCCATGGGCATAACCCACGGGAAGAAGCCATGGGAACAACCCATGGAATCCATAGCAATCCATGGGATCCATGGGAACGAGCCCTGGAACAACCCATGGGATCCATAGCGATCCATGGGATCCATGGGAACGAGCCCTGGAACAACCCATGGGATCCATAGCGATCCAGGGGATCCATGGGAACGAGCCCTGGAACAACCCATGGGATCCATAGCGATCCAGGGGATCCATGGGAACGAGCCCTGGAACAACCCATGGGATCCATAGCGATCCATGGGATCCATGGGAACGGGCCCTGGAACAACCCATGGGATCCATAGCGATCCAGGGGATCCATGGGAACGAGCCCTGGAACAACCCATGGGATCCATAGCGATCCATGGGATCCATGGGAACGAGCCCTGGAACAACCCATGGGATCCATAGCGATCCAGGGGATCCATGGGAACGAGCCCTGGAACAACCCATGGGATCCATAGCGATCCATGGGATCCATGGGAACGGGCCCTGGAACAACCCATGGGATCCATAGCGATCCAGGGGATCCATGGGAACGAGCCCTGGAACAACCCATGGGATCCATAGCGATCCATGGGATCCATGGGAACGAGCCCTGGAACAACCCATGGGATCCATAGCGATCCATGGGATCCATGGGAACGAGCCCTGGAACAACCCATGGGATCCATAGCAATCCATGGGATCCATGGGAACGAGCCCTGGGAACGAGCCCCGGGAGCATCCCGGGGAGCCCCCCCGCGCCCCTCCGGGCAGTCGGGCAGGGCAGGGCAGGGCCGGGCGGGGCAGCCGCGGGTCCGGCCGGGCCGGTCTGGGCGGGGGTGGAGCGGGAGGAGCTCCGCGAGGTGGAAATGTCCCGGGCGGGGCTGGATTCACATTGACATCCGCCGTGGGCCGGGCTGCGTTTCTGTTTTCTATTTATACCTGCATCCATCCTTCTATTGATGGATTTATTTTTATCTCCGTGTTAACTTTCACATAAATATCTGTATTTTTATTTCTATTTGTATTTGTGTTCTTATTTGTACTTACATCTGCATTTATATTTACATTCATATTTGTACTTAAGCTCACATTTGTATTTGTATTTATATCTGTATCTATACATTTACTAGACTTGTGCCTGTATTTTAATTTCTGCTTATTTTTATATTTGTATTTATATTTATACTTAAATTCTCACTTACATATATATTTATACTTACAATTGTTCGTATACCTCTGTATTCAGCGTACTTGCATCTATATTTCTACTTCTACTTATATTTATATTTATATTTACATTTATATTTCTGTTTTATATTTATATTTATATTTATACTTACACTTGTATTTATACTTACACTTGTATTTATGCTTTTATTTTTACCTACACCTATAGATTCACACCTATATTTCTATTTATATTTATATTTATATTTACATTTACACTAATGTTTATACTTCCACTGATTTTTATGTTTACATTTATACTAATATTTATAGTTCAATTCATATTTACATTTTTACTAATATTTATCATTCCATTTACGTTTATATCCATATTTATACTAACATTTGCACTTCCTTTTATATTTATATTCATATTCGCACTAATATTTATGCTTGTATGGGATAATTTCTGCAGGAATTGGATCCTGCCCTGGGAAAATTTGGGATAATTTCTGCAGGAATTGGATCCTGCCCTGGGAAAATTTGAGGTAATTTCTGCAGGAATTGGATCTTGCCCTGGGAAAATTTGGGATAATTTCTCCAAAAATTGGATCCTCCGCAGGAAAACTCTGGGAAAACTTTTCCGGGAATTGTCCCAATTTTTCCGGAGGGGTTTGGGTTTTTTTTTAAAACTATCCATGGATTTTTCCAGAAATCCTTGGAATTTTGGGGCTGGAGCTTCCCTTGACTGCCACCATTCCCTGGAAAGCTTTGGAGCTCCTTTCCCAAGGAATATCCCAAATTTTTCTGAGGGATTTTAGGGAATTTCCGGCCTGGAGAGAATCCGGGATGGAGCCTTGGGATGGAGGAGAGTCCCTGGGCCGGGCCTGAGCCAACCCCAAATCCCTCAGGATGGATTTCTGACCCCAAATCCCACAGGATTTCAAATCCTTTGGAATCTGTGCGTTTATTTGTTCATTGTTTATTATTTTTTATTAATTTCTGTGGGGGTTTTTTTGGGAACAAACCCTTTGGAACACAGACAGTAATTTTCATTATTATTTCCCATTGGAATATGTGGGTTTGTGTTTTTACTGTTTTTATTTTTTATTATTTTTACTTTTTATTGTTATTTCCCAAGTGGATTTTTTTGGGAACAAACCCTTTGCAATACACACATTTATTTCTTTGGGGAACAAACCCTTTGGAACACACACATTTATTTTCATTACTATTTCCCATTGGAATATGTGGGTTTGTTGGTTTTTTTGGGGGTTTTTTTACTATTTTTATTTTTGATTATTTTTACGTTTTATTATTATTTCCAAAGGGGTTTTTTTGGGAACAAACCCTTTGCAACACACACATTTATTTTTTGTGGGGAGCAAACCCTTTGGAACACACAATTTTTTTGGGGTGGGGGAACAAAAACTTTGCAATACACACATTTATTTTTTAGGAACAAACCCTTTGGAATACACACATTTATTTTTTGGGGGAACAAACCCTTTGTAATACAGACATCTATTTTTTTGGGAACAAACCCTTTGGAATACACACATTTATTTTCTTGGGAAAATCTCAATCTGTGCATTCCCTCGCTATGGACAACACAACAATTTCCCCTTAGAAAAAGAAACCTTTTCCCTGTCCTAAATCCCCAATCCCCCCAATCCCTGCATTTCCCTTCCCAAAAAAAACCCCAAAAACCAAAACCAAAACCAAACAAAAAAACCCGCAAAAAACAAAAAAAAAAAACTCACCAAAAACAACATAAAAAAAACCAAGAAAAAAAGAAAAAGAAAAAAAAAAAGAAAAAAAAAGAAAGAAAAAAGAAGAAAAAGAAAGAAAAAAGAGAAAAAGAATGGGCGGAGCCGGAGGAGGCGAATCCCCGAATTATCCTTGAATTTTCGCGAAGTCTTCCAGCCCTAAAGATGGAGCTGCTCGGCGCAGCCTCTTCCTCTCCGAGGCACCGCGGATCCGTTTTTGTGGTTTTTTTTCCATTTTTTTTTTCCCTTTCCCCCTTTTCCTGCCCATCCATGTGTTTCTGTTTTGTATTGTCCCATCCGCTCGGGAGGATCCCATTCCCATTCTGAGCCGAGCCGGTGGGTGGGATTTGAGGGAGGAAATCGAAAAGGGAGAGGGGAAAAAAAAACCGAGAGGAGGGGGGGAAAACCGAGAAAAAAAATCAAAAATTACCTTTTTTTAAAAAATTTTTTTTTCTCTTCCTGCAACAGGAACCGCCACCAAAAATAGTGCAAAGGCCCCGCGGTGTTGATTTCTTTATGCTGCGCCTTTCGCCCTAAAAAATCAGGTTTGGAATGGGGGGGGTCAAAGAGTGGGGTCGGGGGGAGGAGGGATTGGGATTGGGGGGGAGGGATTGGGGGGAAAAAGATTTAAAAGGAGGGGAAAAAGACCCTAAAAAAAAAAAAAAAACAAAAAAAAAAACCAAGGCGGATCCACGTGGTGCGAGGGGGGCAGACAGAGATCCCATTGTTCCCGGGAAATGGCAATGGGGTGGGCACGGGGGACACCCCCGGGGGTCGCGGGGGTGCTCCGTCCCCGATTCGTTGGGAAATAATCCCAAAATTTCCCCGGGAGAGCCGCGGGGGTGGGGGGGATTTGGGGTTTTGGGGTTCCCAAAATTCCCCCCCTCCCCCACCCCGTGCTCCTCTGTCCCCGTTCCCTTTGGGGGCGCTTTGTCCGCGGGTCCTGTTCCTGCCCGAACCCCAAAATCCCCGCGGGACCCCCAAAGGCCCAATCTGTGCCCCTTTGGGACCCCCTTTGCACCCCCACTTTGAACCCCCCGGCACCCCTGTCCCAAAGCTCCCCTTTCGCCCCCCCTTGAACCCCCCTTTTCCAGACCCCTCCTCAGCCCCCATGTCCTCCCCATTCCCCCATCCCCCCAAATCCCCCCATGTCCTACTCTTTCCTTCCCTCTGCGTCCCCCCAAATTCCCCCAAATCCTCCCCATTCCCCCATCCCGTGTCCCCCCAAACCCGCCATGTCTCCTCGCTGGGGTCACCCCTGTCCCATATCCCCCATTTCCCCTCTCCCCGTGTCTCCCATCTCCCCCATTTCCCCCATTCTCCCTGTCCCCCTGACTCCCCATTTCCCCTCACCCTGGGTCCCCTCTCTCCCATCCCGTGTCCCCCAAATCCCCATTTCCCCTCACCCGGGGTCCCCCTTTGCCTCCATCCCGTGTCCCCCTAATCCCCCATCTCCGTTCACCCCGTGTCCCCCATATGCTCATCTCCCCTCACCCCATGTCCCCTCACCCCATGCCCCCTCACCCGGGGTCCCCCCGTGTCCCCCATCTCCCCTCACCCCCAATCCGCCATCTCCCCTCACCCCCTGTCCCGCGTGTCCCTATTTCCCCTCACCCCATCCCGGGTGTCCCCACTCCCCTCATACTCACGGGTGTCCCCATTTCCCCTCACCCCATATTCCCCGTGTCCCCATTTCCCCTCACCCCCACTCCCCTCACCCCACCCCGGCTGTCCCCTCTTCCCTCACCCATCCCGGGTATCCCCATTTCCCCTCACCCCATTCCCGGGTGTCCCCATTGCTCCTCACCGTGTCCCGAGTGTCCGCACTCCCCTCAGCCCTCTCCCCTCACCCGCCCCGGCTGCCCCGCTACCCTCACCCCATCCCGGGTGTCCCCATTTCCCCTCACCCCACTCCCCTCACCCCATTTCCCCTCACCCCACTCCCGTCACCCATCCCGGGAATCCCCATTCCCCCGCACCGCATCCCGGCTGCCCCTCTCCCCTCACCCCATCCCGGGTATCCCCACTCCCCTCACCTTCCGGGCCGCCCCGCTCCCTCACCCCATCCCGGTGCGGGTGCCGGTGCGCGGCGGGCGCGGCGCTGACGCGGCCCCGCAGCCATGCCCCGCAGGAAGGCGGCGGGGCCGCCGTGGGACGCGGGCCCGGGCGCTGCTGCGGGCGGCGGGCGGCGGCGGCCGGGCCCGGCGGGCGGCAGGCGGCGGCCCCGGCCCGGCGGCGGCGGCGGCAGCAGCGGCGGCAGCAGCGAGGAGGAGGCGCCCCGGGAGCGGCGGCCGCGGGACGGCAGCCCCGGGGCCCGCAGGCCCGGCAGGCCCGGCGGGGCGGCGGCGGCGGCGGCGGCGGGGCCCGGAGCGGGCGGCCCCGGGGCCCGCGGGCAGAGCGTGGTGATCTGCGAGCCCGAGCACAGCAAGGAGCGCATCGTGAGCGAGGGCGGGAGGGCTTCCCCGGCACCCCTGCGACCCCCCTGTGCCCCCTTTAGGCACCGCCATTTCCTCCCGGGACCCCCTTGTGCCCCCTTTACACCCCCCCATTATCCCCCCGGGACCGCCTAGTGCCCACTTTAGACACCGCCATTGCTCCCCCGGGACCCCCTTGTACCCCCTTGTACCCCTTTTAGACCCCCTCATTATCCCCCCCCGGGACCCCCTTGTGCCCCCTTTAGACACCACCATTTCCTCCCCGTCCCATAGGATCCCTGTGCCCTGATTGTGCCTCCCTTAGACACTCCCATTGCCCCCCCAGGACCACCTTGTACCCCCTTGTGACCTCAGTTGTGCCCCCTTTAGATGCCCCCATTGCCCTCTCTCCTATAGAATCCCTGGGCCCTGTTTGTGCCCCCTTTAGACACTGCCATTGCCCCCCGGGACCCCCTTGGACCTCCTTGTGCCCCCTTTAGACCCTCTCATTGTCCCCCCCTGCCCCATAGGGATCCCTGGGCCCCCATCATGCCCCCTTTAGACACCGCCATTGCCCTCCTCGTACCCCATTGTGACCCCCTTGTGCCCCCTCTAGACACCCCCATTGCCACCCCTGCATGCCCTTTACAGCCCCATGCAGATGCTGCTGCCCCCATTGCACCCCCTTTGTGTCCCCTGCATCTCCCCATTGCACCCCAATTGCCACCCTGTGTCCCTGACCCTGTCCTTGACCTTGTCCCCTGTCCTTGACCCTGTCCCAATCCCTGTCCCTCTCCCATCCCTATCCTGTCCTTGTCCCTGTCCCCATCCCCATCCCAGTTCCTGACCCCTGTCCCCAATCCCAATCCCTGTCCCTGTTCCCTGTCCCTATCCCTGTCCCTGTATCCATCCCATCCCTGTCCTGTCCCTGTCCCCTGACCCTGTCCCTATCCCCTGTCCCATCTCTGACCCTATCCCCAATCCCTATCCCATCCCTGACCCTGTCCCCAATCCTAATCTCTGTCCCCATCCCTGTCCCTGTTCCATCCCTGTCCCATCCCTGCTCCGTCCCTATCCCTGTCCCCTGACCCCAACCTGTGTCCCATCCCTGTCCCCACTTCCAATCTCTGTCCCCTGACTCCAATCCCTGTCCCCTGACCCTGTCCCCAGTCCCTGTCCCTGACCCTGTCCATGTCCACATGCCCATCCCTGTCCCCATCCCTGTCCCAACCCCATCCCATCCCTGCTCCATCCCTATCCCTGTCCCCAATCCATGTCCCATCCCTGCCCCACCCCTGCCCCACCCTGACCCCATCCCTGTCTACTGTCCCCGATCCCTGCCCCTTGACAGCAATCCCTGTCCCACCGCTGTCCCCAATCCCTGTCTGTGTTCCCATCTCTGTCCCATCCCCATCCCTGACCCCATCCATGTCCCTGTCCCTGACCCCAGTCCCTATCCCCATCCCTGACCCTATCCCTGTCCCATCTCCAATCCCTGTCCCCTGTCCCCAGTCCCTGTCCCTGACCCCATCCCTGTCCCCAGTCCCTGTCCCTGACCCCATCCCTGTCACCAGTCCCTGTCCCTGTCCCCTATCCCCATCCAATCCCTGTCCCCAACCCCTGTCCCTGTCCCCAACCCCTGTCCCTGTCCCCAACCCCTGTCCCTGACCCCATCCATGTCCCTGTCCCCAACCCCTGTCCCATCCATGCCTGTCCCCAATCCCTGTCCCGTCCCCATCCCTGTCCCCATTCCCTGTCCAAGTCCCCAACCCCTGTCCCCAGTCACTGTTCCCGTCCCTGTCCCATCCTTGACCCTATCACATCCCTGTCCCCAATCTGTCCCCTGACCCTGTCCCGTCCCCGTCCCTGACCCATCGCTGTCCCCGCAGAAGCTCGAGGGCTCCAAGAGCCGGGGACAGCTCCTCATTTTCGGTGCCACCAACTGGGACCTGATCGGCCGCAAGGAAGTGCCTAAGCAGCAGGGTAGGGCCTCGTTAACTGCCGCCGTGTTAATTAATTAATTTGTAATTAAAACGTGTCGTTAATTAATATTTGGGGGGGTTAAAGCAGGTGATTGTAACCCCAACATCAAAGCCCACCTTAGGTGGGTTGGATTGTGATTTTCATTAATTAATTAATTTTCCCTGCTTATTTTTATGCCTAAACCTTTAATTAATTTTTAATTAATGGCTCTTTTTGGAGGAGTTTCTTTTATATTTATGTGTGGGGTGCCCCAGTTCTCCAAGACAGAAAGTTTGACTTGTTCTGCCTGTAATTAATTAATTTTTATTTCTGTTTAATTATTATTTATATTTTCTTATCATTCGTATTTAATTGTTAGTTGTATCTAGTTGTTGTTTTTATTAATTCTTGTGCCTGTAATTAATTTATTTTTATTTGTATTTAATTAACTCTTATATTCCATTATCCTTTGTATTTGATTGCTATCTCTATCTAATTGTTATTTTTATTTACTAATATCTGAGGAAGGGTTTTATTTCTATCTAATCATTAGTTTTATTAATTAACACCTGAAGAAAGGCTTTATTTCTATCTAACTGTTATTTTTATCAATTAACGCCTGAGGAGAAGTTTCATTTCTATCTAATTGTTATTTTTATTAATTAGTTTTATTTTTTGTTTTATTGATGATTTAATTAATTTAAAATTTATATTTTATTAATTAAAATCTGAGGAGTTTTATTTCTATCTAATTGTTATTTTTACTAACTAACACTTTTGAAAGGGTTTTATTTCTATGTAATTGTTACTTTTATTAATTAGCGCCTAAGGAAGGGTTAACACCCGAGGAAAAGTTTTATTTCTATTCAATTGTTCTTTTTATCAATTAATTTTATTTTTATTTTATTAATTTACTTTATCAATTTAAAATTAATATTCTATTAATTAACACCTGAGGAAGAGTTACATTTCTATCCAATTGTTATTTTTATGAATTCATTTTATTTTTTTATTTTATTAATCAACTTATTTTATTAATTCAAAATTAACAGTTTATTAACTAACACCTGAGGAAGGGTTTTATTTCTATCTAATTGTTATTTTTGTTAACTAACACTTGAGGAAGGGTTTTATTTGTATTTAATTTTTACTTTTATTAGTTTACACCTGAGGAATGGTTTTATTTCTAGTTGTTATTTTTATCGATTAACACCTGCGATAGAGTTTTATTTCTATCCAATTGTTATTTTTATTAATTAATTTTTAAAAAATTTTATTAATTTATTTATTTTATTAATTTAGAATTAACATTCTGTTAATTAAGACCTGAGCAAGAGTTTTATTTCTATCTGTTATTTTTATTAACACCTGACGAAGAGCTTTATTTCTATCCAATTGATATTTTTATAAATTAATTTTATTAATTTAAAATAAATATTTTATTAACTAACGCCTGAGGAGGGATTTTATTTCTATCCAGTTGTTGCTTTTGTTTATTAATTTTATTTTTTATTTTATTACTTGATTTATTAGTTTAAAATTAATATTTTATTAATTGACACCTAAGGAAGAGTTTTATTTCTATGAAATTATTATTTTTATTACTAGATTTTATTTTTATTTTATTAATTAATTTATTAATTTGAAATTAATATTATGGTAATACCTGCAGAAGGATTTTATTTCTATTTAATTGTTTCTTTTATTAATTAGTTTTACTTCTCATCTTATTACTTAGTTTATTAGTTTAAAATTAGTATTTTATTAATTAATATCTGAGCAAGGTTTTTATTAATCGATTTTGTTTTTATTTTATTAATTAATTTTTTAATTTAAAATTAATATTCTGTTAATGCCTGCAGAAGGCTATTGTTTGTGTCTAATTGTTTCTTTTATTAATTAATTTTACTTTTCATCTTATTACTTAGTTTACTTTATTAATTTAAAATTAGTATTTTATTAATTAGTATCTGAGGAAGGGCTTTAATTCAGAGCACAGACTGGGCCCGATTTAATTGGAGTCCCATAAAAAATATTATTTTATTTCTTCCTCATTCACCCCCCCACCCCCATTACCTCTTGGCCCTCTGGAATTCCCGGAATTCCCAATGTTCGTTTTTCCCGGCAGTGGCGCCTCTGGAATTCCCAGAATTTCCAGAATTCTGAATTTTCCGGTTTTTCCCGGCAGTGGCGCCTCTGGAATTCCCAGAATTCGCAGTTTTTCCATTTTTTCCCGGCAGTGGCGCCTCTGGAATTCCCGGAATTCGCAGTTTTTCCATTTTTCCCCGGCGGTGGCGCCTCTGGAATTCCCGGAATTCGCAGTTTTTCCATTTTTCCCGGCAGTGGTGCCTCTGGCATTCCCGGAATTCCCAACGTCTCCATTGTTTCCCGGCAGTGGCGTACCGGAACCTGGGCCAGAACCTGTGGGGGCCGCACCGCTATGGCTGCCTGGGGGCGCTGCAGGTGCGCACGGTGGTGTCAGGGCCCTGCGCCGCGCACAGCCTGCTCATCACCGCCGAGGGACGCCTCTGGAGCTGGGGTGAGCGAGGGGCCGGACCGGCAACGGGAACAACGGGAACAACGGGAACAACGGGAACAACGGGAACGGGAACAACGGGAACGGGAACAACGGGAACGGGAACGGGAACGGGCCGGGAGTGTGCCGGGAGTGTGCCGGGAGTGGGGGGTTTGTCCCGGGAACGGGCCAGGAGTGTGGGGTTTGTCCCGGGAACGGGCCAGGAGTGCGGGGTTTGTCCTGGGAGTGTGGGGTTTGTTCTGGGAATGGGCCGGGAGTGTGGGGTTTGTCCTGGGAGTGCGGGGTTTGTTCTGGGAATGGGCCGGGAGTGTGGGGTTTGTCCTGGGAGTGCGGGGTTTGTTCTGGGAACGGGCCAGGAGTGTGGGGTTTGGCCTGGGAATGTGTCCTGGGAATGTGGGATTTGGCCTGGGAATGGGCCTGGAGTATGGGGTTTGTCCTGGGAATGGGCTGGAATGTGGGGTTTGTCCTGGGAATCTGTCCTGGGAGTGTGGGGTTTCTCCTGGGAATGGCCTGGGAGTGTGGGGTTTGTCCTGGGAATGGGCCTGGGAATTTGGAATTTGGCCTGGGAATGTGGGGTTTGGCCTGGCAATGTGGGGTTTGGCCTGGGAATCGGCCTGAGAGTTTGAGATTTATCCCAGGAATCGGCCCAGGAATGTGGGATTTGTCCTGAAAACGAGCCCAGAAAATCTGGGATTTGCCCTGGGAATCTGTCCCGGGAATGTGGGGTTTATCCCAGGAATGGGCCTGGAATGTGGGGTTTGTCCCGGGAATGGGCTGGGAGTGTGGGGTTAGCCCTGGGAATGGGCCGGGAATGTGGGGTTTGTCCCGGGAATCTGTCCTGGGAGTGTGGGGTTTGTCCCGGGAACGGGCCGGGAATGCAGGGTTTGTTCTGGGAATCTGTTCTGGGAATGTGGGGTTTGTTCTGGGAATGGGCTGGGAGTGTGGGGTTTGGTCTGGGAATCTGTCCTGGGAGTGTGAGGCTTGTCCTGGGAATCTGTTCTTTCTGGGAATTTGGGATTTGTCCTGGGAATCCATCCTGGGAGTCCAGGGTTTGTCCTGGGAATCTGCCCTGAGAATCTGGGATTTATTCCTGAAAACATGCCCTGAAAATCTGGGATTTGTCCCCAAAATCCATCCTGGGAGTGCGGGGTTTAGCCCGGGAACGGTCCTGAGAATCTGGGGTTTGTCCTGGGAATCTGTTCTGGGAGTGTGGGATTTATCCTGGGAATTGGCCCTGAGAATTTGGGATTTGTCCTGGGAATCTGTCCTGGAATATGGGATTTGTCCTGGAAATCTGTCCTGGGAGTGTGGGGTGCGTCCCGGGAATTGTCCTGAAAATCTGGGATTTGTCCCCAAAATCCATCCTGGGAGTGCGGGGATCAACCCAGGAATCGTCCTAGGAATATGGGATTTATCCTGGGAATTGGCCCTGGCAGTTTGGGATTTGTTCTGGAAATCTGTCCGGGGAGTGTGGGATGTGTACCAAAAACCTCCCCTGAAAATGTGGGATTTATTGTAAAAACCTGTCCTGAGAATTTGGGATTTGTCCTGGAGATCTGTCCTGGGAATTTGGGATTTGTCCTGGGAGTCTGTCTTGGGAATTTGGGATTTGTCCTGGAGATCTGTCCTGGGAATTTGGGATTTGTCCTGGAGATCTGTCCTGGGAATTTGGGATTTGTCCTGGGAGTCTGTCTTGGGAATTTGGGATTTGTCCTGGAAATTTTTCCTGGGAATGGGGGGTGCGTCCTGGGAATTGGCTCTGAGAATTTGGGAGTTGTCCCCAAAATCCATCCTGGGAGTATGGGGTTCATCCCGAGAATCTGCCCTGAAAATCTGGGATTCATCCCAAAAACTTCCCCTGGAAATGAGGATCTCTGTTGGATCCCTTGGGGAATTGGGATCCCCGTTGGGGTGGGGATCTGCATTGGGAGGGCTCTGGACAGCTGAGTCCAGGGAAACCCTGGAAAATCCTGGAAAATTCAGGAAAATTCCAGAAAATCTGGGAGAACTTGGGTAAATCCTGGAAAAATCCGTGAAAATTTGGGAAAATCCATGGAAATTCGGGAAAATTCAGGAAAATCCAGGAGAATTAGGGAAAATCTGGGAAAATGTGGGGAAATTTGGGAAAGTGCGGGAAAATTTGGGAAAATTTGTGAAAATTCAGGAAAATGTGGGAAAATTTGGGAAAATCCCGGAAAATCTGGGAAAATCCTGGAAAATCCTGGAGAAATCCAGGAAAATTCAGGAAAATGTGGGAAAATCCAGGAAAATTAGGGAAAATTTGGGAAAATCTGGGAAAATGCGGGAAAATACACGGAAATGCGGGAAAATCTGGGAAAATTCCAGGAAAATTTGTGAAAATTCAGGAAAATCCGGGAAAACTTGGGAAAATTCTGGGAGAATTCATGAAAATTTGGGAAAATCCAGGAAAATTTGGGAAAATCTGGGAAAATTCGGGAAAATTTTGAAAAATCCGGGACTCCCTCCTGGAGAACAGCCTCGAGCTGTGCTGGAGGAAATTTCGGGGAAAACCCGATCCCACAAAAATGATCGGGAATTTGAGGGGTGGGTTCGGATTCGCCATCCCTGGGGATTCCCGGGGGCAGGTCGGGGTTAGGATCGGGATCGATCAGTCCCCGCGGCGATCCCAAAGGTTTTTTGGGATTTGGGGTTGGCAGGGCGCAACGAGAAGGGGCAGCTGGGCCATGGGGACACGAAGCGCGTGGAGGCCCCGAAGCTCATCGAGGTTTTGGGGAGCGAGGCCATCGTGGCGGCAGCGTGCGGCCGAAACCACACCCTGGCGCTCACCGGTACGGAATGCCGGGAAACGCGCCGGGATGTGGGGAGATGGACTGGAATGTGGGGAAAACGGCCTGGAATCATCCTGGGGAAAACCGCTCCAAAATCTGGGAAGAACACCCCGGAATCTGGGAGAATGGCCCTGAAATTGGGTAAAACTGCTCCAAAACCTGGGAAAACCACTCCAAAATCTGGGAGCATCACCCCAAAATCTGGGGAAAAACACTGTGAAATTTGGGAAAGACGCCCTGAATCTTGGGAAAACTGCCCCAAAATCTGGGAAAACCACCCCGAAATCATCCCGGGGAAAACTGCCCCAAAATCTGGGAAAAATGCCCCGAAATTTGGGGAAAACACCCCAAAGTCATCCTGGGAAAACCACCCCTGGAATCTGGGAAAAATGCCCCAAAATATGAGAAAAACTCCCCAAAATCATCCCAGAAAAATTGCCCCAAATCTTGGGAAAAACACCCTGAAATCTGGGAAAAACACCCCAAATCCTGGGAGAGCCACCCCAAAATTATCAATGGGGGGAACCACCCTGAATCTCAGGAAAACTGCCCTGGAATCTGCCCCTTGTGCCCCAAATTCCAGGAAAACTGCCCCAAAATCCTCCCTTGTGCCCCAAAATCCATCCCTTTTCCCCCAAAATCCACCCCTTTTCCCCAAAATCCCTTGTTTTTCCCCGAAATCTCCCTTTCCCCCAAATTCTCACTTTTCCACCAAAATCTCCCCCTTTTTCCCAAAATCTTCCCCAAAATCCTGTTTTTCCCCAAAATCTCCCTCTTTTCCCCAAAATCTCCCCATTTTCCTCCAAAATCGCCCCTTTTCACCAAAATTGCCCCTTTTCCCCAAATTCTCCCCTTTCCCCCAAAAATCTTTCCCAAAATCTCCCCCTTTTCCCCCAAAATCTTCCCCCAAAATCTCCCCATTTTTCCCCAAAATTGCCTCTTTGCCCCCAAAACCTCACCTTTTCTCCCAAAATCCTGTTTTGCCCCAAAATCTCCCCCTTTTTCCCCAAAATCCCCTGTTTTTCCCCAAAATGCTGTTTCCGGCAGAGAGCGGCTCGGTGTTCGCCTTCGGGGAGAACAAGATGGGGCAGTTGGGATTGGGGAACCAGACTGACGCCGTGCCCAGCCCCACACAGGTACCGCACCCCAAACCCCATCGGGACCCCAAATCCTGCCCCAAATCCCACCCCCATCCCCATCCCTGCGGGAGGTACGGGTTTGGGGGGGAACCGCCCCAAAATCTGGAAAAACCACCCTGAAATCCAGGAAAATCACTCCAAATCTGCCCCTTTTGTGCCAAAATCTGGGAAAACCATCCCAAAATCCGGGAAAATCACCTGAAATCCACCCCTTTTACCCCAAAATCCACTCCTTGTTCCCTAAAATCTGGGGAAACTGCCCCAAAATCTGGGAAAAGTGCCCCGAAATCCATCCATTGTACTCCAAAATCCAGGAAATCCACCCCAAAATCCGCCCCTTGTGCCCCAAAATATAGGAAAACTGTCCCAAAAACTGGGAAAATCAGTCCAAATTCCACCCCTTTTGCTCGGGATTCCATCCCAATCCCACCCCAATCCCGATCCCTGTTTTCCGCATGGATTTGAGTGGAAAAGCAGCAGGTTTGGGGTTTTTCCGTGGGAAGAATTCCCTAAAAAATCCCTCCCAGTGAGGGATCCATTTCCGGCTGCGGTGGGAAATTCCACCCCTTGTCCCCCAAAATCCGGGAAAACCACCCCAAAATCCACCCCTTTTCCCCAAAAATTTGGGAAAACCAACCCAAAATCCAGGAAAACCCACCCAAAATCTGGGAAAATCACCCCAAAATCCAGAAAAACTGCCCCAAAATCCATTCCTTGTGCTCCGAAATACTGTTTCCCACCCATTTTTCACCCCGTTTTTCACCCCATTTTTCACCCCATTTTCCCGGGTTTTTCACCCTGTTTTCCCTGGGTTTTTTCCCATTTTTCCCGTGTTTTCCCCATTTTCTCACCCATTTTCCCCGTTTTCCCCACAGATCATGTACAACGGGCAGCCCATCACCAAGCTGGCGTGCGGGGCCGAGTTCAGTATGATCATGGACTGCAAGGGGAACCTCTACTCCTTCGGCTGCCCCGAGTACGGACAGCTCGGTACGGAAATTCCCCTTCACCCGAGGGGTTTGGGATCGTCCCGTGGGGTTTGGGATGGTTTGGGATCGGCCCGAGGGGTTTGGGATCATCCCGTGGGGTTTGGGATGGTTTGGGATCGGTCTGTGGGGTTTGGGATGGTTTGGGATCGGTCTGTGGGGTTTGGGATCAGCCCTTGGGGTTTGGGATGGTTTGGGATCGGTCTGTGGGGTTTGGGATGGAGGGTTTGGGATTGGCCCGAGGGGTTTGGGATGGTTTGGGATCAGTCTGTGGGGTTTGGGATGGTTTGGGATTGGCCCAAGGGGTTTGGGATCAGCCCAGGGGATTTGGGATCAGCCTGGGGGATTTGGGATTATCCCGTGGGGGTCAGGATGGTTTGGGATCGACCCGTGGGGTTCAGGATGGTTTGGGATTGGCCCAAGGGATTTGGGATCAGCCTGGGGGATTTGGGATCATCCCGTGGGGTTCAGGATGGTTTGGGATTGGCCCGTGGGGTTTGGGATGGTTTAGGAGTTCAGTATGATCATGGACTGCAAAGGGAACCTCCTTTGGGTGCCCCGAGTACGGACAGCTCGGTACGGACATTCCCCTCGGGATCGGCCCAGGGGGTTTGGGATCGGCCCGCAGGGTTTGGGATCGCCTGCAGGGTTTGGGATGGTTTGGGATTGGCCCGCAGGGTTTGGGATGGTTTGGGATTGGCCCAAAGGGTTTGGGATGGTTTGGGAGTTCAGTATTCTCATGGACTGCAAAGGGAACCTCTGCTTCTTCAGCTGCCCCGAGTGCGGACAGCTCGGTACGGAAATTCCTCATTGCCCCTAGGGTTTGGGATCGGCCCGAGGGGTTTGGGAGCGTTTGCACTGGGAATTCAGGGATAAATCCTAAATTGCAGTGTGCATTTTGGGATGAAAGTTCACAGTGGGAATTCAGGGATAATGCCCATGGGGAGGAGCAGGGTTTCCAGCGGGAATGCCGAGATTCAGGGTGGCAGGATGGATCCATATCCCGGTGGTCTTGTGGGGCAGAGTTCCTATGGAATCAGATCCTTATCCTGGTGTTTTTATGGGGCACAATTCCCATGGGATCAGATCCATATCCCGGTGTTTCTGTGGGACATCATTCCCATGGGATCGGATCCATACCCCTATGTTTTTCCCAGAACACAGTTCCTATGGGATCGGATTGATATCCCAGTGTTTCTGTGGGACAAAATTCCTATGGGATTGGATCCGTGTCCCGGTGTTTTCCCAGTTCAGAATTCCCATGGGATCAGATCGATATCCCGGTGTTTCTGTGGGACACAATTCCCACAGGATTGGATTCGCATCCTGGTGTTTTCCCGGAACACGATTCCCATGGGATCAGATCCATATCCCAATGTTTCCCCGGGACACAATTCCCACAGGATGGGATCCCTGTCCCAGTGTTTCCCAGAACGCAGTTCCCGTGGGATGGGATCGATATCCCGGTGTTTGTCTCTCCGCAGGCCACAACTCGGACGGGAAGTTCATCGCGCGGGCGCAGCGCATCGAGTACGACTGCGAGCTCGTGCCGCGGCGCGTGGGCATCTTCGTGGAGAGGACCAAGGACGGGCAGGTGCTGCCCGTGCCCAACGTCGTGGTCAGGGACGTGGCCTGCGGAGCCAACCACACGGTACTGGGAACGGGATGGGAATGGGATGGGAATGGGGATGGGGATGGGGATGGGGATGGGGATGGGGATGGGGATGGGAATGGGAATGGGAATGGGAATGGGAATGGGGATGGGGATGGGGATGGGGATGGGGATGGGGATGGGGATTGGGATGGGGATTGGGAATGGGAATGGGAATGGGGATTGGGATGGGGATGGGGATGGGGATGGGGATGGGGATGGGGATGGGGATGGGGATGGGAATGGGGATGGGAATGGGGATGGGAATAGGCACTGGAAACCAGGGAATGGGCAATGGGAAATAGGGAATGGGGAATGGGGAATGTGAGCAGGGAATGGGGATGGGAAGGGTTAGTGGGGCCACACGGTTACCCCAGGACCCCTGGAACTGCCCATGGCCAGGCTGGGGGTGGGATGGGATGGGATCCATGGGATGGGATGGGATGGGATGAGCTCCAAGCTCCTCTCCACCCCAAGATTCCAGGATTCCCTTAAGGATAAACCCCTGCGGGACACACTCAGCCCCGACCCCGATCCCGATCCCTGTCCGCAGCTGATGCAGGACTCCCAGAAGCGCGTGTTCTCCTGGGGGTTTGGGGGCTACGGGCGCCTGGGCCCTGCAGCACCCCCAATCCCAATCCTAACCCCGATCCCGATCCCAATCCTGATCCCAATCCCAATCCCAATCCCGATCCCTGTCCGCAGCTGGTGCTGGACTCCCAGAAGCGCGTGTTCTCCTGGGGCTTCGGGGGCTACGGGCGCCTGGGCCACGCAGAGCAGAAGGACGAGATGGTGCCGCGGCTCGTCAAGCTCTTCGACTTCCCGGGGCGCGGAGCGGCCCAGATCTACGCGGGGTACACCTGCTCCTTCGCCGTCAGCGAGAGCGGTGCGGATCGGGAATCTGGGATTGGGGAAGGGGTTTGGGGTTTGGGATTGGGTTTGGGATTGGGGAATGGGTTTGGGATTGGATTTGGGAATGGGACATGGCTGGAGCGGCCCAGATCTACGCGGGCTAAATCTGCTCCTTTGCCATCAGCAAGAGCGGTGCAGATCCCCAGAATTCCGGGATTTGGGATTGGGATTGGGATTGGGATTGGATGGGTGGGAATCCCAGGATTTGGGAATGCTGGGGGACAGGGACGTGGCTGGAGTGCCCCAGATCTACGCAGGGTACACCTGCTCCTTCACCGTCAGCAAGAGCTGTGCGGATCCCCGGGAATTAGGATTGGATTTGGAATCTGGCTTGGATTTGGGATCAGGAATGGATTTGGGATCGGGATTGGGTTTGGGATTGGGTTTGGGAATGCTGAGGGACGGGACATGGCTGGAGCTGCCCTGATCTGTGCAGGATACGTATCTCTGCTCCTTTGCCATCAGCGAAAGCGGTTCGGGTTCCCGGGAATTCCGGGATTTGGGATGGGGAATGGGTTTGGGATTGGGAATGGGTTTGGGATTGGGGAATGGATTTGTGATTGGACGGGTGGGAATTCCAGGATTTGGGAGTGCTGGGGGATAGGACATGGCCTGAGCTACCCAGATTTCCATGGGATACACCTGCTCCTTCGCCGTCAGTGAGAGCGGTGTGGATTCCAGGAATTCCAGGATTTGGGATCGGGATTGGGATTGGGTTTGGGATCGGATTTGGGAATGCTGGGGGACAGGGACATGGCTGGAGCAGCCCCCATCTACGCGGGGTACCCCTGCTCCTTCGCCGTCAGCGAGAGTGGTGCGGATCCAGGATTTGGGGTTGGATTTGGGATCAAGAATGGGTTTTAGACTGGATTTGGGATTTGGGAATGGGTTTGGGATTGGGTTTGGGATTAGACAGGAGAGATTCCTGGGATTAGGGAATGGATTTGGGAATGGATTCGGGGATGAACTTGCGATTGTACAGGTGGGAATCCCAGGGTTTGGGAATGGATTTTGGAATGGGTTTGGGATTGGATGGGTGGGAATCCGGGATTTGGGGATGGGTTTGGGATTGGATGGGTGGGAATCCGGGATTTGGGAATGGGTTTGGGATTGGATGGGGGCATGCCAGGATCTGGGATGGATTTGGGATTGGACGGGTGGGAATCCAGGATCTGGGAATGCCGGGGGATTGGACAGGGCCTGACCGGATTCCCGGGATTTGGGATCGGGGATTCCCCTGCAGGAGGTTTGTTCTTTTGGGGCGCCACCAACACTTCCCGGGAGTCCACGATGTACCCCAAAGCCGTGCAGGACCTGTGCGGGTGGAAGATCCGGAGCCTGGCCTGCGGGTGAGCCCGACCCCAAATACCACCCTGAAAGATCCCAAATCATCCGGAACTATCCGGAATTATCCCAAATACCCTGAATGATCCTGAATTATCCCGAGTTATCCCAAAAGATCCCAAATTCCCGGATTTGGGGATTCTGGGTAAGTCCCCGTCCCAAATTATCCCAAATATCCTGAATGATCCCGAATGATCCCAAATTATCCAGAACTACTCCAAATACCCCAAACTACCCCAAATTATCCCGAATTATCTGGAACTATCCCGAATTATCCGGAATTATTGCAAATTATCCTGAATTATCCCAAATTCCCGGATTTGGGGATTCTGGGTGAGTCCCCATCTGGAATCACCCCAAATGCTCCCAAATTCCTGGGATTTGGAGATTCCCGCTGAGGCAATCCCGAATTCCTGGGATTTGGGGATTTTGGGAATTCCCACTGAGGCGATCCCGAACTCCTGAGATTTGGGGATTTTGGGGATTCCTGCTGACATGATCCTGAATTCCCGGGATTTTGGGAATTCCCACTGATGAAATCCTGAATTCCCAGCATTTTGGGGTTCCTGCTGAGGCGATCCCAAATTCCTGGGATTTGGGGATTTGGGGGATTTGGGATTCCCGCTGAGGCGATCCCGAATTCCTGGGATTTGGGGATTTTGGGGATTTTGGGAATTCCCGCTGAGGCGATCCCAAATCCCCGCAGCAAGAGCAGCATCATCGTGGCGGCAGACGAGAGCACAATCAGCTGGGGGCCCTCGCCCACCTTCGGGGAGCTGGTGAGACCCCAAACACCCCAGAGCGACCCTAAATACCCCAAACCGGCCCCAAATAGCCCTCACCGACCTCAAATCCCTCACACTGATCCCAAATCCCCAAACTGACCCCAAATCCCCAAACTGATGCCAAATACCCCAAACTGACATCCCAAATCACTCCCAAACCCACACCCCAAATCCCCAAACTGACCCCAAATCCTCCAAACTGACCCCAAATCCCCGAACTCACCCCAGATTCCCCAAACTGAACCCAAATCCCCAAACTCACATCCCAAATCCTCCAAACTGACCCCAAATACCCCAAAGCAATACCCCCAAATCCCCCCAAACCAATATCCCAAGTCCCCCAGTCCAACATCCCGAATCCCCGAACTGACCCCAAATCCCCCAAACTGACACTCGCAAATCCCCCCCAACCAATATCCCAAATACCCCAATCTGACACCCCAAATACCCCAAACCGACCCCAAATGCCCCAAACTGACACCCCCAAATCCCCAGAGTGACCCCAAATGCCCCGTTCCCACGGGATGTTCCCGCAGGGCTATGGGGACCACAAACCCAAATCCTCCACGGCCGCGCAGGAGGTGAAAACCTTGGACGGGATTTACACGGAGCAGGTGAGCGGAAACCCCACAGGGATCGGGGTCAGGGAGGGACAATGGGGATCCTGCAGGGGTTGGGATCAGGGAATGGATGGGGTCAGGAAGGGATTGGGGTCGGGAATGAATGGGGATCCTACAGGGAATAATGGGGATCCTACAGGGATTGGGGTCAGGGGATCGGGGCTGAGGCCCTACAGAGCTCATCCCATCCGTGGGGGCATGGAGAGAGGAAAATTCCATAAAGAAATAGGGAATGAGGTCCTACAGAGCTCATCCCATTCCCATGGGCCATTGCCATGAGCCATTCCTGTTGCCATGGGCTATTCCCATTCCCATTCCTATGGGCTATTCCCATTCCCGTTCCCATTTCCATTCCCATTCCAATTCCAGGTTCCCATGGGCTATTCCCGTTCCCATTCCCGTTCCCATTCCCGTTCCCATTCCAGGTGGCCATGGGCTATTCCCATTCCCGTTCCCGTTCCAGGTTCCCATGGGCTATTCCCATTCCTGTTCCCATTCCCGTTCCCATTCCCATTCCCGTTCCCGTTCCAGGTGGCCATGGGCTATTCCCATTCCAGTTCCAGGTTCCCACGGGCTATTCCCGTTCCCATTCCCACTCCCGTTCCCGTTCCAGGTTCCCACGGGCTATTCCCGTTCCCATTCCCACTCCCGTTCCCGTTCCAGGTTCCCACGGGCTATTCCCGTTCCCATTCCCACTCCCGTTCCCATTGCAGGTGGCCATGGGCTATTCCCGTTCCCATTCCCGTTCCCGCTCCCGTTGCAGGTTCCCATGGGCTATTCCCGTTCCCATTCCCACTCCCGTTCCCGTTGCAGGTGGCCATGGGCTATTCCTGTTCCCATTCCCGTTCCCATTCCCGTTCCCGTTCCCGTTGCAGGTTCCCATGGGCTATTCCCGTTCCCATTCCCATTCCCGTTCCCGTTGCAGGTGGCCATGGGCTATTCCCGTTCCCATTCCCATTCCCGTTCCCGTTGCAGGTTCCCATGGGCTATTCCCGTTCCCGTTCCCATTCCCGTTCCCATTCCAGGTTCCCATGGGGTATTCCCGTTCCCATTCCCGTTCCCGTTCCCGTTGCAGGTGGCCATGGGCTATTCCCGTTCCCATTCCCGTTCCCGTTCCCGTTGCAGGTTCCCGTGGGCTATTCCCGTTCCCATTCCCGTTCCCATTCCCGTTGCAGGTTCCCGTGGGCTATTCCCATTCCCATTCCCGTTCCCATTCCCGTTCCGTTCCCGTTGCAGGTGGCCATGGGCTATTCCCGTTCCCGTTCCCATTCCCATTCCCGTTCCCGTTGCAGGTGGCCATGGGCTATTCCCGTTCCCGTTCCAGGTTCCCATGGGCTATTCCCGTTCCCATTCCCGTTCCCGTTGCAGGTGGCCATGGGCTATTCGCACTCGCTGGTGATCGCCCGGGATGAGTCGGAGGCAGAGCAGGAGAAGCTGCGGAAGCTCCCGGAGTACAACCCCCGCACCCTCTGAGGGCCCCGACCCCGACGGTGATCCCGACGATGATCCCAATGATCCTGATGATCCCGATGATCCCGATGGTCCCGATCTTGCTTTCCCCCCATTCCCAAACCCTCGGGGTCACTCCCAGCCTTTCTCCGCCTTCTGGAGTTCCCAGGATCCTCAGGATTCACAGGCTCCCAGCTGGAATTTTTCGGATTTCGCATTTTTCCCACATTTTCTCCTCCTTTTTTCCCATTTCCCCGGCTCGGGATCGCTCTTGGGATCTGATCCCGCCTCGGGATCCCTGCAGGGATTCAGAATCCCTACGGAGCAGCTGCAAATTCCTCTTTTTCCCCCAAATCCCCTATTTTTTTTTTGCTGGTTTTTCCCTCTTTCGGGTGCTACAATTCCCGGGATTTCCTCTCTCCCGCCCCGGATCCCATTCCCAAATCCCATTCCCAGATCCCATTCCCAGATCCCATTCCCAGATCCCATTCCCAGATCCCATTCCCGGGCTCCCCTCCCCTCTGTCCCACCCCGGGGACATCTCAGGGATCGCGAGGGGAGTCCCAAAGGGGGGTTTTTTTAATTTTAATTTTTCCTGGGAATTCTGCATTTCCTTTCCCTTCCCGCGGACGGCTCGGCCCGGGATCAGCCGGAATTCCCAAATAATTAATTCCCAAATAATTCCCAAATCCCCTCCTTCCCTGCCAGGTCACTGTGCTGGAAAATCGAGGTGCCTTCCGGAGCAGAGCCCAGCTCTGCCTCCCCGGGGAATTCCCGCTCTTTTGGGGCCGCTTTTCGGGATTTTTTTGGGATTTTCCCATGTTTTTAGGTCCTTCCCACTCCCTTGGGGCCGTTCTTTGGGATTTTTCCATGGATTTTAGGTCCTTCCCAGTCCCTTGGGGCCGTTTTTAGGGATTCTTTCAGGATTTTCCCATGGATTTTAGGTCCTTCCCACTCCCCTGGGGCCTTTTTTAGGGATGTGGGGGGGGGATTTTTCCATGGATTTTATGTCCTTCCTGCTCCCTTTGGGCCCTTCTTGGGGATTTTTTTGGGATTTTCCCATGGATTTTAGGTCCTTCCTGCTCTCTTGGGGCCATTCTTTGGGATTTTTCCATGGATTTCGCATCCTTCCCGCTCCCTCTGGGCCATTTTTAGGGATTCTTTTTGGATTTTCCATGGATTTTAGGTCCTTCCTGCTGCCTTTGGGCCTTTTTTAGGGATTTTTTGGGATTTTTCCGTGGATTTTAGGTCCTTCTTGCTCTCCCTCAAGCAGCACTCGGGGAATTCCCGCTCCCTCTTCGCCGTTTTTAGGGATTTTTTAGGGATTTTTTTCCATGGATTTCATGTCCTTCCCACTCCCTTGGGGCTGTTTTTTGGTATTTGGGATTTTTCCATGGATTTTTGGTCCTTCCCACTCCCTTTGGATTTTTGGTCCTTCCCGCTCCCTCTGGGCCGTTTTTAGGGATTTTTTTTGGGATTTCCCATGGATTTTTGGTCCTTCCCGGGGGGGACTCTGCAGTAAAAAAAAAACGCTTTGGGTCATTTTTTTTGGTGGGATCGGGCTTTGCTTTCCAGGGATTTTGGAGAGGGAATTTCCGGGGCAGGAAAATCCCATTTCCCGCTTTCTGTAGCAATATTTAGCATTTGGGGTGGGGGAATCACCAAAACCCCACCCGGACCCCAAAAAAAAAAACAAAATAAAATGCTGGGGGGATTCCCGGGAATGGGAAAGATTTTGGGATGGAGCAGCCGCGGGCAGGGAGGGAGGGAGGGGCAGCAGGGCTGGGGTTTTGTACTTCTTGGAGTAAAACTTTAATTAAAATCGCCGTCGTTAATTGGCTTTCATCATCTCCCCCGACCCTTCGTCCGTGAGGATTTGGGACTGCCCCACGCCCCTCCCCCATCCCAAATCCAGCTGACCAATCCCATGGTCAGTGCTCCTCCTCACTGACCCCACAGAGCTTCCGTTCATCCCCGACCCCAAAGGCACTCGGAGAGAGGGACTGGGACAGGGGACAGGGATTGGGGACAGGAACTGGGGACAGGGATTGGGACTGGGGACAGGGATCGGGGACTGGGACAGGGTTTGGGGACAGGGATGGGGGACAGGGACTGGGGACAGCGATTGGGGACAGCAATTGGGGATGGACTGGGGACAGGGACCAGGGACAGGGATTGGGGACAGGGATGGGGAACAGGGATTGGGGACAGCGATTGGGGACAGGGACTGGGGACAGGGCCACCTCAGGGCTCCATGTTCCACCACTTGAAGGGCAGGGGCTGCCGGCGCACGTTGGTGCCGCAGTGCACGTCCCCTGCCAGCGCGTGGTACGAGAAGAAGTCGTCGATGAAGGTGCAGGAGAGCCCCAGCGGCTCCAGCAGCTCCCGCACGCGGCGCTCCAGGCAGCACTGCCCGCCCAGCACGGGCCCGAAGGGCTTGGGGATGCCCAGGTGCCGGCCCAGCACCAGCATGTTCACCTGGGGCGGGGAAATCGGGGAATCCATCCTAAATCCTATCCCAAATCCCACCCAAATCCCAGCCCAAATCCCTTCTCAAATCCCATCCTAAATCCCATCCGAATCCCAGAGGGTTCAGGGATGGGCCCATCCCCAGCATGTTCACCTGGGAAGCAGGGATGGGGAAATCCCATCCGAATCCCAGCCCAAATCCCAGTCCAAATCCCATCCTAAATTCCACCCTAAATGCCTTCCCAAATCCTAGCCCAATTCCTATCCCAAATCCCATCCCAAATCCCAGCCCTGGAGCACAGGAGAAATCAGGGATGGGGAAATCTCATCCTAAATCCCATCTCAAATCCCATCCCAAATCCCACACAAATCCTATCTCAAATCCCACCCAAATCCCATCCCAAATCCCATCCAAATCCCATCCCAAATCCCACCCAAATCCCACCCAAATCCCATCCCAAATCCCATCCAAATCCCATCCCAAATCCCACACAAATCCTATCTCAAATCCCACCCAAATCCCATCCCAAATCCCATCCAAATCCCATCCCAAATCCCACCCAAATCCCACCCAAATCCCATCCCAAATCCCATCCCAAATCCCATCCCAAATCCCACCCAAATCCTATCCCAAATCCCATCCAAATCCCATCCCAAATCTCATCCCAAATCCCAGCCCTGGAGCACAGGAGAAATCAGGGATTGGGAAATCCCATCCCAATCCCATCCAAATCCCATCCAAATCCCATCCCAATCCCATCCAAATCCCATCCCAATTCCCATCCCAAATCCCATCCCAGCCCCTGGGAAGGGCGGGCTCAGTACCATGTTCGGGAAGAAGGCCTCGGCCCCATCGGTGGCGTCCCCGCGGAAGAGCTGTGGGATGTCCACGATGTCCTGCTCGGCCAGGCCCAGCGAGCGCTTCAGGATGTCCCTGTTCCAGCTGATACAGCTCTGGGGACAGGGACAGGGACAGGGACAGGGACAGGGATGGATGGATGGATGGATGGAATCCATGGATGGAGGGATGGATGGATGGATGGATGGATGGACAGGGATGGATGGAGGGATGGATGGATGGATGGAGGGATGGATGGATGGATGGATGGACAGGGATGGATGGATGGATGGATGGAGGGATGGATGGATAGATGGATGGATGGATGGACAGGGATGGATGGATGGGTGGATGGATGGATGGACAGGGATGGATGGATGGGTGGATGGATGGATGGATGGATGGATGGATGGATGGATGGATGGACAGGGATGGATGGATGGATGGATGGATGGATGGATGGATGGATGGAGGGATGGATGGATGGATGGAGGGATGGATGGATGGATGGATGGATGGACAGGGATGGATGGATGGATGGATGGAGGGATGGATGGATAGATGGATGGATGGATGGATGGATGGATGGATGGATGGACAGGGATGGATGGATGGATGGATGGAGGGATGGATGGATGGATGGATGGAGGGATGGACAGAAGGACAGAGGGATGGAAGGACAGACGGACACAGAGGCAGCTCTGGGAAGGAGCCCTGCCCCCGCTCACCTGGGCGTACTCATTGAACGTTCTCAGCTCCTCATCTGCCAGGATCTCGTTGATGGTCGGCTTGGGCACCTTCTCCAGCCCTGCGGCACCGGAACAGCCAAATTCCGCTGGAATTCCACTGGAATTCTGCTGGAATTCTGCCCTTGGCATGGCTGGGATGGGATCTGGGACCCTGCCCCGATCCTGGAGCTCCCCATCCCAGGGGCACCGGGACCGAGCCCCACCCCAGCCCGGGGATCAAATCCGAGCCTTTTTCATCAATTCTGATCGTTCTGCCCCCAAATCCCAGTCGGGATTCGGGACACTCCCAGTCGGGATTCAGGACACCTCCCTCATTAAATTTCATGGAAAAAAGGGAAAACCCTCAAATTCTGCAGGGAAAATAGCAAACAAACGTCATTTCCCATCCTCTGTACCCTGGAACATGGCGGCCTCACTGAAGCCCAACCCAGGAATCAAATATGCTCAGTTTGAATGAATTCCACTCATTCTGCCCCCAAATCCCAGCCGGGATTCGGGACACATCCACTTCCCCCATTAAATTTCACAGACAAAAGGGAAAACCCTCAAATTTCACAGGGAAAACGGCAAACAAATACCATTTCCCATCCTCCCTACCCTGGAACATCATGGCCTGGGTGAAGCCCAACCCAGGAATCAAATCTACAGTTTTCACTAATTCAGCTCGTTCTGTCCCCAAATCCCAGCCAGGATTTGGGGCACATCCACTTCCCCCACTAAATTTCATGGAAAAAAATGGAAAACCCTCAAATTCCGTGGGGAAAATGGCAAACAAACACCATTTCCCATCCTCCCTACCCTGGAACATCGCAGCCCCACCGAAACCCAACCCGGGAATCAAATCCATTCAATTTTCATTAATTCCACTCATTCTGCCCTCAAATCCCATCCGGGATTCAGGGCCCATCCACCTCCCCCATCAAATTTAACGGGGGAAAATGGAAAACCCTCAAATTCCGCAGGGAAAATGGCAAACAAATGCCATTTCCCATCCTCCCTACCCTGGAACATGGCGGCCTCGCCGAAGCCCAACCCAGGAATCAAATCTGTTCAATTTTCACTAATTCTGCTTGTTCTGCCCCCAAATCCCAGCCAGGATCCTGGATATACCTCCCCCATTAAATTTTGTGGGGAAAAAGGGAAAACGGCAAACAAATGCCATTTCCCATCCTCCCTTACCCTGGAACATCGTGGCCTCGCCAAAGCCCAACCTGGGGATCAAATCCCAGTTTTAACTAATTCTCCCAGCCGGGATTTGGGGCACATCCACCTCCCCCGCCAAATCCCATGGAAAAAAGGGGAAAACCCTCAAATTCTGCAGGGAAAACAGCAAACAAACCCATTTCCCATCCTGCGTACCCTGGAACATGGCGGCCTCGCCGAAGCCCTCGTCCTGCTTGTCCCGCAGCAGCTGGAAGCAGGCGCTGGGGCTGGCCAGGAGCAGCCGGAAGCCCTGCGGGATTTCAGCAGGAATTTGGGACGGCCCCGAGGGTCCCATCCCCGGGATTTTGGGATCTCCCCCTCCCCGGGGTTCCGTACCTTCCTGTCGGGCACGGGGACGAAGGTGAGGAACTCGTCCACGTGGCCAACCTGGAGCCAGTCCGAGAAGAGCTCCACCGGAGCCTGCACCTGCTGGGCCACCAGGAAATCCCGCACGGCCTGCGCCATCCTGCGCCCGCCCAGCCTGCGGGACACCGGAGTTTGGGGTGTGGGGGTTTGGGCTTGGGGGTTTGGGGGGCGGGATGGACCCCAAATGGGTCAGGAAACCCGAAACGGTCTGGGGAAACTTGGGGGTTTGTGGTTTGGGGGGTGGTTCTGACCCCAAATGGGTCAGGAAATCCCAAACAGCCTGTGCCATCCTGTGCCCACCGAGCCTGTGGGACATGGGGTTTGGGGTGTGGGGGTTTGGGCTTTGGGCTTTGGGAGTTTGGGGCTTGGGGTTTGGGGCTTTGGGGAGCAGGACAGACCCCAAATGGGTCAGGAAATCCTGGATGGCCTGAGCCACCCTGCGCCCACTGAGCCTGCGGGGACATGGGGGTTTGGGGTTTGAGGTTGGGGGGCGGGACAGACCCCAAATGGGTTGGGAAATCCTGAACGGTCTGGGGATTCTGGAACTCGGGGGGGTTGGGGGTTTGGGGGTTTGGAGGGTAGTTCTGACACCAAATGGGTCAGGAAACACCAAACCTTCTGGGGATCCTGGAACTTAGGGGGTTTGGGGGGCAGGAGAGACCCCAAATGGGTCAGGAAATCCTTCTTTTTCTTGTTTTCCTCACCTGGTGAACACTCTGTCCAGAACTGACCCCAGACGAGTCAGGAAATCCCTTTTTTTGGGATTTTTTTTGGGGGTTTTCCTCACCTGGAGAAGGTTCTGCCCGGACCCAACCCCAAATGGGTCAGGAAATCCCTTTTTTTTTTTATTTTTTGGGGCTTTTTGGGGGTTTTCCTCACCTGGGGAAGCTGCTGCCGATGAGGATCCTGCCCAGGGGGTACTCCTTGCCCCGCACGGTCACGGGAGGGCTGACCTCCAAATTCCCGAAGGAGTCCAGGCTGGACGCGCCCTCCGGAGCTGGCCGGGCCACGTAGCCAAAATCGGGGCCCTGGGCGGGAAAATGGGGAAAAAATGGGGAAAATGGATAAAAAATGGGAGAAAATGTGTAAAAAAATGGGGGAAAATGGGTATAAAAATGGGAGAAAATGGGTACAAAAATGGGAGAAAATGTGTAAAAAAATGGGGGAAAATGGGTAAAAAAATGGGGGAAAATGGGTACAAAAATGGGAGAAATGTGTAAAAAAATGGGGGAAATGGGTTAAAAAAAGGGGGGAAATGGTTGGGAAAACAGGGGGATACGGTTGGGGAAATGGGGGAAAAATGGGTAAAAAAAGAGGGGAAAATCATTGGGAAAATCGTTGGGAAAATAGGGGAAAATAGTTGCGGAAATGGGGAAAAAGTGGTAAAAAATGGGGGGAAATGTGTAAAAAAAATTGGGGGAAATGGGTAAAAAATGGGGGGAAATGGGTAAAAGAATGGGGGAAATTGGTAAAAAAAGGGGGGAAATGGGAGAAAATGTTGGGGAAAAACGGGGGAAAATGGGTAAAAAAATGGAGGGAAATGGTTGGGAAAATAGGGAATAATGGGTAAAATATAGGGGCAAATGGGTTAAAAAAAGGGGGAAATGGTTGGGAAAATGGGGGGGAAAATGGGGGGAAAGGGGTAAAAAAATGGGGGAAAATGGTTGGGGAAATGGGGGGAAATGGGTAAAAAAATAGGGGAAAGTTGGTAAAAAACACAGGAAATTGGTTGGGAAAATAAGGGAGAATGGGTAAAGAAATGGGGGGAAATGGTTGGGAAAATGTGAGAAATAAAGGGATTTATCCCAAAAATGTGAGAAATAAAGGGATTTCTCCTGATGTTTCGGGGTTTCCCAAGCCAGTGTTTCCCATCCCGGAAACGCGAGGAACAAAGGGATTTTTTGGGGTTTCCGGGCAGGGTTTTTGGGGTTTCAGGGGAAGGGACAGTACCAGGATGCTCTTGACAGGAAAATCCTTCAGGCCACGGTCCCGGGGAGAGTCGAACACCACAGGGAAGGTTTTGTGTGGGGCTTGGACATAGCCGAACTCCATCTCGTCCTGGGGAGCCCCAAACCCCAAACCCCAGATCCCAAATCAATCCCAAATCCCAAACCCCAGATCCCAGATCCCAGAACCCAAATCCCAAATCAATGCCAAATCCCAAATCAACCCCAAACTCCAAACACCACGGGGAAGGTTTTGTGCAGGGCTTGGACATAACCAAACTCCATCTCGTCCTGCGGAGTCCCAAACCCCAAATCCCAGATCCCAAATCAATCCCAAATCCCAAATTAATCCCAAATCCCAAACCCCAAATCAATCCCAAATCCCAAATCAATCCCAAACCCCAAACGCCAAACCCCAAATCCCAAACCAATCCCTAATCAATTGCAAATCCCAAATCAATCCTGAACCCCAAATAACCCCAAACCCCAAATAACCGCAAACCCTAAATAACCCCAAACAGACCCCGAAGCTCACCTGGATCCAGCGGTCCTGGCGGTTTTGGGGTGGGGGGCACACGGTCAGGGGGCACTGTGCTCGCTCGGCCAGCGCCGCCACCGACCCCACAAACGCCTCATTGCCCTCCACGCTGCGGGAAACGGGGTTTGGGGTCATTGGGGGTCATTGGGGGTCATTGGGGGTCATTGGGGGTTATTTGGGGTCATTTGGGGTCATTTGGGGTTATGTGGGGTTTGGGATTTGAGATGATTTGGGATATGGGGTTTGGGATTTGGGATTTATTTGGGGTTTGGGATTTGGGGCTATGTGGGATCTGGCATTTGGGGTTTGCAATTTGGGGTTTGGGATTTGGGATGATTTGGGATACGGGGTTGGGGATTTGGGATTGATTTGGGGTTTGGGATTTGGGGCTATTTGAGACCTGGGATTTGGGGTTTGTGATTTGGGCTCTGGGAGTGGGGTTTTACATTTGGAGTTTGGGATTTGGGATGATTTGGGATTTGGGGGTTGGGATTTGGGGTCGATTTGGGATTTGAGGCTATTTGCAATTTGGGATTTGGAATTTGGGGATTTTTGGGGTTTGGGATTTGGGGTTTGCAAGGTGGGGGTTGGGGTTGATTTGAGATTTGGGATTTGGGATTGATTTGGGATTTGGGGTTTGGGAATGATTTGGGGTTTGGCTTTGGTATTTGAGATGATTTGGGATATGGGGGTTGTGATTTTGGATTGATTTGAGATTTAGAATTTGATGTTTGGGATTTGGGATGGTTTGGGATTTGGTGTCTGGGATTTGGGATTGATTTGGTATTTGGGATTTGGGATTATATTTGGGATTATATTTGGGATGATTTGGGATTATTTAGGATGATTTGGGATTATTTGGGATTGGGCGGCCGCCCCGTGCCCACCTGCAGACAAAGACCTCGAGCGGCGGTGCCGTGTTTGGGGTCATGATCCAGGGGGCGACGCGGAACCGCACCGAGTCCGTGAACAGCGGCGCCTCCAGGGAGCCCTGGGAACGGGAACGGGAACGGGATCGGGAACGGGAATGGGATCGGGATCGGGAATGGGAACGGGAATGGGAACGGGAATGGGAATGGGAATGGGATGGGAATGGGATGGGAATGGGATGGGAATGGGAATGGGAATGGGATTGGGAATGGGAATGGGATGGGAATGGGATTGGGAATGGGAATGGGAATGGGATCGGGAATGGGATCAGGAATGGGATCGGGAATGGGATCGGGAACGGGAATGGGAATGGGATGGGAATGGGATCGGGAATGGGATCAGGAATGGGATCAGGAATGGGATCGGGAATGGGATCGGGAATGGGATTGGGAATGGGAATGGGATCGGGAATGCAGTTTAGGATCGGGAATGGGATCGGGAATGGGGCTTGGGATCCAGGATGGGGTTTGTTTTGGGATTTGTTTTGGGGTCTGTTTTGGCGTTTCAAGGACCCCTGACCTGTACCTGCTCAGGGCTGTCCAGCAGCGTGGGATGGGTTTTGGGATGGGATTTGGGATGGGATTTGGGGTTTTTGGGATCTCTGACCTGCTCAGGGCTGTCCAGCCGTGTGGCGTGGGGTTTGTCTTGGGGTTTGGGGTCTGTTTTGGGGTTTTTGGGATCTCTGACCTGCTCAGAACTGTCCAGCAGCATGGGATGGGATTGGGGTCAGTTTTGGGGTATTTGGGGTCTCTGACCTGCTCGGGGCTGTCCAGCAGGGTGGGATGGGGTTTGTTTTGGGGTTTGGGGTCAGTTTTGGGGTTTTTGAGATCCCGTACCTGCTCGGGGCTGTCCATCAGCGTGGCGTGGATGGACACGAGGCCGGGGAAGGCGTGGTCAGGGAAGGCCAAGGCCTCGATGTAGAAGAGGCTCTCGGGGTGGCGCTGCCGCGGCCGCAGGGAGAACGAGAGCCGGGGACCCCCCAGGACGTGCTGGAACTGCTCCGGGGCCACCGCGTCTGCGGGGAGGGGACAGGGACAGCCCAAAGTCACCCCAGAGTCACCCCAAAGTGACACCGAAGTCACCCCAGAGTCACCCCAGAGTCACACCAAAGTGACCCCAAAGTGACCCCAAAAAGACACCTAAGTCACCCAAAAGTCATCCCAAAGTCACCCAAAAGTGACACCGAAGTCACCCCAGAGTCATCCCAAAGTTACACCAAAGTGACCCCAAAATGACACCAAAATCACCCCAAAGTCACCCCAAAGTCACCCCAACATCACATCAAAGTCACTGCAAAGTCACATCAAAGTCACACCAAAATCATCACAAAGTCACCCCAAAGTCACCCCAAAATCACCCCAAAAGTGACACTGAAGTCACTCCGAAGTCACACCAAAATCAGCCCAAACAGCCATGGCGTCTGTGGGATTGGGGACACCCCAAAGTCACCCCAAAGTAGCCCCAGAGTCACCCCAAAGTGACCCCAAAATGACACTGAAGTCACCCCAAAGTCACCTCAAAATCACACCAAAATCAGCCCGAACAGCCACAGTGTCTGTGGGATTGGGACACCCCAAAGTCACCCCAAAGTGACCCCAGAGTCACCCCAAAGTGACCACAAAATGACACTGAAGTCACCACAAAGTCACACCAAAGTCACCACGAAGTCACCCTAAATGGAGCCACAGCATCTGCGGGGTTGGGACTGGGACACCCCAAAGTGACCCCAAAATCATCCCAAAGTCACCCCAAAGTCACTCCAAAGTCACCCCAAAGTCACCCCAAACTGAGCCCCCTTCCCACTGCCTCCCACCCCTTTTTTCCTTAAAGCTGCCCCAAAAAAGGCAGATTTGACCCCAGGGCTCTGCAGGGATTGGGGTGGATCCCGATGACCCCAAATCCCATTCAGGACACTCTGCAGTGTTTAGGGTCAATCCCAATGACCCCAAATCCCATTCGGGACACTCTGCACTGTTTAGGGTTGATCCCAATGGGGTCCATGACCCCAAATCCCATTCAGGACACTCTGCAGGGTTCAGGGTCAATCTCAATGACCCCAAATCCCATCGGGACCCTCTTCAGATTTTGGGGTCGATCCCAATGGGGTCTGTGACCCCAAATCCTGTTTGGAACACTCTGCAGGGATTAGGGTGGATCCTGATGAGGTCCGTGACCCCAAATCCCATTTGGGGCACCCTGCAGGGTTTAGGATCAATCGAAATGACCCCAAATCCCATTCGGGGCACCTTGCACGTTTTAGGGTTGATCCCGAAGACCCCAAACCCCATTCGGGATGCTCTGCAGGGATTGGAGTTGATCCTTATGGGGTCCATGACTCCATATCTCATTCAGGACACTCTACAGAGATTGGGCTTGATCCCGATGACCCCAAATCTCATTCGGGGCACCCTGCAGGGTTTAGGGTGGATCCCGATGACCCCAAACCCCTTGGGGACACTCACTGCCCCCGTAGAAGACCCCGAGGCGCTGGGCGTCGCCGCAGTCCAGGTGCAGCAGCAGAGAGTGGCGCGCGAAGATGGCGCCAGGGCCCCTCGTCCTCAGCAGCAGCTGAGACATGTCCTGCAGGTCTGGGGAAACGGGAAATCGGGACAATGGGAAATCGGGGAAACGGGAAATCGGGAAAATGGGAAATCGGGAAAATGGGAAATCGGGAACATGGGAAATCGGGACAATGGGAAATCGGGAACATGGGAAATCGGGAACATGGGAAATCGGGAACATGGGAAATCGGGAACATGGGAAATCGGGACAATGGGAAATCGGGAACATGGGAAATCGGGAACATGGGAAATTGGGAAAATGGGGGAATTGGGAAAATGGGAAATTGGGACAATGGGGAAACATGGGGAAAATGGGGAAGGGGGGGATGGGGAAATGGGAAACATGGGGAAAATGGGGAAAATTGGGAAAAATTAGGGATGGGGGAAATGGGGAAAAATGGGTTAAAATAGGTTAAAACTGGGGGGGGAGATGGGAAAATGGGGGAATGGGGGAATAGGGAATGGGAATGGGGAATGGAGGAAAGCAGAAATTGGGGAAAAATGGGTTTAAATCAGGTAAAGTGGGGGAAAATGGGGAAAAGTGGGGAAAAGTGGGAAAAGTGGGGGAAAGTAGGGGAAAGTGGGAAAAGTGGGGAAAAGGGGGGAAAATTGGGGAAAATGGGTAAAAATGGGTAAAAATGGGTTAAAATTATGAAAATGAGGAAAGTGGGGGAAAGTGGAGGAAAAAGGAGGGTTAAAATGGGGGAATATGGGGCAAAAATGGGGAAAAGTGGGGAAAAAGGGGGAAGTATGGAAAAGTGGGAAATGGGGTCTGGGCTGTGGGGGAAAGGGAAAACTGAGGGCAAAGCGGGGCAAATCAGGAATTGGGGTCGGGGGGGTGCCGGACCCTCGTAGGAGCGCACGGCGGTGTCGCGGCAGTCGGGGCTCCCTGCCCCGGGGTCGTCGCGGTCGCAGTTCACGAGCAGCACTGCCCCGTGGCCATCGGGGCCCCACGTCCACGAGGTCTGTGGGACACGGAGCGGGGCTGGGGGTCAGCCCCGAATCCCGAAATCCCCAAATCCCCGAATCCCAGTGGGGTTGTTCCCGAATCCCCAAATCCCTGAATCCCCAAATGCCCAAATCGCAGTGGGGTCATTCACAAATCGCCAAACCCCCAAATCCCCAAATGCCCAAATCCCAGTAGGGTCATTCACAAATCCCAAAATCCCCAAATGCCCAAATCCCCAAATCCCAGTGGGGTCAGCCCGAAATCCCCAAATGCCCAAATCCCATCGGGGTCATTCCCAAATCCCCAAATCCCCAAATCACAGCAGAGTCATCCCCAAATCCCTAAATCCCTAAATCCCCAAATCCCCCAATCCCAGGGGTCCCTGCTGGCCCCTCGGGTACCTTATCCAGCAGTGTCCTGCTCACGGCCCCGCTGCGGTTGACGTCAGCCTCCAGAGACACCTCTGCGGGAAAGGAACAGGGTGGGGAAAATACTGGGAAAAATGCCCGGGAAAATGGGAAAATCCTGGGGAAAAGGGGTAAATCACGGGAAAATGGGAAAATCCTGGGGAAAAGGGGTAAGTCACGAGAAAATGGGAAAATCCTGGGGAAAATGGGAAAATCCTGGGAAAAATGGGAAAATCCTGGGGAAAATGGGAAAATCCTGGGAAAAAGGGGTAAATCACGGGAAAATGGGAAAATCCTGGGGAAAAGGGGTAAGTCACGAGAAAATGGGAAAATCCTGGGGAAAATGGGAAAATCCTGGGAAAAATGGGAAAATCCTGGGGAAAATGGGAAAATCCTGGGAAAAAGGGGTAAATCACGGGAAAATGGGAAAATCCTGGGGAAAAGGGGTAAGTCACGAGAAAATGGGAAAATCCTGGGGAAAATGGGAAAATCCTGGGAAAAATGGGAAAATCCTGGGGAAAATGGGAAAATCCTGGGAAAAATGGGAAAATCCTGGGAAAAAGAGGAAAATGCCAGGAAAAGGGGAGAAAGCCCAGGAAAAAGGGGAAGATCCTGGGGGAAATGCTGGGGAAAAGGAGGAAACACCGGGGAAAAAGGAAAACCTTGGAAGAAAGGGGGAAATTCTGGGGAAAAGGGGGAAAACCCTGGGAAAAAGGGGAAAATGCTGGGAAAAAGGTGAAATCGCTGGGGAAAAGGGGAAAACAATGGGAAAGGGGGGAAACACCGTGGAAAAAGGGGGAAACCCTGGGAAAAAGCGGAAAACGACGGGGAAAAGGGGAAAATGTCTGGAAAAAGGAGAAATGCCAGGAAAAACCCCGGGAAAAAGGGGGGAAATGGCAGGAAAAGGGGAAATGGCGGGAACGCCCCGTTCGGGGTCACTCACCCACGCAGGTGAGGTAGAGCACGGCCCTGGCCACGGGGACACCGCCAGCCTCCCTGAAATAAGAAATCCTGACCTGCAACGAGGGCGGAATGCTGGGATCGGCGGGGATCCCGAAATCCTCCGGGGATCCCGAAATCCTCCGGGGATCCCGAAATCTGCCAGGAGTTTTGGAATCGGCAGGGATCCCGAAATCCGGTGGGAATTCCGGTATCAGCAGGGATCCCAAAATCTGGCAGGGATACTGAAATCTGCCAGGAATTCTGAAATCTGCTGGTAATTTCGTGATTGGCAGGAATTTTGGGATCGGCAGGAACCCCAAAATCCAGTGGGGGTCCCAAAATCCATCAGGGATCCCAAAATCCATCAGGGATCCCAAAAGCTGGTGGGGATCCTGGGATCAGCAGAAACCCCAAAATCTGGTGAGGATCCCAAAATCCACCAGGAACCCCAAAATCCATCACGGATCCCAAAATCCACCAGGGATCCTAAAATCCATCAGGGACTCCAAAATCCATCAGGGACCCCAAAATCCAGTGGGAATCCCAAAATCCTACAAGAACCCCGAAATCCATCAGCAATCCCAAAACCTGGCAGGAATCCCAAAATCCATCAGGGATCCCAAAACCTGGTGGAAATTCCAAAATCCTACAGGGACCCCAAAATCCATCAGGAACCCCAAAACCCGGCGGGAATCCCTGGATTGGCTGGAATTCCGAAATCCTGCAGGAATTCCAAAATCTGCCAGGAATTCTGGGATTGGCAGGATTCCCAAAATCCAGCAGGGATCCCGAAATCCTGACGGGAATTCCAGGATGGGCAGGAATTTTGAGATCAGCTGGTATCTCGAAATCCTGCAGGAATCCCGGGATTGGTAGGGCTCCTGAAATCCAGCAGGGATACTGAAATCCTGCAGGAATTCCAAAATCTGCTGGGAATTTCAAGATCAGCAGGAATCCCAAAATACAGCAGGGTTCCTGAAATCTGCTGGGAGTTTGGCGATTGGCAGGAATCCGAAAATCCAGTGGGAAAATACATCAGGAATCCCAAAACCCCTCAGGGATCCCAAAATCGGGTGGGGATCCCAAAATCCTTCAGGAACCCCAAAATCCAGCGAGGATCCCAAAATCCATCAGGGATCCCAAAATCTGCTGGGAATTCTGGGATCGGCAGGGCTCCTGAAATCCTGCAGGAACCCCAAAATCCATCACTGATCCCAAAACCCATCAGTGACCCCAAAACCCGGCGGGAATCCCAAAATGCACCAGGAACCCCAAAATCTTACAGGAACCGCCAAATCCATCAGTGACCCCCAAACCCATCAGGAATTCCGGCATGGCCAGGCCTCTCTCACCTTCTGGTCGCCCACGTCGGCGCTGGGGCTGTCCATGGCCAGCAGCAGCTCGGGGCGCGGGGCCAGCGGCCAGCGGCTGACGCTGGACGGGAGTTTGACACTGCGGGACTCGTGCACCACCCAGAGCTGCACCCCCGGCGTGCCCTGCGCCTGGAAGGACGAGCAGCCCTGGGGGGCACACCTGGGAACGGGAGAGGGGTCAGCGTGGGGAATAATGGGAACGGGAATGGGGATGGGGATGGGAAATGGGAATGGGGATGGGGAAATGGGGGACTGGGAATGTAGAATGGGGAATGGAATGGGAATGGGAATGGGAATGGGAAATGGGGAAATGGGAATGGGGAACTGGGAATGTAGAATGGGGAACGGGGAATGGAATGGGAATGGGAATGGGAAATGGGGATGGGAAGGGGAAATGGGGAAATGGGGAAATGGGGATGGGAATGGGGATGGGAATGGGAAATGGGAAGGGGAATGGGAAATGGGGAACTGGGAATGTAGAATGGGGAATGGGGAATGGAATGGGAATGGGAATGGGAATGGGAATGGGAATGGGAATGGGAATAGGAATGGGAAATGGGGATGGGAATGGGAAATGGGGAAATGGGGAACTGGGAATGTAAAATGGGGAATGGGAATGGGAATGGGAACGGGGTGGCAGAGAGGGAATTAGGGTGAAAGGTTTGGCATGGAAGAATCGCGGGGTTTGGGATGGCGACAGGCCATGGGAAATGAAAATATTCCTAGAAAATGTGATTTCAGCAAGGGCTGAGGTGAGAAATTGGGATAAAGTTTCCATAGGGAACAAATACCAGGGTTTGGGATATCAACGAGTCGTGGGAAATGAAAATATTCCTGGGAAATTCAAATACTCCTGGAAAATGTGATTTCCGCAAGGGCTGAGGTGAGATATTGGGGTTAAATGTTCCCTGTGGACAAATCCTGGGGTTTGGGATACCAACAAGTCCTGGGAAATGAAAATATTCCTGGGAAATGCAATTTTGGCAAGGGCTGACATGGAGAATTGGGGTGAGAGGTTTGGTATGGATGAATCGCGGGGTTTGGGATACGGATGAGTCATGGGAAATGAAAATGTTCCTGGGAAATTCAAATACTCCTGGAAAACGCCCTGCGCCTGGAAGGATGAGGAACCCTCGGGGGCACACCTGGGAACGGGGGGGAAGGTCAGGGTGGGGAATAATGGGGAATGGGAATGGGAATGGGAATGGGAATGGGAATGGGAATGGGAATGGGAACGGGGACAGTGGTCAGGGGTGGGGAATAATGGGGAATGGGGCAGCAGACAGGGAATTGAGGTGAAAGGTTTGATATGGAAAAACCGCGGGGTTTGGGATGGCGACAGGCCATGGGAAATGAAAATATTCCTGGAAAAGGTGATTTCAATGAGGGCTGAGGTGAGAAATTGGAACAAAACTCAATAAGGAACAAATTCTGGGACTTAGGATATCAGTGGGTCACGGGAAATTCAAATATTCCTGGGAAATTCAACTTCGGTGAGGGCTGAAGTGAGAAATTGGGATAAAATTTCAATAAGGAACAAATCCCGGAGTTTGGGATACCAATGAGTTGTGGGAAATGAAAATATTCCTAGGAAATGAAAATATTCCTGGGAAATGAAAATATTCCTGAAAAACGCAGTGTTGGTGAAGGCTGAGGTGAGAAATTTGGATGAAATTTCCATAGGAAACAAATTCTGGGATTTATAATATCAATGGGTCATGGGAAATTCAAATATTCCTGGATAATGCAAATATTCCTGGAGAATTCCCTTAAAATGGGAAAAGATGGGAATAAACTCTACAAAATGGGAATAAATCGGAATAAAGCCCATAAAATGGGAATAAATCGGAATAAATGGGAATAAAGCTCTCAAAATGGGAATAAATGGGAATAAACTCTAGACAACGGGAATAAATCAGAATAAATGGGAATAAAGCTCTCAAAGCGGGAATAAATGGGAATAAATGAGAATAAACCCCACAAAAATAACCGCAGAAATCCCTCGGGAACGCCCCAAATTTCGGGACGTTCCCCGCGGCAGGGACCCGGCCGCGATCGCTCCCCGGCGCTGCTCGGGGCAGGTTTTTGGCTCAGATCTCCCAGAAAATCGGAGATTTCCGCCGGCCCCGGTGCGGGGCACGCTCGGGCCCGTCCTGCCCCACCCCGGCCCGAGAGGCCGCGGGCCTTGGGAGAATCCTGAGCCGGGGGGAGGAAAACGCGGCTCCGTCCCCGGGGGAAAATTGGGAAAAATCGGAGAAAAAATCGGGAAAAAATCGGGGAAAAAATCGGGAAAATTGGGAAAATGGGGAAAGAGAATCCTGACCCGGGAGTAGGAAAACGCAGCTCCACCCCGGGGAAAAATCGGGGAAAATCGGGAAAGCGAATCCTGACCTGGGAGGAGGAAAATTCGGCTCCATCCCAAAGGAAAAATAGGGAAAATCGGGAAAGCGAATCCTGACCCGGGAGGAGGAAAATTCGGCTCCATCCCTGGGGAAAAATGGGGAAAATCGGGAAAATCCCATGCCGGGGGCAGCGGGAGGGGACGGGATCTGAGGGAAACGATCCCCCCCGAGCTGCCGCGCCCAGAGGAGAATTTAGGGAACAAAGGGAAAAAGCTGCGGCCCCAGAGCTCCTGGGTTTGGGCCAGAGCCAGGGAAACGACCCCGGACCTGGCCCGGGAGGGGTTTAGGAGTTTGACCTCAAAATTGGGGAATATTTCTCATTTTCCGCAGCCTTAAAACCCCAACCAGAGGGTTTGGGCACCCCAAAACCGCCCCAGCCCCCCTCGGAACGTCCCAATCCCATCCGGAGCGTCCCCTTCCTCCCGGGACAGCATCCCCCGGGAAAAATCCAGGCTGGAGCGAATCCTGACCCGGGAGGAGGAGAACGCGGCTCCATCCCGGGGGAAAATCGGGGGAAACTGGGAAAATCGGGAAAGCTAATCCTGACCAAGGAGAAGGAAAACGCAGCTCCATCCCGGGGGAAAAATCGGGGAAATGGAGAAAATCGAGAAAGCTAATCCTGACCAGGGAGAAGGGAAACACAGCTCCATCCCTGGGGAAAATCGGGAAAAAACGGGAAAAATCGGGGAAAACCGGGGGAAATCGGGGAAAATAGGGAAAGCGAATCCTGACCCGGGAGAAGGAAAACACAGCTCCATCCCGGGGGAAAAATGGGGGAAATATTGGGAAAATCCGGGCCTGGAGCAAATCGTGCCCCGGGAGGAAGGGGACGGGTCCCCTCGGCCCCGAGCAGCGGCCTCGCCCCCGCCCCCGCGCCGCGCCGCGCCGCGCGCTAATTTTAGGTTTAATTAACGGGATCAGAGGGGCAAAAAGCGGATTTGTCTCCGCGGCCTCACCCGCACACGTCCAGGGCCAGCTCGGTGCCCAGCACGCACACGGTGCTCGTGGGGCGCTGCGTGGACAGCTGGACACGGCGCTGCTGCGCCATGGCCGGGCCGGGCACCCGCGGGCCGCCCGGGGCCGCCTTATAAAGCAGCCGCGGGGAGGGGATGAGCCAAAGCCCGGCCTAATCCCCTCCGGGGCCGGCGGTGCGCGGCGACCCGCGCGGGGCGGGAACTGCGCCCCGGGATGCCCGGGAGCGCTCCGGGAGCCGGGAGCGCGGGGGGAAAGCGCCCCGGGAGCGCTCCGAGCGCCGGGAACGCGCACGGGGAGGGTCAGCCCCGGGACACGCACGGAGCTCCGGGAACGCGGGGGAAATGCCCCCCCGGGACACGCACGGGGGGGGAAAGCGCCCCGGGACACGCACGGAGCTCCGGGAACGCGCACGGGGGGTTCGGCCCCGGGAGCGCTCCGAGCTCCGGGAACGCGGGAAAAGCCCCCCGGGACACGCACAGAGTTCCGGGACCGCACAGGGGGGGTTCGGCCCCGGAACGCGCACAGAGCTCCGGGAACGCGCACGGGGGGGTTCGGCCCCGGGGACACGCTCGGAGCTCCGGGAACGCGGGGGAAGTGCCCCCCCGGGACACGCACAGGGGGGTTCAGTCCGGGGACACGCACAGAGCTCCGGGAGCGCGGGGGAAAAACACCCCGGAACGCGCACGGAGCTCCGGGAACGCGCACGGGGGGGTTTCAGCCCCGGCGGCACCGAGGGGTGTTTGGAGCTCCGGGCGTGGGGGAAAAAGCCCCGGGACACGCACGGGGAGGTTCGGTCCCGAGACACGCACGGAGCTCCGGGAACGCGCACGGTGGGGTCAGCCCCGGGACACGCACGGAGCTCCGGGAACGCGGCGGGGCTCGCCCCCGGCGGCACCGCGGGTGGGAGCGGTGACCCCGCAGCCCACGCCATGAAATATTCAGCGCCACCGGAGCCGCGCTGGGCCCGCGCCAGCGCCGGGCTCGGCCGGGTTGGGTTTCTGCCTGCGAAAGGTTTTGTTTGTTCGGCCGGGCCGGGACAAAGCGCTGGAACCGTGCCCGCACGGAGGGCTGAGGTGCGGAGTGGGCGCCGGGCCCGCGGTGTCACCTGCGCCGGGGACAGCGCGCCCCGCGGGGCGGCTTTAATCGCCTTTGTTTTAATTAAATCCCCGCCCGGCGTGGGAGAGCCCTTTGTCGCTGCAGCTGTCCCCAAGCCCCCGTCCCGCGGGGTCACGCGCGGCCGGGATTCGGTGTCGCTCCCCCGGGGATGGCAGCGGGGACACGATCCCGGGGGAAACGGGCTCGGAGAGCTGATTTTGGGGCAAGACGAGGGGGGTCGGTGGGATGTGCGGGAGCACCGCCTCCTCAGCGCTTTTAAAAAGACCCCCTCGAGTTGAAATCCCGTTTTTCCCCCAAAAAAATCCTCTTTTCCCCCCAAAATCCCCTTTTTCCCCCAAAATCCCCTTTTTCCCCCAAAATCCCCTTTTTCCCCCCAAAATCCCCTTTTACCCCCAAAATCCCCTTCCCCCCCCAAAAAAAATCCCCTTTTTTCCCCGAAAATCCCTTTTCCCCAAAAAAAGTCCCCGCACGGAAGATCCTTAGCACCCCTGCCCTCTTTCCCACGGCCCCGATTTTGGCTCGGGGAGGTGCGGCTTTGCTTATAAATTCTCCAAAATCCTCCAAAACCCTCCCGGGAAAGCGAATTGCCCAAAACGCGCCCGTCTGGCCCCAGGAGCGCGGCCGGGGTTGCGCAAGGCCGGGCCGGGCCGGGCCGGGCCGGGCGGGTTTCGGTTCCCGGAGCGGACCGGGCGGTGCCAGGCGCGCACGGGGAAGCGCCGCGCTCCGGTGCCGCTGAAAGCGCGGGGACAAAGGGCCAGGGAGGGGACAGTCCCTCCCGGGGAAGGGTCGGGGTGAGGGCAGCGGGGCGGGAGCGGGAAGGGTTTGGGGGTGAAATAGGGAATTCTGGGGGTTAGGAGATGTGGAGCTGCGATTGGGGACTGCACGGCCCTAAAACAGTGGGATGGGGGCTGGAGCCCCCCAGACCCTTTAACAGTGGGATGGGGGCTGGAGCCCCCCAGACCCTTTAACAGTGGGATGGGGGCTGCACTCCCCAGACCCTATTACAGGGGGATGGGGGCTGCACTCCCCAGACCCTATTACAGGGGGATGGGGGCTGCACTCCCCAGACCCTTTAACAGTGGGATGGGGGCTGCACTCCCCGGACCCTTTAACAGTGGGATGGGGGCTGCACTCCCCAGACCCTTTAACAGTGGGATGGAGGCTGCACTCCCCAGACCCTATAACAAAGGGATGAGGCTCAAGGCAGCCCGACCCCATAACAGTGGGATGGGGCCTGGAGCCCCCAGACCCTAAAACAGTGGGATGGGCCTGTGCCCCCAGACCGTATTACAGTGGGATGGGGGCAGCACTTCCCCGACCTTTTAACAGTGGGATGGCCCTGCATCCCCAGACCCTATAACAGTGGGATGGGGCCTGGAGCCCCCCAGACCCTATAACAGTGGGGCCTGTGCCCCAGGGCAGCCCTCACCCTATACCATCCCTCCCAATTCCCAAACCACCCCCGTGCGTTCAAAACTCCAATGCCATTCCCAGGCCGAGAGCAGAGCGGGACTGACGGGAGTGGAGCAGCGCCGCCCCCTCAGTGCCCGTGAATTTTATTGCTCAAACCCCTTCCCTTGGCACATTGTCTGGCGCAGGAAATTCCCCTCCGCCCTGCGGTGCAGGAAATGCCCCTCCGCCCCCCAGGATTGGGGTCAGAGCTCCATGTTCCACCACTTGAAGGGCAGGGGCTGCCGGCGCACGTTGGTGCCGCAGTGCACGTCCCCTGCCAGCACGTGGTACGAGAAGAAGTCGTCGATGAAGGTGCAGGAGAGCCCCAGCGGCTCCAGCAGCTCCCGCACGCGGCGCTCCAGGCAGCACTGCCCGCCCAGCACGGGCCCAAAGGGCTTGGGGATGCCCAGGTGCCGGCCCAGCACCAGCATGTTCACCTGGGGAGTGGGGCAATGGGGGAAATCCATCCCAAATTCCACCCAAATCCCATCCAAATCCCATCCCAAAGGGCCCAGCACCAGCATGTTCACCTGGGGCGGGGAAATCGGGGAATCCATCCTAAATCCTATCCCAAATCCCATCCCAAATCCCAAAGGGCCCAGCACCAGCATGTTCACCTGGGGAGTGGGGAGGGGTGAATCCATCCCAAATCCCATCCCGAATCCCACCCTGAATCCCAGCCTAAATCCCATCCCAAATCCCACACAAATCCCACACAAATCCCAAAGAGTGAGCCCAGCACGAGCATGTTCACCTGGAGCAGGGAGGCGGAATCCAGCCCAAATCCCATTCTAAATCCCATACTAAACCCCAGCCTAAATCCCAGCCCCAAAGGGTTCAGGGATGGGCCCAGAACCAGCATGTTCACCTGGGGAGTGGGGATGGGGAAATCCCACCCAAATCCCACCCCGAAGGGCTTGGGAATGCCCAAGTGCTGGCCCAGCACCAGCAAGTTCACCTGGAGCACAGGGGGATCAGGGATGGGACAATCCCAGCCCACATCCCGGCTCCAATCTCATCCCAAATCCCATCCTAAATCCCAGCCCCAAAGGGCCCAGCACCCTCATATTCACCTGGGGAGCGGGGAGGGGACAGTACTGGCCCGAATCCCATCCTAAATCCCATCCCAAATCCCATCTCAAATCCCAGCTCCATTCCCAGATCCCTTCCCATCCCAAATCCCACCCCAACCCCCATCCCTGGAGCAGGGGGGTCAGGGATCGGCCCCCAGGGGATCGGGGTCAGGGTCTCAGGGATCATTGGGGTCTCACCATGTCGGGGAAGAGGGCGTCGGCGCGGGAGTCGGTGAGGATGAAGAGCTGCGGGATGTCGATGATGTCCTGCTCGCTCAGCCCCAGCTCCTGCTTCAGCAGCTCGCGGTTCCAGTCGATGCAGCGCTGCGGAGGAGCGGGAATGGTCACCCCGACCCTAAAAACCCACCCTCGGCCCTACTGCATCCGGGAACGGTCACCCCGACCCTAAAAACCCACCCTCGGCCCTAAAAACCCACCCTCGGCCCTACTGCATCCTGGAATGGCCATCCCAGCCTTATAAACACCCCTAGCCCTATAAAATCATCCTCAGCCCTACTGCATCCCGAAACTGCCATCCCAGCCCTATAAACACCGCTACCCTGAGCCCTACTGCATCCTGGAACAGTCACCCCAGCCCTGTAAAATCATCCTCGGCCCCACCCTAATGCATCCTGGAACTGTTACCCCGGCCCTATAAACACACCCTCAGCCCTACTGAATCCAGGAACGGTCAGCCCAGCCCTACAAACACCCCCGACCCTATAAACCCACCCTCGGCCCTACTGCATCCTGGAACTGTCACCCCAGCCCTATAAACACGCCCACCACATCCCATAAACACCCCCATCCCATAAACACCCCCGTCCCATAAACACTCTCACCCCTATGAACACCCCCAGCCCATAAGCACCCCCATCCCTACAAACACCCCCACCCCATAAACACCCACATCCCATAAACACCCATGGCCCTATAAACACCCCCATTCTGTCCCATAAACACCCCATCCCATAAACACCGCCATCCCTATAAACACCCCCACCCCATAAATTCCCCCATCCCATAAACACCCCTGTCCCTATGAACACCCCCATCCCATAAACACCCCTGTCCCTAAAAACACCCCCATCCCTATAAACACCCCTGTCCCTATAAACACCCCCATTCCATCAACACCCCTGTCCCTATGAACACCCCCATCCCATCAACACCCCTGTCCCTATGAACACCCCCATCCCATCAACACCCCTGTCCCTATGAACACCCCCATCCCATCAACACCCCTGTCCCTATGAACACCCCCATCCCATCAACACCCCTGTCCCTATGAACACCCCCATCCCATAAACACCCCCATCCTGATCCCATAAACTCCCCCACCCCCGCCCTATAAACACCCCCGTCCTGTCCCTATGAACTCCCCCATCCCATAAACACCCCCACCCCGGCCCTACAAACGCCCCCACCCCGGTCCCGGCCCCACCTGCACGTGGCGGTTGTCACTGCGCAGGGACTCGTCTGCCAGGATCTCATCGATGCTCGCCTTCTCCCGGTCCTTCAGCCCTGGGGACAGCAGCCGTGAGGGACACGGGACGGGAACGGGACACGGGAATGGGAACAGGACACGGGACACGGGAACGGGACACGGGAATGGGAACGGGACATGGGAATGGGACACGGGACACGGGAATGGGACACGGGAATGGGAACGGGACACGGGAACGGGACACGGGACACGGAACGGGACACGGGACATGGGAACGGGACACGGGACATGAGAATGGGAACGGGACACGGGACATGGGACACGGGACACGGGAATGGGAACAGGACACGGGACACGGGAACGGGACACGGGAATGGGAACGGGACACGGGAACGGGACACGGGAACGGGACACGGGACACGGGACACGGGACACGGGAATGGGAACGGGACACGGGAACGGGACACAGGACACGGGACACGGGACACGGGACACGGGACACGGGAATGGGAACGGGACATGGGAATGGGAACGGGACACGGGACACGGGAATGGGAACGGGACACGGGACACGGGACACGGGACACGGGACACGGGACACGGGACAGGGGAATGGGACACGGGAATGGGAACGGGACACGGGACACGGGAATGGGACACGGGAATGGGAACGGGACACGGGAACGGGACACAGGACACGGGACACGGGACACGGGACACGGGAATGGGAACGGGACATGGGAATGGGAACGGGACACGGGACACGGGAATGGGAACGGGACACGGGACACGGGAATGGGAACGGGACACGGGACACGGGACACGGGAATGGGAACGGGACATGGGAATGGGAACGGGACACGGGACACGGGAATGGGAACGGGACACGGGACACGGGACACGGGACACGGGACACGGGACACGGGACAGGGGAATGGGACACGGGAATGGGAACGGGACACGGGACACGGGAATGGGACACGGGAATGGGAACGGGACACGGGACACGGGACACGGGAATGGGAACGGGACACGGGACACGGGAACGGGACACGGGAACAGGACACGGGACATGAGAATGGGAACGGGACACGGGACACGGAACGGGAACAAGACACGGGACACGGGACACGGGACACGGAACGGGAACGGGATACGGGAATGGGAACGGGAACGGGACACGGGACACGGGAATGGGACATGGGAACGGGACACGGGAACGGGACACGGGAATGGGAACAGGACATGGGAATGGGACACAGGAATGGGACATGGGAACAGGACACGGGAACGGGACACAGGAACGGGACACGGGATGCAGGAACGGGACACGGGAACGGGACACGGGAATGGGATATGGGACACAGGAATGGGACACGGGACACAGGACATGGGAACGGGACACGGGAATGGGACACGGGACACGGGAACGGGACACGTGAACGGGACACGGGAACGGGACACGGGAACGGGACACGGGAACGGGACACGGGAATGGGACACGGGACATGGGAATGGGAATGGGACACGGGACACGGGAATGGGATACAGGAACAGGACACAGGAACGGGACATGGGAACGGGACACGGGAACGGGACACGGGAATGGGATAGATGGGAAATGGGATAGTGGGAATGGGATAGAGGAAGAATGGGATAGAGGAGATGGGACAGAGGGGATGGGATAATGGGAATGGGATAGAGGGGATGGGACAGCAGAATGGGATGGGGGAACGGGATAGAGGAAATGGGATAACGGGAATGGGATAACGGGAATAAGACAGCGGGAATCGACACTGGGAATGGACACCGGGAATGGACAGGGGAATGCCACCCCCCAGGGACGTTCCCGGGCGCCCTCACCCAGGAACTGCGTGGCCTCCCCGTGGCCCTGGCGCTGCTTCTCCCGGAACAGTTTGTAACAGGCGTTGGGACTGGCCAGGAGCAGCCGGAACCCCTGCGGGAGAGAGCGACCCCGAACCCTGACCCCGAAACCCAAACCATGACCCCAAACCCTGACCCCAAACCCCAAACCGTGACCCCAAACCCCAAACAGTGACCCCGAACCCCAAACCATGACCCCAAACCCTGACCCCAAACCCCAAACCGTGACCCCAAACCCCAAACAGTGACCCTGAACCCTGACCCCAAACCCAAAACCATGACCCCAAACCCCAAACAGTGACCCCGAACCCCAAACCATGACCCCAAACCCTGACCCCAAACCCCAAACTGTGACCCCAAACCCCAAACAGTGACCCCGAACCCTGACCCCAAACCCCAAACTGTGACCCCAAACCATGATCCCCAACCGTGACCCCGAACTGTGATCTCAACCTGTCATCCCAACCTGTGATCCCAAATCCCAAACTCTGATCCCAAACCGTGACCCCAAATCCCAAACCATGATCCCAAATCCCATGGAGGACAAACAGCTGGAAAAGGAGATTTTGGGGTGAAAAAGGGGATTTTGGTGCAGAAAAGTGGATTTAGGGCCAGAAAAGGGGATTTAGCGGTGGAAAAGTGGATTTTGTGGCGGAAAAGGGGATTTGGGGCTGGAAAAGGGGATTTTGGGGTGGAAAAGGGGATTTTGGTCTGGGAAAGGTGATCTTGGGGCGGAAAAGGGTCCTTGGGGCCGGCACCTTCCTGTCGAAGGCGGGCACGAAGGTGAGGAACTCATCGACGTGGCCCACGCTGAGCCACTCGGAGTAGAGCTCGAGCGGCGCCTGCACCTGCTGCGCGTACAGGAAATCCCGAACGGCCTTGGACATCCTGCGGCCCGACGCCCTGCGGAGCAGAACCCCAGATTCACCCCGGGAACACGGAATTCCCAAAAATTTACTCCTGGAAACACCGACTTCCCAAAAATTCACCTCTGGAAACAAAGAATTCATTCCTGGAAGCACAGAATTCCCAAAAATTTACACCTGGAAGCACAAAATTCACCCCTGGAAACACTGAGTTCCCAAAAATTCACCCCTGGAAACACAGAATTCATCCCTGGAATCACAAAATTCACCCTGAGAAACAGAAAATTCACCAAAATTCACCCCTGGAAGCACAGAATTCCCCAAAATTCAGCCCTGGAAGCACTGACTTCCCAAAATTCACCCCTGGAAACACAGAATTCACCCCTGGGAACACAAAATTCACTCCTGGAAACAGAGAATTCCCAAAAATTTCCTCCTGGAAACATGGAATTCCCAAAATTCACCCCTGGAAGCATGAAATTCACCCCTGGAAGCACAGAATTCACCCCTGGAAGCACGGAATTCCCAGAATTCACCCCTGGAAGCACAGATTTTACCCCTGGAAGCACGGAATCCCCAAAAATTCATCCCTGGACACACAAAATTCACCCCTGGAAACACAAAATTCCCCAAAATGCACCCCTGTAAGCACAAAATTCAAAAACATTCACCCCTGCAAATACATAATTCCCCAAAATTCCCCCCTGGAAACCCAGAATTCCCCAAAATTCTCCCCCAGACCCCGTGAGAAACTGATCTTTATCCCACTTTTCTGGGCAGCGCTGGGAGGCAATTCCCAGAAATCACCTGGGCAGGATTAGAGGCCTTCGCATATTTAATTATATATAAAAATATAAATTATATGCTGTTCCCTTTTAATAGAGATTTATCTGCCTAATAGCTCAATTATGTGTTATTATATCTGTTATAAATATATGTGTTATAAACAAAGTTCATTAATATGCACATGGTATATAAATATAAATTACTAAATCCCTATATTATATAAATATATCAATAGATCTCCTCACATTATATAAACAAATGCAATATATTTATAAAATACATAATATAAATGTATTATCTATAATTATAAAAGATACAAATCCTGACATTATATAGATATATTAATATATTTATGGAATATATAATATAAATATATAACACTTATATTTATAAAAGCAAGAAATTCCTACATTATATAGATACACAAATAGATCTCCATACGTTGTACAAATACATGTATTTATAGAATATATAATGTAAATATATTATGTTTATAATTTAAAAATATAAAAATCCCTGCATAATATAGATATATTAATATATCTCCCTATATTCTATAAATGTCACATAGTTATTTATTCTATAAATGTCACATATATAGTACAAATATAAATACATAAATATTTTTGAAATATAGAAATCCCTTCATTATATAAATATATATAATATAAATATAAACATATTGATATTTATAAAATATAGAAATCTGTACGTTATATAGATATACTAATGTATCTCCATACATATATATAATATTTATATATTTATGTATTTTTATATATGTAATATTTTTATATATTTCTATTATTTATATAATATTTATATATATTTATATATGTATACACACATATATATATACACATATACACACACATATATATGAAAATATGTAAATATATATAAATATACAGAAATATATAGAAATATATAGAAATATATAGAAATATATAGAAATATATAGAAATATATAAATTTATAAATAGAAATATATATATATAAAATACATAAATTTATAAATGTAAATAAATAAATATATATATAATATCCCTGCAATTCCCAAATCCCTCCTCCCACAGCACTCCAGCACGGGGGCGAAGCTTTCCTAGAAAATCCGGGAAAGCATTAATTAAACCCCTGCTAATGAGGGCTAATTACAGCCCCGGCGGAGCTGGGAAAACGCCATTTCCAGGCCTCTGGAAGCAGAGCGTTCCCAGCTGGAATGGGAGCACCCCATGGGTTATTTGGGATCCGATTGTCTTTGGGATCAGATTGTTTTTGGGATTGGTTTTTTTTGGGATCGGAGCCCATCGCGATCGGCTCCGGCTGTTGTTTTCCCGGAAAATGCCCTCCTTTGTCTGGGATTTTGTAGGGAGCTCTTGTTCCCATGGGGCTGCCAAGCACCGCCTGCCCCGGGCACAATTCCCAATTATTCGGGATTTTACCCTTTCCTGGACCCTGTTATTCAGGATTTACCCTTTCCCGGATTCCCAGGTTATTCAGGGTTTTACCCTTTCTCAGAATTCTACCCTTTCCTGGATCCCCACTTATTTGGGATTTTGCCCTTTCCTGGATCCCCATCCCTTCCTGCATTCCCCGTTTATTCAGAATTTTCCCTTTCCTGCATTCCCCAGTTATTTGGAATTTTACCCTTTCCAGATTCCCCAGCAATACAGGATTTTCCCACAGTCCGCATTTATTCAGGACTTTCCCACATTCCCCATTCATTCAGCATTTCCCCTTCCCCACATTCCCCATTTATTCAGGATTTTACCCTTTCCTGGATCCTCATTTATTCAGGATTCTACCCTTTCCCAGATCCCTATTTATTCAGGATTCTACCATTTTCTGGATTCCCAGTCATTCAGGATTTTACCTTTCCACATTCCCCATTTAGTCAGGATTTTCCATTTCCCGCATTCCCCATTTATTCAGAATTTTCCCTTTCCCGCATTCCCCATTTATTCGGGATTTTACCCTTTCCCGCAGTCCTCAGTTATTTGCGATTTTACCCTTACCAGATTCCCCAGTCATTCGGGATTTTCCCTCTCCCACATTCCCCATTTATTTGGGATTTTTCCCTCTCACATTCCCCATTTATTCAGCATTTCCCTCTCCCAATTTCCACATTTATTCAGGATTCTACCCTTTCCTGGATCCCAAGTTATTCGGGAATTTACCCATTCCTGGATCCTCAGTTTTTTGGGATTTTACCCTTTCCAGATTCCCCAGTCATTCAGGATTTTCCTGCTTTCCCTATTTATTCAGCATTTTTCCCTTTCCTGATTTCCCAGTTATTCAGGATGTTACCCTTTCCCGGATCCCAAGTTATTTGGGATTTTACCCTTTCCTGGATCCCCACTTATCTGGGATTTTACCCATTCCTGATTCCCAAGTTATTCAGGATTTTACCCTTTCACAGAACTTTACCCTTTCCCGGATTCCCAAGTTAATCAGGATTTTACCCTTTCCTGGGTCCCCAGTTATTTGGGATTTTACCCTTTCCAGATTCCCCAGTCATTCAGCATTTTCCCTTTCCCACATTCCCCACTTATTCAGGATTTTACCCTTTCCAGATTCCCCAGTCATTCAGGATTTTCCCGCTTTCCCCATTATTCAGCATTTTTCCCTTTCCAGATTCCCATTTATTCAGGACTTTTCCACATTCCCCATTTATTTGGGATTTTCCCTCTCCCACATTCCCCCACTCCTCTCTCAAGCAATCAAACCCCAACCAACCACAAACACACAAGACCAAACCCAAACCCACCCAAAATCAGCCAACTCCCCAATTTGACCACCACCAACCCCACCCTTCCCCCCAAAACCCCAATTCCTCCCCAAGCACTTCGGCCATCCCGAGGGCTGATTTTCAGGCTGATTTTGGGGCAGATTTTGGGGAGGATTTTGGAGCGGATTTTGGGGCTGATTTTGGAGCGGATTTTGGGGCTGATTTGGGGCTGATTTTGGGGCTGATTTTAGGGCTAATTTTGGGGCTGATTTTGGGGCTGATTTTGGAGCGGATTTTGGGGCTGATTTTGGGGCTGATTTTGGGGCTGATTTTGAGGCTGATTTGGGGCTGATTTTGGGGCGGATTTTGGGGCGGATTTTGGGGCGGATTTTGGGGCTGATTTTGGGGCGGATTTTGGGGTGGATTTTGGGGTGGATTTTGGGGCTGATTTTGGGGCGGATTTTGGGGCGGATTTTGGGGCAGATTTTGGGGCTGATTTTGGGGCGGATTTGGGGCTGATTTTGGGGCGGATTTTGGGGCTGATTTTGGGGCGGATTTTGGGGCGGATTTTGGGGCGGATTTTGGGGCTGATTTTGGGGCGGATTTTGGGGTTCTTGGGCTCACCAGGGCAGCGGGCTGCCGATGAGGATGCGGCCCAGCGGGAAGGCCTTGCCGCGCACCGTCACCGGCGGGCTCACGTCCAGGTTGCCGAAGGAGTCCAGGCTGCTCACACCCTTCCCGGGAGGCTCCCGCGTCACGTAGCCGAAATCGGGGCCCTGGGAACGGGAAAAGGGCCTTCTGTGAGGGGTTTGGGGGAAAAGGGATTTGGGGTGAAAAAGGGATTTGGGGGGAAAAAGGGATTTGGGGGGAAAAGGGGATTTGGGGGGAAAAGGGGATTTGGGGGGAAAAGGATTTTGGGGAGAAAGGGGATTTTGGGGGGGAAAGTGGACTTCGAGGGGAAAAAGAATTTTGGGGGAAAAATGAAATTTGGGGGGGAAAAGGGGATTTGGGGTAAAAAAGGTTTTTTGGGGGAAAAGGGGTGTTTTGGGGGAAAAAGGGAGTTTTGGCAGGAAAAAGGATTTTGGGGAGAAAGGGGATTTTGGGGGAAAAAAGGGGGGGAAAGGGGAATTTGAGGGGAGAAAAGGGGATTTTGGGGGGAAAAGGGGATTTTGGGGGGGAAATGGTGATTTTGGCGGGAAAAGGATTTTGGGGGGAAAAGGAGATTTTCGGGGGATAAGGGAATTTTGGGGGAAAGAGGGGATTTGGGGGGGAAATGGGATTTTTTTGGGGAAAAGGGGATTTAGGAGGGAAGAAAGGGATTTAGGGGGTAAAGGGGGATTTGGGGGGAAAAAGGGGATTTAGGAGGGAAAAAGGATTTGGGGGAGAAAAGGGGACTTTGGCAGGAAAAGGGATTTTGGGGGGAAAAGGGGATTTGGGGGGAAAAGGATTTTGGAAGAAAAAGGGGATTTTTGGAGGGAGCAAGGGGGTTTTGGCAGGAAAAGGGATTTGGGGGGAAAGGGGATTTGGGGGAAAAAGCGGGTTTTGTTGGAAAAAGGGGATTTTGGCAGACAAGGGGATTTGGGGGGGGAAAGGGGATTTTGGGGAAAAAAAGGGGTTTTGGTGGAAAAAGCGGATTTTGGCAGGAAATCAGGGGTTTTTGGGAGGAAAAAGGCGGATTTCAATGGCAGAACGCACCAGGATCTTCTTGAAGGCGAAGTCCTTCAGGCCGCGGTTCCGGGGAGAGTCGAAGACCACGGGGAAGGTTTTGTGCGGAGCTTCCACATAGCCGAACTCCATCTCGTCCTGGGGAGCCCCAAACCCCAAACCCCAGATCCCTAATCAATCCCAAACCCCAAACCTCAAACCCCAAATCAACCCCAAACCAACCCCAAACCCCAAACACCACAGGGAAGGTTTTGTGGGGGGCTTCCACATAGCCGAACTCCATCTCGTCCTGTGGGGAGGGAGACGAGGAGGAAGAGGGGGACGAAGAGGAGGAGGAAGGCTCTGGAGGGGGACAGGAATCTCCACACCAGGGATGTGGGGAGGGAAGCACGGTCCCTTTTCCCATAAAATCCCTTTCCCAGTGCCCCCCGCGTGTCCCCCGTGCCAGGCCAGGCTCCCTGGGCCTTGTCCCAGCCTGTGTCACCCCCAGCTCTGGCGTTCCCCGTGCCCCATCTCCCGCCATTCCCACCACTCCCGAGGAACCAGCCCTGGGGGTGACCCCGAGAGCCCTGGAGGGATCCCAGATTGATCCCGGACTGATCCCATGTGGATCCTGGCTGGATTTATCCCAGACTGATCCCATATGGATCCCAGATTGATCCCGGACTGATCCCATGTGGATCCTGGATTGATCCCATATGGATTCTGGATGGATCCCGGATTGGGATGGATGGATGGATGGATGCTGGACTGATCCCATATGGATCCCAGATTGATCCTAGATTGATCCCATATGGATCCCAGATTGGTCCCAGACCGATCCCATAGGGATCCCAGCTGGATTGATCCTGCACTGATCCCGTGTGGATCATGGATGGATCCCGCTGGCTGACCCGGATCCAGCAGTCCCTCCCAGCGTCCCAGCCCCAGCGGTGACCCCAAGAGCCCCGCCCAGACCCCGTGGGGACCCTGGGTGGACCCCGGACCAATCCTGTGCAGACCCCGGGCGGATCCCGGGCGGATCCCGTGCAGACCCTGGGTGGATCCCGGGCGGATCCCGTGCAGACCCTGGGTGGATCCCGGGCGGATCCCGTGCAGACCCCGGGTGGATCCCAGGTGGATCCCGTGCAGACCCCGGGTGGATCCCGGGCGGATCCTGTGCAGACCGTGGGTGGATCCCGGGCGGATCCCGCAGGCTGACCTGGATCCAGCGGTCGCTGCGGCTGTCCTGCTCGGAGCACACGGTCAGTTTGCAGTTGGCTTTGCGCAGCAGCGTCCGCAGCCCTTCCAGGAAGGCCTCGTTGGAGTCTGAGCCCTGCTTGATGCTGCGGAGGGAGCGCGGCTGCCAGGGGATCCGGGAACCCCACAGCCGGACCCACAGCATGACCCACAGCCAGACCCACAGCCAGACCCACAGCCGGACCCACAGACGGACCCACAGCCAGACCCACAGCATGACCCATAGCCAGACCCACAGCATGACCCATAGCCAGACCCATAGCCAGACCCACAGACGGACCCACAGCCGGACCCACAGCCGGGCCCACAGCATGACCCATAGCCAGACCCACAGCCGGACCCACAGCATGACCCATAGCCAGACCCACAGACGGACCCACAGCCGGACCCACAGCCGGACCCATAGCCAGACCCACAGCCAGACCCACAGACGGACCCACAGACGGACCCACAGACAGACCCATAGCCAGACCCACAGCCGGACCCACAGACGGACCCACAGCATGACCCATAGCCAGACCCATAGCCAGACCCACAGACAGACCCACAGACGGACCCATAGCCAGACCCACAGACAGACCCACAGACGGACCCATAGCCAGACCCACAGACGGACCCACAGACGGACCCACAGACGGACCCACAGCCGGACCCACAGCATGACCCATAGCCAGACCCATAGCCAGACCCACAGACGGACCCATAGCCAGACCCACAGATGGACCCATAGCCAGACCCACAGACAGACCCACAGACAGACCCACAGCATGACCCATAGCCAGACCCACAGACGGACCCATAGCCAGACCCACAGCCGGACCCACAGACAGACCCATAGCCAGACCCACAGCCGGACCCACAGACAGACCCACAGCCGGACCCCTAGTGTGACCCCATAGTGTGACCCATAGCCTGACCCCATAGTGTGACCCCATAGCCCTGACCCCACAGCCTGACCCCATAGCCTGACCCCAAAGCTCAGTCTTCATTCCTAAACCCCCTGGGGAACATTCCTGCATGGGATTGCACCTGGAGGGGATTCCCCAGATTTTTTCTTGGGATTTAAACATCCTGGGTGACATTCCTGCATGGGATTGCACCCGGAGAGGGTTCTTCAGAATCTCCTTGGGATTTAAACACCTCAGGGAACATTCCTGCATGGGACTGCACCCAGAGAAGCTCCTCCATCCTTTTCCTTGGGATTTAAATGTCCTGGGCAACATTCCTAATGGGATTGCACACGGAGAGGGTTCCCCAGATTTTTCCTTGGGATTTAAACACCCTGGGGAACATTCCTGTGTGGGAGTGCACCTGGAGAAGTTCCTCCAGTCTTTTTCCTGGGGAAAATTAATTTATCTCTCTGGGGATGGAAATGACTCCAGCAGCGCCAGCTGGCTCCCGTTCCAATTCCCTTCCCAAATACTGCTGGCAGGGAATGCCTAACGCTGTCTCAGCTGCCCCACAGCCCGGAAAGGTTCAGGAATTCCTCCTCGGGGAGCCCCAAAGGTTGGACATCCCCTCCTACCTGCAGACGAACACCTCCAGCGGAGGCTGCGTGTTGGGCGTCATGATCCAGGGCGCCACGCGGAACACCACGGTGTCCGTGAAGATCGGCGTGCCCGGGGAGTTCTGCGGGGAACAGGGGTTGGGAACGCCATCGCGGGCAGGGTTCGGGGTGGGGACGGACGGGGCCGACCCCCCGTACCTTGTGGGGCACCTCGAGCAGGCTGGCGCTGAAGGACACGAGGCCAGAGAAGCCGCGGTCGGGGAACGCCAGCCCCTCCACGTAGAAGGTGCTGTCCCCGTGGCCGGCGCGCTCCAGCACGAAGGAGAGCTTGTCCGGGCCCAGCACAGGCTGGTAGCGTGGCTGGGAATCACCGCCTGGAAAAAACGGGAATGGCCACCCCAGGATGGAGTCAGGGCCTGAAGAGACCGGGAATCCCCACCCTGGCACGGCTGGGCATCACCGCCTGGAAAAAACGGGAATGGCCACCCCAGGATGGAGTCAGAGCCTGGAGAGACCCCGAATTCCCAACCCAGCACAGGTGGGTGGAGAAACCAGGAACTCCCACCCCAACATGGCTGGGAATCATTGCCTGGAAAAAACAGGAATGACCACCCCGGCACGGAGCCAGGGCCTGGAGAGACCCCAAATTCCCACCCCAACACAGATTCAGGGCCTGGAGAAATCAGGAATTCCCTCCCCAGCATGAGTAGGGATCAGAGCCTGGAGAAATCAAGAATGACTGCCCTGGCACAGAGTCAGGGCCTGGAGAGACCCCAAATTCCCACCCCAGCACAGAATCAGGGCCTGGAGAAACCAGGAATTCCCACCCTGGCATGGCTGGGAATCAGTGCCTGGGAAAAAAGGGAATAACCACCCCAGCATGAAGTCAGGGCTTGGAGAGACCCCAAATCCCCACCCCAACACAGGTGGGAGTCAGGGCCTGGAAAAACAGGGAATTCCCACCCTGGCACGGAGTCAGGGCCTGGAGAGACCCCAAATTCCCACCCCAGCATGGGTGGGGATCAGAGCCTGGAGAAACCAGGAATTCCCAGGATCTTCCCAGGACAAGGAGGGCTCCATCCCTCAGCTCCAGCTCTTTCCCAGGACACAGAGCCCTCCATCCCTTGGCCCCGGCCCCTTACAGGAGGCTCTGACAAACCCTGGCTCCCCTGACCGGATTTTCGGTGCGGAGCTGCCGGGGCTCACGGCTGTTCCAAGGCGCCGGGCGCTGCCCAACAGGATCAGCTGCCTGGCTGCTTGGATCCCTGCCCGAGCCCGAGCCCGAGCCCGAGCGGTGCCGCGAGCCACGCGGGGGTTCCCTCTCCAAAATTCCGGCAACCCCCTCGGGAAAAGCTGTTCAGGAGCCGAATTTTCCCATACAGAAAACAGAAGAGCTTTTGGGGTGCTTTAGAGCAAACCGAGGTGCCTCATTGAGCGTGAATTGCAGGGTTCCCTCTCCATGGGAATGCCAAAATTTCAGCAACTTCCTCGGGAAAAGCCTCTTGGGCGCCAAATTTTCCCATAGAGAAAACAGAAGAGCTTTTGGGGGTCAATGAAGGTTTAGGGCAAACCAAGGTGCCTCGATGAGCACGAATTGTGGGGCTCCCTCTCCACAGGAATGCCAAAATTCCAGCAACCTCCTCGGGAAAAGCCTCTTGGGAGACACATTTTCCCGTACAGAAAACAGAAGAGCTTTAGGGGTGCATTAGGGCAAACCGAGGCACCCTGATGAGCACAAATTGCAGGGTTTGTTCTCCACAGGAATGCCAAAATTCCAGTAACCTCCTCGGAAAAAGCCTCTTGGGAGCCAAATTTTCCCATACGGCCCCAGCAGAAGAGATTTTAGGGTGCATTAGGGCAAACAGAGGCACCCTGATGAGCACGAACTGCGGGGTTTGCTCCCTCAGGAGGAGAAGGACTCACGGACGGCGTGGAACACTCGCGCTTTGTCCGCGTCCGCCTCGGGCACGTGCAGCACCACCTGGTACTGGGCGAAGATGGCGCTGGGGCCCTGCGTGCGCAGCAGCATCACCGACATGTCCTGCAGGTCTGCGGGGACAGGGGGACAGCCATGGAGGGCGTGGAGCTGGGGACAGCCTCCCCAGCCCCTCGGGGTCCCAGCCCACCTGCCAGGGTGCGAATGTCCGCCTGGCCACTGTCCGGGCCCCCCGCGCCGGGGCTGTCCCGGTCACAGTTCACCAGCAGCACGGCCCCTTGGCCGTCCGGGCCCCACGTCCACTTGGCCTAGGGGAGAAGCGGCAAGGAAATCCTGGGAAATCTGAGGGGGACGGGAGCGCGATTCCCCCATCCCCATTCCATGGATCCCATCCCATTGATTCCATTGCAGGGATCCCATCCCATGGATCCAATCCCATCCCACCCCATGGATCAGATTGGATCCCATCCCATCCCATCCATCCCATCCCATCCCATCCCATGGATTCAATCCCATGGATCTCATCCCATCCTATGGATCCCATCCCATCCCATCCCATGGATACAATCCCATGGATCTCATCCCATCCCATCGATCCCATCCCATCCCATCCCATGGATTCAATCCCATGGATCTCATCCCATCCCATTGATCCCATCCCATCCCATCCCATGGATACAATCCCATCCCACCCCATGGATCAGATTGGATCCCATCCCATCCCATCCCATCCCATTGATCCCATCCCATCCCATGGATTCAATCCCATGGATCTCATCCCATCCTATGGATCCCATCCCATCCCATCCCATGGATCAGATTGAATCCCATCCCACCCCATGGATCCCATCCCATTGATCCCATCCCATCCTATCCCATCCCATCCCATCCCATCCCATCCCATCCCATCCCATCCCATCCCATCCCATCCCGCCCATTTCCCAAGGGCCGCTCCCAGCCAGGACTCTCTGAGCAGATCCGATCTCTCAGGGAGGTTGGAAGTGCCCTCCAGCCTGGCCCGGCTGCCTCCGGAAGCTCAGCCCGTGTCGATAGCCAGGCTGATTGGGCTGTGGTTAATTAGCCCTGACTAAGGGCCTGGGCACGGGCGGATGTGCGGCCACGGGGGAAAATCTGCTCCTGGCTAAACTGGTTTGGGGCTGGGAGTCCGAAAGGGAAAAAAGGGGAGAAAAAGTGGGGGGAAAGGGGGGAGAAAGAGGGGAGAAAAAAGGGGGGGAAAGGGGAGGGGAAGGGGGAAGAAAAAGGGAAAGAAAAAGGGAAAGAAAAAGGGAAAGAAAAAGGGAAAGAAAAAGGGAAAGAAAAAGGGAAAGAAAAAGGGAAAGAAAAAGGAAGGGAAAAGGAACGAAAAAGGTAAGAAAAAGGAAAGAAAAAGGGAAAGAAAAAGGAATGAAAAGGGAAAGAAAAGGGAAAGAAAAGGCAAGAAAAAGCCGAGTGTTTTCTCCCATGGGATCCTCAGGGCTGGACCAGAGCCGCAGGAGATTTTGACGTGGAACAGGAAAATGAACGCAGATCTCCCTTCGTCAATTAGAGGGTGAGGATTTGCAGTTTGCCCTGACCCAGACACCACCTGAGGCCCTCTCCTTCCTGGAGATTTTCCACGAAGAGGCTCAGAACAGATCCCAAATGGTTCCTGAATGGATCCTGAACAGATCCCGAAAAGATCCTGAACAGATCCCAAACGGATCCCTAATGGATCCCAAACAGCTCCTGAATGGATCCCGTGCTGATCCCAAACAGATCCTGAACAGAACGTGAACCGATCCCAAATGGCTCCTGAATGTATCCCGAACGGATCCCAAACGGTTCCCAAACAGAACCTGAACGGATCCCAAAGGGATCCCGAACGGATCCCAAACAGTTCCCAAACAGAACCTGAACGGATCCCAAAGGGATCCCGAACGGATCCCAAATGGTTCCCAAACAGAACCTGAACGGATCCCAAAGGGATCCCGAACGGATCCGCCCCTCCTCACCTTGTCCTTGCCTCTGCTCTTCACGCGGCCGCTCCGGCTCACATCCACGTCCAGGGAAACTTCTGGAAGCGAAGGAAGCCACAGGCAGGGGGCCAAGCTCATGTTGGGGTCACACCAGCCCCACCTTCCCGCCCCAAACCCCACAGTTCCAAAACACACCCGGAGGAAATCCAACCCCACGGCTTTTCCATGGCTTTCCCGCTTTGATCTGCGGCTGTCTCCTCCCATTTCAGTTCCCCCGGTGGGGACATCCCCACTTCTTGGCAGATTTTATGTTTTCACTGCATATTTTATGTTTTCACAGCTTTTTTTTACATTTTCACGGCAATTTTTTGTGTTTTCACAGCATTTTTTATGTTTTCACGGCATTTTTTTACATTTTCACGGCATTCTTTAAGTTTTCACCAATTCCCCTTTGCCGTAATTTCCCTGAGGCCAAAACATGGCAGAGACACAAAAATGTGTTTTCGCCAGAGACACAAAAATGTGTTTTCGCCGTGGCCGAGCAAACACTTGAATAATCCCCAGGAAATCTGAGAAGGATTTCCCTCGCAGAGCTCTTCCTGCCCCAAATTTCTGCAGAGATTCACGGGCAACCTCACCCAAACCCCACCTCGACCCTAACACCAAAACTCCTCCGAGCTGGAGGAGGAAATACGGAAAATTAGGAATTTAGGCAAAGATTGTCCTTCTCCTCGGTGCAGAGGTGGAAAAGCTGGAAGGGAAAATCCCAATCCAGCCAAGAGAGGAATGTTCTGGAAGGTGAAATCCCCGTGGCCAGTGGGGACGTGGGAAACCTTCAGCCTCTCCAGGGGCAATTTTGGGAGGCGCAGCCCCGGCTTGAGGACACGGCTCAGAGTGTCATGTGAGCGCCTCAGAAAATCCCAAATTTAGGGTAATTAATCCATCCCCTCCTGCATCCAGACTGGGTGTCTAGACTCCCTTTGTAGTCAGCAGGGGAGAACAGGCCTTTGGAGGCAGTGATTCACCTCCTGCCGAGCTCCCGAAATAGGTCAGGCACCACTTTGGGGCCGAGTCCTCTCCCCCCCGCCACCGCGGAGATCTCCCCGGGATCCTCTTCTCCCAGAGGAGTGACCTCAGCAGGCAGAGGAGGATGCTCCAAGCTGGGTGGGGACATGGCCTGGCATCGTCCCCTCCGCAGCACAGCCACATGTTTTAATTAACTCCCCCTCGTTACACAGAGGTGTCCCCGGGATCCTCTTCTCCCAGGGGAACGACCTTGGCAGGTGGAGGACGATCCTCCAAGCTGGGTGGGGACGCGGCCTCATCCCCTCTGCGCCATATGAGGTGGCACGACCACGTTTTTAAATTATCTGCCTCTCCCCCTTGTTACCACGGAGCTGTCCCTGGGATCCTCTTCTCCCAGGGGAATGACCTTGGCAGGTGGAGGAGGACACTCCGAGCTGGGTGGGGACACGACCCGGCCTCATCCCCTCCACACTGTATGAGGCCACGTGTTTTAATTATCTCCCGCTCGTCAACGGCAGCGAACACCCGAACCCTCATCGCGTGCAGCCCCCAAGGAGTTGCGGACCCTGGGAGGTACAAGGACCTCGCAGTGGAAGGAGCACCTACCGACGCAGGTGAGGTACAGCCACGCCACCGCCAGCTCCTCGCCATCGCGGCCGTAGTAGGAAATCTTCACCTGCAAGGACAGCCCCACACCGTGACCCACGTCCCGCTCGGGATCCCGGATGAGCCCCCTGGGAAGGGCCCCGCGAGGGCCGCCTGGTGCCTTGGGATTTTTAGCTTCTGAATTTTCCTGTATTTGTGATTTTAGTGGGTGATTAAAATTGCTAACTCCGGGCTCCATTCAGGGAGCTAGAGCTGCTGTTCTCTCGTTTTTAGACAAAATAATTCCTCTCGGATGGAAAATCCAACGGCAATTCACTGCCTCAGAGCCCCAAAATGTGCAAACAACAGTGAATTTGGGGGAGCAAACTGGGGGTAATGACATCATCACCTGAAGGTGTAATGACATCATCACCTGAAGGTGTAATGACATCATCACCTGAAGGTGTAATTGGAGGATTAACCTCAATGCGTTAATGGGCAGAATTTATAAAATATGAAAAACTCGTAGCTCGCTGTCCATTTTGGGTGTGGGGTCTGCAGTGGGCTCTGTCTGCCCTACATGCAGCTTTATAAATTAATAAATATTATTTAATTAATAAATCTGATTTTTTTCTCCCAACTCTGTCAGGCCTCTGTTTCAGGGAAGTCCATCGAGGCATCACACCAAGTCCAGCTCCCCTGCCCCGGCTACCAGAAAGTTCATCCGAGCGTTCTCCATGAATTCCCGTCCATCCCAACCCTCCGTGCCAGCCTCGGCACAAAATCGGACATGGAAAAAGCTAACTTTGGGATATTTTTTGCAGCCTAGCCCCAACTTATGCAACTGCCACGATGTCACCACGATGTCCCAAACGGGACCTTCTCCTTCTCGGTTTCATTTCTCCTCAGCGCCAATTACACAATTCTGCTCGAGTCCTTTCCGTAAAACCACCCTGGTGTCAGCACTGCTCAGAAATCCTCGAGTTTTCCCAGGAAATCCAACTGATTTTCCCCACTTTGGGCACGCGGAGAGTGACCGACCTGGTTGTCATCGACGGTCCTGCTGGTGATGTCGACGGTCACCACCACCTCGAGGTCGGGGTCCAGCGGCCACCGCGAGTCCAGCGTGGGCTTGGTGGTGGGGCTGTGGATCATGTGCACCGTCACCGCCGGCGTGGCGTGCACGTCGAAGGACGCGGCGTCCCTGGGCGTGGACCTGGAACGGAGCGGCCTCAGGTCAGCGACACGGGACACAGGTCCCGGGATTTGGGATTCAACCCGGCCAGGGAAACCCAGTCCCAGACCCTGGAATTCAAATCCAGCCAGGGGAAGCAAATCCCAGAATTTGGAATTCAAACCTGGGCAGGGCAGCCCAATCCCAGAATTTGGGATTAAACCCAGCCAGGGGAAGCAAATCCCAAAATTTGGAATTCAAACCTGGGCAGGGCAGCCCAATCCCAGAATTTGGGATTAAACCTGGCCAGGAGAGTCCAATCCCGGACTCTGGAATTCAAACCTGGCCAGGGGAGCCCAATCCCAGAATTTGGAATTAAACCCGGCCAGGAGAGCCCAATCCCAGACCCTGGAATTCAACCTGGCCAGAACCGTGTGGGAAGAGCCCAGGGACCATCCCTGGGTGACGAAACGAGTCCCTGGAGTTCCACACGTGGTGGCTCTGTGGTGGCATTGAGCAAGAGCGGCTCCCACTCAGCTCCGGCACGTCCGGCCGTGGTCAGCCCCCACGTCCAACCTCCCTCCGCAAGGAAATTCCCGGAATTTCAGTGTCCCGTGACTAAACCCCAGCCAGGGGAGAGCCAGGATGGTTTCCACACCAGCCACGTGTGGGGACAGGGCTGTGGGACTGTCCCGTGACCCAAGGTGACAACTGAACACCCAAAACGGACAGCGAGCCACGAGTTCTTCACATTTCATAAATTCTGTCCTTCAACACATCGAGGTTAATCCTCCAATTACACAGTCAGGTGATGATGTCATTACACCTTCAGCTGATGATGTCATTACTCCAATTTTGCTCCCCCAAATTCACTGTTGTTTGCATATTTTGGGGCTCTGAGGAGGCAAAGTGCCCTTGGATTCCCAACCGAGAGGAACTGTTTTGTCTACAACCACCGGGAATGGAAATTTTTAGCATTTTATGGAGTCCAGAGCCGCACACCGAAACCACAACCACACAAAAATTCCAGAAGCCAAAATTCCAAAGGGATGCTCGGGCAGGAGCGGAGCCGAGATCCGAGCACGGAGCGCCTGTGACATCCCTGGGAGCCTTTGAAGCGCCGCCACCTCTCATTCCAGCCCGGCCGCTCCATCCCGAGTGCTCCGACCTGCTCCCGGCTCCGTCCCGAGGGGAGTGAGGTGGGAAACGCCGGCACATGAAAAAGGGGAACATCAAAACCGCGCCGCGGAGGATCTGCTCCCGTGTTGCTCTTGGCACAGTGCCCGCAGCGCTTGGGAGATGAAAGCATCGCCTGGGATGGGCATCCCCACCTGGGAATGTGCCCCGTGGGGTTGGGGCTGCCGGGGTGGGCTTGGGGCCAAAAATGAGATCCCTGTGGGATGTCGGGCACTAAAATGGGGGTGAGCACCCTATGGATGTCATACCCTAAAAGGAGATGCCCGCGGGATATCGTCCTCGAAATGAGCTCCTTGTGGGATATCTTCCCCAAAAATGAGTTCCTTGTCGGGCATTGTCCCCAAAAATGAGCTCCTTGTGGGATATCGTCCCCAAAAATGAGATCCCTGTGGGACATTGTCACCAAAAATGAGATCCCTGTGGGATATCATCCCTGGAAATGAGCTCTCTGTGAGGCATTGTCCCCAAAAACGAGCTCCTTGTGGGATATCGTCCCCAAAAATGAGATCCCTGTGGGATATCGTCACCAAAAATGAGATCCCTGTGGGATATCGTCACCAAAAATGAGTTCTTTGTGGTGCATCGTCACCAAAAATGAGCTCCTAGTCGGATATTGTCCCCAAAAATTAGCTCTTTGTGGGGCATTGTCACCAAAAATGAGATCCCTGAGGGATATTGTCCCCTAAAACAGACCTTGAGGTGAGCTCCCTGTGGGACTCCGTCCCCTAAAATTCGGGTGAGCTCCCTATGGACATCATCCCCAGAAATGAGATCCCTGTGGGACATCATCCCCAAAAATGAGCTCCTTGTGGGGCATCGTCACCAAAAATGAGATCCCTGTGGGACACTGTCCCCTAAAGTTTGGGCGAGCTCCCTGTGGGACATTGTCCCCAAAACTGAGATCCCTGTGGGACATCGTCCCCGAAAGTGGGACACCGTCCCCTAAAATTCGGGCAAGCTCCCTGTGGGATGCCATCCCCGAAACCCTAACCCAGAACCTGCCACGCTCCAGGTTCAGCCCCACCCAGCCCCAAACTCGGTGCGTCCATGGCCAGGCTCACTCCGGACACGAAACCATCCCATTGTCCACCCAGACAAGCCTCCGCCCTCTGCTTTTTGGGACCGAGGCTCAGATTTGTCAGCAAGAACCCAAACGAGCCCATTCCGGATCTCTGCCTCCAAACAGGGCCGAGAGGGCTTTGAGGCCAAAACCAGAACCAAAAATGGCAGGAAATTGGTTTTCCATGTCCCCGTGGGATGGAGAGGGGAAATGGGGCCTTTTTCAGGGGCTGATGGCACATCCTGGCACGGCTCCAACGCCCCATCCCAATAATTGCCGTGATGCCGCCCGGCTGGTCCTGCGCTCTCTGTCATTATAAATGTAATTTATTAAATAATTGCACCGGAGCGGCAGGACGAGCACCCCATAAATCCTATCTGCCCCACAAAGCCGCGTTTGATCCCGGAAAAATCCCTTTTCCCGACACGGCCCCGGCGAACCCGTGGGATTTTTTCTGCCTGAGCCACGCGTTCTGTTCTTTTCCCGTTTTAGCTCCGAGTGGCTCATCTTGAATCGCTCTTGCCCAATGTTCCTGGGGCCAGAAATAAACCCGGGCTCAGCCGCGGTGCTCGGCTCTGCCTCCAACCGCGAGCTCCCGGCGGGACTTTGGCCCCAAAAATGGGATTTTGGTGGGACTTTGTCCTAAAAATTATATCCTGGTGGGATTTTGTCCCCAAAAATTAGCTCCTGGTGGGACTTTGTCCCCAAAAATGAGCTCCTCGTGGGACTTTGTTCCCAAAAATGAGATCCCTGTGGAACACCATCCCCAAAAATGAGATCTCAGTGGGACATTGTCCTAAACATGAGATCCTGGTGGGACATCATCCCCAAAAATGAGATCCCTGTGGGACATTATCCTAAAATTGAGATTCCTGTGGAACGCCATCCCCAAAACAGATCTTTGTAGGACCTTGTCGCCAAAAATGAGATCCTTGTGGGACATTATCCTAAAACTGAGATTCCTGTGGAATGCCGTCCCCAAAACAGACCTTTGTGGCACATTGTCGCCAAAAATGAGCTCCCTGTGGGACACTGTCCCCAAAAAAACCAAGATCCATGTGGGACATCATCCCCAAAAATCAGATCCTTGTGGAAGATCCTAAAAATGAGCTTCCTGTGGAACACCATCCCCAAAACTGAGATCCTTGTGGGACATCATCCCCCAAAATGATATCACTGTAGGACATCATCCCCAAAAATGAGCTCCCCATGGGACACCATCCCCTAAAACACAGCTCTGGATGAGCTCCCTATGGACATCATCCAGGACATGTCCCTCCAAACTCTGGGATGATCTCCCCATGGGACACCATCCCTAAAACAAACCCTGGGATGATCTCCCCATGGGGCCCAAAAACAAACCCTGGGATCAGTTCCCCGTGGGACACCATCCCTTAAAATAACCCCTTGGGTGAGCACCCTATAGACACCATCCCCAAAAACAAACCCTTGCATGAGTTCCCTATGGACACCATCCAGGACATGTCCCTCCAAACCCTGGGATGATCTCCCCATGGGACACCATCCAGGACGCGTCCCACCAAACCCTGGGATGACATCCTGCCCATCACCACGTCCCTCACCGCCCTCCGCACGGGTACCAAACCCATCCCGAGCCCCGGCGCCGCCACCCAGCCTCACCGGCGCGTGTCGAGGAAGACCTCGGTGCCCCGCACGCAGACGCCGTGCGCGGCGTGGCTGGTGGACATCTGCACGACGTTCCGCGGGGCCATGGCGCGCGGGGCACGGGACACGGGACACGAGCTGAGCCGGGCTGCGCCGGGGAACCAGCAGGACTGGATTAAAAGGCTCGGGAATGTAACTCCTCCTTCCTTGCCTTCCTTGCGGGATGACTGACGGGGTTCGGCCAGGGGACCCTGGTCTCCACCCCGCTGGAGATGGCGGTGATAGGGCAGCCCCGGGGAGGGGACAGGGGGTGACAGCCAGCCCGGCCCCGGGATGCTCCGCAGCGAGGCTTTGGGGCTGTTCCCCGCTTTCTGTTCCTTGCTGGCTGTGTCTGAAACCCCAAATTCATGCATTAAACATTCCCCCTCCCCCGGCAGCGCACCGCGGTTGTTTGGGGTTATTACAGCGCCGTCATTAAAACGAAACATTTTCTTTAAAACACCCCAAATTTTCCAGCTGGCCTCGCTCCCCGCGGGTGACTCACGGCCTCGGCTGCAGCAGCAGGGCCATGCCCGAGCGAGGCTGAACAAAGGGAAATGTTTGCTCAGGTCGGTCCTTCCCTTCCCAGCCATGCCGAGGAGGAACGGGGCAGGGAGAACAGGTTATGGGGCAGGCGGGGAGGGGAAAACAACCGACAGCCACGGGAGGCTTTGCGAGGGAATTAAAACTTCTCCGCGCCCCGCTCGGACCTTGAGTTCCGGGGCAACGGAGGGGTTTGGGGCGGAGATCCCACGGGAAAATCCCCTGTGCTGGAGGTGCTGGTTCCAGAGATATCCATCTGTCCCCAGGCCAGCCCGGGGGATCGGCCTGCCCGCGGGGAGGGGAAGCGGGACAGGTCCGGCGGGCTGCAGCTGGGGTGGACAGGGCAGCCCCAGAATGTTCTTTTGGTCCCCAGAGTGTCCCTTTGGTCCTTGTCCCACTGGGGTGGACAGGACAGCCCCAGAGTGTCTTTGGTCCCTGTCCCCCAGAGCAGCCCCAGAGTGTCCCTTTGGTCCCCAGAGCGTCCACTGGGATGGACAGGGCAGTCCCAAAATGTCCCTTTGGGCCCACCCCGCAGAGCGGCCTTGGAGTGTCCCTTTGGTCCCTGCCCCCCTGGGATGGACAGAGTGGCCCCAGAGTGTCCCTTTGGTCCCTGTCCCACCAGGATGGACAGGGCAGCCCCAGAGTGTCCCTTTAGCTCATTCTGCCGGGAATGGGAATGGGGATGGGGATGGGGATGGGGATGGGGATGGGGATAGGGATGGGGATGGGGATGGGGATGGGGATGTGCAGGTCAGGGAATGGAGCCAGGAAAGGAGAAACCCATTCGGGAGCAGCAGGAAAGGCCCAGGGAGCTCAGCCTCACAGCTGCCCCAAGCTGCCCAAGCTCAGCTGGGGAAGCAGAGAATTCCCCGTGGGATCGATCAAACTCTCCAGGAAAGGTTCCCCCATTTCTGGCAGCAGCAGCCACCGTCACTCCGGGAGCTCGGAGGAGCAGCCAGGATGCTCCAGTGGGGAATGTTGGGGGCACTCCAGGCCTCACCCCACGGGGATCGCGGATAAATCCCAATTTCCCCACTCCTGATGGGAATCTCTCCAGGCCTCCCTGGGGAGCACAAGCCTGGATGGAGCCCCAAAATTCAGCAGGGCCGGAATGCAGCCGCGGCCCCAGCAGGGCTGCAGGCCCAGCTCCCCACTGGTGCCTGCTGGTCGCACTGGTTTGGACTGGGCACGGGACTGGGATTGGGCCCCGATCCTGCTCGGCTGGTTTGGGCCGAGCACCGGACAGGGAACACACCTAAATCCCACAGGGAATGGGGACGGGGACGCTCTGTAATCTGCGGGGAGGGAGCTGGGAAAGCTCTGCTTCCCAAAATCCAGCCAGGATGAGAACGGAGACTGGGATCAGGGATTAGGATTGGCATATTCTGTAATGGGCAGGGAGGGAGCTGGGAAAGCTCGGCTTCCCAGAATCCAGCCGGGATTGGGAACAGGGATTGGGATCAGGGATTAGGATTGGCATATTCTGTAATGGGCAGGGAGGGGAGCTGGGAAAGCTCTGCTTCCCAAAATCCAGCCAGGGTGGGAATGGGGATTGGGATTCTCTGTAATCTGCAGGGAGGGAGCTGGGAAAACTCTGCTTCCCAAAATCCAGCCGGGATGGGAACAGGGATTGGGATTGGGATTAGGATTGGGATATTCTGTAATGGGCAGGGATGGGAGCAGGGAAATCTCTGCTTCCCAAAATCCAGCCAGGGTGGGAATGGGGATCAGGAATGGGGATTGGGATTGGGATATTCTGGAATCTGCAGGGAGGGAGTTCATCCCTGCCAGGAATTCTGTGCTTCCCAAAATCCATCTTGGATGGGAACAGGGATTGGGGATGGGGATTGGGATATTCTGTAATGTGCAGTTTATCCGTGCTGGGAAATCTGTGCTTCCCAAAATCCAGCCAGGATCCCATGCCCAAACCTGGGCCGGGGCTGCAGGGCCCAAACTGTGCTGTCCTTTTGGGGCTGGGGGTTTTTGTGGCCCCTTTGGAACCTCTGGGTGCTCCCTCAGGCCCCAAACCCCCAGGAATTTTGGGGAGGTTCCTGCTCTCCCTCCTCTTCCTCCCCTGGCCGCCCTGAGCCCTGCCGTGCCCAGGACAGGAGGGGTTGGGTCACCCAGCCCAGCCCCAGCCCAGCTCGTCCCTAAATACCCTTTGTCCCAGGAAAGGGACACGTGACAGACAGGACAGGATCCCGCGGCCATCAATCCAGGAGCTCGCGTGGCCTTCTAGGGGCTGGGGCTGGCTTCCCCCAATCCCAGCCTGTTCCCCCATCCCTGTCCCAATCCCAGCCTCTTGCCCCAATCCCTGCCTCTTTCTTGCCCCAATCCCAACCTCTTTTCCCCAATTCCCACTTCTCTCCCCAATCCATCCCTCTTTTTCCCCAATTCCAGCTTTTTTTCCCCAATTCCCACCTCTCTCCCAAATCTCAGCCTCTTTTTCCCAATCCCTCTCTTGCCAATTCCAATTCCTCTCTCCCCAATCCCTTTTTTCCCCAATTCCCACCTCTTTTCCCCAATAGCTCTTTCCCCAATTGCTCTTTCCCCCAATTCCCATCTCTTTTCCCCAATCTCTTTTTTCCCCAATTCCCACCTCTTTTCCCCAATCCCTCTCTCCCAATCCCTTTTCCCCAATCCCAGCCTCTTTCTCTCCCCAATCCCTTTCCCCCAATTCCCATCTCTTTTCCCCAATTCCCACCTATTTTCCCAATCCTTCTTTTCCCCAATCCCTCATTTCCCCAATCCCTCTTTCCCCCAATTCCCGCCTCTTTTTCCCCAATCCCTCCCTCTTCCCTCAATCCCCACCTCTTTTCCCGATCCCTGCCTCTCTCCCCAATCTCTGCCTCTTTCTTTCCCCAGTCCCTGCCTCTTTTTCCCCAACCACTGCCTCTTCCTTTCCCCAGTTCCCACCTCTTTCCCCAATCCCTGCCTCTTTTCCCAATCCCTGCCTCTTTTCCCAATCCCTGCCTCTTTTCCCAATCCCTGCCTCTTTTCCCAATTCCCACTTCTTTCCTCAATCCCTCCCTCTTTTCCCCAATCCCTCTTTTCCCCAATTCCCACCTCTCTCCCCAATTCCTTTTCTCCCCAGTTCCTGCCTCTTTTCCCCAATCCCTCTTTTCCCCCATCCCTCTCTCCTAATCCCTCTCTCCCAATCCCAGCCTCTTTCTCTCCCCAATCCCATCCTCATCCTCATCCTCTTCCTCTCCCTCCCCCACCCCACTCCCTCCCCCCCTGCTCTCCCCCAGGGCGTTCCTTCCCGCCCTTCCTGCAGCACCACTCCGTCAAGGAAAGTCTGATAATCTCCCTGAGCCGATAATTACCCCTCTCTAATTACCCTGCACGCATAATTGCAGGCGGGAGCCTTTACGAGCCGTGTCAGCCTAATTACCCCAACAGGGCGAGACATCAAACCAGTTATCAAACCCCGCTGGGGAGCCGCGGCCCAGACAGGCAGCGCGGACCGCGGGGAGGACTGCGGAAAGCTCTCCCGGGATTTTGGATTGGGTGGGGAACGCGGCAGGGGTCGGTGTTGGGAGTGGGAAACGTCCAAAGCGCCCCAAAGTGCCTCTCCGACCTCTGCTGTGCCTGCGCGGAGGCTGCGGAGCTGCCGACCCCATAAAGCATCCCATCCTATAAAGCATCCCATCCCAATCCCATAAAGGCGCTTTTCCCTGGGAGCCGCCGATCCCACCCCATCCTATAAAAGCGCTTTTCCCCGGCGCCGCAGCCCCCGATCCCATAAAGCATCCCAGCGCATAAAAGCATTTTTCCCCGGGGCTAGAGGCCCTGATCCCATCCCATCCCATCCCAATCCCATAAAGACACTTTTCCCCGGGAACCGCCGATCCCATCCCATTCCCATAAAGGCGCTTATCCCTGGGAGCCCCCGATCCTATCCTATCCCATCCCAATCCCATAATAGCGCTTTTCCCCGCGGCCAGAGCCCCCGATCCCATTCCATCCCAATCCCATAAAGGCGCTTTTTCCCGGGAACCGCCGATCCCATCCAATCCCAATCCCATAAAATCTCCTTCCCCGGGGCCGCAGCCCGCGATCCTATCCAATCCCATAAAGGCGCTTTTCTCCGGGGCCGGAGCCATCCCATCCTGATCAAAATCCCATAAAATCTCTTTTCCCCGGGGCCGCAGCCCCCGATCCTATCCCATCCCATCCCATCCCAATCCCATAAAATCTCTTTTCCACGGGGCCGCAGCCCCCGATCCCATCCCATCCCATCCCATCCCAATCCCATAAAATCTCTTTCCCCGGAGCCGCTCACGTCCCCTGCCCCGCCCCGGCTCCGCCCCGAGCGCGCCGCCCCATAAACCTCTCCCCAATCGCCGCAGATCCCCGAGCCCCGGGCAGCAATCCCGGACAGGTTTGGGACGGGAGAGGACTCCGGGGAGCCCCGGCAGGGCTTGGAAGTGTGGGAAACACCCGAAGAGCCCCAAAATCCCTCCCCGTCCTTTCCGAAAAAAAAAAGGCTCCGGAGCCGTCCATCCCATAAAGAACCCCAGAAAGAGCCCCATAAATGCCGGGCGGGAATTCCTCCCACCGCGAAGGGTCAGTCCCAAAAGGCTCGGGGACATCCCCGCCCCACTGACCGCGGCCGGAGCCGGCGGTGACCCCCGGAGCCTCGGGAGAGCAAAATCCCCCGAGCTCCGGGGGCGCGGAGTTAGGGAGGGCACGGGGGAGATCCCGACCGATCCCAAATCCGCCCCAAACTCCGCCCCGGATCCAGCCGGGAACCCAAAGAGCTCCGGGGAAACACGGACAGATCCCATGGCGGAGGGCTCAGATCCCACCCGAGCTGATCCGAAAAACCCCAAAAATCCCTGACAGATCCCACCCGAGCTGATCCCAAAAATCCCCAACAGATCCCACCCCAAAACCTCCAAAACCGGATATGAGAATCTGTGTCCATCCCTGTCCATCCCTGTCCATCCCTGTCCATTCCTGTGTCCCTCCCTGTCCCACCGTGTCCATCTCTGTCCCTCCGTGTCCATCTCTGTCCCTCTCTGTCCCTCCCTGTCCCTCCCTGTCCCCTCTCACTGTCCCTCCATGTCCATCTCTGTCCCTCCGTGTCCATCTCTGTCCATCCGTGTCCCTCCATGTCCATCTCCGTCCCTCCATGTCCATCTCTGTCCCTCCGTGTCCCTCCCCGTCCCTCCATGTCCCTCCCTGTCCCCTCTCACTGTCCCTCCATGTCCATCTCCGTCCATCCGTGTCCATCTCTGTCCCTCCGTGTCCCTCCCCGTCCCTCCGTCCCTCCCCTCGGGCTCATTTTCCCGGCTGTCCCCGGCCCGGCCGCCCCTCGCTCCGTCTGTCCCCGGGAGCTGCCGGAGGCGCCCGGGCCGAGGAGGAGGAGGAGGAGGAGGAGGAGGAAGGCTCGGCGGGGCCATGGCCGGGGAGGCGCCGGGGGAGCGCACGCTGCGCCTGCAGCACGGGAACCGCATCGAGGCACTGTGCGTGCTGGGCAGCGCCGTGCGCGCCGACCTGCACGGGTGAGGACCGGCCTTCCTCCTCGTCCCCATCCTCGTCCTCATCCTCATCCTCGTCCTCATCCTCATCCTCGTCCTCATCCTCATCCTCATCCTCGTCCTCGTCCTCGTCCTCGTCCTCATCCTCATCCTCATCCTCATCCTCGTCCTCGTCCTCATCCTCGTCCTCTTTTCTCCTCTTTTCTCCTCTTTTCTTCCCACTTTTCCCCCGTTTTTCCTTCTGCAAATCCCTGCTCCTTGTTTTTCCTCCTGTTTTCCCAAACCCCACAGCTCCTGGGCAGCGCCGACCTGCACGGGTGAGGGACCCAGGACCTTCCTCCTCCTCTTTTCTCCTCTTTTCTCCTCTTTTCTCCTCTTTTTTCCCCTTTTCTCTTCTTTTCTCTTCTTTTCTCTTCTTTTCTCCTCTTTTCTCCTCTTTTCTCCTCGCTTTTCCCCCGTTTATCCTTCTGGCAATCCCTGCTCTTCGTTTTTCCTCCTGCATTCCCAAACTCTATTTTCTCTCTGCTTTTTCCCAAACCCCACAGACGAGTGGGACCCCCAAAACTTCCTTTCCTCCTCCTCTGCCTTTCTCCTCACTTTTCCCCTATTTTTCCTTCTGCAAATCCCCACTACTCATTTTTCCTCTGCTTTCCCAAACCCTCGATTTTCTCTCTGCTTTCCCAAATCCTCATTTTCTGTTTCCCACACCCTCGTTTTCCCCTCTACTTTCCCAAAACCTCATTTTTCTCTTTGCTTTCCCAAATCCTCATTTTCCCTCTGCTTTCCCAAACCTCACAGATGAGTGGGACCCCCAAACCTTCCTTTCCTCCTCCACCTCCGCCTTTCTCCTCGCTTTTCCCGTTTTTTCTTTCTGCAAAACCCCGCTCCTCATTTTTCCTCCTGCATTCCCAAACCCTCATTGTTCTCTCTGTTTCCCAAACCCTCATTTCCCCTCGGTTTCCCAAATCCTCCTTTTCCCTCTGCTTTCCCAAATCCTCCTTTTCCCTCTGCTTTCCCAAATCCTCCTTTTCCCTCTGCTTTCCCAAATCCTCCTTTTCCCTCTGCTTTCCTAAATCCTCACTTTCCCTCTGCTTCCCAAACCCTCATTTTTCCCTCTGCTTTCCCAAATCCTCATTTCCCCTCGGCTTTCCCAAGCTCCACAGCCCCGAATTTGCACATTTTGCCTCAATTCGGGGCCAAAACCCTCCCCGGGCTTTGCGAATCCTCACAAATCCCTGGGAATTTCTGACCCCCCGCGCCTTTACCCCCAGTCCGCGCCGGCTCCAATCCTCTGCGGGATCCAGAAAATTCCCAGAAAATTCCAGAGAGCCGAGGGAAGAGCGCAGGATCCCAAAATCTCGGGAAAATGGGAAATCCCCACAGCTCCAGCCCCGCTCCCCCTGAACAAACCCAGCGCTGAACTCGGGGATAATTATTCCCCCAGAGGGAAAGAAAAGCTGGAACGCTCATCCCGGGGTTAATTCTGGTCCGTGCAAATCTCGCCCTCGACATTCAAGCCGAGCGGAGCACTCACGGCTCCCCTGGCTCCAGTCCAGGGCGAAGCTCTTCCCAGAGGGATCCCCAGATCCAAGAAATCGGGAAACCGAACCGGTTTTTCCGCGCGTAATTAAAAGCAATTTAAGGATTTGAGGAACCCCCCCGGGCTGGAGCGAAGCAGCGCTCGGATTTCCTCCCCCCTTGCCGAGGTTCAGAGAAACCCGAGCGATGTGAGGTCTCAGGTGTCGGGGCAAAGAGCACGAAAATAATAACCTGAAAGGCGGGGAAATTCAGGAAAAGGAGCCGGCAGAGGGGACGGGTCACACGGAGGAGTGAGGGCAGCTTTGGGGCCGGAAAAAATCCCCCAAAATGAGAGTTTCCCATGGAAAAGTCTCTCGGAGGGATGGCCACAGGGGTTTGAGGCGCTTTGAACAGTGGGGTGGGAAATAAACAGGGATTTATCCCGGGAGTGCCAACCCCAGCTCGGCACCAAGGGTTGGGATTATTGCAGATCCTAACCCACAGCGATGGCCACGGACACTCGTGGGGCTGAGCCAGCCCCAAAGCCAGGATCATTCCCGTTCCCCGGTGGGCAGTGTGGCAGGAATGTTCTGGATTTCTCCCTGGAGAGCCAAGCCCAGCTCGGCACTGAGGGTTGGGATTATTGCAGATCCTAACCCACAGAGACGGCCACAGACCCTCATGAGGCAAAACCGGCCCCAAAGGCCCAAAGCCAGGATCATTCCCGTTCCCATGGGCAGTGGGGCAGGAATGTTCTGGATTTCTCCCTGGAATTTCCAACCCCAGCTCGGCACCGAGGGTTGGGATTATTGCAGATCCTAACCCACAGCAAAGGCCACAGACCCTCATGGGACCAAACCGGCCCCAAAGCCGGGATCATTCCAGTTCCCATGGGCAGTGGGGCAGGGGGTCAGCATGGGGACACTGGCGTGGTCGGTCTCGGCCGTGCGGTGAATCCCAGCAGGATTTGGGGTGAATCCATGGGATTTGGGGTGCTTTGGGCAGGGCGGCCCCCGCCGGGGCCGTGGCGTTTGGGGTGAAGCACACGGAGGGCGTGAGCGTGGATGTGCTGCTGCGGGGCCACGCCGAGCCCGAGCCCGCGGCCGGATCCGGGACCAAGTGGCCTCTGCACGAGGGGACAGCGCTGAGGGTCAGCATGAGCCAGGCCAGCTCCGAGATCAACGACAACAAGGTGCGTATTGGCGTGGATCCAGGGATTCTGGGGATTGGGATGGATCACAGGATTGGAATGGATCATGGGATTGGGATGGATACAGGGATTGGGATGGATCATGGGATTGGGATGGATTTGAGGATTGGGATGGATTCGGGGATTGGAACAGATCCCAGGGATTCTGGGGATTGGGATTGATTCAGGATTGGGATGGATCCTGGGATTGTGATTGATCTGGGTGGTAGGATTGAGCATTGGGATGGATCCGGGGCTTGGGATGGATTCACGGATCGGGATGGATCCAGAGATTGGGATGGATCCAGGGACTGGGATGGATCCTGGGATTGGGATGGATCTGGGGATTGGGATGAATACAGGGATTCTGGGGATTGGGATGGATCCGGAGATTGGGATGGATCCAGGGACTGGGATGGATCCCGGGATTGGGATGGCTCTGGGGATTGGGATGAATACAGGGATTCTGGGGATTGGGATGGGTCCCAGGATTGGGATGGATATAGGGACTGGGATGGATCTGTGGGTTGGGATGGATCCAGGGGAGCGGGACCTCCACGGAGGGCGAGCTCCATCCCCACCGTGGGATTTGGGGTTTGCAGGTCACCGTCAGCTTCTACGCTGAGGGAGGGAAGCCGCTCAACCAGGCCGGGGTGTTCCTCACCGGCATCGGTGAGTCCGGAGGCTCCGGATCTATCCAGGATCCATTCCCATCCCCTCAGAGCAGGGCTGGGGTGACAAACCCGAGTCTGTGGGGTCTGGGGGGTCTCACATCCATCCCCTCGGGGTCCAGAGCTGGGCTGGGCAAACCTGAGTCTGTGGGGTCTGGGGGGTCCTGCACCCCCCATGCTCACCCCGCCCCGGGATGAGGGTGGGCTCTGTCCCCGCAGGGATCTCCCTGGACGTGGACGCGGATCGGGATGGAGTGGTGGAGAAGAACAGCCCCCACAAGGTACCTCGGCCTCCCCCGGCGCACGGAACATCCGCGGGATCGATGGATCCCGACCCCGCTGACCCCCGCGGTGTTCCAGGCCAGCTGGGCCTGGGGACCCGACGGCCACGGGGCCATCCTGCTGGTCAGCTGCGACAAGGACTTCCCCTTCGTGCCACCCTCCGACTGTGACCGCGAGCACGCGTTCGACAAGGAAGGTAATGCGGCTCCTGAAAAATCCCAAAAAAATCCTCCGGCATCCCCGCTGTCCCCTCTCCGTGACCTCTGCGGGAGGAACCGGCTCGGGAACCAGCTGCTCCCCACCAGCTGCCGAGTCAGCTTCCCACGGGCGCATTGCTGCGGAATTAACGCCGCGTGGGGCGGGCGCGGCTGGTGCGGCGTGGGCCGGGGGAAGGAGCTTCAGGCGTGGGGCTGGCAGCCAGGAATCCACCTGGGATTCCTGGAAATCCCAACCCACCTGGAATTCCTAGAAATCCCAACCCACGCGGGGCCGGCAGGCAGGAATCCACCTGAAATTCCTGGAAATCCCAACCCACGCGAGGCTGGCGGCCAGGAATCCACCTGGAATTCCTCGAAATCCCAACCCACATGAGGCCAGCATGACCATGAGGTCACGGAGAGGCCATGCCAGGCCAGGCAGGGAGAACGGAAGGGAGAAAGGGCTTTGGGTTCAAACCCGCGGGAAGGGCAGGTTTGTCGGGAAGGAGATCTGAGCTGCAGGAGGGGCTGTGGCAGACACGGCCAGGTGTGCTCCATGTGTCCCCAGACGTGCAGGACATGGCCCCCATGGTGCTGCGGACCGAGGGCCCCCAGCGCCTGCCCCGCGGCTACGAGATCGTGCTCTGGGTGTCCGCGCACGACGCCGACAATGTCGGGGTGTTCCACGTGCAGAGTAAGGCCTTCCTCCACTTCCTCTGCCTTTTCCTCCCCTTCCACCCGGCCTTTTCCCCCTCTTCCCCTTCCCACACTGCCTCTTCCTCCTCTTCCCCTTCCTCCTCCCCTTCCTTTTCTGCCCTTTCCTCCTTATCCTGTTCTTCCCCTTCCTCCTCATCCCCTTCCTGCTCTTCCTCCTTATCCTGTTCTTCCTCTTCCCCTTCCTTTTCAGCCCCTTCCTCCTCTTCCCCTTGCTCCTTTTCCCCTTCCTTTTGTCTTTTCTTCCTTTTCCCCTTCCTCCTCTTCCTATTTTTCCTCATCCCCTTCCTCCTCTTTCTCCTCTTCCTCTTCTTCCCCTTCCTTGTCTTCCTGTTCTTCTGCTTCCCCTTCCTTTTCTACCCCTTCCTCCTCATCCCCTTCTTCCTTTTCCACTTCCTTTTCTGTCTTTTCTTCTTCTTCCCCTTCCTCCTCTTCCTGTCCTTCCTCATCCCCATCCTACTCTCCCCCTTCCTCCTCTTCCCCTTCCTTTTCTGCCCTTTCCTCTCCTGTTCTTTCCTCCTCTTCCTCTCCTTCCTCCTCTCCCCCTCCTCCTCCTCCACGACATTTCTGGGATCCCCCACGCCCTTTCCAAGCTCCCCAGGCTGGGGGCAGGGACTCCACGAGGAGCCCTTCCCGAGGGCTCCTCCACCCAAGGAAAGGCCAACATGCCTTCCCTCACCCTCCTCGTCCACGACAAAATCCCAAATCCCTCCATTCCAGAGGTAGGGAACCTCCATCACGGTGGGAGCGTGGGAGCTCCGTGCCCGAGGAAATGGGCTTGAATCCCAAAAAAATTGGGATTTTCCCGTTTTCCCTGCTGGCAGATCCCTTCTTCGGGCAGCGCTACGTGCAGGTGCTGGGCCGCCGGAAGCTGTTCCACGCCGTGCCCTACCCCGGCGGCGCCGCCGAGCTTGACTTCTTCGTGGAGGGGCTGCGCTTTCCTGACGAAACCTTCCCTGGGCTGGTGTCCGTCCACGTCAGCCTCCTGGAGACCGTGGCCGAGGTCTGGGAGCTCCCGGGAACGGTGCAGATCCCATGAACTGATCCCAAAAGCGGCCTGGGGCAGTCCCTGATTGGTGATTCCTCCCCCAGGGCATCCCGCACTCCCCGGTCTTCACGGACACGGTGCTGTTCCGGGTGGCGCCATGGATCATGACCCCGAATACGCTGTCCCCGCTGAACCTCTTTGTCTGCAGGTACGGGGGGGCTTTCCCAGCCCCAGCGGTGCTGGAGGGTGCTGGGAACAGGGAATGTCCATCCTTTAGTTCAGGGAACAGAGAATGTCCATCCTTGGTGCCTGGAACAGGGAATGTCCATCCTTGGTGCCGGGAATGGGGAATGTCCATCCTTGATGCCTGGAACAGGGAATGTCCATCCTTACTGTTGGGAACAGGGAATGTCCATCCTCGGTGCTGGGAACGGGGAATGTCCATCCTTTGGTGCTGGGAACGGGGAATGTCATCCTTCAGTTCTGGGAACAGGGAATGTCCATCCTTACTGTTGGGAACAGGGAATGTCCATCCTCGGTGCTGGGAAGGGGGGAATGTCCATCCTTCAGTTCTGGGAACAGGGAATGTCCATCCTTGGTGCTGGGAACGGGGAATGTCCATCCTTTCCATGTCTCCCATCCTTGGTGCCAGAAATAGGGAATGTTCACCCTTTCTATCCTTTCCTCCATTCCACCCTTTCCATCCTTGCTGCTTGGAACAGGGAATGTCCATCCTTCCCATCCTTTCCATCCTTTCCACCCTTTCCTCCTTTCTTCCTTTCCACCCTTCCCATCCTTTCCTCCTTTCTTCCTTTCCACCCTTCCCATCCTTTCCATCCTTTCCTCATTCCCAGCCTTTTCTCCATTCCATCCTTTCCTCCTTCCCATCCTTTGGTGCTGGGAACAGGGAATGTCCATCCTCTCTGTCCTTTCAACCCTTTCCACCCTTTCCATCCTTTCCATCCTTTCCATCCTTTCCATCCTTTCCATCCTTGGTGCTGGGAACAGGGAATGTCCATCCTTCCCATCCTTTCCTCCTTCCCATCCTTTCCATCCTCTCCTCCTTTCCATCTTTTCAGTCTTCCCATCCTTTCCTCCTTTCCATCCTTAGTGCTGGGAACAGGGAATGTCCATCCATTCCATCCTTTCCTCATTCCCATCCTTTCCAATCCTTCCTCCTTTCCTCCTTTCCATCCCTTGGTGCTGGGAACAGGGAATGTCCATCCTCTCTGACCTTCCCACCCTTCCCTCCTCCCCAGCATGAAGGACAACTACCTGTTCACCAAGGAGATCCAGAGCCTGGTGGCCAAGTCCGGCTGCAAGCTGAAGCTTTGCTTCGGCTACATCACCCGTGGGGACCGCTGGATGCAGGTAGGGGGGCTCCGAAATCTGGGAAAACCGGGAAAACGCTTCCGTGCCAGCGGCCCAGGCGGGATTCCCTCCCTTCTCCAGGACGAGATCGAGCTCGGCTACACCCACGGTCCCCACAGGAGCTTCCCAGTGGTGCTGGATTCCCCTCGGGAGAGAGGCGTGGAGCAGCTCCCGGTCAAGGAGCTGCTGGTAAGGGAAGGCTTCCCCGTGTTCCCAGACCATATTCCCGTTCCTAAAATCCTCCTTGTACTCGGCTCCGTGCCAGGGGGAATCACCTGGAAAATGAGATTTTAGCAGCTCTGTGTGGAGATTGCCTCCCGCCCACCGCCAGCCTCATCCCGAAAACCTTTGATCCGGATTCCTTTTCCCATTTCCCCATTTCCCCATTTCCCCATTTCCCCATTTCCCCATTTCCCCATTTCCCCATTTCCCCATTTCCCTTCCCTTCCCTTCCCTTCCCTTCCCTTCCCTTCCCTTCCCTTCCCTTCCCTTCCCTTCCCTTCCCTTCCCTTCCCTTCCCTTCCCTTCCCTTCCCTTCCCTTCCCTTCCCTTCCCTTCCCTTCCCTTCCCTTCCCTTCCCTTCCCTTTCCCTTTCCCTTTCCCTTTCCTTTTCCCTTTCCCCTTCCGCTTCCCTTTCTCCTTTCCTCTTTTTCCTTTTCCGGTGCCTCTGGGGTCAAAAGGCTCCTGCCGAGCTCTGGGATGGGATTCCTTCCCCCCGTGCACAGCCCAGGGATGGGCTGAGCTTTCCTTTCTCCCGGGAATTTCCGGCAGCTTCCAGCAGGAGAGGGAAGGGAAGCAGGAGGGGGTCAATTTACATCCTGGGAAGAGAGCAGGGCCGGGAACGTCCCCGTGGGCTCCTTGGCCAAGGAAAAGGGCATGGATGGGGCGTTTTGGGACAGCCCAGAGTGGAAAAAAACATTCCCTTCGGGATCGCCCCATGGGGAAGGGAATCACCGTCCCAAACTCCCAGCCCAGGCAGGAACGGGAATCGAGGACACGGCTCTTGTCCCCCTGGGGAAGGTCGAGGGCGTTGGGGAGCGCTGGAATCCATCGCTCCTCGCGCCTGACGTGAGAACATCCTGTGCCGGGCTCACCCCGAGGGGCGGGACAGCGAATCCTCCGCTCGGATCTGCCCTCTTTAGGAATTGCTCTGCCTCGTATTTAGGGCAGCCGCTAACACGTTATCCTCCAATTTCTGCTCCGAAGCCTCCCCTAATCCCCACCCCGACCGCTCCGAGCTCATTTTCCAGCTAGGAACACAAGCCCCGAGCCCCCGGACACCCATGCCAGGGAAAAAGGAGACGGGAGGGAATTATCCCCTCAAAATCAGGGTGGAACTGATAGGCCTTGGATGCGACCTGCGGACCCGGGGTGAACCGGAGCCCTGACAGTTGAAACCGGGCGGGCTCCGAGGTTTATTAAACTGAAATGAGTCGGGAGCAGGTGCTCCGCGCTCATCCCTCCCTCAGCACCAGCGGGAAAGGGATCCGATCCAGAAACGCACCCCAAAAACGCACGGGGAGCCTCGGGAAAGCCACACTCTCCCCATCTCAGCGTCTCCAAACAGCCTGGATTCCAAAAGGGAATTTCCAGGTGGAAGCCTCAAGTCTCCCTGAGGTTTTTCCCGACCTGAGTGTTTGGTTTATCCCCATGGAAACCCAACCCTGATAAGTGACTGGGATTTAACTCAAACCTGAGGGACACCCGATCCTGTCCCAGGGCCTGCCCGAGCTCCGCGCCCGCGCGGCCTCGAATGGAGCACAGGGAAAATGGGATTTGGATCCCATCAGAAATTGCCCGCCGGTTTTTAACGCTCCCTCGGGCTCTGGCACACGGCGCCAAGAGCTAATTACCCCCGCACGCACTGCGCCTCAATCCCAGATATTTAAGTCCTGGAAATCAGAGCTTAAGCAGGATTTAAGTGCCGAGCAGCCCTGGGGTGGCTCTGAGCCCCGGGCAGAGTCACCCTCGGGGCTGGAGCTCCTCTCCCTCCCGGAGCCATCCAGGAACTCCCTCCGGGGCTGCCTAATGAGCTTAATGGCCACTTAAACCGGGATAACGCAGGAGAGCGGGCCCGGCCCAGGCCGCGGCTCCTCTCCGGGACCGGGCCGTTTATTGCTGTGCCGCCATGACCTGGAAATCTTTTTCCTTCCCTTTCCTTTCCTTCCTTTTCCTTCCCTTTCCATTCCCCTCCCCTTTGTCTATTCTGCTTTCTTCCCTTTACCCTTTCCCTTTCCTTTTCCCTTTCCTTTCCTTTCCTTTCCTTTCCTTTCCTTTCCTTTCCTTTCCTTTCCTTTCCTTTCCTTTCCTTTCCTTTCCTTTCCTTTCCTTTCCTTTCCTTTCCTTTCCTTTCCTTTCCTTTCCTTTCCTTTCCTTTCCTTTCCTTTCCTTTCCTTTCCTTTCCTTTCCTTTCCTTTCCTTTCCTTTCCTTTCCTTTCCTTTCCTTTCCTTTCCTTTCCTTTCCTTTCCTTTCCTTTCCTTTCCTTTCCTTTCCTTTCCTTTCCTTTCCTTTCCTTTCCTTTCCTTTCCTTTCCTCCCCTCTGTCCTATCTGTTTTCTTCTCTTTTCCCCTTTCCCTTTCCCTTTCCCTTTCCCTTTTCCTTTTCCCCTTCCCTTTTCCCTTTTCCCTTTTCCCCTTTCCCTTTCCCTTTCCCTTTTCCCCTTCCCTTTTCCCTTTTCCCTTTTCCCTTTTCCCTTTCCCTCAGTATCCTTACCCACCCAGCACAGGGGAAAAAACCCCTTTGGGATTTGGGATTTGGGATTCAGGGCCACTCCTCTTTCCGCAGGGTCCCGATTTTGGCTACGTGCACAAGGAGCCGCTGTTTGAGTCCCAGGCCAGCCTGGATTCCTTCGGGAACGTTGAGGTCAGCCCGCCCGTGGCCGTGGCCGGCAAGGAGTACCCCTTGGGGAGGATCCTCATCGGCAGCAGCTTCCCCACGTGAGGGAACCAGGAAACATGGATTTGGGAAAGCAGGGATTTGGGGAGAGCACGGATTCGGGGGGAGCATGGATTTGGGAAAAGCACAGATTCGGGGAAAGCACGGATTTGGGGAAAGCATGGATTTGGGGAAGGAATGGATTCGGGGAAAGCACGGATTTGGGAAAAGCACAGATTTGGGGAAAGCACGGATTTGGGGAAAGCATGGGTTTGGGGAAAGAATGGATTTGGGAAAAGAAGGGATTTGGGGAAAGCATGGATTTGGGGAAGGAATGGATTCGGGGAAAGCACGGATTTGGGAAAAGCACAGATTTGGGGAAAGCACGGATTTGGGGAAAGAATGGATTTGGGGAAAGAATGGATTTGGGGAAAGAAGGGATTTAGGGAAAGCACAGATTTGGGGAAAGGATGGATTTGGGGAAAGAATGGATTAGGGAAAAGCACAGATTTGGGGAAAGCACGGATTCGGGAAAAGCATGGATTCGGGAGCAAAGGCTCAAGGAGTGCCCTGAAATATCACCAAAATAGGGTTAATTGGGTTAATTAGATGCTCCCAGGTCCCTCCAGCTCGGTGGCAGTGATGCCTTGATGGATTTGCCTGAAACAGAGCCCAGAGAGAGTTAGGAGAAAAGAATCAGACTAATTTATTAAAAACCTTTCAGGTGCATTCAGGGCAGACAGCCTATCCAGACCCTGCACCCAAAATGGACCGCGAGCCATGAGCTTTTCGTATTTTATAAATTCTGTCCATTAACACATCGAGCTTAATACTCCAATTACACCTTCAGCTGATGACGTCATTACACCTGCAGATGATGACGTCATTGCACCTTCAGCTGATGACATCATTACACCTTCAGGTGATAATGTCATTAGACTTTCAGTTGATGACGTCATTACACCTTCACTTGCTGATGTCATTACATCTTCAGTTGATGACGTCATTACACTTTCAGGTGATTGCATCATTACACCTCCAGGTGATTATGTCGTTACACCTTCAGGTGATGATGTCATTACACTTTCAGGTGGTGATGTCATTACACTTTTAGTTGATGATGTCATTACACCTTCAGTTGATGCTGTCATTACACCCTCAGGTGGTGATGTCATTACCCCAAGGTTGCTCCCCCAAATTCACTGTTGTTTGGATATTTTGGGGCTCTGAGGCAGCAAAGTGCCCTTGGATTTTCCAACTGAGAGGAATTATTTTGTCTAAAAATGCCAGGAACAGGAGTTTTAAGCATTTTATGGACACCAAAACCATAGCCCCACGAAAATCCCAGAAGCCAAAAATCCTAAATCCGATATCCCACCGGGAATATCTGCAGGTCCGGTGGCAGGAGGATGGCGCGGCTGGTGCGCGATTTCCTCTTCGCCCAGCGCGTCCAGGCGCCCGTGGAGCTCTACTCCGACTGGCTGGCCGCAGGAAGCCTCAACGAGTTCGTCACCTTCGTCCCCACCGCGGATAAAAAGGTACCCCCAGAGCCCTCAGCCCGCCCTGGGTTCCCAGCAGGACACCGATCCCAGCGGGAAAACCTCGGGGGTTGCTCCTTGGACACCTTCAATTTGCTCAGGATTTGTTCCTGACCCCAAAACCTCCCCAAAATGACCCCAAAACGAGGGGTCTGAGCTCTACTCCAACTGGCTGGCCGCGGGCAACCCCAACGAGTTTGTCACCTTCGTCCCCACCTCAGACAAAAAGGTATCCCCGAAGCACTCACCCTGCTCTGGGTTCCCATCAGAAAAACCCCGGGGATCGTTCCTTGGACACCTGGGATGTGCTCAGGGTTCATTCCTGACCCCAAAACCAGCCCAAAATGACCCCAAAACCGCCCCAAAATGACACCAAAATGAGCAGTCTGAGCTCTACTCTGACTGGCTGGCCGCGGGAAACCTCAACGGGTTTGTCACCTTCATCCCCGCCACGGAAAAAAAGGTATCCCCAGAGCCCTCACCCTGCTCTGGGTTCCCAGCAGGACACCGATCCCAGCGGGAAAACCCTGGGGGTCATTCCTTGGACACCCGGGATGTGCTCAGGGTTCGTTCCTGACCCCAAAACCTCCTGGAAATGACCACAAAACCACCCCAAAATGACCCCAAAACCACCCCAAAATGACCCCAAAACCACCCCAAAATGACACCAAAACCGCCCCAAAATGACCCCAAAACCGCCCCAAAATGACACCAAAACCACCCCAAAATGACCCCAAAACTGCCCTAAAATGACCCCAAAACGAGGGGCGTGAGCCCTACTCCAACTGGCTGGCCGCGGGCAACCTCAATGAGTTTGTCACCTTCGTCCCCACCGTGCATAAAAAGGGTCTGACCCCAAAACCACCCCATAATTACCCCAAAACTGCCCCAAAATGACCCCAAAACCAGGGGTCCAAGCCCAAAGAAGGGTCTGGCTGGGTTTAATGAACACAGAGGGAAGGGAAAAGGTGTCCAAGGAATTCCGGATTCCCCACAATACCCAGGGTTTGCCGCAGCTCAGTGTCTCCCAGAGGTTTTCAGAAAACTTTTCTTTCCCCCAGAGTGGTTTTTCCTGCTTCTCACACCAATTTTTCCCTCAGGGAAAACCCTTTTTTGACCCAGGTGGTTAAAAAAAAGGGAATATTTATGCCCACGGTGTTTTCAGAACATTTGTCTTCCCTTTGCTGTGGTTTTTTTGCTGTTTCTCACACCAATTTTTCCCTCAGGGGAAATCCTTTTTGGACCCAGGTGGCTCGAAATAGGAATGTTTATGTCCACAGACCTTCTGTGGGTTAAAAAGGCACTAAAGAACGGCAAAAAGCACAAAATAACGGCAAAAAGGCACAAAATAACAGCAAAAAGGCACTAAATGGCAAAAAGGCACAAAATAATGGCAAAAGGGCACAAAATAAGGCAAAAAGGCACAAAATAACAGAAAACAGGCACTAAATAACGGCAAAAAGGCACTAAATAACAGAAAAATGGTACTAAATAACGGCAAAAATGCACAAAATAAAGGCAAAAAAGCACGAAATAATGTCCAAAAGGCACTCAATAACAGCAAAACCATGCGATTTTAAGAGTTTAGGATTTCAAGCTCAGGGTTTTTTGCCAAAGGGACCCCAAAAAGGTCCCTCAGGGCTGACTGTGACCATGTCCCCGCAGAAATTCCGGACGCTGCTGGCCAGCCCCGCTGCCTGCTACCGCTTGTTCCGCGAGAAGCAGAAGGAGGGCCAGGGAGAAGCCACCATGTTCAAAGGCAAGGGGACACGCGGGGACACGTGGGGACACGCGGCCGTCCTTCAGCAGATGCCTGCACGCCACCCCGGCCGCCCCCGAGCCTATTTCGGGAAAGCGAGTGGGCTGCAGGATCAAGGCCGCGGCACCGAGGGGATGTTTGTCACCGCGGTGGGCCATGGGGAATGCCAACGGCACCGAGGGGATGTTTGTCACCGCGGTGGGCTGCGGGGAATGCCAGCGGCACCGAGGGGATGTTTGTCACCGCGGTGGGCTGCGGGGAATGCCAGCGGCACCGAGGGGATGTTTGTCACCGCGGTGGGCTGCAGGGAATGCCAGCGGCACCAAGGGGATGTTTGTCACCATGGTGGGCCGTGGGGAATGCCAGGGTGCGGGGAGGGACACGGGGTGGTGGCACTGGGGACCGGAGGGGCATGGGAGGTTGGGGCTGGGAGAAGGTGGCCGTGGCTCTGAGGGTTCCTCCAGGTCACTGAGGAGACCCAGCCCCACACCTCTGAGAGTTCCCCGAGGTCACTGAGGGCACCCAGCCCCACATCTCTGAGGGTTACTCAAGGTCACCGACTCAGCCCCGCATCTCCTTGAGGTCACTGAGGAGACCCAGCCCCACATCTCTGAGGGTTCCTTGAAGTCACTGACCTCGTACTCGGGGACAGACACCAAACACATCACCATCAACAAGGTCCTCTCCAACAAAGTCAGGATTTCGGGGAGATTTTTCTCTGCCCCATCCGCGTTTTGAGGGCATTTCGCCCTTTCAGGGCCACCATCAACAAGGTCCTGTCCAACAAATCAAGATTTTGGGGGACTTCTCTCTGCCCCATGTGGGTTTTGAGGGCATTTCGCCCTTTCAGGGTACCTGGGGACAGACACCCAAATATGTCACCATCAACAAAGTCCTCTCCAAGGAAGTCAGGATTTTGGGGTGATTTTTCTCCACCCCAAGTTTTGAGGTGGTTTCGCCCTTTCAGGGTACTCGGGGACAGACACCAAATGCGTCACCACCACAAAGGTCCTCTCCAACAAAGTCAGGATTTTGGGGGGATTTTTCTCTGCCCCATATGGGTCACAATGGGGATTTTTCTCTGCCCCATGTGGGTTTTCAGAGGGTTTTGCCCTTTCAGGGTACTCAGGGACAGACACCAAAGGCGTCACCATCAACGAAGTCCTGTCCAACGAAGTCAGGATTTTGGGGGGATTTTTCTCTGCCCCAAGTTTTGAGGGGGTTTCGCCCTTTCAGGGCCACCATCAACGAAGTCCTCTCCAATGAAGTCAGGATTTTGGGGGGATTTTTCTCTGCCCCATATGGGTCACAATGGGGATTTTTCTCTGCCCCATGTGGGTTTTCAGAGGATTTTTCCCTTTCAGGGTACTCGGGGACAGACACCAAACGCGTCACCATCAACAAGGTCCTGTCCAACGATGTCCTGGCACAGCAGAACCAGTACGTGCAGGTAACCCCCAAAACTCCTGAGCCCCATTTCGGGCCGTGACGCCCCAAACCCCGCGGGTGCGGCGGATTTCGGCTCTGCTCCGTCCCCGCAGCGCTGCATCGACTGGAACAGGGATATCCTCAAGAAGGAGCTGGGGCTGCTGGAGGAGGACATCATCGACCTGCCGACGCTCTTCAAGCTGGACAAGCAAGGAAAAGCTGTGCCCTTCTTTCCCAACACGGTGAGGGAGTTTGCTAAGTCCTGGAGTTTTCCTGAAAAAGAAAAAAACTAAACAAAAAAACCCAAAAAACAACAACAAAAAAGGCAAAAAGAAAAATAAAAACCCCACCAAAAACAAACAAACAAACAAACAAACAAACAAACAAAAAACCCAAAAACAAACAAAAAAACCCAAACAAAAAACAAAAAACCCACCAAAAAAACCCCAAAACCAAAAAACCCCCAAACCCAAAAAACAACAACAACAAAAAAAACTCAAACAAAAAGAAAATCAGCCATCTAGAGAAAGGAAATACCTCTGGGATAAACACGGGTCTAGCACAGGTCTAGCTCAGTGGCTCTGTGGGTGCTCACAGTGAGGTTTTGAGACAAAAAAGTGGTGAAATCACAAGGGGTGAGGCCCTTTTTAATGACAAAAATGGGGAATTCTGCCAGATTCGGGATCCCAAGGGAGCACAGCTGCGAAAAGCGGCACTGAGGAGGGCGGAGGTGACCGACGCCTTCACGCTGGCCGATGTCACCTGCAGGTCACCATGGTGGTGCTGGCTGAGGACCTGGGCATCCCCAAGCCCTTCGGGCCTGTGCTGGGCGGGCAGTGCTGCCTGGAGCGGCGGATCCGGGAGCTGCTGGAGCCGCTGGGGCTGCGCTGCCGCTTCCTCGAGGACGTGGCCTCCTACCACGGCAGCCTGGGCGAGGTGCGCTGCGGCACCGGCGTGCAGCGCCGGCCCTTCGCCTTCAGGTGGTGGCACTTCACCCCCTAGGCCTTCTCCTCTTCCTCCCCTCTTCCACCTCCTCTTCCTCCTTCTCTTCCTCCTCTTCCTCCTCCTCTCCCCTCCATCTTTGCACCAATGTCCAGCACCAGCCCTTCACCTTCAAATGGTGGCACTTCACCCCTTAGACCGCCTCCTCTCCCTCCTCTTCTTCTTCCTCTTCCTTCTCTCTTCCTTCTCTTCCTCCTCCTCTTCCTCCTCCTTCCCTTTCTCCTCTCCCCTCCATCTTTGCACCAATGTCCAGTGCTGGCTCTTCACCTTCAAATGGTGGCACTTCACCCTCTAGGCCTCTTCCTCTTTTTCCTCCTCTTCCTCTTCCTCCTCTTCCTCCTCTTCCTCCTCCTTCCCTTTTTCCTCTTCCTCCTCCCCTCCATCTTTGCACCAATGTTCAGCACCAGCCCTTCACCTTCACATGGTGGCACTTTACCCCTTAGGCCTTCTCCTCTTCCTTCTCTCTTCCTCCTCCTCCTCCTCCTCCTCCTCCTCTTCCTTCTGTCTTCCTCCTCTTCCTTCTGTCTTCCTCTTCCTCCTCTTCCTCCTCCTCTCCTCCCCCTCTTTGCACCAATGTCCAGCGCCGGCCCTTTGCCTTCAAATGGTGGCACTTTACCTCTTAGGCCTTCTCCTCCTCTTTCTCCTCTTTTTCCTCTTCCTTCTCTCTTCCTTTTCTTCCCTCTTCCTCCTCCTCCTCCTCATTCTCTCTTCCTCCTCTTCCTCGTTCTGTTTCTTTTCTTCCTCCTCCTCTCCCCTCCATCTTTGCACCAATGTCCAGCGCCAGCTCTTCACCTTCAAATGGTGGCACTTCACCCTCTAGGCCTCCTCCTGTTCCTTCTCCTCTTCCTCTTCCTCTCCTCTCCATCCTTGCCCCCTGCGGCTTTCCCAGTGTGTGTTGCTTGCGATTCTCTCAATAAATGGATTTGCTGTGAGGAAAAATGCAGGAAATGAAATAACTGTGGGGAATAATTGGGAGAGGAGGCAAGAGAGGCCCTCGGAGCGGGGAGGCTTCTCAGGGTTGGTTTCAACAAACTCGAGGTTTCGGTGATTTAGTAATAACAGTAAAACAGCAAAATAACAGTAAGGTCTGTGAGGAAGGGTCTCAGAGGGGTGAGGAGGGCTGGGGGTGTTACCAAAATCCTCCAAAATTGTCTCCAATGCCACGTTTTTAGTGTCGATGAGTGAGACCTCGCTTTGTTCTCGGCCAGGGTTCATGTGTGGCTGACAAAGCTCCAGCCTCCGCATCAACACAAAATATCTTCACTTATTTACATGTTTTTAACAGAGAAATTACTGCTCGTTGGTTCTGGTAATTCTCTTCATTCATTAGCATTCTGTCTAATGGATTATTGACTTCTTGCTCCTCATGCTAAGCTGGGCCGCATTCTTTAGTCCTTTTATCATCCTTTTCTCAACTTTTTCAGTTGGGAATCTTTAATCTCCTCTGTGTCTTCTGGTTATTCCAAAGTCCTTCAAGGGCCATAAATTTAAGGTGCCAGATGTCCAATATTCAAATCCCTTTGTCTTTATTGAAGCTTGTAAGCGTTAGTTTCAACAAATTCGAGGTTTCAGCGATTTAATTATCAAAATAACAGTAAGAACCTGTGAAGAACGGTCTTTAATTTGTGCTGGCTAAACTTTTGGCATTGCTTGCAAGTAACTTTAAAAAATCAATTAAAAATTATTTAGGGAAATTAACAGGGGGGTGATTTTTTTTAAGGGGTTGCCCGGGGAGGTTTGGAGTCGCCATCCCTGGAGGTGTCCAAGGAACGCACGGATGTGGCACCCGATGCCATGGGCTGGGGACAAGGTGGGCATCGGGCACAGGGTGGACTCAGTGCTCCCGGAGGTTTTTTCCACCTCATTGATTCTGGGATTCCTTGCCCCCCAGCATTCACCACTTCCTGCCCTCTTGGTTTCAGGGGAGAGGGGAGGTGGCATGGGCACCTCCGTGCAAAATCACGATGCTGGGAGTTAGTGGAGAGAAAACAAAGGGAATTCACCCCACAAGAAAAAGGGGAATTTAGGCCTCCTGGCCCCGCCATCCCACCGTGTCCCACAGGGCGCTCCACACTCAACTTGGCGACTTTCCTGAGGGCGCCGCCACACCCAAGATGGCGCAATTACCAGAGGGGAGGGAGCTCCACACCCAAGATGGCGCCTTTTCTGTGTGCGCCGCCACATTCAACATGGCGCCCGGGGTGAGGGCGCGCCACACCCAAGATGGCGGACGGCAGCCACCCCGCCCTTCTCGTCACCAGGGCAACATGGCGGCGGCGGGGGCACTTCCGGGGCGGGCGGAACTGAGCAAGGCGAAGATGGCGGCGGCCGCGGTCGGAGTCTCCTTGAGGCGCGGAGTCCCCGCGCGGCTCCTGCGGGCCGGGCCGCGGGCGGTGAGGGGCCGGGGCGGCTGAGGGGCGCGGGGAGCTGGGGATGAACGGCAGCGGAGGGAGGGAAGGGTGGCAGAAGGGGCCGGGGGCTGCAGGGGGCCGGGGAGAGGGTGGGAGAGGAGGGCGGTGAGCTGAGGGGGGCAGGGGGCTGGAAGTGGAGTGTGGGATGTGGTGTGGGAATTGGGGACGGACGGGAGGAGAGGGGTGGAAGAGAGGGCAGGAAGGAGGCTCCAGGGGGGCTGGAGGGGTCCAGGATGAGGTAAAATGTGGGAAGAGTGGGTGGGAAAATGGGGGTGAGCTGAGGGGGAACGGCAGTGTGGGGTCTGAAAGGAGCTGTGAGGGAATTGGGGATGGACGGGGGGAGGTTTCAGAGGGGGCTGGAGGGGGGTTTGGAGTGCGGTAAAATATGGGGAGAGTGGGTGGGGAAATGGGGTGGGCTGGGAGGGAATAGGATCAGTGGCAGAGGGGCGGTGAGATTTGGGAGTGGGACAGAGGGCCTGGGGATAGGAAGGGTCCAGGAGAAGGTGAAATATGGGAAAATTTGATGAGAAAATGGGGTAGGCTGGGAGGGAATAGGGTCAGTGGCAATGGGGCTGTGGGATATGGGAGTGGAAGGAGGACCTGAGGATAGGAAGGGTCCAGGAGGAGGTAAAATATGGGAAGAGAAAATGGAGAAAATGGGGTTTCTGAGGAGGGAATAGGGTCAGTGGTGGGTGCTGTGGGATTTGGGAGTGGGAGGAGGGCCTGGGGATAGGCAGGGTCCAGGAGGAGAGAAAATATGGGAAAATGGGTGAGAAAATGGGGTGGGATGGGAGGGCATAGGGTCAGTGGTGGAAGGGCTGTGGGATTTGGGAGAGAGAAAGAGGGCCTGGGGCAGGAAGGGTCCAGGAGGAGATAGAATATGGGAAAATGGGGTTTCTGAGGAGGAAATCGGATCAGTGGGAGAGGGGCTGTGGGATTTGGGAGTGGAAGGGAAGGCCTGGGGATAGGAAGGGTCCAGGAGGAGGTAAAATATGAGAAGAGAAAATGGGGGAAATGGGGCTTCTGAGGAGGGCAAAGGATCAGTGGGTGAGAGGCTGTGGGATTTGGGAGTGGAAGGAGGGGCTGGGGCAGGAAAGGTCCAGGAAGAGGTAAAATACGGGAAAAGAAAATGGGGAAAATGGGGTGGGCTGGGAAGGAGTAGGATCAGTGGCAGAGGGGCTGTGGGATTTGGGAGTGGGAAGGAGGGCCTGAGGCAGGAAGGGTCCAGGAGAAGGTAAAATATGGGGAAAATGGGTGAGAAAATGGGGTTTCTGAGGAGGGTCTGGGGGCAGAAGGCAGGTGGAAGGGGCTGGGAAGGGTTTAGGGGGAGGTAAGGGGTGCCAGGGATTTTTGGGGGATGGGGAACACTCCCAGCACAGGTTGGGAAGAGCTGTGGGAATGGGGAGTGGGGTGTGGGGGATTCCGGGGGGATCTGGGGACAGGGGCAGCCTTTGGGATTTGATGGAACCTGAATTTTGGGAGTATTTTCCCCCCAGGACACGGGGTCTGCCACAAATCCCTGTCCGGAGTCCCAAATCCAATATATTTATATAAACGTATTTAATTTTATATGCATAATGTACTTATATACGTACACATTTATTTACACAGATTATATAAATATACACACTTTAAAATATTATATGAAAAAATAAAAGTAAAAAACTTAAGCATTAATTATAATCATATGGTTATGATTACACACATTAACATATATACACATCTATTTACAGGGATTATGTAAATATATACATATGAAAAATATTATATTAAATATATATACATGAAAATACTTAGGTATTAATTATAATTATATGGTTATGATTACATACACAATGTAATATATATATACACATCTATTTACAGAGATTATATAAATATACACACATAAAAATATTGTATTAAATATAAACATGTAAGTGTTTAGGCATTAATTATAATTATATGGTTATGATTATAGGCACAATATGATATATAAGTACATATGTGTAATATATAAATACATACTGTACACAAGGCAATGTATACTTATATATATATATAAAAATACATACAACATGTAAGTATAATGTGTTCGGTAATATATAATGTATACACTGTGTAAATACATAAAATATATAAAGCATAAACCACAATATTAAACACAATATATAAACAAAACGTACATGTCATTATATTATTATAATGACACATGGAAAATACTAATACATATAATTTATAAACACGCACATGTAATTTATAAATCTATAAAATGCACAGTACACAATGTATACATTTATATCCACGAATATATATGGATGTCTGCACTTACTATGTATAAATATGTATTTATTATCTTTTCATATGTGTATGGACATATATAAGTATATATATGTATACATATGTATATGTAGGTATATATATTTATAGATATGTTATCTATGTGTGTGTATATATATACACATATATACATACGTACATATATACATATGTGTATACATGTATAAAAAAATCTTTTTGGGGTATGTACACATAACCATCCCTGGATCTCCTCCTGAATCCCTCCAAGCCCTCCAGGTGGGATCTGAGGCCATTTTTCCCCGAATTTCCAGCGGGTTTTAACCCCTTTTTTTCCTGGATCCAGGTGGGATCTGAGGCCATTTTTCCCTGGATTTCCAGTGAGATCTGAGGCCATTTTTCCCTGGATTCCCAGTGGGGTTTAACCCCCTTTTTCCTGGATTTCCAGTGGGTTTTAACCTGTTTCTTCCCCGGATTTCCATTGGGATCTGAGCCCATTTTCCCCTGGATTTCCAGTGGGTTCTGAGCCAGTTTTTCCTTTGATTTCCCATGGATTTCAACCCCTCTTTTCCCCGGATTCCCAGTGGGTTTAACCCCTTTTTTCCCCACATTTCCAGCTGGTCCGCGGGGCGCAGACAGCGGCGGCGGCGCCGCGGATGAAGAAATTCGCCATCTACAGATGGGACCCCGACAAGGCTGGGGACAAGCCCCGCATGCAGACCTACGAGGTGGACCTCAACAAGTGCGTGTCCCCGGGAACGGGATCGCTTCTGGGAATTTGGGACATCCCAAGCATTTGTCCGTGTCCCTGGGGTGGGTTCAGGAGGTGCTGGTGGGTCCAGGAAATTTGGTTTATATTGGGAATCCACCCCAAAACCTGAGATCCTGCGCAGGAATCTGCCCCAAACACCAAACCCTGAGCTCCTGCCCAAGAACCCACCTCAAACCCCACACCCTGAGCTGCTGTGCAGGAGTCCACCCCAAAACCTGAGATCCTGTGCAGGAATCCACCCCAGACCCCAAACCCTGAGCTGCTGCACAGGAATCCATCCCAGGCTCCAAACCCTGAGCTCCTGCCCAGGAATTCACCCCAAATCCCAAACCCTAAACCCTGAGCTGCTGTACAGGAATCCACCCCAAACCCTGAGCTCCTGTGCAGGAATCCACCCTAGACCCCAAACCCTGAGCTCCTGCACAGGAATTTACCCCAAACCCTGAGCTCCTGCACAGGAATTCACCCCAAACCCTGAGTTCCTGCACAGGAATTTACCCCAAACCCTGAGCTCCTGCACAGGAATTCACCCCAAACCCTGAGCTGCTGCACAGGAACCCACCCCAAGCCCCAAACCCTGAGCTCCTGTGCAGGAATCCACCCCAAATTTCGAGGTCCTGCCCAGGAATCCACCCCTGTTTGACCCCAGGGACTGACCCTAAATTCACAGGAGTTGGTGAAAATCCTTTTGGGAGTGACTGAGTTGGGGGTGCAGAGGTTACACCCCGAGGTTAGGGGGTCTGGGGGTTTGGTGATTCTGGGAATTCCACTTTGGGGGCTCTGCATTTCAGTGATTTTGGGAATTCTGGGCTCTGCAGTTCAGTGATTTTGGGAGTTCTGGGAATTCTGCTTTGGGGGCTCAGTGGCTCTGGGAATTCTGCTTTAGGGGCTCAGTGACCCTGGGAATTCTGGGAATTCTGGGCTCTGCAGGTTCAGTGATTTTGGAAATTCTGGGAATTCTGCTTTGGGGGCTCAGTGACTCTGGGAATTCTGCTTCAGGAGCTCTGCTGTTTGGTGATTTTGGGAATTCTGGAAATTCCGCTTTGGGGGCTCTGCAGATTTGGTGATTTTGGGAATTCTGGGCTCTGCAGTTCAGTGATTTTGGGAATTCTGCTTTAGGGGCTCAGTGACCCTGGGAATTCTGGGCTCTGCAGGTTCAGTGATTTTGGGAATTCTGGGAATTCTGCTTTGGGGTCTCAGTGACTCTGGGAATTCCGGGAATTCTGCTTTGGGAGCTCTGCCGTTCAGTGACTCTGGGAATTGCACTTTGGGGGCTCTGCCGTTCGCTGACTCCGGGAATTCTGGGAGTTCTGGGCTCTGCAGTTCAGTGATTTTGGGAATTCAGGGAATTCCACTCTGGGCTCTGCCATTGGGTGACTTGGGAACTCTGCCCTAGGTGCGGCCCCATGGTGCTCGACGCCCTGATCAAGATCAAGAACGAGATGGACTCCACGCTGACCTTCCGCCGCTCCTGCCGGGAGGGTAAGGACATTCCCGCCAGGAAAACCCCGGGGTGGATCCGGGAATTCCTTCCTCAGCTCCCAGTTTTTCTCCCAGTCCTGGGGAAATCCGGGAGGGATTCCAGCAGGGATTTGCTGTGGGAATAGAGCGGGGCTGCTCAGGGTTTCTAGGAGTTTCTTTTCCTCTGATCGATTTGGGGTTGTGGTGTGGTTTGGGGTTGGGGTTGTGGCTGCTCCTGGTGCAGGGATAAATCTGGGAGTGCCCCAGACTTCCCTGGGAAAAAATTCCTGATTCATGGGAGCTGTGGGAGCGCAGGAAAGGAAGCTGGGAATTCATTCCGGGGTGGAATTAGTCGGGATTTAATGGGGTGGGAATGCGAGCAGGGGAATTTAGGGGAAATCAGTGCCTGGGATGGAAAATGGGAAAAAATTCCTGATTCACGAGTCAGGCTGGGATGCAGGAAAGAAGGCTGGGAATGTGTTCCTGGGTGGAATTAATTTGGATTTAATGGCGTGGGAATGTGAGTAGGGGAATTTAGGGGAGATCAGTGCCTGGGATGGAAATGCGAAAAAATTGCTGATTCAAGGGTCAGGCTGGGATGTGGAGCTGTGGGAACACAGGAGAGGAGGCTGGAAATGCATTCCTGGGTGGAATTAGTTGGTATTTAATGGGGTGGGAATGTGAGCAGAGGAATTTCGGGGAAATCAGTGCCTGGAGATGTTTTGGCTGCGATGGAAATGGGAAAAAATTGCTGATTCACAGGTCACAATGGGTCACGGGAGCTGTGGGAATGCAGGAGAGGAGGGTGGAAATGCATTCCTGGGTGGAATGAGTCGGGATTTAATGGGGTGGGTTTGGGAGCAGGGGAATTTAGGGGAAATCGGTGCCTGGGATGGAAATGGGAAAAAATTCCTGATTCACGGGTCAGGCCGGGATGCTGAGCCGTGGGAATGCAGGAGAGGAGGTTGGAAATGCCAACCCACCCCGTGAAACCCGGACTCGTTCCACCCAGGAATGTGAGCAGGGGAATTTCGGGGCAGTCTGTGCCTGGAGATGTTTTGGCTGGGATGGAAATGGGAAAAAATTGCTGATTCGCGGGTCACGCTGGGATGTGGAGCTGTGGGAACGCAGGAGAGGAGGCTGGGAATGCATTCCTGGCTGGAATTAGTCGGTATTTAATGGGGTGGGTTTGCAGGCAGGGGAATTTCGGGGCAGTCTGTGCCTGGAGATGTTTTGGCTGGGATGGAAAATGAGGAATTTCCCCACGGGAAATGGAAAATTTTCCCATGGAAAATTTATCAATGGAAAATGGAGAATTTCCCTGTGGGAAATGGAGAATTTCCCCATGGAAAATGGAAAATTTCCCCATTGAAAATTTCCCCGTGGGAAATGGAGAATTTCCCCACAGAAAATGGAACATTTTCCCATGGAAGATTTATCAATGGAAAATAGAGAATATCCCTGTGGGAAATGGAGAATTTCCCCATGCAAGATGGAAAATTTCCCTATGGAGAATTTCCCCATGGAGAATGGAAAATTTCCCCACGGGAAATGGAGAATGTTCCCATGGAAAATGGAGAATTTCCCAATGGAAAATAGAAAATTTCCCTGCGGGAAATGGATTATTGCCCCACGGAAAACGGAGAATTTCCCCATGGGAAATGGAGAATTTCCCACAGCAAACAGAGAATTCCCCATGGAGAATTTCCCAATGGGAAAATGAGGATTTTTCCCATCTCAGGAGTGTTTTTGGGGCCGTTTTTGGGGCCTCACGTTGCGTGTCCCTGCAGGGATCTATGGCTCGTGCACCATGAACATCACCGAGAGTAACACCTTGGCCTGCATCAAGAAAATGGAAAATTTCTCTGTGGGAAACAGAGAATTTTCCTATGGAAAATGGAGAATTTCCCCATGGAAAACAAGAATTTCCCCTTGGGAAATGGAGAATTTCCCTATGGGAAATGGAGAATGTTCCCATGGAAAATGGATAATTTCCCAATGGAAAATGGAAGATTTCCCTATGGAAAATGGATGATTTCCCCACGGAAAACCGAGAATTCCCCATGGAGAATTTCCTGATGGGAAAATGAGAATTTCTCTCAACCCAGGCGTTCCTCTGGGGCCGTTTTTGGGGCCAGAAAGGTCAAACGCACACTTTCTGTGTGTTCCGCAGGGATCTGCGGCTTGTGCACCATGAACATCGCAGGGGTGCAATACCCTGGCCTGCATCAAGAAAATGGAAAATTGCCCATGGGAACTGGAGAATTTCCCCACGGGAAAATGACAATTTTTCCTGTCCCAGGGGTTTTTGGGGCCGTGTTTGGGGCCTGACATTTCCGTGTGTCCCGCAGGGATCTGCGGCTCGTGCGCCATGAACATCGGGGGTGGCAACACCTTGGCCTGCATCAAGAAAATCGACAGCGACCTCAGCAAGGTCACCAAAATCTATCCTCTGCCACACATGTACGTGGTCAAGGACCTGGTGCCGGTGAGTGACACCGCGGGATGGGGACCAGAAGGGGACATCGCGGGGTGACACCGCAGGGACACTGTGAGGTGATACCGTGGGGTGACACCATGGGGATGGGGAGGTGGCGCCACAGGGACAGGGAGGGGACACCGCGGGGTGACACTGTGGGGATGGGGAGGGGACAGCGTGGGGTCTGTGGGACAGGGAGGTGACACCGCAGGGACCACGGGATGGACACAGAGAGGTGACACCACAGGGTGACACCGCAGGGATGGGAAGGTGACACCGTGGGGACAGTGGGACAGGGACAGGGAGGTGACACCACAGGGTGACACTGCAGGGATGGGGAGGTGATACCATGGGGACAGGGACACAGCAAGGTGACACCATGAGGGACAGCAGGACAGGGACACTATGAGGTGACACCATGGGAACAGGGACACAGGGAGGTGACACTGCAGGGACAGCAGGATGGGGACACAGGGACAGGGAGGTGACACTGCAGGGACAGGGACACAGGGAGGTGACACTGCAGGGACAGCAGGACGGGGACACAGGGACAGGAGGGTGACACTGCAGGGACAGGGACACAGAGAGGTGACACCACAGGGACAGCAGGACAGGGACACAGGGACAGGGAGGTGACACCACAGGGACCACGGCATGGACACAGAGAGGTAACACCATGGGGTGACACCGCAGGGATGGGGAGGTGATGCCGCAGGGACAGGGACACAGCAAGGTGACACCATGGGGGACAGCGGGACAGGGACACTGCGAGGTGACACCATGAGGACAGGGAGACAGGGAGAGGACAGCAGGTCAGGGACACAGGGACAGGGAGGTGACACCATGGGGGACAGCGGGACAGGAACACAGCGAGATGACACTGCGGGGATAGTGGGACAGGGACAGGGAGGTGACACCAAGGGGGACAGTGTTCAGGAACACTTTGGGGTGGGAAGGTGGCACTCGGAGGTGCCACCGTGGGTGACAGGGACACTGTGGGGTGAGAAGGTGACACTGGGAGGTGCCACCATGGGGGGCAGTGACACTTTGGAGCAGGAAGGAGGATGTTGGGAGGTGCCACCCCTGGTGACAGCATTCGGGGACGCTCTGGGGTGGGACGGTGACACTGGGAGGTGCCACCAGGGGTGACAGGAACACTGTGGAGCAGGAAGGTGACACTGGGAGGTGCCACCATGGGTGACACGGACACAGGGAAGTGCCACCATGGGGGTCACCGGGAGGTGCCACCATGGGTGACAGGGACACTGGGAGGTGCCACCATGGGGACAGGGACACTGTGGAGCAGGAAGGTGACACTGGGAGGTGCCACCATGGGTGACACGGACACAGGGAGGTGCCACCATGGGGGTCACCGGGAGGTGCCACCATGGGGACAGGGACACTGTGGGGCAGGAAGGTGACACTGGGAGGTGCCACCAAGCTCAGGTGTCACCGTTCCGGGTCCCTTGTCCTTGGGTGGCTCCCAGTGCCCGAACCTGTCCTTTGGAATGTCACAGCTCGAGGGAGGGGACACCGCCTTCCCGTCGGGTTTTGGGGCAGAAAATGGGGATTTTGGGGTCTGGGACTGTGCCAGGCGAGATTTAGGGCAATGTATAAATTTGGGATTCTGGGGTTTGGGAATTGTGCCAGGGGGGATTTAGGGGTGATAAATAAATTTGGGATTTTAGGAACTGTGCCATGTGGGATTTAGGGTGATACATAAATTTGGGATTTTGGGAACTCTTCCAGGGAGGATTTAGGGCCAATATATAAGTTTGGGATTTTTGGGTCTGGGACTCTTCCAGGGGGGGATTTAGGGCCTATATATAGATTTGGGATTTAGAGAACTCTTCCAGGGAGGATTTAGGGCCAATATATAAATTTGGGATTTAGGACCGATATATAAATTTGGGATTTTGGGAACCGTGCCAGGCTGAGGCCATTCCGCGATCCCATCAGCTCCCCGCCCATGACATTTCAGTGTTTTTTGGGTTTTTTTAGGACCTGAGTAACTTCTACGCACAGTACAAATCCATTGAGCCCTACCTGAAGAAGAAGGACGAGTCCAAGGAGGGCAAGGAGCAGTACCTGCAGTCCATCGAGGACCGCCAGAAACTCGTCAGTGTCCTTCGAGCTGCTGACCCCGGGGCAGGGCTGAAAGGGTTAAACCCTCCTGGGTAGATCTTAAAGGGTTAAACCCTCCTGGGTAGATCTTAAAGGGTTAAACCCCTCCTGGGTAGATCTTAAAGGGTTAAATATCTCCTGGGCAGAACTTAAAGGGTTAAATATCTCCTTTAGGGTTAAATCCCTCCAGGACAGCCCTTAAAGGGTTAAATACCTCCTGGGCAGTGCTTTCAGGGTTTAATCACTCCTGGGCAGACCTTTAAGGGTTAAACTCCTCCAGGGCAGCCCTTAAATGGTTAAGGTCCTCCTGGGCAGCACTTAAAGGGTTAAACCCATCCAGGACAGACCTTAAAGGGTTAAATACCTCCTGGGGCAGCCCTGAAAGGGTTAAACCCCTCCTGGGTAGATCTTAAAGGGTTAAACCCCTCCCGGAAAAATTTTAAAGGGTTAAATCCCTCCAGGGCAGCCCGTAAAGGGTTAAACCCCAAAACAGCCCTGGGATGACAATGTGCTGTGTCCCTCCCCAGCCCTGAGGTGACAATGTCTCTGTCCCCAGGACGGGCTGTATGAGTTCATCCTCTGCGCCTGCTGTGGGGTGACAATCTGTGTGTCCCCTGTGTGCCAGCCTGGGGGTGGCAATGTGCCATGTCCCCTGTCCCCAGGACGGGCTGTACGAGTGCATCCTGTGCGCCTGCTGTGGGGTGACAATCTGTGTGTCCCCTGTCCCCAGCTCTGGGGTGACAGTGTGCTGTGTCACAGCCCTGTGGTGACAGTGTCCATGTCCCCTGTCCCCAGGACGGGCTGTACGAGTGCATCCTGTGTCACAGCCCTATGGTGACAATGTCCCTGTCCCTGTCCCCAGGACGGGCTGTACGAGTGCATCCTGTGTCACAGCCCTATGGTGACAACGTCCCTGTCCCCAGGACGGGCTGTACGAGTGCATCCTGTGCCACAGCCCTATGGTGACAATGTCCCTGTCCCCAGGACGGGCTGTACGAGTGCATCCTGTGCCACAGCCCTATGGTGACAATGTCCCTGTCCCCAGGACGGGCTGTACGAGTGCATCCTGTGTCACAGCCCTATGGTGACAATGTCCCTGTCCCCTGTCCCCAGGACGGGCTGTACGAGTGCATCCTGTGCGCCTGCTGCAGCACGAGCTGTCCCAGCTATTGGTGGAATGGGGACAAGTACCTGGGCCCGGCCGTGCTCATGCAGGTGAGGACCTGTGGCACCTGCGAGTGTCACTGCCATCCCCCCAGTGACAGGCCCTGTGTCACCCGGTGGCACCTGGGAGGGGTCACTGCCATCCCCCCGGTGACAGGCCCTGTGTCACCTGGGGTTCCTGAGGGAGGTGTCACCCTGCCATCCCCCCCGGTGACAGTGGGTGACAGCTGCCCTGTCCTTGTCCCGGTGCCATCCCTGTCACTGTGTCCCTGCCCGGTGCCACCCCTGTCCCTGTCCCAGTGACATCCCTGTCCCTGCCCGGTGCCACCCCTGCCACTGTCCCTGTCCAGAGCCATCCCTTTCATTGTCACTGTGTCCCTGTCCCCAGTGCCATCCCTGTCATTGTGTCCCTGTCCCCAGTGCCATCCCTGTGCCCGTCCCAATGCCATCCCTGTCACTGTGCCTGCCCAGTGCCACTCCTGTCCCAATGCCATCCCTGTCACTGTCCCAGTGCCACCCCTGTCCCAATGCCATCCCTGTCCCAATGCAACCCTGTCACTGCCCCTGTCCCCAGTGCGACCCCTGTCCCTATGCCACCCCTGTCCCTGTCCCCAGTGCCACCCCTGTCCCTGCCCAGTGCCACCCCGTCCATGTTCCTGTCCCTGTCCCAATGCCACCCCTGTCACTGTCCCAGTGCCCCCCCATCCCTGTTCCTGTCCCTGACCCTGTCCCAATGCCATCCCCGTCACTGTCCCCATCCCTGTCCCTGTCCAGGCCTACCGGTGGATGATCGATTCCCGCGATGACTTCACGGAGGAGCGGCTGGCGCAGCTGCAGGACCCCTTCTCTCTGTACCGCTGCCACACCATCATGAACTGCACCCGCACCTGCCCCAAGGTACGCCCTGAGCCACAGAGTTCATTAATTAATTCATTCATTCGTTAATTACATTAATTCGCTGTGTGGGAGCGAATACAGAGCCTGGGATGGGCTGGGGACGGGGGACAGGGACCCCTTCTCTCTGTACCGCTGCCACACCATCATGAACTGCACCCGCACCTGCCCCAAGGTACCAACTGTGTCCCACCGAATTCATTAATTAGTTAATTAATTAAATTAATTCTCTGCGTGGGAGTGAATCCAAAGCCTGGGATGGACGGGGGGCAGAGAACAGGGATCACTTCTCTCTGCCGCACCATCATAAACTGCATCTGCACCTGCCCCAAGGTACCGCTGTGTCCCCACAGAGCTCATTAATTAATTAGTTTAATTAATTCCCTGCGTGGAAGCGAATCCAGAGCCCAGGATGGGCTGGGGACAGGGGCAGTGGTGGCAGTGGACACCTGGCACTGTCCCAGGGGACTTTTTCTGGAGGAAAAAAAGGGACACTGAGCACCTGCTCCCATAAACCTGCACGGGAAAGAAGTGCAGTATCAGCTCAGTTCCAGATTTTTGGGAAAAAAATGCGGAGTAGCAGCAGGTTTTGGGTTTTCCGTCATTTGGATCCATCCTGTGATCTGTCAGTGTTTGAAAGGAAGGACAATATCAGCTCAATTCCAGTTTTTAAGGAAAAAAAACATGGAATAGCAGCAGATTTTGGGTTTGCCGTCACTTAGATCCATGCTGTGACATCCCAGAGTTTGGAAGGAAGGGCACTATCAGCTGAAATCCAGATTTTTGGGAAAAAAACACGGAATAGCAGCAGATTTGGGAGTTTATTACAGCTTTAATCCCCCCTGTGACCTCCCAGTCTTCACAAGGAAGCCCAATATCGGCCAAATTCCGGATTTTTTTGGGGGAAAAGGCGGAATAACAGCAGATTGAGGCGTTTATTACAACTTGGATCCATCCTGTGACCTCCCAGGATTTAAAAGGAAGGAGAATATCAGCTCAATTCCAGGTTTTAAGGGGAGAAAACGTGTAATAGCAGCAGATTTGGGAGTTTGCTACAACTTCGATCCACCCTGTGACCTCCCAGCCTTGACAAGGAAGCGCAGTATTGGCCAAATTCCTGATTTTTGGGGGAAAAAGGTAGAATAGGAGCAGATTTGGGACGGGGAGGGAACTGGGGGAGCTGCTGCAGCCCTTCCTGAGGGCTGACCCCACCACTCCTCCCCGCAGGGCCTGAACCCCGGCAAGGCCATCGCCGAGATCAAGAAGATGATGGCCACCTACAAGCAGAAGGCAGCGACGGCGTGAGGTCTGAGTGACCCTAAATGACCCCTGAGTGACCTCTGAGTGACCTTGAGGGACCCCAGCCGCCTCTCCCTGGGGTCACTGCCACCAGGGGCAGCCCCAGCGGGGAATTCTCTGTGCTTCTTCAATAAAGGCTGGAAAGAACAGCTCCGAGCAGATCCTTTGGTGAGGATTTCGGAGGTTTCACAATCCCAAATCTCTGGGATTGGCTGGGAGGAGGGGGTGGTGGGGGATCTCAATGCTGGGGTCCCCAAAGGGAGGATTTGGAGCTCCCGGGGTGTGGGATGGGGCAAAACCCCTGTGGGATCCTGGGTTATATTCCCGGTTTTAGTCCAAATCCTAAAAAAAAGGAATTTTTTAGGTTGAATCTTCCTGTTTTCTCTAATATTTTCACCTCCAGATCCACCAGGAGTGAGGTGTCCTGTGGGATCCTGGGTTATAGTCCCGGTTTCTAGTCCAAATCCTAAAAAAAAGGGATTTTTTAGGTTGGATCTTTCTCCTTTTCTTTGATATTTTTGCCACCAGATCCACCAGGAGTAAGGTGTGCTGACCCTACCCCATGGAATCCTGGGTTATATATATTCCCGGGTTTTAGTTCAAATCCTAAAAAAATGGGATTTTTTAGGTTGAACCTTCCTGTTTTCTCTGATATTTTTACCTCCAGATCCACCAGGAGTGAGGTGTCCTGTGGGATCCTGGGTTATATTCCTGGGTTTCAGTCCAAATCCTAAAAAAAATGGGGATTTTTTAAGGGGTGAATCTTCCTTTTTCCTCTTTTATTTTTACCTCCAGACCCCAGGTGGGGGCGCTGCGGACTCCAGTTCCCGGCATTCCCGGGGTGTCTGTGTCACACCCCCGGTTTTGGGGGAGTCCAGACTCCAATTCCCGGCATTCTCTGGTTGGTACACCCCCGGTTTTAGGGTTGCTGTGGATTCCAATTCCCGGAGTGCCACCCCCCCGGTTCTGGGGGTGTCCAGACTCCAATTCCCGGCATTCCCGAGGTGCCACACCCCCGGTTTTGGGTAGTGCCGCGGACTCCAATTCCCGGCATCCCCCGCGGTCCCCGGGGTGTCTGTGTCACACCTCCGGCTTTGGGTAGTGCTGTGGACTCCAATTCCCGGCATCCCCCGCGGTTCCCGGGGTGTGTGTGTTACACCCCCGGCTTTTTAGGAGTTCTCTGGACTCCAATTCCCGGCATTACCGGGGTGCCACCCCCCCGGTTTTGGGGCTGTTCAGACTCCAATTCCCGTCATTCCCGGGGTGCCACACCCCCGTTTTTGGGCAGTGCTGTGGACTCCAATTCCCAGCATTCCCGGGGTACACACCCCCGGTTTTGGGGGGGTCCAGACTCCAATTCCCGGCATTCCCGGGGTGCCACAGCCCTGTTTTGGGTAGTGCTGTGGACTCCAATTCCCAGCATTCCCGGGGTACACACCCCCGGTATTGGGGGGGCCCAGACTCCAATTCCCGGCATTCCCGGGGTGCCGCAGCCCTGTTTTCGGTAGTGCTGTGGACTCCAATTCCCGGCATCCCCCGCGGTTCCCGGGGTGTTTGTGTCCCACCCCCCGGGTTTGGGGACTCCAACTCCCGGCACCGCCCGCGGCTGACGCCCCGCCCCTTCCGGCGGCGCGCGGGGCCACGCCATGAGCTCAGGTCTGGGACCGGCGCCGGCTCCGGGATCGCGATCGGGATCGGGATGAGGGGTCGGGATCAGGTTTGGGACGAGGGGCCGGGGTCGGCATCGGGATCGGGATGAGGTTTGGGATGAGAGATCGGGAACAGGTTTGGGATGAGGTTTGGGATGAGGGGTCGGGATGAGGTTTGGGATGAGGGATGAGGGGTCGGGACCCCCTGAGGGGCCGGGACCGGACCCCGGGACCCTCCAAGCGCCGCCGGGGGTTCGGGGCCGCTCCAGCCCAGCCCCGGGGCGGCGCGGCTTCAGTGCCATTTATTCCCATTTATTCCCATTTATTCCCATTGACTCCCATTGACTCGACTCCCATTTATTCCCATTTATTCCCATTTATTCCCATTTATTCCCATTTATTCCCATTGACTCCCATTTATTCCCATTTATTCCCATTTTTTCTCATTGACTCCCATTTATTCCCATTTATTCCCGTTGACTCCCATTTATTCCCATTTATTCCCATTGACTCCCATTTATTCCCATTTATTCCCATTGACTCCCATTTATTCCCATTGACTCCCATTTATTCCCATTGACTCCCATTTATTCCCATTTATTCCCATTTATTCCCATTTATTCCCATTTATTCCCATTTATTCCCATTTATTCCCATTTATTCCCATTGACTCCCATTGACTCCCATTTACTCCCATTTATTCTCATTCCCATTTATTCCCATTTACTCCCACTTTTTCCCATTTACTCCCATTTATTCCCATTTATTCCCATTTACTCTCATTCATTCCGCTTTTTTATTTTGCCTTTCTTTTAAAATTTGGCTTCTTTTTTTTTGTTTTATTCGGTTTTTAAAACATTTTGCTTTATTCTATTCCCTTTCTTTTTTTAATTTTGCCCTTCTAATTTGCTTTATTGTTTTTTCTGTCTTTAACTTTGTTTTATTATTTTGATTTATTTTGCTTTATTAATTTGCCTGTGTGTTTTTTAATTTTGCTTTTTTATTTTTCTTTATTTTCTTTTATTATTTTTCTTTTTAATTCTGGTTATTTATTTTGCTTTTTAAAATTTTCCCTTTATTATTTTTCATTTTTAACTCTGGTTATTTATTTTGCTTTTTTAATTTTTTCCTTTATTATTTTGCCTTTTTTTACTTTGCTTTATTACTTTGCTGAATCCTGCTTTATTATTTTTGAATTTCCCTTATTATTTTGCTTTTCTTTAAATCTTGCTCTTTAATTTTGCTTTTTTTTATTTTTGCTTTTTGAATTTTGCTTTGTTTCACTTTATTTTGCTTTCTTTTGCTCTTTGCTTTCTCATTTTGCTTAATTTTGAGGTTTTTTACTTCACTATTTTATTTCACAGTATTTTGCCTTTTTAATTTTTTTTTTTTTTGCTTTTTTTTTTTTTGCTTTAATCCTTTTTATTATTTCACTTTATTTTGTTTCATTTCCCTTTTTCGCATCCCTATTTTGCTTTCTTCTCAGGGTTATTTTTTTACTTTTTTATTTTACATTCGGTGCCATTATTTTTTCTGTATTTTTATATTCTGACTTGGCTTTATTCCTTTTTAATTGTACTTTATTTTGGGTTCTTTTTGTTTTGCTTATTTCCTTCATTTTGCTTTATTTCCCTTTTTCAATTTTGGATTTTTTGCTCTTTTATTTCCCTTTATTACTTTGTTCCACTTTTTATTTGCTTTATTTTGCTTTCATTTCCTCTTTTATTTCTCTTGGTGTGTTTTATTGTTTCACTTTTTTCCTTTGCTTTATTATTTTTTCACTTCACTTAATTTTCCTATTTCTCTTTCTTTTGCTTTATTATTCTCATTTTTCTCCTTTTTTACTTGGATTCATTTTGTGCTTTTTTTCCTTTCTTTATTTGCCTTTCTTTGGCTTGATTTTTTATTTGCTTTATTTTATTTTTTTTCTGTCTTTTCCTTTTTTGCTTTATTTGCCCTTTTATTTGCTTAATGTTTAATTTGCTTAATTTTTTTCTTCTTGCTTTTTTTTTGCTTTTCTCTGTTGCTTTATTTGCCTTTTTTTTTCTTGATGCTTTATTTTTTGTTCTTTTTTCGCTTTATTTGCCTTTTCTTTGCTTGTTTTTTTCTCATTATTTTACATCCTTTATATTATTTTTTGCTCATTTTTGCTTTCTTTTTCCTTATTTGCCTTCTTTCAGCTTCATTTCTTACTTGCTTGATTTCATTTTTTTCTCTCTTTCTGCTTTTTTTTGCTCTATTTGTCTATTTTCACTTAATTCTTATTTGCTTTATTTCCTTTATTTTATTTTTTGCTCTCTTTCTGCTTTTTTTTTTTGCTTTATTTGTCTATTTTTACTTAATTTTTATTTGCTTTATTTTATTTTTCGCTCTCTTTCTGCATTTTTTTCTTTATTTCCCTATTTTTGCTTAATTTTTATTTGCTTTATTTGCTTCATTTTATTTTTTGCTTTACTTCTTTTTCTTTTTGTTTCTCTTTTTTTCTTTCTGTTTCTTTTTGGGGTTTTTTTGTTTGTTTTTTGTTTTGGGGAGTTTTTTGTTGTGGGTTTGGTTTGTTTGGGGTTTGGTTTTTTTTTTTTTTGTGGGGTTTTTCAGTGTTTCAGTGTTTCCCAGTGATTTTTTTTGTTGGTTTTTTGTTTGTTTGTTTGTTTGTTTTTGGGGTGTTTTTTTTTTGTTTTGGAGGTTTTTTTGGATTTGGGGTTTTTGGGTTTCTTTTCTTTTTGATGTTTTCCTCGCGTTCCCTCTCCTTGCCAGCTTTTCCCTCATCCTCGTGTTCCATGTGCCCAGGGGGACTTGGGAACCTCATCCCATGGAGCTCGGGGGGTAGGGAAGGAAATTCCATGGGTGAACAGGGATGGATGGATGGAGGGATGGATGGAGGGATGGAGGGATGGATGGATGGATGGAGGGAGGGATGGACAGGGATGGATGGATGGATGGACAGGGATGGATGGATGGATGGATGGACAGGGATGGATGGATGGATGGATGGATGGGTGGAGGGATGGATGGAGGGATGGATGGATGGATGGATGGATGGATGGATGGATGGATGGATGGATGGAGGGAGGGATGGATGGACAGGGATGGATGGATGGATGGACAGGGATGGATGGATGGATGGATGGATGGATGGATGGATGGACAGGGAGGGATGGATGGATGGATGGATGGATGGATGGATGGATGGATGGATGGATGGATGATGGATGGAGGGATGGAATCCATGGATGGATGGATGGACAGATCGATGGATGGACAGATGGAGCTCTCAATTTCCATCTCCCCATCCCAGACTCGGAGGGTCCATGCCCCTGCCAGGACAGGTGGATTTGGGATCAGCTCTTCCCAAATTCCCTCCATGAGGACCTTGACGTGTGGTCCAGTTCTGGGGCAGGGCTCGGGGCCAGGAGCTCCCGGTGGGACTTTGGCCGTGGAATTCCCTCCTCAGCACAGGATCTCCTCCTCCCCGGCTGAGCCAGGCCGATCCATCACCGCCTCCTCTCCGGGATTCCCGGATCCTCCCGAATCCCTGTTTTTAGCAGCACGGGAGATCTCCCGGGTTGATCCCCTGCTCCGGGGCGGGAGCGGAGCCGTCCGTGAGCCCCGCGCTGTGTTTGCCGACGGAGGAGTGGCCTCCGTGCCGCGATCCCCACCGGCAGCTCCCCATGCTTCCCGGAGGCGGCCACGCAGGGAATGCCGATCCCGTTTTTCCTGATCTCGTACTTCCCGATCCCGTTTTTCCCGATCCCATTCCCGCCGGGAACGGCTCCGCTCGCCCTCCGGGCCGGATGAGGCACGGTGAGTCCTCACCTGCCGCGGGAGGGGAGCGGGAGGGATCCCCCGCTCGACTCCTCCGCAGGATTCCTCGCTTTAGGATCAAAAAAAAGCCACGATAGTTCCATCCCGGAGAGGGCCGGGCTGCCCGGAGGCTTTGGGAAGGAATTCGGGTCGTTTTCAGGTTGTTCGGGGAGGAATTTGGGTCGTTTTCGGGTTGTTCGGAGATTTATTCCCGCTCCTGTAAATCCCAGGAAATCCCAAGGCGCTTCCCTCGCCCTGCCCTTTGTCCTGCCCTGGGGGGAACGCTCCTCCCGCCCTCCCCGCGCCGGGAATCTGCGCTTTTTGTGGGATTTGGGGCTGGCAGGTTTGGGATTTGGGGCAATCTGCCCTCTCCCCTCCTGTTCTTGGCTCCCGGGACGGCTTTTGTTGCGCTGAGCTCATCCCAATTCCTGCACCTCAAACCCATCCCTCGGAGCGGACCCGGGGCTGGGCAGGTGGATCCCCCCAGCGCGGCGGTCGGCAAAAACAGGAATGCTTTTAATTAATTTAATTTTCTCTCCCGTGGAGCAGCTCCGGGGCCACACAGGAATCCGGCCAGGGTGGTTTTTCCAGTGCAGATCCTCTCGGTGCCCTCCTGGAAACCTGACCCGGCCAGGAAATATCCACGTGTTCCCGGAGTGGGATCGAGCTCCGGGCTCCCTCTGTGCCACGTGTTCCCTCCCCGCCGATCCCAATGCTGTGACCTGAAATCCATCCTGGAATTTGGGAACGAGCAGGTTCAGCCTCTCAGAACAGAGGGATCACGATCCCACCCGGGGGGGATCACACCTGATCCCGATTTCCCAGGCTCGTTTCGGGGTGCCGGACATGGTTAAAACCGGGAAATGCCAAATTTTTGGCAGGCAGGAGCAAACAAGGAACAAACGAGCTGGAAAAGTGGCAGGGAGCGCTCCCCTGGCTGCGGCCCAGCCCCGTGCCCGCTGAGCCGCTGGGATAAGGCCAGGATTTCTCCGGGGCTGCTCCGGCGTCCTTCCCGTGACCGTCACGCGCCCGGGAGGGTGACAGGGGGGACGGGAAGGGACAGGGGCCACCATCGAGCCGGGGATGGCACGGCCCGACGGCCATCGTGGGGGTGACGAACCTCTCTGCTGAGCGTTTTCGGTGTTTTTGGGTTTGCAGACAGCAGCCGGCTGCTGGGGGCCCGGCGCCCCGGCTACGGGACCCTGCCGCCGGACACCGACCCGACCCGCATGGTACGTCCGGGGGTCCCTGGGGATGGCCCCAAAGCCCCGCGCTTCCCATACCACGGATTTCCCCCTGCGCTTCCCACGCCATGGCTTTCCCGGCCCCTTGGATTTCCAGCCCATTGACATTTCTGCCCCCTTGGTTTTCCCAGCCCCTTGAATTTTCCAGCCCCTTGAATTTTCCATCCCCTTCACTTTTCCAACCCTTTGGATTTCCCAGCCCCTTGGATTTTCCAACCCCTTGGATTTTCCAGCCCCTTGCATTTTCCAACCCCTTGGTTTTCCCAACCCCTTGGAGTTTCCAGCCCCTTGGATTTCTGCCCCCTTGGATTTCTGCCCCCTTGGATTTCCTAACCCCTTGGATTTTCCAGCCCCTTGGATTTTCCAACCTCTTGGCTTTCCCGGCCCAGTGTTTGGCTGGGATTTTCGGAATTTAGGGGATGAGTGGTTGGTAGTCAATTGCAGTTGGTTTTATGGCTGAGCAGGTGGGTCTGGGTGATTCCCAGTGATTGGTTCCCACTGATTGGTTCCCAGAAAAGATTCCCAGTGAATGACTCCTAGTGATTGAATCCCAGTGAGTGATTCCCACTGACTGATTCCCAGTGCTTCCCAGTGATTGGTTCCCACTGATTGATTCCCAGTGATTGGTTTCCAGTGAGTGATTCCCAGTGAGTGATTCCCACTGATTCCTAGTGATTGATCCCCAGTGATTCCCAGTAATGGAATCCCACTGACTGATTCCCACTGACTGATTCCCAGTGATTGATTCCCAGTGAGTGATTCCCAGTGGTTGGTTCCCGGTGATTCCCAGCGATTCCCAGCAATTCCCAGTGATTTCCAGTGACTGATCCCCAGCGATCCCCATTGATCCCCAGTGATTCCCAGTGACTGGTTCCCAGCAATTCCCAGTGATTTCCAGTGACTGATTCCCAGCGATCCCCAGTGATTCCCAGCGATCCCCATTGATTCCCAGCGATCCCCATTGATTCCCAGCAATTCCCAGTGATGCCCAGTGATTCCCAGTGATTGGTTCCCAGCAATTCCCAGTGGTTCCCAGTGACCCCCAGCGATCCCCAGCAATCCCCAGTGACCCGCGGCGGTCCCTGTCCCCAGGAGGTCACGGGCTACCAGACGAGGGCGTGGCGGGTGCTGCTGTGCCACGCGGGCTCGGTGCTGAGCGCGGGGCTGCTGCTGCTGCTGTTCCACTGGAAACCCAGCCTGGAGGTGCAGGCCAAGTGCAGCCCCTGCGCCCTGGGCCAGGCGGACTGGCTCATCATCAGGGTGAGTCTGCTGGGGTCCCCCAGCGCTGCCAGTCCGGGATTCTGTGGGGCTTGGTCTGGGCTCTGTGGGGCTGGGGTCGGCTCTGTGGGTCTGGGCTTGGATCCAGGGTTGGATTCTGTCGGTCTGGGGTTGGATTCTGCGGCTCTGGGGTTGGCTCTGTGAGTTTGGGATTGGTTCTGTGGGTCTGGGTTGGATCCAGGGTTGGATTCTGTGGGTCTGGGGTGGACTCTGTAGGTCTGGACTTAGATTCTGTGGGTCTGGGTTTGGGCTCTGTGGGTCTGGGGTTGGACTCTGTGGGTCTGGGATTGGATTATGTGGATCCAGGCTTGGATTCTGTGGCTCTGCGGTCAGCTCTGTGGGTCTGGGTTTGGATTCTGTGCATCTGGGGTCAGCTCTGTGGGTTTGGGGTCAGCTCTGTGGATCTGAGGTTGGGCTCTGTGGGTCTGAAGTTGGATTCTGTGGCTCTGGGGTCGGCTCTGTGGGTCTGGGCTTGGATCCAGGGTTGGATTCTGTGCATCTGGGGTCAGCTCTGTAAGTTTGGGATTGGTTCTGTGGGTCTGGGGTTGGATCCAGGGCTGGATTCTGGGGGTCGGGGGTTGAATTCTGTGGGTCTAGGGTTGGATTCTGTGGGTTTGGGGTTGGATTCTATAGGTCAGCATTGGACTCTGTAGGTCTGGAGTTGAATTCTGTGGGTCTGGGAATGTTTGGTTCTGTGGGTCTGGGGTCAGCTCTGTGAGTTTAGGGTTGGTTCTGTGGCTCTGGGGTTGGACTCTGTAGGTCTGGGATTGGATTCTGTGGCTCTGGGGTTGGTTCTGTGGCTCTGGGGTTGGATTCTGTGGGTCTGGGGTCAGCTCTGTGAGTTTAGGGTTGGTTCTGTGGGTCTGGGGTTGGATTCTGGGGATCCACTGTTGGATTCTGTGGGTGTGGGCTTCAGCTCTGGGAGTTTGGGGTTGGTTCTGTGGGTCTGGGCTTGGATTCTGTGGGTCTGTGGTTGGGCTCTATGGGTCTGGGGTTGGGCTCTGTAGGTCTGGCATTGGATTCTGTGGGTCTGGAGTCAGCTCTGTGAGTTTGGGGTTGGATTCTGTGAGTTTGGGGTCGGTTCTGTGGGTCTGGGGTTGCATCCAGTGTTGGATTCTGTGGGTCTGGGCTTGGATTCTGTGGGTCTGGGCTTCGGCTCTGTGGGTTTGGCATTGGTTCTATGGGTCTGGGCTTGGATTCTGTGGGTCCAGGTTTGGGCTCTGCCCCCAACCTCCCCGCAGGGCCCTGGGGATGTTCTTTGTTGCTTGTCCTCCTCCCCTTGCCTGGCATCTCCTTCCATCCAGCCCCAATCATTCCAAGGATCTTTTTTTAACTATTACTATTATTATTATTAGTTATTGCTCCTAGAATTGTCCCCATCATTATTCCAGAAGTCATCATTACTCCTAAAACAACCCTGCACTTCCCCCTTCCATCCCACCCAGCCCAGCTTTGAATTTCTCTCCAAATCTCCCAAAAACTGTCCCCAAAACTCGGCCACCACCCAAAAGTGGCTCGGGGAGGAGCCGGGAGCTGTCAGGGAGCTCCGGGAGCGGTCAGGGCACTCCCGGTGTCCATCCACAGCCCCATCCCTGTGTTCCAGGACCGCTTTGGGCAGTGCTTCACCACCCCCGTGCTGTCCGAGCCGCTGGGCGAGGCCAGGTGAGCCGGGCCCTGTCCGTGCTGGGTTTGGAGGGCTGGACACGACTGACCCCAGCGGGAAGGGGGGCTGGACAGGGCTGACCCTGGCGGGAAATAGGGCTGGACAGGACTGACCCCAGTGGGAAGGAGGGCTGACGCCAGTGGGAAGGAGGGCTGGACAGGACTGACCCCAGGGGAAAGGAGAGCTGGACAGGAGGGCTGACCCTGGTGGGAAATAGGGCCAGACAGGGCTGACCCCAGCAGGAAGGAGGACTGACCCTGGCGGGAAGGAGGGTTGGACGGGACTGACACCAGTGGGAAATAGGGCTGGACAGGAGGACTGACCCCAGTGGGAAGGAGGAGTGACCCTGGCAGGAAGGAGGGCTGGACAGGGCTGACCCTGGTGGGAAGGAGGGCTGGACAGCATTGACCCCAGCGGGAAGGAGGGCCAGACAGGAGGGCTGACCCCAGCGGGAAATAGGGCTGGACAGGGCTGACCCCGGTGGGAAGGAGGGCCGGACAGAAGGCCTGACCCCGCCATTCATTCCCCCGCGGGCAGCCTGGAGCAGCAGCCCGGGGCGCGGCCGGAGGAGCGCAGCAGCATCGCCGTGGGGGTGGATGAGGAGGAGAGCCGTGACACCGTGCGGCTCCAGGCCACGGAAGAGGTGACCCTCGGGACCTCCCCCAAACCCCATCCCTGTCCCTTTCCCGTCCCGCTGACACCTCCTTCTCCCCCCAGAAGAACATCCTGAGGTATTACCTGTTCCAGGGAATGCGCTACGTGTGGCTGGAGCGGCGCCAGGCCTTCTGCAAAGTCAGGTATTCCCATCCCGGCGCTCCCCGCTCCCCCCGAGCCCATCCCGGGGTCACTCCGGGCACTGGGCACCAGCCGGGGCGGTTTGGCTGGGCTGGACGCTCCTGCTGTGCCCTTTTGTCGCCTCTCCTTGGCAGCCGCGGGCCGGGCTGGGGCCAAGGAACGCTGTCCCATCCCACGGTGTTTGTTCCGCCGTTCCCGCCGCTCCTGACTCGTTCTCCCTGTTTTTCTCTGCTCCCCAGCGTGCTGGCCGAGGGCTGGAGCTGCGCGGAGCTGCACCTGTGCCGCGCCGGGCTGGAGCAGCAGGAGCACAGCGCCAGGTGAGTGAGCCATTCCCGGGGCAGGGAAGGAAGGAATCAATCCCGGAGCCTCCGTTCCCTGGCGCTCAGACCCCAGACCCATGGCTGGGGAAAACTCCTGGGGTTGGCTTTCCGCACAGCCAGGCTCCTTGGGGAGCTCTGGGCAGCGCCAGAGCCCCCTGGGTTGGAAATTCAGCTTTTCCTGAGGATAACATTTCCTCCCTCTCCTTTCCTAAGGATAAAACTCCTTCCCTCTCCTTTCCCAAAATTCCTGCCCTCTCCTTTCCCAAGGATAAAACTCCTTCCTTCTCTTTTCCCAAGGGTAAAATTCTTTCCCAAGGATAAAACTCCTTCCCTCTCCTTTCCCATGGATGAAATCCCTTCTCTCACCTTTCCTAAGGATAAAATTTTTTCCCATGGATAGAACTCCTCCCCTCTCTTTTCCCAAGGATAAAATTCTTTCCCAAGGATGAAACTCATTCCCTTCCCTTTTCTAAGGATAAAACTCCTTCCTTCTCTTTTCCCAAGGATGAAATTTCTTCTCTCTCCTTTCCCAGGGGTAAAATCCCTTCCCTCTCCTTTCCCAAGGATAAAATCCCTTCTTTCTCTTTTTCCAAGGATAAAACTCTTTCCCAAGGATAAAATCCCTACCTTCTCCTTTCCCGTGGATGAAATTCCTTCCCTCTCCTTTCCCAAGAATAAAATTTTTCCCATGGGTAAAACTCCTTCCCTCTCTTTTCCCAAGGATAAAATCCCTTCCCATGGATGAAATCCCTTCCCTGTCCTCTCCTGTGGATGAAATCCCTTCTCTCCCCCTGCAGGAGGAGGATCTACGGCCCCAACCTGATCGAGGTTCCTGTCAAGTCCTACGCCAGGCTCCTGGTGGAGGAGGTGAGCTCTGGGCTGAGCTTCCCCAGCGGATTGTCCATTCTGGGGATCCAGGGTTGGGTTCTGTGCATCTGGGGTCAGCTCTGTGGGTCTGGGTTTGGATTCTGTGGGTCTGGGGTCAGCTCTGTGGGTCTGCGGTTGGATTCTGTGGGTCTGAGGTTGGATTCTGTGGCTCTGGGGTTGGGTTCTGGGGGTCTTGAGTTGGTTCTGTGCATCTGGGGTTGGGCTCTGTGAGTTTGGGGTTGGTTCTGTGGGTCTGGAGTTGGATTCTGGGGATCCAGGGTTGGATTCTTTGGGTCTGGCATTGGATTCTTTGGGTCTGGCATTGGATTCTGACGATCCAGGGCTGGATTCTTTGGATCCTGGGTTGGATTCTGTGGCTCTGGGGCTGGAAGCGCTTCCTGGGCCCTTGGGAAGGCAGGGAGGGCTTTGGAAGAAGGCAGAGCCGGGGAGGGGAATCTTCCGGACCATTCCCAGCCCTTCCTGACCCTTCCTGGGCCTTCTTTGCCCTTCCTGGGCCTTCCTAACCCTCCTGGCTCAGGCAGGAGCAGCCCCAGGGGTAAAATCCGGGGAGGATGGAGGGAAATCAGTCCAGGGAGGACGGAGGGAAATTCGGGGAGGATGGAGGGAAATCTGGGAAGAATGGAAGGAAATCAATCCAGGGAGGATGGCGGGAAATTAGTCTTAGGATAGAGGAAATTCAGGGAGGATGGAGGGAAATCTGGGAAGGATGGAGGCAAATCAATCCAGGGAGGATGGACGGAATCTGGGGAGGATGGAGGGTTTGTGGGAGGTCAGCCCCAGGGAAGGGCCAGGTTCTCCCCACATCCAGCAATTTTATCTGTGGGAAACGAGCCTGGAGGTCTCACCATGGGCTGTGGGCAGCTCTCCCTGCCCTCAGGGATCCTGAAAATCCCATACTGCACTGTGGGCAGCTCTCCAGTTGGGCTGTGGGAAGCTTTCCCACCCTCATGGATCCTGGAGGTCTCCGCAGGATCTGCCCGGAGTTCTCCCTGCTCCCAATCCCGGATTGTCTCCCTGTTCTAGGTGCTCAACCCCTTCTACATCTTCCAAGTGCTCAGCATGGCTCTCTGGGTGTGCGACGCCTATTATTACTATGCCGCCTGCATCTTCCTCATCTCCACCTTCTCCCTGGGGCTGTCCCTCCACGAGACGCGCAAGGTCAGTGCCCGCGGCTCCTTCGGGGAGCGGCCCCGAATCCCAGGAATTTGGCTGTCCCCGTGGAGTGGCCCCAATTCCCGGGAATGCGATCATCCCCACAGAGCGCCCCAAATCCCGGGAATTTGGCCATCCCGATGGAACAGCCCCAAAGCCTGGGAATTTGACCCCCAAGCCCAGTCCAGGTCTCCTTGTCCTCCGTCCCTGGTTCCAAACTCCTTTGGGGTGCAATTCCCACGGAACAGCCCCAATTCCTGGGAATTTGGCTGTCCCCACAGAACAGCCCCAAATCCCAGGAATTTGGCCGTCCCCATGGAACAGCTCCAAATCCCAGGAATTTGACCATCCCCATGGAACAGCCCGGGTCTTCTTGTCCTTCATCCTTGGTTCCAAGCTCCTTTGGGATGCCACCCCCACAGAACAGCCCCAAATCCCGGGAATGTGGCCGTCCCTGTTGAACAGCCCAATTCCCAGGAACTTGACCCCTGAGCCCAGCCCAGCTCTCCTTGTCCTCTATCCCTGGTTCCAAGTTCCTTTGGGATGGCATCCCCATGGAGCAGCTCCAAATCCCGGGAATTTGGCCGTCCCCGTAGAACAGCCCCTATTCCCGGGAATGTGACCCACAAGCCCAGCCCAGCTCTCCTTGTCCTCCATCCCTGGTTCCAAGTTCCTTTGGGATACAATTCCCATGGAACAGCCCCAATTCCCAGGAATTTGGCCATCCCCATGGAACAGCCCCATTTTCCGGGAATGTGACCCCTGAACTCAGCTCAAGTCTCCTTGTGCTCCGTCCCTGGTTCCAAGCTCCTTAGGGATGCAATTCCCATGGAACAGCCCCAAATCCTGGGAATTTCACCCCCACACCCAGCCCAGGTCCCCTTGTCCTCCGTCCCTGGTTCCAAGCTCCTTTGGGATTCCACCCCCATGGAACAGCCCCAATTCCTGGGAATTTGAGGCCTGATCCCATCTGGGTGGGGACAGTCCTCACCCAGGTCTCCTTGTCCTCCGTCCCTGGTTCCAAGCTCCTTTGGGATGCCATCCCCATGGAACAGCCCCAATTCCCGGGAATTTGACCCCGATCCCGTCTGGGTGAGGACAACCTTCCCCTGGCTCTCCAGGCCATTTTTATGGATGCTGTCCCACATTTTTGGGTGGATTTTGACCTGTCCCTCCCTCCCTCCCAGCAAAGCACCACACTGCGGAACATGGCCAGGATGTCCGTGGGTGTCCAGCTCCGGCGGCCCAGCGGAGGTGAGGGAAGGGTTTTGGGGTGGGCCTTGGGATGGGGTGTCCTTTGGGACCCCAGATCTGCGCCGAAATTGTTCTGGGATATGTGGGAATGATGTTGGGATATATGGGAAAAGTGGTATGTGGGAATGATGTTATGCAATATGGGAATAATGGCATTATACATGGGAATAATGATATATATGGGAAAAATTATATTGTACATGGGAATAATGCTATGATATATGGAAATAATGATATTATACATGGGAATAATGTTGGGATATATGGAAAAAATGATATGTGGGAATGACATTATGGAATATAGGAATAATGATATACATGGGAATAATGTTACGGTGTATGGGAATAATGATACTATATATGGGAATAATGTTGGGATATATGGGAATAATGATGTTATACATGGGAATAATGATATACATGGGAATAATGTTGGGATATGTGGGAAAGGTGATATGTGGGAATGACGTTGGGGAATATGGGAATAATGGCATTATACATGGGAATAATGATATTATACATGGGAATAATGTTGGGATGTATGGGAATAATGATATACATGGGAATAATGATATTATACATGGGAATAATGTTGGGATATATGGGAATAATGATACTATACATGGGAATAATGTTACGGTATATGGGAATAATGATACTATATATGGGAATAATGTTGGGATATATGGGAATAATGATGTTATACATGGGAATAATATTATACGTGGGAATAATGTTATTATACATGGGAATCATATTGGGATATATGGGAATAATTACATTATACATCGGAATAATGCTATGGTACATGGGAATAATGATATTATATATGGGAATAATGTTGGGATATATGGGAATAATTATATTATACATGGGAATAATGGTATTATACATGAGAATAATGTTGGGATACATGGAAATAATGACACCATACATGGGATTAATGTTATGAGACACCGGAATAATTTTGGGGCCCAATGAGTAAAAGAGGCCCCAGCCCAAATGAAGGCGCAAACGAGACCATATTCCAGAGTCAATGGGATGGATTTAATTTAACAGGGAGTTTGAGGGAATTTGAGGGAAAGAGAGAGAGACATTAATTATAAGGATAATATCCCCACCATGTTCCACCAGCCCTTCTCCCTCTGCTCTTCCTGGCACTGGGTATCCCTGGATGTTCCTCCGGAGGTTCCACTTCTCATTAACCCCAAATCCCGGCTCCCCACAGGCGCTGGTGCCATTCCCACAGCTCAGGGCCATCTCCCCGTCCCAAATCCCCACTTCCGTTCCGGCCTGGAATTAACCCCTTCCCACTGTAGATGAGCCAGCCCCGCTCCCCGAGGCCTGAGCAGGGGAATTCTCCTTTTCCAGAGGAGCTGGAGGTGAGCTCGGCAGAGCTGGTGCCGGGGGACTGCATCCGGCTGCCGGCGGCCGGGACGCTGCTGCCGTGCGACGCCGCGCTGCTGACCGGCGAGTGCATGGTCAACGAGAGCCTGCTGACCGGTGAGAGCTCCATCCCGTACCCTTCCCGGGGATCCAGTCAGAGTCTGGGGGATAATTCCCGCCGGGAATGTCCCCTGGGCAGGGGAGAGCGTGCCGGTGATGAAGACGCCGCTGCCGGCGGCCGCAGCCACATACTCGCCCGAGGAGCACCGGCGGCACACGCTGTTCTGCGGGACTCAGGTCATCCAGGCCAAGGCCTACGTGGGCGGCGAGGTGCTGGCCGTGGTCACCCGCACAGGTGAGGGCCGCGGTCAGTCTCAGGGTGTGTCCACGCCCTGGGGACAGCGCCGCAGTGACCGCCCGGCCTCGTGCCGCAGGGTTCTGCACAGCCAAGGGCGATCTCATCAGCTCCATCCTCTACCCCAAACCCGTGAGCTTCAAGTTCTACAAGGACGCCGTGAAGTTCGTGCTGTTCCTCGCCGTGCTGGGTAGGTCCGGGGCTGGGCGGGAGCGGCTGAATTCCCCGGAACGGCAGAACGCGGCCCGGCCGTTGTAACCGAGCCCGCTCTGCCCGGCACAGCCTTCATCGGCACCTTGTACAGCATCCTCATCCTCGTTAGGAACCAGGTAGGGCTGCCGGGATGGGAGAGCCCTTCGCGATCCTGCAGGGCAGGGATGGATCCCTGACCATCCTCCTCCTCCTCCTCCTCCCCCGCAGGTCCCCGTGGGACAGATCATCATCCGCGCCCTGGACCTGGTGACGGTCATCGTCCCCCCTGCCCTGCCGGCCGCCATGACCGTGGGCACCATCTACGCGCAGAACCGGCTGAAGAAGCAGGGCATCTTCTGCATCAGCCCGCCCCGCATCAACCTGTGCGGCAAGCTGCGCCTCGTCTGCTTCGACAAGGTGAGCCGGGCCGGGCGGGGAGCGCCGCCGGCGCCCCATGGGCTCTCGGCACCCACCGCGCTGTCCCCCCGCGCAGACGGGGACGCTGACCGAGGAGGGGCTGGACGTGTGGGGCGTGGTGCCCCTGGAGCGTGGCCAGTTCCTGCCCGTGGTGCATGAGCCGCGCTGCCTGCCCGCCGGGGCCCTGCTGCACGCCCTGGCCTCGTGCCACGCGCTGGCCCCGCTGCGGGGACAGCTCGTCGGGGACCCCGTGGACCTCAAGATGCTGGAGTCCACCGGATGGGTAAGGCGGGAGGCGGTTGGGAATGCTCTGGTGGGGTTGGGGATGCTCCGGTGGGGTTGGGAATCTTTTACTGAGGTTGGGAATCCTCCAGAGGGGTTGGGAATCCTCCAGAGGGGTTGGGAATCCTCAGGTGATGATGGGAATCCTCCAGTGGGAATCTTCTAGTGAGGTTGGGAATCCTCTCGGGGGGTTGGGAATGCTCTAGAGGGGTTGGGAATCCTCTGGTGGGGTTGGGAATGTTCTGGAAGGGTTGGGAATCTTTTAGTGAGGTTGGGAATCCTCCAGAGGGGTTGGGAATCCTCCAAAGAGGTTGGGACTGTTCTGGAGGAGTTGGGAATCCTCTCGAGGGGTTGGGAATCTCTTAGTGAGGTTGTTAATCCTCCAGAGGGATTGGGAATCTTCTAATGGAAAGAAGAATCCTCCGGAGGGGTTGGGAATCTTGTGGTGAGGTTAAGAATCTTCTAGAGAGGTTGGGAATCCTCCAGAGGGGTTGGGAATCTTCTAATGGAGTTGGGAATCCTGTGGTGGGGTTGGGAACCCTCTGGGGGAGTTGGGAATCTTCTAATGGAGTTGGGAATCCTCTGGAGCGTGAGGTGGCTCTGGGGATGTCCCCTCGGACCCTCGGCGGTGGCCGAGCCCAGCAGGGCTGTCCCCTGTCGGTTTCAGCGGCTGGAGATGCTGGAGGAGGAGGAGCACGGTGAGCTCCCGGCGGCTCAGCAGTTCGGGATGAAAGTCCTGGCGGTGGTGAGACCTCCGCCCGAGGAGGAGCAGCCGTGGGACAGGGTAACGGGATGGGAATGGGAGAGGGGAATGGGACAGGGGAATGGGGCAAGGGAATGGGACAGGGGAATGGGGCAGGGGAATGGGACGGGAATGGGATGGGAATGGGACAGGGGAATGGGGCAGGGGAATAGGACAGGGGAATCCATGGGACAGGAATGGGACAGGGGAATGGGGCAGGGGAATGGGGCAGGGGAATAGGACAGGGGAATGGGACAGGAATGGGACAGGAATGGGACAGGGGAATGGGGCAGGGGAATGGGGCAGGGGAATAGGACGGGGGAGTGGGACAGGGGAATCCATGGGACAGGGTAACGGGGCGGGAATGGGACAGGGGAATGGGACAGGGGAATGGGACGGGGAGTGGGACAGGAATGGGACAGGAGAATGGACAGAGGAATACATGGGACAGAGGAATGGGCAGGGGAATGGGACAGGGGAGTGGGACAGGGGAATGGGGCAGGGGAATGGACAGGGGAATGGGGCAGGGGAATCCATGGGGCTAGGGTAATCCTGTGGGACAGGGTAATGGGGCAGAGGAATGGACAGGGAAATCCATGGGTTAGGGCAATCCCATGGGGTTAAAGCAATCCCACAGGGTTAGGGTAATCTTGTGGGGTTAGGGCAATCCCATGGCTTTAAGGCAATCCCATGGAGTTACAGCAATCTCATGGGGTTTAGGGCAATCCCATGGAGTTACAGCAATCTCATGGGGTTTAGGGCAATCCCATGGGGTTGGGTAGGGCTATCCCATGGGGTTAGAGCAATCCCACAGGATTAGGGTAATCCCGTGGGGTCACGGCAATCCCACGTGCCCATTTCCCGTGTCCGTGCCTCCCGCGCTAACCCCGTCCCTTTCCCGCTGGCCCCGCAGCAGCACCGGTGCCCCGTGGGGATCCTGCGGCGGTTCCCGTTCTCCTCCACGGCGCAGAGGATGAGCGTCGTGGTGGCGCTGCCCGGAGAGGCCTCGGCCCACGCCTTCGTCAAGGGCGCCCCGGAGATGGTGGCCAGCCTGTGCCGCAGGGACACCGGTGCGTACCGGGATCAGGATCGGTCCCGCGGGGAATTGTCCTCGGGAATGCTGTGGGGTGGCTCCCAAAGGTTTGGGATTGCCTGCGGCCACGCGGAGGGAAGGGGAATGGGAACCAGAATGCAGGGAATGGGGCTGGGGGCTTCGTCTGGCTGCCTCCAGCATCGTATGGGATTTCCAGGCTCCTTGGGGTAGGAGAGCTTCCTTTAGTCCAGTATGGGATTTCCTGGAAATGGGGATAAGTTCCTCCAGCCCCATATGGGATTTTTAAGCTCCTGGAAACGGGGAGAGCTTCCCCCAGCCCCATATGGGATTTACAGGCTCCTGGAAATCGGGAGAGCTTCCCACATCCCTTGTAGGATTTCCAGGCTCCCGGAAATGGGGAGAGCTTCCCCCAGCCCCATATGGGATTTCCAGGCTCTGGAAATGGGGAGAAGTTCCCTCAGGAGCCGTTCTGGCCTCGCTTTTGCAGTGCCGCTGGATTTCTCCCAGACGCTCCGGCAGTACACCACCGACGGGTTCCGGGTCCTGGCCCTGGCCACCAAGGCCCTGGGCTCGGTGGCCACCTTCGAGGAGGCCCTGCAGCTCCCCAGGTTGGTTCCCTGGGAATTTCCTGCCAGAATCCCAGTGGGATTTTCCCCAGTGTTCACCCCCCGATCCTCTGGGGGTGATGGGGAGGGGATGAAGGCTCCTCGTGTCCCGCCAGGGACTCGGTGGAGAGCGGCCTGACGTTCCTGGGGCTGCTGGTCATGAGGAATGTGCTGAAGCCGGAGTCAGCCCCGGTGATCCACGTGCTGAGGAGCGCTGGCATCCGGCCCGTGATGGTGACAGGTGACCCGCGGGGCAGCGCGACACGGCAGCGGGGGGGACATGGCAATGGGGTGGACATGGGTGGTTGTGGGTGGGGCAGAGCGGGGAAGGGAATCCCGGCAGGGATCCAACCCAGAATCCCGTTGGGAATCCCACTGGGAATCCGACCCAGAATCCCACCCGGAATCCCATCAGGAGTCCCACTGGGAATCCAACCGGGAATCTGACCCAGAATCCCATCAGGAATCCCATCAGGGAATCCCACTGTGAATCCCATCAGGAATCCCACTGGGAATCCCATCAGGAATCCCACTGGGAATCCCATCAGGAATCCCACCGGGAATCTCTGCCCTTGGGATTTGGGATTTGCCGGGGGGCTCAGGGCATGGCAGATTTTTAGGTGGAAACTCGTTTTGCCGTCGGTCCCCTGAATTCCAATAGGTCCGAAATCCCACATTTGGGGCGGTGAAATCAGAGTCACCTCTGGGTGTTCTCCTGGCAGGAAAACCACGTCTGGGTTTGATTTTCTTCAGGGTATTTTGGGAAAAGCGGAGGGAAGCAAAGCCCCCGCGTGGCAGAGGGGGACAGGGCGGGTTCCAAATTTTGGAATCCCCAAATTTCATTCCCCTGGGAAGCCCCGAATTCCATTCCTGATCGTTCCTGCCTGTCCCTGGCAGGGGACAACATGCTGACGGCGCTGAACGTGGCGCGGGGGTGCCGCATGGTGGAGCCCGGCGAGGCCGTGGTGTTCGTCACGGCCGCACCGCCCGGCCACGGCAAGGCCGCCGTGCTCCGCTTCCTGCCGGCCGAGCACTCCCAGGGCGAGGAGCAGCCCCAGGTGAGGGCCCCGGGGCTCGGCTTCCCAAGGGATTGCGGAATTCCAGCATGGGTTGGGGCGGGAGGGACTGTGGAGATCATCCGGGGATGCGTTCCGCCATCCCAGGGTGCTCCACGGACTGTCCAGCCTGGCCTGGAGCACTTCCAGGGGTCCGGGGGCTGCTCTGGGAATTCCATCCCGGCCCCTCCCCACCCTCTGTGTGGATTTTTTCCCAGTTTCTGAGGAATGGAGTTCCTTCAATCCAGTCCCAGGAATCGTGGAATGGTTTGGGCTGGAAAAAACCCCAAAGCCGATCCAGTCCCACCTTCAGGGACACCTCCCTGATCCCTCCAGCCTGGCCTAGAACACTTCCAGGGGTCCGAGGGCTGCTCTGGGAATTCCATCCCAGCCCTTCCCCACCTTGTGTGTGGATTTTTTCCCAATTTCTGAGGAATCAAGTCCCTGCAGTCTGGTCCCGGGAATCCTGGAATGGTTTGGGCTGGAAAGGACCCCAAAGCCCATGCGGTCCCACCTTCAGAGACACCTCTCCGATCCCAGGCTGGGACCAACCTGGCCTGGAGCCCTCCCAGGGGTGGGAAGTGCTTTTCCATCATTATCCCTGGAGGGAATCAAGGGTGGGGTCCTGTCCCCCATAAATCCCATCCGGGAGAAGTCTGGCTGCTCCCACCTTTCCCCGGAATGGCAGCTCCAAACAGCTTCCTCCTGGATCCTGCCGGGTCCTGCTCCAGGCTTTTTACCCCAAACGGCATCGTTTTGTCAGGAAAATTAATCCACAAACACCAGAGGCTCATGTCCAAAAAGCAGACAGAGGAGAGCTGTAACTTTATTAGAATAAAGGGAGAGGTCACGGGTATTTCCCATGGGGTCTCACAAATTGCTAGAGGACACAGCCTCTTTTTATCCAAATTTCCCTCTCTCTTTCCTCATTGGCTGAGGTACTCGAGAGGTACAGAATCCCCGAATCGCCTCATACAAACCCCTTCTAATGAACATTCCCCCACTTTTTGTTTTCTTTGTGTCTCTGCACTTTTTCCCTAAATCCAGGGATTTATCACATCCCTGGGTGAGTACCAGTCTGTGTCAATTAATTAATGGAATTCCTATGGAATTTATGGTTCATCCCATTGCTTCTTTCACTGATCATGCCCCACAGTTTGTTTGTAGAGACAGCTCCCTCTTGTCCCTTCCAATTCGGAATCCCAAAGCTGGGATTTCGGGATTTCGGCTCTCCCGGGGGCTCCGCAGGGACCGGAGCTCTTGGTTTGTTGTCCCTGGCAGGCCCTGCAGCCCCACGGCTCCTCCTCGCTGCCCGCCCGGCACTGCCACTTCGCCCTCAACGGGAAATCCTTCCAGGTGCTCTGTGAGCACTTCAGCGAGCTCCTGCCCAGGGTGAGTGCGGCCGGGAGCTCCGGAGGGGCTGGGAATGCTCCGGAGGGGCTGGGAATGCTCTGGAAGGGTTGGGAATGTTCTCGTGGGGCTGGGAATGCTCCGGAGGGGCTGGGAATGCTCTGGAGGGGCTGGGAATGTTGTGGTGAGGTTGGGAATGTTATCGTGGGGCTGGGAATGCTCTGGTGGGGCTGGGAATGCTCTGGAGGGGTTGGGAATGCTCTGGAAGCGTTGGGAATGTTCTGCTGGGGTTGGGAATGTTCTGGTGAGGTTGAGAATGCTCTGGCCAGGTTGGAAATCCTCGAGAGAGGGGTTGGTAATCTTCTAATGGAGTTGGGAATCCTCCAGAGGTGTTGGGAATCTTTTAGAGAGGTTGGGAATGTTGTGGTGGGGTTGGGAATCCTCTGGTGGGGTTGGGAATGTTCTGGTGACGTCGGGAATGTTCTGGTGGCATTGGGAATCCTCCAGAGGGGTTGGGAATCCTCTGGAGGGGTTGGGAATCCTCTGGAGGGGTTGGGAATCCCGCAGTGCTGGAGATTCCCTGTCCCTGCTGGCGTTCCCCTGTCCCCTGGGATGCTCCGTGCTGGGAATGGCACGGGACGGACACGGAGCCTCCCCGTTGGCAGATCCTCCTCCGCGCCACCGTGTTCGCCCGCATGCTGCCCGAGCAGAAAACACAGCTGGTGTGCAGCCTGCAGGAGATGGAGTGAGCCGGGGCAGCCAGGAGGGACCGGGAGGGACCGGGGTGGAGGGATGGATGGATGGATGATGGATGATGGATGGATCGATGGATGGATGGATGGATGGATGGACAGGGATGGATGGACAGAGATGGATGGAGGGATGGATGGATGGATGATGGATGGATGGATGGATGGATGGATGGATGGATGGATGGATGGACAGGGATGGATGGATGGACAGGGATGGATGGATGGATGGATGGACAGGGATGGATGGATGGACAGGGATGGATGGATGGATGGATGGATGGATGGATGGATGGATGGCTGGATGGATGGACAGGGATGGATGGATGGATGGATGGATGGATGGACAGGGATGGATGGATGATGGATGGATGGATGGATGGATGATGGAGGGATGGATGGATGGATGGATGGATGGATGGATGGATGGATGGACAGGGATGGATGGATGGATGATGGACAGGGATGGATGGATGGATGGACAGGGATGGATGGATGGATGGATGCATGGATGGATGGATCCAGCGATGGATCCAGCGATGGATCCAGAGATGGATGGGTGGATCCCAGTGGGGGCCGATCCCAGAATCCCGGAATGGTTTGGGTGGGACACACCTCACACATCCCCAGCTGCCCCCGCCGTGGGCAGGGCAGGTTCCTCCAGCCTGGCTGGGGACCCACAGCTGCTCGGGGCAGGCCGTGCCGAGCCAGGGCCAGATTTCCCATTCCCTGAGGAACGCGGGGTCCCTCCCGCAGCTACTGCGTGGGGATGTGCGGTGACGGCGCCAACGACTGCGGGGCGCTGCGGGCGGCCGACGTTGGCGTGTCCCTGTCCGAGGCCGAGGCGTCCGTGGCCTCGCCCTTCACGTCCCGCGTGGCCACCATCGAGTGCGTGCCCAGGCTCATCCGGTGAGCGAGGGGAATCCCGGGAATGCCACCCTTCCCTGGCACAGCTCCTGGGGCTGACCCCGTGTCCCCCACAGGGAGGGACGCTGCTCGCTGGTCACCTCCTTCGGGGTGTTCAAGTACATGGCGCTGTACAGCCTGGTGCAGTTCGTGTCCGTGCTGCTGCTCTACACCGTGAGTGCCGCCCCGAGTCTCCGCCTCTCCCCACCATTCCCGGCCGGGATTGACCCCATCCCACCCCTCCTCCACAGCTCAACACCAACCTGAGCGATTTCCAGTTCCTCTTCTTCGACCTGGCCATCACCACGACGGTGGCAGTGCTGATGGGGCGCGCGGGGCCGGCGCCAGCGCTGGGGGCGCGGCGGCCGCAGGGCGCCCTGATCAGCACGGCCGTGCTGGGCAGCCTGGTGCTGCAGACCGCCCTGCTGGTCACCGTGCAGCTCCTCAGCTACTTCGTCACTATCTCGCAGAGCTGGTGAGGGGCCGGGAACGTGGCCGGGGTGGAATTCCGGGGCTGGGGAAAGTCGCCGAGTCCGACCCGCTCGCCACTGGGCCCCGAGCGCTCCCATGGGTTTTCCGGGTGTTTCTGGGGGATCCCGCGCTGCCCTGGATGGGCTGTTCCAGTCCTTGGCAGCCCTTCCCGTAGGGAATCGTTCCCAATATCCCACATGGACCTGCCCCGGTTCCACCTCTCAGAGGCATGTGCCAACCAAACCATTCCGGGATTCTGGGACCAGCCCCCCTGGGATCCATCCATCCCCCGTACGGGCTGTTCCAGTGCTTTGCAGCCCCTCCCGTGGGGAATCGTTCCCAATATCCTGCGTGGACCTCCCCTGGTTCCGTGCAGGTTTGGCGATGGGAACAGCGCGAAGGTTGTGGGGCCTGTGCTGGGATTTGGGATCAAGCAGCCGACAGAACCCTGGAGTGTCCTCAGCTGGAAGGGATCACCAGCCCACCCCAGGCCCTGCCCAGACCTCCAACAATCCCTCCCTGGGGCGTTGTCCAAACACTGTGGCGGATTTGGGGCCCAGACCGTTCCCCCAATTCAGTGCCCAGCACTCTGTGGGGGAGGAACCTTTCCCCCATCCCCAGCCCTGGCACAGCTCCCGTTCCTGGGGAGACACTCCTGGGCCCATCGCCCTTCGTGAGGGAGCTGTGAGTGTTGGAGAGCACTGGGAGTCAGGGCTGGTGTGGGACCCTCCCCACTGACCCCATTGACCCCACTGACCCCATTGACCCCACTGACCCTGCTGACCCTGCTGACCCCACCAACCCTGCTGACCCCAATGACCCACTGTCCCCACTGCTCCCACTGACCCCACCAATCCCACTGACCCCGCTGACCCCAAATCCCACGGACCCTGCTGACCCCACTGACCCTGCTGACCCCACCGGCCCCGCTGACCCTGCTGACCTTGCTGACCCCACCAACCCTGCTGACCCCAATGACCCCACTGTCCCCACTGCTCCCACTGACCCCACCAATCCCACTGACCCCGCTGACCCCAAATCCCACGGACCCTGCTGACCCCACTGACCCCAAACCCCACTGACCGTGCTGACCCCGGCCAGGTTCGTCCCCCTGAACGGCACGGTGAGCGCGCCGCAGAACCTGCCCAACTACGAGAACACTGTCCTGTTCTGCGTCTCCGGCTTCCAGTACCTGATCCTGGCCGTGGCCATGTCCAAGGGCTATCCCTTCCGCGAGCCGCTCTACACCAACGGTGAGGCCCGGGGGACGCGGGGCCACCGACCCTCGGCCCCCTCCTCCTCCTCACCCGGCCCCGCTCCCCGCAGTGCTCTTCCTGCTCGTCCTCATCCTCCTCTTCGGCCTCATGATCTGGCTGACCCTGGAGCCGCTGGGCTTCCCCAAATCGCTGCTCAAGCTCCGCACCATCGACGATTTCAACTTCAAGCTGCTCCTGCTGGGAATCGCTGCCCTCAACTTCTTTGCCGCCTTTGTGCTGGAGGTGGGTCTGGGGGTTTGAGTCATGGCGATTTGGGTCTAGGGGGGTTTGGATCTGGGGGGTTTGGGTTGGACGGATTTGGGTCTGGGGGGTTTGAGTCATGGCGATTTGCGTCAAGGGGGGTTTGGGTTGGGAGGATTTGGGTCTGGGGGATTTGGGTCATGGTGATTTGGGTCTAGGGGGGTTTGGGTCAGGGGGGTTTGGGTTGGGGGGGTTTGGGTCTGGAAGATTTGGGTCAGGGGGGTTTGGGTCGGGGGGGTTCAGGTCGGGGGGGTTTGGGTCAACTTCTTTACCGCCTTCGTGCTGGAGGTGGGTCGGGGGGTTTGGGTCTGGAGAATTTGGGTCAGGGAGGTTTGGGTCAGGGGGGTTTAGGTCTGGGGGTTTGGGTCTGAGGGTTTGGGTCTGGGGGTTCAGGTCAGGGGGGTTCAGGTCAGGGGGGTTTGGGTCTGGGGGTTTGGGTCTGGGAGTTCAGGTCAGGGGGGTTTGGGTCAACTTCTTCGCCGCCTTCATTCTGGGGGGTTTGGGCCTGGGGGATTTTGGGTCTGGGGGATTTGGGTCGGGGGTCCTCCTGGAGCTTCTCCAGGTGGGCACGGGGCTCTGCTTCCCTCCCCAAACGCTGTTTCCCTCCTGGCCGCGGCCCCAGACCGCCCTGGATCACGGCTTGCTCGGCTGCTTCCGAAGGCTGCGCCGGAAAAAGGCCTCCAAGAAGCTTTTCAAGCGGCTGGAGAAGGAGCTGAGCCAGCAGCAGCCGTGGCCACCGCTGGAGCAGCCCCTGTTTGCCACCTCGGCCACGTCCCCAGCCGGGAGATAGCAGCGTCCCCTGCCCTCGGACACTTCCTTAATTTATTGATCCCGGAAAAGCAGGGCTGCGGCGGGCGGGGCCTCTCGGCATCGCGGGTGGGAATCCCAGAGGCACAGTGGTGCCATGGTGACCGTGATCCTATAGCCACAGTGATCCTGTGGTCACAGTGATCCCACAGCCGCAGTGATCCCATGGCCACGCTGATCCCACAGACACGGTGATGTCGTGGTGATGGTGATCCCACAGCCACAGAAATCCCACGGCCACGCTGATCCCACAGCCACAGTGATCCCATAGCAATGGTGATCCTGTGGTCACAGTGATCCCATAGCCACACTGATCCCACACTCACTGATCCCACAGCCACAGTGATCCCATAGCAATGGTGATCCTGTGGTCACAGTGATCCCATAGCCACACTGATCCCACACTCACTGATCCCACAGCCATAGTGATCCCATAGTGCTGGTGATCCTATGGTCACAGTGATCCCACAGCCATAGTGATCCCACAGCCATAGTGATCCCACAGCCACGCTCATCCCACGCTCACACTGATCCCATGGCCACAATGATCCCACGCTGATCCCATGACCATGCTGATCCCACACTCCCTGATCCCACGGCCACAATGATCCCACACTCACACTGCTCCCACACTCGCTGATCCCACACTCACACTGCTCCCACACTCACACTGATCCCACACTCGCTGATCCCACACTCACACTGATCCCACACTCACGCTGCTCCCACACTCACTGGTCCCACGCTTACTGATCCCACGCTCACTGACCCCACGCTCACTGATCCTACACTCACTGATGCCACACTCACACTGATCCCACACTCACACTGATCCCACACTCACACTGATGCCACACTCACTGATGCCACACTCACTGGTCCCACGCTCACTGATCCCACGCTCACTGATCCCATGGCCACACTGATCCCACACTGATCCCACACTCACCAATCCCACACCCACGCCGATCCCGTGGCCGTGGCCCAGAGCAGCAGGTGCTGGAGCAGGAACAGGGCAGAAGATGCAGAGGAAGAGAAGCATCCAGCCCTGCTCTTCCTCCAGGATTCCTCTTCAGCTGCTCCGGCATCTCCTTGGTGTCCGAGTGCCCAGGCCAGGGGTCCCCACTGTCCCCAAGCTCGGGGTCACTGTGACCCCCATCCCCTCTAGATGTGTAGGACGTTTACAATTTCCGTTCCCGCCTTGCCAAGGATCCGCTCCATCCCCGCTCGGAACGCTCGGGCAGAGCCCCTCCGCTTTGGGACGGGCCCTTTGTAGCATCAGAGACCCCAAAATCCTTTATTTTTTAACTCTTCCCGGCACCCCGGGGCTGCAGAGCCCGCGGGGTCTGGCCGGGGCCGTCACGGGTCAGGTCTAATAAATTAACACTTATTTTCTTGGCTGCTGCGCATGGATCCGGGATGGCATGGCACGGATTGGGGATGGCACGGGTGAGGGATGGCACGGATTTGGGATGGCACAGATTCGGGGTGGCACAGATTCGGGGTGGCACAGGTGAGGGATCCGGGGAGAGGTTTTGGGGTCACCTTGTCCCCAGCCGGGCTGGAAAACGCTCGGCTCGATGCTCGAAAGCAGGGCTCGGAGCCAGCGATGACAGCGCCGGGATTTCCGCAGCCCAAAGCGAGCTGGAGAGCCTCTGTCCAGCTGGAATTTCCTCGAAAACAACAACAACTGCTGGGAGAGCCCAGGTGTCCTGGCCGAGGCTCCGAAACCTCACACCGAGGGAAAGCCGTGAGGTGCAGAGCGGCTCCCGGCCTTTCCTGAAAATCCTCCCAGAGTTTTCCAAAACCCTCCCGGCATTTTCTGATAACCTTCCCGGGCGTTTCCCAAAAACCCTCCCGACATATTCCCAAAACCCTCCCAGCGTTTCCCAAAAATGCGGCGTTTTCCGAAAACCCTACCAGCGTTTTCCGAAAATCCTCCTGGCATTTCCCAAAACCCCCCCCAGCGTTCCCCAAAAACCCTCCCGGCATTTTCCAAAAACCCTCCCGGTGTTTTCCAAACACCCTTCTGGCATTTTCCAAAAACTCTCCTGGCTTTTCCCGAAAACCCTCCCAGAATTTCCAGAAAACTCTCCTGGCATTGTCCAAAAACCCTCCCGGCCTTTCCCGAAAACCCTCCCGGCGTTTTCCGAAAACCCTCCTGGCATTTCCCAAAAACGCCGTGTTTTCTGAAAACCCTTCCGGGCGTTTTCCAAAAACCCTCACGGATTTTTCCCAAAACCTTCCCGGCGTTTCCCAAAAACCCTCCCGCTGTTTTCCAAAAACCCTCCTGGCGTTTCTCAAAAACCTTCCCAGCATTTTCCGAAAATTTTTCCGAAAACCCTCGCAGCGTTTACCCAAAACCCTCCCGGCGTTTCCCAAAAACGCGGCATTTTCCAAAAACCCTCCCAGCGTTTTCCGAAAATTTTTCTAAAAACCCTCCCGGCGCTTTCCGAAAATTTTCCCTAAAACCCTCCCAGTGTTTTCCCGAAAACCCTCCCGGCGTTTCCAGAAACCCTCCCGGCGTTTCCCAAAAACGCAGCGTTTCCCAAAACCCTCCCGGCGTTTCCCGAGCCCGGATCCCGGGCCGATTCCTGCTGTGATTCGCTTCCTCGGAAAATCTGAGCCCCTCCGAGCGCCGGCGGCGCCTCTGCCCGGGGGGAGCGGGGGATTAGGGCAGGAAATGAGGCTCCAGCGGAGGTGAGAGCTTTCCTGAGCGCTGGGCCAAGGCCCCGCGGTCAGCCCTGCGCGGAAAATCGCTCCGCGCCCGCGGAACCCGCGCCGAGCTCTGCCCGTTCCTGCCGGAGCCGTTCCCCCCAGGAATTTCGGAGCGCCCCGGGGGTCGGGAGGGCGTTAATTTAATGTTAATTAAAGCCTGTTTAATGACTAACAGGCGGGTCTCGCCCTCGGGTGAAGCTCAGCGGGGTTGGGGGAGCGGCTGGGATGGGTTTGGGGTCCTCCGGGTGGGATTTATCCATCCCGGAACGCCGAGCTGGACAGGAGCTGGGAGCGCTTTCCCTGCCTCTCCTCCTGGCCCGAAAAACCCTTTTTTCCCCGGGGTTTTGGAGCACCCGGACCCTCTCGTGCTGCTCAGAGCTCAGCGGAGCGCAGCGTGGGCCGCTTGGAATGCGATCCCGCGGGAGAAAATCCTCTGCTCGTCCCAGAGATTGCCATCCCCAGAGCCCTCCCTCTGCTCCTCCGCTGATTCTCCACCCCAAACCCGCAGGATTCACCCCTGGGGGGGTTTGGGGTCACCCCCATCCCTCCGGGATCGCGGAGCACCGCCAGGAGTGGGGAGCGGGGGCCCCACGGCTCCCCCGGGCTGCGGAGCCTCGGGCAGCCCGGCCTGGGGGGGAACTGCGGGATTTGGGGGCTTTTCCCGAGATTTGGGGGCTTTTCCCGGGATTCAGGAGCTTTTCCCGGGATTTGGGCTCTTTTCCCCGGGATTTGGGCTTTTTCCCCTCGGGTTTGGGAGCTTTCCCCTGAGATTTGGGGCTCCTTTCCCCCGGGATTTGGGCACTTCCCCCCCGGGATCTGAGCTTTTTCCCCCCGGGATTTGGGCGCTTTTCCTGGGATTTGGGTGCTTTTCCCCCAAGACTGGGGGGCTTCTCCCCCGGGATTGGGCCCTTTCCCCCCAAGATTTAGGCCCTTTTTCCCCAAGATTTGGGTGCTTTTGCCCGGGATTTGGGCACTTCCCCCCCCCCCCCCCCCCCCAAGATTTGGACTCTTCTCTCCCCCCACCCCGGGATTTAGGTTCTTTTCCCCCAAGATTTGGGGATTTGGGCTCTTTTTCCCCAAGACTTGGGCTCTTTTCCCCGGGATTTGAGCACTTTTCCCCCCAAGATTTGGGCACTTATCCCCCCAAGATTTGGGCACTTATCCCCCCCGGGATTTGGGCTCTTTTTCCCTCTCCATCCCGGGATCAATCCTCGCTCCTGGGGCGATCCAGCGGCGCCCCTGGATCGGGAGCGGTGATGCTATCCCTGGATCCCAAATTTCAGGCTTTAAGTGATTTTTTTCCCCGAGAACTGATGAAACAACAGAAAAAAATTCTTCCATCCCTCCATCCCGGTGCGGGATCGCGCGGATTCCTCCTCCCTCCTCACTTTCCCACGGATTTCAGTCTCATCCCGCTGGGAAAAACCCCGAAAAAGTCACAAACCCCCCAAAAAAGTCACAAAACCCCACAATTCGCGTCCCCGGCGCTCTCCCCGATGGCCATTGGGGTTTTTCGCGGTTTTCCCCTCGCAGGCGGCGCGGGAGGAGGAAGGGGCCGGGCCAGGTGTGGCTTTAGGACCCAGCGGATCCCCCGTGCTGGAGGTAGGAGGTTTTTTGGGATTTTTTTGTTTTTGGGGTTTTTTTTAACTCCCATTTCAAGAGTTTTGGGGAAGCAGAGAGAGGAGAGAGAGGCGGAGGGCGAGGGCAGAGCCGGCACCAACTGGTAAGGAGCGGGCGAGGGAAAGCCCCAAATTCCCGGGAATTCCCAGGAATTCCGGGGACCCCCGGCGGCACACGGGGCTGAAACCCCATTTTGGGTTTTTTTGGGGGTTTTTTTACGAATTCACCTTCAAAACTCCATCGGCTGCGAGCTTGGAAAAGTTGTTTTGCGGTTTTTAACCCCATCGAGCCCAACCTCCCCCGGATTTTTGGGGTGCTGAAGGAGGGGCAGCGCGGGGGGAGGGGGCCCTTCTTCGAGGCCTGACAGTTGCTGGAGTCGATTTTTAACCACTTCCAAAAAGTCTAAAAATACCCCAAAGCCTGAAGGAAACCGTGGGGTTTTTGGGCTTTTTTTTTTTTGTTTGTTTTGGTTTGGGTTTTTTTGTTATTTTTGGGGGGGTTTTCGTTCTTTTTTGGTTTTTTTTCATTCTTTTTTCTTTTCCATCCAGGAAAGAGATTGTAGAAAATAGGGATCTTTTACTCTGATTTATTTCGGGATCTTTCATTCCCATTTATTTCGGGGGACTGGCCCCTGAGGGAAAGGTGATGTGTGGAAAGAGGATGGGGGGGCACCGAGAATTTTTTTTGGGTTTTCTTTTTTTTTTTTACAACCTCTGGTCTGGGGCCAAAAAAAAAAGAATTAGAATCCTTTTATATTCCCTTTGTTCTCCAACTCTCTGGCAATGGGAGAGCTTAAAAAAAAAGAGAGAAAAAGGGAAAAAAAGAAAAAAGAAGAAAAAAGTTTTTAAAAAAGAAAAGAAAGGAAAATGGGAAAAAAAGAGCTGGGGGAGGGGGGCACGGCTGGGGGAAGGTGGGGTTTAGCAGAATGAAAGGGACTGTGGTGTTCTTTCTGCGGGGCTGATTGTTCCCAGATGTGCAGTTGCAAAAACATCTGGCGCGGTCGGAGCCGCCGGACCCCTGCGCGGAGGGAGAGGAGCGCCGGGGGGAGCCCGGGAGGAGGAGGAGGAGGAGGAGGAGGGAGGGGGCTTCGTGCCCTCCGGGCTGGGCTGGAGGGGGGACATCACATCGCGGGGACACCGCGGGGACACGGCGGGGACATGGCGGGCCGGGGGCGCCGCTCGGGGTCTCGCCGGGAGCAGCGCTGGCGCCGCCGCGGCAGACGTGACCCGAGTGTCCCCGAGCCGCGGCCAAAGGCGCGAGCTCCGGCCAAGGGCTGGGGGACATTCGGGGAGCGGAGCTCGGGAGAGGCTGAGCGGGAGGGAGGAGGGAGGGAGGAGGGAGAGGGTCAGGGATGTGTGCTGGGGAGGGCGGGGGTGGGTCCGGAGGGGGTATCCGTGTGTCCATCGGTCCAGCTGTCCATCCATCCCTCATCCATCCCTCCATCCATCCATCCCTGTCCATCCATCCATCCATCCCTGTCCATCCATCCATCCATCCATCCATCCATCCATCCATCCATCCATCATCCATCCATCCATCCCTGTCCATCCATCATCCATCCATCTATCCATCCATCCATCCATCCATCCATCCATCCATCCATCCATCCATCCATCCCACAGGATCCTGACACCTGGAGAACCACCCAAGCTCGGGATGGGTCCCCCAGCCCCCCTGGGCCCCCCCAGGTCCCCTGTCCCCGATCCAAGCTCTGCCACAGCCCCAGGGCTCAGCAAAGCCTCCGGAGGTGCACGCCGATCACACTCATCCCCTGCAAAATCCCTTTTATCCCAGGACATGTTTAGCCTTGGACAAATCCCTGTCTGGGCCTTCCCGGGCCGTGGGAGGCAGACAGGACCTGTCCCACCCCGGGACAGCCAGGCTGGCGATCCCAGCTCATGCCTTGTGGGCTTCCCGGAGCTGGGAAGGGTCTGGGAGTCAAATCTTCAGTGGCTCCTGGGATGGAGATTCCCATCTGGGAATGGGGAGGAGGAGGTCCCTAAGGGGTGAGCTGCCGTGGGGAAGGGGCTTTGCACTGGAGAGTGGTCCCCAAAGGTGCTGTGACAGTGACAGAGAGGACACAGTGACAAGAAGGGTTTTTTGGGAAAGAACAATGGAATTGGTGCAGGATGTGTCCCTGGAATGGAGCTGGAGAGCACTTGGGGACCAGAAGAGTTTTTTGGGATAGAACGGAATTGGCACGGGATGGGTCCCTGGAAGGTGCTGGGATGGCGACAGAGAGGACACAGGCACCAGAAGGATTTTTTTGGAGAGTACAATGGAATTGGCATGGGATGGGTCCCTGGAAGGTGCTGTGACAGTGACAGAGAGGATACGGTGACCAGAAGGACTTTTTGGGAGAGAACAATGGAAGTGGTGCAGGATGCGATCCTTGGATGTGCAGGATGTGATTCCTGGTGGGTCCGGGATGCGACCCCTGGAATATGCAGGATGTGATCCTGGGAAGTGCAGGATGTGATCCCTTGTGGGTCCAGGATGTGATCCCTGGCAGATCCCACAGTCCAGAGCAGGATGTGATCCCTGGAAGGTGCAGGGTATGATCCCACACTCCGGAGCTGGTCCGGGATGTGATCCCTGGAATGTGCAGGATGCGATCCCTGGACGATCCCACACTCCAGAGCAGGATGTGATCCCTGGTGGATTCAGGATGCGATCCCTGGCAGATCCCACACTCCAGAGCAGGATGTGATCCCTGGTGGATGCAGGATGCGATCCCTGGCCCATCCCACACTCCAGAGCAGGATGTGATCCCTGGTGGATTTAGGATGCGATCCCTGGCCCATCCCACACTCCAGAGCAGGATGTGATCCCTGGTGGATTTAGGATGCGATCCCTGGCCCATCCCACACTCCAGAGCAGGATGTGATCCCTGGTGGATTCAGGATGCGATCCCTGGCCCATCCCACACTCCAGAGCAGGATGTGATCCCTGGTGGATTCAGGATGCGATCCCTGGCCCATCCCACACTCCAGAGCAGGATGTGGTCCCTGGTGGATTCAGGATGCGATCCCTGGCCCATCCCACACTCCGGAGCAGGAGCCGCCGCTCGCACTGTCCCCACCCCGCGCGTTCCGGGGCTGGAGCATTCCCGGCGGGACGGGGATGGAATCCCTCCGGCCCGGGCGTTGTTCCCGCTCGGCAGGGATGAGATCCCAAAGGGTTCCTCTCGCCGTGCCTCAGTTTCCCCGCGCCGCAACCGCCGGGAGAGGATCCCAGGAATTCCGGCGGGATCCTCCCTCAGAGCCCTTCCCTGGACGGCAGAGCCTTTTTGGGGGAGAAATTCTCTTTTTCCGGCCACTTTTCCACCCGGTTTTCACCGGCCTTGGCCTCTTCCCGCCGGGAAAAGCAGGCCTGGCCCAAACCCCGCGGGATTCGCCCTAAAATCCGTGGTTTTCTCCTCAAATCCCCACGTTCCTTTGGCTTTAGGGGACGCGCGAGCGAGCACAGCATCTCCCCAAAATAATTCCTTTCCCGGGGAATTGGAAACGCCGGGACAGGAAACCCCGAGCTCCACTGCGGGGGCCGGCCCGGGAACGTTCCCGGAATTCCCGGGAGTGATCCCGGAATTCCCGGGAGTGATCCTGGAATTCCCGGCGTTTCTCCTCCCTCACCCAGGGAATGACTCCAGAATTCCCTTCCCCCCCATCCAGACTTCTCCACCCCGATCCCACTAAATTTCCTTTCCCTGATCCCACTGAATTCCCTCTTCGCAATCCCACAGAATGCCCTTTTCCCACTGAATTCCCGATCCCACTGAATTCCCAATCCCACTGAATTCCCTTTCCCCAATCCCACTGAATTCCCTCCTCCCAATCCCACTAAATTCCCGGTCCCACAGAATTCCCTTTTCCCATTGAATTCCCAACCCCACAGAATTCCCTTTTCCCCAATCCCACAGACTTCCCTTTTCCCGATCCCACTGAATTGCTTTTTCCCACTAAATTCCCAACCCCACAGAATTCCCAACCCCACAGAATTCCCTTTCCCCACCCCAGACTCCTCGGCCTGCCCAGATCCCGTCAGGATGACAGTGACAGGGCTCCTCGTGCTGTGCCTGCCAGGTGAGTGTCCCTGAGCCCCGGTGACACCCCGGACCCCAAAATCCCCCAAATCCTCCATTTTTACCATTTCCGCTCATTTTTAGACCCTGAGAGTCCCAAACTCTCATTGTTAGGGTCTAAACCCCACTTTTAGTGCTAAAACCCTGTTTTTTTATGTCCCCAAGCCTCACTTTCACATCCCAAAACTTCATGTTTTAGGTCCCAAACCCTCATTTTAATGTCCCAAACCTTCATTTCAATGTCCCAAACCTTCATTTTAGTGTCCCAAACCTTCATTTTAATGTCCCAAATCTTCATTTTAGTGTCCCAAACCTTCATTTTAATGTCCCAAACCCTCATTTCAATGTCCCAAAAGTTCATTTTAGTGTCCCAAACCTTCATTTTAATGTCCCAAACCCTCATTTCAATGTCCCAAAACTTCATTTTAATGTCCCAAATCCGCATTTTTATGTCCCATTTTCATGTCCCAAACCTTCATTTTTATGTCTCAAACCCTCGTTTTAATACCCCAACCCCTGACCATCCCAATCCCTGAGCATCCCAATCCCTGGGCATCCCAATCCCCAATCCCCAATCCCAATCCCTGCCCATTCAAATCCCAATCCCAATCCCAATCCCTGAACATCCCAAATCCCTGATTCCCCAATCTGTCATCCCCCAATGCCAATCCCTGATCCCCCGATCCCCTCTCCCGGGGTCACAGGGCTGGCATTTGGGATGAGGAGGTCAGGACACCCCAACCCACGGCGGTGCAGTGTCGATGCCACGCTGACCGTGGCAGTGCCACACTGACCGTAGCCATGTCGGTGTCACACTGACCACGGTGGTGTCAGTGCCACACTGACCGCGGCAGTGTCGGTGCCACACTGACCGTGTCGGTGTCGGTGCCACACTGACCGTGTCGGTGTCGGTGCCACACTGACCGTGTCGGTGTCGGTGCCACGCTGACCGTGTCGGTGTCGGTGCCACGCTGACCGCGGCAGTGTCGGTGCCACACTGACCGTGTCGGTGTCGGTGCCACGCTGACCGTGTCGGTGTCGGTGCCACACTGACCGTGTCGGTGTCAGTGCCACGCTGACCGTGTCGGTGTCGGTGCCACGCTGACCGTGTCAGTGTCGGTGCCACGCTGACCGTGTCGGTGTCGGTGCCACGCTGACCGTGTCAGTGTCGGTGCCACGCTGACCGTGTCGGTGTCAGTGCCGCGCTGACTGTGTCAGTGTCGGTGCCACACTGACCGTGTCGGTGTCGGTGCCACGCTGATCATGGTGGTGTCGGTGTCGGTGCCACACTGACCGTGTCGGTGTCGGTGCCGCACTGACTGTGTCGGTGTTGGTGCCACGCTGACTGTGTCGGTGTCGGTGCCACACTGACCGCGGCCGTGTCCGGCAGCGCTGCTGGTGCAGGCCCAGTACAGTCGCTTCGAGGGCATCACCTACCCCGAGCCCGTCCAGTACTCCCAGTATGACCAGCAGGCAGGTGAGCACCCGAACTGGGGAACCACTGATGTCCAACCCGGAAAACCTCTGATCTCCGACCCAGAATCTCATTTCCCGCTCGGATCCCTCCTCAGCCCCAATCCCATTGCTCCATTCCTTTCCTTATGGAATTCCATTTCTCACACAAACACCACACTCCGATCCCTCCTTTAAACCCCAACGCCATTGCTCCATCCCTTTCCTCCCCAAATTTCAATTTCCCCACACAAACACCACACTCAGATCCCTCCTCAGCCCCAGCCCCATTGTTCCATCCCTTTCCTCCCATCCCCAAATTACAATTTCCTACACAAACGCCGCACTCCAATCCCTCCATTAAACCCCAACCCCATTGCTCCATCCCTTTCCTCCCATCCCAGAATTTCCCTCTACTCTCTCTCCTCTCGCTGCCAATCATTTATTAAACCTTTATCCAATTATTTATTAGACCCTTGCTGATTTCTTTATTAAAACTACCCAATTCTTTCTTAAACTTTTACCCAATTATTTATTAAACCTTTATCCAATAATTCTTCATTAAGTCATTATCCAATTTTTTATTAAACTTTTATCCAATTATTTATTAGACCCTTACTGATTTCTTTATTAAAACTTTATCCAATTCTTTATTAAACCCTTATCTAATTATTTATTGAACCTTCATCCAATTCTATGTTAAATGTTTTTCTAATTATTTATTAAACCGCTACCCAATTCTTTATTAAACTTTTATCCAATTATTTATTAAAACTTTATTTAATAATTCTTTATTAAACCTTTTTCCAATTCTTCATTAAAATTTTGTCCAATCATTTATTAGATTTTATTTCTTTATTAAACCATTATCTAATTCTTTATTAAACCTTTATCCAATCCTTTATTAACCTTTATCTAATTCTTTATTAAACCATTATCCAATTCTTTATTACGCCTTTTTCCAATTATTTATTAAACCTTTATCTAATTCTTTATTAGGTCATTATCCAATTATTTATTAAACCTTTATCCAATAATTTATTAAACCTTTATCCAATAATTATTTATTAAACCTTTATCCAGTTCTTTACTATACCTTTACCCAATTCTTCATTAAAATTCTATCTTTTCATTTATTAAACCTTTTTCCAATCCTTTATTAAACCTTTATCTAATTATTCACTAAACCTTTATCCAATTCTCTATTAAACCTTCTTCTAATTATTCATTAAACCTTTATCCAATTAATAAACCTTTATCCACTTCTTTATTAAACCTTCTTTATTAAACCTTCTTATCTAATTATTCACTAAACCTTTATCCAATTATTTATTAAACGTTTATCCAGTTATTCATTAAACCTTTACCCAATCATCAAACCTTTATCCAATCAATAAACCCTCATCCAATTCTTTATTAAACCTCTAATTCTTTATTAAACCTTTACCCAATTATTAATTAAACCTTTACCCAATCATCAAACCTTTTTCCAATTAATAAACTTTTATCCAACTCCCCATTAACCCTTTATTCACCCCAACCCCACCCCCGGATCTCCCCCACCCCACAATTCCGGGGCTCCCACTTCCCACCCCGCGGCCCCAAAGGCACGAATTTCCCCTAAACCTTTTCCCATGCTCTGTTTTCATCCCCAGAAATTCAGGATTACTACGACTACCACGGTGAGTGTTTCCCGCGGGGTTCCGGGGGGGAATTTTGGGGTTTTCGGGGTGTCCCTGCACGGGGTCTCTCCTCGCAGATGTCACCCCCCGCGCCCCCGAGGAGCAGTTCCGCTTCCAATCCCAGCAGCAATCCCAGCAGGAAACCGTGCCGGCCCCGACCCCAGGTGGGTGATGATCCCAAAAAGTGAGTGACGGCCCCAAAAAATGGGGGAGGGCCCCAAAAATGGGGGAGGGCCCCAAAAATGGGTGATGGTCGCAAAGAATGAGGGACAGCCCCAGAAAGTGAGTGACGGTCCCAAAAATGTGTGATGGTTTTGAAAATGGGTGAGGGACAGCCCCAAAAATGGGTGATGGTCCCAAAAAGTGAGGGACAGCCCCGGAGAGTGAGTGACAGTCCCAAAAAATGGGTGACGGTCCCGAAAATGGGTGATAGTCTCAAAAATGGGGGATGGTCCCAAAAATGGGTGATGGTCCCAAAAATGGGTGATGGTCCCAAAAAATGGGTGATGGCCCCAAAAATGCGTGATGGCTGAAAAATGGATGATGGTCCCGAAAATGGGTGATGGTCCCAAAAATGGGTGATGGTCCCAAAAATGGGTGATGGTCCCAAAAAATGGGTGATGGTCCCAAAAATGGGTGATGGTCCCAAAAAATGGGTGATGGTCCCAAAAATGGGTGATGGTCCCAAAAATGGGTGACAGCCCCCCCAGACCTCCCAATCCCAAGATTTGGGGTCTCCATCCCTTCCCTGAACCCCCAGCCCCATCGTGTTTCCTCCTGTCTCATCCCGAAATTCCTTAACCCTCTCCCATCCCTAAATTCCCTCCCCCATCCCAAAATTCCCTCTCCCATCCCCAAATTCCCTCTCCCCCTCAGCCGCGCTCCCCGAGACGGAGCCCACGGAGCCGGGACCCCTCGGTGAGTGCCGCTCCCATTCCGCGACCCCCGCGGTGCCCCCCGGGGCGCCGGGAATTCCCCGGAATCCCCCGGGATTCCCCGGAATTCCCGGAATTTCCCGGAACTCCCGGAACTCCCATTATCCCTCCCCGCAGACTGCCGGGAGGAGCAGTACCCCTGCACTCGGCTCTACTCCGTGCACAAGCCCTGCAAGCAGTGCCTCAACGAGATCTGCTTCTACAGGTGCGTGCGGCGCCGGGAATGCGGGAATATCCCCGATCCCGCCGGGAATAATCCCCGATCCCGCCGGGAATAATCCCCGATCCCGCCGGGAATAATCCCTGATCCCACCTGGGAATAATCCCCGATCCCGCCGGGAATAATCCCCGATCCCGCCGGGAATAATCCCTGATCCCACCTGGGAATAATCCCCGATCCCGCCGGGAATAATCCCCGATCCCGCCGGGAATAATCCCCGATCCCACCTGGGAATAATCCCTGATCCCGCCGGGAATTCGGGAATATCCCCGATCTCGCCCAGGAATAATCCCCGATCCCACCCGGGAATAATCCCTGATTTCGCCGGGAATTTGGGAATAGCCCCGATCCCGCCCGGGAATTCGGGAATATCCCTGATCCCGCCAGAAATAATCCCCGATCCCGCCCAGGAATAATCCCTGATCCCGCCCGGGAATTTGGGAATAATCCCCGGTCCGACCCAGGAATTCGGGAATATTTCCGATCCCACTCAGGAATTCGGGAATAATCCCTGATCCCGCCCGGGAATAATCCCCGGTCTTGCGGGGAATTCGGGAATAATCCCCGGTCCCACCCGGGAGTTTGGGAATCCCTCCGCGTTACGTCTCCGCCCTTTCTGTCCCCAAAACCGCTGCAGCCTCCGCCGCGTTTACGTCATCAACAAAGAGATCTGCGTCCGCACCGTGTGCGCGCACGAGGAACTGCTGAGAGGTGAGGGAACACCGGGAGAGACCCCAAAAATGGGAGAGTTCCAAAAATGGGAGAGTTCCAAAAATGGGAGAGACCCCAAAAATGGGAGAGTTTCAAAACTGGGAGAGTTCCAAAAATGGGAGAGTTCCAAAAATGGGAGAGCTCCCAAAAATGGGAGAGTGCCAAAAAATGGGAGAGTTCCCAAAAAACGGGAGAGTTCCCAAAAACCAGAGTCCCCAAAAATGGGAGAGTTCCCAAAATGGGAAAGTTCCTAAAATGGGAGAGCTCCCAAAAATGGGAGAGTTCCCAAAAATGGGAGACATCCCAAAAAAGGGAGAGTTCCCAAAAATGGGAGAGTTCCCAAAAATGGGAGTCCCCAAAAATGGGAGAGTTCCCAAAAATGGGAGAGTCCCCAAAAATGGGAGGGTTCCCAAAAACGAGAGAGACCCCAAAAAATGGGAGAGTTCCCAAAAATGGGAGAGTCCCGGAAAACTGGGATGGCCCAAAAAACCCCGCGATTGTTCCCAAAAACCGCCACCCTGTTATATATGGATGTAAAAATTATATTTATATCCATACGAAAACGCCGCTACTTCCTAAAACCTCCCCAAAAACACGACTCCGGGGAGGTTTCTGTCAGAAAAAGGGAAAAATCAGGACACGGTGAGCGGCAGCGCTCGGAAGGCGGGAGGGGAATAAACCCCTCGGGTCCCGCGGGGCTAAAAAAGGGAATTCCGCCCGGTTTTGGTTTAAAATCCCTTCAGGAAAACGGGCAAACATTCGCGTTTTGGGGTCGGGGGATCCCGGAGGGGTTTTTATTCCAATTCCTCGCTCCCCACAGCTGACCTGTGCCGGGACAAGTTCTCCAAGTGCGGGGTGATGGCCACGAGCGGCCTCTGCCCCAGCGTGGGCGCGTCCTGCGCCCGCAGCTGCGGCGGCTGCTGAGCCCCGGGGACACCGGGGACACCCGGGGGGACATCCGGGGGACAGCCCCGAGCTCGGGGGACACCCCTGGACTCGGGGGGCACACCCGGGGGAACACCCCGGAGCTCGGGGGACACCTCCAGGGGGACGCCCTGGGGCTCGGGGAACACCCCCCGAGCTCCGGGGGCATCCCCGGGGGCACACCCCGGGCTCGGCGGACATCCTTGGGGACAGACCCCGGGCTCCGGGAACAGCCCCCGAGCTCCGGGGACACCCCTGGGGACACACCCCGGGCTCGGGGTACACCCCCGGGGGGACACCTCGGGCTCGGGGGACACCCCCCCGGACTCCGGGACACACCCGGGGGGACACCCCCGAGCTTCGGGGACACCCCGGGCTCGGGGGACACCCCCGGGGACACACCCCCGAGCCCCCGGCCCCGCTCCGGACCTTCCCCCCGCGCCGCCGAGGGCCCCAGAGAAAGTCGCGCCGGAACTCCGCGGTTTTTTGGGTTTTTTGTATTTTTCTCTCTGTTCTTTGTTTTGCGCGCGGAACGATTAAAGGAAGGGGAGGGGTTTGTTGGTTTTGTGGCTTTCCTCCATTCTGTCGCCGAGAGGGAGCCCCGGGCCTGCACTGCCCCTCTGTGGGGTGGATTTCCCCTCTACAGGATGAATCTCCCCTCTATAGGATGCGATTTCCTCCTTATGGGGTGAATTTCCTCCCTATAGGGTGAATCTCCCCTCTATAGGATGTATTTCCCTCTATAGGATGAATTTCCCCCCACAGGATGAATTTCCCCTCTACAGAATATATTTCCCCCCCATAGGATGTATTTCCCTCTATAGGATGAATTTCCCCTCTACAGGGTGAATTTCCCTTCTATAGGATGAATTTCCTCCCATAGGATGCATTTCCCCCCCACAGGATGAATTTCCCCTCTACAGAATATATTTCCCCCCCATAGGATGTATTTCCCTCTATAGGATGGATTTCCTCCCATAGGATGGATTTCTCCTCTACAGGACGAATTCCCCCCCTATAAGATGTATTTCTTCACTATAGGGTGAATTTCCCCTCTATAGGGTGAATTTCCCATCTATAGGATTAATCTCTCCCCTATAGGGTGAATTCCCCCCAAAGCTTCTCTCCCATCTATAGGGTAAAGCTTTATTGTCATTATTATTTGCTATTTATCCTTTATCCTTCATTATTCCTCATTAATCACTACTGACTATTATTGGTTATTTCTATTCATTATTTACTATGATTTATTTTATAATTTTTTTGTTTCTATTATTTATTCTTTTTATTATCATAATATATTATTTTTACAATTTTTATTAGTTTTATTAGTTTCAGTATCTATATTTTTATTTTTAATTTTTTATTATTTTTATTGTATTTATTACTATTATTTTTATTATTTTTATTGTATTTCTTTTTATTATTTTACTGCTATTATTTTTGTTATTTTTATTACTGCTTTTGTTATTTTTATTATTTTTATTATATTTTTATTATTTTATTATATATTTATTAGTTTTATTCTTATTTTATTATTATTTATTATTTTATTATTATCATTTTTATTAATTTTTTAATTAGCTTTTATTTAGGGACCTGACTCAACCCAGCCCCCATTTGGGCAATCCCAAAATGCCAAACCCCCCAAAAACCCCACAGAAGGTCCAGTTTGGGATTTCTCACATTTATTCCCACCAGGACTTCCCTTCCCGTGGTTTTCCCAATCCCGAGCACCAATAAAAACCCCAATGCCCAAAAAATCCATATAAAAACCCCGCTAGGTCCTAAAAAATCCCCCAAAACCACACATCCTGGGAGTTTTCTGTTAGAAAAAAAGGGAAAAATTAGGATGTGGTGAGCAGCAGGGCTCGGAATGCAGGAAGGGAATAAACTTTTGGGTCTCGTGGGGCTAAAAAAAGGGAATTTTGCCCATTTTTCGTTAAAAATTGCGACAGGAAAATGGGGAAACCATCCCTGGGGTCCCAACTTGTATCAAAAATAGAGAAATTTGGTCATCTCCCGGGAAAATGCAGCGTTTTTCCCTGAGAAAAGGGAATGAGGAGACAAAAAACGCTGCGAATTTTGGGATGGGAATGGGAATGGGATCAGGGATGGATTCCCTCATCCCTGGGCTCTGCTCTGGATTTTGGGACGGAATTGGGATCAGGGTTGGATCCCCTCATCCATGGGCTCTGTCGGGCCCTGCTCTGGATTTTGGGATCAGGGGTGGGATGGGCACAGATCCCCTCATCCATGAGCTCTGCTGCAGATTTTGGGATGGAAATGGGATCAGGGATGGGATCAGGGATGGATCCCCTCATCCCTGGGCTGAGCTGGTCTCCACTGCGGATTTTGGGGTGGGAATGGGATCAGGAATGGATCCCCTCATCCCTGAGCCGTGCTCATCTCCGCTGTGGATTTTGGGATGGGAATGGGTTCAGGGATGGGATGGGGACAGATCCCCTCATCCCTGAGCCATGCCCATCTCCGCTGTGGATTTTGGGACGGGAATGGGATCAGGGATGGGATGGGTTCGGATCCCCTCATCCCACGCCGGTCTCCGCCACGGCTATCCCGGAATTCCCTACGTTCCGGTGGAATGGCGCCGCAGCTCCTGCTCCTTCAGCAGCGCGATCTGCGGGAGGCAAGGGCCGTTTGGGGCTGCTGTGGGGCCGCTGTGGGGCAGGGCAGGTCCCCGTGTCCCCTCTGTCCCCTCACCTGTCCCCCCAGGCTGCCCTGGCCCAGCCGCAGCCGCTCAAGCTCCTGCCGCAGCTCCGGGGGCGCCTCGGGGAGCGGACGGGAACGGAGCTCCAGCGCCGACAGCTGCGCCTAGGAAAGGGATCGGGACCCAAAATGGGCACGGCACCCCAAAAACTGACTGGGAAAGGGATCGGGACCCAAAATGGGCACGGCACCCCAAAAACTGACCGGGAAGGGGATCGGGACCCAAAATGGGCACGGCACCCCAAAAACTGACTGGGAAAGGGATCGGGACCCAAAATGGGCACGGCACCCCAAAAACTGACCGGGAAGGGGATCCAGACCCTGAAATGAGCACAGCACCCCAAAAACTGGGGGAAGGGTATCTGGAACCTGAAATAGGCACAGCCACCCCAAAAACTGTCCGGAAAGGGGAGCCTGGATTGGGGTCACTCCCAGCCCCAGGATCGGGATCAATCCCAGCCCCAGGACAGGGATCAGGATCACTCCCGGCCTCAGGATCGGGATCGGGATCGGATCGGGGTCACTCCCGGTCAGGCACTCACCCGCAACTCCTGGATGCGTTTCCGAGCCTCCTCCAGCTCCCGCTCAGCCGATTCCCCGGGGAGATCCCGCACGGATCCATCCTGGCCTGGACAGTCCTTTAGGTAAATTACAGAAATTAAATAAAATAACTTTTTATATATATATATATATATATACGCACAAACATACATATATAATACACACATACACACATATATACACATATATATACATATATATACACACATATACATATACATACACACATACCTATACATATTTTAAAAACTAGACATATTAAAAATCTGTAGTTTTATATATCTATGTCTATATATAATAAAAAAAGTAATTCAATATATAATGTAGAATTCTACCCTATGTACAATTATTTAAAATATTTACATTCTACATATTAGTAGAACGTATCACATCATACATATCACATAGATGTACATATGATATATTAAATATCATTTGATAAGATAATATATATTATATTATATTTTGTTAATTTCAATAATTCTATATTTAATATATATTTATTTAACTTATATTAAATACTTCTATATTTAATGTATACAATAGGTATACATATCTATTTAAAATATTCATTTAGAATATTTAAAATAATAAATATTGAATCTATATAATATATTTATATATTTATATATTAAAATAAGTATTAAATATATTTAATAATTATTAAAATAAAAAATTAAAATATTAAAATATGCATAGTAGGTATAAAAGTTATTATATAGAAATAGATATTAAGATATGTATAATAAATATAAGAACATATATACTAAACACAGTGAAGTATGCAGAGTAGATATAAAATATATATTATATATAGAGATATTAAAATATGTATAATGGATATAAAACTATATAAAGCCAGAAATAGATGTACAATATATAAAAATATTATATTTTATATTTTATGTATTATACATAATTAAATTACATATAATACATAAAAACATATATGAATTCAGAAAATATAGAAAACATAAATAAATAGTAAAACATGTAAGTGTATATAAATTGGGGAAAAGATACGTAAATACAGATCAATATCTATATAATAGATATTATATAGAAATAGTTTAGAAAATAGATAAACCCAATATAGATAGAAATATGTAGAAATATATAGAAATATGCAGAAACATAGATAAACAAAAAAATACATTAGAATAAAATATATATTTAAATATGTAAAATATTTAAGAATGTCTTTAAATGTGTGTGTACACATATATATATAGATATAATATTAGGTAATTAGCTATAATTGATAATATAGCTATTAGATATTAATTAGATCATTTAGTAATTAGATAATTAGACCATCAGGGTGCGGGGCTCTATGGGGGATCCCTATGGGGGATCCATGGGGTGATCCCTATGGGGGAATCCATGGGGTGATCCATATGGGGGAATCCATGGGGGGATCCATATGGGGGAATCCATATGAGGATCCATATGGGGGAATCCATGGGGTGCTATGGGGGATCCATAGGGTGATCCATATGGGGGGTCCATAGGGTGATCCATATGGGGGTCCACGGGGGATCCATGGGGTGCCATGGGGCGGTCAGAGGGGTCCCGCTCACCTCCTGCCGCAGACCCTCGGGCGCCGCTCCCTGGTTCCAGAAGGTTCCGGGCTCGCGCCGCTCCCGCAGCTGCTCCCGCAGCATTCCCTTCTCGCGCCGCGCCTCCGCCAGCGCCCGCCGCGCCTCCTCCAGCCCCTCCTGCACACCGCAACGGCGGGGGCACGGCGGGCACGGGGGCACGGGGACACTGGGGGCACGGGGAGACTGGGGGCACGGGGGGTATGGGGGAACTGGGGGCACGGGGGCATGGGGGGCACTGGGGCACGGGGGGCATGGGGGAACTGGGAATGGGTTCAGGGGGAACTGGGATGGGGTTTGGGGGGAACTGGAGAGACTGCAAACGGGGTTCAGAGGGAACTGGGGGCACTGGAAGGGGGAACTGGGGGCACTGGAAGGGGGCTCAGGAGGAACTGGGAGGGGGCTCAGGAAGAACTGGGAGCACTGGGAGGGGGAACTGGGAGCACTGGGAGGGGGCTCAGGAGGAAGTGGAGGCACTGGGAGGGGGTTCAGAGAACACTGGGAGCACTGGGAATGGGCTCAGGAGGAGCTGGGGGACTGGGAGGGGGCTCAGAAGGAACTGGGGGCACTGGGAATGAGCTCAGGAGGAACTGGAGGGACTCAGGAAGAACTGGGGGCACTGGGAATGGGTTCAGGAGGTACTGGGAGCACTGAGAGGGGGCTCAGGAAGAACTGGGAGCACTGGGAATGGGTTCAGAGGACGCTGGGAGCACTGGGAGGGGGTTCAGGGGACACTGGGAGCACTGGGAATGGCCTCAGGAGGAGCTGGGAGCACTGGGAGGGGGGTCAGTCCCACCTGGAGCATCCTCCGGTCCGTCTCGCCGGCAGCCAGCGCGTCCTGGAGCTGCAGGAGCCGCTGGTGCAGCCGCGAGCCCTCGGGAGTAGCCGCAGCGTCCCCCGGCGAGCCGGGCCCGGGCTCGGCCTGCGCCAGCTGCACCCGAACCGTCACCGGAATGGGGCAACTGGGGGCACTGGGATGGGCTTCAGGGGGAACTGGGGGGACTGGGGGCACTGGGATGGGCTTCAGGGGAAACTGGGGAGACTGGGGGCACTGGGATGGGCTTCAGGGGAAACTGGGGGGAGTGGGGGCACTGGGATGGGCTTCAGGGGAAACTGGGGGGAGTGGGGGCACTGGGATGGGCTTCAGGGGAAACTGGGGGGAGTGGGGGCACTGGGATGGGCTTCAGGGGAAACTGGGGAGACTGGGGGCACTGGGATGGGCTTCAGGGGAAACTGGGGGGAGTGGGGGCACTGGGATGGGCTTCAGGGGAAACTGGGGGGACTGGGGGCACTGGGATGGGCTTCAGGGGGAACTGGGGGGATTGGGGGCACTGGGATGGGCTTCAGGGGAAACTGGGGGGACTGGGCAGCGGTTCAGGGGACACTGGGATTGGGGTCAGTGCGACTTTGGGACTGGGAAGTAGTTCAGGAGGACCTACAGGACTAGGAACTGGTTCAGGCGGAACTGAGATTGGTTCAGTGGGAACCGTGGGGCTGGAGAGTGATTCAGGGGAAACTGGGAAGAGATTCGGGGGCACTGGGATTGGCTTCAGTAGGAACTGTGGGACTGGGCAGTGGTTCAGGGGGCACTGGGACTGGGGTCAGTGGGACCTGTGGGACTGCGCAGTGATTTGGGGGAATAGGGATTGGGTTCAAGGGGAACTGGGGTTGGGTTCACTGGGACTTCGGGACTGGACGGTGGCTCGGGGGCACTGGGATTGGGGTCAGTGGGAACTTTGGACTGGGAAGTGATTTGGGAGAACTGGGATTGGGTTCAAGGGGAACTGGGATTAGGGTCAGTGGGACCTGTGGGACTGGGCAGCAGTTCGGGGGCACTGGGACTGGGGTCAGTGGGACTTTGGGACTGGGCAGCGGCTCATGGGGCACTGGGATTGGGGTCAGTGGGACCCGTGGGATGTCCCCGAGGGCGCGCAGCCGCCGCGAGGCGCGTGCCCAGTACCGTACCTGTCTCCGGAGCAGCTCTGCGCGCTCCCGCGCCTCCCGCGCCTCCGTTTCTCGCAGCGCGAGCGCGCGCCGGGCGCGGCCCAGCTCCCCCTGCAGCGCCTGCCGCTGCAGCTCCAGCCGCGAGCTGCGGCTCTGCCACAGCTCCAGCTCGCCCAGCTTCTCCTGGAGAACGTGGGCACGGAGCCGGGCTGTGCCGGGCACGGCGCCTTGCCCACCCGGGCTGCCCATCTGCCCACCCGGGCTGCTCGGGATTCCCACCAGGGACACACAGCATCCCACCCGCAACATCCCACATTCCCACGCGGGACACCCCATTCCAACCCTGAACACCCCATTCCCACCTGGGCCGCCCCATTCCCACCCGAACACTTCACATTCCCACCCAGAACACCCGCATCCCCACCCGGAACACCCCACATTCCCACCTGGGCCGCCCCATTCCCACCCGGAACACCCCATTCCCAAACAGAACACCCCATCCCCACCCGAACACCCCACATCCCCACCCGGAACCCCCCATTCCCACCCGGAACACCCCATTCCCACCTGTGCCTCGCGCCGCTCCCGCTCGGCGGTGCGCAGGCTGCGCTCCAGGGCTGTCACTCTGTCCCGCAGCTCGCGGCGCTCCCGCTGGGAATGGCGCAGGGACTCCTCCTGCAGCAGCTGTGCCGCCCGGGAGCCGCTCAGCTCCCGACGGCCTGCGGGAACGGCAGGATCAGCGGGATCAGCGGGAGAACGGGAACGGTGGGATAACGGGAACAGCGGGAGAACGGGAACGGCGGGATAAGAGTGATAATGGGAACAGCGGGATCAGTGGGATAACGGGATCAGGGGGATAATGGGATCAGCAGGATAACGGGAACAGCGGGATCAACGGGATCAGTGGGACCAGCGGGATAACAGGAACAGCGGGATCAGCGGAATAACAGGGCAGGATCAGCGGGATCAGCGGGATAACAGGATCAGCGGGTTAACGGGGCGGGATCAGCAGGACCAGCGGGATAACGGGGCGGGACCGGCGGGATAACGGGGCGGGATAACGGGGCGGGAACAGCAGGATTAACAGGGCGGGACAAGCGGGACCAGCGGGATAACGGCGCGGGAAGACCCGCATCAGTGTTAATAGTAACCAGTGGTTATCCCGAACCGCCCCGAATCCCGCAATTCCCAAAGTGCCGCCACCTTGCTCGCTCTCGTCCAGCAGTTTCTGGAGCTGCTCGGCGCGGGCGCCGGCCCCGTCCCGCTCCGCCTCGGCCTCCGCCAGCCGCCGGCTCAGGCTGCCCAGCTGCCCCCGGAGCTCCTCCTGGGCCGGGAAAGGGGCTGGGAAATGGCCTTTTGGGGGCCGCGGGGCCGGGGGGGACGGGGGCACGCACCCGCTCCCGCTGCGCGTCCTGCAGCTCCCGCAGGAATTCCCGCAGGAATTCCCGCAGCGCCTCGGGATCGGCCTCGGGGTCCGGGAGAGAGCCGGGGCTGCCCGGACCCTCCGGGCTGCCGCCTGTGGGGGACGAGCGGGGTGCCGTGGGGACACTCCGGGGTGAGGGGAGGGGATAATGGGTTTGGGACACCCCAGGGGTGAGGGGAGGAGATAATGGGGCTTGGGACACTCCAGGGATGGGATAATGGCTTTGGGACACCCCAGGGAGGGGATAACGGGGTTTGGAACACCCCAGGGATGCGATAATGGGGTTTGGGACACCCCGGGAATGCAAGGGATGGGATATGGGGTTTGGGACATTCCAGGGGTGAGGGGATGTGATATGGGGTTTAGGACACCAGGGATGTAGGGGATGGGATAACCCCAGGGATGGGATAACAAGGTTTGGGAGACCCCAGGGATGGAATAATGGGGTTTGGGACACCCCGGGGGTGAGGGAATGGGATAAGAGAGTTTGGGACACCCCAGGGATGGGATAACAAGGATTGGGACACCCCAGGGATGGGATAACAAGGTTTGGGACTCCACGGGGATGCAGGCCTGGAGCACTGGGGTGCTGCAGACCCGCAGGGCTGGATCAACGGGGTGACACCGCAGCCCCTCCAGGGGACACACCCCTTCCACCCAGCCCCACCCGAGCCGCGGTGGCCCCGGGCCGCTCACCCTTGGCCCTGGCCACGGCCACGGCGCGGCGCAGGGTGGCCTGGAGGCCGTCCAGGCGGGACTCGCTGGCCCTGCGCTGCTCCTCGCCCCGGGCCAGCTCCGCCTCCAGCCCCCGCGCCCGGCCCTGCGCCGCGCTCAGCCGCAGCCCCAGCTCGGCCACCTCGGCCCGCGCCGCCTCGCCCTTGAGCCGCAGGTTCCGCGCGTCCGCCAGCAGCTTCTTCTCATTGCCCCGCGCCTCCTCCAGGCTGCGCGACAGCTCCTGCTCCCGCCGCCGGAACTCCTGCTCCGCGTCCCGCAGCCGCTGCTGCAGCTGCTGCAGCTGCGGGACACGGGAACGGTGGGGAAGGGACCGGGAACGGTGGGGAAGGGACCGGGAACGGTGGGGAAGGGACCGGAAATGGTGGGGAAGGGACCGGAAATGGTGGGGAATGGTGGGGGAGGGATGGGGAATGGTGGGGAGGGGATGGGGAAGGGATGGGGGAGGGATGGGGAAGGGATGGGGAATGGGGGATGAAGGGATAGGGACGGAGGGAGGGGGTGGGGATCCGCAGGGATGAGCAATGGGGTGATGGGGACCCCAGGGATGCAAGGGATGGAGGAATGAGATCATCAGGAACAACAGGGACATAGGGGATGGAGGAATGGGATAATTGGGAACTCCAGGGATGCAGGAGATGGAGGAATGGGATAATCGGGAACCCCAGGGATGCAGGGGATGCAGCAGTGGGGTAACAGGAACACCCAGGGACACAGGATAGATACCACAGCGATGGGATGAGTGGGGACAACAGGCACCAAGCTATGGCCTGAGGGGACAGGGACACTCCGGGACCTCGGGGACGCCCTCACCTCCTTCCTGACAGCCTCGGTGCCAGCCTCACTCTCTGCCACCTTCTGCCTGAGGCCGGAGGCTTCGCGGCGGCTGCGCTGCTCCCGCTGCTCCTCCAGGGCCACCCGCGCCTGCAGCTCGCCCAGCTCCCGGCCCCGCCGGCTGTTCTCGCTGTCCAGCTCCTTCACCTGCCGGAGGGGACCGCAGCGGCTCGGGGACAGCCCCGCCGGCCGGGGAGGGCTCGGTGCCGGCCGGGGAGGGCTCGGTGCCACCCCTGTCCCCTCCGGCCGGGGAGGGCTCGGTGCCACCCCTGTCCTCTCCGGCCGGGGAGGGCTCGGTGCCGCCCCTGTCCCACCGACCGGAAAGAGCTCGGTGCCGCCCGTGTCCCCTCCGTCCCTGACCTGGCGGCGCAGCTCCTGCAGCTCCCGGCGGCTCTCGAGGCGGGCCCGCTCCAGCCCCCGCAGCGCCGCCCGCAGCTCCGCCACCTCCCGCTCGGCCGCCGCCCGCGCCGCCTCCAGCAGCGCCACACGCTGCTCCTTGTCCTCCCCGGAGCGCTTCAGGCTGCGGGAGCAGCGGCTGGCAGTGCCTCCGGGGGGCCCGGCATGACCCCGGCCCCGGCGGTGCCCAGCGCTGCCCGGCCTCAGCCGGACCGCGTCCGGAGCGTGCCGGTCTGAGCTGCGTCCATCCCGAGCCCATCCTGCTCTGAGCTGTGCCTGCCCCGAGCCCATCCCGCTCCGAGCTGTGCCCATCCCGAGCCCATCCCAGCTCCTGAGCTTCCAAATTCTACTTTCCCTCATCCCAAGCATCCCCCAACTCGTGGTATCCCAAGTTCGGCTTCCCTTCATCCTGAGCATCCTCCAGCTCCTGACATCCCAAATTCTGCTTTCCCTCATCCTGAACATCCCCCAACTCCTGCCTTTCCCAACTCCTACGCCTCCCGACTCCTGATATCCCAAATTCTGCTTTCCCTCATCCCAAGCATCCTCCAACTCCTGCCTCTCCCGACTCCTGCCTCTCCCAACTCTTGGTTTCCCAAATTCTACTTTCCCTCACCCTGAGCATCCCCCAACTCCTGCCTCTCCCAGCTCCTGCTTTCCCTCATCCCGAGCATGCCCCAACTCCGGCATCCCCCAGCCCCGATCATCCCCCGTGCCCCATGTGCTCCGCACCTGATGCGCTGTCCCTCGGCGCGCCGCAGGGCCGCCCGCAGCTCCTCTCCGGAGCGCTGCAGCGCCTCCTTCTCGCGCTCCGCGTCGCCCAGCGCCCGCCGCGCCTCCTGCGCCTGCCGCCGCTCCGCGTCCAGGCCCTCCCGGTTGTCCCGGGCCTCGCGCTGCGCCTCCAGCAGCTCCCGCCGCGCCGCCGCCCGCGCCTCCGCCGCCAGCCGCAGCTGCGCCCGCGCCTCCTCTGCCTGCGGGGCCAGCGTTGAGGGGTTGGGGCATTTCGGGGGGTTTCAGGAGGGTTTCGGGGGTCTCACCTCCCGCAGGGCGCTGTCCCGCTGCTTGGCCGCCGCCGCCGCCTCGTCCCGCAGCGCCCGCGCCTCCCGCTCGTGGCTCAGCGCCGCCTCCTCCGCCCGCGCCCGCAGCGAGCGCAGCTCCGCCGCCAAGGCCTGGGGCACGGGAGCCTGAGACCCCCGCGCTCCGGGGGACCGGGGCGGGGCATATGGGGATGCGGTGTGGAGATATGGGGGGCAATGGGGATGGGGTCTGGGGACAGGGGGCAATGAGGATGGGGTCCCAGGGACGGGGGGCAATGGGGATGGGGTCTGGGGATATGGGGGGGCAGTGGAGATGGGGTCTGGGGATATGGGGGGCAATGGGGATGGGGTCTGGGGATATGGGGGGCAATGGGGATGGGGTCTAGAGACAGGGGGTCAATGGGGCCATGGGGAGCCCTGTGGGGCCCTGCGGGGCTCAGTGCCACCCGGGGTGGCCCCGGCGGCCCCAGACCCACCTGCTCCTTGTCCTGGTGGCCGCTGAGCTCTCGCCGCCGCTGCTCCAGCTCGGCCGTGGCCTCGTCCAGGCTCCGCTGCAGCCCCGAGAGCGTCCCCGCCAGGGCCACGCGTTCCTCCTCCTGCAGCGCCTGCGCCTGCGGGGACACGGGGCTGCCATGGAGCCAGGGGACATCGGGGACATCGGGGACATCGGGGACATCGGGGACATCGGGGACGGGACAGGGCCGGGGCACCGGCAGGGTCGGGGCCACCACCTGCTGCCTCTCGCTCTGGCGCTGCTGCCGCGCCGCCGCCAGCTCGGCCACCAGCTCCTCGTGCTCCTGCAGCAGCCGGCCCCGCTCGGCCTCCAGCTCCTCCTGCCCCCCAAAATCAGCAGCGAACCCAGAAAATCAGTAGGAAATCACAAAAATTAGCAGGGAATCACAAAAATCAGCAGGGAGTCCCAAAAATCAGCGGGGAACCCCAAAATAATCAGGGAACCCTAAAAATTATTAGTGAATTCCAAAAGTCATCAGTGAATCCCAAAAATCAGCAGGGAATCCCAAAAATCAGCAGGGAATCCCAAAAATCATCAGTGAACCCCACATCAGTGGGGTTCATCAGTGAACCCCAAAATCCCCAGTGAACCCTAAAAATCATCAGTGAACCTTAAAAATCATCCTTAAAACCCCAAAAATCACCACTGTGCCCCAACAATCATCCTTAAAACCCCAGGAACCGCACCAGAGCACCCCAAAATCCCCCTGCCGTGCCCCAAAACCCTTCTCGCGGCCTCAAATCCCCACAGCCCCAAATCCCTGCGCCCCAAATCCCGGCCCCCCACGGGCACCTTCTCGCGCTGGAGCTGCTCCAGCTGGTCCCGGTGGGCGTCGCGGGCACTCCGCAGGGTCACTGTCACCGCGGCCGCCTCGGCTGCCGCCACCGCCTGGCGCCGCTCCTGCAGCTCCCGCGCCCGCTCCGCTGGGGACACGGGGACAGCCCGGGGTGGGACACCCCCGAATGGGACACCCCCCTGGAACACCCCCCTGGGACTCCCCCTCAGCCGTGGGACACCCCTCAGTCATGGGGACAGCCTGGGGTGGGACACCACGGAATGGGAAACCCCTCAGTCATGGGGACATCCCCATGGGACACCCTTCAGTCACAGGGACACCCCGGAATGGGACACCCCGGGGTGGGACACCTCACAGTCATGGGACACCCCTCTGTCATGGGGACACCCCTGAACGGGGACACCACCCATGGGACACCCCTATGGGACACCACCCATGGGGCACCCTCCAATCAGGGGGACATCCCCACGGGACACCCCCTAATCGACACCCCTCAGTCACGGGGACACCCCCGAATGGGACACCCCGGAATGCGGACACCACTCATGGGACACCCCCTATGGGACACAACCCATGAGGCACCTTTCAGTCATGGGGACATTCCCATGGGACACCCTCTATGGGACACCCCTCAGCCATGGGGATAGTCTGGAATGGGACACCCCCCTGGGACACCCCAGTGTGGGACACCCCTCAGTCATGGGGACACCCTGGAATGGGGACACTAGCCGTGGGACACCCCCTAAGGGACACCCTCAGCCACGGGGACATCCCCATGGGACACCCCCAAGTGACACCCCTCAGCCATGGGGCACCCCTCAGTCATGGAGACACCCCTCAGCCATAGGGACACTGCTCATGGGACACCCTCAGTCATGGGACACCTCCTGTCAATGGGGACAGGTGGACGGAGCTGAGGATGAGGATGGGGATGGTCAGGGATGAAGATGGGGAGGGGTGGAGATGAGGATGGATATGACAGATGGGAGTGGATGGTGAAGGTGGAGATGATGGGGATGAGGATGAAGATGATGAAGAGGATGAAGATGGGCATGGATGGGTTGGAGCTGGGCACGGGCAGGGCAATGGGACCCTCAAGTCGCCAGGACCCCTCACCCTCCAGCGCCTCCTTGGCCTGGGCCAGCGCACGGCCCTGTGCCTCCAGCTGCTGATTGCGGGCCTGGAGCTGGGCCAGCTCCTGCTGCAGCTGCAGCACGCTGCTCTCCAGCCCCTCCTTCTCCGACCTGCCGAACATGGCGTGGGACTGCGCTGGGACGGTGACAGACCAGCCCTGGCACCCACCTGACCCGGCACCCACCTGATCCAGCACCCACCTGATCCAGCACCCCTGACCCAGCACCCACCTGACCCAGCACCCACCTGATCCAGCACCCCTGACCTGGCTCACCTGACCCGGCAGCCCCTGACCCAGCATTTCCTGAGCCCAGCACACCTGACCCAGCACCCACCTGAGCCCTGCACCCACCTGAGCCTGACACCCACCTGAGCCCTGCACCCACCTGAGCTTGGCACCCACCTGAGGCCGGCACACCTGACCCAGCACCCACCTGAGCCCTGGCACCCACCTGAGCCTGACACTCACCTGAGCCCTGCACCCACCTGAGCCCTGGCACCCACCTGAGCCCTGCACCCACCTGAGCCCAGCACCCACCTGAGCCCGGCGGCCTCGCGGTCGCGGTGCCGCTCCTGGCGCTGGGCAGCCGCCAGCTGCACAGCCAGCCCGGCCCCGTCCTGGGCCAGCGCCGCCTGTGTCCGGCCCAGCCGCTCCTGCTCCGCCCGGAGCCGCTCCTGCTCCGCCCGCGCCCGCGCCAGCGCCTCGCCTGCCGCGCTCTGCTCCTGCACCGCCTGCGGGGACACCGGGGACAGCTCTTGGATCACCAGTTCCACCCCATGGATCACCAGTTCCACTCCATGGACCATCAGTTACAGCTCAGGGACCAACAGCGACAGCTCATGGACCACCAGTTACCCCTTGCCCCCGCCCCACCTCTCCCAGTTACCCGTGGCACCCTCTCCATCCGGCCCAGTTACCCCTGACACTCTCCCCAACCTCTCCCAGTTCTCCCTGGCACTCTCCCAATTACCCCCGACACCCTCCCAGTCACCCCTCACACACTCCCAGTTATCCCTGACACCCTCCCAGTCACCCCAGTACCTCCCAGCCACCCCAGTACCTCCCAGTCACCCCTGACACTCTCCCAGTCACCCCTCACATCCTCCCAGTCACCCCCAACACCCTCCCAGTCACCCCGACACTCTCCCAGTCACCCCCGACACCCTCCCAGTCACCCCCGACACCCTCCCAGTCACCCCTGACACTCTTCCAGTCACCCCCGACACCCTCCCAGTCACCCCAGTACCTCCCAGTGCCCCACCCCGAGCCCACCTGGCCGAGGCTGTGGCGCAGCCGGCCCTGCAGCCCGCGCAGCTCCCGCAGCTCGTCCCGCAGCCCCCGCCCGTTGTCCCGCGGGTCCTTCCGCGGGCGCTCGGGGCCGCGCCGCTCGCTCCCGGGCCGGGGGCCGCGCTCCAGGCGCACCCGCAGCAGCGCCAGCTCCCGGCACAGCTCCCGGGTGCGCAGCCGGCCCCGCTCCCGCTCCTGCTCCAGGCGCTCCAGCCGCCGGCCCAGCTCCGCCTTGTCCCGGGCCAGCCCGGCCGCCAGCTCGCTGGTCTTGGCCAGCGCGTCCCGCAGCCGGCACTCCTCGGACTCGGCCGCCAGCCGCGCCTCCGCCAGCTCCCCGCAGCTGCCCTGCGCCTGAGCACCGGCACCGGCTGCTCGCGGGGCCGTGGGGGGCACCGCGGGTATGGGGGGCTTGGGGGGTGATGTGGGGCACCGCGGGTATGGGGGGCTTGGGGGGCGAGGGGGGGCACCCCGGGTGTGGGGGGCTTGGGGGGCGATGTGGGGCACCGCGGGTATGGGGGGCTTGGGGGGATCCCGAAGGATGAGGGGAAGGAGGAACGCCTGGGGTATGGGGGCACCTGTGGGGCTGGGACATGGGGGCAGCTGGGGCATGGGGCTGCACCCACTGTAGAGCTGGCTTTCCTGGGGATGTATCCAGGGGGGTGTCCCTGAACCCATGGGGATGTCCCTGTACCCAAGGGGATGTCCCTGTACCCATGGGGATGTATCCAGAGGGGTGTCCCTGTATCTATCGGGCTGTCCCTGTAACCATGGGGATGTGCCTGTGCCCATAGGGATGTGCCTGTATCTATAGGGATATATCCAGGGGGATGTCCCTGTATCCATGGGGATGTCGCTGTATCTATGGGGATGTCCCTATACCCATGGAGATATATCCATAGGGATGCCCCTGTACCCATAGGGATGTCCTGGTACCTGTAGGGATGTCCCTCTATCTATAGGATTGCCATGTAACCATAGGGATATATCCATAGGGATGCCCCTGTACCCATGGGGATGTCCCTGTACCCATAGGGTTGTCCCTGAATCCATAGGGATGTCCCTGTATCTATAGGGATGCCCCTGTACCCACGGGGATGCCCCTGTATCTACAGGGATATCTATAGGGATGTCCCTGCACCCATAGGGATGTGCCTGTACCCATGGGAACATATCCATAGGGATACCCCTGTATCTATAGGATTGCCCCTGTATCTGTAGGGATGCCCCTGTACCCATAGGGATACATCCTTAGGGATGCCCCTGTACCTATAGGATTGTTCGTATATCTACAGGGATATCTATAGCAATGCCCCTGTCTCTATAGGGATAGCTATAGGATTGCCCCCACACCCATACCGAGCCCCACCGCGGTACCAGGGTGGCTGTGGGTGCCCACCTTGCCCAGGGCCTGTGCCAGCGCCTCCTGCTCACCGCGGGCCAGCTCGGCCTCCAGCAGCGCCCGGCTCAGCGCCTCCCGCGCCTCCAGCAGCTCCCGCTGCGCCCGCGCCCGCTGCGCCTCCAGCTCCTGCGCCTGCTGCCGGCTGCGCGGGGACAGCGCCCACCTCGGTGCCCTGTGCCCATCTGTGCCCACCTGTGCCCATCTGTGTCCACCTGAACCCTCCTGTACCCATCTGTGCCCACCTGAACCCTCCTGTACCCATCTGTGCCCACCTGAACCCTCCTGTGCCCATCTGTGTCCACCTGGGCCCACCTGTGCCTGCTTGTGTCCCCTGAGCACCCACCTGTGTCCATCTGTGCCCACCTGAACTCACCTGTGCCCACCTGGACCCTCCAGTGCCCAGCTGTGCCCAGCTGAGCCCTCCTGTGCCCATCTATGTCCCCTAGGCACCTTCCTGTGCCCAGCTGTGCCCACCTGAACCCACCTGCACCCACCCATGCCCACCTGAACCCACCTGTGCCCACCTGTGCCCACCCGTGCCCACCCGTGCCCACCCGCGCCCCGCCCGCACCTGTGCTGCAGCTGCTGGCGCGCAGCCTGTGCCTCGCGCTCAGCCTGCTCGCGGGAGTCCTCCAGGGCCTCGCCGCGGCGCCGCAGCTGCTCCCGCTCCTGCTGCAGAGCCCCCACGCGCTGCTGCTCCTCCGCCAGCGCCGCCTCCGTGCGCTCCAGGTCCCTGCCAGGGACACGGACACGGGCGTGGGCACACGGACACATGGACACAGGCATGGGCACGCGGACACACAGACACACAGACATGGACATGGGCGTGGGTACACGGACACACGGACACGGGACATGGGCACACAGACACACGGACACGGGTGTGGACACACAGACATGGGACATGGGATATGGGCACACAGACACACGGACACAGGACATGGGCACACGGACATGGCACACAGACACGGGACATGGGCACACGGACACAGGCATGGGCACACAGACACACGGACACAGGACATGGGCACACGGACACATGGACACGGGACATAAGGACATGGACACACAGACATGGGCACATGGACACATGGAAGACACGTGGGTACCATGGCACAGAGGCACCAACACACGGACACAGGTGGGTGGATGGACAGATGGACATGGGTGAGTGGATGGATGGACAGGGATGGATGGATGGATGGATGGATGGATGGATGGATGGATGGATGGATGCAGAGGGACATGCAGGGACACAGGGGCAGACGGACGCACGGACACACAGCCGGGCGGTACCTGCGCAGCCCCTGGGCCTGGGCACGCAGCCGGAGTCCCTCACGCTGCTCCTCCTCCTGCGCCCGCCGGCAGCTCCCGGCCTCGGCCCCCAGCTGCTCCAGCCGCTGCTCCAGCACCCCCAGCTCCCGCCGCAGGCTCCCAGCCGCCTCCCGCGCCTCCTCCGCCTGGCTGCGAGCCTCCTGCGGGGGCAGCCTTCAGCTCGTCCTCATCCTCATCCCATCCCCATTCCCATCCCCATCCCATCCCCATCCCATCCCATCCCATCCCATCCCATCCCATCCCCATCCCCATCCCCATCCCCATTCCCATTCCCATTCCCATTCCCATTCCCATCCCCATCCCCATCCCCATTCCCATTCCCATTCCCTGTTCCCACTCCCATTCCATTCCCATCCCATCCCCATCCCCATTCCCATTCCCTGTTCCCATTCCCATCCCATTCCCATTCCCATTCCCATTCCCATTCCCCATCCCCTGTTCCCACTCCTGTCCCCATCCCATTCCCATCCCAATCCCCATTATTCCCATTCCCATTATTCCCATTCCCACCTGCAGCTGCAGCTGGCGCTGGCTCAGGGCCGCGTGCACGGCAGCAGCAGCGGCGCTGGCGGAGAGACTGCGGAGAGGTGACACGGCAGGACACGGAGGGGACACGGCCGGCGCGGGGGGCTCGGGGTCATCCGCCAGCACCGCCTGGTCCCAGGGAAAAAACCCGGGGAGAGTGAGCCAGGGATGGGAATTAAGGCAATTAAGGGGGGAAGAGAAGTGAGAAAGAGGAAATGGAGTCCAGGGATGGGGAAACTGAGGCAGGAAAGGGAAATTGGGCAGTGAGACTGAGGCAGGGAAGGGGAAACTGAGGGGGGAGAGGGGAAACTGAGTCAAGGGAAGAGAAAAACAGTTCAAAGAAAGGGGACACTGAGGCAGGGAGGGGACACTGAGGGGACGCTGAGGCAGGGAGGGGACATGGAGGCAGGGACAGGCCCCTCCCGGCTGTGGTGGCCCTGAGCTGTCCCAGCACCTGGGTGACCTCGTGCAGTGTCCGGCGGAGCAGCTCCAGCTCGGAGCGCAGAGCCTGCACCTGCTCCGGCGTCGGCTCCCGGGCGCGCGCGGCCTCCTGCGAACCCCAGGGTGTGATCAGGCCGGGGGTGACAGAGCCGCGCCCCCAAAAGCCCCGGTCCCACACCCACCAGCTCCCGCAGCTGCAGGGTCAGCGCTTCCACCGCCCGCTCCTTCTCCTCGTCCTCGCTCCGGCGCCGCTCCAGGGCTGCCGTCAGCTCCTCTAGCCTGCGTCAGGACAGGGCCAACGTCCAGCCACGCACAGCCCTGCCTCCCATCCCCTTCCCACCCCCAAAATCCTCCCCATGGCACAGCCCTGCCTCCTCCTGCCTCACATCCCCTTCCCACCCCGTCACATCCCCAAAATCCTCCCCATGGAACATACCCCAAAATCCTCCCCGCATCCCTCCTGGTGGTCCCACATCCCCTCTGACTCCCACTCCCACCCCTGTCCCACCCCCAAAATCCTCCCCGTGTCACATCTCCATGTCCCCATCCTCCCGGGTGGTCCCGCATCCCCTCCCTCTGACTCTCATTCCCTTCCCATCCCATGCCCCATCCCCAAAATCCTCCCCATGGAACATCCCCCAAAATCCTCCCCGTATCTCTCCTGGTGATCCCACATCCCATCCGACTCCCATCCCCTTCCCACCCCTGTCCCACTCCCAAAATCCTCCCCATGTCACACCTCCACATCCCCATCTTCCCGGTGGTCCCACATTCCCTCCCACTGACTCCCATTCCCTTCCCACCTCTGTCCCATCCCCAAAATCCTCCCCATGTCACACCCCCACACCCCCACATCCCCATGTCCCCATCCTCCTGGTGGTCCCACATCCCCTCCCTCTGCCTCCCCTCCCTTCCCATGCCCCATCCCCAAAATCCTCCCCACGGGACATCCCCCAAAATCCTGCCCGTATCCCTCCCGGTGGTCCCACATCTCCTCCCTCTGACTCCCATCCCCTTCCCGCCCCTGTCCCATCCCCAAAATCCTCCCCGTGTCACATCCCCACACCCCCACATCCCCATGTCCCCATCCTCCCGGTGGTCCCACATCCCCTCCCTCTGCCTCCCCTCCCTTCCCGTGCCCCATCCCCTGCCCCTCGGTCCCTCCCGGTGTCCCCAGCCCCGTACCGAGCCGTCAGTGTGGCTTTCTCCAGCTCGGCATCCCTGGCCCGTGCCGCCAGCTGCTCCTGCAGCTGCTCCAGGCGCAGCTCCTGCCGCTCCCGCGCCGCTCCCGCCTGGCTCTCGGCCAGCCGCAGGTTAGCCGCCAGGTGCAGGCAGGCGGCGTGGGCAGCGCGGCCCGTGCGGGACACCTCGTGCCCCAGCTCCGACAGGTCCCTGCGCGGGCGGGACGGGACCCTCAGGGACCCTCAGGGACCCTCGGGATCCTCAGGGACCCTCGGGACCCTCGGGATCCTCAGGGACCCTCGGGATCCTCAGGGATCCTCAGGGACCCTCGGGATCCTCGGGGACCCTCAGGGACCCTCGGGATCCTCGGGGACCCTCAGGGACCCTCAGGGACCATCAGGGACCCTCGGGATCCTCGGGGACCCTTAGGGACCCTCGGGATCCTCGGGGATCCTCAGGGACCCTCAGGGACCATCAGGGATCCTCAGGGATCCTCAGGGACCCTCGGGATCCTCGGGGATCCTCAGGGACCCTCAGGGACCGTCAGGGATCCTCAGGGATCCTCAAGGACCCTCAGGATCCTCAGGGATCCTCCTGGACCCTCGGGGATCCCCCAAGGGAGAGCTCACCCTGCCCCAGGCCCTGCTGACCTCTCGGTGGTGGCCTTCATGTCCCCGAATTGGCGCCTGAAGGCCACGAGCTGCCGCCACAGGGCCAGGAGCCGGCTGTGCTCGTTGCTGAAGTAGGTGTTGAAGGACTGGGGGGGATGGAGAGGGATTTGTCACCCACCGCGGTCCCCGAATCCCCGAAAATCCCTCCCGACCACACACGGTGCTCCACAGCCACACCCCAATCCCTGTGGGCACAGAGAGGGGCAGGGGACGTGTCCCTGCCTCGTGTCCCCTTCCCTGAACCCCCAAATTCTCCTCTGTGCAGCATCCCCCATGGCCCCACACCCCTCCCGGGGTCCTGTGTGACTGTCCATGGCACAGCCCTGCATCCCCTGCCTCAAATCCCCTTCCCATCCGTGTCCCACTCCCAAATCCTGCCCCATGGAACATCCCCCACAGCCCTGCATCCACTGCCTCGAATCCCCTTCCCATCCCCAAATCCTGCCCCATGGAACATCCCCTGCCTCCAATCCCCTTCCCATCTGTGTCACAACCCCAAATCCTGCCCCATGGAACATCCTCCTTCCTCAAATCCCCTTCCCATCCGTGTGCCACCCCCAAATCCTGCCCCACAGAATATCCCCCACAGCCCTGCTTCAAATCCCCTTTCCATCCATGTCACATCCCCCAAATCCTGCCCCATGGAACATCCCCCACAGCCCCACATCCCTCCTCAGTGACCCCACATCGTCTGCCTCGCATCCTCTTCCCATCACATGCCACACCCTCACACTCCAAAAATTCTGCTCTTTGCAGCATCCCCCACACCCCACATCCCTCTCCATGATCCCACATCCCTCTCCGTGATCCCACATCCCTCTCCGTGATCCCACATCCCTCTCCGTGATCCCACATCCCTCTCCGTGATCCCACGTCCCTCTCCGTGATCCCACATCCCTCTCCGTGATCCCACATCCCTCTCCATGATCCCACATCCCTCTCTGTGATCCCACATCCCTCTCCATGATCCCACATCCCTCTCTGTGATCCCACATCCCTCTCCATGACTCCACATCCCTCTCCGTGATCCCACATCCCTCTCCGTGATCCCACATCCCTCTCCGTGATCCCACGTCCCTCTCCGTGATCCCACGTCCCTCTCTGTGATCCCACGTCCCTCTCTGTGATCCCACATCCCTCTCTGTGATCACACATCCCTCTCCCCATTGCTGCTCCGTTGGACCCTGTCCCTCCCCAGTGTCCCCAAACCTCCTCCTCGCGCCTCCACTCTGCCTCCCGCTGCTCCAGCTCGTCCCGGGCCCGCGCCCAGTCGGCCGTGAGCTTCCGGATGTCCTCACTCAGCGCCGCATTGGCCGCGTTAGCCTGCTCCAGCTGCTCCCGCAGCATCGAGTTCACCTGCACCAGGCTGCTGCTCCTGGGAGCGGGATCGCCGGGGTCAGCATCCCTGGGAACCCTCACATTCCCCCGGGAATCCTCCCATTCCACAGGATCCCACCCACCTCTGCAGCTCCGGGGATCAGGGGTCGCCAGGATCAGCATCCCCTGGGAACCCTCACATCCCCCGGGATTCCTCACATTCCCACAGGAATCCTCACACCCCCCCAGGATCCCACCCACCTCTGCTGCTCCTCCTCCAGCCGGATCAGGGCGTTCTCCAGCTCGTTGCTGCTCTCCTCCTCGGGCTGGGAGCCGCTGGCATCCAGCTGGATCTGCGGGAATATCCCCTGCTGGCCATCCCCCCGATTTGGGGACGTAGGGCACGGGACCCCCAACCCTCCCTCACCGTCAGCCTCTCCTGCTCCAGCTCCGTCGCCTTCTCCAGCAGTTGCTGCTCCACCTCCCCACATTTCTTCTTGTACTGCAGCACCTGCAGAGGGACAGGGGGTGACACCCACGGGGGGTGAGGGTCCCCAAATTCTTCCCCGGGAAGGATTTACCTTGGCCTGGAGCTTCTGCACGAGCTGGGCCTGGCGCTGCTGGCCCTCCTGGTAGGCCTGGAGCTTCCTCTTGTAGGCAGCCTGCTCCTCCTCCAGCAGCCGCCGCAGCTCGATGTTGTGCTGGGCCAGGCTGCGGCTCTCGGCCGCCTCGCGCTCCTCCGGCTCCAGCCGCAGGCTCTGCTCCAGCTGCGAGCGGCAGGGAAGCTGGGCTGGCACCCCCGAGGACCCTCCGGGAAAGCCTCCGGGGGTCCCACGGCAAACCCCGGCCAGCCGCGGCTGGAACCCTGCGGTTCCCACATTCCCGCGCCTCTCGGTGCACAGGGAGGGGTGAGCGGGGAGTTCTGGGGGTGCTTTTATGGACAGCTCAGCTTCCAGGCTGTGGGGTCAGCAGAGCCCCATCCCAGTTTGCACAGAGATGGATAAAGGGTTCTTGGGGGCAGCAGTGAAAATGCACCTGGGAGTATTCCCCTGATATTTGTACTTTTTTTTTAAATAACCAGGCATGAAATGAGGGGTTCCCTCGAGGATTCTGTCATTCCCTCCAGAACCCCATCATTCCCTCCAGAACCCCATCATCCCCTCCAGGATCCCATCAATCCCTCCAGAACCCCATCATTCCCTCCAGGATCCCATCAATCCCTCCAGAACCCCCATCAATCCCTCCAGAATCCCACCATTCCCTACAGGATCCCATCATTCCCTCCAGAACCCCATCAATCCTTCCAGGATCCCATCATCCCCTCCAGGATCCCATTACTCCCTCCAGGATCCCATCAATCCAGGTCTCCCAGGAGCCACATTCTGCACTGGAATTCAAAACCTTTTTGAATTCCCGGTTGCCAGGGGCAGAACTGCCAAACCGAAGGATTCCCACAGGGTCCCAAAACCAGCGGCACAAACAAACCGGACACAGACAGGACGAGCCCTGGCAAGCCGGGACCGGCCTGGACAATTCCCACCGCGGGGACACCGCGGCTCTCCCGCCCCAGGCCAGAGCTGGCAGTGCTGGATTTTGGGGCCGGAAAAGGCGGATTTGGGGCACTCACGCGCTCGCTGAGGGCGTTGTACTTGATGGCGAGCTCATCGCGCTCGGCGCGGCTCTGCGCCAGCAGGTCCTCGACGCGGGACAGCTCCTGCTGCAGGAGCCTGTTCTCCTCCTGCAGCGACAGCAGCGACGCCATGGCCCTGCGGGTGGCACGGAGAGCGGGCATGGGAAATGGGGCGGGAAATGGGGGGGAAATGGGGGGGGGAACGGGATGGGAAACAGGATGGGAAATGGGATGGGAAACGGGGTGGGAAATGGGGCGGGAAACGACGGGGGGGGAATGGGGTGGGATGGAGAGCAGGGATGGGAAATGGGGTGGAAAATGGGGTGGGGTGGAGAGCTGGCATGGGAAACGGGGTGGGAAATAGGATGGGAAACGGGGTGGGACGGAGAGCAGAGATGAGAAACAGGATGGGATGGAGAGCAGGGATGGGATTGAGAGTGGAGATGGGAAACGGGATGGGATCCAGGATGGAATCTGGGATGGGACTGAGAGCAGAGATGGGAAATGGGATGGGAAAAGGGATGGGATGGAGAGCTGGTGTGGGATCAGGGATGGAATCCAGGATGGGACTGAGAGCAGGGAAGGGATCTGGGATGGGATGGAGAGCTGGCGTGGGAAACGGGATGGGGAACGGGATGGGATGGAGAGCAGGGATGGGATCCGGGATGGGATCCGTCATGGGACTGAAAGCTGGGATGTGACTGAGAGCTGGGATGGGATCCAGGATGGAATCTGGGATGGGATCTGGGATGTGACTGAGAGCAGGAACGGGAATGAGAGCAGGGATTGGATCTGGGGTGGGATCCAGGGTGTGATCCAGGATGGGACCCAGGATGGGATGCAGGATCGGATCCAGGATGGGATCCGGGATATGACTGAGAGCGGAGATGTGACTGAGAGCTGGGATGCGATCCGGGATGGGATCCGGGATGGGACTGAGAGCAGGGATGGGATCGGGACCAGGACGCAGCCAAGGATGGATCCCACCCCTGTTCCACTGAGCACTTTGTTCCCCTCGGGAAGGGGCTGAGCCCTCCCCGGGTACACGGAAAATGGACAAAAAACCCTCAGGGACAGCAACGACAATCTGCCTCGGGGTCTTTACCCGGGATTTGCTTCGATTTCAACAACCAGGCACAAACAGAGGGATTTCCACCCGAAATTTGAGTCTCCTCCAGCCCACGAGGAGCACTCTGACCCTGCCCCGCTGGAAATGCCACCGCCCACAGCTCGGACATTCTGAGGAATGCCCTCTGTGAGGGAAGCGCTGCTGGAAATGCACAGCCGCAATCACAAACCCACTGGAAATTTGCAGTTTTGACTGCAGGAACACTCAGATCCGCATTGGCAATCCCAAAACCACCGGGGATTTGCCATCACAAAATGGCCAGAATTCGGTGTTTGGGATCACAGAAGTGCTGCAGATTCATAATTGTGATCCAAACCCAATCATTTCACAGCTGCAGCACAAAACAAACAAAATGCGTGTTTGGGACCAGAAAATCATGGCAGATTTATTGCTGCAACAGCAAAACTTCTGCAGATTTGCGGCTACGATCCCCAGACTGCTGCAAATCTGTGCTGGAGATCACAAAACCACTGCAGATTTATAGCCGCAATCATAAAACAGTCACAAATTCACATTTATGATCACAAAACCTCTGCTAATTTGTGTGTGTGATCATGAAACTGTGGCAGATTTATAGCTGTAATCATGGTGGTGTTACAAATTTGCATTTGTGATCCCAAAACTGCTGTAAATTCATGTTTGTGATCCCAAAACTGTTGTCAATTCACTTTTTTGATCCCAAAACTGCTGTAAATTCACGTTTGATTCCGAAACTGCTGCAGATTTCCAGTTACAAACACAAAAAACCACTCCAGATTCATAACTGCAATCACAGAACTGCCACAAAATTTGCATTTCTGATGCCAAAACCTCCGCATATTCATGTTTGTGATCCCAAAACCACTCCAGATTTATAGCTGCAATCATAAAACTGGCACAAACTGGCATTGTGATCCCAAAACTGCTGCAAATTCACGTTTGTGATCCCAAATCTGCTGCAAATTCACATTTGTGATCCCAAATCTGCTGCAGATTCCCAGATACAGCCACAAAACTGATGCAGATTTATAGTTGCTACCACAAAATCACAAAAACTTTTTCCTGGTGATCCCAAATTCACTGCACATTTCCAATTACAATCCCAAACCCTGCTGCAGATTCACAGCTGTGACCCCAAACCCACTGTAAATTTGTATTTGAGATCCCAAACCCATTGCAAATCCATAATTGAGATTCCAAACCCGCTGTAAATTCATATTTGAGATCTCAAACCCACTGTAAATTAGTATTTGAGTTCCCAAACCACTGTGAATTCATATCTGAGATCCCAAACCAATGCACTTTTCCATCTGAGGCCACAACGCCGCCCCCCATTCCCCATTTTTCCTCCACAAACCCCCCGTGCCCACCCAGTCCCACTGCCCAAGTGCCATTCCCGATCCCAATCCCGATCCCATTCCCTATCCCATTCCCGATCACGTTTCCCGATTGCATTCCCTACCCCATTCCCAATCCCAACTCCATCCCAATCCCAATCCCGACCCCGTTCCCCATCCCATTCCCGATCGCATTCCCGACCCCATTCCCAACCCCATTCCTGATTGCATTCCCCATCCCATTCCTGATCCCAACCGCATCCCAATCTCGATCCCACCCCCATCCCATTCCCGACCCCAACCTCACCCCATTCCCCATCCCATTCCCGATCCCAACCTCATCCCATTTCCCATCCCATTCCCGATCCCAACCCCGATCCCGTTCTCCACCCCAATCCCGATCCCAACCCCGATCCCGTTCTCCACCCCAATCCCGATCCCCACCCCATCCCATTCCCGACCCCAGCCCCACCCCACGTTCCCCCACCTCAGCCCCGCGCCCGGCGCCGCTCGCGGAGCATCCCCCGAGCCCCGGGCCCGCCTGGCCGCGGCCTCCCGCTCCCCGCGCCCCTTCTCCCGGGATTCGGGGCGGGAAGCGGATGCGGGGTCGGGATCAGCCCGAAACCCTCGTCCCCTCCCCGCGTGACGGCGGGAGCGGGGACCCTCCTCTTCCTGGAGGTCCCAACGCCCCCGAGCCCGGCGCGGAGCCGTCCTCCCGCCCCAAATCGCTCGGCCCGGCGGACAGACCCAGCCCGAGGCTCCCGGAGAAAAGGGAAAGGAAGGAAAACAGCAACCAACGCCAGCCCCCGGCGCTTCCCGTGCCCGGCCCGGGGGGGAAGTCCTTACCCGGCGGGATGGGGCCGCTTCCCGGCGGGGAGAGGGCTCCCGGAGCGGGGAGAGGGCTACCGGGGAGGGGAGAGGGCTACTGGGGAGGCGAGAGGGCTCCCGGGGAGGGGAGAGAGCTACTGGAAGGGGGAGAAGGCTCCTGGGGAGGGGAGAGGGCTCCTCGTGGGGGGAGAGGGCTCCCGGAGAGGGCTCCTGGAGAGGGGAGAGGGCTCCCGGGGAGGGGAGAGGGCTCCTGGAAGGGGTAGAGGGCTACTGGAGAGGGGAGAGGAGCCTGGAGAGGGCTCCCGGGGAGGGGAGAGGGCTCCTGGAAGGGGGAGAGGGCTACTGGAGAGGGGAGAGGAGCCTGGAGAGGGCTCCCGGAGAGGGGAGAGGGCTCCTGGAAAGGCGAAAGGAGCCTGGAGAGGGGAAGGGGCACCCGGAGAGGGCTCCTGGAGAGGGGAGCGGAGCCTGGGGAGGGGAAAGGGCTCTTGGACAGGGAAAAGGAGCCTGGAGAGTGCTCCTGGGGAGGGGAAAGGAGCCTGGAGAGAGGCCCTTCCCTTAAGCTCATTAAGGCCCCGAGTCCGCTCCGGCAGGAAAAGCTGCGGGGTGGAGCGAGCCGAGGTTGCCGAGGGGTGAAGCGGCTTTAACACCCCCCGGGCTGCGGGGATGGCCCGCGACCCCGCGCCATCCCCCCCGCCGGAGCCGCAATTATCCCCCGGGTAATTAAAGAGTAGGGAAAAGCTCTTTTTCCCCACCCCGGTGGGGAAAAGCAGCGATAAACCCCAAACGCGAGGAGAGCGGAGTCCCCCCAGTGGGGCTGGAGGTGTCCCTGCTGCTGAAATAAGGGATGGAGCCGATCCCGAGCCGCGCTCCGGGAGGGGATGGGGGCTCCCGGCTGCTCTCCCCTCGCCCCCCCGGCAGGGAAAGTGCCCTTTCCCCCCGGAGAGCCAGAGATTACCCAGGACAGGAGCAGCCAGATGGGATTGAGGATTTACGGTGTCCTGGATGCCTCCAGCCAGGGGGGAGCTGCCTCCAATCCACCCTCGAGCATTCGTGTCCCAAAGAAAGCCCCTTTCCCCCAATTTCTCCTCTTACCTTCCCCTCCCGCTGTCCTTCCCAACAGAAACCACTGCTAAGCAACAGGTTCTGTTGTGCTCTGTGTCCAATCCATTCCCCCGGCTCCAGCAAGGAATGGGAATCACAAAAGCTCATCCCGGCCGCTCCGAGCCCGCCCAGGGGAGGGAAAAAATTCCAATTCGGCATAAAAACCATTTTATTGCTCACGTGGAAGCGTTTACATTCTCACCTGGGCTTGCTGCCCGGCCCAGGGGAAAGCTTGGAAAGCAAAATGCCTGTCATATCCAGTTGGAAATGGAAAGGAGAATCCAAGGGGTTGGATCAACCTAAGTGGGATTTCGTACCCGGAAAAGCCTCAATATAAATAGGTAAGAAAATATTTATTTGTTTCAAGAGGAATCTCAATGCCGGTTCTGTCCAAGAGCGCGACTCCCTTCTGTCCTTAGTAAAATGTCCATGGAAAAGAGTAAAAAAATGTGTCTTCAAAATAGAGGAAGAGCAAAACAAACTTCCCAGAGTAAGAAACGAGGAATTTCAGCATGGGAATGCAGGGATCAGGCTCCCCACATCCCAGTTAAGTGCTCAGAAAAAAATCCAGGTGATGCTCAGCATCCCGGCAGGGAAAGGTTTGTCCGGATTTGGGAGGTGCAATGTCTCCAGGAGGGTGCTGTGTTTATCCCAAAAGCACAAGGAGAAGGCAGAGGAATCTCTGAGGAGACTCCAAGCCTTTGCTCTCCCTCTCCTGACGGTTCTTCCTGAAGGAGAAGCCTTGGAGGTCTTCCATGATCCGAGAAAAGGCCCCAGAGGTGGCAGGCACAGGTTGTGGAGTGTGTAAGGCATGTGGCTGTGTCATCCCAGCGTTTATTGCAGGATTTGAGGGCAGGAGTGAGGTGTCCTGAAGCTGTTTCTTTGGTCCCAAAGGAATCCCGAGGATCCCAGGGCTGGGATCAGAACTGAACCCAGCCGGTGTTCCCCTGAGCTTGGTTAGAAGCTGACCTGGAGAGAGGGACAAACAGAGAAAAAAGGGTTCAGACATGGAAAGGGCATCCCGGGAGGAAAATGGGGAGCAAATGGATCATCAAGGACCATCCCAAAACCCTCCCGGAGCAGCAGAGCAGGAATTGCCCACCCCAAAACCCTCCTGGAGCAGCAGAGCAGGAATTGCCCATGGAGCTGAACTCGGGGATTGGCAGCACAGAGACTGAGCTGCTCCCGAATCCCAAAGCTGGGGCTGGAGGGAGCAGTGCCCCAGCCCCGCAGGGTTTTCCAGCAAAACCAAGCAGTTCTGGGGCACCCACATCCCCCCAAATCCCTCTCGCGCTCACCCTGAAGCTTTGGCAAAGTCTCCCCAGACATCGGTGGCGGGAGGAGCAGCAGGCTGAGGCCAGGACAGCAGCGAGTCTGCCAGAGAGAACAAACCAGCAGGAGTCATTTCCCACTGTCACTGCCAGCTCTGAGGGGCGCAGCAGACCCCGAGGGGCTCTCTGGGGAGCACAGACCCGTGATGGGGGTTCCTGGCAGCTGGGCGGGCGCGGGCAGCGAGGACGGGCGCTCTCCAGAGCTGGATTTTCCCCCAGGGGGCGGTGGGAGCAAGCTCAGGCCCCCAGGCCCCGCAGGACGTGGCCGCGTGGTCCCTGTTGCTCCTTCTTTTTTCTTCATGTTCTGGAAGGAGAGCGAGAAGTTTGGGTGGGATTGCATTTAAATCCACAGCCGAAGCACGGACCCCAGAAGCCAAATTGGTTTATTTTGGGAATAAAATCCCACAGTGCTGCCATATCCCACTGCTGGTGCATCCAAAGCGGTCACACCAAGGGTGGATTTTACCCCCAAACCCCATCGACCTGGTTTTGGAAGCACCACGAGCCCCTGCAAAACCCTGCAGGCAGCGTTATCCCAACAGGCTCTGCCCTGAGCCCACAGCCAGGGATTTGAGGAGGAGCCGCTGCTTCCTCGTGCCACCCGAAGGAAAAGCCGGGATCAGCTGGAAAAGCCCTCACAGCGATGTTGAGTTTGATGGTTTGTCCCTCCTTGAAGCCCAGGTCCAGTTTGGGTCCCTGCTGCAGGTCCTGCTGGGCCAGCTCACTCTGCTGCCTCACCCACCTGCAGGAATTAAAGCCACGGGAAAGGAGACGTCAGCAGCCCGGGCCAGGCCCTCCCACACAAATCCTGCTCAGGATCATCCCCTGCGCCTGGCGGCAGCTCTGCCAAGGCCACAGCTGTGATCCGAGCCCTCACCCGAGGGACACCAAGGGGATGATTCCCAGCAGCTGTGGGGACACAGATCCCCAACAAGCACCACACCCACCCATCCATCCATCCATCCATCCATCCATCCATCCATCCATCCATCCATCCATCCCTCCATCCATCCATCCATCCATCCAACCATCCATCCATCCATCCCTCCATCCCTGTCCCTCCATCCATCCATCCATCCATCCAACCATCCATCCATCCATCCCTCCATCCCTGTCCATCCATCCATCCATCCATCCATCCATCCATCCATCCGTCCCTCCATCCCTGTCCATCCATCCATCCCTCCCTCCCTCCCTCCCTCCCTCCCTCCCTCCCTCCCTCCCTCCCTCCCCAAAACTCCACCATTCCCAGCAGCCCATCCCCTCAGGGGCAGCCCCTTACAGCTGAGACAAGACGCAGAAGAAATAAATCAGGGAATGTGGACAGGGAGTTTGGACTTTTGGACCTGGGAAGCCCAGTTTGGGACGCTGCTAATCCAGACTGGGAAATACTGGAGAGGGAGAGCTGCCTGCACAAAGGGACTTCCCACCTCTTCCCACCACACCTGCCCACCCCAGCTCCTATTTCTCCACCATTCCTGGAGGACACGTGTCAAAAACAGAGCTGAGAGGAGCCAGGAAGAGGCACGAACTCACTTGAAGTGGTCCTGGAGAGCCACATTGAAGTCAAAGGCATCCCCTCGGTCCACAAAGCCGACCCCGATGAACGCCCGGCGGCCTGGGGAAGCAGAAGGGTCAGCGCTGGAATGCGCCGCAGCAGAGGAGGGATGGGATGGGATGGGATGGGATGGGATGGGATGGGATGGGATGGGATGGGATGGGATGGGATGGGATGGGATGGGATGGGATGGGAATTCCATCCCAGCCCATCCCCACCCTCCTGGGGAACAATTCCTTCCCAATATCCCATCTATCCCTGCCCTCTGGCAGTGGGAAGCCATTCCCTCTTTGTCCTGACACTCCAGACCCTCATCCAAAATCCCTCTCCAGCTCTCCTGGAGCCCCTTTAGGCACTGGAAGGCCACAATGAGGTCACCCTGGAGCCTTCCCTTCTCCAAAGGCATCTCCAGGTATTTCACCTTGCTGGCTGCACCTACGACTTCAGCAGAAGCAGCTTTTTAATTAAGCAGCAGCAGGGGGATGATCCTGCATCCTCCTGCCAATGCTGAGCAGCCAAATCCAAATGTTTTTGTTCCTGGCAAAGGTCAGAGCGTGGCCAGCACGTGGGAGGGAGATAATTCCTCCCTCTGCCACCCTGTGCAGGAACATTCCACCAGGGAGAGCAGGAATCCCTCCCAAACGAGAGCAGCGAGGGCTCTGAGGCGCTCCCAGGTGCCAGGGACGCACCATTCTCATCTTCAACGCGGATGACAAAGTATCTGCTGGAGTCTGTCACACTCTCCACTGCGATGCCAGGGAACTGCTCCACAGGAGCCTGGGCAAAGAGCTCTCCTGGAAAACAGGAACGGGGTAACGCCGGGGCACAGCCCCACAGCCCTGCTCCCCGCGGAGCCCTGCGAGTCCTCCTCACCCGAGGTCTTGTCCTCTAGCTTGATGAAGGCTGTGCTGCCCTTGGCCGTGATCCGCAGGCGCCCGCTCCAGGCCGGCTGGTCCAGCTGCCACTCGGCGGCTCTGCAAAAACAGGAAACAGAGTCTGAGCCGCCCGTGCCGCCCACAGCCCCCGCGCTGCTGTCCCACGGAGCTCCTGGGCCCGGAGCGGGTAACGAGGGGTCAGGGCGGGCCGAGAGGGAGGAGGGGATTTGTCACAAGATGTCTCGTTTCACCCCAAAACAGCCGCTGGGTTCGGGCGGTGAGGAGGCAAGAGCTGCACGGGAGGTTTCAGTTCCCCTTCCGCGCAGTTTCGAGCCCAAAAGCTGCGTTAGGGACGTGGCTGTGCCACCACAGGCTTGGGCTGGGGACTGACGGGATGGGAGCCCCAAAATACACGTCGGGATGGAGACACCGCTGTGGGGCTGCGATGGGGGCAGAGACACCCCACGGGGGGGCTGAAATTTCTCAGGGTGGGGTTGAGATTCCTCAGGGAGACTGAGATACCCCACGAAGGACAGTTCGTGCTGCCCCACGGCGAGGGACAGACCCCACACAGCTCCTGGGAACCACAGACCCCGTCATGAGGACGGGACCCCCCACAAACCCCACAGGGAAGGGGCGAACCCCCCCGTGCCAGGAGGCGCTGCCACCCCGCGGGCGGGCGCGGGCCCCACCTGTAGCCGCGGTTGGAGGCCCGCGGCGGTACCCGGTACACGAGCACCGCCGGCTTCACGCACAGCACCGACTCGTACTCCTCCGCCTCGGCCGCCATCGCGGCGCCGCCGCCGCTCTGTCCCCACGCCTCGATGGTACCTCGCTGGTGCCTCCGCGGCCGCCCCGGCGCGGGAAGGGCCCGCGAGCGAGGCGCGCTTCCGCACCCGCGGCGCCCCCTGGCGGGCGGGAGGACCCGGTGCAGGGAGCTGCAGGAACTGGAACCAGCTCTGCCTCCGAGTGACGGAATTCACAGGTTTTAGTGCTTTTATAAGACAAATAATTGATTCTACTGTTTATATCTGCACTGGAACCGGCTCGGGGCTCCGAGTGACGGAACTCACAGGTTTTATTGCTTTTATAAAACAAATAATTGATTCTACTGTTTATATCTATTTATATTACAGTATTTTATGTTGTATATTATAGTATTATATGTTCTCTAAAATATATATAAAATATATTTTATAAAATATATATTTTTATATATTTATATATATAATACGTATTTTATAAAATAACATGTATATATAGATTTCTTCTATATTTAATGTATTTATATATTTGTATTCCTGTATTATACATTAGTATTATGTATTTACATTATTTCTACTATAAAGAAAGAAATTGTAAAAACATCATCAGAACTCCAAAGGAGCAGCAGCCTTCTCGACTCCTCCTCATCCCAAGAGCCTCCAGCACCTTCTCTGGACATTATGGAGCACAACATCCATGGCAGAGCCCAGCACGGAGCAACAAAATAATTAAATTTAGCTCATTAATTAAATTAACTAACCCCTTTCCTTCCCCTCCATGGAGGGGCAGCGCTCACATCCATGTTTGGGATCCACATTTTCCCCTGGAGCACTGCTCTTCCCACCCTCCTGCGACCACTCCTCCCAATCACCCTAAAAATGGGGCAAAATTCTGTGGTTTTGGGTAAAACAGGCACCATTACAGCCGAACACTCCCAGACTTTACCTTCCCGATGGATTTGTAAGCACCTGCTACCAACGAGCCACGAGGATGAAGGACGGAGCCGTGAAAGCCGTTAAAAGTTTAAAGACATTTATTTAAAATACAATTTATAAAACGTTTTCTTTCCGGCGCACGTTTTTGGGGCGAAAACACGCGGTACCGTGTTCCTCCTCCCCCTCCTCGGGATGAAGGCGCTTCCCACAGGAACGCCGCCGAGCCCTGCCCGCGGGCGGGACGTGTCCTGGGCACCGGGACGCAGCGGGAGCAGCCGGCAGGTTTCCGTGTCGGAGAAGGAGATTTCAGTGCTGGAAAAGGTGATTTTGGTGCCGGAGGTCTCAATGCCGGTGGTGGAATTTCGGTGCTGGGCACAGAGAGTTCGGTGCCGGGGGAGGCAGCGACACGACACTGACGAGCCGCACCAGAAATCCGGTGGATTTGGGAGTTTTTGGCTATTCGATGCTATTTTTAGGAATAATTAAGGAAAGGCGCGGTGACTACGGTTATTGCTGACGTCCTTCTCCCTCCCGCTCCCTCCCGGAGCTCATCCCAGCCCCCAGCCTGAGGGGGATGAACAAGATCCCCCAGAAATCACTGGGGGCAGTCAATCCTGAGGGAATCCCGGGGGAATCCCGCCCCACCTGGAACCAGCTGTAAGGAGCTCATCAACATTCCGGCTTGGATACACAGGTAGTTTTTATTTCCCCGTTTCTGTGGGATTTAAGCCTTATTTCCACACAGGGCTTTTCGTGCACGCCAAGATTGGCTCATTCCCCCTCAACCCTACAGAAGGCAGCACCCGGATGCAGGAATCCATCGGGAACCCCCCGGGTTTCCAGGTCCTGACCCCTCCAAGAAGAGCATTTAGTGTTCATCGAATCCCTTGATATCAAGTGATACTCAGCTTCATCCCGGGGGAACATCTCCGTTCCTGGGGAGCACCGGCCTCCCCGTCATCTTCCCGGGAGCCGGAGGAGGACAATCCCTTCCCTGAAGCCTCGCTGCCTCTCCAGGGAGCCGGAGGGATCATCCAGGCTTTCTCCAAGGCTGGTTTGGTTCCCGGGGAGAGCTCGTACCGTCCCTGTGCCGCCCAGGGCCGGAGCCTCGGGATATCCCACTGCCCGACGTCACGGCCGGAGCGGCGCCGCGTGCTCTCCTCCTCGCCACATCGCCCTAATTCTTCACTGCCCGGCCCTCCCTGACCGGACAGCAGGCATTTGCATGGGGTCACTCCACATTCCCTTCTCCCCAAATACAAAAGAACACAAAACTGATGTATTTTAAGCTTTTCCTCGAAGCCAGCAGGGAATCGGAGCCAAGCTTCAACAGGAGCAAGACGTAAACCGGGTGTGACTCCGAGGTATCCGGGGCTGTGCAGGAGTTCGCTTCCATGGCAGTGGAAATGGAGAAGCATGAGCTCGGCAACCCCGAGCCACTCAGTTCATGGAAATCCATTGGAATTCCTTTCAGAACACTCAGCTACCTCTCTGGATTCAAACAAACAGCTCAAACCCTTCCCACGCGCTCCGCCGATCCGAGATACAGAAAACAAACAGAAAATCAAATCAAAGAACCTAAAATCCTTGGAAACAGAACTCGCTCCGGAAGTGATGAGGACAACATGCGCAGCTGGGGAGGCTTCCCACCTTTTTTTTTTCCTTAAATGCCAGGTTTCGAGTACAACAAACGTTATTGCTGGCGCTCGCTCCGACCCGAGTGGGACACACACAACTCCCTGCGCCCGGCCGAGTCCGGCACAGCCCCTCTTGTCCCCCTGGCTGGCGGGGACAGCCCTGCTGGGATGGCCGGTCACAGTGGGTGGAGAGGGGAGGTCACAGTGCGTGGGGCTGAAGGTCACAGTGGGCAGAGCAAAAGGGTCACAGTGCAAATCAACCCGGGAGGTCCCCTCGCCCAGGTCCGTGTGTCCGAGCCGGCGGAACGGCGCATCCGCCTCTATCTGCGCTGCTTGAAGCCCTGCGAGCCATCGGGGCCCAGCGGCTGCCGGATCACATTGTTGGGCTGCCTGGTGTCCTCGGGCTGCGAGATCCGCGGCGGCCTGCGGGGACAGAGGGGACACAGCTGGAGCCTGAGGGGTCACTGAGCACAGCTGGAGCCTGAGGGGACAGAGGGGACACAGCTGGAGCCTGAGGGACACAGAGAGCACAGCTGGGGCTGAGGGGACACAGGGAGCACAGCTGGGGCTGAGGGGACACAGGGAGCACAGCTGGGGCTGAGGGGACACTGAGCACAGCTGGGGCTGAGGGGACACTGAGCACAGCTGGGGCTGAGGGGACACTGAGCACAGCTGGGGCTGAGGGGACACAGAGAGCACAGCTGGGGCTGAGGGGACACTGAGCACAGCTGGAGCCTGAGCAACACAGGGAGCACAGCTGGAGCTGAGGGGACACAGGGAGCACAGCTGGAGCCTGAGGGGTCACTGAGCACAGCTGGTGCCTGAGCGACACAGGGAGCACAGCTGGGGCTGAGGGGACACAGGGAGCACAGCTGGGGCTGAGGGGACACAGGGAGCACAGCTGGGGCTGCAGGGACACAGGGAGCACAGCTGGGGCTGCAGGGACACAGGGAGCACAGCTGGGGCTGCGGGGACACAGGGAGCACAGCTGGGGCTGCAGGGACACAGGGAGCACAGCTGGGGCTGAGGGGACACAGGGAGCACAGCTGGGGCTGCAGGGACACAGGGAGCACAGCTGGGGCTGAGGGGACACAGGGAGCACAGCTGGGGCTGCAGGGACACAGGAAGCACAGCTGGGGCTCAGGGGACACAGGGAGCACAGCTGGGGCTGCAGGGACACAGGGAGTACAGCTGGGGCTGAGGGGACACAGGGAGCACAGCTGGGGCTGCAGGGACACAGGAAGCACAGCTGGGGCTGCGGGGACACAGGGAGCACAGCTGGGGCTGCAGGGACACAGGGAGCACAGCTGGAGCCTGAGGGGACACAGGGAGCACAGCTGGGGCTGCGGGGACACAGGGAGCACAGCTGGAGCCTGAGGGGACACAGGGAGCACAGCTGGAGCCTGAGGGACACAGGGAGCACAGCTGGGGCTGAGGGGACACAGGGAGCACAGCTGGGGCTGCAGGGACACAGGGAGCACAGCTGGGGCTGAGGGGACACAGGGAGCACAGCTGGGGCTGCAGGGACACAGGGAGCACAGCTGGGGCTGAGGGGACACAGGGAGCACAGCTGGAGCCTGAGGGACACAGGGAGCACAGCTGGGGCTGAGGGGACACAGGGAGCACAGCTGGAGCCTGAGGGACACAGGGAGCACAGCTGGGGCTGCAGGGACACAGGGAGCACAGCTGGGGCTGAGGGGACACAGGGAGCACAGCTGGAGCCTGAGGGACACAGGGAGCACAGCTGGGGCTGAGGGGACACAGGGAGCACAGCTGGGGCTGCAGGGACACAGGGAGCACAGCTGGGGCTGAGGGGACACAGGGAGCACAGCTGGGGCTGCAGGGACACAGGAAGCACAGCTGGGGCTCAGGGGACACAGGGAGCACAGCTGGGGCTGCAGGGACACAGGGAGTACAGCTGGGGCTGAGGGGACACAGGGAGCACAGCTGGGGCTGCAGGGACACAGGGAGCACAGCTGGGGCTGCAGGGACACAGGAAGCACAGCTGGAGCCTGAGGGACACAGGGAAGACAGCTGGGGCTGCAGGGACACAGGAAGCACAGCTGGAGCCTGAGGGACACAGGGAAGACAGCTGGGGCTGCAGGGACACAGGGAGCACAGCTGGGGCTGCAGGGACACAGGGAGCCTGAGGGGACACTGAGCACAGCTGGGGCTGAGGGGTGGAAGGAATGTGGTGTGGAATTCCAGTGTGGAATTCTGAGTGCATTCAGGACACCCCTGCAGCACAGGAATGCTGTCACATGCTCTGGGGTCCCCAGCACAGGAAGGACATGGAACAAGCCCGAAGAAGCCCAGCAGGGTGATCAGAGGGATGGAGCAGCTCTGCTGTGAGGAAGGGCTGAGGAAACTGGGATTGTTCAGCCTGGAGAAGGGAAGGCTCCAGGGTGACCTAACCAGGCCCTTCCAGGGCCTGAAGGGGACAACAGGAACCATGGAGGAACTTTGGACAAGAGCCTGGAGAGAAAGGCCGAGGGAATGGCTTCCCACTGCCAGTGGGCAGGGACAGATTGGATATTGGGAAGGAATTCCTCCGTGTGAGGGTGGTGAGGCCCTGGCACAGAGAAGCCATGGCTGCCCCATCCCTCAAACTGTTCCACATGGACACAGCCCTGGGGACATCTTTAGTGGCTAAAATGGCAGTGCCAGTTAAGGCTTGGACTCTGTGATCCTGGAGGGCTTTTCCAACTTTAATGACACCATGATTTAGAGCCTTATCCAGCACTTCCCTGCACCCCCACGGAGCTGAGGCTCTGCTGACAGAGCCCTCCTCTCCCCTTGCCGGCCTGCCTGCACTCCCCAAGGCAGGAGTTCCCCCGGAGCCCATTCCCGAGGCTGCCCTCACCTATCCAGGATGGGCTTCTCCTGCTCCTCCTCGGGGCTGGCGCTGCCCAGGATCCGTTTCCTGGCCTCAGCGTACTCCGCCTCGCGCTGCGCCAGGGATTTCACGGGGAAGGCCGGGCGGCTGGCCGAGTTGGGGTTGCTGAGGACACCGTTGGTCGTCGGCCTCTTGAGGATGCGGATCTGGGGGGGAGGCCCTGCAGGAAGGCTGTCGTCCTGGATCACAATCGGCACTTTGGGAGGAGATTTGGACTTTCTGCTGTTGGAAAGAAAAACATTGGGTTGGTGCTTGTTTTCTGTCCCGTGTGTGAATTCCTCATGCTCAGATGTCGTTGCTGTGATTAAGAGCGGCCTGTAATAATTAAAGACCTTGTTATGGTTGTAACTCTAAACGAGAGCAGTGGATTAGCTCGGAATGGGATGGAAAATCAGTCCCTGCTGTGTCTGACACCACTAAACTCCACTGAAGGAAAGGGAACAGACACTGGGAAAAGTTTTAGCACTTCTAGTCAAAGATTCTGGGACAAGCACCTTGATTTCACTCCCTGCAGGAATTTTTAGGGCTCCTCTCAGCAGGATACCCAGCCTTCCACTCCAGCCCTGCCATTTCACTCCTCAGAGCCAGCCTTGGCCCCATCTCACCATATGAATGTTTTATAGTCCCTTTTCTGCACGGAATTCCCAGAGGATAAAACCCATGACTCTTCAATAATTAAAGGGGAAAAAAACTCCAGCAACAAAGGACTTGTGAATCAGCAGTGATTAGAAACATTTCTGGTGGGAAGCAGTAACACACCCCTGCTCCGACCCAAAGAAAGCAGGAAGAGAAATTCTCCCTGATGCAAGACACAGCAAGTCAGCCCAGGGCCAGGAGCTGGGATTACCTGACTCACCCATTTCTTCCCCAGTGCCTTTTTCTCACATGGCTTCCCCCAAGCTGGAGCTACATCCAGGCTGGAGGAGCCGGCTCTGAAATAAAATCCCTCTCAAGAAGCTTTCTGCTGCCGTGCCACGGCTCCGAAGGGCCATCTAGTGGCACGGAGACAGGGATTTCCTAATTCTCCACCCAAACCCAGCGCTCCCTGCTCAGTTTGAAGCTGTTTCCCCACGGTTTTCCCTTCCCAGGCCTCCAGCTGTCCAACAGCACCTCAGGAAAATCAGGATCTTACCTTTCCTTCTGTGTGATCTTCAGCTTCTTTTCCAACCGTCTGTCTATTTCCTAGAAAAGAAGGAGAGAAAAGTAAAAACACTAAGCTTTTAATACAACGAAGACCAATCTCAGTTTGGAGGTCTCATTTTGAGCCTGTCTGGGCACACATTTAATTTCACTCTTCCAAATACTGATCCATAAAGGGGGCAGGGAGTGTGTGATTCCATCTGAGGATGACTCGGGAATCAAGAGGCAGGGAAAAGCAAAGCCACCACGGATAATCTATGAGAAAAGCAAAGCCCCCACGTGTGTTCCGCAGTAGTACACCCACAGCAGGCGGTGGATCCAGCGTGTCACAGCGCGGGGCACTCATTGCTCATTTTAACCACTTCAGCCGGCAAAAAACCCCTAAGAAGGTAAAAATCCACAGTCAGGTATTCCTAGATCCAAGCGGGATCCTGTGCCAAACCCGGCGGGCAGAGCAGCAGCAGCAGCCAGCGGCCGGGGCGATCCGCAGCCAGGATTCCAAGGGAGCTGAGCCCCGAGCCCACGGCCATGGGCAGGGCTGGCCGGCAGGGCCACATTCCTGCCGGGAGAAGTCCCTGCCCTGCCCCGCACGCAGCCAGGGAGCCTCCCTGCGCTGCTCCTCGCCTTTCCCCACGCTCAGAGTCAGCCATGGCGGAAAGGAGCGTTAATCACCCTGACAGAGCCGTGCTCCGAGCGTGTGGGCTCTGCCCAAGGCTGGCATGCGCCCAGCCAAGGTGCCCAGGTGTTGCAAAGCTGTCCAGGTGTTGCAAGGGAGCGATTACGCAGAGAAACTCGGCTAAGGAGGAGAACGAAGCCAGGTTTCAACCCTCCCGCAGGTGACCTGCCCCAACCCCGCCGGTATTTTTAGATCCTCACGACAGCTCTGTTAAAAGAGGCTCTGAAACAGCTCTTTGTGGTTATTTTAACCATCAAGGAAGGGGAGAAAACACTACCTGAGCGTGTCCTAGTTTAGCCAGCTGATAAGTGGCACTACTGAAGGAAGTTCCAGACTGCTGGCAGGAGGCAGCTGCTCTGTTTGAGGCCTGGCTGCTCCCCCGCGCCGCCAGCAGGAACCGCAGCGGGCACAGCTCGGGGAAGAAACGCGTTTGGACAGAAATCCCCAGTGAGCAGGGAAGGAACATGAGCCACTACAAGATGCCAAACCACAGTGTTTGCTCTTGGTCACACAGGCCGTGGCAGCCTCCACCTAGGAGGGAATAAATCACTTCAGGAAGATTAAAGGTGGGTGGGAGGTTGTTTCCTACCAAACTCTGTCCTGGGAGGTAACAAAACCAGGCAGGAGCTTCACAAGGCAGATCTCAGCCAGAGCCTCCCATGGAGGGCAAACACCTGCAGTTTCCTTCCTCTTCAAGGGGAGTGGGAGGAAAATCCCATCCCAGTGCTGCTCAGAAGGAAGGAAAATGTATATCAGCTGCCTCCTGCCCACCAGGAGACAGGAATGGGGCACAGGCAGCAGGAGCACAGATATCGCAGTGAGGATGGAGATGCTGGGGAGCAGCTGGCAGCAAACAATGGAAGTCAAGGGGAAGGGTTGGCTCTTCCGGGAGCCAGCTGAGGTGACATCGTGGTCTTGAAACCACGTTTTCAGCCTCCAGGAGCTCACCACGGCTCCCAGGGCCTCCTGGAATGTCCCTCAGCAAATATTTCAGCGCACAGGTGAGAGAGAGAACAGGAAAATGGGATGGAAGGTGGGGGAAGCACACTCAGGAGCTTCTCGACTCATTTCACTCCGTGCAGCAGTGACTCCAGAGCTGAACAGGGCTGCTGAGCCCTCAGGTGGGAGCGTGGGCGTGGAAGTGCCCCAAGGAAGGCTCCGTCCTGCTCCCTCCTCGCTGGCAGAGCAGACGTGGCTTTGGCAGAAGTCACGTTCCTGCATTGCTGATGGCTCTGGAGGTGAGCCCCAGGGCTGAGGCCGCGCTCCCAACTGCAATGTTGTAATTGCAGAGCGTCACCCCCACCTCAGCACCTGCAGAACGGGTGATTCACGGCACTGTCACCGAGCCCAAGCGCTGCTGGACAGACCTGCACAGCCCCGGACACTCCAACCACAACCTGCAGCCTGCCCTACCAGGGAAAACACAAAGCTCTTTACTCTGCTCAATACAAAAACTTATTCCAAGAAATCCTTCAAAACCACCATGATTTCTTTACAGTCTGTTTCTCTCTTTCCCACTCTGGAGCAGGTCACTTCTGGTACAATACTTGGTGTCTTTGTCTCCAATCCCCCAAAACTGCCAGTGGTCACGGATGGTCCTGGATCACAAACCACTGCCAGCACACTCAGCAGCTGCCCCGTGCTTGGGGAGCTCCTCACCAAGGATCACAGACAACCACTGAGGTTGGAAAAGACTTTGGATTATCAAGTCCACCCTGTGCCCAATCCCCACCTTGTCCCCAGCCCAGAGCACCGAGCGTCGCCTCCAGGCCTTCCTTGGACACCTCCAGGGATGGGCACTCCAAACCTCCCTGGGCAGCCCCTCACAAGGCCTGGCCACCCTTTCCATGGGGAAATTCCTGCTGATGTCCACCTTGAGCCTGCCCTGGCTCAGCCTGAGGCCGTTCCCTCTCCTTCTGTCCCTGTTCCCTGCGAGCACAGCGCCTGACCCCCCCAGCTGTCCCCTCCTGTCAGGAGCTGTGCAGAGCCACAAGGTCCCCCCTGGGCCTCCTTTTCTCCAGGCTGAGCCCTTCCCCAGCTCCCTCAGCCTCTCCTGGGGCTCCAGACCCTTCCCAGCTCCGTTCCCTTCCCTGGACACACTCCATCCCCTCCATGTCCTTGCCACAAGGGTCCTGGAACTGGAGATGCCCCAGGACAGGGGACAGGCCCCGCCCTGGGCATGAGGAGCAAAGCAAGGAGCAGCTGAAATACTCCCTAATTCCAGCCCCAGCAGCTGATGGAGCCACTGCGTTCTCCCCGGAGCACGAGGCTTCCTCCACACGTAGAAATCCTGGCAGGATAACACAAACCAACCACTCACACCGAACGCACGTAGCCCTCCCACCCCATCCAAACAACTGCTAGTCCTGCAGGGTCCACGGAATTCCTGGCGCTGCTGACAAGATTCCAGCTGCCTCCAGATATCCACTCAACTTTTGGGTAGAAAAAGTCTCCCTTTGTGTTTAAATAGATGGTCAAAAAGCAGCTCCCCACCTCACACCTCATGGCGTGTCAGAAATTGTTTTCTTTTGAACGCAGGGACTGACTCTGCATTTTCCAGGAAACTCAGTGTTCATTACTAGGACGTTTGGAATTGTAGGAATGGAGCGTTTGAGCACCACGTGCAGAGACGGCCCCAGACGTGAGCAGCCTCCCAGCTCGTGACAGGGATCACTGCACCAATTTAAAAGCAGAATCACCTTGGCACTGCTCATTTTTAATTAAAATCAAATCCCTGCCGCTGCTCCGCACGGATCCATCCGTCTGCTGATGTCATTCCCTCTCCACTGCTGTGTCACGTTGTCACCGTGTGGGTAACGAGATAAAATTAGGAGCTGACTCGGAGGGCAAGTGCCAGAGGCGCTGCAAGCACCAAAGGCATGAGCTGTCCGGAGAAGCAGCTGGATTTGGCATCCAGGACCTGGACAGGTCACTCTGGACAAACCCCAGTTATCCCTCACCTGAGGGCCTCTCCCAGCTCCCACCTCCCAGACAAACTTATCTGGACTACCAAACACTCAGCCTGGTTCGCATCCCCGTGCAAAACCCCCTCCCAAAGATTAGCGAGGAATCTCACCCACCTATTTTTAGGGCTATTATTTGTGGATGCCACACAGGACCCAAACAAACAGCCTGAAGGAGACTCTGTTCTCTGACATTTAGGCTGCATTTGTGGACGAGGACGTCATGGAAACTGAGCTGCAGCCCCACCGCAGGCATCCTTCCTACCCTGACCCCTGAGGAAAACAGCACAGAGGATCCATAACCCCGCCTTGGAAGGGAGACACAGACCCCAGGACACAAAGCTGCTGCTCTGGTCCCACATCCCCATGGCCTGACATCTTACAAAGCCACCCCAGCAATAAAGATGATAATTCGGTGATATTCCTGCTGAGCTGGAGATCCATGCTCCCCCAGCATCCCAGGAATGTCCTTCAGGAAGGGAAAGCCCTGTGGAGGTTGGCTCCCACAATTCCTATGGATCATGGTTTCCCACGGGATGGAGGCTCATTCCCAAGCAAAATCAGCTCTCCAGAACATTGCAAAGCACAGTGGGGCCCAATCAGCCCACGCTGCTGTCCAAAAAGCCTTTTGGGAAGAACTGCAATGCACTGGACACGTCCAAAGCACCATCCTCCCATCCCTGCCAGCAAGGACTCTCCAAACAGAACAAACACCGACATCTCTGAGCCCGGCTGATCCGGGCAAGGAATAACAAGATAACCCCTGGCTGGTTTTTATCCCAAGTTTAGTGAGTGACCACGACTGAAGGTGTGAGGAAGGCAGATGCTTTGTGAAAATCACTGACACTGAGTGGGTATTTCCCCCTCTTCCATCAAAACTGCTCTGCAGAAATCCAGGGAAGATCCCTAGCAGAGCACAGGGCAGTCCTGCAGTCTCCTGGATAGCTGGTAACATTCCAAGGCTCTGGAAAACCATTAACCACGTTCTCTGCTGTATTTACTCCCAGCCTTACAACCTTCCACCCCTTCTCACTCCAGTAACAGGCAAGATCAATCCCAGACCAAGGGAATTCAGGCTGGAGCTGGATCCTCCCAAAACCACAGCCTTGTCTGCTCATTAAAGCACCACTGGATACTCTGGCAGTTCCAGAGGAGACAAACTCCAAAGCCTGGTTAATGTTCTTTTCTTTAGGAAATAAGTTTTAAGATCTGAGGTCACCAGAGCTGTTGATGGGGACCTAAAGCTGGAACTGCTTCCCCAAAACACCATCAGGAAAGAGCAGATGTGGCCAGTCCCTGATCTCCTCATCAGCCACCTATTTCTCTCCTCCAAAGAGAAATTAATCTATTAATTACTGCAACATTCCGATTCCTGAGGCTATCGGGAATCAGCCTGCTCCATTAATTAGTTCTCCCAGTCACTGTGCCATGCTCAAGCCTGGCAGTGGCCTGTCCCAGGCAAGCCCCAGGTGTTTCCATAGGCAGATCCTGCTCCTCGGCACCAGGAGATTGACAAACAGGACACGGGAGTATTTCTGGGAATGAGCCTGGCTGGAGCCACATGGTATTGCCATGTGTTATGGGTGGGGGGAAGCACTCAGGAGGGCAGCAGCTCCTTCTCCCTCGCTGCAATGGCACAGGGTGAGTGTCTAAGGCCAGGCTGGACAGGGCTTGGAGCAGCCTGGGACAGTGGAAGGTGTCCCTGCCCATGGCAGGGTGGCACTGGATGGGTTTTAAGGTTCCTTCCAACCCAAACCATTCTGGGATTCCATGACTCTTCCATGACAGCCCTGACACCAAAACCCCATTTTCCTCATGGGTACAGCTCCTGCATGCCCCAACCTCGTTCCTGCGGCCTCTGACCACACTGGTCATTAACAGAGGGAGGTCACAGTGTCACACTCCTAAATATTTCCCTTCTGACTCTGCTGGACTTCGATCCCACTCAGCAACTCCAAGTGACAGGAGCCAAACCCTTCAGATGCAGTGACCTGGAGCCTCAGGTGGCAGGTGACACCCACCCCACCCTGACAGACGAATGGTGGTGACAGACAGGAGGCGTGCTGCCACCTCAGGTGACCTGTCCTCCCCAAGCCACAAGCAGGTGACAATCCCCAGCCCCCAGGCGAGGACAAAGTTCATTCCCAGGCCTTTGGCTGCTCCCATCCTCCCAGAGCAGCCAATCACTGGGAAATGGGGCAGGAGTTCCCTTCCTGGGGGGACTGGTGAGGCATGGCTGGGATCGGTGGGTGCCACTGGGGAGGCTGAAGGCAGCAGCTGAGAGCTCAATCTGCAAATTCCAGGGGGAAAAAGAAACACGAAGAGATCAATGACATGATTTTTTTAACCTGTTTTGGATTGCCAGAGTAATGTTTGACCTGCACAGAACCATGGAACGTCCTGAGCTGAACGGGACCCATAAGGATCAGAGTCCAGCCCCTGTCCCTGCACAGACACCCCAACAATCCCACCCTGTCCAAATGCTCCTGGAGCTCTGGCAGCCTTAGGAATGGGATCATTCTTTGAGGAACCTGTTCAGTGCGCAGCACCCGCTGGGGGAAGAACCTTTTCCTGATCTCCAACCTGAACCCCCCGGCACAGCTCCAGCTTTCCCCTGGGTCCTGTCCCTGGTCACAGAGAGCAGAGACCACAGCTGTCCCTCCCCTGCCCCTCGGGATGAAGCTGAAAGAAATTCTGGCTTGAAATCAGTTCTTAAGACTCTAATACACTCAAATTTTAGTTGGCAAAGAAAAAAAACAATGAATCCATCTGTAAAGCACCAATTCCAGGCTAAGGATCATGGACCCACTCCAGTTTTGAGGCCAGCCTCCCACCTAACAAATTATTGGTTTAAGCAGGTAAACAGACCTGAGTGTCACCAACTGACCTCTCATTTGTGTTTCCAGCTGAGCCACACAACACAACAGAAAAACAAAGCAGGAATTAAGCCCCAGTAGTGTTTTCTGACCCAGCCTGGCCTTTGAAGCCCTTTCCATCCTCACTCCTAACTCAGACAGCTCACTCGTTACTCACACCCTGGTTTTCCATCTGTAACTCCCGGACAAGCAAAACCTCCGAATTTCACAGGCATTTCAAGGCTCTAATTAGACACCAATGAGGCAACAGGAACCCAGAGGCTCCGCAGAGTTCTGCTGCGCCAGCACCACCACCCTGAGCCTGGGGGTTCCTGGGACAGGGGACACTGCTGGAGCACAGGGCACCTGCCTGGCATGGTCACTTAGGGCTGGCACATGCTCAAACAGCTGCTCCATTTTCGGGGCAATTCTGATGGCACAAGACCAAAAGACAAGCAGAAGCCACATTAAAGGCCTTAACAACCACTTGAGGATCTGTTTTACAGTTCCTTGAATGACCAAACCAAAGCAGAAGGGCTGTGTCAGGATTTTGGGGGTTGTCTTCAACCTAATGAGATTCTCCTGCTGCCTGATTTGGGAGAGCTGCAAGAGAGAAATGAAGTGAATTTTAATTAGGAGGCCATGGGATCCCTGCTCAGGCCAGAGCTGCCTCTTGCTGACAACCCCCTTCCTTTAGGGCCTCGAGGAGAATTTCTCAGCCTAACACCAAAAATTACAAACAAAAAACTCCCGCACTAAAACTGATTTCCCAAGGAACATCCTCTGACTGAAATTTTTAAAAAATTACATGCTGGGACACAGGTGTATCCCAAAAACCCCCATGGATCTCCTACTGCATCTCTACTGTTCCCTCATGTGCTGAATTAAAAAATTAAATAACTGAGGGTCTCAACTTTGTGAAGTATCAGAATCACAGGGTTCCAGAATGGTTTGGGTTGGGAGGGACCTTAAAGCCCATCTAGTGCCACCCCTGCCGTGGGCAGGGACACCTTCCACGATCCCAGGCTGCTCCAAGCCCTGTCCAACCTGGCCTTGGACACTTCCAGGGATCCAGGGGCAGCCACAGCTTCTCTGGGAACCTGTGCCTGGGCCTCCCCACCTTCACAGGGAGGGATTTATTCCCCATATCCCATCTGACCCTGCCCTCTGGCAGTGGGAAGCCATTCCCTGTGTCCTGGCACTGTTAGAACAGGATGTGTCTGGAGCTGCTCCTTGGTGTCTCTGTTTTATCGCAGCCTCCCCTGAGCACCAACCACAACTGCCAAGCCTCACGTCCTTATGTTGGGATCCATCGCCTGCTGCCTTGGATGGAAGAAAATCACAGAATCATGGAATGTCCTGAGCTGGATGGAACCCACAAGGATCAGAGTCCAACTCCTGGCCCTGCACAGACACCCCACAGTCCCACCCTGGGCATCCCTTGAGCTCTGGCAGCCTTAGGGCCGTGCCCATTCCCTGGGGAGCCTGGGCAGTGCCCAGCACCCTCTGAGGGAAGAACCTTTCCCTGATATCCAAACTAAACACTGCTGGTGCAGCTCCAGCCATTCCCAAGGGTTCTGTCCCTGGTCACCAGAGCAGAGCTGCCCCTCAGGAGGCTCTGCAGTCACTGCCGGTGCTACAGCAGAGCCTCTTCGTGCCCTCAGTCCTCTCCCCACCTAGTGCTGCCTCCTGCAGCTGAGCCTTCTGCAGCAGCAGGGACAGCTGAACATCCCCAGCTGCACCAGCACCCACCAGGAGCACAGGAACCACCAGACAAGGGCAGCTGGACTCCCCTCTGCTCCATCCCGCTCAGCCCCCGGGGATGCCAGAGGGCAGCTCCTGCCCCTCTCCTGCCCCGCACAGGCAGCTCGCTTCCCCTGCCCCTCCAACTGCTTCCACAGGCATCCAGGCCCCAACAACTGCAACAGCAGCTGCTGCTCCTGCAGGGAGAGGCTGAGGGAGCCAGGAAAGGGCTCAAGCTGGAGAAAAGGGGATCAGGGGGACCTTGTGGCTCTGCACAGCTCCTGACAGGAGGAGACAGCCAGGAGGGTCGGGCTGTGTTTGCAGGGAACAGGGACAGAAGGAGAGGGAATGGCCTCAGGCTGGGCCAGGAGAGGCTCAGGGTAGACATCAGCAGGAATTTCCTCATGGAAAGGGCAGTCAGGCCTTGTCAGGGGCTGCCCAGGGAGGTTTGGAGTGCCCATCCCTGGAGGTGTCCAAGGAATGCCTGGAGGTGACACTCAGTGCTCTGGGCTGGGGACAAGGTGGGGATTGGGCAGAGGTTGGACTCAATGACCCTGGAGGGCTTTTCCCACCTCAGTGATTGTGTGATTCCCCATGGAACCTCCCTGCTCAGCAGCAGAAGCACCATCGAGGTTATGATCATGAATTCCCAGTAGTCTGGACTGGAAAAGGGTGTGAGAAAGGACAGGTGACAGGGATTTCTCCTTCTAAGGAAAACCACCTGAGAGGTACCAGCGGGAAGGACAAACTGGGAAGACACTCCATGGGCAGGATTGGAGCAGCTGCACCATTTTAAACCATTACTCAAGGCCACAGTCATCAGCCCCCGAGACTCCAGCCATGTCCCTTCATGGAGCGGTTTCGGGAGCGCTGGAATTAACTCCGACACAGGGCACGAGGCTCCCGCTGGGCACAGCCCCCCGGCTTTGGCAAGAGGGGCGGGCGAGCGGCTCCACCGCCAGCCTGGCACTGGCCCCTCTCGGGCGTTGAGTTACAGGCTCTATTTTGCTCCCCTGGCTCCGGCCAGGTGTAACCCAATCCCCTGCCCACAATCCCGTTCAGGCTCCTCACCGTGGCCCTGTCAGGAGGTCCTTCTGCCCTCTGATCCTCAACGACCCCGAGGAACTCATTAAAAGCAGAGTTTTGCCTGACGGAGTTTCCTCTCCCTGCGAACACCCCGCAGAGCACCCGCCCACGCTCCTGCTAAAACAGTCACTTTATTTGCAAGCACAGCACACACAAATCCTCGGGGTCTCTCAGCGTGACAGACACGATGCCAACTCCAGCTCTTGAGCCGCTATTAAAAGCGAGGGGAAACTTAGCTCCACTGGACCACGCTGGGACTGCCCCCGTTCTGCCCGAGTGAGGGAGCACGTTCCGATCAAGGGGGAAAAGGGCTTTGGGTGCGCACCCGCAGCCCCCGCGCTGTCCCCAAAGCCCTGCCAGAGTCACTGCGATGCTGGGCACGCACATTTTGGCTCTGCTCGCCGCCCTCCCTCCTCCTGCCTCCACCCCCCGGGCAACCGGAGCTTTGTGCGGGGCTGGGCCGCGACCCCGCTGAGCTGCCGCTGCCGCCCCAGGAGAGCCCCGCCGGGCCCAGGGGGGGTGGGGGTTTGGACACCGGGGACCACACGTGGGGCGGAAGGACGGGCATGGAGCTGCTCCAAGGAGGGGCCTGAAGGGGAACTGAAGAACCGGCGAGGAGTGGGGCTGGGGGCGGCCAGCAGCCCCCCCACGCCGAGCGAGGCCGCGGTCCCTTTAAGAGGCCTAGCAGCGCCGCGGGGCCGCCGCGCCGCCGGCCGCGCCCCGCCGCCTCCTCAGGCAGCGCCGCGCCGCCCGCCCGCGTCCCCCCACCGCCCCGGGCCCGCCGCGCCGCCCCGCGCCGCCGCCCTCACCCCGCTGTCGGCCGCCTCCTCCCAGCTCTCCGCGACCTCCTCATCTTCCATTTTAATTCCCGTCCGCCGCCGGGCCCGCGCCCCGCGCATGCGCGCGCCGCCCGCCGGCCCGCGCCCGGCAACGCACGCGCACCGCGCGGAAAGGGCGGGAAGAGGCGGCGGGGGCACTGCGCCACAGCGCCCCCTGGTGGCCGGGAGGACCGGACCCAGAGCAGGTTGATGGTGAGGCGTTTTCCTTTAATTTTAAGATGTTTTCTTGTCGTTTGTGTGGGTTTTCCCTTTGAAGTATTTTCCCTTAATTTTGCTGTGTTTCCTCCTCATTTTGAGGAGTTTTCCCTTAGTTTTGACACGTTTTCCTTTAATTTTGAGATGCAACTCCTTCCTGCAACTTTGGAGCGTTTCCCCTTAATTTGGTGTGGTTTTTGCATAGTTTTGAGGTGTTTTCCCTTAATTTTGGGGTGTTTTCTCTTAATTTGAGACATTTTCTCTCAATTTTGAGGCGTTTTCCCTTAATTTTGGATTATTGGACAAATCAGCCTCCAAATTTAGGCAATTGTGTCCTGCCACCCTCCAATTTATTCCTCTTCATTTAAGCCCAAAGCTGCTTTTATGGAGCACAAGGATCACCTCCAACCCTTAAAAACATCAAAAAATCCCCAACCCCCCATAATTTCTTAAACTTTCTCATTTACATCCAAGATAATCACCACACCAATGTTTTCCTTTGAGATCCGAGCCATACAAAGTTTTTTGGGGTGGCATTTGCATTTCCTTTTCCTCATTCCGAAATTAACTGCCCCTTCAGCATCCAAAAAAAACCCCAATTTTCACACAGGGAGTTAGAGAAACTGCCCTTAAAACCTTAATTTTCCACCCAAATTCCCACCCAAGAGCCAGAGTTTGCCAGCAGATGGCGACTGGATTCCTAAAATATGACAATAAATCCCCAGCGAAAATAAATCCTAATGCCTTTGGTGTGCTCCAACCCTGAGTCTCCCTCTCCTCTGCCAAGCCCAAAATTTGGGCAGGAAACCTCCAGACATCCCCCCAGGTGAATTTTGGGGGGATGTTTATCCAAAGTGAAGCTGTCAGAGAGGGTTTTGGGGGGTGTGCAATGCTCCGGGGGGCGTTAAATCCTTGGATTTCATCTCTTTTGGCAGCTCCGAGGAGTGGGACACGGCACTTCCCCTCTTTGGGAATGCTCCCCCCGGAGGAAAAGTTGCAGCAGCCTGGGGCAGTTCCTGCCCATCCTCTGGGATTTTTCCAGAAGGCAACAGGAACCAAATTTTCCAGCAGCCTGGCACGGCTGGCTTGATCCCCTGCAGCGTTCCAGCGGCGTTCCCTTGGACGTCTCCCTCCATCCTGCTGTAAGAAATTCCCTTCCCAGCCCCGTTTGACCCCACAGCGCCCGGCGGGATCCTTTGGGAGTGTGGCACTGGTGGCGGTGTCACCCCCGAGGGTGAGCGCTGGGTACTCACCTGGCGGAGGACAAACCCCACGTCTCCCCCCAGGTTATCCCAGCCCTCCACAAGGCATCTGGGACACATCCCGTGGTGTCTGCCCGGCAATCCCAGCTCTCCACAAGGCTCCTGGAGCATCCCCTTGGGCACGGCGCCTGCTCGGGATGCTAGGCAGGCTCCTCCATGTGGGGTGCAGGTCTGTGGGAGACAGAGAGGGTGGCAGTGATTCCCTTTTCCCTGAAAAATGATGTCCCCACACAACTCGCCAGCGGGACCTGATGCCAAAACACAGTCCCCCACAGGGTTGTTGCCCCACGGAGTGGGCTCCACTCCCTCCTTTCCTCACCTCCACGGAAAGAGGGGCACCACAGTCCTTCAGAAGAGGTCACACCCCGCCTCCCTGCTGAGCCCTCAGAGGCTCCAGGGCTGTGGGGGGTACGCAGGGACATGGCGGGGCTGCAGCAGGCGCTGAGGGGCACCACTGCGGGCAGGGCGGGTCCCCGTGCCCCCGTGCCCCTCCCGGGGCTGTGGATGAGGATGGGAAACCGGGAAGGTGTGGGGAGAGAGCGGGACAGGGAACGGGATCCGCCCTGGCACCTCCGCCTCAGCGCCGACCTCCCCAACATGGCGGCCTCGCCCACCCGCCCCTCCCAACATGGCGGCTGGACCGGCCCAGCATGGCGGTGGGACCATCCAAACATGGCGGCCTTCTCACTGCACCGCAGAGCGGAGACTTGACCTTCCCATCATGGCGCCACAATAACGTCCCCGCCCCGTTCCCGCCCCACGCTCACGTGACGCCAGGGGGCGGTACCGCGCCTGCGCAGTTGGCGGCCGGAGCGGCCGGGGCGGTGGCGGGAGGGCGGGGAGGGAAGATGGCGGCGCCGGTCGGAGCCGTCACCGGGGCGACGCGGCAGCCCCGCCGCCCGCAATCCTGAGAGCCCGGCCCGGCTCGGCCCGGCCCGGCCCGGCGGCAGGTGAGAGCGGCCCCGCGGTGCGGCTTCCCTGGGCGGGACCCTTCCCCGGGGAGCGGGGCGGCGGGACGGGCCCCTCGGGGCGGGACAGGCCTGGTGTGGAGGAGACCACATTTGGGGCTGGAGGGTGGGGGGAGCCCCTGTCCCAGCCTCTCACAGCGTTTTGGGGGATCCCTGCGGAGGGCAGAGCCCGCGGGGGGTTGTAGCCCCTTTTCGGAGGAAGGAAGCCCCTTCCCAGCTCCGGGGGGCGAAGGGAAGGCGGCCCCGGGGGCTCCCTCAGGGCTGGGGGGAGGCAAAGCCTGCTCCCCTGAAAGCAGTGTTTCCTCCCAAAAAAGCCGTGTTTCCTTCCCAAAAAGCCAAGCTTTCCCCCCTGAAAGCAATGTTGCTTTCCCCAAAATGCCATGCTTTCTCCCCTGAAATCCATGTTTCACCCCCAAAAAAGGCGTTTCCCCCAAAAACTTCGTGTTTCCCCAGAAATGTCATATGTCCCCCTTAGAAATCATGTTTCCCCAAAAAACCTTGTGTTTCCCCCAAAAAGCCACCTTTCTCTCCTAAGACCTCTGTTTTCTCCCCTAAAAGCCATGTTTTCCCCAAAACAGCCATCTTTCCCCCTAAAAGCCGTGTTTGTCCCCCAAATTCCATGCTTCCCCCCAAAAAAGCCATATCCCCCCCCCCCAAAAAAAAAGTCCCATTTTCCCCCTAAAAGCCCTGTTTCCCCAAAAATCAGTGCTGGCATCAAGCAATGCCAAGGCACAGGCTGGCAGTACTGGCAGTGGGGGGAAAACGGCTTTTTGGGGGCGAAATATGGCTTTGAAGGGGAGAACGTGGCTCTTTGGGAGGAAACATGTTTGCAGGGAAACACACATGGCTTTTTGGGGGGGAAATATGGGGTTTTTTTAGGGGAAATACTGGGGTTTATGAGGCGAAACACGGCTTTTCAGGGGGAATCGTGGCTGGGGGTGCTCCCAGAACCTCAGCTCACGTTGGGTACATGTGAAAACAAAGGTGAGGCTCAGTCCCCGCTCGTTCTCCACGTAACTCCGTGCAAATCCACATCTCCCCTCGATCCGAGTGCCGGGTGTGTGTCAATCCATGGATTTCGGTCCTGGAATTGCGATGTTGGAGCAGCCGGGGGCACCGCGGGGAGCTTTGGGGTGTCGCTCCCCATTGTCTCTGCTGCCGATCTGCGCTCGGAGCTTTGGGAATGGCTTTATTTGGGATCGCGTGCTTGTCACGGCGGGGCTGGGCTGAGCAGCCGCTGCAGGGGCTCGGCAGGAGCATTATCTCATCTGCCCGAACCTCTTGGCTTTCCCAGTCGCGTTTTCCACTCGGGTTTTCCTCTGGGGCAGGGCATTTCTCCGGAGGAGCTGGAGCAGGGCCGGGGTGTCTCGCTGTTAATGACCTGAACTCTGAGGAATGCTCGGAGGAGGAACAAAAGGGGAGTCGGAATGCTTGTCTGCGGAGCGGGGATGGGAGATAACCCCGGGATCACCGGGAATGTCGTTCGTATTCCAAGGGCTTTAATTATCCCCGGGAGCCGCCTCGGGTCAGCAGCCGGAACTCTTCCCCTCGGCTAAAAGGGACAGGAATTACAGTGAATTCCCTTGGAGGAGCTGCTGACCTAAATCTGCGCCCTGGGTGGGAAGGGACCTTTTCCCACCTGTCCTTCAGGAGCGGAACCTCCCGGGAGGGCTCGGGAAGCCCCCGTCGGGAGTGGCGCTGCCGTGTCCTGATAAAGCGCTTTATATCGCGACAGAGGGGCTGCAGCTGGGGCTTGGCCCTTCTGGAGATCAAATGCCCGAGTGGGAGGTTTCTTCATTCCCATGGCCCTGCGTGTTCCCACCACTGTCTCTCCTCCCTTTTCCTTTTGCTGAAAACCAGGATCATTCCCTTCCCAGTCCCCCTGGACTTGGTCTTTCCTTGGTGTCACAACTGGGAGAGAAGACAGCAAAATCCTGGGCAGAATTCCAGCTATTTCATAGAATCCAGAAGGGTTTGGGTTGGAAGGGACTTTACAGACCATCCCTTCCACTAGTCCAGGTCACTCCAAGCCCCATCCAACCTGGCCTTGGACACATTTTCCAAGGCAGGATGGTGCCTGCCTTGTACATTGTGTTGTTCCCACATTGGATTCAGTCCTGTTCTCCAGGGCTGTTGTGTCTCTGTGCTCAGGCGGCGGCAGAGCCACATCCCGTGGTTGTTTTGGCATAGCAGGGATGTTTGTGCATGTTTTTCCTGCTGTGTTCCCTGGAGTTTTCCCTGACAGGTGACTCCACCCAGGCCGCATTTCTTTTCCGGGGTGGCAGGTGAAGCTCTTGGATTTGGAAAGGCTCTGGGCGGTTTTATAGTTTTCTCTCATGGATTTTTACACGCAGCATGTGCAATTTTAAATTTTAGAGTTTACTTCAGTCTTTATTCTCTGGGACTCTGATTTTCCCTGCATTTGTCTGTGGGAGCAGCCCCTGAAGGAATCTCACCTGCAGGACACGTGTTCCTGCCCTGCCTGGGGTTGGAATGAAGGTGGGGTTGGTTTATTCCCACTGCTGAATGCGTGTGACCTTTGATTTGGGGATTTCAGCCACTGCATCAGGCACCTTCAGGAGAGGTGTTTGCTCTGAGGATGTGCTCCTTATCCCATCCTTAATCCCGGGAAATTTAATCTAAACAAGAACCTTCACATTCGCCAGGAGTGACAGCAGCAGCAGGTTTGGAGCGGGAGGACGGGCACGGTGTGGTTGTGCATTCCCAGCCCTCGGCTGATCGGGGAGGTTCTGTTTCCAGGGCTTCCAAGAGGCGTTGGGTTTGGGCACAGCCTGCTTCCATCCCAGCCACTTCCACAGGATGTGAGCAAAGGCTGCTGGAAAAGGCTTCCCACTCTCTGTGTAAACAGAGCTGCGCCTCTGAGGGAAGTGATTTTTCCCTGTGTATTCCGTCAGGGCAGGCTTTGTTGGAAAACATCCATTCAGGCTTCGCCCTGATGGATTTTCCTAAGGTTCAAGGTGGGTAAGCTTCAGGCTTTGGCTTTGGAAAGACAGCATTGTGTGAGGATCGCTACAAGGGCTTGGGAAAGCTGTTGGAGCTGGAGCCGGGCTCAGGTTTGGCCCAGATCCAGATAAAAGCTGGAAAGAGGACTCTGGGAGGTTCTGGTGTGCTCATGGGGTGTTTCTCCAGGTAGGGGCTCCTTCCTGAGCGCGTTTTCCGCCCTGAGCGGCACCGCCGGTGTCTCTCCAGGCTGTCCCCAGCAGCGTCAAGGCTGTGCCGCCAGGAGCAGCCAGCACAGCTTTTGATGGACTTGGGAAATCCAGGTCAGAATTCCTTTTGAACTCGCTTGCGTCGCTGGATCAAAGCAGAGCAGGGGTGACACATCCACGTGAAAATCGTGGCTCGTGTCAAGCGACCTGCAGGAATCAGGGCTCTTCCCTTCAGGAATTTGCTGTTTCAGGAGCTGCTTTGGGCTGTGTTCGCTCCCCCTTTCCTATGACAGTCTTTAAATATTTATCTTTGCTTGCTGAACTCCCACTGCAACATCCATGACTGAGTGTCCTCGTTTTCCCCCCATGGATGCAGTTCAGGCACACTGCATCTCTCCCTGGGTTCCAGACTCTTTCGGAAGTGCTTCCCCGGCTCATTTTGTATTGTGCTTGTGCAAATTTTGTCATAATTTAGGCGTTTGGAGGCTTCAGGTAGGTTGGCAGAGCTGCTTTTATTTTTTTGGAGCTTCTCGTTCCAGGCCGGGTTGGAAGGGGCTGGAAGGATCCCTATCCATGGCAGGGCTGGAACGGGATCAGCTTTTTTTTTGGGTCCTTTCCGACCCAAACCATTCCATGATTTTGACTCTTGTTAGGTTTCAGTGGGCAGATGAGCATCTCTGGTTTGAGGAGTGATTCGGGGTTTGCTGGGTAAAAAGCAGCTCAGAAATGTCAGAATCCTGCTGTGAAGTCGAGATGGCTGCAGGAAGAGCTGTCCATCCCCAAACTTCTCACGTCGGGGAATCTGGGACATGGATTAATCATTCCAACTGGGTTTTTGTCACTCTGGAGAGCCTGCAGTGATCCAAGTGATTTATTTGTGCTGTAAAAGAGACTCATGAACCCTTTGGGTGCCATGATCCTTGTGCTGAGCTTCTGGGGAAGGGACTGGGCATGGGAATCGCTGGTTTTTCTTGTCGGAGCCTTTTGCTGCCTGCCCGAAACACCTGGAAGGAGACAACCAAGGGGCAGCTCCCTCTGCAGCAGCATCACTGCACCCGTTCTGGAATGATTGACTTCAGTTCCTCTGAGCAGCCTCCTTTAATCTGTGCTGCTCTTCCCAGAGCTGTTTTTGGGTCAGATGTTTTCCTTCCCAGTCCCAGCAGCTGCTGGGAATTCCTGAAACCTCCCAGACTTTGAGGTTTCAGTGGGCACGGCTCAGGAGGGGTACAGGGGATGCTTTAGCCTGCTCTGAATGGGATTTCTGGAGGCTTTGAGATGCTGGCATCTCAAAGCCTGGTTTCGTAAGATGTGATGATCAGGGATTTGCCCTGTTCTGCTCGAAATGGTGCCGGTTAATGGTGACTGTTGGGGTGACAAGATGGGACATCTTGGGAAGAATATTTTGTCATTAAATGGTACAGATGAATTTGAAATTAGCACAATTTCCCTGAATTTTTATTTGCTAATTAACATAATTTGGATTTGACTGGGGTTTTTTGTTGTCTCTTTCTTAGTATTTCATATTTAAGCCTCCCTAAACAACCAGGCTTGAGTCGTGGCACAAAGGATGGAAGAGCTTTTCTCATCCTCAATGTCCACTGCTTCTGCTTCTCCATGCATTGCCTTTCCCATTAGCTGAGGAATAAGAAAATCCCGTGAAAAGTAAGAGCAAATGCTCTTTTTTATTCCACCCAAACGAGTGGAAACTGCAGCAAATCCTCATCTAGCCCATTGGGTTGGCCAAGCCCATGAAATCTGTTTCAAATGGACTCTTCTGGGTTGTATTTCCCTGTCCTGGCGCAGTTGTGTTTGGGGTTTGCCTGGTGGTTTGTGGGTGCTGTTCCCATCCCCTCACACCACTCTGTGCTGAAATTCCCTGTGGATTTGGTCCCATGTCTCCCTCCTTTCCAGCCTGGACTCACAGGGCACACAGAGCCATCCTTCCGGTTTTGTAATGACAGTGTTGCACTGCCGCCACCCCGGGGCTGTCCTGCCCCTCCTGTCCGTCCCTTCCCATCTGCTTTATCTCAGAGGTTTCAGGGAATTCTCTGTTGCTCACTTCTGCTGTTTGCTGGGAGCTGGTTGGGATTTTCCCCCGCCGAGGTGCTGCTCTGGAGGGGAATGTGGAGGGGCAGCTCTGATCTCTGCTCTGTGACCTGGGACAGGACCCAGGGAATGGCTGGAGCTGTGCCAGAGGGGTTTAGGTTGGATGTCAGGAAAAGGTTCTTCCCCCAGAGGTTGGTGGGTGTCTGCCCTCCCTAATTTTCTGCTAAAAAAGCCCGGCCATGGATTCCAGCACATTTGGAGTTTGCACACTCCAGCACCTCCATGGAGGTCAAGGAAGCGCTTAATGCTGTGTTTGCTTTTCAGGAATATCACACTTCTCATCACCTTTTTAGGTTTTGATTAGGGCATCAAAGAATCATGGAATGGTTTGGGTTGGGAGGGACCTCAAAGCCCATCCAGTGCCATGGACAGGGACATTTCCACTGTCCCAGGCTGCTCCAAACCCTGTCCAGCCTGGCTTTGGACATTCCAGGGATCCAGGGGCAGGCACAGCTTCTCTGGGCACCTGTGCCAGGACCCTCCCAGGGAACAATTCCTTCCCAATATCCCATCTAAACCTCCTCTCTGTCAAGGGGAAGCCATTCCCCCTAGTCCTGGCTCTCCAGGCTCTGGTAGAAAGTTCTTTCCCATGTTTCTTGTCAGCTCCCTTCAGGTGTCTGTTTCCAGCTGTCTGCACATCCATCTGAGCTCTGGAGAGGCAGCAGCACAGCTCAGGGAGCTGGAAACCTCCAGTACCAAAATCCCAGTGCTGGTTGGGGTTCGCTTGACCCCAGCTTCCCATGGCTTTTGTTCTTTGCCTGCAGAGTGGGGTTAAGGGCTGGAATGTGGAAGGCTGGAATGTGGGAAGGTGTTTCAGGTTGTGGGGTGCGCGTCTGCGATGGAAACTCCTTTTGTTCCTCTTGAGAGGGGGAAAATACCTTCCATATTTTTGCTGTGTTTAGCAAACAGATCTGCCTTTAAACTGCCTCCGGGGTGCTCCAGCCCTGCTCCTGGGCAGTGTTGGTGATGGTTAATCCCTGGTTGGGAGCTTCCATCAAAGGGAAGGGTGTGAAGGTGGCACATAAATGGGTCGGATGTGGGACACGGCCGTAGACGTCCCAAAAACACCATTTGGGTGTGTCTGACACACCAGCCCAGGAATTCAGAGCAGTTTGTGGCGCTCATCGCTGCTCTGTTCATGTGGAGATGGTGTTGGATGTCCTGCTGTCCTGCTTGCTGACAAAACATTGCATCAGCGCTGCTGCCAAGTCAGCAGTGCGCCTGAAAGCTCTGCCTATCGATTCAAATTAAACCTTGGCCACCCAGGCTGCAATAAAATGCTTTTTTTTCCAGTGTATCTTTTTTTATGGCTTGAAAGTCGGTAGCCTTGAGCTCATCTTTGCTCCGGGTGAGAGGTCTGGGGGCTGTTCGTGACTTGTGTTTTTTAGCAGAGAGAGGAACGTTGCGGTTGGTGAATTTGGGCTGAAGGATAACTTTGTTTATTGCAAAAATATAATCTGTATCCCCTAGCTCCTCCTTTGCCAGTGCCAGGGGCTGGACATGAGCCAGGTGTGCCCAGGTGGGCAAGAGACCGATGACCGATGGGCAGTGCTTGTCCCCTGTGCTGGGACACCTCCAGTCCTGGGGCTGTGCTGGGGCCTCAGGACAAGTACATGGAGGGGCTGGGGTGTGTCCAGGGAAGGGAACGGAGCTGGGAAGGGTCTGAGCCACAGGAGCGGCTGAGGGAGCTGGGGAAGGGCTCAGCCTGGAGAAAAGGAGGCCCAGGGGGGACCTTGTGGCTCTGCACAACTCCTGACAGGAGGGGACAGCCGGGAGGGTCGGAATGTGCTCGCAGGGAACAGGGACAGGAGGAGAGGGAACGGCCTCAGGCTGGGCCAGGACGGGCTCAAGGTGGACATCAGCAGGAATTTCCTCATGGAAAGGGTGGCCAGGCCTTGGCAGGGGCTGCCCAGGGAGGTTTGGAGTCGCTGTTCCTGGAGGTGTCCAAGGAAGGCCTGGAGGTGGCACTCAGTGGGACTGGGGACAAGGTGGGGATCGGGCAGAGGTTGGACTCGATGATCCTGGAGGCCTTTTCTAACTCTGACAATTCCATGATTCTCTGATGGATGTGTGTGTGCTACCAAAGACCACGTTATGATGGAGAACCAGAGTTTGGAGCATGAGAACCCCCAGGATGAGTTCCCCACAGGAACACCCTGACCTTGACCTGGCTGTGCTTGACTTCATTTTCCTGAAACTCCATCCTTCATTCCCACAGCGAAACATTAAACCTGAATTTTGCAGCAGTGTTGGACACCGGAATCTTGCCTGGTTGTCCCAGCAGAGATTCCTGGATTACACGGACAGCTCTGCAGCAAGGCTGTTAATGCAGGTTGCTCCGAGCCTCTGGAAGTGCTGGCGGTTTCTGAAGGGAGTCGCGTGTCCATCTCTCGATGGATTTTTGGAAACGGGGCTTACAAAGTTTGCTTTCACTGATTGCTGATCCTGCCACCTCTTTCTGATTCAACAGGAACGTGAAAGTCTCAGAGATCCTGCTCTAGGATCCAGGAGGTTCAGATAGGATATTGGGAAGGAATCCTTCCCTGTGAGGTGGGGGGGCCCTGGCATGGAATTCCCAGAGAAGCCCCTGGATCCCTGCCAGTGTCCAAGGCCAGGCTGGACAGGGCTTGGAGCAGCCTGGGACAGTGGAAGGTGTCCCTGGGATGAGCTTCAAGGTCCCTCCCAACTCAATCCACGATTCCATGATCCTCAGTTCCCCCAGCTTCCATAAGACTGGAACGGGACCATGACCATCCCAGCAAAGGCGAGAGAGCTCCAAATCCTGGAGACAGAGCGGAAAAGCTCTGACGCTCGCACCCCGAGCGGTGCAGGGGTAGGAAATGCCATTTTCCTGCCTGCCCAGCTGCAGTTCAGCTGCAGGAGGTGCAGGATGTGCTGCAGGGCTTTCCCGGCGCTCGCCTTTCCTGCGGCACTGCTCGCGGGACACATGGGGACCGCTGCGCTTCCGCCGGGAATTGTGCTGGGAGACGCCCTCGGGATCCCTCCGTTCTGCTGTGCGGGGAACGGATCAGAACAAAATCGTCCCACAGGCCTCTGATGCAGCCCATCAGAAAATTGGGAATTAAGTCATGCGGTGTCTTCGGATGTTTCGTTAACAAACCCTTTTCCTGAGACACTTCCACGGTTTTCATTTTGTTATTCCACCCGGGCAGGCAGAACGTGGAAATGGGCATTGGGCAGGATGGAAATGGAAAGCCAGAACTTAGAGGAGTTGTGTTTTCAGGCTGATTTTTCACAGGAGCTGGATTTTAGGCCAGTGTTTTCCTCGTTGTTCCATTATAAATTCCCTTCGTTTGGGCAGATGAACAGATTTTGGGGACTTTGTGAGGTTTCAGGTGTCTGGAGAATTTGGGGAATGCTGTTATATTTTTACAGCCTTGCCTCAGAATAATCACCCACAGCTTTCCAAGGGCTTGTCCAGGAGCTCCTGTGCTCTCTGAGTGGAGGAAGAGGTGACAGTAATTCCCAGGATCTCCCGGTGTGTGTTTGCTCGACATTCCCGATCTGGAATTCTTGCCAATAAACCATCCTGAGAAGGTTTGGATAAATCCCATCGGATGTTTTTATCCTGTGAAGTTCATCCTCCCGCAGCGGATGTTACAACAGGAGGAGCAGCTGCCCTTTTCCTCGGAAAAACCTGCATTTCCCAGCCTCAAAGCCTTTTGTTTGCTTGGTTTGGGGATTATTCCGGGTTTTGGGAGTTGGGTATGCAAACGAAACAGGATTTGTTTGCTGGGAAAAGTTGAGGTGAGGATAATTGGGATCGAGGGCCTGGCGGGAGCCAGCAGAGGGAGCGTGTGAGCCCAAAATCCTCCTCATTTCCTACAAAATTTAGGGGATTTCGGGAGCATGGGAAAAGGGAACGGCCGATTATTGGACCCGAGCAGCTTCCCTTGTGCTGCCAGGGCTTGGCAAGGCAGATTTTGGCAGGTTTTAGACAAATCAGGCTGTTCTAAGGGTAATAATATTGTCCAAAAACCTGGAAATTCTCCAAATCCCAAATCCATCCATTACCAGTGGAGAGGTTGGTGGACGGTGGAGATTTTGGCTTTTTTCCTGGCGTTCTGCAGGGATATTTAAGAATTGTCTTTTTTGGCGTGGAAATGGAAATACAGAACTTACAGGAGTTGTGTTTTCAGATTTGTTTTTCATGTGAGCAAAACTGGATTGGATTTTAGGTCAGTGGAAGTGTTTTCTTCATGATTCCATTATAAATTTCCTTCTTGTTTATTAGTATATATTAACATTTATTAGTATTTCATTAATATTTCATTAATCTTTGGAGCCATTTCTGAGGTTTTGTTGTAATAATAATAATAATAATTCCTATTATTTCCCTACATACACCTCAAGTATGGTGTCATCAGATTCTGCTGCCTCTCCTTTTCCTGTGAACCCCACACCAAAAAATCCATCAAACCCAGACTGATATCCCAATAATAAATCCAGAATAAACCCCCACATTTTCATTCTGTTTTCAGCGCATTAGTTCTGTGGGAAAACAGATTCAGCAGGATTTATTTGCAGGTTGCTGCGCTGTTTAAATCCTGCTGTGTAACATTACATCTCTGCCTGGTTTTTACTGGAAAAAAAATGAGCAGGGATCTGGAATATCTGAGGGTCAGCTCATCATTGGGCTGGGAGGAATTCCTGGAACTTTTATGCCTTTTTATTGCAGAAGTATCACCCAAAATTCGGCTGCAATGGTGCTGTTCCAGGACAGTGGGGAGCAGTAAAAATGATGTCGTTTGGAATCCCCAAACCCACTGTTTTCACAGCATGGGGATCTTGTGCTGACAGAGAAATGTCGCAATTTTCAACCTCGCGGATGGAATTTAGGAATCCTTTCTTTTCCTGGGTGATTTGTGTGAAAGAAAAGCAATTTCCTGTGGGGGGAAAAAAAAAAGGAGGGAAAGCTGTTCCAGGAAGAACTTTTGGTATTGTGTGTTTTGCAGGGATAAGGAGCATCCGTGGGGTTGGTATTCCCAAGGTCTCGCTCAGCACGGATGGGATGTTGCTCATCCCACAGCTTCCCAGGGGCTTTATTTTCTTTTTTTCCTAAAATCTGCTTTTTTTTCCCCATTTTTGAGCTTGCCCAGCAGTTGATTTCCAAAAGGATCAGCTCCAGCTGGTGCAAGTTTTGGAGGGCTGGAAACATTGTTTTATTTAATGGTGTTTATCCCTATCCTGAATCCTGTGGTTCCCACAGACCTTTCACTCCCTGTGCTGTCGCTTTTATAAAATATTGTGCTTCTCCGTGCTGGATTTTCATCTTTTCTCCCCAGAAAGGGTCTCAGGGCTTCTTTTAGGGCAAAACCAGGAGCAGGGAAAGCTGCAGGTGAAGTCCTTGATGGCACACCTGGGGAAGCAAACACTAAAATACTAAAAGCCATAGAAAGAATCCTTCCTGTGCAGATAGGAATTTTTTCAAGGAAAAATTAACCACGTCTGTCTGATGGAAAAGGATTTTTATTTGTAGTGGGGAGGAGAATCAGCCTGAAAGTGTGACCATGCCCCCCAGAGCCACTGGCACGCGGAAGAAGCAATTCCAAAATATGAGGAAGAGTCTGGAGTGAGCTGGAGGCAGCCACTGCCTGAAATGAGCTCCAGAGCTGCTGATTGCCAAGTGCAATTAAATCCCTGTCTGCTTCCAGCCCGAGCCCTCGGCTCCTCTCACACACCTGGAATGTTTTGTTCCTCTGTGGTGTTGGGAGAGAGCACTTCTTGTGGCCTGTGAAAATGAGAATTCCCCGGGAGTGAAGGGCTCTGTCTCAGGACCAGCACTCAGCCTCTCATTGCCAACCTCAACCTTCCCTCGGAGGCTTTTTTCCCTTAAAATCCATAAAAAGGGGGAGAAAAATCAAAAACCCCTGCGGGTTCAAGCACTTCTTAAAGCAGCTGGAAGTTGTGGAGAAAAGCTCGGGATGGGAACCAGGAGTGCCACCCACGCCTGAGACTGTGGGTCCATGGGACCTGGAGAGGAGCCTGCAGGTAGGAAAACCTCCTTGGATCGAGAGGGGATTTGCAGGAGCAGGTTTGGAGCTGGGGTTATTTATTATTAAATAAACCTGGTGGGGTTATTTTTGCCTGCATTTAATATTCCTCAGCTGTTTGTTCCGGATAATTACTTTAGGAATAAATAGCAGGTTCTGAACTAATTTCAGGAGGGGAGAGAGGGAAAATTGAAGTGCTCTGAAAGGAGGAAAAGGATTATGAAATGTTTTGCCAGCTGGCAGGGGCGCAGCTTTTGGGAAAGGGCAGGCAAATTCCATCGGCACTGGCAGAGCTCTGCTCCCGCTGCCCTTCCAGGGGTGTTTGAAGCAATTCCTCCAGGCTGCTGCCTGAGCGCCCCAAAACCCTCCTCATGCTGGAATATAAAGGCATTTCTCTGGGATCTGGGGGTGCAGAACAGAACGGAATGTTTGGGGTTGTGTCGGTGTCTTCAGTGATGGATCCCAGCAGAGCCGGGCTCTGGGATCCATCCCGGAGTTAATTGGATTGCAGCTACTTTGGGATGAGACACAGCTGTTTAAATCTCTTCCTCGCAGCTCTTTGAGTGCTCAGAGATTCATTTCAGCCCAGCTACAAAGTGGAGCACCTGGAGAGCCAGGATGGGGAAAAAGCACCTCTTGCATCCCCCCAAAATGCAGGAACACTCAGTTCTGCTCCTGGAATAAGCACTAAAACCCCAGGTGTGGGATTTTCTGATCTGCTGAACAACTGGCACCAGGAGCTGCTGGGATGCTTTAGCTCTTTCTTGCCTTTTTCTGTATTGTTCTTTTTCCTTTTTCTCTACTGGAGCAGGGTTTTAGGTCAGGGCTTTGCTTTGCAGTGCTGGGGTGGTTATTCCCAGCCTGCCTTTCCAAACAAAATCCACATCCGTGGCGGGTCAGGCTTGGAGGGTTATTTTGACGGCGAGCTGCCTTTTGGGAGCTGAGTTTATTGCTGGCCTTGTTTTCCTTCAGAAAGAGAACACAGCGTGGGTGTGAAAACTCTGAGGATGGTTATTCCTTATGCTCAAACGTTTAGGAAACAAGGATTTAGCAAAGGAGATGCTTTGGAGTATTTATAATATTATCGAGTGGCTTGGGAAGAGCAGACAAAACTCAGTGGAGCTTCTCCATCCTCAGATCTGCTGTTTGGGGCTCCTCCTGCTCTTTTAAAATCAGCCTTAAAGATGTTTTTTGCTGTTCTGTGCCTGTGATCAGCCTGCTGTGTTGGGTTGTTCCCGGGCCTGCTCCAGAGGATCCAAATGGGGATTTAATAGCTGGAAAAACCTTCTTTCTAGGAGGCGTTTGTTCCTGCACTTCCCATGACTCCCTCCAGCAGGATTTGGGCATGATTTAAAGGACAAATAAAGGACAAATAAAAGCTGGTGGTGGTCCTAACAACCCCCCAACCCTGGCACCGCCATCTGCAGGGTCCCGATGTCCCTGGGCCAGAGGTTAACCCTAAAGCAGTGTTACCTCAAACAGAGGCCAGGACAAAGTTAGGAGAGGAAAGAGCTGACAAATTTATTAAAGGCCTTTAAGGTCCAACCAGGGCAAACAAAGCCCTGCTCATGAGGATACACCCAAAAATGGACACCGGGTCACGATCTCCTCACCTTTTATATGTTCTGTGCCATTAGCAGATTGGGCCTTAATTCTCCAATGTCAACCACCCCAGGCCTGCTCTCCCCAACTCACTGTTTCCATATTTGGGGGCTCTAAGGCAGCGAATGTGTCCTTGAATTTCCATTCAGAGGAATTGTTTTGGCTAAAGGTGCAGGGAGCAGAGGTTTTAGCATTTTATATGAAGCCCAGGACTATGCCAAAGCTACAGACACATGAAGAATAAAAGGTGAAAATCCTTAAGGCGTCAAGGCAAACACCCTCTTCCTTGGCATTCTGGCTGTTCTGAGGCTAGGAAACCTCCTGCTCCTGTTCCCAGGCTGAGAGGGAGGGACAGACCCTACTGCCTCCCCCATCCCGAGGCTGGAGCACATCCCAAGGCCAGAGCACATTCTGAGGCCAGAGCACATCCTGAGGAGCACATCCCAAGGAGCACATCCCGAGGCTGGAGCACATCCCGGGGCCGGAGCACATCCCGAGGAGCACATCCCAAGACTGGAGCACCAGCGGCGCTGGCTCCCTGGATGGAAGCCAGCACAGACACTTCCCAGCCATGGATGCCTTTGCTTGGAAAAGGCCCAACCTCCATTTTTTCATTATTTTTTAGCACAACTCCACTTTTCCTTCTCCCCCCACCCTTTTCCATCCCTCAGTCCCTGGGAATTCGTGCCTTTTCTGCTGCGTAAGGCGGGTTCCTGGCAGTGCCTGTGTCACAGCGTTTGGGTCCCAGCCTCCCCCTGTCACAACATTGACTCCGGCAGGGATTTCTGACACGGGAAACGTGCGGAGCATCTGGTGGGATGTGAGCTCCGCGCTCAGTTCTGCCGAGGTTTCTCCCGGAGATTGACAGCCCCGTGGATTTTCCAAAGCTGCTTCATCAGGGAACCTGACAGGAGTGGGACTGGTGCTGTCGCCTGTCATTTTCCTGGGAAGGAATTGGTTGCCATGGAAAGCTTTTCCGCTCCCTGTCTGCGCCGCCTGCTATTCCCACAGCTCTCCTGCTTGGTGTCTGCTGGGATGGGAAAACCTTGGGTTTGTAACAACAGCTCAGGTTACTCCTGATGAGTAAACCACGGTTAGAAATCAGAGCAGTGACCCACACTGAACGGGGTTTGTTCATCAGGATATTCTATAGATCAGGATATTTCCGTACCAGGGTGTTTATCCTCCTAAGTAACCCGCGTCAAACCATGACGTAAATAACTTAAATTTCTTCCAGCCGTATTTTCTGGGATAGTAAGGGTTTGGAAAAAATAATAATAATACTCTTATATTGAAGTTTATTGGGGAAAAGCCAAAAATTGGGAAAAAGCAAAAAATATGGAAAAAGCCAATTTTCCATATTTTTGGAAAAACCAAAGCTGGTTTGCTTCCTGGTTGGATTTATCCTATGGACTGAGTGGATCTGCATCCAATAATCCTGATCAGCTCAGGACCAGGGCATGGCCAGGCAGCCTCTGCCTTGTGGGCTTGTGAGAAACTCCTGCCAGGCGATGCAAGACCTGGGAGCTTGCCCTGGTCTGGGTCCTTTCCTCGTGCTAGGAAAGGAATAAAAGGGGAATTTCTGGAGAGAAATCATGAGCTGTTGCTGTGCTTTTGTCATCCTCATGAGCTGTTGCTGTGCTTTGGGCTGTTGATCCATGAGCACTCAGGGAGGAGCTGCCTCCCTCGGTCTTTGCTCAGCCACCTTGGAAGGGAAGATTTTTGCTGCTCTCAAGGCAGGCTGGCTGATTCCCGGGAAACAGGGTCCGGGAATTTGTCTTGAGCAATGAGCATGGATTTAACCTCACGCGGTGCCAGCTGCCCGAATTGGACACGGCTGCTCGTTAAGGTGGATTTATTTCATGATACATTTCTGTCATCGAGGTGTCACCTTACGCTTGGGATGCTCTGAATAGCTGCAGATACAACCTCTGATATCGCAGCAGTGAATCCCGGGGGGATTTGCTTTCCTCACCTCCTGCCAGCCAGGGCTGTGTGCAGGTATTTCACAAATAAAAGGAGAAGGGGGGTGAGGGTGAGGCAGGGATTTTTCCCCCACAAGGAGTTGTTTGGGGTAAAACAGCCTCGCTGGCGGAACTGGTTCCACAGGGGCGGAGGGACTGTAAGTGTCGCTGTGATCCTTGGGTGAGATTCCGCGGGATCCCTTTCCCCATCCCAGCTGGGCAGGGCAGGGCGATGTCTCCTTGTGCCCAGCGAGGGAGCAGCAGCTCCGGGGCTTTGGCTTTGGCTCTCTGCTTCCTTCTGGAGGTAGCAGCAGGGTGGGATGACCTGGGAAAACTCCGTTCCTAAACCTCCCTGAGCTGCTGCAAAACTGCAGCCCCGTGTCCTGCGCTCAGTGTTCGCTGTGACACAGCCCTGAGGTGTGACACACACACCTCTCAGTGCCTTTCTGGTGCTCCTGACTCTCTGTGTGACCTTCCCCTTGTCCCTTTTCCCTGTTGGCAGCTGTGACGTGGGATGCCATGGCCAGCTCCTCGGACAGTGATGACGATGGGTTCATGGCCGTGGATGCAGAGGACGCCGTGGCGGAAGGGACGATGGAGCAGGAGGAGGAGCCCCACGCCGAGCTGGAGGTGGAGGAGCCCAGGCACAACAGATCGATGCTGGAGCTGCCAGAAGAGGTTTTGGAATATATCCTGTCGTTCCTCTCTCCCTACCAGGAGCACAAAACCGCCGCCCTTGTCTGCAAACAGTGGTATCGACTAATCAAAGGTACAAATGGCTGTGTGTTGCTTTAATTGTGGAACGGGGATTTGGAGCCCAGCTCTGCTTCAGCTTTGCCTTTTGTTTTCCCCTCAGACTCTGAAATCCGACCTCTGAAATCCCAGAAAAGCCCTGACACCCATGGGGTCGCTCGCTTTGCTCAAGGCAGAGCTGTAACAGTGCAGAGCTGAACCCTCAGCCTCTCTCGGGGTACAAAACCCAGAGAGGCTGTGGGTTCCCATCCCTGCAAATGTCCAGGGCCAGGCCAGACAGGGCTTGGAGCAACCTGGGATAGTGGAAGGTCCCACCCATGGCAGGAGGAGGGAGCTGGATGAGCTCTGAGGTCCCTTCCAGCCCAAACTGTGAAATAAAGCCTAAACCCCACAACTTTGGATGCTCCCAGTGCAGGACTGGTGACCTTGGCCTCCTCCCCGGAGCCCCTGCCAGTGTCCCATGGCTAATGTGGCTTTAATTGTGCTTCGTTTGCGTCTTGCTCGGTAATTAACATTCCCAGAACTGCTGCTTTCGGCTGGAAGCAGCCCCGGCTCTGGTTCTTGCAGCTCTGCTGGAGATAAGTGGAATATAAAATCTGCATGAATAGAGATGTGCATATTCCAACTTCCTGAAAGAGTAGCCCTGAGACACAGATCCTTTGCTTTGCCTCTGCACAGCATTCATCCCAAAGCCTCCTGGGGATATTTTAATGCTGGAGAAGTATGATACAGCAAATAAGGAGGGAAAATTTGGACAAGGATACAAGCAAAACCTCCTGCTTCATTTAATTTTAATACACTGGGTGATTTCTGGTAGGATTCTGTCGGGTGCATGCTTTAATCACGAGCTTCATTTAAAAAACAAGCAGTTTCGGAGGAGAGCGCAGTTAAATCTGTAGGAAATGGGACACGTTGCTGCATGAGGGGAACGTGTTCCTTCTGGAGAACACACGGTGGTGTCAGGTGAGGAATGCCCCCGGCAGTTTGTGGGGTGATGGCTCATTTATGGACTTCTCCTCATCTGAAAGCATTGCTCAGATTCCAGGCATTTCCCACTTTGCCTGGAGTTGAACAGGCTGGAGGTTAAAAAAACACAGCTACCCCAGCAGGGAGCGTGGCCCAAAATTACTCTTTTTATGCATAATTTTGGGATTTTGCAGCCGCCCACAGCCCTGGGGAAAGCCTTTTCCAAGTGCTGCTTGGCTGTTTCCTGGCGTTCCCTGCAAGGGGAATGGGCAAACACCTGGGATTCACCCCAGAGAGATGTGGGAAGCATCCCTGGAGTGGAGGGATGAGCAGCTGAGGCAGAGTGGCCTTGGGCTGTGTCACCTCTCAGCTGGGCCCTTCTGGGGCAACTCCAGCCAAAAAAGGGTCTGTGAGCACCACCTGTGTGCTGTGCCCAGAGAGGTCACTCGAGGTAAACAATTTATTTGTGTTCTCCTGGTTGATTTTCCTGTTTGCCAGGATGCATCTGCTGTGCAGTCCTGGACCTCACATTCCATTTCCCGTGTGACTCGCAGGGATCAGCGCCTTGAGTACCCGGGGCTTTATGTTTTTATTAAAAAATCACTTCCTGCTTTATAGCCTGGACTGGGGTTTCTTGCTGGGGGCGTTCCTGGCACAGGACTTGGGGAAGAACTCGTGGCAGGTTGTGGCATCCTCAGTGCAGGTGCCACCGAGAGTGTGCTGAGCTGCTGCTGCTGCTGCTGCCAAAAACCTCCTCCAGCCCCTTTTGGCAGCCTCTGGCCCCTACCAGCACCCTGACACAGAATTAGCAGCAGCCTTGGAGCATCCCTGCTGATTTCTGTCGCTGATGTCTCCTCTCCTGCTGTTTTTCGACCCCTGGGCAGTAGCTGCACTCACTTTTAAAAATTGATTATTGCACGTTATTTCTCTGCTGTGGTGCAGCAGAGAGGGCTGAGCAGCAGCTCTGCAAAGCATCCCAGCGCTTCCTTCCTCTCCCAAAAGCTCTGCTTCCCGGGCCGGAGCTGCCAGGGATGTCATGACCTGGGTCAGTGATTTCCACACCGCTGATGCCCACATATGCAGAGTTCCCTTTTCTTTATTCTCCTTAATCCCGGCGTGTTTTTGCCCTGAGCTCGGGGTCCTGCAGAGCTGCCATTCCCGTGTTTTGCTGACAGCGTCCTTCTCTCCCCAGGTGTGGCCCATCAGTGCTACCACGGCTTCATCAAGGCAGTGCAGGAGGGGAATATCCAGTGGGAGAGCCGCACTTATCCCTACCCCGGCACCCCCATCACGCAGCGCTTCTCACACAGTGAGTATCCCTCGGGAACCGTCGGGGGAAGCCGCGGCCCTCGGGATCTGGCGGTGCCACATCATTCTGCCAATGCTTGGCACAGGACGGGGATTTGGGAACTGCTGCTTGTCGGGGGCTTGTTGATCCCGGTGAGTGGTGCTGGGGTTGGATTGTGGATTTCTGGTGGTGCCGGGAGCTTTCTGCAGCTCCTGTTCTTGGAGCTAAGGTTGGAAAGCTCTGCCAGATCATGGAGTCAGCCCTTGGCCTAAGTGTGTCCCCGAGTGCCACATCCACACCTCCTGGGATGGGGACTCCAGCACTGCCCTGGGCAGCTGTGCCAGGGCTGGACAACCCTTTCCATGATTTCTCCCAATTGATTCACCCCAAGCTGCCCCAGAGACACTTCAGAGACACAGTCAGAGCAGTGGGGATTTGCTTTATTCGGTGCCGGGTGTGGGGATTCACTCCTCCAAACACACACACTGACACTGCCAACACACAATATTATGGGTAACATTCATGAATATTCATCACATTCCCCAGGATAGGAGTGGTTATACAAATCATTTCTCGGAAATCATTAATATCATTAGCTTGTGTGCCACGCATGTGCTGTGTGTGTCCTGGTGGTCTTCGGGGGTCTTCTTGTGATGCAGATCTGTAGTCTTCATCACAGTGCACTTTTCACCTTTCTCTCTGGAGCATGAGTAGTCCTTGGTGGGTGATTCAGGGTTTCTGTGCTGGCCTCAAACAGATTCTTGTCCCTCTTATCCTGACAGGATAAAGGGACCTGTTTTCCTAGGTTTTAGAATTCACATATTCTGTCCCTCAGTAGTTAACTTGAGTTACCTGTTGACCACTCCTTTCTCACGCATCCCTCGGGATCCGGCGGTGCCACATCACTCTGCCAATGCTTGGCACAGGACAGGGATTTGGGAGCTGCTGCTCGTGAGGGGCTTATTGATCCCAACGAGTGGTGATGGGGTGGGACTGTGGATTTCTGGTGGTGCAGGGAGCTTTCTACAGCTCCCATTCTTGGAGCTAAGGTTGGAAAGCTCTGCCAGATCATGGAGTCAGCCCTTGGCCTAAGTGTGTCCCCGAGTGCCACATCCACACTTCCTGGGATAGGGACTCCAGCACTGTCCTGGGCAGCTGTGCCAGGGCTGGACAACCCTTTCCATGAGGGATTTCTCCCAGTATCCCCCTCAAATCTCCCCTGGGCCAGCCTGAGGCTATTTCCCCTTGTCCTGTTGTTCCTGGGAGCAGAGCCTGACCCCCCCCAGCTGTCCCCTCCTGTCAGGAGCTGTGCAGAGCCACAAGGTCCCCCCGATCCCCCTTTTCTCCAGCTTGAGCCCTTCCCCAGCTCCCTCAGCCTCTCCTGGGGCTCCAGACCCTTCCCAGCTCTGTTCCCTTCCCTGGACACCTCCAGCCCCTCCATGTCCATATTGTCCTGAGGGTGCCAGAACTGCCCCAGGATCTGAGCCTGACCTTTGTATCCTCCTCCCCAATCCCTCCCCCAGCCACTGAACTCGAGTCATTCCCATCAAAGCCGGTGAGTTTTGGGAAGCACAGCACTTGGGGATGTACACCAGCTGCTCGCACGGGCCTTTTACATCTATGAGGAAAATTGGGAATTTTCCAGCGTGCTGGGCTCAAAATCCAGCAGAGCTGCAGGTGGATTTGCTGACGGAAGGGAATGATTCAGTCGACAGCACCACTCAGTGTTTGGGTGGATTTTACCCCTGCTTCCAAGATTCTGGAAAAGAACAGAAAGGAAAAAGATACCGGAATAAAGTGTCTTTGAGGGAAAGATTTTGAAATAAACCCTGTTCTTTGTAGTGCAGTAGCACTGAGCTGCCTCAGATCTGCCAAAAAAAACACGACAAAAATTCTGTCCTGTGTGGGGTCTGAGCCCTCGGGGAAACAGCTCTTCAGGAGGGAGCAAATTGCATTTTCCTAACGCAAAATCAACACGGTGCAAGCCCTGCCATTCCAAGAGCAGCAGGAATCGCATTTTCATCTTCCCAAGCAATAATTCATTGCTGCGCTGCCTCCTGCCAAGACAGGTCCGGGAGACACTGCGGGGGAGCTCTGGTGAAGTCATTGTGCTCTTCTGAGATATCCTCGGGGAGCTCTGGTGAAGTCACTGTGCTCTTCCGAGATACCCTCGCCTTCCTGAAGGATGAAAAGGCACCACAGTTCACAGCTCACTTTAGCAGCCCCGTTAGTGAAGCGCTTATTAATGACTTCACATTTGCGCATATTTCCCCTCAATTTTAACAATTTTGCCACTGCCGAGTGCTCCAGCCAGCTCGAAATTCCCTGGAAAAGGCTCAGAGTTGCCCCAAAGAGCTTTTTCATTTATCCTGCTGCCTGCCACGCGCTCCCTGGCTCCAGAAAGAGTTGTCTCCCTAAATCCGCTGCCCTCGGAGCGTGTAATCCGTATTAGCCTCGCTCGGTGACAGTGCCCCGGCGCTGCCCGGCCCCGCTGGCCACGGCAGCGTTATTAATGCACTTTGTGGGCACAAAGCTAATCTGGATTAACGTGTTTGCTGACTTAAACGGATTGGTTTGTGAGCAGCTGCCCGGATCTGCAGCCTCTGCTTTCCCTGCAGCAGCACCGCGTGCCCGCGGGCAAGGTTCCAGCGTTAGAGCGAAGCTACAAATCATCAATTCCAGAAATTCGGACTCAGTCTCTGAACCATCACCTAAAATCCCGGGGGATGACGGTGAGCTGAGGTGGTTTGGGGAGCAGGAGGGATGGAGGGAGGGCTCACAAAGCCCTTTTTGAGGGATGAGTGGTTTTGCCCGTTTTTGTGGGAAGACGTCACCACCCAGGCACGAGTCACTGCTGCCATCAAAGCCCTGCCTGGGGCTCCCTCTCTCTTCCAAGAATTATTAGAGCTGTCCCAGAAGTGCTCACAGGGAGCACAGAAGGACAAGGAGGGGAATTTTAAGCAGTTGGAGATCAGCGTGTCTGCTCTCAGTCCTGAAGGGAGGAATAGCAAAAGTGCTCAATAAGGAATAACAAGGGGAAGGTGCTGCCGTGGGGAGAGAGCATCACACAGCTGAGGACAAACTGTGTACGAGCTGTCACTTTTGCAGAGGATTTGACTGAAGCTGCAGAACTGCAGGACATGAATAATGCTGGGTGTTTAGGGGCCAAAGTCCTCTGCAGTTTGGGGTTTTTTGGGCGATGTTTGCAGGAGTCACCAAGTTCTTTTATGTCAAAAGGTTTGACTTTTATGTCAAAAGGTTTTATGGTTTGACTGAAGCTGCAGAACTGCAGGACATGAATAATGCTGGGTGTTTAGGGGCCAAAATCCTCTGCAGTTTGGGGTTTTTTGGATGATGTTTGCAGGAGTGACCGAGTTCTTTTATGTCAAAAGGTCTTACTTTTATGTCAAAAGGTCTGACTTTTATGTCAAAAGGTTTTATGGTTTGACTGAAGCTGCAGAACTGCAGGACATGAAGTGTCAATAATGCTGGGAGTTTAGGGGCAGAAATCCCCTGCGTTTGGGGTTTTTTTTGGGCGACGTTTGCAGGAGTCACTGAGTTCTTTTATGTCAAAAGGTTTTATGATTTGACTGAAGCTGCAGAACTGCAGGGCATGAAGTATCCATAATGCCGGGTGCTAAGGGGCAGAAATCCTCTGCAGTTTGGGATTTTTTGGGCGATGTCTGCAGGAGTCACTGAGTTCTTTTATGTGTGAACCTGGGGTCTGACTGAAGCTGCAGAACTGCAGGACATGAAGTGTCAATAATGCTGGGAGTTTAGGGGCAGAAATCTTATGGATTTGGGGGTTTTGGGGTGATGTTTGCACAAGTCACCGAGTTCTTTTATGTCACAAGGTCTGACTTTTATGTCACTTTCATGTCACCAGTTTTATGATTTGACTGAAGCTGCAGAATTGCAGGACATGAAGTATCCATAATGCTGGGAGTTTAGGGGCAGAAATCCTCCATGTTTGGGGTGTTTTGGGCCATGTTTGCAGGAGTGACCGAGTTCTTTTATGTCAAAAGATGTCAAAAGGTTTGACTTTTATGTCAAAAGGTTTTGTGGTTTGACTGAAGCTGCAGAGCTGCAGGACATGAAGTATCAGTAATGTGTTTTTAGGGGCAGAAATCCTCCGCGTTTGGGGTTTTTGGCGATGTTTGCAGGAGTCACCGAGTTCTTTTCTGTGTGAACGTGGGAGGTCATAGCAGGCCGGTGACTCACGGGGTGAAATCACTGCCCGCAGTCGGAAAGCGATGGCAGGAGGCTCAGGAATGCAGAAACGGAAAAGTAGCGAAGGAATGCCGGCCCTTGTGCCAGGGAGATCGATCCTTGCCGGAGGAGTGACTAATTTTAAGCGCTGATTTATTGTTTTTGTTTCCACGGAGCCTGGGGTTTGGTGGCACCACCGGGATGAGTAATTAGAGCAATTTGCGGGTTTGACGAAGCCCTTGGGAGGCAGGGAGCGGTGAAGGCTGGAATGTTTGCTTTGCAGGATGGGCTGCAGCTCCTCCCAGCAGCCAGCCTTGCTCAACAGGGGAGCAGGGAGATGGGATTTTGGGGAAGGAGGAGATCGAGGTGTAGGTGGATACAGAGGGAGGTGGGAAACCTGGGGAAGAGAAGGCTCCAGGGAGAGCTCAGAGACCCTGGCAGAGCCTAAAAGGGAGGCATATCATGGAGAGGGACTGAGGACAAGGGATGGAGGGGCAGGACACAGTGAATGGCTTCAGACTGGAAAAGGGGAGATTTAAATGGGATTTTGGGAAGGAATTGTTCCCTGTGAGGATGGGCAGGCCCTGGCACAGAGCAGCTGTGGCTGCCCTTGGATCCCTGCAGTGTCCGAGGCCACGTTGGACAGGGCTTGGAGGAACCTGGGACAGTGGAAGGTGACCCTGCCCGTGCTCTCAGGGGGGCTGGGAGGTCCCTCTGGCCCAGCCCATCCCGTGGGATGTTCCCTGGAGCTGTGTGCAGGGCTGGTTGTGCTGCCCTGCCCTCGGCCCCACCATCCCAAGAGATCCCTCTGGATCCCAATCCCAGCCTCGGGGACCCCACCATCCCAAGGGATCCCTGCAGATCCCAGTCCCAGCCCCGGGGCCGTGTGGGGATGGCATTTCCAGCCCAGCTGGCTCCATCCCCTCTCTCCAGTGGGGGGTACAACCCTTGAACTCGGATGGGTTCATTTATTTCATGTTCTCCACGTTTCAAAAGTCCATCCTTGGATTATGGTGAAGGGAATGAGTTTTCCATTTGGTTTTCCCTTCCCAATTATCTTTGCTTTGGTTATCGGCTGCTCTGGGGGAAAATCTCTGATGATTTTCTGGGAATCAGGACTGTGATCAAAACCAGCTGCCTCTGCTCTCTTTGAGCATCAGTGTCTTCAAACATCACAATTACTGATTAATTTCCAAATATAAGCCACTTCTGCAGTACTGAATCTCGGTGAGTTGCTGAATTTTGCTGGGACATAAAAAAGCCCCCATAAATCCATTCAGTGTTTTCCACCCAAAAAAAGGCTAAAGCAGTCAGGGACATGCACAATTTCCCCCTGATTTATTCTATACCTGGTATAAACTCTATATAAACATATATAGAATATAAACAATACAGAATATAAATTAAATATAGACAATAAACAATATAAAAGAATATAAAAAATAATACTAATTAATTAAATAAATAAATAAATAAAATAAAAATTCTATAAACAATATAGAAAATAATATAGAATATAAACTAAATATAGACAATAAACAATATAAAAGAATACAGAAAATAATACTAATAAAATAAATAAATTTCTTAAAATCAATTCAATAAAAATATTTCTATAAATTATATAGAAAACAAACAATGTAGAATATAAACAATATAGAATATTTTGAGCTGGATCCACGAAGATCATCACAGTCCAGCTCTTGGCCTTGCACAGAACAGCCCCAACAATCCCTCTATGAAATTCCTACAGGCTGGAATAAACTGCAGTTTTCATTGTGCTTTTTTTCCCTTATTTCTCCCTATGGTTTTTTTTCTCAAGCTGCTCTGCCTCCCTCATCTTCCGCAGCTTTAAATGACTCTGAAAAGAAGTAGGAAAGCACAGTTTCAATTATTTTGCTGTGGGATTATTCCACATGGAATTTTCCAGGAAATTCTGCCCATCCTTCAAGGCAGATAATCTGTGCAAGCCCTCTCTGGTACATCCTTAATTCATCTTTCATTTCCCTCTTGTCAGAGATACCTGGATGCTGCAGACACTCCTTGCCAAAGGCAGACACTTCCACGGATTTCTTTTTTTTGCTGCAGAGCTTGTTTTGGGGCCAAAAGCTCTTTATTTCCCTGGGTGTCTGTGAGGGATTGTGAGATGTGCTGTTCCCCATCTGTGCCTGCTCCTTTCCCCCCAGGAGCAGAGGGAATGCTCACGGAAATTCCTGTGTTTTTGTGGGGCTTTTTTAGGGTGAAATGGGGTGAAATCCTGCAAAGAGAGCAAGCCCTGCTCTGGGTGCTCAGATCCTGTGAGCTGTGACCCGGCTCAGGCGAGGTCAGCGAGCCGAGTGCTTTAATCACAGCTAAGCTAATTAATTACAACCTCCTAATGCCGTTTTCTCTGCACTTTGAGGAGCAGCTCTGCTCGAGGGGATAATCCCCTCAGGAAGGTTCTCTCTGGAGCTTTGCCCTGCTCGGGGATCCCCCCGGGGCAGCCTGGCCGCTCTTTCCCTGGCCTGATCCACGTGTGTTCAGCCTGGAGCACGGCGCAGTGACCCGAGCTGTGTTTTCTGCTGCAGGTGCGTGTTACTACGACGCCAACCAGTCCATGTACGTGTTCGGGGGCTGCACCCAGAGCAGCTGCAACGCTGCCTTCAACGACCTCTGGAGGCTCGACCTCAACAGCAAGGAGTGGATCCGGCCCCTGGCCTCAGGTGAGCCCAGCAGCTCTGCTGCTCCTCAGCGCTCATTCCCGCTCTGCCCGCTCGGATTCGGTGCTTCCATGTGTGTTTGAGATTTGTCCTGCCGGGGTTTGGGTTGTGCCTTGGAGAAATGTGGGGTTTGGGTTGTATCCCTGAGAAATGCGGGGTTTGGATTGTATCCTGGAGAAACTCAGGGTTTGGGTTGTATCCTGGAGAATTGTGGGGTTTGGGTTGTGTCCTGGAGAAATGCAGGGTTGTATCCCAGAGAAATGCGGGGTTTGGGTTGTATCCTGGAGAAATGTGGGGTTTGGGTTGTATCCTGGAGAATTGCGGGCTTTGGGTTGTATCCCAGAGAAATTCAGGGTTGTATCCTGGAGAAATTCAGGGTTGCATCCCAGAGAAATGTGGGGTTTGGGTTGTATCCTGGAGAATTGCGGGCTTTGGGTTGTATCCCAGAGAAATTCAGGGTTGTATCCTGGAGAAATTCAGGGTTGCATCCCAGAGAAATGTGGGGTTTGGTTTGTATCTTGGAGAATTGCAGGGTTTGGGTTGTATCCCGGGGTTTGGGTTGTATCCTGGAGAAACATGTGATTTGCTTTTTATCCCGGGGTTTAGGTTGTATCCCAGAGAAATGTAGGGTTTGGGTTGTGTCCCGGAGAAATGCGGGGTTTGGGTTGTGTCCTGGAGAATTGCAGAGTTTGGGTTGTACCCCGGGGTTTGCGTTGTATCCCAGGGTTTGGGTTGTATCCCAGGGTTTGGGTTGTATCCTGGAGAATTGCAGGGTTTGGGTTGTACCCCAGGGTTTGGGTTGTATCCTGGAGAAGTTCAGGGTTTGTGGCAGAGTCTGTGTCCGCAGCACCCTCGGGTGGGTTCTCTCAGGAGCAGCTGCTCCCTGCTGGTTCCTGCCCTGCAGGATGAGAGCCACGTGCTGTGGCCACCAGAGCCTGCATTGATAAGGCTGAGAAAATCGGGATTGTTCAGCCTGGAGAAGGCTGAGAGAATAGGGATTGTTCAGCCTGAAGAAGGCTGAGAGAGTCAGGAGTGTTCAGCCTGGAGAAGGCTGAGAAGATCGGGGTTGTTCCGCCTGGAGAAGGCTAAGAAAATCAGGATGGTTCAGCCTGGAGAAGGCTGAGAGAGTTGGGGTGGTTCAACCTGGGGAAGGCTGAGAGAATAAGGATGGTTCAGCCTGGGGAAGGCTGAGAAAATTGGGATTGTTTGGCCTGGAGAAAAGAAGGCTCCAGGCAGACCTTAGAGCCCCTTCCTGGGGGCCTGAAGGTGCTCCAGGAGAGCTGGGGAGGGACTTTGGGTAAGGGTCAGAAGTGCCAGGACAAGGGGAATGGCTCCCCACTGGCAGAGGGCAGGGTCAGATGGGATATTGGGATGGAATTCCTGACTGTGAGGGTGCTGAGGCCCTGGCATGGAATTCCCAGAGCAGCTGTGGCTGCTCCTGGACCTCTGGGAGTATCCAAGGCCAGGCTGGACAAGGCTTGGAGCAGCCTGGGACAGTGGAAATGTCCCTGCTGTGGCACTGGGTGGTGCTTAAGGCCCTGTTCCGTGGTTCCATGGCAGGAGTCATTGTCCCAAAGCTGAGGTTCTCGTTGCTCACTCCGGTGGCTCCTGCTCCAGGTATTTTGGGGAGTGGAGCAGACAAGCCTGTGCAGGTGGGAGAGCGTGGGAACACAGGTTCCTTCCTGCTGTCCAGGCACCCTCAGCCGGGCAGGAAAACACCACAAATTATTTCCCACACTGGTTTTGTGCCAAAAATGTCACCCACGACAGGTTGTTTTTCCTTTTAATTTCTGAATTCCACTAAAATAACTTGGAGGAAAGCAGAAGAATTGGGGGAAGCTCTTGGGGCAGGAGGGGAAATCAGTGTTAAAGCATCTGTTTTGGCAGAAGGAAGGAGGAGAAACGGAGCTCAGCATTCCTTGGTGGGCATGGAATTCCCTCTGTCACATGCTCTAAGTACTGTGGACTGCTCAGATATTGTTTAAAATATTTTTTTTGTTGTCTGGCACTTGAAGTCCTCCAAAATCCAGGTGTTTCTGCGTGCTGGTGTCACCTGGGAATTTCCAGCTGTGAACACCTCACTTGGTGCTTGGATATCCATCCACACTTCCCTTCGTATTCTGATTTTCGTGATTTTTGTGTCGCGCCACCCCTGAGTGATTCCCACAGGGGAGAATTGAGGAGTTGTGGATTTAAACAGGGGGGAAAACAAACTCTGCCCTTCCAACATCCCTTCTTCCCTGCAGAGTGCTCCTGCCGTGCTCTGGGCTGGAGAGGAGCAGCACAAACAGGATACTGAGCTCTCCAGACCTCTGCTCTGCCCAGGCCACCAATTCCTGCTGCTCTTCCGTCGCTCTGAATTCTGATTTTCGTGATTTCTGTGTCGCACAGCCCCTGAGTGATTCCCACAGGGGAGAATTGAGGAGTTGTGGATTTAAATGGGGGGAGAAAACAAACTCTGGGAATTTCCAGCTGTGAACACCTCACTTGGTGCTTGGACATCCATCCACACTTCCTTTCGTATTCTGGTTTTCATGATTTTCATGTCACGCAGCCCCTGAGTGATTCCCACTGGGGAGCATTGAGGATTTGTGGATTTAAATGGGGGAGAAGATGCCCCTTCCAACATCCCTCCATCCCTGCGGAATGCTCCCGCCGTGCTCGGGGCTGGAGAGGAGCAGCACAAACAGGATGCTGAGCTCTCCAGACCTCTGCTCTGCCCAGGCCACTCTTCCGTCGCGCTGAATGCGGGGCACGACTCGGAGCCGGCCCGCGTTCCCCAGAGCCGCGTTCCCACTGCCCTGACACACAGCTCCCGAGAGAACGAGTCCTGTGGGAACGCGTGGCAGGGTGAGGTCCCACGGGAAGATCCCCCGAGGAGATATTCCCGCGTGCTGTCATGAGCGAGATGGGATCGCAACTGAAACTGGAGGCAGGGATTGTTCCTGGTTTTCCAAAGGGTTGAGTCACCCGCGGTGGGATCCACACACGGCTCTGCTTTTCCTCCGGGTGCCCTTAACCAGAACTTGGCATCAGCTGCCTGGGAAAGAAGAGTGGCTGGAGGGGGCAAAAGCGGGGAGCTTTGAAATTCTGGCATGTAAATAAGGCGGGAGGGGGTTTTTAAAAAAAACGAAACAGAAAAGTTGACATTGATTGATTACCACTGACTGTGTGTGCAGGCTAATTGCTGTGGAGGAGTTCCCACACCTGCCCCACAGACTCCAGAGCTCTGCAATGAGACCCTGGCTCTTTCCCAAGGCCAGGTCCTGCTCCGAGAGGTTCCCTCACACTCCACGTGTGCCCTCATAAAGCATCTTCTCTAACGAGCCCTGGGCGGGCAATGGGAGCACAGTGTCTTGGACATAGCTTGGGCACAACTTCATCCCTTTCTGAGAGGCTTTTCCAGTAGAAAACACCTTTTTGTTGTTGTTGTTGTTGTTTGTTCCTACCTGTTTTCATCCGGGTTTTCTGGCTCCCGGACATGGGATGACATCAGAGCTGGATAATTCCCCTGCAGCCCGAGCTGCTTCATCTGAGAGTAAATATTTAGCCTTCAAAGAAGTAATTGGCCTGGGTTTCTTTTGTCTCAGAGACGGAGGAGGGAGATAATTACTTCAAAAAACCCTAATTTTTGAGGTTTCAAAGTATTTTTTTTGCTTAGATCTGAAAGAATGGCTTTGACGCGTGACCGATGAGGCTGGAGCGGCACAGGAGAGTCAGTGCCTGGCTCTTGTGGAGAGCTTCAGGTGGGCTTTGAAGCTCTGGAAAGGAGGGTGGCAGGATCTCTGTTTCAGGAAGGTGCTTCCCATCTCTCCCTCAAGCTCTCCTGGCCGTGGTGGAGCTGCTTCCCACCCCTTCCACTCCCACGCAGGATCGTGCTGGAGCAGGACAGGGATAATTACCAGCCCCAGTGTGGGAGGCAGCAGTGCTGTCCCAGGGTTGGTGGTCCTGGGGGGCCTTTTGCATGTGTTGGAGGTGCTTTCCTTGCCCTCCCGTGCAGGTGTTGGGATTTAAGGGGATCCTGATGGATCCTGGGGGTGGTTCCTGCTGGGAGCTGTTTATCCACATGGAGGGAGGGCAAGGCCCCACTCCTGGAGCACACTGGGACAGCAGTGATAGGTCCTGGTGCTCCCCAAAAATGGGCTGGAACTGCCAGCAAAGAAACCAAACCCTGTTCGAAACAGAGACTGCCAGGACTTTCAGTACCTGGAGGGGCTCCCGGAATGCTGGAGATGGACTCTGGACAAGGGCCTGGAATGCCAGGACAAGGGAATGGCTCTCCAGTGCCAGAGGGCAGGGTCAGATGGGATATTGGGCAGGAATTGTTCCCTGTGAGGATGGGCAGGCCCTGGCACAGGTGCCCAGAGCAGCTGTGGCTGCCCCTGGATCCTGGCAGTGTCCAAGGCCAGGTTGGACAGGGCTTGGAGCAGCCTGGGACAGTGGAAATGTCCCTGCCCAGGGCAGGGGTGGCACTGGATGGGCTTTAAGGTCCTTCCTACCCGAACCATTCCATGATTCCATCACTTCATGCAGTGGGAGCTGCAGGGTTTGTGGTGAAGCCTGGACTTGGCTGGGCAGGGATTCACCCCTGGCTCCGCTGCCCTGTCCTGTTCCCTGCAGGTCTGGGGAACACTCCTGGGGAGATCCATCCATCCCTCGGCAACAGAAGCTGCTGGGAGGCTCTGGGAGCAGCCCCAGGCTCATTTCAACCATCTGAGCCTCCTGTCCGTGCTGTCCTGCAGGGATCGTTCACAGGCAGCACCGGGAGTGTCCCCGAGTGGTTTTCCTGCTGGGGCTATTTCAGACTCTGCCTTTCTGCAGACTCTGTCCCTCCCTGGATTTGTTGGTTCCAGTTCCTCAGGAGTCCTTGGCCAGATGCACTTGGCCTCTCTCAGCCAGAGCCACACCAGAAAATGCCTTTTTTAATGAGAGAGAAAAGGGCTGGGAGCTTTGCCTGCGCTCTCATGGCACAGAGGTGAAAAGCTTTTCCCTTTAAAACTGAGCCTGTTGTGTTACAAAGTCAGGAATGGAGCTGGGAAGGCCAGGGCTTTGCAGGGAGAGGAATTCCAGCTGGGGTCCTACAGGATCTGCACATTCTCCTCTCGTTTCTGTTTGATCATCGCCCCTTTTGCTCCCACCTTCCCTGCAGCTGCCTGGGAATGGCCCAGTGTCCCAATCCCTGTTTTCCCCCTGATATCCCTCTCTGATATCAGAGCAGTTCAGGAGCCTCCAGGCTCCACTTTTCCTTCCTGGGAGGAGACTCCCACTGCTGCTGCCTTGAGCATGCAAGGAAGCCTCCCCAGGACTCCTCTGGCGGTGTTTTCCCTCCCTGCAGTCACACTGGGGACACGGGAAAGCTCCTCACGCATCTCAGGATTTCGGGATCAAACAGGGCTTGGAGGCACAGCTCCTTCGAGCAGTGCTTTGATGCCTCGGGCCGCGGCTGATCCTCCCTCCTGCTCCAGCCTGGTGCTGAGCAGAGCCCTCCAGCCCCAGGTTTGTGCTCCTGGGTGGGTGTAGTGTGCCCCTGGCTCCTCTCAGCCCCTGCGTGAGAGCTGGAGGATCAGCTTTCCCTCCGTGAGCTGGGGGAATGTGCCTTTGATGGTGTTGTGGCAACAAAAGCAGCAGCCCGAAGGAGGCAGGAGAGACTCGGGAGAGACTCCTGCTGTCAGATGTGGTCCTGACGGAGAAACTGTCCGTCTCAAACCGGAGAGGTTTGGCCTTGACAAAGCTGTGCCAAAACCTTGCCCCGAGCTACAACGCCCAGCCTTGTTTGCATCACCCCCTTCGAGAAAACACTGGCGACTTTCCAAAACAGTTTTCCAAACAGTTGCTGGAGTTTCGTGGTGCTGGTCCCACTCCGGAGTGAATTCCTCGGTTGGGATCTGCAGCTCTGGGAGCTTTGTTGAGCTGAAGGGACACACGGGGAAGGACTGAGCTTCCCACAGAAGGGAGATGGTGATGGATCCCACAGGATCCCACAGGATCCAGTGTTCCACGGCCACAAACCATCCCACCGGGACAGGAGCAGGGCTTGGTGGGACCCTGAGGAGTAAACAGAGGTAGTGGAACAGTGGGAAGCTCCTCGTGTGTGGATTTAAACCCATTTTGACTGAAGGTTGTGCAGTTTGTTCAGTCCTTGGTTGTGTGTTGTGTCAGCTGTGCCCAGTTCTGTCCTCCAGTCGGGAAGGACATGGAGGGGCTGGAGCTTGTCCAGAGATGGGAATGGAGCTGGGAAGGGGCTGGAGAACTCCTCCTGGAGGAAAGGAGGCTCAGGGAGGCCTTGTGGCTCTGCACAGCTCCTGGCAGGAGGGGGCTCAGGCTGTGCTCCCAGGGAACAGGGACAGAAGGAGAGGGAACAGCCTCAGGCTGGGCCAGGGCAGGCTCAGGGTGGACATCAGCAGGAATTTCCTCATGGAAAGGGTGGCCAGGCCTTGGCAGGGGCTGTCCAGGGAGCTTTGGAGTGCCCATCCCTGCAGATGTCCGGGGAAGGCCTGGAGGTGACACTCGGTGCTCCGGGCTGGGGACAAGGTGGGGATCGAGCACAGCTTGGACTCAATGATCCAAGGTCTTTTCCAACCTCAGGGATTCATTTACTTAAAGAGCAGTAACTGAGCTGCTCTGCCCTGACCCCAAACTGCAGCTCTGTTCCCTTTACAGTCCCTCCCCTCACAGGGGTCCCAGGCACAGCCTCACTCTGGGCATTAAAAACCCCCAAAATCTTGACCTGACCAAAATCACAGCTGCAGAATTCCCTCGGTGTCCCCCAGTGCCTCCAGCCTTGCTGTGGTGCCCAAAGGCCACATTTGATGGAAGGCAAACCTCAATTTTACAAAAAGCTTGGGATCACCTTGAGCCCAGTGAAGCGCTTGGTCACTGTTGGCCTCCCGGGAACCCAGAGGATCTAAGAGCTGATTCCTGGCACAGAACAATGTCTCTAATTATGACTGAATGCCTGAGCCTCCCAAGTGGAGCAGGTTAATGGGATAGATGGAAATCCCCTGTGCTGTGAGCACTGTCCTTCTGTCATGGTGAGCCTGGCAGAGAGGAAAGCTTTCTCCAGCTCTTTTCCTGATCTGGGTTGTTTTTCCCTCATTGCCCTCTGAGTTTGGTTCCTGCCTCTGCAGAGCTAAAACATTCCATGCTGTCCTCAAAAAAACTGTGGCTTTCCCACACTATCCAAAGGCTCTGGGAGTCCTCAAGCTCCGAGTGACCTGACCCCTCTGGAACTCAGCTTTGATCCTGGGAGTCTCCTGCCTGGAGCTTCCTCATCCTGCCTGACTTCTTCCTTATCACGCACCCAATTTCCTCCTGATCACACCTAAATTCTTCCTTACCCACCCCTCATTTCTTCCTCATCCCACTCATTCCCTCCTTACCCACCCCTCATTCCCTCCTTACCCACCCCTCATTCCCTCCTTACCCACCCCTCATTTCTTCCTCATCCAACCCCTCATGTCCTCCTCATCCCACCCCTCATTCCCTCCTTACCCACTCCTCATTTCTTCCTCATCCCACTCATTTCCTCCTTCTCCCAGCCCTCTTTTGCTCCTCATCCCACCCCTCATTTCATCCTTACCCACCCCTTATTTCTTCCTCATCCCACCCCTCATTTCTGCCCTTCTAGAACAAAACCAGGATTTTCTGGGCTTTGTCCCCTGCCTCCCTTTGGAACAGAGGCTGTCCCAGCACAGGCTCCTTGGAATTGCTTTCTCCAATTTAAATACATTGGGTTTTTTCGTTCTTTTTTTGGGCTCCCAGCTTTCCAAGGAGGTGAGTGACCCCTCCTGCCAAGCCTTTGACAGGCAAACCCTCCAGCAATGTCCTTGGATACAGAGTTTGGAGTTCATTCCTGCCCTTCCCAGCCCCTGGATCCATCTGATCAAGGCAGCCCCGACGTTCCTTTGCTCCTCTCTTTGCCTGGGCGGTTTTGCAGAACATCTCACAGAACTGGTGCTGTTCAGTGTGAAATATCTCAAGGGCAAGAGATGAAAAATGAACCCAAATCAAGTGAAGCCTTTATTTTTTCCCGTCAGCTGCCGCCTGGTTGGGAAGGCACTGCTGAGGGCCGGTTTCCAGGAGATTAATCCATGGGTTTATGTTTCCAACACACACCTCCCCTCCCTTTGATTTGCCGGGCCCTGTCCTCCTCCAGCTCGTGGCCTCTCTGGCTGTGTTTAACCTCTGGAAGCTTTTTGTTGCCTGGATCCAAATCACATTCCAGCAGCATTGCTTGTGTGGATCCATCCTTGGATCAGCCCAGGGACACACAGGTACCAAACCCTCGTGCAAATCCAGCAAATTTGCCACCGGCAAGGTGTTATCCTGCAGGTGCCTTCCCTGAGCCAGGCGGGAAAAGCCAAAAATTCCTCTTTTCTTCTCCGGGGTCTGTGGGGCTCCTGGAGAAGACGAGCCAGGATTCCTGCCTGGGAATCTGCTCCCTGTAAATAAAGGCACCTGCTCAGAGAGCCTGGCGGGGTGAAGGGCTTTGCTCCTGAATCACTGAGTGGTCAGTGGGACTGGAAATGGCCGTGGATCGCCACTGAGGGCTGGGGGAACATTCCTTTGCCTCCCATTCCCGAATCCCACATCGCTTCCCACATCTCTCCCTGCCCTGAGCCTACCTGGCTGCATCCTGCCCCTCCCTGCAGCGGCTTATCCTTATCAGCGCCACACTCCCACCGCTCTTCCAGCGGCTCCGATACCCACCAAGGTCACAAAGTCACTCCTTGACTTCTGTCCCCTCCCCGAGCTGGAGGGGAGGGGGCAGGGTCGGTTCAGCCATCAGAATAAGGTGTGCCTGCTCCTGGGGATGCGCTGCCTCCCAGGAATGCGCTGCTGGAGGCGGCTGGGAATGGCTTTGAAGAAGCCAATCCACCCACACAGGGAGGTGGGAATGGGCACAGGGAGGTGGGAATGGGCGCAGGGAGGTGGGAATGGGCACAGGGAGATGGGAATGGGCACAGGGAGGTGGCCATGAGCACAGGGAGGTGGCAATGGGCACAGGACCTGCAGATGGCTCCGTCAGAAGAGGGGTTTTACCCCCAGGCCAAAGCCATCAGCACTTCCCCTCTCCTATTCCCTGCTCTCTGTGTGCCACAGGACTTGGAAGTTGAGCTGATTTTTATCCTTGAGCTGATTTTTATCCGTGGGCAAAACATGGCGGGAAGGCAGTTCCTGCTGTGGGAAATGGGCTGCCTGAGTCAGCAGGGCAGTGTGCAGCTGTGACACTGCCACAGGGAATGATCCTCACCCTCCGGATGCCCTCCTGTCCTGCTCACACAGCGCAGCCTGATGTGGAGGACTTGTGTGGAAAGGGAATGCAGAGGGAAAAGCAGAGGAGGCTGCGAGAGGAGGGGCTTGGGGGGATGTGGATGTTTCCATGATGATCTGATTCCGTCTGCCCTCAGTTCCTCTACTTCCCTCAGTTCCTCTGGTTTTCCTCTTCCCTCAGTTCCTCTGCTTCCCTCAGTTCCTCTGCTTCCCTCTGCCCTCAGTTCCTTTGTTTCCCTCTTCCCTCCGTGCAGGTTTGGGTCCTCACCTTGTCCTACTGGTAGGGACACCTTCCACTATCCCAGGCTGCTCCAAGCGCTGTCCAACCTGACCTTGGGCAATTCCAGAGATGAGTAGAAATCCCTCCTAGTAGTACTTGTAGGTACCAATAGTAGGATCTGTCCTCCACCTTGGAAATCCAGCACTCAGAGAACAGTTTGCATTTTAATGATCCCAGAGTGCAGGTCTGTCATCTCTCAAACCTAGGCAGAAGTCAGGCTGCATTTTCCAAGAGGTTTTTTTTTTCCTTTTTCCTGACGCTTGATTTCCCAGCCCTGCGGACAATTTAATTTCTCGCTCGTCCAAGTTTGGTTGGAGCCGAGGAATTTGCGAACTGTGGCTCAGACAAAGCATCTCCAATTTATTTCCTTTTCGGGAAAAAGGCTCCACAGCCCGGAGCCACACACGGGGTTGTTGACACTGCTGCAGTCTCACATCTCATGAATGCGCTGCACCCCTGAGGGAGCCAATCCCTCCTTCCCGAGGCATGGGAGGCACCCAGGGGTGATGGTTTCCCCAGACACAAACTCCCTGATGGTTTTCTATCCAATTATCCCATTTTTCTGGGTTTCTGACAGCACCTTCCCTCCTGGGCAGTGCACCCCTGTCCATTAGGGATCTGGGATAAAGCCCTGCTATGCCATGGGCTCACTGCCGGCTGGGAAGGAAAGGTCCTGCTGGGAATTTCGGGCAGGCTGTGCTGACATCTATCGGCAAGAGCTCCTTCCAAGGCAACCCAGCCTTTGCCTTGAGGACTCAATCCAGCAGGATTACGTGTGTAATACTCGGGATTGAGCCGGCAACATTCCCTGAGCAGTTTAATCCATCCCCAGCACGATGTGCCTTCCGAGCCTCTCCGAATCCTGCTTCTCCATAGCCTGGTTTTAATCTTTTCCCAAAGCATCTGCTGCGAAAAGATTCTTTTTTCTCCGAGAATTGGGCAGGCACGCGGAATGAGGGAGCGCTCGCTCGTGCCTGTCTGCGCTGCAAAGGTGGATTGGGATTCCTGACATGAAATATTCAGTGAGTTTGGCGTTCTGGGCTGGAATTACCGGAATGAGGGAGAAAAGTGCTCTCCTGGCGTGGAGGGAACGAAGTGCAGGAACCGATGGATTGAAAATGGGAGTGAAAGGGGAGACAGCAGGGGAGGGAAGTGCAAGGAGCTGGACTGAATATCCCTTCCCGTGCTGGGGATTTCAGCGGGAAGATGTTGGGTTTTCAGGAAATAACTTGTCCTTGCAGCAGATATTGGGAGGAGCAGAGCCCTGGCTCTTCCCAAGGTTTTTGCACTTCCTCCCTCTGACTGCATCCAGAAGGGCTGTGGATTCCCCATCCCTGGAAGTGTCCAGGGCCAGGCTGGACAGGGCTCAGAGCAATCTGGGATAGCGGAAGGTGTCCCTGCCCATGGCAGGGGCTGGAATGGGATGAGCTTTAAGGTCCCCTTCCATCCCAGACCATTCCAGGATTCTCTGACTGTGCCCACAGGGTGCTCTTTAGAGGACAGCTGAGGTTTGGAGCCCCGTGGTAGCTGTAACCTCACCAAATTACACAGCAGCCGTTTCCTGGAACACCGCTCATTTTGGGATTCTCTGACGTCGGGGCGGCCGCTGCCTCCCTCGCACGGCGGGAGACGATCCGGGAGCGAAAAGTGCGGAGCTCAGCAGGGCTGGGACACATCCCCCGTGATCCCACAGCCACCTCGGTCCCTTCCCTGCAATTCCCCACTCCTCAGGGTGCCCGATTCCGCAATTCCCATCTCTCTGAGGGAACACGAGCGGCGGGAGCTGCTCAGCCCTTTCTCTGTGAGCGCAGAGCTCTGTGATTACACTGGGGCTGATCTGGGGAGGTGTCAGACTCTTCAATCACCTGCGGGGCAGCGCCACTTCAGGGGGAATAAAAACACGAGCGTGGAAGCAGGGAGAGGTGGATCCTCGGGATTCCGCCCACAGAGAGAGGGAATGGCAGCTTTCACAAGAGCAGCACCTCGTGGGGCCAAATCCGCCTTTTCCAAAGGACGATTGCGAGGGGTGAGCTCACCCCGCGGAGCGCTCAGCACCTCGGGGTGGTGCTGAGAGGAGAGAGGCGCAGGGTGGATCCCAATAAAGCCTCTCCTGCAGCGTGAGCTGCGGCAATCGCGGCCATCCCTGGCTGGGGCTGTTGGAGATAAGAGGCCGAGCCCGGAGCGTTCTGGCACGGTTATCTCGGCGCTGTTTGCTCAACTGCTGCATAAGGACATTTTTGCCAGGCGTTAGCACGGAGTGACTCAGTAAATCCAGTTGTGCAGGGTTCAGAGGGCACTGCCTCTCCTCCCGCACGGCTTTATCGCGGTGGTGGCGGCACCTCAGAAACTCTGGGGTTAAAAAAATACCCACGGGGACCTTGCAGAAGCGTGGAGGTGACTGAGCCTCCCTCGGGGGTTCTGCCTCCACCGCCCAGAGATTGCGAGAAGCCAAAGCTTCGCTGCCGCGCCGGGGTTTGGCTGGGCTTGTACCACAGTTCCGTGGCGCTGGAGGGTGGGAATCCCACACTGGAAACGCGGTGGGAATTCTCTGCATGTGTCCACATCAGGGGCTTGGTGATGTGCCCCCCAAAATTGCAAATAAACTCAGGATGTTCCCCCCCTTCCTTCCTGGGAGGTTGGTTGTGCCTGCAGAGGATTTGTCTCGCTGCTGAGGAGACAAATCGGATCTTGTGCAGTTTTTCCTTAAAACTCCAAAGCTGAATTCCTGTCTGCTTCCCAGCATGGAATTTGGGGTTTTTCTGGAAGGGAACACTAAATTGCCTGTGGTTTTGGTAAGGGAAGATGATACTTCTGTGGCATTTAGAGGCTAAGGTTTAGACAGGCCCAGTCAAAACTGGTCTAGAACATATTCATAATCCCAGCGCTCTGTTTTGGACATTTTGGGAATAAAAACAGGTGAATGTTAGATGCTGGATCCGAGGCTGCTGAGCAGAGTCCCAAATGTTGGGTTTGACTTCGGGAATGAGCTGGTGTGCATCAGGCCATGGGGTGTGTGCTCTTCCCAGAGGAGATCTCCTTTGGCATCTCCCAAATCCAGTGTTGTGCTGGGATTGCCGGGATGCTCATCCTCTTCTGGACTGCTGCTCACCAGCTCGTCCTCTTCCCTCTGGCAGGAATTCGTATGAATCTGCTGACGGCTATGGAAAAATCCCGGCTGACCTGGGAAGAACAGGGATAGATTATTTTCTCCTTCTCTGGTTTTCCTTCCCATTGAAGGGGAAAGGTTTGGGGATTTCATGCTGTCACACAGATTTGGGATGGAGCTTTGTATTGGGATGTGATTGGGGCAATCCCTCAGCTGAGGTGGGTGAGAGTGCCAGGGTGGAATTGATTTGAAAAATCCAGGTCCGGCCTAAAAGTTGGACTGAAAAACAGCTCCTGGATGTGGCTCTGCTGCTGCCTGAGTGTGGAAACACAAAATTCCTGGTGGGCAGGGCTGGATCCGATTTGGAGCAACTCAGTGTGCAGAACAGGCACCATCCTGCTTGGAAAGAAGGGTCCAAGGCCAGGCTGGACAGGGTTTGGAGCTACGTGTGACAGTAGGTAGCTCCAAACCAAAGTGGAAGGTGTCCCTGCCCATGGCAGGGGTGGCACTGGATGAGCTTTAAGGTCCCTTCCATCCCAACCATTTCAGGATTGTTGCAAGCAGACAGCCCCGAGCCCTTCCCAGGGATGGTTTCCTGTGCCTTTGGAGTGCAGATTGCAGGTGGCTTTTGAACCTGGCAGCTTGAATTCCTTTGCCCCTTGAAATCCACAGGGTGCTGGACCAGCTCCCTTTAATTTCTCAGCTTTGAAATTGGACTCATGGTTTGGTTACCCGGGGGTTAAATGCAGTGGGGATTGGTGCTCTGGAGAATCCATCAGGTCCGGCAAAAACAGCTCCTGGTTGCAGCTCTTGTCTCATCAATCTCCAGAATTCAAATTCCCCCATATTGATCCCCCGACACAACTCCTCCCGTGTGTTCCCTTCCCCCCCTTGGTGGTGCAAACTCCTGGCCCCGCTCTGACCCCTCCTGTAGAATATCCCCCAAATCCCATCAACCTGACCTGATCCTCCCACCTGGGCAATCCCAACAAATACCCACGGGGTCACCATTTGTGTTCCCCACTCCAGCCTTATTTTCGGAGTCTCTCTGCCGCACCTCCCAGAGGTGCAGGGCTGGTCTGGAACTCCGTGTCCCTCGTGCCCTTCCAGCCAGGCTTTTCCTTTGTTCCTGCTAATCTCTGCGCGTGCGGCTCCGGTGGCTTTAGAGGGCTGGATAACTGGGCTTTAAAAACTGCTTATAAGGACAGATCCTACACAGATAAAGCACCCAGAGCTCGTGTCGGAGCGATCAGAGGCTGGCATTTCTTTTCCAAACATCCGCAGAAGCCGGAGATCTTTGGTTGGTTGGTTTTTTGGCTTTGTGAGCCAGGAAAATCCATCAGCTGGGGAAAAAAATAGCTCAGGCCAGCTTTTAGCTCCTTGTCCGGGCCGAAAGAGCAGCGTCAGCTGGGCAGGGATGGGGCAGTTAATTGTGCTACACCCTCAGCCTGCTTGAATCTTTATCCCCAAGGAAAGATAACCTGGATGCTGGGCTGGCAGGGAGCTCGGAATCGCAGCCGGTTCCCCCCGGGACCAGCGGGAGCAATTAATTAATGAGGTTCTGATGGCTCTTCAGCTGATCCGTGCGGTCCCGGAGAGGATGCCGTGTGTTCCTGGGAGTCTTTGAAAGGCCGCTCCCCCATCCCACATCCTCCGGAGGGCCTGGACTTTGTGCAGGTCCTCGCGGGGCCCCAGCGCGTCCCTTTGATGTCGCCGTGTCCCGCGTGCCTGAGTCCTGAGGTCACTGAGCTGCTGGTGCCTTCCCCGTTCCGGCAGCTCCCTCGGGATGGTCCTGCCCTTCCCGAGCACCCAGCAGCTCTCCCCTGCTGTGGGGATAAACAGTATAATTCTCCAGATTTCCGTGTGTCCCTGCTCCAGCTCGAGCTCCTGGAGATGCTCATGGTGCGTCTCATTTGCAGATACCCACAGATATCTCAGTTTCGAGGCTGGAAGAGGTTTTGAGAGGCCAGTGCTTCTCTGACTTGGAAAATGCAGAGTTTTCCTGCATTGCAGAATGAAACTCAGCTCATTTACATCCGTGCAATGTCCAATAACAGGCAAAGCTTCCTGAAAAACCGGGGCTGGCCTCTGCCCTGGGCTGTTTGCACAGCGCTGACTCACTTGGGAATTGTCTCCATGGCTGAGGCCAGGGTTGACCTTGAGGTTACAGCAGTGGGAGGGTGACTTTCCTCACTGCTCCATCCCAGACCTTTCTGAGCAAGGTGCCAATGTTTTTCCATCGTGGAATGACTCTAGCTACCTCTTTTTGTTTAAAAATAGCCCAGTTTAACCCCAGCACCTTGTGGCATCCCTGGCAGAGGCATCCAGCTGGGATTCACCAGCTCGGGTACAAATGTTTGACTGTGATGCCAGGTTTGGGAGAAAAACTTTCTGCACTGCCAGGGAATTATTTCCCTGGAAACCTGCTGGTGTGGGTTAATGAATTGCACACATGGAACGAGCCAGGAAAACTGGAATTCGGGAACAAAGAGTAACCAAATGTGACCCTCGCTGGGATCTTGTCCTCACCGAGACCTTGGTACAGCTCTGGCCACACATGACCCAGCATTAAGTGCTTCCTGCAGAGCTTTATTCCCATTTCCCCTCATCTCCGTGTGGCTGAGAACAGCAGAATGCTTTGTCCCTGGGGAAGGGCTCAGGGACACCGTGGCCATCTCTGCATCAGGCCAGGGGCTGCTTTTCGCCGGGCCCTTCCCTCCCCGCACCTGGAACCCATCGCCGTGGAATTGCTTCCCTCAGCTGCAACATCCCAAAATAGCTGTTCCCGTTTCTTTTAAAAATAGTCTGTTCTGGGTGTCATTCCCTGCTAAAAATGAGTCTCCGAGTCCTGCTGGGACAGGGGAGGGGACAGAGGCCAGGCTGGAGCATCGGCTGTTCGGGAGCGGTGACGGTGCTGCCGTGGCCACGTGTGAGCCGTGCCCTTGAGCTGCCCTGGGCACAGCGCCGGGCACAGAGCCGTGGGGCTGGGATGGGTGCTCGGGATTGTTTGGAAATGGGATGGGTGCTCAGAATTGTTTGGAAAGAGCGACTGCGGGGGTGGAGGAATGTGCCGGGTGCTGGTGGCCGCCGTGGGAAGGAGGAGGATGCTCCGGGTCAGCCAGGATGGAGAGGCCTCAGCTTTTCCTGGGAAGCAGCAGGGTGGTGACACAGCACCTCTGGCTCCTGGGGCAGGCAGGGTTTGCAATTCTGTGGCAGATCGAGGACGTTTTCCTGACATAAATTCCAAGGGATGGAATCCTTTGATAGTTGCTCTTGCCAGGGGCTTCTTTGCATTGAGGCTGCTCCTGCCCCAGGCTGGTTAAGAACCATAAAATCCCAGAATGGTTTGGTTTGGGAGGACCTTAAAGCTTATCCTGTTCCAAGCCCACACCATGGGCAGGGACAATTCCATGAGAATCACAGAATCCAGAATGGTTTGCATTGGAGGGACCTTAAATCTTATCCCATTCCAACCTCCTGCCGTGGGCAGGGATGATTCCTTGAGAATCACAGAATCCAAAATGGTTTGGGTTGGAGGGACCTTAAAGCTCATCCCATTCCATCCTCCTGCCATGGGCAGGGACATTTCCACTGTCCCACACTGCCCTGAGCCCCGTCCAGCCTGGCCTTGGACACTTACAGGGACCCAGGGGCAGGCACAGCTGCTCTGGGCTGTGGTGGCCTGGGACCACAGGAGCAGCAGGAGGGTGAGAGCTGAGCTCAGGAAAACCCGTGGGATTCATGGAATTGTCTGAGCACAGCAAATCCCGACGGCACCGAGCCCAGGTCGCACTGTCCTCATGCAGGTCCTGCTCAGGACCTCAAACAAACCACCCAGAAAGATTTTCCACGATTTTTAGAGCAGCACTGCGTCCTGCAGACTCGAGGAATGACTTCATTCCCACCCGGAGCGGTCAGGGCTTGCTGCTCAAACCCAGAGCTCGGTGTGTGCCGCGAGCGCCCAACACATCTGCCACGAGCCCTGGAATTGTATCCCTTCTCCCTCCTTCCTTGGGGAGAGACGTTACGAGGTATTTGGAGGTAATTATTGCTTTTATTCAGGCTAAAGCAATAATTTGAAGGGATATGCTGGAAAACCGGCAATTTCCTGCCAGTGAGTGACAGATGTTTTGCTGTGTTTGAGATGTGCTTTCAGGCTCCTACTAATTACCATGACACAAATTGGCAGGAGTTTTCTTCCCAGGCTCCCAGCTCTTATTTGGCCTTCTTTTTTTTTTTTTTTTTTTTATTATTTTCATTTTTTTTGGAAAGGCGGAGACTCCACATTGTGAGACTTTGGGAAGAAATGATGCGCAGCTGGGGGCTTGTGTTCAGTCGTGGTTTTCCTAACTTTTCCTCCATCCCTGCCAGGTTCCTACCCCTCTCCCAAGGCTGGGGCCACGCTGGTGGTCTACAAGGACTTGCTGGTGCTTTTTGGGGGGTGGACCCGGCCGAGCCCTTACCCCCTGCACCAGCCCGAGAGGTTCTTCGATGAGATCCACACGTACTCCCCCTCCAAAAACTGGTAAGATCAGGCTTTGATCCAGGAAAAATGGCTCTGGAATGCAGCTAGAGGGATTCCTGGGAAGCTGTGTTCGGTCCTGGTTTCCCAGGTGTGTCTCTAATGCTCTTTCTGAAACCAAAAAAAATCTGAAAAGCCACACAAGGACAGCAGACCTGAGGCTGTGGTGCTGCCAAGCACCTCGTGGGTGCTGCTTGTTTCCATATGGCTCTGGACTTGCACCTAAACATTCCAGACTGCCTGAGCATCCCCGTCCAGGTGGGAAAGCTGCGTGTTTGCAGTGCCGAATTGCTTCGGCTGGGAGCGGGGAGGTGATTCTGAGATAAGCCTGGAGTGCTGGAGGTCTTGTTTTTAGTGATGATCCAAAACTCAGCTCCCTCAGGGAGATGTGATAAATCAGATTCCTCCATCATTTCAACCTCTGCATTTACAGCTCCAGGGCTGGAGCATCCAGCAGTGTCCATGGAGCTGGCAGGAATTTCCCTTTGAACATCATTTGGCTGATTTTAGACCTGGCTTTCTCACTGATCTTGTGTGAGAGAAAGACAATTTCTGTATCAAAGAGAAGGTTCCTGCTCCTCTTGCACTGAGGACTTTTCATCCTCCAAAGTATCAATTATCCAGTGCACTTTGGGCAGTGTTGTTACAACTCTGTAATTAAACCTCCTTGGAAAGAATTCGAGGCAAACTTAATTGGAAGGGGAGATATTCCCGACTTGGCCATGGGACTTGGTCATGCCTTAAAAATGTTTAGCACATTGGGATTTCTAATTAGTTTCGTTGCTATTTGGATATTTGGAGGTTTTCCCTGTGGTTTTCCCCTGTGACATGTTCCTGAGGACTTTGCAGGCCACTGGGATCTTTTGCTTGGCTTTCCACCCAGCATTTTCCTTCATTGGGGAATGCCTTCATGCCTCTTTTCCCAGGTGGAACTGCATCATGACCACGCACGGCCCCCCTCCCATGGCAGGACACTCCTCCTGTGTCATCGAAGACAAAATGATCGTTTTTGGGGGCTCCCTCGGATCCCGGCAGATGTAAGTGTGGCGTGAGGGCGTGAGCCAGGAGGGGGTTGGGATGGTCTTGGAGGAATTCTCCGCAGGATTTTGGGGTCTGCCTGCTGTCTTAGCACGCGTCCCTGGCTGTATCCTCAGCCCGCGTTGTCTCATCCCTGCAGGAGCAACGACGTCTGGGTGCTGGATCTGGAGCAGTGGGCCTGGTCCAAGCCCAGCATCTCGGGGCCCAGCCCTCACCCGCGCGGGGGCCAGTCCCAGGTGAGCTCAGCCGGGGAGAAACGGGCCCAGCTTCACTGCCAGCCCTAGGCAGCTCTGCACAGCTCATTCCCGAGGGATCTGGGGAGCCCTGGCCCGCCGGGCCCTCTTCCCTCTCCGTGTGGGCACATTCCCTATCTCCCCAGTGACTCAGAGCCCTAATGAACAAATTGCTGTTTGAACCCCACTCCTGCCCCGGGGCAGCTGAGATCAATGGGGAGGCAGCACAGCCTGGTTTGGCTCCGGGCCCTTCTGCCTGCTCCACTCTCCCGATCCCAGCATGGAGAGACTCGGGATTCACGGCTCCAGCAGCGCCTGCCCAGGGCAGGGAGCTTGTGGCTGTCACCTGGCCTGATGCAGGTGTCCCCAGCCGGGAATTTGGTCAGCAATGCCCAGATTGTGGCTTGTCCCAGCAGGGCTTTGTGTGAACGTGCCTTTCCCTGCCCTGGAACGGAGCCCACGGGGATCTCTCGCCCACCAGCAGCACCAAGCAGATTTGCTGCCAGCACCTGCCCTCCCAAACCCGCCCTCACCTTCCCTCCTCTGCAGAGGGATGCCGAGGGCTTTGGGAAGGGCCATGGCTCTCCTCGCTGAGAGGAACTGCTTCAGGACAAGGCAGGGGCAGGAGCCCCCCGTCCCCTCTGCCCCAGCCAGGCAAAACCAGCTCCATCCCAGCTCCATCCCAGCTCCACCCTGCCTCCCTGTGCCCTTGGAGACCTGGCCAAAAATCCTGCCCAGGCTGAAACTCTCCTTTGTCCCCTCAGATCGTGATAGACAATGAGACCATTCTGATCCTCGGAGGCTGCGGTGGTCCCAATGCAGTGAGTACCCTGGAGGGAGCAGGGACATGGACATCTCCTTGTCACCTGGGGCAGGATTTGGGACAGGGGGGACTCTGCCTGGTGATGGCATTTTGTTCCTCAAATCCGGGTACATGCCTGGGAGGTTTTCCAGAGAAGCTGTTTAGCTGTTGCTGGAGCTGCTTTAATTAAGAAAAATCACCCCAGGTGCTCTCTGAGCAGCTCCCTAGGGTTCACTGAGCCTTGGCAGGACAAGCCCTGATTTTATACCGGGATAGCAGATGGAAATGAAGGGATTTATCCATGGCTGCGGTGGGGTGTAGTCACTCATGGGTGATCAGCTCCTGCCCTGGGTCAGCGTCCTCTGTCCGCAGCAGCACAGTGCCGCTCCCACCATCGCCCCGAGGGGGTGAGCTCAGCAGCAAACTGGGCTCCTAAACCCCAGCCTGGCTCCTAAACCCCAGCCTGGGCTCCTGAACCCCAGCCTGGGCTCCTAAACCCTAGCCTGGGCTCTTAAATCCCAGCCTGGCTCCTAAACCCCAGCCTGGGCTCCTAAACCCCAGCCTGGCTCCTAAACTTCAGCCTGGGCTCCTGAATCCCAGCCCAGACTCCTGAACCTGTTCCTGCTTCCCTCCCCAGCTCTTCAAGGACGCCTGGTTGCTGCACATGCAGGCCAACCCCTGGACGTGGCAGCCGCTCAAGGTGGAGAATGAGGACCACGGAGCGCCGGAGCTGTGGTGCCATCCTGCGTGCAGGGTACGGACACGGCGGGGTCCCTGCTCCCTCCCAGACACCCCTGGAACTGCGTTCCCTGCCCAGAACGCCCCAAAACCCCTTCTTTTCCCCACACCGAGGGTCGTCCTGACGCCCGTACCCCGCTCTCTCCGCAGGTGGGACAGTGCGTCGTGGTCTTCAGCCAAGCTCCGAGTGGGAGAGCCCCGCTGAGCCCCAGCCTGAACTCGCGCCCCTCTCCCATCAGCGCCACGCCGCCCGCCCTGGTGCCTGAGACCCGGGAGTACCGCTCCCAGTCTCCCGTCAGGAACACGGACGAGGCTCCCTGCGTCAACGGCCGCTGGGGCACCCTGCGGCCGCGCCGGCAGACGCCGTCGGGCTCCCGGGAGGGCAGCCTGTCCCCAGCCAGAGGGGACAGCTCCCCCGTGCTCAACGGCGGCACCGTGTCACCCGGAGCGGCGCCTGCCGGCGGGGCCTCCCTGGACAGCCCTGTGCAGGCCCTGTCCCCCAGCACCCCCTCGGCCGCCGAGGGCTTCGACCTCAAGGTGGGGCTGGCCCTGGCGCCGCGCCGCGGCTCGCTGCCGGAGCAGAAGGACCTGCGCCTGGCATCCGTGGAGCTGAGCTGGGAGCAGAAACCCACGTCCCTCCTGTGCCAGCTGGACGGCGCGGAGGGCAGGACAGCGCGGAACCCCCCGGAGCACACCAACGGCATCCACACCCCGCCCCATGCCGCCCTGCCCGGCGCCGTGTCCCCCGGCGCGCTCCGCCGCAGCCTTGAGGCTGTCAAAGCCCTCTCCTCCAAAGCCGCCCAGGCCTCGGCCGCGCTGAGCCCTCCCCTGGCGTCATCCCCAGGCTCACCGGGCGCTGAGCCAGGCTCGGCGCGGCCGGGCTCTGCCCAGGGCGAGGGGCACTCGCTGCCCCCCATCGCCCGGCGCCTCGGGCACCACCCGCCGCAGTCGCTGAACGTGGGCAAGCCGCTGTACCAGAGCATGAACTGCAAGCCCATGCAGATGTACGTGCTGGACATTAAGGACACCAAGGAGCAGGGCCGAGTCAAGTGGAAAGTGTTCAACAGCAGCTCCGTGGTGGGGCCACCCGAGACCAGTTTACACACGGTGGTCCAAGGCCGAGGGGAGCTGATCATATTCGGTGGCCTCATGGACAAGAAACAAAACGTCAAATATTACCCCAAAACAAATGCCTTGTACTTTGTGCGAGCAAAGAGATAATGCGGCCCCCGCCCGCCGCCGCCACCGTCCCCTCCGTCCCCGCGGCTCTTCCCTCCTTCCCGAGCCCTCTTCCCAACACGCAGGCGTTCAAACTGTGAATTAGGGAGCAGGAAACCAATAAAAGTCCAAGCAAACCCTCCAGCGCTGCCCCGGCAGTTCCCAGTGAGACCCCAGTTAAGCGAGTCGTGTTTACAGGTGGGGAAGGACCCACAGATCCGAGGATTTGGGGTGAGCAGCCGGGGAATTCTGCCAGCCGGGATCCTCGTGCGTTTATTTTCCAAGCATTTGTGAGTCTGGGTCTCTCCAAAACTCCTCGTGGGTTGTGAGTAGAAGTGGTTTTATAGGAATAACCCAAATTCCGGCAGGCAGGAGGCTGTTAGCTCGATTAATTCCATGCTTGACTCTGTCAGCAAAACAACAGCAATATCCCACTGGGAATCTCCCAGCGCTGCCAACCTTTGCTCGACACAAACACGATGCCTTTTTTTTTTTTGTTTTTGCCTCTCACCTGCCGCTCTCATCCCTGTCCTCCAGGCAGGACCAAAAGAAGGAGGAAAGGACAGTTTTTTGAGTCAAAATGCCAAAAATGTTGATTGTTAGAATCCCTCCTCCCCTGCCCTGCTGGATCAGGCTTCGGGATCAGCCCTGATCCTGTCTGACCAGCAAAAATACTCTGAAAATCCCATTATTCCCCCAAAACAGAGACATTTGGCTGCCAATTCCCTTCTTGACTTAAAGGTTTCATTTCACTCAATGGCCCCAACCCGTTCAAGGCTGAAGCAGCCCCTCGGAGCCTGGGAACAGGGTGGGTTGTCCAGGGAAAAGGATGGATATTGGTAAACTCGAGGGCAGCCTCGATGCAGTTAACTTCACCTCATCTTTGCACGTGCCTCCTTCCGCAAAGATTAAATCCAAATCCGAAGGGATTGAACCTGTGCGTCCTTCTGGGACAACCACCCTGCTTCGCTTTCCCGTCGGAAGGCGGGGAAAAATGGGGTGGATTCTGCCAGGTTTTGGTCAACAACCTCGAGCACCCTAAAAACAGGGAACCCTCCCCAAGCCGGCAGCGCCATGACGTGGTCCCTTCTTCCCTAATTTTTTTGTTTTTCTCCATTCCCACTGAGCTTTTTGCCGGTCGGAGCCTTAAATCCCATCCCAACCGCGTGGGGATGGGGAGGGATTTGCTTCACCCGCGGTGTTTCCACCTCTGTAAATAATTCCATCCTCGAATCCAACCTCTCTTGTTCACCCCAAAGCAATTTGATTTGTCCCAAAAGAAAGCAAAATACAGTTTTTCCCCTGAAAGAAACCCAAACCTCAGGAGCACCTTGGGTGAGCTGTGGAATATCCCTTCTCCAAGCGTGGCCGCGGGGAAGGCGGTCGAGGCTTCGGCATCGATTCCCACGTCCCCTTTGCATGTTTTTTGTCATCCATCCCAAAAAAAGGAGTCAAAACAGGGATGGATGGCGCCTCGATGTCCTTCTCCCTACGGAGCATCCCTCGAGGGGTGTTCTCCTGACGTTTACATCCTCAACCGCTCCCGGGATCCCAGCGAGCGGCCAGTCCCTCCTTCCGCTCGGGAAACGCATGTTCTGTGCCGTTAATGAGAGATTCATCCCAAATTCTGATCCCTGCCCCCCGAAATCCCGCGGGAGCCGCTGGTGCTGTGAGCGAGGTGTCCCCCCCCGCGACTCAGGTGTCCCCCCACCATCATTCCCGGGCCGAGCGCAGGAATGGGAAGCGATTCCAGTGATATTTAAAATCTTGTGTACATTTTTTGGGGGGGGTTCATGGGGGTCCCTCCCCCCCCCCAATCCCGACGAATTTTTAGTGGTTTAACAAATAAAAAGGAAAAGAAATGGATGGTTGGTGCTTTTGGGGAGGGCATGGGGTGGGAATGACGGGGAGAGGGATGTCCTGCTGCACTTCCCCCAAGTTTGGGGCTGAAAGGGGGGATTTGGGGTCTTTTTGAGTAAGAAAAGGGAAATACTTGTGCCAGGGGATGATGGAGGGGGGAAGACTTCTGCACAGAATTTGGGACTGTAAAGCCTCTTGGAGCCAGAAATTGGGGATGGGGAGCCCAAAACCTGTTGGGGTTGGAAGTTGGAGAGCCCAAAGCCTGTTGGAGCTGGGAATTCAGGGTTCCCAAGCCCTGTTTGGGATGGATATCGGGGAGGGGGACCCCAAAACCTGCTGGGGATGGGGAACCCAGGTCCTGCCTGTGCTGGAAATTGTGGACCCCAGGTCCTGGCAGGGTTGGGAATTAGGGTTGGGGTCCCCAAAGCCTGTCAGCACTGGGAACTGGGGACACCATACCTTGTTAGGGATGGAAATTGGGAATGGGCATCCCCAAGACTGCTGGAGATGGCAACTGGCGGTGCCAAAGCCTGCCAGCGCTGGGAATTGGGAACCCCGAGGCCTGTTGGGGCTGGAAACTGGGGATAAGGACTGGGGATCCCACAGCCTGTGGGAGATAGGAATTGGGGGATGGGGATCCCAAAGCCTCCTGGGGCTAGAAATTGGGACCCCAAGTCCTGTCAGTGTGGGAGATGCCAGCACCCAATGCATTCCAGTGTCAGTAATTAGGGATGATGACTCCAAAGCCTGGAAAACCTGGCAGCTGGGGACCCCGAATCCCACCAATGCTGGGAACTGAGGATGGGGGTCCCCTGGTTTTGGGACCCTCCAAAATCCGAAAGGGGCGGGGTCCCTCCACGTGCCCCCACAGCCCACCCGCGCGTGCGCAGCTACAGGGGGCGTGGTCTCCATGGCGCCCCGCCCCTCTCTCGTGACGTCACGGCGAGGCGGAAGCGGCCTCAGGTGAGCGGCGGGGCCGCGTTTTAAAGGGACCGCGCGGGAAAATGCGGGGGGGTGGGTAACACATGGGAGAGATTTGGGGGGCAGGGGGTCCGGGCAGAGGGACAGAGAGCTGAATTCCACCCTTTTAAATGTTGTGAGGGCATGGAGCCAATGCGGGGGGCACAGACCCCGTGGGGGTGTCAGGGACCCAATAAGGGGGTGCAAGGAGTCCGTGTGGGGCTACAAGGACCCCCTGGGAGGATGGTGGGACACTGAGGGGGGGTCAGGGACCCCAGAGTGGGGCACAGGGATCCGAGAGGGGCAGGGAACCCATAAGAGGGTGGTGGGACCCTATAGGGGGTGCAGGCACCCTGGAGGTGGGGGGAAGGATCCTACTGGGGGGGTCAAGAGTCCTATGATGGGGTATAGGGGTCCCAGGAGGGTACAGAGACCCCCACGGTGGGGTCAGGGAACCCATGGAAGGGGGGTGGGACCCCAGAGGGTGACACAGGGACCCCAGAGAGGGCTTTGGGACCCCAGAGGGGGGTCAGGGACCCCAAGGGAGGATGCAGGGACTCCATAAGGGGGCACAGACCCCATGGAAGGTGGTCAGGACCCCACAGAGGGGAGTCATGGGTGATTTCGGAGGGCCTATGGGAGGATGCTGGGAGCCGGGCGTGTTTTAGGGGCCCCATGGGAGGTTTAGGGACCCCATGGGACGATACAGGGACCCTGGTGAGGATGCCCGGACGCTGGGGTGCGGTCAGAAGGGGACCCCAAAGCCGCGGGGTGCGGTGACCCCAGTCCCGCAGGTCTGGGGGCTATGGCAGAGCAGGACCGGGAGCTGGAGCCGGGCTGGCTCCTGTCCCCCGCCGGCCGCCCCTACCTCGACTCCATCCTCCACAAGAACCAGCGCAGAGCGTTCGGTGAGTGCCTCCCCGGCACCCCCTCAGCGCGGGGTGCCAGCCCCCCAAAACCGCCCTGACCCCTCCCCAGGTCTGCTGGAGCGCCCGGCGCTGCCGCCCGCCCTGGCTGTCCCCACCGTCACCTACAAACTGTTCCTGGCCGGGAAAAGCGGCGTCGGGAAGACCGCGCTGGTGGCCTGGCTGGGAGGGACCCCCGTGCCCCCCGCCCACCACGAGACTCTGGGTAGGTCCTGGGGGGGACACCCGGCCCCGCGGGGTCCCCAGGGGTGACAGCCCCGCCGTGTCCCCTCAGGGATTTCTGGCCGGTCCCGGGGGTGACAGCCCCGCCGTGTCCCCTCAGGAAACGAGGCTACCACTCTGCCCTGGCCGGTCCCGGGGGTGAGAGCCCTGCCGTGTCCCCCTCAGGGATCGAGGCCACCACGCTGTCCTTGCCGATCTCGGGGGTGACGGTGCCGCCGTGTCCCCTCAGGAAACGAGGCCACCATTCTGTCCTGGCCGGTCCCGGGGGTGACAGCCCCGCCGTGTCCCCTCAGGGATCGAGGCCCGGTCTCGGGGGTGACGGTGCCGCCGTGTCGCCTCAGGGATCGAGGCCACCACTCTGTCCTGGCCACTCTCCCCGTGTCCCCTCAGGAAACGAGGCCCCGTCCTGGGGGTGAGAGCCCTGCCGTGTCCCCCTCAGGGATCGAGGCCACCACGCTGTCCTTGCCGATCTCGGGGGTGACGGTGCTGCCGTGTCCCCTCAGGAAACGAGGCCACCATTCTGTCCTGGCCGGTCCCAAGGGGTGACAGTCCCGCCGTGTCGCCTCATGGATCGAGGCCCGGTCCCGGGGGTGACAGTGGCGACGTGTCCCCTCATGGATCGAGGCCCAGTCCCAGCGGTGACGGCTCCGCCGTGTCCCCTCAGGGATCGAGGCCCGGTCCCAGGGGTGACAGTGGCGACGTGTCCCCTCATGGATCGAGGCCCGGTCCCAGCGGTGACGGCTCCGCCGTGTCCCCTCAGGGATCGAGGCCACCACACTGTTCTGGCCGGCCAAGCCCCGCAGCAGCGCCCGCCCCGTCCTGTTCCAGCTGCACCTGTGGGACTGCGGCGATGGAGCGCTCAGGAGGTTCGAGCACCTGCTGCCAGTGAGTGGGGGACACGTTTTGGGGCAGTGGACACCCCCGGGAGCGCGCGGTGACGGGGGTTGCCTGTCCCCAGGCCTGCAAGGAGGAGGCAGACGCGGCCCTGTTCCTGTTCTCCTTCACGGACCGCGCGTCCTTCGCGGAGCTGCCGACGCTCATGGGCCGCGTGCTGGGCCCGGGTGACCGCGACCTCGTCAGGGTGGTCGTGGGCACCAAGTATCCTTTTGGGGTGTCCCCCTGGGGGGCCACAGCACCCCATGGGGTGGGACTGCACCCCCGGGGCTCTCAGCGTTTGGTGTGGCAGGGGCTGAGGATGGGCACAATTCATTACACTGATGGATTACCTGCTCCTGCTTATTTTCATGGGGTTTTGGGTTTTTTTTCGGGCGTTCCTTGTCCCTGTGTCCCCACTCTCTCCAGGTGGGTTCGCACCCTCAGATTTGTCAGCACTTGGTGCCTCGGCAGGCTGAGAACGTGCACGATTCATTACATCAATGGGTTCACAGCACCTGCTTATTTTTGGGGGGGTTTGCATCCCTGAAGGGGTTTTTTGGGGTGTTGGTGTCTTCCTTGACCCTGTGTGTGTGTGTCCCCCGCCCCCAAAACAGGTTTGCACCCCCAGATTTCAAACCATGCAGTACCTTGTTAGGCTGAGAACATGCAACACTCATTACACCAACGGATCCTCAACTCCCATTGATTTTTTGGGTTATTTTTGTGTCACAACTCGCACTTATTTTAGGGGGTTTGGGGGGGATTTTTTGACCCTGTGTTCCCCCCACAAGTGGATTTGCACCCCCAGATTTCTCAGCACTTGTTATCTCAGCAGGCTGAGAACGTGCAACACTCTGTTACACCAACAGATTCACAATTCCCATTTCTTTTTAGGTGGTTTTGGAGGGATTTTTAGGGGTGTTGGTGTCTCCCTTCACCCCGTTTCCCCCTCACAATCAGTTTTGCACCCCCAGATTTCAAACCCGTCAATCCCTGGGCAGGCAGAGGACGCGCACACCTCATTACACCGATGGGTTCGTAACTCCCGTTGGATTTTAGGTGCTTTTGGGGGGATTTTCCAGGGTGTTGCTGTTTTCCTTGACCCCGTGTCCCCTCCCCACCCCAGATTCGACCTGGCCCCACACGCGGCCGTGACAGAGGGGGACGTGAGGGCCTTCGAGGGGACGTGGGGGCTGCGGGTGCTGCGGGCAGGGGCGACCCCGGGGGCCAGCGGGGCCCGGGTGGGGCTGGCCCGGGTCGCCCCTGTCCTGGATGCCGTGGTCGAGGAGCTCTGGCGGCGCGACCAAGTCACGGCCGGGGTCACCCCGGGGGACAGGGGGGACACCCCCGCCTGAACCCCCTCTTGGGGGAGGGTTGGGGGGGGCGGGAGGGAAAAATTTTTTGCTAAAATCTGTGTTTTTCTATGAAAAAGATCCCTGGGTGGCCTGACTTGTCTGATTCGGGATTGGGATGGGGGTGCTGGGGGGATTTGGGGTGAATGGGGTGCGGGGGATTTGGGGTGCTGGGGGTATGAAGATTTGGGGGTACTAGGGGATTTGGGGTGCAGTGATCATCGGGAGGTGGGTGCTGCAGGATTTGGGGTGCTGCAGGTGCTGGGGGATTTGGGGTGCCGTGGGGTCCTGGGGATGGGGGTGCTGGGCCTGTTCGCAGGTTTGGGGTGTTGTGGATCCTGTGGGGTGTGGATGCTGTGGGGTCTGTGTGCAGCGGGATTATGGGAACAGGGGTGCTGCAGGATTTTGAGTGCTGTGGGATTTGGGTTGCTTTGGGGTGCTGGGGGATTTGGGGTGCTAGAGATGATGGGATTGGGGTGCTGGGGTTGCTGCAGAGGCTGGGGGTGTGGGGGGTTTGGGGTGCTATGGAATATGCAGGATTTGGGGTGCTGCAGGATCATGGGTTTGGGGCTGCTGCGGAGTTTGAGGTGCGGAAATTGATGGGATTAGGGCACTAGGGGATTTGGGGTGCAACGGATGATGCAGGGTTTGGGGTGCTGTGGGATTTGGGGTGGTGGGGATTTGGGGTGCAGGGATTAGTGGGAGTTGGGGGTTCTGCGGGACCTCACTACTGTGGATGGTGCAGGGTTTGGGGTGCTGTGGAATTTGGGGTGGTGGGGATGGTGGGGATTTGGGGTGCAGGGATTGGTGGGACTTGGGGTGATGGGATGGTGCAGGGTTTGGGGTATTGTAGCATTTGGGGTGCTGTGGGTGACGGGATTTGGGGTGCTGCGGGATTTGGGGTTCTGTGGATGGTGCAGCGCTTAGGGTGCTGTGGGATTTGGGGTGCTGTGGAATTTGGGGTGCTGTGAATGGTGCAGGATTTGGGGTGGTGTGGGATTTGGAGTGTTGTGGGTGACGGGATTTGGGGTGCTGCTGGATTTGGGGTTCCGTGGATGGTGCAGGGTTTAGGATGCTGCGGGATTTGGGGGGCTGCGGGATTTGGGGTGCTGTGGATGGTGCAGGATCTGGGGTGGTGTGGGATTTGGGGTGTTGTGGGTGATGGGATTTGGGGGGCTGCGGGATTTGGGGGACTGTGGATGGTGCGGGGTTTAGGATGCTGCGGGATTTGGGGGGCTGTGGGATCATGAGGACGGTGGTGCTGAGGATTTGGGGCGCTGGGGCCCGAGGGGGTCCGGCAGACCCCCAAACCAGTCCCCCCCATTCCCCCCAGTATCGAAGCGGTGGGCGGGGGGCGTGGCCGGTAGTAACCGCGAGGCCCCGCCCCCTGCGGCCATTGGCTGCCGCCCCCCCGCCCTTCGCACGCCGATTCATGAATGAAAGGGGAGGGGGCGGGAGGGGGGGCGCGTTCACCCCTTCGGGGCCGGGCTCGGGGTGTCCCCCCGGCGCTGCGGGGCCCCCAAACCGCCCCCACACCCCGTACCCCACTCTGGGGGGGCTCCCGCAGCCCCCTCCCCTCCCCCCGGCCGCGTCCCAGCCTCGGGCACGCCCCGTCCCAGTGCCGTACTGGTGCGTACTGGGAGCGGCTGCTGCACCTTTAAGAGCGGGCGTGGCCGGTGACGTCAGCGGGGCATGAATGAACAGGAGCGGGCGCGCGGCCCCGCACCCCACACCCCCCGCACTCCCCGCGGGGCCGCCGCTCGTGGGGCGCGCCCGGGACCCCCAAAACCGCCCCGCCATGGGCGCGCTCCCGGCCCTCGCCACCCTCCTCCTCCTCACTGCCCCCAGCCTCCTGCACGCCGAGGAAGGTGAGTCCCCCACTTTTTTTTTGGGGGGGGAGCACCCCGAAACTCCTTTATTATAGGCGTCCCCAAGGGTGGAGCGGTTTTGGGGCAAATTCGGGTGGTTTCGGGGGAACTGAGGAGTTGGGGAGCGCTCTGAGAGTAAAGGGCGATGTGGGTTTCCCCCTTCCCCCCACAGTTTGGGGCGCGGTGGGGACTCGGCAGGTGCCGGAGCGCGTTTGGGGGGTGGGGGGTGGAAAGGTTAAAATTAGGGGAAAAGTTAACATTAGAATGGAGGACTTTACATTCAAAGGGGAAAAGTTAAATTAAGAGGTGAAAGTTAAAAGTAAGGGCGGGGGCGTTAAGAAGGTGGGGGGGAGTTAAAAAGGTGGAGGGGAGTTAAAAATACGGGGGGAAAGCTAAAATAGGGAGGAGAACTAAAAGAGAGGAGAAAAAACTTCAAATGGGGAGGAAAAAAGCTAAAATAGGAGGAAAACCGAGAGTTTGGCAAAACTTTTCCCATGCCGAGCGTCCGCCTGACGCGCCGGGGCCGGATCCTGCCGGGAGCCCCCAAAAGAGGCTGGCAGAGGGGTTACGGTGGAGGGAATTAAAAAGTGAACCCCCAAAAAAGGGGAAAATCACCTTAAAATGGAGCGTTTCCCATGGGTGGTGCAGGGCTGGGTAGGATCCGGCCGGAGAGCTGGAAAACAATGTCAGGAAAATCCCAAAAAATTGCTGGGAAAAAACAAGCAGCGTCTCGGCCTCCACCTCGCAACCCTTCCCCCAGTGATTTTGGGGCTTAGTTTGGGAGGGTTGAGCAAAAAAAAAAAGAAAAGGGAAAATTCAGTTTTTGTGTATACACTGAGTTTTTTTAAGACTAACTTCTGTAAATTCTGCCTGACGGGTTTAATCGGTCATTTTTCGAGAGTAAGGTGGAAAAATCCAGCCCCAAACACAAATAAATCAGAGGCCGGGACAGAAAATACTCCCTAAAAACTAAGAATGGGGTAAAACACCCTAAAATGAGGCTTTTTGGAAGTGCTGGGGGGACAGCAGAGTGGGAGGTCACCCCGTGGGAGTTTGGGTGTGTTCCCAAAGTGCTGTTTCCCAGGAGGGAACGTTGAGATTTGGGGTTTAAAAAGTGCGTGGGGGAAAAGAAAGAGTGTGGGATTTGGGGGCTTGGAGGGGATTGGTTCCCATTGCTTGGAAGGGGTGAGCCAGTGGGATTTGGGGTGAGCTGAGGTGGGGAGGGGGTTAAAGAGGAGGGTTAGAATGGCGTTCATTTTGGGATTATCGTTGGGGTTCAGATGGAGACTGAGGAGGGGGTGAGGTTGGGATGGGATTAATTTTGGGATTGGGATTCTGGTTGAGGTTGAGATGGGGATGGGATTGGGATGGGGACAGGGATGGGAGCGGAGGGGGTAGGCTTGAGGTTCACTTTGGGAATGGAGTTGAGGTTCAACGATTGGGATCGGGACTGGATTGGGGTGGGACAGAGTTAGGGCAGGGCAGGGGCCAGGGACAAGGATGCAGCCGGAATGGGACAGGGACGCGGCGCTGGAGCGCGGGGGTGGCGGTGAGGATGACTATGGAGTTGGTGACCACATTCACGGTGGCACTGGAAGTGGCGGTGGCCGTGGCCAGGGTGACGAATGCGACGGAGAATTTGATGATGATGGTGGCAGTGGCGGGGGTGCACAGGTGACACCGGGGACCGCGGCGCGGCCCCAGCGCTGTCCCGGGAGCTCCCGCGGGTGCTGCGCCCCCGGAGCAGCCCCACGGCCGGCAGTGTCCCCAGAGCCACCCCCAGGGGCACCCGCAGGGAACCCCCGCCCGCTCCGGCCCCGGCTCCCGCCGCTTTCCGCTCTCCGGAGGTTCGCGGGGGGATTTCCAGCCTCAGGAAAACCGGGATATCCGCCCCGGCATCCTTCCTGCCCCCGGGCACGGCGCGGGGGGGACGCTGGAGCCACCCGTGTCCCCCCCAGCAGGGTTTGGGGTCCCCCCCAGGCCTGACCCTCTCGGGGCCGTCCGTGCTCCGCGGTGGGAGCTGGGGGGGCGCATCCGTCCCGAAATTCCCCATCCCGCCGTGAACCGGGACGGGCGTCCGGCCGCATTCCTGGGGGGTGATTCACCGGGGGGGCCCCGCTCCCTGCCCGGCCTCCTCTTCCTCCTCTTCCTCTCCCGGGCTGGATCCGGCCACCGCCCTCGGCGTGCCAGGGCAGGTCCCGCCGGGCCGCGGCTTCCCCGCCTCCGGGGGCGGCCCGGGGGGCTTCTGCCAGCCGAATCGGCCGGGAATGGGGGATCCGCGGGAGTGTCCAGAGGTCCTGGGGACATTTGTGGCTCTTGGGGGTGTCTGTGGGGATGGGGTGGATCTGTGGCCCCTGGGAGCATCCAGGGGTCTTGACATCCATGGGACCTCCTGGCAGCTGTGGGTCCCTGTGGCATCTGTGGGTTCCAGGGATATCCACAGATCTTGGTGGGGCCTCCAAGGGTCCCAAAAATGGACACATGGGTCCCAGGGAATCCACGGATCCTGGTGGGGCATCTGTGGGTGCCCAGAACATCCGTGAATTTCGGGGACATCTGTGGATCCCAGGAATGGTTGCACATCCTGGGGACTTCTGTGGGGATGTCTGTGGGTCCTGGGGGACGTTCATGGGTCCTGCAAACATCTGTGGGTCCCAGGGTTTACATACAGGTCCTGAGGATGTGTCCTGGGGGATGTCCATGGGTCCTGGGGGACATCCATAGGCCGAAGGGGTGCATTGGTGGCACCTGGAGGTCCTGGTGGCATCTCCTGACGTCCCTCTCCTCTCTCTTCTCCCACAGTGGTGCTGCTGGACTTCGCCAAGGCTCACGGGGAGCTGGGCTGGCTCACCCATCCCTACGGAAAAGGGGTGAGTACCCATGGATCCGGTGTCCAGCCCCGCTGGCCCGCACCGGGATGGGAACAGCCGTGGGGATGGGGAAAAGGACGTCTTTGGGGACCTTCATGGGAATGGGGATGAAGACATCCATGGGGAGGGCGAATGGGGACCCATCCATGGGAAGCAGCCTGGGGGCATCCATGGGAATGGGGACAGGGACACCCATGGGGACCAGAGCATCCTTAGGGAGGACCTCCACAGGCATGAGGACCTCCACGGGCATGGGGCAGGGATACTCATGGGGTTGGAGACCTCCTTTGGAATTGGGTTGGGGTCCTCTATGGGGCAGGAGCACCCATGGGGTTGGAGGCCTCTGGGACGTGTCTGGGGAGCTCCACAGGGATGGGGACAGGGGGAAGGAGATGAGGACAAGCCCACCCCTGGGCTGGGGGGCCGTGCCTCAGTTCCCCCCATAACCCCATTTCTGTCTCCCTGGGGACAGTGGGACCAGCTGCAGAACGTCCTCAACGACTCCCTGATCTACATGTACTCCGTGTGCAACGTCCTGGAGGGTGAGCAGGAAAACTGGCTCCGCACCAACTGGATCTACCGCGGCGTGGCCCAGCGCATCTTCATCGAGCTCCAGTTCACTGTGCGCGACTGCAACAGCTTCCCCACGGCCGGCGGCGGCTCCTGCAAGGAGACCTTCAACCTCTACTATGCCGAGTCCGACGTGGATTACGGCACCAACTTCCAGAAGCGGCAGTTCCGCAAGATTGACACCATCGCCCCAGACGAGATCACCGTGCAGGAGGACTTTGCCGCCCGCAACGTGAAGCTCAACGTGGAGGTGCGCTCGGTGGGGCCGCTGCGGAGGAAAGGCTTCTACCTGGCCTTCCAGGACCTGGGCGCCTGCGTGGCGCTGCTCTCCGTGCGCGTCTACTACAAGCGCTGCCCGGCCGTGGTCCGGGGAATGGCGCAGTTCCCGGAGACCGTGGCCGGGGCGGACTCGCAGACCTTGGCCGAGGTGCGGGGCTCGTGCGTGGCCGAGGCGGTGGCCGAGCAGGCGCCGGCCCTGCACTGCAACGCCGACGGCGAGTGGCTCGTGCCCATCGGGGAGTGCCTGTGCCGGGCTGGCTTCCAGAGCGTGGGAGACACCTGCCAAGGTAGGGATTGGGGGATAAACTGAGGGGTGACAGGGGTGTCTGAGGATGGGCCAGCTCAAGGAATGGGGGTTTGGCCCTGGAATTCCCAGTCCTGGATGCTCAGGCTTGAGTGCAGTGAGTGTGGAAGGGCTTAGCTGGGAAAAGGGTGAGGCAGTGACTACAAAAATGAGGTGAAGTGCCCTAAAAATTTCCGATTTGGAGTTGGAGAAATGAGGTGTTGGCTCCAAAATTTCCAGTCCTGGATCCTCATCTTTCAGCATCACTGCTGTAGTGAGTGTGGGAGAGTTCAGCCAGCTGAGAGGTGGGCTGAGGGTTCCCATTGAAGTAGAAGCTGCAAAATAAGATTAAATACCTTGAAATTCCCAATTTGAGTTGGAGAAATGAGTGGTTGGGCCCTAAATTCCCAGCCCTGGCTCATTCCCTGGGAGCATCACTCATGCAGTGAGTGCGACAGGGCTCAGCCCAGGAGAGGGCTGGGCTGGGGGCGCTCCCCAATCATAAAGAAGCTGCAAAATGAGGTGAACCCCCTAAGCCCCCCCAAACGCCTCTCTGGGTGCTTGGGGGCGCTCCCCCTCCCTGTTCCCCCCTGCCAGGTGAGGCAGGGCTCAGCCAGGAGGGGGTGGTTCAGGAGGGGCTCCCCAATAATAAAGAAGCTGGACAATTGGGTGAAACCCTAAAACCCCCACTTTGTTCTGGATAAATGAAGTATTGTCCCAAAATTCCCAACCCTGGCTCATTCCCCTGGAGCATCACTCCTGCAGTGAGTGCGACAGGGCTCAGCCAGGAGAGGGCTGGGCTGCGGGGGCTCCCCAATCATAACGAAGCTGCAAAATGAGGTGAACCCCCCGAAGCCCCCCCCAGACTCTCCTCTGGGTGCTTGGGGGTGCTGCCCCTCCCTCTTCCCCCCTGCCAGGTGCTGATCCTGCAGATGGGGAGCAGGATTCAGGATCTCACCGGTGTCACTTTGTGTGTCCTCCCAGCTTGTCCCCCCGGCACCTTCAAGGCCACGGTGTCCTCGGGGGGCTGCCAGCCCTGTCCCCCCCACACCCTGCCCGCCCCAGCCGCCGCCGCCGCCTGCCCGTGCCAGGACGGATTTTTCCGGGCCCCCGAGGACCCCGCGGAGCATCCCTGCACCCGTAAGTCGCCTCCGGAGGGGGGACACCGAGGCATGGCCCCACCCTGTGCCCTGACCCCTCTCCATGTCCCCCGCAGGTCCCCCCTCGCCACCCCAGGCTGTCACGGCCGTGGGGCTGGGGGCCTCAGTGCAGCTGCGCTGGGCCCCTCCTGCCGACCCCGGGGGCCGTGAGGATGTCACCTACAGCGTCACCTGCGAGCAGTGCTGGCCCGAGAGCGGCGAGTGCCGGCCCTGCGACAGTGGGGTCCGCTTCTCGCAGCCCCCCCGGGGTCTCACGGGGACGGGGGTCACCGTCACTGACCTGGAGCCACACGTCAACTACACCTTCACCGTGGAGGCGCGGAACGGGGTGTCCCCCTACAGCCACCAGCGTAGCGTGGCCAGCGCCACCATCAGTGTCAACCAGACGGGTGAGGGGACACGGCAGCTCCCACACCTTTCCTCAGTGGTGGAGATACTTCCGTGGTGTCCCTGTCCCCCGTGGGAACACCTCTGTGATGTTCCCATCCCCCAAGGGGACACCTCGGTGACATCCCTATGCGTCCCCCTGCAGAGCCCCCCCGGGTGACATCGGTGAGCCTGGACGGACGGACAGCCACCAGCCTGGTCCTGTCCTGGACGGTGCCACTGCGGCAGCAGAGTCGGGTCTGGAAGTACGAGGTCACCTACAGTAAGAAGGTCAGTCTGGTGACACAGCCCAATGCCCCCACTTGTGTCCCCCCATCTGTGTCACCTCCATCCCTGCTGTGTCCCCCCATCCATGTCCCAGCTGTCACCTCTAGTGATGCAATCTCCGTCCATGTCACCCCTCCATCCTTTCCCTTCCATCTGTGTCACCCCTCCATCCTTCCCCTGATCCACATCATCCTCCCATCTATACCACCTCCATCCATCCTTGTCCCCATCCATGTCACCTCCCCATCCCTGTCACCTCCATGCCTGCCCCATCTGTGTCACCTCCCCATCCCTGTCACCTCCATCCCCGTCCCATCTATGTCACCTCTCCCACGTCACCTCCATCTTTGCCCCACCCATGCCACCCTCTCTGCATGTCACCCCAATGTGCCCCTGCCGTGTCCCCAGGTGGACGAAAACAGCTACTCAGTGCTGCGCTGCGAGGGCACCTCTGTCACCCTGCCCAAGCTGTCCCCAGCCACTGCCTACGTGGTTCGGGTCCAGGCTCTCACCGCCGATGGCCACGGTGCCTTCAGCCCCCAGCACGAGTTCGAGACCCTGCCCGAGGGTGAGGAGGGGCCGGGGATGTCAGGAATGAGGGGTGGGGGCTCTGGGGGGTGCAGGGCTCACCCGGACGGTCCCCGCAGGTTCTGAGGCCATGGCATCGGCCGCCGTCATCACCGGCACCGTCGCTGGCATCGTCTTCGTCGTGCTGCTCTTGGCCGCTCTCCTCTACTTCCTCCGACGGTAAGGGGGCAAACCTCCCTGAGACTCCCAAAAAACCCCAAAATGTCATTGTCCCACCACCAAATATGGGCGAGGGATGATCTTTTGGGACAAAACATCGCTTTTCCACAGGAAGAGGAGGTCACGGCCGCGCCAATCTGCCGAGGACGTCTACTTCTCCAAGTCAGGTGAGCCACGGGACAGTGGGGACAGCAGGGACGGGTGGGGGTGACAGGGGCGCTGACCCCATTCCTTGACACCCCCAGACCAGCTGAAGCCCCTCAAGACCTACGTTGACCCCCACACCTATGAAGACCCCAACCAAGCCATGCTCAAGTTCACCACTGAGATCTCTCCATCCTTCATCACCCGGCAGAAGGTCATCGGCGCCGGTGCGTGGCTTTGTCCCCTCACGGACACCCCAAAATCGGGGCCAGGGAGGGGCAGCTGAGGGTAACCCCGCTTTCCGGAGCAGGTGAATTCGGGGAGGTGTACAAGGGCACCCTGAAGCGCGGCAGGAAGGAGGTGCCCGTGGCCATCAAGACGTTGAAGGTGGGCTACACGGAGAAGCAGCGCGTGGACTTCCTGAGCGAGGCCACCATCATGGGACAGTTTTGCCACCACAACATCATCCGCCTCGAGGGCGTCGTCTCCAAGTGTGAGTGGCCGCTGTGTCCTGTCCCCCTTACCCAAAAAAAACGCTCCGATTTCCCAGCAAGGCACCCCAAAAAAGGCGATACAAGAATAGGGTGTTTCGAACAATGGCACAAAGGGGAATTTTGGGGATTTGGGGCTTTTTTGGGGGATGAGGTTGGGGATTTTTTTGGGGAGGGAGCTCAGGTTTATTTGGAAAGTTTTAGGGGGAGTTTAGGAGATTTTTGGAGGAGTTGGGGGAGTTATTTCAGGATTTTGGCGGTTGGGGTTTATTGGGGTCTTTAGGGGGGTTGAGGCTTTTTCTTGTTTTGGGAATGTTTAGCAGAGATGACTTTTTGGGGAGGTGGGGGTCTGGGGTTTTTGAGGGGAATTGGGAGGGTTTGAGTTTCTTGAGGTGGTTTGGGTTTTTTATTCTTTTTGAGAGGTTGAGATTGTTTTTAGTGATTGGGGTTTTTTTGAGGGCCATCAACCATTTTGGGATTTGAGGATTTTGGGAGGGCTTGTAGGAGGTTCAGCAATTTTAGTGGGGTTGACTTTTCAGCGGCAGGGGTTTGGAGGGATATTTTTGGGGGGTTTTAAGCTATTTTGGGGTCTTTTTTTGCGCAGACAAGCCCTTCATGATCATCACTGAGTACATGGAGAACGGGGCGCTGGACAAATTCCTGCGGGTAGGTGACACGTGGTGGCAACGACCACGCGGTGGTGGAACCTCCAACACCCACCACAGGCAGTGGGCCAGCAGTGGATTCCAGGCTGGATTTTCCCCTTTCCCAGGAAAAAGAGGGCGAATTTGGCGTCATCCAGCTGGTGGGAATGCTGAGGGGCATCGCCGCGGGCATGAAGTACTTGGCCAACATGAATTACGTCCATCGGGACCTGGCTGCCAGGAACATCCTGGTGAACAGCAACCTGGTGTGCAAAGTGTCTGATTTTGGCCTCTCCAGGGTGTTGGAAGATGACCCTGAAGCCACCTACACCACCAGCGTGAGTGTCACCGCGGTGGGGCGGGTGGCCGTGGAGGGGTGGCTCTTTGGCTAAGGTGAGGGTGGTTTTTGGGGGTGCAGTGCTGACCCCAATGTTGCCATGATTGTCCATCACATTTGGCCATGTTGGGGTGGCTGTCCAAGATGGATGATTTTCCAAGGTGGGTGATTGTCCATCATTGTTGGCCATGTTGGGGTGGTTGTCCATCATGGTTGGCCATGATGAGGGTGGATTTTTTGGGGGTGCAGGGCTGACCCCTATGTTGCCATGATTGTCCATCACTGTTGGCCATGTTGGGGTGGTTGACCATGTTGGGGTGGTTGTCCATCACGGTTGGCCATGGTGAGAGTGGTTGTCCAAGGTGGGTGATCGTCCATCAGGGTTGGCCACGTTGAGGGCAGTTTTTTGGGGGCACAGGGCTGACCCCACTGTTGCCATAGGGCGGGAAGATCCCGATCCGTTGGACAGCACCCGAAGCTATCTCCTACCGCAAGTTCACCTCCGCCAGCGACGTCTGGAGCTACGGCATCGTCATGTGGGAGGTGATGTCCTACGGCGAGCGGCCCTACTGGGAGCTCTCCAACCACGAGGTGAGCACCCAGAGACGTTCAATGCCAGGGTGGACAGGGCTTGGAGCAGCCTGGGATGGGGGCAGGGGCTGGAATGAAATGAGCTTGAAGGTCCTTCCAACCCAAAGCATTCTGGGATTCTGTGAGTGAACAGCTCTTTTGGGGGCATCATCACTGATCCTCCTCCTCATCCTCCTCGTAGGTGATGAAGGCCATCAATGAGGGCTTCCGCCTGCCAGCGCCACTGGACTGCCCCTCGGCCATCTACCAGCTGATGATGCAGTGCTGGCAGCAGGAGCGCTGCCGGCGCCCCAAATTCGCCGACATCGTCAGCATCCTTGACAAACTCATCCGCGCCCCCGAGTCCCTCAAGGCACTGGCGGATTTCGACCCCCGGTGAGTGTGGGGAGCACTGGGATGGGGTGGGGGACAAGGAGAGGGAGGGGAGCGGTTGTCCGGAGAAGCTGTGGCTGCCCCTGGACCCCTGAAGTGTCCAAGGCCAGGCTGGACAGGGCTTGGAGAAGCCTGGAACAGTGGGAGGTGTCCCTGGACGTGGAAAGGGGTGAGCTTTAAGGTCTTTCCATCCCAAACCATTCTGGGATTCTCTGATTCTTACACATCTTTGTGTCCTCTATAATTTTTTGCATCATTTTGTTTTCATCTTCACATTTTTAGAATCATTTTTTGAATCATTTTTTGTGGTCTTGTGGCGCTGTTTTGGCTTGGGTTTTGGCATCTCCATTTCTGCATCATTTTTTGGTATCTTCCCATTTTCACATCACTTTTTGTATCATTTCATTTCTAGATCTTCGTTTCACTGTCTCATTTCCGCATTTATTTTTCAGGATCTTCCCATTTCTGCCTCATTTTCCCATCCTTTCATTTCTGCACCTTTTTTTTTTTGCATCTTCTCCTTTCTGCATCGTTTTTCCATCCTTCCATTTTCATATCATTTTTCGCATCCTTCCATTCCTGCGTCATTTTTTTTAACCTTCCACTTTCACACTTTTTGCATAGTTTCATTTCTGCACTGCTTTTGCATCTTCCCAATTTCTGCATTCTTTTTCTCACCTTTCCATTTCTGCAGAATTTTTCATCTCTCCATTTTCACGTTACTTTTTGCATCTTTTTCAACCCCGTGTTATTTTTCACTTCTTTTTTGCCACCCTTTCATTCCTGCACCATTTTTTGCATCATTTCATTTCTGCAATATTTTTATGTCCTTGCCTTTCTGCATCATTTTTTGCAGCCTCCCATTTTCACATCATCTTTTTCAGCCTCCCATTTTCGCACTACTTTTTTCCCATCCCTCCATTTCCATGTAGTTTTTTGCATCTTTCCTTTCTGCGTCATTTTTACGCCCTTCTGTTTTCACATCATTTTTCCAACTTCACATTTTTGTGCCTGTTTTTTTGCATCTTTCTATTTTTGCATCATTTTTCCATCTGTCCATCTCCGCAGGGTGTCCATCCGCCTGCCCAGCACCAGCGGCTCCGAGGGTGTCCCGTTCCGCTCTGTCCCAGAGTGGCTGGAGTCCATCCGGATGCCCCAGTACACCGAGACCTTCATGGCCTCGGGCTATAGCACCATCGAGAAGGTCCTGCAGATGACCAGCGAGTGAGTGCCTCTCCCTGTGCTGTCCCCTCCATGTCCCCACAGTGTCCCCATGACATGTCCCCATCCCCTCCCCTCCAGCTCCCGTGGGACACAGGGATGTGCTGGGAACGGAAATGGCTTCCATGGCCTTGGTGGCCTGAGGGGCAGGATAAAATTAGATGTTCCTTGGCCGGAGAGGCTGAGATGAGCTGTGTCCATCCAGCCATCCCTTGAGATGAGCTGTGTCCATCCATTCGTCCCTTGGAATTAGATATTCCTTGGCCGGAGAGGCTGGGATGAGCTGTGTCCATCCAGCCATCCCTTGGGATGAGCTGTGTCCATCCAGCCATCCCTTGGGATGAGCTGTGTCCATCCAGCCATCCCTTGGGATGAGCTGTGTCCATCCATCCATCCCTCGGGATGAGCTGTGTCTGTGCATCTGTCCCTCAGGATGAGCTGTGTCCGTCCAGCCATCCCTAGGGATGAGCCGTGTCAGTCTGTCTATCCCTTGGGATGAGCCATGTCCATCCATCTGCCCCCCAGGATCATCCATGTCCATCCATCCCTCAGGATGAGCTGTGTGCATCCATCAGTTCCTTAGGATGAGCCATGTCCGTCCATCCATCCCTCCCTGTCCATCCATCCATATATATATCCATCCATCCGTCCATCCATCCATCCCTCCATCCCTCCATCCCCCCTCAGGATGAGCCCTGTCCATCCCCCATCCCTCCCCATCCCCAGAGCACTGTGCTCAGGGCTCCCCCAACCCCTTGGCACTGTCCCTGGACCCACACCCTTCTCCCAGCCCCACCCCAGCCTCTCCGCTGCCCCACTCCTGATTTTCCCCGTTTTCCCCATTTTCCCGCAGGGACATCAAGCGGATCGGGGTGCGGCTGCCGGGCCACCAGAAGCGCATTGCCTACAGCCTGCTGGGGCTGCAGGAGCAGGCGGGCGCCGGGGGGGCCCCAGGCTGACCCCAAACCCCCCCACGCCACGTGAAGACCCGCCCTCGTCCCCGAGGGGTTTATTTATTGTTTCTGTAATTATTAAGGGTTTTTTTATAGTGTTATTATTGATACTATCCCCGCGCTCGGGGATGAAACGGGTGCTGCCCCTGCCCTCCCCCCTAAAAAAAAATGGAATTTCAAGCTCGTTTGGAGCTGGGGGAGGGATTTATCTTCTTATTTCTCCCCCCACATTTCAAGGAAAAAAGGGCTCAGTCCCAAAACTGATTTATTTTTGCTTTTTTCTCCCTATTTATTCCTCTCCCACCGGGATTTCGGGTGGTTTTGTTCCCCTTTAATGCTGATCTGCTGCCAGTGTTGCCTTGTATTTTTTAATGTAATTTATTCTATTTTTGTATATTTATTGCGAGGAATTAAAGGTCGTGTCAGGTTTGGGAGAGAAAAAATGGGGGAAATATGAAAAAAGAAGACCAAAAACCCTGATGCTGTTTCCCCCCCGTTTTCATGGATTTATGGGGATTTTCATGGGGTTTTGAATAAAAAAATGTGCTTTTTTGTTTTCTAGAATATCGTGTTTTCCCACTGGTTCACAGAGATTGAGGGAATTTGAGGGGCAAAGAGAGGGGGTTTCCCATGGATTTTAGGGGTTTTAAGGGCATTTTTAAGGGAATTTGAAGGATTTTAAGGGGTATTTAAAGGGTTATTTAGGGTGTTCTAAGGATTTTTAAAGGGGTTTTTGGGGGGTATTAATGGGGAGTTAAGGAGGTTTAAAGATTTTTTTTAGGCTTTTAAAGGTTTTCTAAGGAGTTATCAGGGTCTCTACGGGGGTTTAGGGGCTTTAAAGGTGTTTTAAATTATTTTTTAGGGGGGCTTAATGTTTTTAAGGGTTTTTTCCAGGGATTTTTATGGGGGGTTGAGGGCGTTTTTAAAGGGGGGGTTTAGTAGTTTTAAATTGGTTAAAGAGGGTTTTTTAAGGGGGTTTAAAGGGGTTTTAAATGGGTTAAAGGAGGTTATTTTAGGGGGTGTAAAGGGGTTTTAAATGGGTTAAAAAGGGTTTTTATAAGGCGGTGTAAAGGGGTTTTAAATGGGTTAAAGAGGGTTTTTTAAGGGGGTGTAAAGGGGTTTTAAATGGGTTAAAGAGGGTTTTTAAAGGGGGTGTAAAGGGGTTTTAAATGGGTTAAAGAGGGTTTTTAAGGGGGTTTGACTTTTTTAGGGGTTATCAGGGATTTTGAGGGGTTTCATGCAGCTCCAGGAGTGTTTCCCATCCGGGGCCTCTTTCCCTCAGCGAAACCCACGAGGAATTTGGCCTTTCCATCCCCCAAAGCCAAAGCCCGGCCGCACGGAGCCTGCAAATGACGGGGTAGGAAAACGCCGGGAAAAGGGGTTTTGCATTTTTGTCTGCCCCAAACCATAATCAGGGCCGGGTGGGGGATGAGGGGGGACCAACATCTCGCTGTAAAAGCCACAAGTTTGGGGGGAAATTCACCCCATTCTGGGGCACTTTGGCCTGAGGAGTCGCGAGTTTGTCAGGCTTGGCGCTGCCCGGATCCCAGCCCAAGGTGTCCAGAGGGACTGGAGCGGGGGGAGACACCCTGGGTTTGGGCGGACAGCCTGGATTTGGGGGGCACACCCTGGGTTTGAGGGGCACACCCTGGATTTGGGGGGACTCCCCGGATTTGGGGGAGACACCCCAGATTTGGGGGGGGACACCCCGGATTTGAGGGGACTCACCGATTTGAGGGGGACACCCCGGATCTGAGGGGGCTCGCCGACTTGGGGGGGACACCCTGGATTGGACGGGACACCCGGATCTGGGGGGACACTCTGGATTTGAGGATGACTCCCCGGATTTTGGGGGGAAACCCCGGATTTGGGGGGACACCCCGGGTTTGGGGGGACACCTAGATCTGGGGGAGACACCCCGGGTTTGAGTGGGACACCCCGGATTTGGGGGAGACACCCGGATTTGGGGTCCTGGCCCCTCCTTATCCTGTTTGCCAATGGTGGGGCTGGATATGGAACCGAGGGCCTGGGGACGCGGTGGAGAAACTGAGGCAGGGGTACAGCTTTTGGGGTGCGGGGCAGGGCTGGGGGCGCTGCCCCACTGCCCACCCCCCCAAGCGGTCTGGGGGCTGCAGACCCCCCCTGCTCCCCCCCGCCCCGTGGGTGCCGCAGCCCGGCCCCGCTCCCAGCGCCCAGCCCAGCTCCTGCCCCACTTTCGGGGTGTCTCCCTGGCGCTGACCCTGCTTCACCCGTCCTGCGCGGGGCCCGGGCATGCCCGCCCTGCCCAACCTGCCCCGCCGCGCCTAATTAACCCCCCGGGCTTAATTACGGCTTCGTTAGCACCGCCCAAACCCGCTGCGCCCCAGTCTGGGGGTCACCGAAGGGCTGGGGGGGCTCAGACCCCACTGCCCCCGGGTTTTGGGGCCACTAAACACCCACCGGCCTTATTAATTATTGCACCCTTATTAATTATTGCAGTAATTAAGGGTAATTAAAATAAGGATAATTACGGGGGGGGGGGGGCATTAGGGGGTTGTCACAGAGACTGGGGAACTTCAGTGCATGTCCTGGGGCAGTTTTGGGGTGATTTGGGGGGTTTGAGGCGTTGCCGTTGGGTCTGGGAGGGGGTGACACCCCCCAAAAGAAACCCGCGGGCTGGAGGAGGAGGAGGAGGAGGAAGCATTGATGGGTTGATGCATTTAATGTGCGACACATTCTGCTGGGAAACAGACCCCCTAAACCGCCGGGGGGTCAGGACTCCCCTCTTTCCATGGGGTCATCCCCGGGGAGGGGTCCCCTGTGGTCCCAAAACGTCATCACTTGGGGTTGGCGAGGTCCTCGATGGCTCTGCGCAGCTGGAAGGGCACAGGGGAGGTGGGACAGGGCCTTCCCCCCTTTCCCTTCTCCTTTTCCTCCCTTTTTTCTCCCCTTTTTCCCCTTTTTCCCTCTTTTCTGCCCCTCACCTCCGCCCTGCTCACGGCTCCCACCAGCTCCCCCGAGCGCGTGACAAACACTCGCTGCAGCTTCAGCAGCTGGAACAGGTGATAGGCCTGCGACAGGGACAGCAGGGACACGTGGGGGACAAAGCCACCCCCGCCGTGTACCCTCACAGTGACACAGACCTGGGGGGGCTCCCAGGACACATGTCCCCTCCCCCCCCCAAACCTGGTGCAGGGAGGTCCACGGGGAGAACTGGAGCATGATGGGCTCGATGGCACAGTCGTCCCCGAGTGTCCCCATGGAGGCCATCTGGGGGAAGGTGACACGTTAATTTTGGGGTGAAAAAGCAGCTTTTTGGGTGCGGTGGGGTGCCCCCGACCCCATTTACCTTCTCTCCTTGGGGGGCCTGGGGGTGCTTGTGGCTCTGGAGGAAGGTGACCAGCTGGGATCTGCTGACCGTGCCCACCAGCGTGGGGCACCCTGGAGAGTGGGGACAGTATGGGGACACCAGGGGGACACCAAGGGGACAGCATGGGAATGACAGGAGGAGGTACTGGGGACACCAAGGGGACAGTGTGGGAATGACAGGAGGAGGTGTTGGGGACACCAAGGGGACAGTGTGGGAATGACAGGAGGAGGTGTTGGGGACACCAAGGGGACAGTATGGGAAGGACAGGAGGAGGTGTTGGGGACACCAAAGGGACATCCTATAGGGACACAGTGGAGACAGAATGGGAATATAGAGGGAACAGCATGGGGACACCAAGGGGACAATGTGTGGACACCAAGGGGAACAGGACACCACGGGAATAGCAAAGGACACCATCAGAGCAGTGTGAGGACCCCATAGGGACACCCCATAGGGACAGCATTGGCAGGGGATGGAGACAGCATGGGAATATCAAGTGGCTACTGTGGGGACACCATGGGGACAGTACGGGGAGGCACAGAAAGGCCACCACAGGGCCCAGGACTCACTCGCTGGCTGTCCCCCATGGGGACAGTGACCCCAGGCCCCACACCCCACCTGTGCACTCCACCACGGGGTACTCGGTGTCAGCAGAGGCGTCCAAGGCCACCAGCACCTCCTGGAATCCGTCCCCCTTGGTCAAGGCCACCACCTGGCGCTCCATGAACTCCTCCACCGCCACTCGGTAGGAGCTGGCGAGCACAAAACCTCCCGAATTTCCATCATTTCCTGGAGAATCCCCCCAAAGCCTGGGTTTTTGGGGTGGGGGCTTACGCGATGTGCCGGCTGCGGATGGGGGGCAGGTAGGGCAGCTTCTTGACGATGATGCCAGCATCGTAGAAGGACGGTTGGTGCTTCTGGGTGATGGCGTTGGCCACCAGCACGGCCAGCACGATGGGCAGCACATGGCCCAGGTGCCCAGTGGCCTCGCACACCAGCAGGGCCGTGGACACCGCGTGGGTCACCGAGCCCGCGAACGCGGCCGCGCCTGGCCGTGGGAGGAGGGGGTCAGGGCCTGAGGGGTGGGGGTCCCACAGCCCGTGGGGGTCTCCCCCCACCCCCGGACTCACCAGCCAGGGCGTAGCCAGCAGGAATGATGGGCCGGAGGGGTCCGTCCGGGTACAGCCCCCGCGGGAAGAGCAGAGCCACCGCCTCCCCCACCAGGCGCCCGATGGCTGCTCCTGCAATTGGGGGAGGGAAGGGGGAGCCCCCCCAAAAACGGCAGAGGTAGCGGTGCCCACCCTCCTGCAGCCCCCCCCAGGCTGGCTGTGCCCCCTGTGTCCCCCCAGGCCCAGCCCCCCACTCACCATAGATGAAGATGGGCATGAAGTACCCGGCGGGCAGGGGCAGGGTGGTGGCCAGGATCAGCATCCAGAACTGGGGGTGCCAGCGGACACGGGGGTGTCACCCCATGGCGACACCATGGTGGGGGACCCACCCAGGGGCTGGGGGGGCCGTGGTTACCTTCATGAGCAGGAAGAAGGACAAGGTGCCATAGATGGTGGCAGAGGGGTGGTCCCACTCCTGCCAGAGCCCCCCAGGCTTAGCCACCCCCGAGGCATTGGGGGCCAGCGAGCCCCACGTGCGGTTATCAAAGAGGGATGTGAGATACTCCTTCATGGTGAGCTGGACAGATGGACAAAGGGACAGCCTGAGCCCCTGCTGGGAGCCTTTGGTGTCCCCAGGGAGCCCCACGTGTCCCCACTCACCCTGGAGGCCATGAACTGCCCCAGCCCGGGAGGGAAGGTGATGGAGGCGAGGAGCAGCACCACCAGCACTGTGTACACAGGTTTGCTGCAGGGGGACAGCGGGGCTGGGGACGTGGGGACAGCCGGGGTGGATGGGGTTAGGGGACATGGTGCACGGGAGGGGACATTGGAACGCCCAGAGTGGATGGGGGGGGACATATGAATGCCCATGATGGACCGGGGTGGGTGGGCAGGATGCACAGGGGGGACGTGGGGACACTCAGGGTCCATGGCGGGGGATATGGGGACACTCAGGGTGTATGGGAGGGCCACAGGGACACTCAGGGTGTATGGGGGGGACATGAGGGCACCCAGGGTGGACCAGGGGGCGGAGTGGGCAGGGTGCACAGGGGGGATGTGCGGACACTCAGGGTGCACGGGGGGGACACCGAGGGTGGATGGGGGGGACATGTGAATGCTCAGGGTAGACATGTGGACACCCAGGATGCGTGGGGTGGGTGGCAGAGTGCACAGGGGGGATGTAGGGACACTGAGGGTGCACGGGGGGGACATGGGGACACCCAGGGTGTATGGGGGGGGACATGGGGACACCCAGGGCATATGGGAAGGACACAGGGACACCCAGGGTGTATGGGAAGGACACAGGGACACGCAGAGGCTGCACGGCACAGACACACGGACACAAAGGGTGCAGACAGACGGATGGACAGATGCCCAGTACGGACTCAGTGGCCAAGAGCTTGGCTGTCAGCCGGTTCTTCTTGACGGCCACCATCATCCAGCGCTGGCAGAAGAGATAAGCACAGGCCACGACCCCACAGATGGTCCTGTGAGGAGGGGGCAGGTAGGGCTATGGGCAGGGCACCGGCAGGGCACAGGCAGCACCCCAAAACCACACCCTCCATACCCCAAAATCACAAAAAAGAAGGTCTCCAGCAGGTCGAAGGGAAAATCAATCTTGAGCTCGCTCTTAAAGACAGCAGCGATGGTTTCTGAGAGGGGGGAGAGGAAGGAGGGTGCGGTTTGGGGATGAGCACCCCAAAAACGCCACGGGGGGAGGGTGAAGGGGAAGAGGGGGCACATCCTGCCCCCCTGCCTTGCCTTGTTCGCTGTTGAACACGGCCAGCAGCCGAAACATGAAGGCGCCGCAGGTGGCGGCGAAAAAGCCACGCCAGTAATCACGCACGGCAAAGTGGGGGGACATCACCTCGATGCTGAAAAGCACTCCTGGAAAAATGGGGAAAGGGTCAGGGCGAGCTTTAGGGCTGCCCAGGGTGGGATTAGGGCGGGTCCTCACCGCTGATGGGCGCCCCGAAGACCGTGGCCACCCCGACGGCTTGTGCTGCCACCAGCATCTCGTGCTGCTTGAACTTGTTCTGCAGGGTGGGGGCGTTTAGGTGCGACCCCAGCTTTTTGGGGGGGTAAAATAAAATCCCTCCATTCATTTTTTGGAGGGCGGCACCCCCACCTCATACTCCCTTGTGACTGTCGTCCGCATCTTCCCCAGGTAGGCTGCGGCCATGGCCGAGATGTGGACATAGGGGCCCTGGGGTGGGGGGGACACAGCGCTGAGCGTCCCCCCCACCTCAGCACCAACCGAAAGCGCCGCGGATTTGGGGTTCGGAAGGGGATCCCTCACCACTTTCCCGAGGAAAAGGGTGCTGCCGCACACCAGGGTGCAGGTCAGCCCCACCACCTTGGCTCCGAAGTTCTGGATGGCCAGGTAGTCCTCCAGCACCACGCCCATCAGAATGGTCTTCAGCTCCGGGATGCCGGAGCCTGGAAGGAAGGGGGCAGAATCCAAATGTGAGGGGTCCCCCATTAGCGAGGGGGCATTTTGGGGAGCCGGGGAGGTTGGGGTGCAGCTGGCTCACCTCCAGAGTGTGGGGTGATGCTCTGGGAGAAGCCGGTGGAAAAGGCGGCCAGCGCCGTGGGGTACAGGGTCCACGAGAGGTACTTGAGCACCCCGATGTCCCCGATCTCCCGATACAGCCAGCAGTGGGCTGGAGGAGAGGGGACAGGAGGGGATATGCACCGCCACAAAAGACTCCCCCATCTCCTCGGTGAACCCCCGCAGGCTAGTGAAGCCCCCCAGGCACCCCTCGTTTACCCGCGTAGAGCCTGGCCACGATGATGTCCATCGTGAAGCTGATGGTGGCCATGAGGACCCCCAGGATGAAGAGGAAGTACCAATCCTCCCCGACGCGGAAAAGCTGCCGCTTCACCCACTCCAAGCACCCTGCGAGGGGGGAAACAGGGTGCTGACCCCCCCAAAACCCCCACCCCCCAGAATCCCCTTTTTGGGTGGGGGTCTTACCTCGGAGCCGTCTCCGGGCGGTGGGGCAGGGTCTCCAGCTGTGCTCTGACACCAGCACCCTCTCCTCCTGCCGCTCCTCTTCTTTCTCCCCCCGCAGCCCCCCGGGGACGGGGCGCTCCATCCCGGGGACTTTTTTGGGGACTGCACCCCCTTTTTTTTAAACACCCCCTCACCCGTCCTCCCTCCTCGGCCTCCGCTGCCAGACTGAGTTTGCAAACGAGCTCATTAAAAACGACCTTGACGAATCCGTCGGACCCGCTCGGGCCGGAGCGAGCCGGGTTTTCCCCTCCCTCCCTCCGCCACCCCCGAGCTCCCAATCCCGACGTTCGTCCCGCGGCGGGGAGGATTTAATAAGTATTTTAATTAATTATCGTGATTATTCCTTAATAATAGGCATCACATTCCATGGCGTTGAGTTGTGGGGGGGGGACGGAGAGGGGAAAAATTTCCACCGTCTCCGGCGCAAGACCTAAATTTAGCCGGTTTTACGAGAGGTCTGGCAGGCGGCCGGGAGCCTTAACGAGGCTTTAAAAAGCTCGTCAAGTCGAAATACCCCGAAATAACCGATCCGGCGTCGCCTTCGCCGGGAGGAGAACGAGGAAGGGGTCCCGCTCTTGGCCCCGGCGGGAGCTGGGGGTCGCAGGTGGGGCCAAGCAGTGGGAGAAGGGGAAATCCTCACCCGCAGGCACCATGGAGCTTTTCGGGAGCTTTGTCCGGCCCCACGGGGAAACCTTGGGGTTCCCAGGTGAGTTTGGGGGGCACCCAGGAGGCATTTTGGGGGGGATCCTCAGCAAGCCGTGGCTGTGACCCCCCCCAATCGCTGTCCGGCAGCTCGCTCCGGTAACACTGGAGTGGTGAAGACCCTGGGGAACACCTATCAGTTCACGGTGGACGTCAGTGACTTCGCGCCCGAGGACATCATCGTCACCACCTCCAACAACCAGATCGAGGTGCACGCCGAGAAGGTGAGTGCTCCCTCCCCTCCTGCTCACCCCCAAAGCGGGGCACCCCAAAATCCTCCCCGAGGAACGCGGGGACCACCCAGCTCCCACCCAAATCCCGAACAGCTGCGGCCACAACCCCAGCGGGGTTTAATTCACCATTAATTAATGGTGATCGCAGGGAATGAGCACCCATCGTGCTTGCACCCCAAAATCGCCCCTTTTCACCCGCTTTTTCTCCCCAGCTGGCCACGGATGGCACCGTCATGAACACCTTCACCCACAAGTGCCAGCTGCCCGAAGACGTGGACCCCACGTCCGTGTCGTCCTCGCTGGCGGACAACGGGATGCTGACCATCCGGGCTCAGCGCCGGCCGGCCAAGCACTCCGAGCACGTCCAGCAAACCTTCCGGACTGAGATCAAGATCTGAGGGGTCGGGGGGTCCTTTCCCCCCTCTCCCCTCCCTCGCTGCTTGTTTGGGTGATTTGGGAAGGAGGTGGGATGTGGGGTAGGGAATGGGAACGCTCCCTCCACCGTGGGGTCAGACCTGTGCTGAATGCATCCTGTCACCCACCGGAGAAACTCCGGAGGGGACTCCCAGCTCCAGCAATTTTTAGCTGGCGCGCGTTGAGGGGGAAGATCCAGCGTGCCAAGAGTCCTGCCGGGGAGCCAGGTTCCCTTCCCAACCCTCCGCCAGAGCTTGTCTTTGTATATAGAGCTTGGGATAAATTATTGAGGACGTCTCACTGCCGCCTTCTCCGTTTTTTGATGTTTCCTTGATGCTTTACCCTCAAAAAGGGGTGTGGGTTCAGACCCGAGGGGTGTCGGGGGAAGGCATATTCCGCCATCCCGACAAGAACCCGCACCGGGAGCCGCTCGGGCGCCCGCTGCCCTGTTTATTTCCAGCCCGGGGTGACTCATTTCTTCCCCGAAGCTCTATTTCTGAGCCATTCCCTCAGCTGTCCGGCTGCCGACCCACCTGGAAGGGCACCAAACCCTCCTCCTCCTCCCCTCGCCCACCCTCGCCCACCACCCTCGGGATGCCCAAGGGCGACGGTCCCAAACCCAAGGGCCTCTTTTCGGGGGGCGGCGGGCCAAAAACCTCCCTGAAGGAAGGGCCTGGCTGCATCTCCCTGTGTGTACTCACAACAGCGAGGCGCCGGTGTGGGGCGAGAGCCTGTTTATAGCTACACACAGCGCCCGGCTCGTGTTGCCGCTCCCGTCCGTCCCCAAAACACTCGTGACTCGCACTCGAACACCTGGCAGCGTCCCAGGCACGGGCGGTCCTGCCGCCGGCTGCTTTCGCTGTCACTCAGGGGACTCCCCACTGCAGGAAAAATGGCTAAAAGTGATGGATAAGGTTGTCAGCGGCAATGGAGGCTCGGGGAGCGCGGGAGAGGAGAGCGGCGATGCGCTGCCGCCGCTCCCCGGCGATGGGACTGTCCCAAAATGCCACCCCGGCACCCAGCGCCGGTCACTGGTTGCCATCTAGTGGCCCTCGCCCAGGGAGATGCAGAGAAAGGAGGAAGAACATGGAAAGGAAAAAAGCACTATTTCTGCCCAAATCGCTTTTGGACAGGGGAGATGTGGGGAGGGTGAAGGGTCGGCTCAGCCCAGCGCCAGACACACCCCACAGCAGCTCGTTTGTGGCACGAAATCTGGGGGAAAAACAGGTTTTTGGGACATGTTTAAATTCTTTATCAGCGATCTGGACAAGGGCACCCTTGTAGCCCAATAGAAAACTTTTTCATTCATTTATACATTTGTAGTAAACAAAGAAATTAATGTTCATTGGTTCTAAGTCACATAATTCTCTTTATCATTCAGCAATCTTTTATTGGTCATTGATTTCTTTAGACCTTTTATCATCTTTTTCTCAGACGGGGAATCTCCAGCTTTCCAGGACTCTTCTGTATTTTCTGGTTACTTCAACGTCTTTGAAGGGCTATAAATTTAAGATCCCAGATATCCAATCTTCGAATCACTTTGGCTTCACTGAAGCTTGTTTAAGCTGAAAAACTGAAGGTTTTGGTGATTTGATGACCTGAATAACAAGAGCCTGTGGAGAAACTTAACAAGTGCAGGCTGCAAGTGGCGCTGCTTACAATTAATTAAAACAACTAATTAAAAATTAGTTAGGAAAGTTATTTCCAACAACGGGGAACCTTCTCCCTGACGAATGGGTGGAACCAAGGGAACAAGTGACAGGAAAAGAGGAACGGCATCAAGTTGTGCCAGCCAGGTTTATGTTAGATATAGGGAAAATTCCTTCAAGGAGTGGATGGTCGGGCACTGGGACAGCAGCGGAATCACCACCCCGGCGGTGTTTAAATAGGGGTGATGCGGCGACGGGGGACATGGTTAGCGATAAACACGGCGGTGGCGGCGGCACCGGGACCTTCGACACTCACAGATCCTCTCGGTCCCCCTCGGCCCCTCCTGGCCGCTCCCATCCGCTCCGGTCTGCCGCGGCCCCTCACGGCCCCTCCCGCTCCCTCAGACACCACCCGCCCCCTGTCATGGCGGCGCCTCTGAGGCGGGAAGGGGCGGGAAGGTGACCGCGCCTCGCCGCGCATGCGCAGTGACGCGACGGTCGCGGGGCGGGCCAGGGCGACGCCGCTTCCGCCCGGCGCCAAGATGGCGGCGCCCTTTGTCTGGTCGGTGTCACGGTGAGGGCCGCGGGCCGCGGGTGAGGCCCCGCCGGGCCCGGCATGGCAGGTGCGGCCGAGGGGGCCCGGGAGAACGCTGCAGGGGCTGGGGAGAGGGCTGAGTGGGACACGGGCGCTGGGAGGGGAGGGAGCTGCGGCCCGGCTCGCTACCTGTGGGCTAACGGAGCCGGTTTGGGGGTCACCCCGATGCGTCCGGTTCTTCCCGGGGAGCCTGCGGGAGGGGTCCTGCTGACGGGCCCTGGGAAACGGGGGGCTGCCGGCTGTCCTGAGGGGAACGGGGAGGTTGTCCCGATAGGAACGAGGGGCTACCAAGTATCGTCAGGGTTTGGTGCCTGCTCTGAGGGAAGCGGGGGACTCCTGATCGTCATGTGGGGAATGGGGGCTTGGTGGCTGTCCCAGGGGGAGTGGGGGCTGTCGTGAGGGGACTGGGGAGGCTTCTGGATGTCACGAGGGGAGCAGGAGGCTCGTGGCTGTCGTGAGAGGAACAAGTGGCTGTCGTGAGGGAACTGGGGGTCTCCTGGGCAGTCGTGAGGGATCCGGGGGGCTCCTGGGCTGTCTTGAGGGATCCGGGGGGCTCCTGGGCTGTCTTGAGGCGGGGGGAGGGGCTCCTGGCTGCACTCCCTCCCCAAGATGTCCCTGTCCGCTGTGTGACCCCCCCAGCCGTGAGGGGACTCGGGGCGATCCATGAACGAAGCCCTGTGTCTCCCGGGGCGTGGGACATCACCTCAGGCCACCGAGAGACCCTCCCGAGGGCGGGGAATGGAGGGTCACAGCCCTGAGCCAGCGCCAGACACATCCCCGTGCCTCAGGGACGGGGAAAACCACAGGGAAAGTAGGGATTTCCCCTTGTTCTGGCGTTTATGGCAGCCCCTCGTGGCTGTCCGTGCCCTCTGCGGGTGGGCATGAGTGACACATTTCTCGGACCAGACGCATTTCTTAGTTTCGTTTCTGCATCAGAGGCTTCTCCCGTGCTTCCAGCCCTCAGCCAGCCTTCCAAAGGGCGTTTTTCCCCGGGGAGACAAGGGTCTCATCCCTGGGTGCTGCAGCCACAGGGAGGGTTTCAGGGCAGATTTCAAGCTCAGGTGGTGTCTCGGTGTCCAGAGCAGCATCAGCGTGTCCCTAAGCCTGAAATCCAAATAACCAAGGGGTCTTCAGGATGTCTGTTCCTGTGGGGTGTGCAGAATGTCCCTCTCCTTGTGTCTTTCTCATTTTATTTCCTTTTCACCACATTTTTTCCTGTTTGTGATTATTTCCCCTCTCACAGCTCGCCTTCTACTTCCGGCCGCAAGCAGCCCTTCCCTATTCCAAGATCCGGATTATTATATGGAGCAGCTCCGCTCAGATCAGCTCTAAACTTTATTTTTTTCATGGGAAACGTTTCAGGATCCCTTCCTGGAAATGAGGACAGACCCTTCTGGGCAGAGGCAGCGAGGGTTGGGGCCGCGTTGTTCCCCGAGCTGACGCACGAGGAAGGAGATGACGGTGGGTAGGAAACAAACCCCCTCTTCCCTTTCATCTTCCCAGGATGGATGGCTGGGTGGTGACAGCCTTGAAAGGCGGTGTTTAAATCACTGGTTTTTTCCCAATTTAGTGAGGTTTGGGGGTTTTTAATAGGTACATGTTCATGTGGCTGGGAAGGGGAGAGGTAATGTCGTTAATTAGAGAGAGCGCTAACGGAGCTCGCGTGGGAAGCTCCCTGGGACTGCAGCTGCTGTATTTATCTGTGTGATGGGTGTGGGTGGGCTCATAATGAACTTTTCCATGATTAATTGGATAATGAGAGACTCAACAGCAACATCAGGGAGAGGTTGGGAGGGGAATCGTCTCCCCCAAGAGGAAATCAGGGGGTGCCCGGTTCTGCATCGGTGATTTTGCACCTTGGTGCCTTCAACACCCAAGACCGGAGGTTTAAAATGGAGTTTTCTGTCCCATTTTTCCCAGGATGGCTGCGTAGAGACTGACCTGAACACCTGGAAAGGGGAAATCTCTGGAGGAGAGACACAACCCTTTGGCCCTCGATCCTCCGGATATCTCCGCTCCTCGCAGCACAGGGGTGAGCTCAGGCACCAGTCCTGGGGGTTGGGTCTGGGTGTTTGGGATTTTTAAACCTTGGAGTCAGGGGTTTTAGGGGATGAAGGTGACATTGGCTGCTGGGTGAGGCTGTACAGAGCTCGTCCAAGCTTCTCCCTGCTGCGCTTCTGAGGGAGCTGGAATGCGATGTTGTGGAGGAGCCTACAGAAAATAGGAAGTTTTTTTGGGAGGAGTTTCCTGGATTTTTACTTCCTTCTTAAAGCTGGGGAGCAAAGCTGAGACAAGTCAAATCCTGGAACGTTAAAAATCATCGTTCAGATGCAAAGCACCTCCCACAAATTCCCAAAAATACCCTTTCAGTGCATCAAACTGTCACGATTCCTCAAGTCCTGCTGCGCAGAGCTCTCTGAGCAGGGAACACAGCCTTGTTTATCCTGCTGGGAAAATGCTCCCCGTTTTTTCCAGAGCTCTGCAAACCGTGCAGGGCCATGCTGTGCTGGGGTATTTTGACCAGTATTTTGATCCAAGTTCTGTTTTTCCTGGCTGTCAGGGATGTATTTTGGGACGGGCTGGGGGAGTTTGGTCAACAAGGACTCTGTGGTTTGGAGAGCTGGGGGAAAGCCAGGGCAGGGAGTTCACTGCAGTGACAAAATGGAGTGGGACTTCCTCTCTTTATGCGTGATCCGATGCTGTCGGAGGGGTCCTGGCCTCTCATCCATGCTGGGAATGACTTTGGAAGCTGAAGGAGTCCCTGGGAGGAAGATCCTTCCCCAGTATTGCTGGCACCCTCAGCTGACAGGAGGAGGCTCCCTCTGACCACTGATTGCAGAAAGGGACAGGAACTGGAAGTGCCTGGTTTTGTGGATCCAAACCTTTCGCTTTTTCCTGGCTGGAAACTCCTGATTTAAGAGCTGGTGAAGTGGAAAAACAAATTCCATGGGCTGGAAACTTTCAGAGACACCGAGCATCGAATCCAGGAGTGTTTCCCCAGCCGTAACCTTCCTGTTTCAGCATCCCCAGGGACTTCCTGCCAGAACAATGACTGGATAGTCCCTGTTTGCTTTCTCCTCTCTCCTCCTTGAAACAGTTCCTTCAGCACCGGAATCATTGTTGGAAGAGAAAGCCAAGTGCAAACGCTTCGTTCACCCTGCGCCCCACGGATGCAGCTCAGGAGAAAATCCACAGTGTGGCACTTCGCCGACAAGGACCTGCTGGAAAATTGGGATTTTGCCATGTTTCCAGCAATTTGCAGCATTCCTCGTGCAAAGCCGTGCTCCGAGCATGGACAACTCCCTCCAAACACACAGTAAAATATGAAAATGCGTCGGTATCATGACATGAGCAGCTGGAACGAGCCAGAGCTGAAAGGTTTGGATGAACACTTCCGTGCTGTTGCCTCGGCAGGAGCGGTGACACGGAGGAGGGACAATGGCACTCGTGTCTGCAGAGGTGACAAGGCTCTTGCTCACTGCTTGGACCAGCTGAAGAGCAATAAATGTGTTCTAAATGCTATTAGGATGCCTAAAAACCATAGTGGCTGTTCCATCAGCTCCTTCCAGCCCAGTGTTGGAGTCATGGCTGTTCTGGGAGAGGGTTCGGGATTGGATTTAGCTGGAGAGGAGCTGAAATTCACATTTTTGGGCCGTTTTTAAACTACAGGGGCACTCAGGTTGTGCTTTCTGATCTCTCCTCCTCCACAACTCCTTTGGACACAGCACTGGGGTTTCCCCCACCGCCTCACCCCCCATCCTGGCTTTTTTCCCTCCCCACAGCCATGGATTTCCCGCAGCACAGCCAACAGGTGCTGGAGCAGCTGAACCAGCAGCGGCAGCTGGGGCTGCTCTGCGACTGCACCTTCGTGGTGGACGGCATCGACTTCAAGGCCCACAAAGCTGTGCTGGCTGCCTGCAGTGACTACTTCCGCATGCTCTTCGTGGACCAGAAGGACGTGGTGCACCTGGACATCAGCAACGCTGCAGGTAGGCCTGGAATATTTATCCAGGATCCCTCCCAGCTCCTTAAACAACACAATTCCCTGCCCGGGCTTTGAGGGAGGCTCTTCGGCTTGTTATTTTGAGCGTTTCAAAGTGAAAGAGTGAGAGCTCATTTTGTGGTGGTGTCACCTCCCCTGCAGGCCTGGGCCAGGTTCTGGAGTTCATGTACACAGCTAAGCTGAGCCTGAGCCCCGACAATGTGGAGGACGTGCTGGCTGTGGCGGGCTTCCTGCAGATGCAGGAGATTGTCAGCGCTTGCAACGCCCTCAAATCCCTCTCCGCGCCCCCAGAAAATCCCCCTGGCGTGAGCCAGCAGCCCCCCAAGATTGGTACGTACCTCCTGGCTTCCCCTCACCCAGGGAAAGTCAAGATTTACCCACTTATGCTTCATCCAGGCCAAAATTAATCCACTTATGCTCCTTGGCCACCTTCCAATCCCATTTCTTGGGTGCATCTGGTGCACCTGAACGGGGTTTGATCCCCTTGGGCAGGACCAGCAGTTGAAAAATTGCTGCTTCCATGAATTTTGCGGGATTTGGGAATCCTCCTGGCAGCAGCAGCTGGATGGCTTCGCCTCTTCCCTCGCAGGGGCCGACAAGGTGACAGCCGATGACAAGACATCGGTGGCAGAAGCTCTGGGGGAGCCTGGCAAAGCCGAAGCAGCTGCTCCCGATGCTGAGGGGAAGGAGGAGAAGCCGGAGGCCACAGCACTGCCCGAGGCGCTGGCAGAGCAGCCGGCTGGGCAGGAAGGTGAGCCACCAAGGGGTGACACCCTGGGTCCTGCTGTCTCCAGCAGCACACCCTGTCCTGACACTCTGTTGTTCACAGGCACTGCCATCCGGGAGGATCCCAATGCCGAAATTCCCAGGCTCCCGCAGCCGTCAGAGAGCGCGGTGGGCAGCGGCAGCCCCGCGGCCACGGACACCACCGGGACAGGAGGTGTGTTGGTGAGCAGGGCTGGGACAAAGCTGGGCAGAGCTTGATCCCTCGTTTGCCATGGAATTAATTGTGCCGTGCAAGGCATAGATTCCCTGGGAGTAGTTTTCATGGAGCATTGTGAGGGGAGTTGTGAAATTCTCTGCCTGCACAGGCTTTTGGAATTTAGGACTAACCACCTGCAAATTCAAAGTGATTCCAGGTGAAGGTGATGATGGATGAGCTTTCACTTCCCTTCCAACTCAAGTGTTTCTGTGATTTCCCTGGGGATAGGGGAGGCCTAATCTGCTTAGGTTAGGAAATACAGGTGGGTTTTGTGTTTCTGCTGCTGCTCCCGAACATCAGCATCCCCATTTTCTACCTTCCTGCAGAGATGAAGCCAGAAAGGAAGGAGGAAGAGGGGGAGATGATAGTGGAAGAGGAAGACGAGAGTAAAATCCCCGAGGAGGAGCCTGCCCAGCTGGAAAATGGGGAAAACACTGAGGATAATGAGTCAGGAAGCACAGATTCTGGGCAGGAGAACTCGGGGGAGCCACGCCTGCTGCGCTCCGGCACCTACAGTGACCGCACCGAGTCCAAGGCCTACGGCTCCGTCACACACAAGTGCGAGGTGAGGCCAGCCAGGCTCCTGGGTGGCATCTCTGGGTGCCTCAGGTACACCGTGGGTGACAGTGCCCATCCCTCCATCCCTAGGACTGCGGGAAGGAGTTCACCCACACCGGGAACTTCAAGCGGCACATCCGCATCCACACCGGAGAGAAGCCCTTCTCCTGCAGGGAGTGCAACAAGGCCTTCTCCGACCCGGCTGCCTGCAAGGCCCACGAGAAGACGCACAGGTACGGGGTGGAGCTGGGGAAAGATGCCTGAAAAACACGGGGTTTGCTGGGAATGGTCGAATCCTTTTGAAGTCCACTGGGCTGTTGGGGTGTCTGGGAGGAGGTTTGTCTTTCTGCCGCTGTCATGGAGTCATATAATAATCCTGAGTTGGAAGGGACACACAAGGATCATTGAGTCCAGCTCTTGGCCCTGCAGGGACACCATCAGAATCCCACCCTGTGTCTGAGAGCGAAACTGTCCTTCCCTTTTGTGTTGTTTCACGGACTCACCATTCCTGGAAGTGTTCAGGGTTGCATGGGGCATGGTCTGGTGGAACAAGATGAGCTTGAAGGTCCCTCCCAACCCAGCCCAGCCCATTCCGTGATTCCTGTGGGTCAGGCGGGGGGTGATGCTCAGAGGGGGGTCCATGAGTGGTTATGACATTCCCACCTCGTCCCAGCCCGCTGAAGCCGTACGGCTGCGAGGAATGCGGGAAGAGCTACCGGCTCATCAGCCTCCTGAACCTGCACAAGAAGCGGCACACGGGCGAGGCGCGGTACCGCTGCGAGGACTGCGGCAAACTCTTCACCACCTCGGGCAACCTGAAGCGGCACCAGCTGGTGCACAGCGGCGAGAAGCCCTACCAGTGCGACTACTGCGGCCGCTCCTTCTCCGACCCCACGTCCAAGATGCGCCACCTGGAGACCCATGACACTGACAAGGAGCACAAGTGTCCCCACTGCGACAAGAAGTTCAACCAGGTACGCTGGGGAGCGGGGAAAAGAGTGGGAGCTGGGCCACAGCGGTTCTGGAAGGGAGGTTTGGCCATGGGGTATGGTTTGGGGGTCTCAGAGCTGTCCTGGGGTGGTTGTGTATCCATGAGGGGGGCATTCCGGAGCATTCCTGAAAGGGTGGATAATCCACAGGATGCAGTTGAGGCATCTTGGAGCTTGGAAAGGGTGGTTTGTCCATGGGGTGCAGCTTGGGGGCTCCAGAAGCCCCACCCTAAATGGGATCCATGAGGATTTGGGTTGCTCTGAGGGGAGATGGGGTGGTTTGGGGCTCTTTCCATCCCATTCTCTGTCCCCAGGTGGGGAATTTGAAGGCTCACCTGAAGATCCACATCGCAGACGGGCCCCTGAAGTGTCGGGAATGCGGGAAGCAGTTCACCACATCAGGTACCACAGGGGAGGGGCTGAGTGATGGGGCTGGACGGTCTGGGGGGGGCAGGGAGTGCTCCAGGGCCAGATCCAGAGCCCAAGGAAGGATTTCATCCCGGGTTTACAGTGCCATGGTAGTGCTGCATGAATTGCTTGTTTTCCCCATGGAGCCACGCCCTGGAAAGGAGCTTCTCATCCAGATTTTGGACATGAGAATGTCTCCTTCCATCTTCTCTCATCCCACTGTGGAGCCAGAGGGTTGGGATGATCCCAGTGGAGTCTCTTGATTGTCTTAAACACTGGGGGCTTGTCCTGGCTGTCCCCACTTCCCTTTAGTTCCTGTCCCCTGGGGCATTCCCAAGGGAGCTTCTGGGGTGCTGGGAAGGAGAAAAAGGGGGAGGGAGGCTCCCTGAGGTGTCCCTCAGCCGAGCCTGCCCTGCTCCCAGGTAACCTGAAGCGGCACCTGCGGATCCACAGCGGGGAGAAGCCGTACGTGTGCGTGCACTGCCAGCGCCAGTTCGCCGACCCCGGCGCGCTGCAGCGCCACGTCCGCATCCACACCGGTACGGAGACGCTCCCCGCCTCCCCCAGGGCTTCCCCTTCTCCTCCTGCTCCCCTCCCACCTTCTCCCGGTGTTTCCCCAGGAGAGAAGCCGTGCCAGTGCTTGATCTGCGGGAAAGCCTTCACCCAGGCGAGCTCCCTCATCGCCCACGTGCGCCAGCACACCGGGGAGAAGCCGTACGTGTGCGAGCGCTGCGGGAAGAGGTGAGGATTCCTCCCCTCGGGAATAGTGGGAGGGGCGCTTGGCTGGCGTTGGAATATCGGGGGGCACCTCCACTCACCCTCTGCAGCTGAATGCCATTTGTGGAGGAGGATTGGAGGTGCCAGGGTGTTACCGCGGGGTCACCATGGATCGTGGTGACCGCGGTGTCCTTCCCAAAGGTTTGTCCAGTCCAGCCAGCTGGCCAACCACATCCGTCACCATGACAACATCCGGCCCCACAAATGCACCGTCTGCAACAAAGCCTTCGTCAACGTGGGCGACCTGTCCAAGCACATCATCATCCACACGGGTGGGTACCTCCCCAGGCACCTCCCCTGACCCCAAGCACAGCCCCCAGCCCCTCACCCACCCCCCATTCCCTGTCCCTTCCCAGGGGAGAAGCCCTTCCTGTGTGACAAGTGCGGGCGGGGCTTCAACCGCGTGGACAACCTGCGCTCCCACGTGAAGACCGTGCACCAGGGCAAGGCCGGCATCAAAATCCTGGAGCCCGAGGAGGGCGACGAGGTCAACATCGTCACGGTGGCGTCCGATGACATGGTGACGTTGGCCACTGAGGCTTTGGCTGCCACCGCTGTCACACAGCTCACGGGTGAGCTTGGGCCCATGGGTGTTCCCTAGGGGAATTCATCCATGGGGAGCAGTTTGGGAGCCATGCAGAAGGGAAATGTAATGATGGGGTGCAGCTGGGAGGTCCTGGAATTGTCCTGGAAATGGAAACTTAGCCATAGGGAGCAGCTGGTGGTCCTGGAGCTGTCCCCAGAGGGAGATTCCTTTATGGTGGTACAGTTTAGGGGTCTCAGGAGTTATCCCAAAAGGGAAACTTACCCGTGGGAATGCAGCTTGGGGGTCTTGGAGGTGTCCTGAAAGGGAGATTGTATTCCTGGGGAGCAGCTTGGGTGTTCCATGAGCCACCCCAAAAGGAAAACTTACCTATGGGGTTCGGCTGGAGTGGCCGGGAACTGTCTCAAAAGTGAGGATAATTTATGGGGATGCAGCTTAGAGGTTCCAGGAGCCACCCTAAAAGGGAAATGTACCTTTGGCTTGCAGCTTGGGCATCCCAGAACTGTCTTGAAAGCGAGGTGAGTCCCCAAGGGGCAGCTTAGGGTTCTGAGAGACACCCCAAAAACGAGATTTTTCCATGGGAGGCAGCGTAAGGGTCCCAGGAGCCCTTCCAGAGGGGAAACTTCTCCCTGGGGAGCAGCTTGGGTGCCTTGGGGCTGTCCTGAAAGGGAGGTTTGCCGTGGGCGCAGTTTGTGGGGTCCAGGAGTCTCCCCAAAAGGCAGATTCATTTGTGGGGGGCAGTGTGGGGCTTATCCATGGGCTGCAGTTTGGAGGTCCTGGAGCCCCCACAGGCACTGGAGGTTTATCCAAGGGTGCCTCACATTCCCCTGGAGCCGCTCCCACCCACAGCCGGGCCCCACAATGTCCCTGTGTCCCCTTGTCCCCACAGTGGTGCCCGTGGCGGCCGCGGTGACGGCGGACGAGACCGAAGCACTTAAAGCCGAGATCACCAAAGCGGTGAAGCAGGTGCAGGAGGCAGGTGAGACTGGGAAAACTGGGAATACGGGGCTGGCTCTTCCCATCCCACCCCCCCAGCGCTTCTGCGAATACCAGGAATGCCGTATTTCCCATCCCATCACCCCAGTACCACTGGGAACACTGGGCTGGTTCCTCCCATGCCACCCCCCAGCGCCACCAGGAATACCGCATTTCCCATCCCCTCATCCCAGTTCCAGTGGAAATACCAGGAATACCGCATTTCCCATCCCACCCCCCCAGCACCAGCGGGAATACCGGGAATACCGTGTTTCCCCTCCCATCCCATCACCCCAGTAGCACCGGGAGTACCAGGGATACTGCATTTCCCATCCCACCCCCCCAGCAGGAATACCGGGAATACCGCGTTTCCCATCCCATCACCCCAGCACCACTGGGAATACCAGACTGGTTCCTCCCATCCCATCGCCCCAGCGTCTCCCCCACGTTCGTGTGTGTTTCTCTGTGTCCTGCAGACCCCAACACGCAGATCCTGTATGCCTGTGATTCCTGTGGGGAGAAGTTCCTGGACGCCAGCAGCCTGGCGCAGCACGTGCGCATCCACACGGCCCAGGCGCTCGTCATGTTCCAGGCCGAGCCGGACTTTTACCAGCCCTACGGCGGCGCGGGCTGGCCAGCCGAGCAGGTCATCCCCGCCGGGGAGCTCCTGTTCCGGCCCCGCGACGGCGCCCCCGAGCCGCCCCCGGCCCCGGCCGCCCCCAGCGAGGGGCCGCCGCCGGCCCCCGAGTGACCCCTCCCCGCCCAGCCTTTATTTAAAAGACAGCTCGGAAGCGGTGTACAAAGTGTATTTCTGGAAGGAAAGAGATGGAATAATAAATTGCAGTATTTTGTAAGGGTCGGTGCTCGGGGAGGGGGGATGCGCCACCCATCCCCCAGGGGATGTTTTGGGGGCTCCTGCAGAGCTGGAGCCCAGGGAGGGGGACTGAGATGCTCTGGTAGAGTGGGATGTGCTAAAACTGGGGAGAAATGAGATGATAAAGGTAAAAAAAAGGTGGTTAAGGTTTTGAACCCCACCCTGGGCAGCAGATGGGGATCTCTGGGGTAGAGCCCAGGAAGACCCTCACTCACTCCCCGCCCCCGCCAAGGGAGGGGTTGGGGGCAGGGGAGATGCCCCTGTTTTGGGGTAAAAACAGGACAAAAGGTGCTGCTGAAGGGATGGGGGGTGGGATCCTGTCCTGCCCCACCCAGGGCTGGGGGCTGGGCTGGACATGCCCACAAGGACCCCTGGGAAGTCCTGGGGGTCTCTGGGGCCCTGTGTCCCTCTAGGTCTGTCCCTACCCCTGTCCCCCAACCGGGACGGGTTGGAGGATCCAGGACAGCCGGACACACGGACAGGGCTGTGGATCGTTGGGTGTTCAGCTGGAAATGGCGGATGGATGGACGGACACCGGGAGGGTTGGACATGGAGACACAAGGACAGGGACATGTCCAGCCAGCCACACGGCAGTTGTACAGATGGACACATGGACGGCTGGACATGCAGACACACGGCCAGGGACACATCCAGCCAGACACACAGACAGGTCTGGGGATGGACACTTGGCTGGTTACATTCACAGCCAGACACAGGGACAGTGGGACAGTCGCATGTCCAGCTGGACAGACAATTGTACATCCAGCTGGACACATGGACACTGTACATGCACCCAGCTGGACCTTGTATGTGCAATGGACAGATGGACAGACAGCCATCCAGCTGGACACTCCCCTCCTCTGCCCATGGGCAAAAATGCCCCAAAAATGCCCTTTTTGCCCCCAAGGCCCCTCTCGAAAACCAGCGATTTCTCACCCCCGCCCCACCCTCCTCACACCCCCGCCCCACCCCCACAGCCCCTGTCCATCTCTCCCTCTGTCCATCCCCCTGTCAATCCCCAGCCATGGCGCTTGGGGAGGGCCTTTCAGGGCCAGTCCCAGTTCTGGACACACAGACATTGTGCATCCAGCTGGACACATGGACACTGTATATCCAGTTGGACACATGGACATTGTGCAGAGAGCTTGACACATAGAGAAACACCAGCCCCCTACCTCCCCTCCCCCCGCCAGACTTTCCACTCATGAGCATAAATGTAGCAAAGTGTCCTTTTTGACCCCAAGGCCCCACTCGAAACACAGCGATTTCACACCCCCGCCCCACCCCCCTCACACCCCTGCCCCACCCCCCTCACACCCCCACCCCACTCCCTCCTGTCCATGGATTTGGGGTCGGTATGGGGTCAGAGCCTTCCCCATGTCCAGAGCCTGGGCTGGGAGATGGACACAGGGATGGGGCTCGGACAGATGGACACAGGGGCTGTGGGGGTGGGGCGAGGGTGTGAGGGGGGTGGGGCGGGGGTGTGAAATTGCTGGTTTTCGAGCCAGGCCTTGGGGGCAAAAAGTGCACTTTTGGGACATCTATGCTCATGGATGGAGGAAAAAAATGGCTGGCATGGTGGGTGTTTGTTCATGCATCCAGCTGGACATACAATGTCCGACTGTACATGCACTGTCCATGTGTCCAGCTGGACGTACAAGTGTCCATCATTCTGGCTGGAGGCACAAATGTCCAGCTGTACCTGACCATGTGTTTGGATACCCAGGTGTGTGTCCAGCTGCCAGACACACGGACAGGTGAGCGTCCAGATGAACAAATGGACAGGCCTGTGTACAGCTGGACAATGGACATTGTACATCCAGCTGGACACATGGACAAAGGGACCCCCCCCCGACATTTTTCCCCTCCACCCATAAGCATAAAATCCCCAAAAATGCACTTTTTGCCCCAAGGCCTGCCTCGAAAACCAGCGATTTCACACCCTCGCCCCACCCCCCTCACACCCCCCTCACACCACTGCCCCACCCCCACAGCCCTGTGTCCATCTGTCTGAGCCCCATCCCTGTGTCCATCTCCCAGCCCAGGCTCTGGACATGGGGAAGGCTCTGACCCCATACCGACCCCAAATCCATGGACAGGAGGGAGTGGGGTGGGGGTGGGGCAGGGGTGGGGCAGGGGTGTGAGGGGGGTGGGGCAGGGGTGTGAAATCTCTGGTTTTTGAGAGGGGCCTTGGGGTCAAAAAGGACATTTTTGGGACATTTATGCTCATGGGTGGAGGAGAAAAATGCCTGGTGGGGCAGGTGTTTGTCAATGCTTCTCACTGTACATACAATGTCCATGTGTCCAGCTGGACGTACAATGTCCATTTGTCCAGAACTGGGACTGGCCCTGAAAGGCCCTCCCCAAGCCCCGTGGCTGGGGACGGACATGGGGATGGACAGAGGGACAGATGGATGCAGGGCTGTGGGGGCGGGGTGGGGGTGTGAGGGGGGTGCGGTGGGGGTGTGAAATCACTGGTTTTCGAGAGGAGCCTTGGGGGGCAAAAAGGTCGTTTTTGGGGCTTTTATACCCATAGGTGAAAAGAGAGTGCATCCACCCGGGTTGCTGTCTGTCCATCTGTCTAGCTGTATGTATAATGTCCATGTGTCCATCTGGATGTACAACTGTCTGTCCAGCTGGACACAGGCCTGTCCATTTGTCCATCTGGACACTCACCTGTCCGTGTGTCCAGAAGCTGGACACACACCTGGGTATCCAAACACATGGTCAGGTACAGCTGGACATTTGTGCATCCAGCCAGAATGATGGACACTTGTACGTCCAGCAGGACACATGGACAGACACCCACGCAGCTGAGCACTGCTTTCCTCCACCCATGGGCAAACTGCCCCAAAAATGCCCTTTTTGCCCCCAAGGCCCCTCTCAAAAATCAGCGATTTCACACCCCTACCCCGCCCCCACAGCCCCGTGTCCGTCTGTCCGAGCCCCATCCCTGTGTCCATCTCCCAGCCCAGGCTCTGGGAATGGGGGAAGGCTCTGGCCACGCCTGGCTGGACACATGGACAGTGCCCCCCAACCCCCCCAGCCTTGCAGAACCCCCCAAAAATGCCCTTTTTAGCCCTAAGGGCCCCACTCAGAATCCAACAGGGTCGGAGCCTTTCTCCCTGCCCTGATAACCCACGTGTCCTTCTGTCCGAGCCCCATCCGTGTCCATCTGTCCGAGCCCCATCCGTGTCCATCTGTCCGAGCCCCATCCGTGTCCATCCGTCCGAGCCCCATCCATGCCCATCCATCACACCTCAGTCCCACCTCCCTGGGCAAGGCGGGGACCTCCAAGGCCTCCCCTGAGCCCCCAGTGGGACCTGGGGGTCGCCGTGGGGTGTCCCTGGCTGGGCTCCCAACACCCCCTCCATCCTTCTTGTCCTGTTTTTGCCCCAAAACAGGCTCTGTTCTGCCTCCCACTCCAGCCCAGGGCTGTGGGGTAAGGCTCGCCCCTGGGTTTGGGGCCATGCCCCAAATTCCATCCAAACCTCATTTTTTACATCTGCTTGACATTAACTCATTCACACCAGCCTTGACTGGGCTTCCCGCTTGCAGCTGGCAGCGATTTGGGTGGAGAAGCAGTGAAAAACATCAAGTCTGGCTCTGATTTTACAAAGGATGATGAAGATCAGTAATATGAAGATCAGTAATCCGGGGATAATTTTGGTTAAGGAGTTGGTGCACGGTGAGATTACACGTGGGGGCACACCCTGCAATTTCAGTTTTCAAGGTATTTACGACACAGGAGGGCAAATCACGAGAAATTTGGTTCAGAGTGATGGAATGACCATTTTTTCTGTTTGTTCTTAAAGGAGAGGTGGGCAACTCCTCCCTGGGAGCCCCCAAACCTCCCCTTCCCCGCTCCCCCCCTCCCCAGCGCCGAGGGACGAGGTCGGGGCGCCGACGTGTTTTGTATTTTTTAATAAAGTTCGTAATCCAATGGACACACAAAACAAAACTGCGCTGAGAAAAAAAAATAAACCAAAAATAAACCAAAAAGAAAAAAAAAAAAACCAACCAAGTTCCATAAATTAATTAAGTGTTAGGGGAGGCGAGAGGGGCCGGGGCAGAGTCTTTGTACAAGTGTATAACACTTCCACAGCTGATGAGACGAGGGGATGTTTAAATGAAGCGCACTTACAAATGAGTGACAATACAAAGTCTGAGTATGAAAATAAGATTTTTTTTCTCTGAAAACACATTTTTGGCACAGATTAAAAAAAAATGTATGTTGTGGGGATTTGATTTTTTTTTTAAAGTCAGTATTATATATATTTATATATATTATATATATATTTATATATACACACACCCACTGAGTTCTGCATATCCCACCAGGAAGGAAAAAAGCTCTCCCTTTTGTTTTTTGTTTGTTTTGTATTTTCTTGTTTTTCAGTGTAAACTGTACATCCCAGATGAAGAGAAGACGGCTGCAGCAGGGGCAGGTGGAGGAAGAGGAAGGTTCACATCCGGAAAAAATAACACCCCCCCAAAAAAAACCAACCCCAAAAGAAGGAAAAAAAAACCAAAAAACCCAACGAAACAACCAATAAAATAAAAAATGACTGTGAAATGCTCCTTGACCCACAAATCTCAGCAGAGTCCCTGCGGAACGTCCACGGCGCGCGGTCAATGTGTGTCAAGACATCCAGAACGTCACAGCGTCTCCAACTGTGCAAAGTCCGAGTCACTAATTTAGTGCAAAGGCAGTTCAGGTTCTTTTTTATTTTTTTCCTTTTTTTTTTGTTAAAAAAAATAAGCCATCCTTTTCTCTTTTTTTTTTTCTTCTTTTTTTTTTTTTTCTTTTTTGTGTGGTTTTTTTTTCCCCAAAAAGGAGGCACGGGAACCCAAGCCCAGTCCACCTGCTGAGTGCATCAGTTGTCCATAAGCTAAAGCAACATGTAAACATCCAGGGTTTGATCGAGGCCAGTCGGGCAGGAGGCTGGTTTCTGGCAGCATTTTTCTTGTTTCATAACCTTCTCTCCTTCTTTTGATTTACTTTAAAATTAATTTTCTGTGTGGTTTTTGTGGGCTTTTTCGTTGTCGTTTGTGTTTTTGTTTGTTTTTTTTTTTTTTTTGCTGCAGGGCCTTGGAAAAATTAAAATTAAAAAAAATTTAAAATAATCAAAAGTCAGTAACTGGTAAACAGCTCATACCGACGCGATGACAATCATCAGGTGAGGAGAGATGTTGGAGATGCTGGCGAGGAGGTCCGGGGCCAGGCGGGACAGGTGGCTTTCCGAAAACTCGCAGGGTGGGAAGATCTGCAGAACGTAGGCAGGCTGCAGGGAGGGAAAAAAACACGAATCAGAGACGACCCATGCCTAAAAATGGTTAAAAATGGGACATTTCGGGTGTTTGAAGGATCCTAAATCTTGTATAAAACAGAAGACATGGGTGTGGTTTCCCAGGTAGGGAGTTCTCCACACCACAGGTGTAGGAGCTGGCTGGTTTTGCTGGCAAAGGCAGAAAAATTCCCATTAATTATCGTTTCAGTGATTGCTCCGAGCGCTGGCTGCTCATTCTGGGCTCTTTACACCCAGAATTAAATTACAGGTTCAATTTGATTCAGTGTAGCAACACACTGGAACAAACCCTCCATGGCATGAAACGCATTTCGCAGGAAAACACCCAAAAAATCTGTCCTGGAAAAATCAGGATATGGGGAAGAAACAAGGGCTCTACTTCAGAGATAAAGACCTGGGAAATGGATTTGGGTTTTCAGCCCAAGATGATGGACTGGCAACACACCAAACACACATTTGGGTTTTTTGGCTTTGGGGTAATTTTTATCAATTCCATCCACGATTATAGAGATTCCATCCATGTGTTTGATGGGTGATGGAAACGTGGGGCTGTCGGACAATAAAACCCAGCAGCTCCAGTAGAACCCTGAGCTGTTCTGGACTGCTCTGGTTTCCCCGTGGGTCCCAGGGGTCCCTGGCCGTACCTGGTTGGAGCCGGGGTTGGGGACGTTGATGATGCCTGCGGCCTGCTTGGCCTGCAGGTAACTGATGAACGCGGCCTTGAGCGACTCCGTCTGACTGACCACGTCCTCCTGGTCCCGGCCGCAGGGCAGGGCCAGCAGCAGGCAGTAATCGCTCTCCACCTGCGAGGGAAGGACACAGATCAGGGAAATGCTGGAGGAATGGGTGTTTTCCAGCCATACATCTATGATCTGGGGAAAAACCTCGCTTTAAATCCATCATGTTACAATTTGTTCTCTTGGGAAGCTGTGGCCGCCCCTGGAGCCCTGGGAGTGTCCAAGGCCAGGCTGGACAGGGCTTGGAGCCATCTGGGACAGTGGAAGATGTCCCTGTCCATGGCAGGGGGTGGAATGAGCTGTGCTTTAAGGTCCCTCCAAGCCAAACCAGTCTGGGATTCTGTGATTCCAATACTTGCTGAGAGCACAGCCAGACCAGAGGGTGGAAAGCACTAGAAATGGATCCCCATGGCCACCTCAACTCCACTTCCCATCTGACTCAGACACACTGACGCCAGCAGGAATTTGTCCCAGGGCTGAGGGTGACTTCCAAGGTTTCCCAGCTCTCATTCCCTTTTCCCTAAATGCAATGCAAGAGCTATTGCTCGTCACCTGCAATCCCTGTTACGCTCTCTGGGCTGAAGGAATCGCAGTGCTAATACAAAAATCCCAAAACAGAATCACAGGATCTCCTGGACTGGAAGGAACCCACAGGGATCGAGTCCAACTCCAGGCCATGCACTAGATCCCAACAATCCCACCCTGTGCAACCCTGAGAGCCTTGTCCAAATGCTCCTGGAGCTCTGGCCGTGCCCTTTCCCCGACCCTCTGGGTGGAGAAAACAATGTGACACAACCCCAAATTCCTGGGAGCACCGGTGGTGAGAGCAGCCAGGGATCCCCAAACACCCTCCCTGCCCCATCCTGAGCCCTCACCATCATTCTGCGCGCGACCCCCTCCAGCTGGGAGGCCTCGAGCCGCATGCGCTGTGCGATCCGCAGCGGGGGCCCTCCCTCGGGCGCCGGCAGCGACCGATGCGCCAGGACGTTGTTCCCGGACACGAAGTGGAGCTGCACGGCCGCCGTGTCGTTCTTGAGAGCCAGGAGACCCTGCCAGACAATGGGGTATTTCTGGGAAGAGAGGGAGGAGAGATGTTACACACGAAGCAAGGAGAGTGGGATCTGAAATCCTGTCTGAGCTGCTCATCGGGGGCTTAAAGGCTCAGCAGAGATGGAACACAGATCAACCCTCTACACGCCAGGCTTGGGTTACATCCTGCTAAATCAGGAATTCAGTCCTGTTCCTTCCAGCTGGCCAGTCTGCCTGGGTGGATCCCATCATCCCAATCCCTCAGCCGCCCACCCAAGGCTGTTCCCAAACACTGTTTTCCCTTTTACAAATGGACAAACTGAGAAATAACAACAGGAGAAGAGCTGCTCGGGGTTATATGGGAGGTATTTGGTGCTGAACACAACTCTCAGCTCCTTGTTGGTACCTGTTCCTCACTGCCCTCCTCCTCTTCCTCATTTTCTATGCTTGGGAGAGTGTTTTTTTCTTTTTATTTAAATGAAATACACCAACACTCTTCCCTGCCCATGAGGAAACACTTTCCAGGAAAACGCTGACTGTAAAATTGACTTGAAACAGTAAACATGGCTAAAATCCATCAGGGACAAAACGGCCCAAAACCCGAACAATGCCTTTTCTGCATCTGAAGTATTTGATGTGAGAAAGGCCAGATTCGGTGCTATGGCTGAGACAGAACCTGGTGATTTCCCCCCCGATCAGGAGCACGACACTCACTGTCAGGAGCTGGACCATGTCCACCGGTCTCTGTGACACGGGGTGAGGTGACGGCTCCTGCTTGAGCGTGGACTGGGGCTCCGGGCGGCTGAGGGGCGGCCCTGACGTCGTGGGGATAAACATGGATTGCTTGGGAACCGCCTGCGGCTGGTGCGGCGACGGCAGCTCCTGCTTCATGGAGATGGCGACGGGCGAGGGGTAGGAGGTCTGGCTCGTGTCCCCCTGTGCCCTCTGGAGGTGGACGTGGGGGTCCATCGGTGCCGCGTGTCTGTTCACAGGGGGGTGGTGGCTCTGCTCCGGCCCTGCTGCCGGCGGGCCCTTGGGATCCTGCGGGATCTGAGGGGTCTTGCTGCGGACTGGCTGGCTGGGGTGCGAGTGCTCACCCTCCGGCAGGCCCTGGGAAGCAGGCAGGGGGAAAAGGAATTTTCAGGATGAGGGTGTATTTCATCTCACCACAAGGCTGCCACACCACCATCAGCTTCCCGGTGGAGACAGCCCTGTCACAGCACCAGCCCTGCAGTAGCACCTGGGTCACTCCCCCACTTCCAAGCCCATCTGAGCTGAAACCCCACTCCCTGAATCCTGCCCCGAGCCCATCCTTAGCCTCGCCATCCATCCCAGGATGCCTGACCGACGCACCACCTCGGTGCTGACAATTCTCCCACCCACATCTCCACATCCAGAAAGCTGCAGGCAACTTCACCCCTCCTGGCTGGAGTCCCAGGAAATGGCTTATCTCAGCTTCCTCTGATATTAAGCAGCGTTTGAACCCCATTTCCCCCCAGAAACAGCTCAAAATGCTCCAGATTCCAGGGAGAATTGAGCCCCAGATTCCAGGGAGACGGATAAAGGGTTTTGTTTCTCACCTGAGATGGGGTCATGCTCCGGGAGGGCAGCCCGATGGGCGAGGCGCCCGGGAACTGCGGATGCCCCAGCTGTGCCGTGTGGTAATTCCTCATGTCGCCGTACACGGAGCGGTAATCGTGGAAGGAGCTCCCGGCAGGATGCATGATCTGCACCCCGTGCGGGACCACCACAGGCTGTGTCAGGGGCAGCCCGGGCAGCTGGCTGCCCGAGGGCACGCTGAGCAGCCGGGGCTCGCTGTGGGGAGAGTGGGCCATCTTGCCTTCCGAGGATTTGGGAGTCTCTTTCCCGGGCTGCGGGGTCTTACTGACCGGGGGAGTTTTGACAGCCCCTTCGGGCGTCCGGGATTGTCGTGTTTCCGAGTGGTGCTCGCCCACGGCGGCCATGTGCGGGTGCATGATCATCCTGACGTCCCGCGGGACGTTGTACTGGTCCAGCCGCAGGCTGCTGGGGTGCATGCGGTAATCAGGCTGCATCACCAGCACGTCCGACTGCACCGGCGCCGGCCCGCGGCACACCGCCGTGTGGTGGAAGTGCAGCTCCTCCTCGGGGGGATGCTGGGAGGACAGCGGGGGCATGACGATGTCTCGTATGGGAGCTGGCTGGGGCGTGCTGGAGCGCTGAGGTTTGATCTCCATCTGGGGTTGCAGAGCAGCTCGGGGGGAGTGGAGCGCTTCTGGGCGGATGCCATAGGGAATGCCGGAGAGAGGAGGGGTGTTCATCCTCACCTCACCTTGGGACAGATGGCCCAGGGACACAGTCTGTGTTACGCTGTGAGGGGGCATGATAACAGATTGCTCGGGATGCATGCTGGATATGTACTGAGGAACGGGAATTCCCGGTGCCAGCATGACCGGGGTGCTGCTGGACAAAGCCGGAGATGAGGTACTGCCGGGATGGCAGGTCCGGGGGAACGGCGACGGCGAGTGTCCGCTGGTGCGTGGTGAGTGCGGCTCCTGTTTGGTGACCCCCAGGTGGGAGATGGCCCTGTCGGTCGGGGTGCTGGGTCCCGAGCTGACGTGGTTCGCTTCCGAATGCATCTTCCCAGAGAGGGAAGGGTGGTGAGGACTAACCCCAGGACTCAGGTTGGAGGGTTGCAGAGTCTTGGTCTCCACTTTGAGAGCGGTTGGGTCAGACAGTTTTTTGTTCACGACCATCTGGTTATGGACCAGCACAGGTGGAGTGTTTACCGTCTGCGTCAGGACCTTGCTGGGCTGCGACACCGGGGGCTGGACAGCGAGGTGTGACGAGTCGGGCTTGTCCAGCGCGGCGCGCTCCTGTTTGACGGAGGAGATGACGGGCGAGGTGTTGTAGGGCTGTGTTCCAAGTACCAACGAAGAATGGGTGGAAACAGTCCCGTAGCCCGCCGAAGTCTGGGAGCCTTTCGGTGCCGGCTGGGATGGCGTGATAGGCTCCTGTTTAATCTGAGACTTGGACACAGACTGCTGGAACTCAATGTCCACTGCGCTGGCTGGGGGAATCTGGCTGATCTTGGCACTGATTCGCTGAGGGCCTTCCGTCTTCTGCCCCGAGTAACTCAGGAGCACCACACCTTCCGAGGTGTTCACCCGCAGCCCTGGACTGGACCCAGTCTCCACAGGCCTCTCCTCAATAATAGACATCGATCCTGGATGAAACCTGCTGTTATCATTTGTACTTGACCTCTGCTTGAATTTCGGCGAGGGAGCATTGACGAGGCAGGTCTGGGGTTGGGGAGCTTGTTTCACCAAGGTGATCCTCGGAGCCTCCTCCAGATCCACGCTGTGGGGCATCCTGCTGATGACAGAAGTGGCTTTGGGAGCAATCACGGTGTTGATCTTTTCCTTCTCGCTGAACACCGGCGCTTCAGCCACCGGTGGGTCCAGGGCATTGGTGACAGGAACGGCCGGCTTCTCCTCGGAAACTGGCTTGATGGCCTCCACGGCAGGGTGGAGAGGTGCCTCCTCCAAGCAGGGTGCGCTCACCGGCTCAGCGTGTGTTGTTGTCACATGCGTGGAGGTTATGCTCGTCGCCGAGACGTATTTGGGCTCCATGAGTATCTTCCTCAGAGTGCTGGAGTTGGTGTCAATATCCGATGCCTTTGTGTCCGGTGGGAGAGCGGGTGGGGGTGTGGAACGGGCACGGGGCTCCTCGTGCCTCACCATCCACTCTGGCACCTTGGCAGCACCGGAGTGAAGGGGGACGATGGCGGTGGGCACCGGGGCGGGCAGCTTTGCCGCGGCCGTGGGGACGGCAGGAAGGGCTGCACTGGGGGCGCTCGGCGGTGTGATGGGAGCGTTCTCCAGGGGCGACCGGATCTTGAACCCACTCTGACTCCCCTCGTCCAGAGGGACTGGTGGGGCACCCAGGTCCAGAGGAGCTGGAGCAGGTGCCTTTGGAGAGGTGCTGCTCTCAGGGACAGCCTCGTGTGCAGCCACAACATCAGCAGCCACAGCCTTGGTGACATCGGAAGCACTTGGCTCCATGGATGCTGTGGGTTTGATCTGCTTTTCCTCCTTTGAGGTTTCTTCAGGTTTTGTCTTTACTTCGTTGGCAGGGGGTGATTTGCTCTGCACCCTCTCTGGCTCAAAGGTGTTGACTTCGGTGGCGTCACCCTTCCTGCTCGTGCTCTTCTTGCGTCTCTGCCGCGTGGTTTTCTGACGGCCCTTTTCCTTCCGAGCAACCTCAGCTTCCTGCAAGGTCTCAGCCTCCTGCGCAGAGTTGGAAGATTCGCTGAAGCTGACTTCGGACTCTTTGCTCTCCGTCTCCAACGCTGATGGGACAGAGCCGGGCACTGGCTGCACCGCAGGCTCGACAGCAGCCTCGGTTTCTAGGATATTGTTCACTGCCTGATCTGTCTCAGGTTCCATCTCCTCCTGAGGTGACTGCAACACCAAGGGCTCTGTGGGGATTTCAGCCTCAGATTCAGTGGGATACGTCGGAGGTGCAGGGAAGCTTTCTGTCTCCCCGGAAATATCATTGATGATGGAGCCGATGGCTGCTGCCAGCTCCGTTTCGCTGGCCTGGTGCGCGGGTTTATCTGCCTCCTCCTCCTGACGGACTTCAGCCACATCCGTGGTTGGCTCTTTGTAGGCAGCAATTGTCGGAGGAGTTTCCGTGAGTTTTGCAATGTTCTCCACTGCCTGCTCGAGCTCGATCTGCTTCGCTAACTGGGCAGCCTCAGGCGACTGCTTGGGCTCCCGCGCCACCTCCTTTTCCATTTCTGGGAATGAATCCTCTACCTCATTCTTAGTGAAGTGGGGTGGCAGGATGTCCTCTTTTGGGGGGCTCTTCATCTTGGGTGGTGACACCGCCACTGGCTCTGCCTCCTCCTCGGTGGGCCGCAAGGCGCCCTTGACTTCATCCACATTGAGGCGTATTTCCACATTTTTGAGACACACAGAGGCTTTATCAACAACAGTTTTGGTGTTTTTGTACCTTCCTCTTTTGGATTTTGTAACCTTTTCTGGCACTGGCTTCTTCTCAATGATCTCAACCGTGGGGATTTCTAGCTGGTTTTTCTCCACATCCAGTTCCTTCCGATCACGTTTCTGCTCGCTTGCTGCCGGTTCTTTCTCAGCAGCTTTTGCTTTATTGCTATTGTCACTGATGCTCAATTCCTGACCACTTCTTTCAGCAGCATCTTCAGATTCAGCTGTGGTATCAGCTTTCGGTTCGTTCTTCCCTTTCTTCCCCTGTTGGCTGGTAGCAGCTGATGAGTGACTGTGTGTGAGCTTTTGGGACCGAGGAGACCTCCAACCCTCTGCAGGTTTAGGAGCTTCCACAGTATCTTTAGTTTCAGCCTCCTCCACCTCTTGTTGTACCGGTTCAGTTTTTATTGGAGAGATGTCTTCCTCTGGCTTACGGCGGGTTTTGGGAGGTCTTCCCCTCCTTGGGGTTGTGGGAACAGTTGTCACCGTTTCCTGTGGTTCCTTCTCCCCTCTCTTCCTGGTGGATCTAGTGACCTCCATGGAGTCCTTCACCGGAGATGGGCCTTCGTTGTCCCCTGTGGTAGCATAGACTGACCTCACGTTTCTGCGCCTGGTCCGGCCTATTGGCAAGCTCAGCTCCACGTTTTCCGGCTCTGCAGCAGAACTCGGGGATTTAGCAGCATTCCTTGAAACCTTTTCCGCCTCCACTTTCAATTCTGCAAGCTTCTGGGTCTCCCCACGAGGAGAGCTCGACCTTTTCAGTTTTTCACGGTCAATTCTTTCGCTCTTCCTCGTGACAGGCTTTTCTGTGACATTAGCTGCAGCTGACTGCACAGGAGTCTTGGACCGTTTACTCTTGTAGGATTTTTTATCTTTTACAACAACTGGAGGTTCCACTTCCATATCATTGTCGGAAACAGGCGGCAGGACCTCAGCAGCCACCTCCACCTTTTGACTCACACCAGCATCGGCGTTGGCAGAAGGTGGAGGATTTTCCTCTTTAGGTTCCACAGCCTCATCTGACTTCTGAACTAGCTTGGGCGGAGGTGGAAGCAGCTGGGCAGCCTCAGGTTCTGGATCTACGCTGATGTCTGCATCGGAAAATGAGGCTCCAGGAGTGGGAGGTTTGGTATCCAAGTATGAAGGATGTTCTGTTGCCACAGCATCTTCCTCTGGTGCCAGGGTTGTAGCAACAATTTCTTTACTCACTTCTACAACTGGCGGAGGTTCCGTTTGCTCGGGAGGCTCTATTTTGACAGGAGCAGTGAGCTCAGGGAAAGGTTTTTGTTCCTCTGCTGCAGCAGCAGATTCAGAAGGTTTCTCTTCTTTGACAGAAGCTGGTTCCACCAGGACCTTTTCACTCACTGTTTTCTCAGGAGCAATGGGAGCTGGTTCCTGTGGGAGGACGGTGACTGAAGAAGGACCAACAACTGAGGAAGGTTTATGTTCTGTTTCTTTACTATCAGGAACCATTTCTGGTGTTTTCGGCCGGTTTTCTTTATCTTCCTGTTTTTCCACTTCTTTCGGTTTCTGATCTTTCTCCTTTTCTTTCTGCTGCATTCGTGTCAGCTCAACAAACCTACTGTGGAAGAGAACCACTGGCTCTTGCACCAAATCCGCCGCACTGTTTGTCCCATCAGAGGAGGACTGTCTCCCATACAACCGTCCAGAGATGAAGTCCAAATCATCATCTTTCCTCTCTAAATGCTGCAGGCGTTTGGAGTCCTGTTCAAAAATTGAACTGTGCAAAAACCGAGAAGCAAACAGTTCCTGCCGCTCTTGTTCCTCCTCTTTATGGTCTTCTTTCTTATCATCCAGTTTTCCACCTTCGGAATCAGTTCTGATTTTTTTCTTTTTCATATACCAGGATGGAATAGGTCTTGGAGCCGAGTCAACCTTCTCTTTGTCTTTATTGTTTCTAAAACTAGCAAATCTTGAATCCCAGTCTAGAAAGGACCAGTTTTCTTCTCTGGAAGAAGAGAGGGATTTAGCCCTTTCGAGCAAGGCCTTTGTGTCAGGTGTGATTGTCTTGTCCAATGCAAAAGAGTAGAATTTGTTTCTTTCTAAGGAACTGGACTGGAGTCTTTCCTCTCTTTCACGGAATTTCTCTTCTCTGTCCCTTAATAAAAAAGACAACCTGGAACTCTCTAACAAGGACGAGGCTTTTGGGGAATGAGGCTTGTTTTCACCATCATCATCCGAATCTGAAGGCACCTCGCCAGGTTCCAGGTCTCGGACAGACCGTTTCCGTATGCTGTCTCTTTTGACAATGCTGCTTGGAAAGCTGATATCGACTCTCCCAGGCTCTTGCTTCACTTGGGTTTCCCACCTACTCGAGTCTTCCTCAGAACTCAGCACGGAGAGTTTAATTTTAGCCATTTCTGCCATCTGCTCCCTTCTGCTGGAATCATAAGGATTGAATTTCAGCGAGTCCTCCCGCACAGTCATGTTGGAGTATGAAAGACCCTTTTCTTCTATTTTAGGTGACTCTTTGGTTTCTTTCAATGGCATTAACCTTGGAGAATCGAGCGTGTCATCATCCTCGTGGAACGGGAAGTGTCTGATGCTTGGGGAACAGGACATCCTTTCGGAATCCTCACTCACCTGACGAGAACTTCTGTAGTTCCTTTCTCTCTTAGTGCTAATTTCAAAGTCAAACTGGTCAGTCTTTTTCCTTTTACTTGGTGGAGAGTCATCGGTGACATCTTGCGGAGGCTTTCCCACCTCGTGAACCAGACTCCGCTTTTCATATTCATCCACATCTTTCTTTGGACTGCCAAACTTCTCCGACTTTGCTATCTCCATTTCCAGCTGCTGTTTCAACCTGCGACTTTGCTCCATTTGTTTCCGGTAGCTCTGCGTGTGGTCGATGTCAATGCTGATTTTCTCCTCTGTGTCAGCCGACTGAGGTTTCTCTGGGCCAAGTTTATGGTCTGGTGTTTCTTCAGGAAGACCGGAATAATTCTTCCTTGTGTCCTCTCTCTCTGTTCCCTGCTCATCCAGCAGCTGTACCTGTTTATGCTGGGGTTTCACCGGGTTCAGTTTTTTAGCAGAGAGTTCCTGAACTTCCACAGGTTCATCGGGTGTCTCCATCAGCCTCGCCTGCAGATCAAGGGTGGGACGCATGCCAATCCCACCAACATTAAGAGTGTCCTGAATTTCTTTGGGACTAGTAACAGGAATAAGTCTGTCCAGTTTGAGTTTTTTAGATTCCCTTTTAAGCATCTCCTTCCTCAGGGGTTTTCTCTCCAGTTCTCCTTCCCTTAAGACTGGTGCTTCTCTAGACGACGCCGTCGCATCAAGCTGCTTTTTCAAAACCATGCGCGCGTCCTCCTCATCTTGGCTGCTCCGTTTCACATCCAGTTTTTGCCTGTCAGGCTTCGGATTCGCATCGGCAAAACGCCTTTTACGAGCCTCCAATTTGTCTAAATCAACTGCATTGGCCCCCTCAGAAGTTTGCTCTGTCTTCAAGTGCTTTTTGGGTTTCATTTTTCCCTCCTTGTCCACCACTTCGATATGACTGGCAAGGGCTTTCTCCTTCTGTACCTTGGTTCTGACGGGTTCTAGTTTAGACTGCTCAGACTTGGCTTGCTCAGCCTGGGACACCTGGGTTTTCTGTTCGAGCAGTGGGGATTTCAGAGTGTCGTTATCCAGCTTTGCCCTCAGTTTCTCCAGCGCGGGCTGATCGATCACCTTCCCCTCCTTTTCCTTCACGCGGGTCAGCACAACACAGGGCATCAGTTCCAGGCGGTTTTTCGCTGTCCCTTCTTTGTCACCCCTCTCTTTGCTTTGTTTACTGTTGCCCTTCAGTTTTTCTGGGCTGGGCTCTCTCTCGTTCTCCTGATCCGTTTCCGAGGACTGAGAGCTGGGCGAATGGATTTTCGCTTTTCGTTTCTGCTTATCTGTTTTCTCCTTTTCTATTTTTTCTGGCTTTTCCTTCCTCACCAAGCGCTTCTCCTTGTCCACCCTCTCCTGCTCAAAAACACGCTCTTTCTCCACCTTCTCGTTTTTTGCATATCGTTCCACGCGAGCTTTGTCGAGCTTGTCGTATCGCGGAGGGGACAGTGAGCTGCAGCTGCCGCTGCGATCCGAGGACCTGCTGTAAATCCTCCTCTCCGAGTCGCTCTGCAGCCGTTCCGACTGCGAGGGGGACGCTCCGGGGCTCTGCGGACGCCGGGAATGCGTCGGGCTCTGGCTCCGCTCAATCGGTCTCCGTTCGTGGTCTCTGTCCCGATCAGATTCGAACCGTTCCCTCTCCCTCTCCCGCTCCCGTTGCCTGTAGCTGTACTCCCTGATGTCCTGCTCGTATGGATCTCCCCGGTAATCCCGGTACTCGCGAGGGTCGTCATAGTATCGTGGGTCATAGTAGTCTCCTTGGTAGGGATCCCACTCAGCGTAGAATTCTCTGCCCCGAGCTGGGTATTCCCGCCGAGGATCTTCAGGATACGTCCCTGGGGTCCGAACGGTCTCGTAGTAAGTACGGTCAGGGGCGTATTCGTAGGATCCTCGTCGCTCGTCTCTGCTAAACATAAGAATAAACAGATTCTAGTTCTCCTTCTCAACCAACCTTCTGTGTTACCACAGTTTTTTGCTTATTTCAAGGAATCGTTCTCTGATCTTTTTTCCTATGTGCATCAAGGCAGCTGCACACAGCTGCACACAGGTTCGGCAAGGAATCTGTGTGTGGTGGACTAAGTACTCTGTTAACTTATCAAACACCAAATACAATTAATGGGCAATTTCATAACAGCTCTTCCAAGTATTGTTTCACCACCCTCACTCCTTGCACAAAATGAAGGTAAAACCAACAAAGCAGCTGTGCACCCACACAGGGCTGGCAGGGTGAAGATGCCTTTATCCAGAACCTGAGGCCTTTCATTTGACTCAGAAAACACGAGTCAAATAAAAAGTCAGGGGTGGAATCCCTCCATTACTAAGGAGCAAAGTGGTGGCAAGATACCTTTAAAAATCCTATGCTCTCCAAGTGATCTTTTAATTCCCAAATTAGCTCTTTCACTGCATGTGACTTGCTGGCGTTGCCTGTTTACAGTAAAACCAAGTCAACAAGTATCAGGTTGTTTGCAAGATCAGGTGAATTCATTCAGCAAAGCAAGTCAAGCAATAATGTTGTTATTTCAACACCTCCAAGCAGCAAAAATAACTAATTTATAACACTGAACACGGCAGGGAGGTGGAATAAAGCTGGAGTTCCAACTCCCCACCACTACAGTGTTTTGCACACTCTCTGCAAAGGTGGGGTCAGGCTCTGCTCCCAGGGAACAGGGACAGGACAAGAGGAAATGGCCTCAACCATGCCAGGGGAGGTTCAGGCTGGACATCAAGGGGAATTTCTTCATGGAAAAGGTGGTCGGGCACTGGAAGGGGCTGCCCAGGGAGGTTTGGAGTCCCCATCCCTGGAGGCGTCCAAGAACAACTGGACACAGCACTCAGTGCTCTGGGCTATGTGACAAGGTGGGGATCAGTCACAGATTTGATGACCTTGAAGGTCTTTTCCAACCTAAATGATTCTGGGATTCCTCATAGGTTCGTTTGGCTTCACAGTTTATGTTTTATGCTAAAAGCTGGCAGCTCCCACCTTTTAAGAAAAGTACAAAATTGAAAAAGAGACAATACATGGAAGATGAAAACCTCATCCTGCTAGTGAAGTGGGATGTTGTGAAAAGCAGCTGTGAAGTTAAAAATATTGATCAGGGATTTTGTTTGGTTTTTTCATGCTTTTTTTTCCCTTTGGGTCCTACTTCGACTGGGTCCAACTATGACCCTGAGAAAAGGTGGTCTGTGCAGATCTCAGCATGACTGCAAGGAGGAGCTCGGAGGGGCACCAGAAGCTGCAGAATGACAGGAGACATTGCAGGGCCTGCTCCACCACTCCACGATCCATTATCCTGATGGATCTCCTAATGACTACGTGAGCAGAGTGACAGAGAAGGACAAACCCAACTAATGTGTGCCCAAACACCAGGAACCAGGATCTGCTCAGGATTATTCCATGGCAAAGACAAGCTCACCCGAGTCCTGTGTGCTATAACACATCCAATAACGCCCTTCTCTTGCCTGAATCTGATGTACTTCTGAGGAAACGCTTATTGCTGGCACATCACAACATCTGGCAAGGCCTGGGGAAGGCACACTTGTATTTCCATTATGCAAATCCTGATTGCCAATTTTCAAACCCTGCTCGCTTTTAAATCTGCTCATTTTGCATTATGTCAAACCAATCTATTTTGCTGCAAAAAATGATTGGGTTTATCCAGCTCCCAGGTGCAACTGGCGTCACACTGGGCTGATTCCTGGGCAAGGCAGAGCCCTAACAATGAACCAGGCTCTGAAGGAAATAAAACACGGGTGTTTTTTTAGTCAGTGGAGGTAAAAAAGCCCAAACTGTGGAGTGTTTCTGTGCCAGGTCTGCAGGGCTAAGTGGCCGTGCAGCATGTGGTGCCAGCTGCTGCCAAGGGGCAGGCACACAGGGCACAGCTTTATTCGAACTAAAAATGCATCCTTACTCAAACTGTATCATTTTATCAAGTTACAAACAACCCTGTTGGAAAGGGGGAGGTGGAGGATCAGATTTTACTCTCTCCTCAAGGGCTGAGCAGCAGGAGTTTATCAGACTTTATATACACCCACCAACACACACATTTCTCTGTTACAGATAAACTGCTCTCTGCATTCCTAAGACGTGATGAATGACTCCCAACTGTGTCCTGGTGACCCACCAGAGAAACCGGATACTAAAATATGGATCACGCAGGCAACTGAAACCTCCATCTCAGTAGGAATTCCAGTAACCGGCTACGCCTCGGATGTGTGAGATCCTGCCCGCTCTAATCTGCACAGTTTAAGTTCGAGCACCTAATTTATTTAAAGAAATAGTGAAGAGGTGCAAAAAAAATTTTAAAATGCAGAGATGTTTTTAGTAAAACTTCAAAAATAAGGATCAAGTTGAGAGGAACAAAATCTTGTTTAAGAATTATGGCCTGAAGAAAGTTTGATTGTAAGATGATGAGGACAGTGACTGTAAGAGGAACGTGTAAGGTGATGTCGGAAAACAAAAAATTGAATAAAAATACTGATACATGCCTTCTTTCTGCCAGCACTTCATAGAAGTCTCTGATATCTTGACCCGTTTTCTCCATGGAATGATAAAATGCCAACTGACTCTCCCGATTTGCGAAGTCCACCTGAAAGAGAAAGGGGAAATCACATTCAGTCATGGAAACATCCCATTGTGCCAACATTTCCCTGCCTGCTGAAGGTGGGAGCAGAACTGAGAATGGGGGTAAAATTTAATACAAAATGTCAAACATTTCCCAGTTCTGGCCCTGCACACGCCAGGAATAAACACCTTTCTCAGTGGAGCTGTGTAACTACCTCATTACTGTGTTGTTGTAGCTGCCAGCCCAGAGGCTTCTGTTGGGCAAAGCAGCAGGAAAAAGACACATTATTATTGTGGTATTGATGTTTTTAATGCCAGGACAGTTCCAAAGTCGCTTTTATCTCAGGGCAGTGCTACAGAGGGTCAGGATTATGAATCTGTTCTGGACTCCATGGTGTTTGCCCCAGGTTATAGAGCAGGAAAAGAACCAAGGCTCCTGAACTGCAGCTCCCTGTTCCAGCCACTCCAACCATCGGTGTTTTCTAACCAAGGATGACAATATTAAGAAGCTAATGGTATAGTGCAAAAAACTGAGGATTAGAATGGATTTCATTATGTGTATGGCACATAATGGAATATTTTTAACATTCTAGCTCCTGTTACTTTTTAAATCAGCCCAGTCCTGTGTGTAACCACAGCAATGGAGCTCAGACACAGATTGAGGGTGTTGCTTATTCCAAAATCATTAAGCAGCAAGACCCACACAAGATGTGAAGCTCTGAAGGGACCACACGCTTTCCTGCATTGGAAGGTGACTGATATCCAACACCATGCTCAGAAATTGCAGGATATCCAACTCCCTGCCCTGGGTGAGGTGGGAAGCTGCTGAGATCATGCCTTACATCACTGCCCACTCTTTAGGAGAGGAGAAAGGAGGAGGAGGAAGGTAATTCAAAGGGTTGGCTGACACCTCACGTCCCCAGTTAGTGGAACCAATGGGACAGTCAGGACAGGTATCACCCCATTCACCCAAATCCAAGATATCCCTGTAAATGTTGAGTGTTGCTCCAGGAAGAAAAGTATTTTCTGTGTATTTTTTTAAGTAGTGTTTTCAATTATTGTTAAAAATGTGTTGCAAGGAAGGACAGGATTATTTTAAAGGTCCCTTCCAACTCAAACCATTCCATGATTCCATGACTGCACACTGGGGTCACTGTACCCCAGAGCCTGGACATCAGCATGGGGCAGCTGGAATGCAGCCACACGTTATCCTGGAGGTACTCACACCTTTAGGTTTCCCTTTTTTAACACAAAAACAGACAAAAGTTTGCCTTGGATTGGGGTAAACGAGGCAGTGACACGGACACCAACACTCAGGAGCTCAGAGAGACAAGTTCAGCGAAACAAACGGCAGAATACTGGAAAAGGCTTTATAAGTAACAGTTCAGGGTTCCCTGACATCTTGATAAGCCGAGTATAAAAATGTAATTTAAGCCTTTGATATGTGGGACGTGTGTGTCCCGCCAAGTATTCCTTGAGCCTGGCAGTCTGCACTGCCAGCATTTAAGGGGGAAGGCCTAAACACAATTTGTTCTCTTTTTTTGCCTGTTTTGCTTTGGTTTGGAGGTCATTCTGCACACCTTAATTTTATTCCCACCGATTTTCCTCCCCTTGGTCTCTTTTACAGCTGCTTGTGCATATTCAATCTCATTGTAGAGAACCAGGGCCATGCCTTTTAAGCGGTCAAACACCACCTGTAAAAAACAAAAAAACAAAACAAAAACCAAATAAGAGCCTCATCCACAGGACTTAATGTCAGTCCCAACAAAATCCTAAGTCATGAGGATACCAGGAAGGAAATAATTTTTAGCAAGGTGAATTTCCACGCTTTTCTGATGAGGCATATTGGAATGAAGAGACAATATAAGGACACGGGACTGCTTTGAATTGTGGATATTGTGGCTTCAGGTATATTATGCCTTTATTTTGTTTTTCTGTATTTTACTTTGAGTATTTTTTTTCTTTGGTGACTGAGTTTTGTAGTATTTCTTTGTTAAGATTTTTTTTTTTAATTTCCAATGTGTTTTAGGGGGGAAAAAAGGTAAAGGAAACATTTAATCCCAAAGTGGACCCAGCTTTAGTTATCAGTCTGCAGTACCACTCACCAGTTGCTCAGTGCCCAATTTCCAAATATTCCCTTCCTTTAGCAGCAAAAATGTATTATTCAAGCAACAACAGCTACAATAAAGAACGTCAAAACTGCAACACAATCCCACAAAAATCCTTTGGGGAGGCCAGACCCTGATCCTGCAAAGATTTACACACGTTGCTTAATTTTAAGCACATCCATGTCCAATAAAAATACACAGGACAACTCCCACACTGAAGTTTAAGCACGTGATAAATCACTTGCATGGAAGAGGCTCCTGCTGTGTGACACGGGTGTGTTGCACCATCGTTGACTTTCTCTCTCCTTCCATGTACTTTTGGCAGCGTGACTGTCCTGACTGCTTTTAAAAAATCTTTTTCTTCGGTCTGATGAAAAAAAGCATAGTTATGTCTAATTATGTAATTAGCAAGTATGAGCAATTACGTAATTAGACTGCTGTTCCTCCAACTAACATTTGAGAACTTTTGCTGGGGAGAGACTGTACTGCACAAGAGCAACAAATGGTTTCCAATACTCAACATCTCGGCTCGCTCAAAATCCTTATTTTTGGTTGTTATCAAACCCCAGAAGCGACTGCTCTATGTTGACAGAGCCCTGCCAGCCAAATTCCACCCCAGAGAGAATTTTTTCTACCTGAGCTATAAAGCCCTGGACAGTGGGGGTTGAAAGGACAGGATGGGAAGAAAGGAAGACAGTAACGACTTGGAAGCACATGCCAAAGCCTCCCACCTACCTTCACCACAGGCCCGTATCGGCAGAAATGTCGGGTCAGATACTGATCCGTAACGTTTGTGGAAAGCCCATCTAACCACACGCAGTTTGTAGGCATGCTCTTCCCAAAACCCAGCTGGATACAAAAGGGCAAAACTTCCATCAGTACAGTGCATAAGGGTTAAACTCACTGAACAGAGCCTGCCTAATGAAAGACTTATTTGGAGAAAGCTGTTGTTTGTATGGATTTTCTAAAATTAGCATCTGGTGCAGGTGCAAGACAAAAATCAAAGAGCAATTAATGAAAATAATTCTGCTTGTTTAAACAAATACAGTGTTTGACAACATTGGGTTCCTCTACAGTTTGAATGTCTGAGAAGTGACAGGTTGACAGCTCTGGGGTCTGACAGGCCCCATTTGTCATGGGGAGCAGGATGGGTTCCCAGCAAAGACTCGCCAAATGTGGCCCTTCCAGGCCAGGGAATGTCAGTCTCTGAGTGCTCAATCCCAGGGCTCCATGTGGACAGAGCCAACAAAAATGCTGATTAATCCCAATTAGGTGGTGGCTGAGACCATCACGCTCTGATCTGATCTCACATTAAAAACCATCTTCCTTCCATACACTACCCTGCTGCAGAACATCCCACGATGCCGCAGTGGAAGAAAGAAGAAGGATACAGTCCAGGGGAGGATTTCTTTACCTTGAGCCGGTTATTTCCAAGATATTCCCCATCCATCTTCTTAATGGCTTTGCACACACTGGCGATGTCGCAGTACTGCAGGAAGGCGTACTGAGGGACACCGTTCACCTTCTTAATGTCGATGTCCTGGGGACAAGCACAAAACACAACAGCCCACAGTCAGCAGTCAATCCTATCTAAGAGGACTTGTTTTTTTCAGGGACACGTGGCACAGCAAGCTCTTTAATTAATATTTTCTTCAGAGAGAGGATTTAAACAATAGTAGACAGTTAAAACTTTGCTGTTCTGCTGCATCTCAAAAGCAAATCCTTACTGAGCAGGGAAAGCTCTTCATCACGCAGATTTAAAATCCAAGCCCGCAGAACTAAGCTTGACCTGATCAACAAACACCAGCTTTAGGCTGTTAATACTATATCAAGAACAGACAATTCAGGATCAAAGAAATACAGATTAATTTTTGCTCACAAAGGCTCAAGAGAAAACAACCTGCTCCAATCCTCATCTCTAAGCCAAGCAGGGCCTCTTTTCCAAATAAACATGATCCATCCTGTTCCTAGAAACACAAAGTGATGCTGGACTCGGTTCTTGAACCAGCCTGGTTGATGGCAAAGGCAAAAAAGATCCTTAACTTCTGTTACTGCTGCTCTTTAATCCCAAGCCACCACGGGCCCATTCACAAGTACAGCCAGAGGCTCACAAAGCCAAATAAAGGCTGATTTTAATCGATTTTAAAAAACCCAGTGAGCCAGGAGCTGACATTTGGTTAACAAACAAGCTCAGCACTAGCACTGGAAATGTACCCGAAGCCTCTGAACAAACTCATGATATTATGATTCATTCTGAGCTGAAAATAGGAGGTGGAGGGTTTGGCTTTATTTGTTGGAATAGCAGGAGCTGCCTTTGTGAGCCACACATGGATCTGAGCACAAATGTTCCAACATCCAGGACAGGCTAATTTCATGGTTAATAAATTTAGGGACAAGGCAGCAGTTTGATACGGTCTCACCCAAGAGCTCTTTATCTGGGAAAAGAGAAGTAAACAGGGAGATTTACACAACTATTAGACTCCTACAGCCCTAGCCTAATGATTTAAGTGGAATATTAATAGGAAACTACACTTCCAATTGTCTGAAGTAGCACGACTGCAACCAGGGCAAATTATACTTGACCACTCACCCTGGGCAGACAATTCCTTCTGACAGACAAATAAAATATCATTATTGTGCTCATTACCCCTCAGAAAGGTTATAAAGCTGGTCCCTTCTGCACCTGAGCTTGCAAGTTTTCCTGGAAACGGCGAGGCAGCGCTGCCTCCCAATTCTGAGCCATTAATAATGCTGACAGGGAGCACCATGGCACACAAAAGCCAATTTACACTACCACTGATAAGCATCTTTATCAGGAGAGCTTTGCTGCTTTAACACTGGAAAAGGGTTCAAGCCACAGACATGGCACGAATTCATAAATCAGTGTTGATGTCAAGGATACAACAGAGGCTGGATACACAAGGGCTGCTAGACATCATAAAATGAGGATTTTATATCCTGTATATAAAAATATTTTATATTTTGTACATGGAAGCGACCTCCCCTTCTTTTCAGGGGGAGCAGGGATGGGGTTCCTGGTATATGTGACTGATTTCTCAGCAGTGATAAAAACATGTCAGAGCAGAGTGAAGGAGGCCCAGCACGTTCCCAAGCACCCACAGCTGACAGGGAGAACACGAACCATCTGAAGCTCAGACTCAACAGGAATCTCAGAATGCTTTGGGTTGGAAAGGTCCTTAAAGCTCATCCCATTCCATCCCCTGCCCTGGACAGGGACACCTTCCACTAGCCCAGGTTGCTCCAAGCCCTGTCCAGCCTGGCCTTGGACACTGCCAGGGATCCAGGGGCAGCCACAGCTGCTCTGGGCGTCTGTGCCAGGGCCTCCGCACCCTCACAGGGAACAAGTCCTTCCCAATATCCCATCTAACCATGTCCTCCTTCAGCTTAAGCCTTGTCCTGTAACTCCCTGCCCTTGTGAAAATTAATTAAATTGGATAGTTGCACCACTTTAATGGAAAAGTTCCCTTACATAGAACATAGATGTGAAAGTGTCATGAGCAGAGGAGAAGGGGCTACTCTACCTCATCCAGATACTCCCCCTCAGCTGTAAACCCAAACACCCCATGTGCCATCACTGATCCATCTGCTCCAAGCGCCTCTGCCTCAGCACAGGGGCTGCTTCCACACGCACCAACCAAACTCTTTGTTCCCGAAATCAACAGGAAACTCGGATTCACACAGTTGTAGGAGTCAACATGAAAACATCCCCTGGCACATTTAGATCCCAACTACCCAGTCAGCTTTGGAGCCACCAGGAGAGAATTACCAGGAGAAAATAGCAGGAGAGACATTTGCTGTAAACACTCCTAGGTCTGTTTTTCCTGCTAAGTCACGCCTCAACATTCATATGTTTAACTCCAAATACAAAGAAAAGCCTTCAGGTATATTCCAGCAAGAAGAATGACTCAGATTATTACAGAAAGACTGAATTATCTGTCGTTGACAGATTTAGCACCACTCACAGCATTTCAGAGGTCTGTACAGAGAGGGGGGCAGTGCCACCCCACACAGGACACAATTCACATACCACTATTCCCCCGAAGCGCTGGAAGATGTTGCGAAGGTCATGGTAGGTGGTTGTTTTCTCCAGGTTGCCAATGAATAGAGTTCTCGTTGCTTTTGGGTGAAACTCATCTATCCTTTCATCCAAAGGACGAAATTCATTCTCGCTTTCAGTTTCTAGAATAAAAGAGAGCAAGAAATTTGTAATGCCTGGAGGTTAGGTTCATGTTGGTTTGTTCAGGTCACCTGCTTGATCTGAACAAGAGTAACCACTGCCTCTGAGAAAAACACCCAGTACTTGTTATTTGTGTGGGATTTGAAATCTTTATATTCCACTGATGAATCTGAGCATCCTCAGGTGAAAGGGAGCTGCATCTTTCAACTGCTTCTCTGGAAATTTATTCTTTTAACAAGTATCAATGCCTGAGTGCATGAATTCCAGTAAAGCTTCCCTGCACTTGGGGGAGAGCACGTGGCAGGGGTTTGTTTTCAGGAATCAATTTTTAAAGAAGCCATTGAAGTACAGTCTGAGAACTCCACCACGTGCTCAGGGCTGCAGCTCTCACTGGTTGGTCACGTGGGCTGCGCTGCCACAGCCTCAAAACGCAGCACTCGTTGGCTGTTTTAATTAAAAGGAGACAAAACGAGGCTGGGAGAACTCGGTGCTGCGCTCACACCTCCCACTGGCAGCTGCTCCACTGAGACACGGCAGATGAGATCGTTCCTTCTAGCAGATCCCACTGCATGGGAGGATGGCAGATTTCCTTCTCTGAGGCTTAAGGCTGGAACTCTCCTGCTGTTCAACCCAAGAGCATCCGCTCTTTTTGCTCTGGAATTAATTGCGGTATTTTTCACAGCTTCTTTAAAATACGTTTCCTGCTTCTGCTCTGCCTCTTTACAACAGCTCCTGAACATACCCAGAGTGTGGGAGAAGGGCATGGACCTTACCTGGTCCTATCCAGGCTGTGACTTCAATCTGCATGCCAAAGAAAAGCTTTCCTTTGGAGGCATTCAGTGCTTTCTCCTGGTCCTCCTGCTGCCGGAAGAACACCAGGCCATACCGTTCCTCGGACGCGCCGTGGATCTGCACCGACGTCACCTTCCCGTACTTCTTGAATTCATGGAAAAGTCCATCTTTAAGGCTTGTATCTAAACCAACAAAGAAACATGAGTACTACAGAAATATAACTTCTACCAACTCAGTACCACCATAAAAGACATGAAAAACTCCATCTGTCTTTCTGAAATATAACTTCATCCCATTTAACTCAGTGCTCACACCAGTGCCCTCTTTAATTTTGGATGCTTATTTTACTGATTTCCAAAGTTTCTGGCTGATCTTTCCCTTTGCCTGGATTTTTAAACCCAATAAACTACACAGACCAGGTTTTACATGGCTAAAGCTGGCAGTGGATGGTTATGGCACCTGAGACACCCAGTTCCAGGTGAAAAAGAAATAAACAGGGATACTTGATTAAAAATCACACAGGGATACTGTGCACAGCTGGGATGAGGTGTCTGAAATGGAGGCTGGAGTCATGCAGCATTCAGTTGAGTCAATCTAGAAATACAACCAGGCAGATTCATCAGATTTTGCGGAATCTGACTCAGGCCCACACAATCTGTCTAGGATTCGTGGGATATTGACCTCAGCATCATGTCCTTCCATGGAAGATGACAGGAATTAAATCTATAGGAAGATACCAACATGAGGCACTCTGCTTACAAGAACAACAGATATTATTTTAGCTCAGCCAGCACTTTTGCATCCATGAATTGTTAGATCTGTTTCACAACTGCTCCCATGCTGGTTTTTCCTGTGGGATCTCTTCTGTGCTCAGCACAGGGAACAGGAAGCCATCATGGGCACTCCTCAGCATGAGGTTTCTTGGGTTATTTTCCATGCAATAGACACTGCCTTTACAAACATGCTCAAGGGTGTTTTAAAGCACTCAAACTGCAACAGAAAACCCTCCACTTTTTGGATTAAAAAAGAAATTGAAGCAAGGTGGGATTAAACAATCCAAGTTTTAAATGAAAAAAACGAGATGTGTCATTTTTTCCCCTGGGAAAGCCCAGATTACTATTTGGAAGCACCAGTTCCAGGAGCTGGAAGTGCCCAATACTTGGAGCTGGGACCAGCAGGGGTTCTCACAGATGGTCACTAATTAAGCAATTTTCCCACTGTCACACAGGAACAGAGGCAGAAGCAGGGAGAGAATCCCATCCTCGGAGGCTGCCGTGTGCCAAAGACTCCGTACAGGTTATCCAACCACTCCCATCCCTTTTTCCCCTATTCCCCTTCCCCAAGTGAATTCACCTGTTGAGCGCACTGGAAGATTTTGAACCTTGATCCCAAAACTCTTCCGGGGCTCATCCTTCTCCAGCGATGGGAGCAGCTGGGACGCGGGCGCAGGGACGGCCGTCGACTGCACTGACCGTGCCGGGGACTCGTCGCTCGAGCTGCTGCTGGAGTCACTGCTGGGAATGGCACCGAGGGAAGGACAGGTGAGTGCACGGAGCAAAGTGACCCAGGAAAGGGTTGTTTTATTAAAAAAGCAAAATATCAGAGTTTCTGCTCGTCTACAGGCCTTCCTCCCTTTTGTGCATGATGCTGCTTCCATGCCACAGCCCAGTTATTCACAGGAATTTAGAGTCCTCCTGCAAATATTCCCCTCCAAAGCCCTCAGAGGAGACAGGCAGGGAAGTGGAATATGGGTAAAATGTCAGCAAGATCCTGTTATGTGCCCTGACAATGGTGGAGATTTAATTAAGTGTAACGCAATGTTGGACCAGTTCAGGAGCTGTGTGGGAAGAATGGAGAAATACAGGGAGGATGCACAGGTCTAATGAAGCCTCAAAATCCCCCCAGCACTCTCACACACAGAAAAGAAATATTATTTTGCTCTCAAACATCTTTCCTAAAAAGATCTGTACTCCAAAGAGACCACGTGTGAAAATCACAGCAAGAATTTTGGTCAACTGCTAGATAGATTAGGGGTGTCCCTGTCCCTGTCCCATGGCATGGGGTGGAACAAGATGATCTTTAAGATCCCTTCCAGCTCAAACCATTCTGGGATTCCTATGGACCAGCAAACACAACTTCCAGGCTCAGCCTCAACTTCCAACTTCAGGATATGAAGAATTCAGACTCAAAAATGCCTTTTATAAACAATAATTACAACGGAAGACGATTTGCATATTAGATCACAGAGGGAGTCAATCTAATCCACAGATTTGGGATCATTCGATGCTTCGAGGAGAGGCAGAAATACAGAGAATATAATGTTATTAAAGCTTGCCCAGTGGGGACACCTCATCCTGCTTCAGTGGCTCATTTTTCCCCGAGGCACGAGGGCTCAGAACAGAGCTAAAAATAATTTTGTCTGACATAACCCTGGAGACTCTCGTTCTCCATTACACGAGCAGCCTTCGAAAAAATTCTGCTGGAATTTTAACTCGGAGGCTGGAGGGGGGAGATGTGCCACGTACTAAAATAACCCTGTCAGTCTGAAATTTGCTGCTTGATTGAATTTTTATGTTCCTCTCCACATCGTATTAGAAAAACGATACGCAGGTTTATCTTTTTCTTATCTTAAATATTTCATACCCTTCTTACAAACCTTGCCATTAAACCACTTAACTTTTCCATTTCTTTTCTCAGGGAAACCATTTCAGGCTTCTAATAATTTCCAAGATTTGATTTTGTGAGCTCTTCTACTACTTTTTTGTGGGTGTTTTTCTTCAAACATTCAAAAAACCTGGTTTTCTTTCTGAACATCTTGGTGTAATGAGCACTGTGGCACATTCCCAAAAGCCCTTGGGCTCTGTCCCCATTACATTTGGAGGCACAGAAAGGAAGACAATCTCTGTCCCAAAATACTTCACAAACAATCCAAGAAGGATATAAAAACAGGCCAGACCAAAATAAAACACAACAAAAAAAAGGTCAAAAATGCAGAAGTAATAATAAACACGAGAAACTCTGCTGCCGGTCTCACCCTCTCGGTGCAACCCTCCCATCCCATCGAGCCACTTCACACGTTGGTGCCTTTCCCACACATTCTCCTCCTACTGCTCTGGCCCCGGAGGAGGAAGTTCAGCATCACTTTGGGAGAGGAGAGAAAGTAAAGCCATGCCAGGAACAGAGTGAAAAACGGAGCCCTTCCTCCTGCCCTGCTCTTCCCAAGGGCAGCTGCCCTGCACCACCCAACCTCTCACTTCATGGGTAATAAATAGCATTTCCCTTCCCAGCGACAGTCCCTTGTGCTTCCCAGCAACGAATCTCCCACCATCAAGATGTCCCTACACAGCCACATTTTTCTGCTAAATTGCCTTTATTTCTGTCTCACCTGTGCACCCTCCATTTCTGCCCTCTTCATTAATAAAATACTTAATCACTGAAAATGAAGAGTGCAGCATTCCCTCCTCATCTTTATCTCATTCCCTCTGCCTCCTGCCTTTCCACTAAATCACCTCAAATCCTCACCAAACTGAAGTTTTTCTCTACAGCATTTTGGGAAAAGGACAAACCCAACCCCACATGAACAGGCCCTCAGTGTTCTCCAGGGGTAACATCAGCCATTGCCTGCTACTGGGAAATAAATTGGCAAAGAACAGAGAAACTTCTTTAAACACACAAATATAGGGCAGAGAATGTGTGTGTGGAGACACTGAAAATAATTCCCAAGCTGACAGCAGCTCCATGAGGTTCAGCAGCCCCTGGTGAAGGCTGAAATAGGATTTTAGGGCTGCAGAACCCTCTGCCCAGTGCACATTTTCACTTTCCCTTCTCACATCTTGATGCTCACGACCAACTCCGTACTCCCAAAGCCTTTAGAATTTCACTGTGCTGAGATTGTATCTCTCAAACAAGAGGCAGCGTTGAATTGATTCGAGCAGTGCTTTAAAATAAGAACAGGCTATTTTTAGAGGCTTTTTTTTTTCTGAGGATGTTAAAAATATGGAACATACTGTTAAAATCACAGCATTCCACTAGAGAAAAAAATATTATCTCGGGATAACACCGTTAGACATCCAAGTGATGACACAGCAGTGTAACAGAGTGAAAAATTCCACAAAGGAGTCTGAATTCTGTGCAGCTTTGGGAAACAAGGATCATGCTGGTAACTTACACTTCCCCAAGGAGTTTTAGGGATATCTGTCCCTTAGCAAAGTAAGACTTTCTGAGACATCCCAGAAACAAAAAAAAGTCATTATTTCCTAACTATTTTTAGACAAGGAAAAAAAAAGATTGCAAGAACAATCCCCCCCTTTCTTTAGGGAAATCCCCATCACTTTTCCAATTGAAGAAACATGGATATAATAATTCAAAAGTAAGTCAAAGGTTTGATGTTCTGTGAATGGGAAAATGATGGAAGAGTTAATTATAGCTGCTGTGTCACCCAGTTATAGCTCACAGCACAATCAAAATAAAGCATCTGACAGGGAATTATGTGGAGTCTCGAGCAGCAAAACACAACTCTTTTTCAGCTTTAAAAATATACAGATCTGAAAGATGCCTGAAAGAAGCCTGAAAGCTGCTCAAGGACAAGTTCCCAGAATATTAAAATGAGAATATGGCTTTGCTTTTCCCTGTGAGTAATTTTGAAAACAACCGCCCGTTGCCAACGCAGAAAATAAGTTATTAAAAATTCTTCTGGCAAAAGTAGGTTCATAAAGCTTTTAGAATGAGTTAGGGAAATTTTAGCATGGGAACATAATAGGATAAAACAACTGCTCTGATAATCCCCTCCTTAAAAATATTCCAAGTATCAATAGGTTTTGGGGCAGGTCAGAAATGGTGCAAAAATAGCTTTATAATTTCATTTTGGGCTTCTGCTACCACCATTAAGCCTGGGACGATCTCTTCCAGAAGCAGAGTGTGCTCTGGCACAAAGCCTTTTCCCAACACGGGAAAACCTGCTCTTCCACATCCCTGTAAAGTCAGCGGAGCAGAATGCCAGCGCGCCGAAGAACTAATCTCCTGAGCTGTCACAACACACACGCGGCGCCGGGAGGGAGCTGGGAACAGCTCCTCCAACAGCGCAACTCACGGCCCCGGAGCCTCCACGGTGCTCTGCACTTCTCCCGGGAACGTGTGATCACTGGGGAGGAATCTGAGTATTTAACCAGGATTTCAGACACTCTTTTGTCCAGCCCAGATACTTCTAAAATCAGTTTCACTCCAGGCATCACAGCATTGAAGAAAAGCGATTTTTGCATTTTACTGTCGGCAAAATCAGATGGAAAAATGGAGCAATAAGGGAGACTGTTCTTAGTTAAACAAGAGGTGGACACAAAATCCTCCTCTTACACATGCACTTTACTACAGATGTAGTTTACAAGCCCTTTAAAAACACTTATCTGCATTCCATCATTACCTATGAGTATATAAGGATGTGTGTCCTTACTCACACTATTTATGTAACCATTTCTCATCCATCACTATAAAATCTATTCATAACTTACAGTATTTATCTACGTATCTATTTTCCATTAATCAAGATAAAATCTATTAGTAATCCAATCTACATTTTATCCACATGGGCTGATTCCCAAAGACTCAACATGTAAGAATGCAGCAGTGGGGTTAGGACCCAAATACACCTGGCTTCACAGAATTATGGAATATCCTGAGTTGGAAGGGACCTACAAGGACGACGGAGTCCCATTCCTGATTTCAGTATATTGGAGCTCATTTAGCACACAGAATTTTCCTTTCCTCAGTTCTAAGTACAAAGACGACATTTCAAATCCTGGCATCCCACAAACCACTCCTCATTACCAGAGAAATATCTCATTTTCAGGCAATTACAGTTCGCAGGTAGTGGGGATAAAGTTACGCTGGGTTTACGTGTGAGAAATGAAAGCGCTGAGCGAAGAACACAAAGCCAGCCGTCCTTTGTTCCCACAAAAAGGAGATAAAAGACAGACTCCAGGCCCATCGATGGAACGGGAAACCCGCTGCTTCCCGTCAATGGCAGCGGCGCTGAATCAAGGATCTCACAACCTGCCCTCCACCCTCTTGCAATTTTAAAATGTGGCACAATTGTCATTTCTGCCCATTGATTTGAGAGCCGTGAGTCAGCTACAGGCCGGGGACTCCCTGCGAGTGGCAGGCGGGAAACACGGCTGGAAACACAGTGGGAAACACGGCAGGAAACACAGCTGGAAACACAACGGGAAACACAACAGGAAACACGGCTGGAAACACAGCGGGAAACACAGCGGGAAACACAGCGGGAAACACAGCGGGAAACACAACGGGAAACACAACGGGAAACACAACAGGACACATGGCTAGAAACACGGTGGGAAACACAGCTGGAAACATAGCTGGAAACACAACGGGAAACACGGCTGGAAACATGGCTGGAAACACAGCGCGAAACACAGCTGGAAACACAGCGGGAAACACGGCTGGAAACACAGCGCGAAACATGGCTGGAAACACAGCGGGAAACACAGTGGGAAACACAACGGGAAACACAACGGGACACATGGCTAGAAACATGGCGGGAAACATGGCTGGAAACATGGCTGGAAACACAGCGGGAAACATGGCTGGAAACACAGCGGGAAACATGGCTGGAAACACAGCGGGAAACACGGCTGGAAACACAGCGGGAAACACGGCTGGAAACACAGCGGGAAACATGGCTGGAAACACGGCGGCCGTCCTGGAGGATAAAGCAGAGAGCAGCTTTAATGTGCTGTGGGCGTTGAGCTGCCAATGTGGGTTTAAAAAAGCAAAATAAAACCTGTTGTTGGCCAGAGAAGCTGTGGCTGCCCCACCCCTGAAAGTGTCCAAGGCCAGGTTGGACAGGGCTTGGAGCAACCTGGGATAGTGGAAAGTGTCCCTGCCCACTCCAGGGAGTGGAATGAGATGAGCTTTAAGGTCCCTTCCAACCCAAACCATTCCATAGTTCTGTGATTCCATTATTCTAACCTTTGAGTGCTGGAGCAAGTTTAAAAAAAAGCCATGTAAAACCAGTTTAAAACCTTTGCATTTTTCATGCCAAATTTCAGCTGTGAAAAAAGTAAAAATTAAGACTTTTAAATTTTTTTTATAGCTGTCTTCAAAAACTGTTTCACCAGACCTGGTGAAGAATCCAGGATTTATTTTTTTTAACAGGAAATATGCAGAACGATCACTTTTTCCCTGCCAAAATTAACTTGAAATCAGGAACTCTGCCTGGCTCAGCTCAACTCAACACCCTGTCAGAATAATCTCCGAGTGAAGATTATCTCCTAGAAAGATCTACTGAGGACAGGCTCCATCCCCGCTGATGGCGGGTTATTCTCACAGCTGATGTCAGCAGCAGATTCCCAAGCCGGGTCAGGAAATCCAGAGTTAACGTACAGTCATCTCCGAACGGAAACAACAGGAACCCTCGGTTTTTCTCCTTGTCCCTCCCTTTCCAGATCCAAGCAAAATCACCATAGATGATCTCCATGCACAAAACACCAGCAGTGACAGTGCTGTATGATCAGCTCTATCCAGAAGACACAAATCCTTAGGATACTTTATAGGCTTTGGAACAAACCTGCTAGTTAGATTTCTTCTGCCTGGGAAAACAGCACCAGAAAATTGTTCCAAGTATCCTGAATGTACCAACGTGTTGTTTGGGAATAAAAATAATTAAAAAGACCTGATTACTGCCAGCCAACACCCAGAAAAATCTGATGGCAACTGCTTAAAATAAAAACTAAAAAAAATGCACTGTATTGCATTCTAGCAATGGATTAAAGGATCTTTGCCTGTGAAACACCTTGATTTCTGGATGGAGAATGATATATTGGAGGAATACATGCTATTACAGGCTGATATTTTTGACCTACTGCTAAATACTACATGAACCTAAGAAGGTATTTAACCAGAATTTCCCCCGTTCTCTACACAGACATAAGTAAAAAACGCACATCAAATCACACGTTCCTTCCCAAGAACAGCAGGAGCCCATTCCCACAAAACTCCCGACATCACCCAGTTCTCCAACAATCCAGGTGGCTGCTCTGCCACACTCAAGGAGGACTCACAGAATCCCAGAAGGGAATTGCAAGGGACCTTAGGGATCATCTCATTCCAACACCCTGCCACGGGCAGAAATAACCACAATGGAAATTCCGGAAGACTGGGCACAGGGTGAGCAACTCCTTGTTGGAGCTGATTCCAACGCTGACCTAAATATCCAAGCAAGCAGCAGGCAGTACACATGACGTGTCCCACACCAGGGCATCCGTATGGGAAAAAAAACATTTCACACACCTGCGGAAATAAATACGAGGGTTTTTTTCCTCGTTCAAAGGAGCTTGTTGAACCTGAAGATGTCAGAAAACCCAGTCCGACCTCTGAGGTTGGTTTGTATGAAGAGATCAAGAGGTAACGAGCCGTTGCCGCATTCTGCCAACTGCAGGCAAGCGCTGAAGGGGCTCAGCCCACAGACAAACCACAAAGAGCCTGAACCCCGCTCCTCCACGTCAAAACAAGGCTTTCTCCTGGAAATACGGATGTGAGAGAAAGGGCGGAGAAAGCCACCTAAACATTCCCTCAGTGTAATTACCCTGTGCCCATCACCCCGGCTGTGCTCGGCCCCTCGGGAGCAAAGCTCGCCGGGATGCGATTCCGTGACATTCTTGGCACCCGTTCAAGCCGCTGAGAACTTGCCACCCAAGGAACTTTGGTTTGTGCATGTCACACACTCTGAAGTATTTAATAGCACTCAGCTATGATAAAACAATCCACTGAGGGGGGGAAGAGGCCAGAGCTGCTGCATGGAAACAAAAACAGCCACGAAAAGCACACAACAGATAAAACCAGCATTTACTGCTCTGATGAGAGATCATTAAAAACTGCAGACTAATGAAAGGAGGACATCCTGCTTCCCTCAACTTTTTCTGCTTTACCACACCCAGAGAGAAGACTTCAGTGATCTCCTGCTGGGCTGGAATTCTAAATCCAAAGAAATGAAATTAAATTATGTTTAAATACCATGGGAAAGCAACACAACTGTGACAACTCAATATCCTTTAGGTGGCCAACTAACACACACACTTGCAGGATTTATTTCAGTCTCTGACCAGCAGTTTTTGAAGACACAGCCTCCAGGTACTATTTACCATGTATTTATCTCAAGTCAAGCGAGTGGCTTATTAACATTCCATTTACATTTCTGTGACAGGCCACGTATAAATATACATAAATATATTTACATCAGTTATTTCATCCTGAGGTCTGACACTTGATCTTTGATCAAAGTCTGAAATGAATCATGGAGAAGATGGAGATGTTGCTCAGATGGACAGGCTGCTCTCACCCCCAGAACCACCTTTCCCTGCAGCCATGTGCCCTCCGAGTTTCCAGACAGCCTTGGGCTCCTTTGAATTCTTCCTTGCAACTAAACAAACCATTATGATTACTAAAAATATGTATGTTTATATTAATCTCTGTCTGGCTGGGAACACTGTGCCCAACCCACAGTCCATGTTGCTCCCTGACCTACGTCCCCCTGTCCTTGGGCTTGAACTTCGTACAGCCAAGAATTAAAAACATTAACCTGAGGGGAAAAAAAAGTGTTTGTTACAAACACATTGGCCTATCTCTGGAGCAAAGAGCCAACTCAGCACTGACAACAGTATCCCATTGCTGGGAAGAAATTGCTCAAGCCCTGCGCTTCCCCCACTGCTGGCCGGCGGCTCAGCCCGTGGATGGATTTGGTGTTGAATTTGGGAGCAGCTGGAGTTACCTGGCCACCCAGCCACCCCCTTCCTGAAACATGGATGCTCTCTGGGAACAGTGGGATTGCTCATGCTCCAAAAGAAGCCCTGGGAAGCTGGAGGAAATGCTTTCTCAGCAAACGGCCACGGTGACGGAGCTCAGCGCTGGGAAAGATAAAAGTCATCGAGGCCTTGAGGGTGAAGTACAAAGCAGCTCTTCGGCTCTGCTTTCCCACAATTAAACTTCCCCCGATGCAAAGAGAGAAGAAAGAGGGTGGGTGTGAGAATGGGTGAGCAGGACGAGCCTCTATTTAACATCACCTTCACGGAGGGAAGCTCTGGGTCAAGATCCCTCGTGAGAAGTGCTGCTGCAGCCACCCCAAACTCCCACCTCCGCCAGCCATGCTCCAGCCCAATTATTCCAAGCACTGCCAGGACATGCCTGACGAAGAGCTGCTGCTCCAAGCACACATCAGCCTGCGATTACAGTGGCTTTGAGAAAAGAAGGATGGAGCTCAGAGGAACTATGTGGTCAGTCAGGAAAAGAGGGTTTCAGCCCTTTGGCCAAAAGCAGTATAATCATTTTAAAGGGAAGAGCTTTTACCACCTATCTGCTGATGATCTAAATTAGTTTTTGCAACTGACACCTCAGAGCGCATGAAATCTTTGAACAAAAGCCATCTTTTAGTACCAGATTCACAGGAGGTTGTCTTAACTCATGTCTTAACATCCACGGCAGATGGAAAAGTAAAGTAAGGAAAGACCAAGGGCTGAGCGCAAGGTCATTCCACAACTCACAGAGGAACAGGCTGAGGAATTTGATATCCCAGCTCACAGGTGGCCAAATCTTTACAAAATACCAAGAAAGCAACACAGAATCATTTAAGCTGGAAAAGAGCTCCAAGATCATCAAGCCCAACATTTAAAGTCAGTTTCCTCAACAACAACAGCACTGCTTTCATGAAGGGATCTATTCGGCATCCTAGGAAGAAACAAAAACCACCAAACTCTACTCCAAGTGCTGCCTATGAGCCAGAAGAGTGAAATGCCATTGAAAATGCAACCACCACTGCATCCAAGTAGGCTACTACACACTTACTCAAGGAGCAAAAAGTAGCCTCTTTTGCCGTAAGAGTCCTGTCAAATGAATTCCTGGCAATAGACATTTTTAAATATGATTTTAAAACCATTTGGCTTTGACTAAGTGTTGAGCACTGGGCATCTTTCAGAAGAAAAGCCTTTTTCAGACATAAGCTAAAACAAAAAAAGCCCTAGCACTGATTCACCTCCAGGTTATTGCAGTTATTTTTTAACACAAAGCTGCCAGATCACAGCAAACAACCCCATAGAATTAATTCTATCTTCATGCTTTAGAAAAGCATCACACCTTGCCTTAAAAAAAAACCAAACCAGGCACTATTTGCATGCACTGCCTCCTCCCAACCCAAGGCACTGGGTTTTTTTAGCAATACACAAAACACCATTTGTTGAAATTCCTGATTTGGAGCCGTTTTGAAATGGTGCATCCTCTCCTATAAACAGAATTGTTCCTGGGATGGGAGTTGCAATGGAAGGCATGCCAAGATACACAGCTGAGCTACAATGCTGCTTAAGTAAATTTGGGAACATGCAAAGCTTAATATAGAAACTCCCTTTATGGCACACAACACTGTGGAAGTTTAGTACTTCTAAAAATGGTCACTATTGTCCAAAGAACGAAATCCAAACGAAAATGGACAGAGCAACCCTAGTTCTCCATCTGAAATAAATCCATTCATCAAGGGTGTTTTTCAAAGAGAATTTCTATTCCGTTACATCTTAGAATCATAAAATACTCCTTCTGATCTAAGATTCTAATAGAGTCTTCTACAGCCTTTCAAAGAAACACCAAAGAACTGAAGAGAATAATAATTTTGGAGGGTTTTTTTTTTTAAATGGCCTTTTTAGACCGACAACAGTGACTGGACGAAGCACAGGACAGCTCTGTAAAACTGGAATGGGAGCTGCTGTTCTGGAGTAAAGGACTACTTAAAATGGAAGGCCTGGGAAAAAAAGAAGTCATTTCTGTGATCTCAAGCAGCATAAATTATAGAGAGAAGACATTTGATGAGTTGTATGCTAAGGATTAATTTGCCATTTAAAAATGCAGGGAACAGATGGATCTCTTGGCTAGGACTATATTTGGGAATTACTTCATTTTGCTGCCCACATGCAAATAAAAATACAACTAAAAGTAGAACTTTTTGTGAGCTTTCACATGGGTAGAAAACATTGAAGTCATGAAAATAAAACCAAAAGGAAAATGTCTGTATGAAATAGGTAAACTGCCACAGCACCCACGGTGGATCTTGCAGTAGGTTGGGGGAGAGAACATTATTTTACTTTGTTGAGCAACTACAGAGAGTAATGCCAGGTTTAGAAACTAAAAAAAAACCCAAAAAAACCCAAAAAACCCCAAAACAACCCAGCAAAACCTGTATCATACGACAATGCTTGCCGCTTAAGAGTAACTTCTGAAAAAGCACCTTATTGTAATTTAATTCCATGCAATTTGTTAGGATTTAGCAACTATATCTCCATGCACAGTCAGAAGTCCAGGGATTCTCCTTCCCAAAAGCCTGGGCCAGCTCCTTCCCACTGACCAGGGATTGTAAAGCACGGGTGAGAACTTAATTTGTGAGAAAAATGCAAAAGCAGGGGAAAATCCAGAAGAAAATGCCTTACACCTCCCTGGACTGGGTGCCTGTACAGCCCTGGCCTCCACCCCACGGCAGCGGCTGGGAAAGGAGAAGCAGCGCAAGGCAATTCTGCTGGCACAGCGGAGATGATGGGATGGAAGAAAAGTCCTCCAAGGAATTCCCACAGGCAAAACCTGCGTGCTTCCCTTATGGGAACCAGGGCTTTCAAACCCCCAAACCATGGCAGCCACACGTACAGGATTAATTAAGCACCTTCCTTTTTTCCACGTGATTTCTCCAGGTTCGAGGGAAATTGCATATTAAAAAGCAAACCCAACATCAACTCCTGAGACAACTGTTAGATACCATCTCTGTTTCTCCTCTAGCAACACAACGAGACTTTCCTCCTTCCCTCCACCTCAAAAACAAACAAACAAACTGAAAATTTCACCCAGCGAAGCCCCAACAGGCGCAGGACGTCCTCAGCGTATTCCCAGGCTCCGGAACAGGGATAAGCACAGCTCCGCGCGCGTTTACAAGACGAAGAGGAATAGAAAATCTGTACTAACCCGACAGCTTCCTTTCTGTGACTATTCATCCTTCACAGTCCAACAGGACACACCAGCCAGTAAACAAACATGGAAGGGAGGGACCAACTTCAAAGCAACTGTGCAAATCTTACATAATTTGAGGGTTTGAGATCTTGCAGCAACCTCTTACCCAACGAGGTGTCAGATGATCCAAGGAGGTCAGACCTGTAGCAGCCACAGTAAGTAGGACACTTTGCATCTCACTCAGCCCAGCCCGGCACCGTTTGTCCGCAGGGACCTGGGGCCGGGCATTCTTGGGAATTCACTTTCAGGAGGAGAATAGTGCCTTTCTTTCACAGGTTATCATGCCAGAAAAGCTCTCTGCTCTCAAATGGATGAAAGATAATAAAGACGTGAATGCCCTTAGAGCTCGGATCTGCTGGAGATGTGCCTTAATTATTCTTAATTTTTAAAGGGTTTGATGAGGTTCTCGTATTTTTGCCCAGGCATAAAACCAATGATTTCTGGGCATCTGCAGAGAATATCCCACAACCATGGAAGAAATGAAGATACAGCCCGGAAAACCACTTCCCTCTCGCAGAAAGGATTCTCCAAAAGGTACTCTTCCTACCATCCTGGATTTCCAAGTGTCTTCTAGCCAAAACCATCGCTTTGAGCTAAATAAAGCAACTGAGCACTGAAGCCCAGACATTTCTCAAAGAGAAGAAATTAAAAGGCTCCACGTCTCGCTTCTCCAGACAGGAGAGTGCACTCATGGTTGGAAGGACCAGGAAACAAAGGAACAGGTCCCCTACCTTTGTTACGGGCCTCTTGCGAGGAAGGATCACAGAGAAGTCTTGTTTCTTAATGCCAGAGCTATTTTTGTTCGTATTAGGCACTTAATGAATAATTATGCAAAGACTTTATTCACATGGCATCTACACAGGACATGTCTCCCTCTTCCTCCTTTTGGAAACTCAGCTCCCCTTCAAGATTTTAAAAAATTTGGACCTCATCCCAGCACATATAAATTCTTCCTCCTCTACACAACACATCGAAGCCCTCACCTCTCTCCCAAGCCTGTGATTTTCCACTCAGAGCCGCGCTGCCTTCTCTTGTCCAAGCAGCATTACAAGCTGACCGCAAGGATCTGGAGTGGGATCCCTAATCTCCTGCTAAGAAGCTTTTGCACTTAAACCTTTGATGCCATCATTAGTGGTTTCGGCACTCGCGACGTCGCGGCTGGACTACGCTCGATGCCGGGACGATAAGGGCAAAGCTAAGCGCATCAGGTACACGGTTAATTCAATAGGCAAAGATTAGGGGATGAAACTATTTTTTATTTTTTCCCCAATAAGGCTTATTTACTATTAATTCCCATCCCTGTGACCTTATTTAAGTACAGTGTGCTCCACCTGAAGTTGTTTGTAAGGTTAATGCTCAAGTCACAGCAATATGCCTCGAGGAGAGCTGCTCTCCCAGCCCTTAGGTTTTACGGGGAAGGCTGTCCTGCATCCATGCCTCTGGCAGAGCCAGAGACATCCTCCTTGGGAAAAACCCCCACAACAAATCACCGTATTTGCAAGTCCAAAGGGACGCTCTGTCTAGGCTTTAATGGGAACACGTATGGCTGAGCCCAGGCGGTGGCTGGATTTTTCCTTTGATCACTGTAATGACTGGTATTTTTTCAGGAAGCGTTCAATACAGCCTTCCTCTTTTGCTATTCATCCCTCCACGTGAATATTCATTAGAAATTATTAAAGTGCCCTTTATTCCAAAGGTCTGTACGACGGGGATCCTCTCCCCACCTCTGGTGCCTGCGGTGTCTGTGTCTCCATCTGAGCTGTCTGACTCCGCCATCGCCGCAGATAAGCAGTTCCAGACTACGATCCCTCTAATCTATTTTACCCACAATTCACATCCGAGCTGTGTGTGTCTCCCAAAGAAAGGGGAATCTGGACCACTCATGCAGAGGGAGACAGCCACCACAGCCCATGGTACCACACATTTCCCTGTTTTCCTTGGTTTTCTCGGGGTTGGTTTCCCGTTGCTTTCCCGGTGTACAGCAGGAAGAAAACACGAGGCACACTTCTTCCTGCCTCCAGGATCCCTCAGACTAAGCCCAGCTTCTGAACAGTAACACGGGCAGCTTCAACTTCCCTGACCTCAGCTAATTCTTTCCTTCCCTCAGCCTACTCAAGATGATTAAGCAAAATACTTGGAAGGAAATCAAAGCCTTAAAAACGCAATTAGAAGTGACCATTTTGTTAATACGCGCACGCACAACCCCAAAGTCAAACCCAATCCAACAGCACCTGACCTTCGGGAAAACAGCAATTTTTAGCAGCTCCCACGGACTTAAGGAACAGCCCAAAGTCTCCCACAACACTGGTGGGAGCAGTGCCTTCCACACAGCTCAGGTTTTTCCCACCGTTCCTAAGAAAGGAGGTTAAGACAACATGAAATCACCAATTCTCACACCAGACACCAGCTCCCACAGACCTGCAGCTGTCCAGGGGTGACTTAAAAATAAAATTTTTAACACACACCCAGATCTTCCTCCCCCAGCTGAGGAAAAGGCAAGCTCACGGAAGGGTCTGGATTCAGCTGCCACAAATCCTCATATTCTCTGGCAAAGATTCTGATCTCACTGCAAAAAAACTTTAAAGCATTAAAATAATAATAATCTCTTTAACAACAAAAAAGTCGTTTGAAATGATCAAAACAGTTACCATGGTAATAAAACAGAGGTATTTTTCTAGGGTAATTTCCACTTCACCCATCCACAACATGATACATCGTTTTTAAGACTCCTTTCCTGAAATTAACTTGAAAAAAGAGTCTTTTTCGTCTGCCTGTGAAGAATCAAATGCACTTTGAGAAAGCAGCAGTTGTGCTTCTGGGCCCCAACACAGAAACAAAGCCTGACAGCCCAGATTTAGATAAACACCTACTTCTGCACATTTAGGAAGAGCCTTAATTGCTTTGTCATTTAGAGCCAGCAATTACCAACTATTACTGGCAGTGCGGCAGGAGTAAAGGGTATTAATTGCAGCCAAATGTCCACTCTCTTTTGGGCAGCTCATGCCAAGAAAATTATGTACAAAATTTAAAAAAAAGTTAACCCTCCCCCTCGGTTCTAACGTTTTAATGTATTTTATTGGCTATTTATATATAAATTGCGGGGGTGGGTTCTCCCAGAGGGGCCAACAACGATAGAATTTCTATTGTATTTTGAAATTGTGTGCAATCACAGCAGTGGTGGTATTAGGATATTGAGGCAGGCTCCAAAATCGCTCTTTTGGGGGGATTTTTGGGGCTGATTCTTCCAGTGAGGAAACCAGCGCCTGACTTCTAGAGTGAGCAGAGCATTTAAGATTTAAAGAAAATAAATAAACGACCTAAAATTGGAAGGTTGAGAGGGAGAGAGGGAGGCTTTTCGCCCTCAGAGCCGGCTCTGACACAGGCGCTGCTGCTTCATTTCCCTGCGCTGTGTGATGGGAAAGCCTTCACGCAGGAGCGAGAGCTGCTCCAGCGGTAAGGTGGGGGAGGGATCCTGTTATATTTTTTATTATTATTTGAAAGGCTTTTTTTGTGGCAGTCGCTGTGTTGTTCCGCGGGGCTCGGGCGGCCCCGCCCCGGGGGCGGTGCGGCGGCCCGGGCCGGCTCCCGCCGGCTCAGACCGGTTCTCAGCGCAAACAACCGCCCCCCGCCCGCCGGGGCACCGCGGCGGAGAAACACCCGCTTTTCCTCCAAAAACACCCGCTTTCCCCTCACAGAACACCGCTTTTCCCTGAGAAACACCCGCTTTTCCCCCATCCCCCCTCCCGAAACAGGCGGCTGAGGCGGCCCCGCGGCCGCGCCGCCATTACAGCGGCGGGCGCGCTCCGCCGGCTGTGAGGCGAGAGAAAGCGGCGGGGTTTCAGAGCGAGATAAAAATCTTATTATGCAACGCACATTTTTAATAGATTATTGCCGAGTCCAGGGCTGAGGTAATGCGGGCTGTCAGCAGCCGGGGCGGGAGGCTGAGGGACGAGCGGGCTGCGGCCGCTCCCTCCCAAGGGCACTGAGGCACCATTTCCTCACCATCCGTGAGGAGAACTTTTGATATATCACGTTATTTTTTTTTCCACAGAAGGATCTGTTTATGTGGTTGCACATGCAGAGGTACGTCTTTTTCGGCATATCGCGAGTATAAAGGTTTGCTTTCTCTATTATAATATCTCCAAAAGCCACCTGAAAACGTTCTGCCTATGCTCAATCTCAAGAAACTCGATACAGTCCCAAGGGTAAAAAAGCCACGTTTAAAGGATGGTCTCGGTTATATTTAGCTGAGCAGCAACACAGACTGACACGAGCAGAAACACAAGGAAGAACAAAGTGAAAACGCTCGACAGTTGGTAACAAAAACCTGCGAGTATCTGAGGTGGATTTTTAAAAAATTTTCCTAATTCACATTTTACGGCGCAGAGAGAACATCAAAGCAGCACATGGGTTTATATGAACAAAAGGTAAAGATGGGGTGTTTCACCTGACTCTGACAGGATTTACTGTTGCCTTTGTGTGTAATGGAAAAGGCTTCCTACTCTAAGAAATTCTTTAATTTTCTTTTATAAATCTTAACCTAATTCTTTTCCCATACAAACAGGAGCCTGCTCAACCCTGTCGTTCTACCAGAGGAGATTAAAAATTTTCAGCTCATCTCTACAGTACCAAATGTATGTGGAATTATTTAACCTCGACAAAAGCCATCTCACAGATGCTTCAATAAAGACTAAACAGCCACATTTAACCTCATTTTTCCTGATTTTTCATCTGTCCTCAGCACAGGCATCTCCAAACCCACTCAAAATCCCAAATCCCAGCTAAATCAGTGATTCATCACTTCTGGCAGCAAACGAAGCAGGAAGGAGGACATGAAGACAATGGTAGAGAAAGGTTTGCATAATATAATGAAACTAAAACTCACTTTTTTCTGCTTTCACTTCAATTGTTGAAACAGAGTGAGAAAGTCCCTGACTAAATAAAATACACAAGAAGTTTCAGGGAGCCTGTTTTTCCCATGATTAAAATTCTCTTGGCAGTATTTTTCATCAGTTTATTTCAATATTAAGACACACATGTATTCCATTCCAACGGTAATTCCTTGCTCCAGAAAGGATTTCATCACAGAGAAATCTAAAATTAAAACCGATCTCTAATTACCTTATGCCTTGCCCACTTGTCATGAGAACTTTAAATACAGCTATCAGAATTATAAAAAAAAAATCCATTTTCAAATATCTCTATGTGCAACTTCTTCCTGTTGCTTGATTTCAGCAAGGCTGGAATGACTGTGCTCACCTAGATCTTGGTGAAAATAAAAACAGTGTTGTATCTAAGCTGAAAATGCTCTTTTAATTTCACAGTATCTATTTCGTTTTACAAGCTATAGGGAAATATTCATCTAATTATTCATCCAACTCCAGCATCCTGGAGATGAGACAACCAAATAAATACTCTTAAAAATACTATGCACTATAGGAAATTATTCATTTAACTAGTAAATCCTCCAGCATCTTCCACATCAGACAACTGAATAAACACTCTTAAAAAATAAATTTAAAGGCCAAGGGAAATCTCAGGTCGCTTATCTGTAAATTGAACACACAGGGTGTTCACGCTTTCACAGCCTGGACATCACCTACAGGAAATCAAACACTTCTGCCTGGGTTTTTGTAAATGAATTTAAACCCCATCCCAACAAGGATTTTAGGAGCAAAATGCCCCACTCTCAGCGCCGGGTGGTTCAGCACACTGCTGCAGTGAAGCTTTAAAAATAATCACTAACACATGGAGCAGCAAGAGACGTGTCAGGCCATTTGACGTTACAAAACTGAATCAAAAAGCCCAGAAATTATTTTTGGCGCATTGGAGCGCCTCGACAAGCAGCCTAGAAAAGAGCTTTTTCTACAAAAAAAAAAAAAAAAAAAAAAAAAAAAGAAGCAGGGGGGATTTTTTCCAGGAGGTTGGGCAGGGCACAAACAAAATCTGGTTTGCTTCCTATGGGATCACCCAGCTTCCATCCATATCCAGCTTCTTCCATGACACAGTACAGAAAATATGTTTGCTAATGTATCATTTGTGGTGTGTGTCTGAATCACCAAAACGGAGAAACTGAGGTTTCTGGTGGTGGAAAATTGTCATTTTCAAGGCTTTTTTATTCTTTCAAGGTGATAAAAAAATTCCTTTTCCACAATACGGGTGGGGAATGAGCAATCTCACATCAAGAAGACTTCAAAACACAAATTCCTCCTCAAATCCGTACAGAAACCATCTACATCCACCAGCTTCCTCACCTCAGCCCAGCATGCAACTTCTGACAGGCCACAAAGTACCCCAAATGAAGCCTTGCATCAGAGAATATTCGTTATTTTTAACGTGTTCTTTTTGGTTTTAGTTTCTAAATTACTCCCTTGCAGCTCCATTACCTGCAAAGGTCTCCAAATAGCAATTTAAAGCAAAGTTTCCTTGAGACCCAACGCAACAGACTCTGAACCTTTACAAAATAAAGGCTTTTTCAGGTTGTTTTTTAATTTTTACGCCATCTGCAGATCATGTTATTGTCCAGGAAAATCAACTCCAGTTAATGAGCGTTATTTACTTCACACGCCTCTTGAAAACCACAAGCAAGGAAACCCAAACTTCTCCTTTACCGCCTTTCTGCTGCTTTTTCACGGCTCCTGAAGGACAGTGCCAAGCACAAAAATTCCCACAAGTGTTGAACACCCACCGTGTGTCCCAAACACTCCCAGGGTAGGGAACACAACTTCACCAACAGGACAAGACTTGAGTGACCAAGTTCTTAAATTTTAGAAGAATTCAGTGTCATAAAGACCTTAATAACATCATGGCGTCACAAAATTGGCTATTTCCACTTATAAAAAACCCGTAAGAGAATCTCCAGCTTGCTAAAATCCTTGAGACTACCACGGAAATTGCAGGAAATAATTATTCTCCAGACAAATGAAACTGGATATATTACACAGCAAGTGGGAGCACCGAACCAGGGAAAAGGGGGTGAGGCTGCTTTCACTCACCACAGGGTATGAGGGGCTTAATATTTACATGGCTAAATTCAAAGTGCGTTGAAAATTAAACACTTGTGCTTTGAAAGACTTCAAGGCCAGGTGGGGTTTTGCTTCCCAAAGTAAAGACAGGGTTAAATGTTTATTAATATCTAACTGATTGCTGAGAAACACGTAAAACTCCTTTCTGATCCTTCAAAATTAAATATACAATCCACCAAATTCCATTACTTGCTCGACTGAGTTTGATTTTATTGTATTAATAAGAAAAAAATGTTTTATTTCCTCCCAGAGTATCGTCTACTTTTCCATTACTACAACTAGAAATTGCCAAGAAAATGAAATGCTCAAGCACAGCAGACGCTGCTTTTCTTCTCATTAAATCTTAAAACTTAGTTCCAGTGGGATCGTATTTAGTCCTCTCAAATTCAGAACAGGATTTCATCCCGCCTTGACATCCCAACAATGACATTTTATAAATATTACGAGTTTCTTGGACGCCCTTCTCATTCCGCGAGGAGCAAAAAAGCACCAGTAGAGGTTTTTTTTTCTTATTACTTACCCTGCTCGAGATTTTTTTATTAAACCTTAAATGTAACCAGCCCTCCTTTCAATCCATCTTCTCAAGGATTTTTTTGAGACCTCTGGAAGTCTCACTGATTTTTCTGAGCTGTAATAAGTGTGAAAAATCTTTGACAAAGGGTTGTCTTTATTCAAGCACTAAGCTCTCGTTGAGAGAGGTGTTGGAAATAAACACGTGCTTAAAGCAGCCTAAAAGTTGTCTTACATCTTCACCTACTCTCCAGCCAAGACAGCACCTGGATTTCTAAATCCAGGAGGAGAAAACAATAATTAAAAGAAGTAAATAAATCCTTGCATGACTCTTTAGACGTGAGGGGGTGGGGCAATCAGAAGAGGAGCAACTGATTTCCTCATCTTCCCTTCTGCACACTCTCCATGGGCGTCAGCCCATCTCAGCCTTCCAGAAGGTTCAACATTCAAGGTAAGATTTTGTGAGAATAATTCCCTTGATCAGAGAGTTCTACCAGTGACAAAATTCCACACACAACAATAATCACAGAATCCTAGGATGGGTTGGGTTGGAAGGACCTTAAAGCTCATCCCATTCCACCTCTGCCCTGGGCAGGGACACCTTCCACTGTCCCAGGTTGCTCCAAGCCCTGTCCAGCCTGGCCTTGGACACTTCCAGGGATCCAGGGGCAGCCACAGCTGCTCTGGGCACCTGTGCCAGCACCTCACCATCCTCAGAGGGAGGAATTCCTTCCCAATATCCCATCTGACCCTGCCCTCTGGCAGTGGGAAGCCATTCCCCCCTGTCCTGGCACTCCTGGCCCTTTGAAATCAAACACTCCACTGATACACTTATTTATTTAATGAATATTTTCAGTTTTAGAAAAGAGCTGGTATGCAAAGGAAAAGCTGCCAACTCTGCAAACCCTCCTGAAGAGCAGAGCTCTTCGCCAAAGAGCATAAAACATTTATGGGTGCAACCATAGCTCCTTGGTTTCCACTCTTAGGATGAATTTACTCTTAAAAGACTAAATATCAGAGAGGCACTTCAACAGGAATCTAAAAATTCTTAAAAGAAATTAATGATTATCTCTAACACCTTCTTTTCTCCCCTGCAGGTATTTTGTAAAGCCATGCAAATACAGACCTATTGCAGAACAAAGGGCATGGGAAACGCATCCCTAGGAATAGCAAACTTGGATTATTTTCTTTTAATTCTTCCAAGTCTACAGTTTTTGCTGTGAAGCAGCAGAGGCAAAAATGGGAAGGCGACAAATCAACCTTGTGAATGTCAGCGGTGACAGGGAACAAGAAGAAACAGAACAATACTGCTCATCATTTCCCAGAGTACATTGAAGTGTGGCCTGTAAAAAGTAGCTGACCTTAAAATTCGCTTTTTCTCTCACGGAAGCAAAGCGAAGTGACCCCATTCTCCAGGCACACAGGCAGCAAAGCCTTGCGTCCGTACATCCCTGCTTTGCCCAGCCACCATCTTATAGATGCTGCATGGATCCACCATGGAAAGAATGAACAATGGCAACAGCGTTACCCTCGGAACCCTTTGTGCCAACTGAGCCTTTTTACATTTCACTCCAGTTTACTTCTACATCAATAACCAACGCTTTGCCACGGAACAACTCCTCAGGAAACGACCCGCACAGCCCACGGCACAGGGACCTACCTGTCGCTGCTGGTACTGCTGCTGCTGCTGAGGGAGTCGCTGCTGGAAGATCTGCTCCGGGAGCCGCTGCCGCTGGGCGAGCGGGCGGGCCGGGCGGCCTGGCTGGCCAGGCGCTGCGGGGACTGTGTCCTGGACTGCGACGAGTGCGGCGACCGGCTCCGGCTGTGCTGGTAGTTCCGCTCCGGCCTTCTGCCTCGTACCTCCCGTGTAATGTCATCCCTGTAGATATCCCTGTGTACCACACTGGGCAATGTAAACTGCTCCCGGGCCCTAGGTTCGTATCGGGGGTCGTGAGCATCAAAACGGTTTGGACTTCGGCTCCGAGAAGTGTAATAGAGCCCGTGTTGTAAGGTCCGCTCCCGAGGGTCTCTATAGTAATCCTGATCGTAATGTCTCGTCCGATCAAATCCGCCCGTCCCCCGCTCATGGTGTCCATAGGCACTATGTTCATAAGCACGCTCCCTGTTATCTGAAGCCCTGCATTTGGGAAGGGGGAAAAATTTTGCATCAGAAAGGGGCAGGCACAACTAAAAGCAAATCATGCAAACATTCACGGCAGCACTTGACTTATTGTTGCGACTGCTTCTCCACTAACCAGCAATAACCTATCAAGCAAACACTGACAAACTTCAAAACATTTTACTTGACTCCAAAGTTATATTTGTATACAATCAATCTGAGCAATCATTTTGGTTTAATCACAATATGGGGCTTTCATGACCAGCAACTTGCCTGCACAGGAAAAAAAATATGCTTTCCAGTGCAGAATCCTCATTTCAGTTGTGTTTGGGTTTTGTTCTTTTTCTTTTAAATTCAGTAAACAAGGAAAACTTCATGTTTGTGGACATCACCATTAATGTGGACATCATCATTCTTTTTCTCTCCATTTTTGCTTAAGAGCTTCAAAATTTTTTTTCCAAAAGTTGGTCATTACTGGAGCTCTTGTAATTATCCTTCTGCAAAAATGGCATCACAGATTGGGCTGTAGCCATGAAAGCCTCCATGCAAAGCATGACCCAGAGGTAAGAAGCTGCTTTCAAAAGGGGTGGCATAACCCATAGAGAAATCCCAGAAAATTAGGGTGTTTCTTGTTGCTGTTCTAAAATATTTCACCCTCTTAGAGGGAATTTTTACTTTAACCAGATTGCTACACTGATTTCTTTTAAAAGCTGTGGATGCTAAAGAATCATCTCCATTACTAATGCTGGAACTGCAAGGATGCAGGTCCCCAGAAGATACTAAGACCCTACGCAAGGACTGGGAATCCAATTTTTAGGAGGTGTTTTTGTTGTGACTGCTGCTATTGCTGCAATCACAGAATTTCTGTCTGCACAGCTGCCACTTTCCAGCAGCTACAGTCCAGTTTGTTTCAGTATTTCAAACATTTTAAATTGAGAAAAGCTCAGTGATGTTCTGAGAGTTAGTGTGATCTCTCAAATAAAGAGATAGTAAAACTGACAGATAAAGGAACACTACAAATAGTTGAGTATTCTAATTCAGACAAGTACCAGGACGGTATGTCTTAGTTACATCCACAAAATGGAAGATCCAAAATGGTTATGTTAAACATTTAAAAAATACTTCTAAAATTCTAAATATGTCACGGTAGCCAAAATTAATTTAAAAATTAATTATCCATCTTATGAAGGACATTTCAACCTTTTTTTTTCAGCCTTCTCTCTTGGATTCTTCCTTCGGAATCTGTTATGAGTCACTTCAATTCCCTGAATCCTGATAACCCAATTCTGCCTTGTGCCTCTTCCTCCTCTTCTCCTGCATCACAGCCCTAGTTCGAATGGCAGAAATATTTCAGGGATCTTTTATAAACTGAAAATGGGATTTGAATCTTTCTTCGATTAGCATCTCAGGAAGTTCCTTCCATTCCTTCTCCAATGAATCACTAGATCCTTAATACTCTCAATATATTCACTCTCTGTTGTTAAATTGTAACTCGTATCAAGCTTTCTATAGAGCTCCCTCACATCTTGCCTGCATTTTTTCTTTCAATTTATATATATATAAGAAACTACTTAACCAGTGCAACAGAATGTCATTAACTTCTATATCTGCTTGAAATTCATTGTTGCCTTCCTATTTCCATTACCTCTTGCTCGCAACAATGGAATTTTGAAAGCTATTTCAGGATCTGCCACCGAAATGTGTCTGTGTTTTGGTTCTTTTTTCCCCCCTTTTGAAGGACCAAGATCAACAATTTTATAAACGATTGCACTTAGCATCCTACAAAGTGTTAATCAGTGACAGCTGATTTAATGAGGTCAGAAAAAAAGCAGTATTTTCTAGCGGGTTACTGCTACAGAGCTGACAGAAAGAACAAATCCTTATCCGTGAGAAGGACACAGAAGACAGACAGAGGAAGCAGAGCTGAACAGCTACTGGCTACAGTGCTTTCTTCATTTATCTATTAGTACTAAGCTACTGGAGTTAGTGGAAAGAGAGGGTTTGACTTGGGTTAGGAGAGGGGCTAATATACACAGGGCAGGACATACCAACCTTTTCCAAGTGTGGAAACACGACCTATATTCCCAATTAAATCTAGGGAGAGAATTGTGAACATAACTTCCCCAATTTTGGCCCCTCTTACAGGGGTAATCCACCTTCTTAATGGGCAAGGGTGTCAAATGATATTTTAGATGAACCAACAAGAAAAAAAAAAAATCTTAGTGACAAGACACAAAAAAAAAATTCCACTGGACGGAAGTAGTCCCAGACTGAAACTGTAACTCTGAAACCCCCAGACTTCTTTCTTGAGACAGAAGGCACTTAAATAGATCCATAATTTTAATTTCCAGCCCTAAGTCTGAATCAAGCAGCTGGTAGAAGATCCCCCGAGGCCCGAGGGCGCTCACGCTGCTGCCAGCAGGCATCCTCTGGCCGCCTTGGTAACCATCCAGCCCAGTCACTTCTCACTGGTGTATCCACAAACGGGTATTAGCACCACGTCCTTAAAGCTAAAGTATGTTTAATGTGCAGCAGCAGAGAGCTTTTTAAGAGACTAGATAGTAATCCACTCCCCATGGCTACTGGCGTCTTGGCTGTATACCATCCAATAAATTCAAGGCAGTAGTTCTTATCCCAGCTTTAAAAAAAAAATAAACTATAATTTCCAAAATTTAGTAATGTCCGTCATCTCTTTTTGCCAATACCATCAGAAAGAATAATCCCAATAACTTGGAAATGATGTAGATCCAAAATGGAACCATCACAAGCTGCCTTCGGTCTTCTCCATCCAAGCGTTATTTCCATGGCTAAGAGTTGTCGGTAGAATCCAAGGGGCCGCATCATTAAAGTCTACTATGAATTTTGTGGTGACAATCCAATTAACATACCCGCTGCGTATAGTGAGAACTGAGAGCTAGGCATCAAGCATTCACCGAATTCTAGGTTCTAGTATTCCGAAGATACTCCACAGAGAACTTCACCACATGTTGTAGAGTAAGATAGCTCCATCTGGCAGCAGGGATACATCCAGCAAGGCCTTAATATTATCCAAGAAATGGGATCGTTACTTCTAGAAAAGAGTAACTCCAATATCGATGCTGGCCAAAGGAAATCTTCCATCTTAAAACCACCTTATTTCAAGTGTAGGTAGATATCCAACCAGCTGCAGGACACATCCTCTATGGATCCACAAGGTACCAGCCACTGGGATAGAAATCACTTCCGTTTCCAACCCAAAATAGGAAACATAGATAATTCCCAAAATTTTAAATCCATCTGGGGGCCCTAGATACGAGTTTGTGTTTCTCACCATATCAAATACAAAATACCTGCCTAGAGAAACCTTGGAACTTACCCATCAAGTCTCCGCTCATAACGTCCTTCCCGTGCATGAAGTGATGGTGGGGGGCCGTAAGTGGGCCCCCCACCACCTCCTCTGAACCCAGAAACCTCTCTACTACGAGATGCTATGGAAACTGTATCATCCAATCCCCGAGCAGCACTGGGAATGGTTCCTGGCTCATTATAATCCGTCCGTAGGTCTCTATCTCCCATTTTGTTGACAGAGTTGTGTGCCTTCTGCGCACTTTTGATGTCCACAAAATCCACAAATGCTGCCACTCCGCCTTCCGACCCCCTCTTAGGGAGGATTTTGACACTTTCGACACGTCCATATCTGGAAGAGAAGCAAAGCAGAGCACACAGGTTAGTGCTGGTAGGAAAAGACTACGTTTAATAACACTGCCTCCCGCAAAATCAACATCCAACCCTTCACCCTTCCCATGTGCCAGGAAAATCAATCGCTGGGAGACACCAAGAGGGGAGAAGCCATTTGGAGAGGGGAAAAGGCCATTTAAACTTTCCATGGTTACATTTAAAACTCCCCTCTCATGGTGTAGGGAGCCTACCATGGGATCACCCTTTTAATAGCAACAGAGAAATAGCAGCTGAAGAAACAGAAAGGTGTTCGCAACCAGAGCACCCCACACATCGTTAGTCTGACACAATTAAAGAGGCACAATTAAAACAAAACCATGTCACAAGGAAAAATACAGGCAGCCAACAATTTTCTTAGGAGACAAATGACCTTGACACAGCAATTCCACTACTCCGATCTGTATTTAACCGAGAGTCTCCACTACGATCTTCACTCCTGATCTCAAACCTGTTTACTTCCAACACCTCACAGGACACAGAGCCCCCCAGAGCCAGGTGCTGCTGGGGTTCAGCTTCCCACCCCCAATCTGGACCCAGCCGCCCAACAGGAGCGCTGAGGAATGCCAGAGGGAATGTGACACCACCCTACGTAATGTATGTTAAGTAACTGCAACACTGGCACTTACGGATGAGTAAATGTCTACGGAAAATAAAAATAAACCCAAACATGTTTGTGTACACAAGGAAACAAGATGTAAAAACATATTTAAATGACTTGCATCCACTCACAGCAGAAAGGACAAGCTGGGAGGGATGAGCACAGTGATGTTTTAACAGCCAACAACTGCAGGGTTTGGGTGCTCAGTTCTCTCAGCCAAAAGATTCTGAGCGAACCAAGGAAAAGCTTTGAACTGCAGTTGGTAATCCAGGACAAGAAAAGGCAAAAAGTATATTTTTGAATGTGCTGACATAGAGGAAAGGGACATACAAATAAAAAACCTAATCAGGAAGTATTTGTAAACTCCACGAAGAACTATTGCGAAAAAATTTCTATGCACAAGGGCAGCACAAGGCCGGACAGATGTAAACAGACCTTACACAGGCAAAACTGTTCTCAGCCACACACACAGGGAAAAAGGAATACAACCGCTGGGCTGAGGCACACACGCTGTCAGATCCCAGAGCTGCCTCGGTTTCATGCCTGGCTTTTCCTACACCTTACAATTTCATCATTGTTGTTGGATGACTAATCCTTAAATACGATCTGAAAACCTGCCTCGCTGACTGCTGCCTTCTCATTCCAGCCTGACCTACTACACTTATATATAACCCGGTTTGGATTTAGAGCCCTTTTTTTCCCTGGTGTATACTCCACTGAACACTGATGTGCGCACAAACAAGAGCATCTTCCAAGAGAAAAATGCCTTGTTGGGCATAAAAAGACACGGTCATATATGAGACACGTTCCTGCCTCTCAGCTGTCCAGACCTGAGCTTGTCACCTTTGTACCCCTGGCTACAGCAAGGGGACGTTAATTCATGGGAGTTTTCTGATCTGTAACGCACTGGTGATTTTTTTATTGGTTCTTTGTATTTTATTTAATTAAAAGCGTCAAATAATGGCAAATGGAACTGCAGGAAAGCTGCTTCTCAAAGTTTGCTCTCTTTGGAAACTGGATATGGTTATCTTGCCTTGAAAGCAAGATTTAGAAAGCCCAGAAAAGTAGAGGATATGGTTAATAAAATCTGTGTGAGAAAAAAAAATGGCCTAATTGGATGTGGCAGATGTAGACAGAGCAGGAGAGGGAACAGGAAAGGAAGGAGAGGGAAGAAAAACAGGAAAGAGCCTATTTGAGAAAATGTTCATGCCATGAATGAATGGGACAAAAAATATGGAAAGTAATTAGGAATCCTAGTTAGGCTCACCCTTTAACACACGTTTCAGTGCCAGTTCTCTGCAAACAAAGATGGGCTCCAACCCTCATCTCTAAACCACGCAGTTCCCAAAATGACTGGTTAGAACACACATTTTCTTTTGCTCACTTGTTTACATACTCAGTTTCTGGCAAATTGAGCCTGTATTTGCCTACAATCTTCAAGGGGGGAATATAATTAAGATACTATTGATAATGGTATCAATATCCACAAAATCCTACTTGTCCTTTGACTGCAGCCACCTTGGCCCACCTCACATGAAGCACTGTCTGCCAGTGACATCAGAGCTGGGCTCCAAAAGACTGCCTGCTCACTACCTTGACAATTACTACCTAATTCTGAAATCCTAACATGTACATGTTATTATACATACACAGTAAGACCTCAGTCATTCTTTTGCTGCAGACGATCCAGAATGTGTTGAAATGTTCAAATATCTGAGCTCATGCTGCCCATAAGACAGAGAGGATACATAAGCAGAGAGGATACAAAACATCAGTGTAATAATGTCCCCATCTACCATAAAAATCATCTAGCAAAGGGGTAACTCTTCCCAATATTAATTTTATATTGGAAGAAGCGTACTTTGGTAATTAATTTTTTTTCCTAAATAAGAAATGGATGGGAGAGGCTACTACTGCATTGCACTGCAGCCACGGTACTAAATCACTCCACTCTGAGACTGCGCCTTTTAATCCCCCCGTTATCCACATACATAAATATACGCTGTGCTTTGGTGTCCTGCCCCGTACCCTTGACAGGCCCCGAGGATAATCTGTGACAATCGCCTTTGCTGAAAGCGAGGGAGGCAGGCGGGAGGAGGAGAAAGGGAGCAGAAGGGGGGGATGAAAGAAAACCGAGGAGGAGAGAGCCCTGAGTATTCCAGGGCAGCTGCTGGAAGAGGAAGGTTTGCATTTTCTGTGCTCTGCCACAGTGCTGTGATTGCAGACACCCTTCGGTCCCCACCGCGAGCATCAATGTGCCGAGTGATCCGGCCCGGCCGCACCCATTGGCGTCTCTCCGAGCTGCTCCTGTCTTGGCAGATGCTGCCGGGAGGAGACCGGGGGGAGAGGAAGGAGATCTGCAGTGCTGCATCACCACACGGCTTCACTGCAGCACAGCAGCGTTACAAGGAAAAAACCACGACACTTTCTGAAGGGCCGGGGGAGGAGAGGCGGCGAGAGCACCGCGCTTCCTTCTGCTGAAGCAAAGGCAAGATGGAGGCGAATGCGCTCCGTGGAGCGACCTTTGTCCAGGCAGAGGGCTGGGAAGAGGGGACAAAAGGCCAGGGGAGGCATGGCCACGACCTTTGGAAGCGCTGAGCTCCTCTCAACCTTCGCCTTGTATCGCTACACCTGTGCGTCAGCCCTTCCCAAGGCTGCGTTTTGCAATCGCTGCCAGACCAACAGAAACAAAGAGGCGCCTTCGCTCTGCTCCCACTCCGCAGACTCGAACGAAAACAAGGCCTTTAGTGCCTCTTCCCGTCAACAACTCCTGCAGATTAATCATTAGCTCCACATCGTACGGAAGGCGGACGAGGCCGTGTTTTCGGCAGGGTTTACAGTTCAACCTGAAGCAGAGGAGACGAGGACGTGCAGGAGCTGTTATGTCACCGAGCCCCTCCACCAGCACAGCACGACCGAAGCACCCGGCTGTAAACACACATCGAGCAGCCCTTGCAGAAAAAAGTTGCCCAATAATCACCGCTCGAACAAAGCCACGCTAATCCAGCTTTTCAGACAAAGAAAAGGAATTCATAATTTAAGCATTATTGGTTTATTCACTGTAGATCAAAGCACCTCTATATTCAAGCAGCTGAAATGTCTCTGGGCTCTTGGCACGGCTGCTCGGTATGTTTCCCTCGCTCTCCAGCCCTTCCTCCTCCCCAGTTCTTCCTCCCAGATCGGGAGACAGCGCGGCCGGGTTGGGAAACGCAGCCTCCGCCAATGCAGGGCCGGGCTGGTTCCTCCTCCCCAGGGGCGACGTGTCACCCAGGCACAGCCAAAGTCATCCCTACCCGCTCCCTGCAGCCTTCCCTATACCGCTTATCGGCACCCTCAGCTTTCCAGCTGTAATAAATCATTCCAGCTCGGGTGCTCGCTCTGAACACTCTTTTCCTGCACAGTCCCTGCTGTTCCAAGCAAAAGCCTTCTAAATAAAGCATGGGCTACAAGAACGTCGGCCAATAACTGTGTAGTAAGCAAACCTTACCACTTAGCTGCAATATTCTAGAAACCTACTAGGACCTTTATAGGATCATCTGTACATGGTAAGAAAAGGTGGGTTGAAATGAGGGAGATTCATTTTTTAATATAAACCAAATCCCACTTTAAATCATGGTACCTCCCTATTTCTCTTGCTGAGCTTCCCACAAGCTTGCGAAGACTTTTCATACCCGACCATCTTCATCACTGCAGAGTTCTGCAGGCCAGCTACATCCTGGCCGAAGAAACTTCACAGCATTCTTATTTAGAAGCTGGCACAATGCTACATTCCACATACTACTAAATGTAAGAGACACTGCAAGACCCAAAATAACGCAGGAGCTTTTTCTGTGTGTGTGTTTCTGCACCACCCATTACAAGCACGGTTTGACAAGATGTTCCAATACAGGACAGTAAAATCCGAGTATTTTTTATTCACTCGGGTTCTCTTTGACTGCAACCAGGTATCTTTAGCCATCTGAAAAGCTCGGCTCATTTTGCCGTGCCACACTCAAACTCCTTCCTCCTCCGTGATTATATAACCGCAGCAAGCCCCAGCCTGCATTATTCAGTAAAACGCTCGCACAGCATGAAGCTTTCCTTGGCCAATCACATTCCTCTGGCTTTGTTGTTATTTCATAACAAAATAATGTGTCCTGAAATAATACTTCACCAGATGTCTGTGTCTCTTCTTATTCCTGACACCAAATCAGTCCAAATAACCCATGTTAGGGGTACTCCAGCTCTGTGTTCCCCCTGCACAAAGCAGGTCTGCTCCAGGTACAGGGAAATCTAAGATGTGCAGATACTAAACCTCCATAAAGCAGGATGCCATCACCCACCACAGGGGTTTTTAGCCAGGCTAATGGATGTCTGTTGAGTCCATGCACATCAGTTCTAGGGTCTTCTGCTACCATGGACGCTCATTTCACAGCCTGAGAAACTTGGCCCACCACAACAGCACATGCAGCCACTGTGCAGCCACTTTGCAGCCATAGAATACACAAAATAACACACCAAAGAGCAGCACCGACCACACTGGGATCTTACCAGCAGCAGGACACCAAGGGCAGGGACAGCTATCCTGCAGAAATCCTGTCTGGAGTTAAGCGCCAGCCTCCAGTACCACCGCTCCCAGCAGGAACCACACAGTGAGCGTCTCCCGCCCGCACCGCTCACAAAAGGTGTTTAATATTCACCACTGTGAGAGTTCCTGAGCCAGCAACACAAAGGGAACTTGTGTCTCTACACGGGCGTTTGCAAAGATTACAGCACTACAACTGATCACAAGGAGGGCAGTGATACAATAAATAAAATACACAGCAATTAAAACACGCTTATCCCAAGGAAATGACATCTCACCATGTTCCAAGCTTCATATTCATTATAGCCACATGCTTTACTGCCATAAAATATATTTATACACTTGTAACTTGTTTTTTTAGAAAAGGAATTTCGTATGTTGAGTGGTATGAGATGGTATTTCACAGCCTTCAGACCCAAGCAGCACAAGTCTTTAGAATTAAACTCTGCCTCAAGTAATGCAGAGCATTACTCAACATTTGACAGTATCATCACGTGCCTGGCATGAAAGGAGACTTGAGGGCTCACAGAGAAGAATCAAGGCATCTAATAGAAAACTCAAAATTGCACTGACTGTTTCATAAATACAGTAACTGACCTGTAGCAGACAGCAAAACCAGGGACAGACCATTGAGAAGAGTGTGCACAGGGCTGGGATGAAAATCATTCCAATTCATTGAGATGGATCTTGACAGAAACAAACAGAATTCCAGTCCTGGAAAACTACACTTAAAATTAAGTCTTACAAATGTGGGGAACTGTCACCTGTTGAGCCACAATCTTTCACTTTGTAGAACTGTCGCTCAACCCTGGGGAATTTGTCAAATGATATCTCAAATGCTTCCACACAAATATGGCCACGTACCCACGGCTGCTGGCCTGGGCCAGCAGCTGCACTCAGGACACACCAGGAGCAACTCAATACTGAGTCCTGGCTGGCTCCCTCACCAACCGTGTCCTCCACACACTCCATGAACCTCCCAGACTGCTTCCTCTCTGCTGTATTTACAGCAGACATGTGTCAGGATTGAAGTCCCCCACAAGAACAAGCATGAGACTTCTCCCAGCTGCTTAGAGAATATTTCATCTGCCTCTTCAGATTAAACTGGTCTCCTGGTTGGATGGTCTAGATCAGGCTCCCATCAGGATATCTGCCTTGTTGGCCTTCCCACCATTCTTTCCCATAAACACTGAACCCTCTCACCACCATCATTAAGCTCCAGACAATCCAAAACCTTCCTAACACACAGGGCTACCCCACCACCTCTCCTTCCTTGCCAATTCCGTCTGAAGAAGTCACAGCCATTCACTGCAGAACTCCAATTGTGCCAGCCATCCCCACCATGATTCCGTAATGGCAACTCATACCATCATCTCCTGCAGTGCAACCGTTTCCAGCTCCTCCTGTTTCTCACCCGTGCTGGGGGCACTGGTGCAGATAAATTGCTGTGTCTATAAAGATAGGACACAGCGAGTGGCTGGGACAGCAGTCCGGACAATCTTGAGTAGGAAAGCTCATCCGAGAGTGATAAATCCACGCAATGTGCGACTTAGAAATTCTTCACCTTCCTGGAGCCAGGCAAAATAAAAGCTCCTTGTATCACAAGGAGCACTGGTTTTCCAGCCACACTGAGAACAGCCCTTGTGACAACAATGATTCAGAAACATGCCCTAATTACCAACCTCCCATCATTTTCTAGATTACAATCTGAGATGCTTTAAAACCTGTTTAGAGTGATCTTTATTGGCTCTGCGACCTTTGGGGGGTGAAAAACAACGTTCTTCAGGGCATTCTCTGCAGAGCTTCTACTAATAAAGACCTTCAGGGAAACGTCAAAATCCAGGAGCAGAAACAATCAACCAGGTTATGGAGCTCAACCAGACAATCCTGGGGTGAATCCTGAGCACAGTGCTCATACTTCTACCCTCCTGCCTCAACACCCAAACCACTCAAACCCAGACCCCTCTGGACTTTGCAGCTCCCTCTGGCCCCCAGCAGCACTCAATGGGAAATCTCCCAACTCCCAACTACAAACGGGGGTTTTGTTAATGAGATACAGCACGTGTTCCTGCCACGCACGGAAAACAGCCAGGGCTTTGTCTGCACTCGTAATCCCTCCCTAAGAGATGACAAAGTAGGAAATTAAAAAGCTAGCATAGGCACATTCACCGATACTCCTGATACCTCTGGTATTTAGGAGCAACACGCTCGACAGATCAGATAGTCCGGAGATAACTCCGTGCTGGAACAAGTGCTCGCCTCTTGCTTTACAGCTCAGCCAAATGCTCCATTTTAAAACCCCAAGTAGGAGTGATTCCTAATTAAGACATTTTATTTATGTCTTTATTGCAAAGTGACCTTTTGGATACTGCTGAGGTATTAATATACAAATGGAATTATTATGAACCAGGGAGGGAAAAAACAGAGTATTTAAAACTGGTTTTTTGTAGTTGCCACTGTTGGTAGCAATGATCTCGTCTGATAGTCAACACACCAGGAAATTTTTCTACAACCCCCATGACAACCAGTTCTGCCATAGATCAGCTGTTGCAGCCAACATGCATCAGGTCCCATGGGAATATAGCTGCACCCATTCCTTAAAATGCTGACCAGTTCCACTGCGAGACCCCCACAGCTGAGGGAACAGCCCTCGGGAGCAATCCTAGCGACCTTTCAAACCAGGGCGAAGATGAGGGCGGGGGAGCTGAACCCATGCTTTGGACATAGGGATTACACGAAGCTGGATGAATAAAAATGCCTCTCGGCACTCCATGCAACATCTCGCTGGGCTACATTTAATATCCTCCTCACCCCAGTCAGCAGTTCCGCTGCCGGCAGCGTCAGGAGAACCCGGCATTGCATCAGCCCAGGCAAAGCTCGACCGCGCTGGAGCGAAGGGCTCGACACAACATCACCCACTTACAGCTGCCAGGGTAACTCGATGAGGCACGGCCACCTCAGCTAGCCAGAACAGAGCAGGCTCTTATTAAGGAACTTCTCCTAGTTGTTTCTTTGAAACAATTAAGGAAAAGCATGGAAGCACCCGTAGCTTATTGGTATATATATTATTTTAAAAAAGAAAAATCAAAGTTGCTTTGTGAGCCATACTAATGAAGACTCATTTCTTACGGATGCATGTCTTGAGGTCGAATTCTCCGGCGTCCAATAACTGCCAGTTCCCACTGCAGCTTTTCCCACGGTCAGGAACACCTCTCTCCCATGTGGATTCTTTAATGTCTAATAAGGGCTGTGCTCTCGCTGCAGCTTTTCTCTCCATGGGGCCGCTAATCAGGTCTCTCTCCTCTATTAAAACCGTTTGTTTTCACAAAACTCAAAGGAACGTTGTGTCTCTGAGACTGAGTATCTCCTTCACCCTCAGGTTTAGCTAAAACTGGCAAATGGGTTCAAAATTGATTAGGGAAGATATATATACACATGGCAGGAATACCTCAGTCTTGCTCTCCAAGCAGATCAGAATAAATATCACTATTTGTAGAAGCGTGGAAAGGTTACAGAAATATGTAGGAACTCAGCATGTTCAGCTGTGTTGTCTCAAGCACGATGAGCTGTGATTCTTTATCCCCAACCTACACAGATGTGCTCTGTCACGTTCCTACACGCTAGACACAGAGCCGCCGAATTCCATCTCCAGGGCATTCTTTTTCTTCCAGCTTAAAGCATAATCTGCAGATTTGCTTCAAAAACACCGGTGGTGATAGGCTACGTTCAACACTTTCTGCAGGGGAATTGTTCAAGCCTGTGCTTTTGCGTGACTGATTTTAGGATTTGTTTGGATTTGATGTTAAGAACGCACTGCATCGCAACTGTAGGGGAATCTCTTGATTAATCAAGTTTTTTTCATTCTTACATGAAAGGGTAATTCCCCATCTCAGTTTTGCTTCTCCAAGCTCTGCTTTGCATGTATTCGGCAGCAGATGGGGGAAAATGCAGAGTCACAACATTATGGTCTCCCTGCCATGCTGCAGAGCACTTAAAATGTGGATCATCCTAAAGCCCTGGAAGTCTTGGGTCCTCACTGGTTCAGACTTCTCCAGTAACAGACATTTACAACCTCTTCTCCAAGGTTTTTCTATATTTTCCAGAAAATGGTACTTCAGAAGAAAAAAAAGATTATCCATCTGTGGTCTCTGAGAGCACCCCAAGTGATCAGACTGCTCTTCCACCTTGAACTTGGTTTGAACAAGTGACCGGCTTCCCACAGGTTCAACAACTTGAAATTCATTTCTAATAGGAATCAGCCCTGGATCCAAGGACTCTCACTCAAATCCCCAACTGTAAAATCTCACCAATGCTAAGAGGTTACAATCTTGACACCAGGGAGGAAAACCAGCCAGTTCCCAGCCAGTCCAGCCACTCCTGCTCTGCCACACCAGCCAGTCACCAAACACAGATGTGCAAATGTTATTTCGTTGCTTCGTGACTCACCGCTTCCATCGCCCTGGAGAAAGTGCTTGTCCCTGTGACTAAACCAACTGGCAGCACAGTCCTTGGTGTGAGCCAGGTGTCAGCCCAAGGAAAATAATATTCCCCACTGACAAGCGCCTGGCAAGAGCCTGGCACACACTCGGGTGTGTTTTGTCTGCAGTGACTACCTGTGCTCCAGGCACTTTCTCCACAGGCAAGAGAGCCTGGGACTTTCCAGAGACGAGCTCCTGAACCAGCCAGACTTTAATGGCCTTTCTTTTGGTGCAACTCAAAGTCGAGGTTTTGCAAAGCTGAGCTGGAAACTTGAGTTTCATGGCAACAACAGGCGAGGTTTCACACCTTGGCTTTATGAGCTGATTTAAAGGAGGCCTCACCACACCAAAGACTTGAGCAGAGCTGTATCTGGAGGTGAACACATCCTACCAGACCAAGAGGGCTCCTCCTGGGGTTCAAGGATACACCACACAACCAGATACACCAACACAACTGCTGGGAAAGCTGCTCCCTCATTTTATGCCCTTTCAGTGATCAGATTCACCTTTAAGCTGAAAAATCAGACTGACACAAGCTAGGCAAGAGCATGAACTGCAGCCAGGGGCTGTAAACTCTGAAAGGATGCAGAGGAAGAGATGCTTCCTGAGCTCAACTGCTGCCAAAAAATGGTGTATCTCATCATACCCACAACCAGCATTATCATCTACAACATCAATCTTTAAGCCACTTTTATTTTTTAAATGTGGCAACGCTTCTCTGCTACTAATCCTTCCAATAAGTTGTTTCAGAGTTAAGAAAAAGACCAAAGGTTTATTGAGACTTTGATTACAAGGCGGTGACTGTGCTGGCCATTGGCTGGCTGGATGCATATCCAGCTGCCTTCTTAAGAGCAGCATCTCACAGATCCCGTGAAATTAAATCAGATGTTGATTACGTATACAAGGGAGATACTCATCCACCCTGAGCTTTTATTCCCCTCACAGTTAGGATGCTAATGAGGCCGGAAGACTTCTTTCCCCTCCAAAGACAACTTCTTTAAACATACAACTCAGCAATTTATTCTTCTTATTTTGCCCTATTAACTATTACAGGTCACCCGCAGCTGCCACAGAGAGCTTTAAGAGGGACATTTAAACGAGCCTCTGTGATCTCTTTGGCAGCCATCACTGTTAATGAGGACGGGAGGTATTCACCCAGCAGATGGACCACAGTGCGTAGCTTTGTGCCACACGGAAGTGGTGAACACCTCACCGACAGGGAAAGCTGTGACAGGGACACCCAGTTACTCTCAATGAATCCCATGGAGAGAAAACACAACCAGCTCAGTTTTGATCCTGGAGAAAAACTGTAGGTGATTCACTGCTTGCTTAAATAAAGTCATTTACAATCTGGCCGTTCTTTTTGTTGAGCTAAAAGATCGTTTCAAATCCAGCTCTGACTGGGTACCTGACCACCTTCGTGACAGGAACATGGTCTGAACACAGCTCTCATTTCCTACCACACTGGGAATAATAAAAGGCACGGAAGCTCTTCCGTTTGCACAGAGGGGCATCCAAGAGGAACACACATCCAGGTCAGAACTATCTCACCAGCAGTATCCGACAGACAGCCCTGCAGATCATTCTTTCACCCTCCTTCCGGAAACATTTGGACTTCTCTGGTTTTTCAGTGGAGAGATGAGAGCACATTCAGGGCATTCTGATCAGATGCGGAAGCTCACGCTCCAGATCTAAGTGAGCTTATACAAAAAAAGTGCTTTCAGATTTAAGTTGCTGAGCCTAATTAAAAAGGGGAAGAGAAAGGAAGCAAAAAAAGCTCCCTTTTGTTCTTAAAAATGTCCGAGCCTTTAACCAGAACACAGTTGTTGCGACAGACTGCTGCTCTCCTCCCACGATCAGTTTGTCTGAGCGGAAAAATGATGTTCCTTTCACATCCGAACTCTGCTCCTTCTCACCCAAGTCACCACAAAGGTGTGGCCCTCGCACAAGGCACAGACACACAAACTCTAGTCCAGAGTCAGCCACACGCAATGGCTACAGAACGCACTTCCAAAAAATCCATCCCAGGAAGGATGTTGTTCCCACCAAATTCAGAGGCGCTGCCTTCAATCTTTCCTGCTGACAGACCAGACTGCAGCAAGCCCTGGGATATATCTGGTGAATTTATGAAAAGCCTGGAACACTGTTTATTCTTTTACTGAAGGATGTTATCTTCACACGGCAGGATTTTAGAGATTGCAGGAGATGATTACAGAGCGTCAGCAGGTTAAACAATAACTGTGGAAATGCACAAACCAAAGCAGTTGCTGTGTTTTATTCATGATCCAGGAGTCTTCATCACCTCTGAATTCACTGCTGCAGAACAGTGCTGGAGATGGGTTTCAGGAGATCTGAGCTGCCATTACTCCCCAGGCAGAAAGGTGAAACCTCAAAATGAGCGTGTGTGTACAATCACCAGGTGGGAAACACCGCTGACTTATAGCCTGGGTGATGAAAAAAGCAACTTCTGTCTGATTTTCATTAACTGTCCATGTCCAAGGAGTCTTCAAAACACCACACAGACTTGAGCAAAGGAAAGCAGTGAGGCTGGTTATACACTGTGAATTTCCATCCTCAGGCTCCTGTTCCTCCCACGAGATTCCTAAATCAGCATGCCGAAGATGCAGCTAAGCTCAGAATCTTATTATGGAGAGCAATGATTTTTCTAGTTTATTCTTCAGTTCATTGTTTAGGAACATTTGTCCTTGCAGTCTTCGGTTTCAGGGCGTTCTCAGACCTCAGCAAGTTCAATGAACTTAATAAAAAACACAAGCGAGATATTTCACTGATTCTTATTTTTGGTAGCTACAAACCTAGAGGGTACCCAGCCCACTGGCAGCTCTGCAACTCACACACCCAGCAACTCTCCCGAAACCTTCAGCAGCCTAAAAACAGCTGCAAGGGGTGACCCTTAGTTCTACCCCTTCCCAAACATTCTCAGAAGACTGTTTTGATGTTTGTTATTTTTCAGGTGCCTCTTCACATGTAAAAGGGCATCACCTCCTCTTCCTCACAACCCAACAGCAGTGTGAAACCACCACAACAGCAAGACAAGCTGCAGTTGTGACACATCAGCTCACAAAAACAGAGCTCCTCAGGAGCCCCAGGTCCACCCTGACTCATCGCCTCATGCAACATCTGCAACCTGCCTTCTACTCATTTGGATATTTACTTCCTTTTTTATGGAAAGCCAGCGAGCGCCTCTTCGCCCTCAGCGAAGACAAGGACCTAATTTTGGACACACCTTAAGACGTCAATGAGGTCACTTGCCAGGGAACTTGGCATGACTTTCTGGCCTATGAAAAGCAAGGAGGAATAAAAGCAGTCAACAAGGCCATCACAAAGCAAACTTAAGCCTTTATTCATCTCCTGTTCTGACCTGATGAATGGATTTAGTATCTTTGTATGCCTTGCTAGACTGGTAAGTTCTCAACATATGAATCTGTTTTCTTGTACTCTGCAGGGATTATTTTATTGTTGTACCAAAGGAATTTACAGTAAGGGCAAGAAATACCAAAAGCCAACATTGCTCTTGAGCGGCTCAGCAACAACAGAAGCTGCTCACATCAAATCACAAATAATCACAACTAAACACAGCCTGGACCTTTGAAGAAACTTCAGAGAAGAAACAATGCCAGCCAGGCTCAGCAAATGACAGAATTTTGTGACCAAGTGACATCAACTTATCTTTCTACCACAGCTCAGCCAGCGTATTAAACCACTTAATAGAAGCTTAGTCCAAATCTACACTCTTCGTGGCTTTTCATTAAGTTTCTTTGAAATAATTACCCAGCCATTTCCTCGGCCAGTGTGGCATCAACCAGCTGCCACCTCAAGTGCAGGCAAAGAGCAGAATCCGGAGCAGCCATGGATCTCAGCCTGCACAGGAGCCATCCCCAGTGACTCGGCCTGGGGGAACCAGAAGGTGGCTGCAGACAGACATCACTGGCTAACACCCCGGGATGCCACGGAGGTGATGCCTGAGCTGCTTTGGGGTACTTGTAGACCAGTATTAGGAATGGAATTATTAATCTAATGGAACACCACCAATGAGCCACCTGACTGACAAACCTACACCCTGCACAAGGCTGACTTTCACTGGAACCAGCTGAGACTCCAGGAGGCAGAATTCACCTCATGCACTCCACACCTTTCCTTCCATTCTGATTCTGGGCAATTATTTTAATCCCCCTGCCCCAGTCTCCCAACCAAACATCCTCCCATGGTATTTGGATTACGTTACTGGAAGTGTTTGTAAAACCAGCACAAACAAGTTCTGATGCTGCCCATTACTCCAGACATCACTCCAGTAAAGCACAGGCATAAACTGTACCCTCTCCCTCCATCAGAGCTCTGAGCTGGAAAGAGCAGTACCTCATCTGTGTACTAAAGTGACACAGAACGAGAGACGAAACAGCAACAGTTCCTTCTGTGGCCTTACTTCTGTATTTTCCTGCAATAAAAATACACCTGGATAGAGATCTGCATAGGCTGAGCTGAGTTAGAATAACCATCCCTGTGTTTGCATGCCAAGTGATATCCAAGGACTTACTAATCAGTGATCACCAAAAAAAGCCAAGGAACACATTTAAGAGCTTTACTAGAAAACCAGGAATACCATTCCTTCCGACTCAAGCCAGTTCCCGCGGAAAGGCACTGCAAGACCTACCAGTGTCTGACATGGGAAGTTTTTCCTCCAAGTGTTCCACACCAGCAGTGGCCATCACCGCTCTCCCCAGGTCACAGTGTGCACCAGAGCTACCAAAATTCCCCTACACCACCTCAATCCACAGCAGTGACACGGAGCAGAAGGCAGAGATTCCACTCTCCCAGGCTGAATTTACACTCCCAGCCATCAAGACAAAACATTTCCTCGCAAACTGACCAAATATTCTCTACGAATTACTGAAAACAAACAGGCACTTGCTGTCATGGCAGGTTTTCTGCAGTTGTGTTTAAAATGCCAGCCACTTCTCCAGGAGGTATCCAAAGCATCTACTGAGAAACAGACACTGGAAAATGGCGAAGCTACACAAAGCCGATTTCCCACCCCAAAAAAAACCCTTAAAAGTTATTTATCTTCTCCAAGACTGCCCTGATCTGCAATGTATTTCTGTTGATTTTCAAGGACCACATTTGTTTCCTGAATTCCAGGGTTTCTCCTGGACTTGGTTGCCACTGTGAATGTCTTAATTCTCCCCCAGCACAGGAGATTGCACACGACAGTCACATGGTCTATCATTAAGAGGCTTTTACTCCTCTTTGCCCTTTAAAACACCAATAAAGGGACAAAGCCATATTCTTTCAGATAACTGGAAGAAAACACATGGAGGGAAAAAATATGGAAGGGCAGCACTTGTGCTGGGGACAACTGTTACTATATTTAGTCGCCTTGTTCTGCAAGCTACCGAGCATCTGTTTCAGTGATGGTGAACGACAGGTTTTTTTTCCAGCATTAATTAGGTGAACCCAAACCATTGCTCCCACTACTTTCCCGAGCTCATGTCTCCCAGATCCTAACACAGATTCACTACTTATTCCAGTTCAACAGTGGATCGCCAATTCTGGCACTGGTTGCTTTTCTATTTCAGGGTGCCTTAATAGCTCAGTTGAAAGGAAATATGGAGCATTAGTTTTTAAAAAGGGAGTATTTGGGTAAGAAACAGAGAGATAAAAACAATTTCAATGCATTTAAATCCATAGAAAATCTCTCCTTTGCAATTCCCTTTAAAGGGCTAAGGAAAAAAATTAGCACAGCTCATGTAAGCCAATGCTTCCTGAGACCAGCTTCAGTATTCTCTAATTTGAAAGAAGAATTCATAGCAGGGAATGTTATTTCCATTCACCTAACTAAACTACACAAACCAATCAGGAGCATTTGGGGGAAAAGAATAAAAACATCTAATTTCTTCAAAATTCTTAATTACTCCCTAAAAATAATTCCTTGTGGGGCTGCAAAGCCAAGCAAGGTTCCCACAGTCAGTGGTTAAGTGAAGGGGGGAGGAGAAGCAGCAAACCCTTCATACTCCTGCCAGATTGCAAGTTTTAGGAGTTTTCCCTGAATTCTTGCTTCTTTGGAAACAAGATGGTTGTTTCTCAAACTCGCCCCCAGCAGGGACTGTGAAACAGCCCTGCGAACGGGCTTCCATCTGGGAAGGACAGTATTTCCCAAGCACGGTGGAAAAACAAACACTCTGGTGAGTTGCACAGACGCTCCGGGGGTAAGGCGATTCCCGCTCGCAGCCCAGCTGAGATTTTAGGCGCTGTTTCCCCCAAATCTCGCCCCGCTCCCATGGCTCCCAAGGCTCAGCCTCCCCGCACGCGCTTCGCCCTATTCCCAGGCTGGGGGATGGGTGGGAACTGGGCTCTGCCAAGCCCCGCTCCATCCGAAAAGACTTTCTCTCCCGACTAACGCGCCGTTTCCAAGGAGGAAGCCTTCCCCACGGCACCTCCACGGCCGAGCAGCCGCTTTCCTTCCCTCTGGATAAACCCACCATGCCGTGCGATCCTTGTGCAGCGCGTGTCCCTTCCCCCAGGCGAGCACGGGCATACAAAGGAAGCCTTGCTCCATTGTCCACCTACAGCACCTACACATCGAGCCTCGGACCCGGCTCCACACTCACCCCCTCATCCCTTTTCCAGCCACAAATACACCCCCACGGCATTCGGAGGCGGCGTGTCATTCCCTCCACCTGCTTTAGTACCTGCAGCCGAAGGGCTGAAGCCTGTTTTAACCGTGTTTACTGGCGTGAGATCAGCCTCACCCAAACACACAAATCCCGGGCAAAAATCACCTTGGAAAAACAGGGAGAAATGCCTGGCTACAAATCTCCTGCCCAAACCTCTGACCGCAACTTGCCGAGGTAAGAACAACCAAAAAAACGTAATTAATTCAGCGCCTGCCATTTTTCCCATCCATCTCCAAGCAACAGTACCATAGCAACTTTTTCCCTGCTTTAATACATCGTATAAAAGGAGGAGGACTGGACAAAATAAAACCCAAGAATGTCAGATTTCCACAGTGGAGCGCCTATTCCCCCCTCAGTTAGTTATGGCTGGAATTAACCAAATAACCCTAGAGCGTGTTTTTTCCCCCCAAAACCTGGCTTTGTACAGCACTGGCTCACGTAAACCTGGATTGAGGGACACGACAAACCACCCTGGATACACATCCACCAGCCCACGCGCTGGCAAAGACGAAGCGGCGAATTCTGGGCTTACGGGGATAATAAAGGTGAAAAAAGTTGAAGCTTGATTAAAACAGGGCAATTTCAGAGCGGTGAGGATGTGGAGATGGGGTTTGGCTGCTGCAGCAGCTCAGGCCAGGAGGATGGAGGGGGATGCGAGACCCCCAGTCCTTCCACAACAGACGACCAGAAACCAGGGAAGAGGCGCTGGGACCTTCCTTTTTCCCCCACGGTGTCACCACATCTATTTTTCCCATGGTGACTCATTATTAAGGACGCTCCGTCATTTTTCCAGCACAGGAAGATTAAAGGAAGCTTCAAAATCCATTTTTTTCTGCTGGTGGTGGGATTAAAGCAAAGCGCCTGAAGGGGCCATGGGCTGAGCAGGGCTCGTTACTCTTTTTCTCCCTAAGAAACAGCTTCCAGCGTGGGGTGCATCAACTTGAGAGCATTTCCACAGGAAAAAGGTGATGATGAAGCGGAGGAGGAGAAGCCTCTTCCTCCTCCTCCTCGCAGGGAAAGACGGAGGGAGGAGGAAAAAACCACAACCATGCAAACAGCTACTACTTCCTTATGAGCGGGATTAACCTATGCAACAACCAAAAAAAAAAAAAGGAAAAAAAGAAAAAAAACAACCCAGCATGATAGTAAGGAGTCCAGAGCGCTTCCCGCGTGCAGGATCCCGTGTTTTCTCCGTGGGTTTGTGTGATATTTTTTTTCCCCAGAGTCACGTTTTCGCAGCTGCAGGCGCTTTGGTTCCCACCGCTCGCTGCACCTCGGGGGGACACACAGCATCCTCCACAGCTCCAGGTGGGAGGAAAACGCAGTGAAATGAGCGAAAACTACCAGAAAAAAGTCCGAGCATTGAATAATTTAAAAAAAAAAAAAAAAAGGAAAACAAGCCAGCCAGGCTCAGCGCTGCCTCCCGACATCCTCGGCATGGGATCCGCTCCGTGCCGACCGCCGAGCCTCACTCGCTGCTGCTCCGTCGTTTCGGGTCCATTTTTAGCCATTTTTGTATTTCCCCGCTCCGGCCGCGCCGCCGCTCCCGCCATGGCGCGGGTTATTTACAGCGCTGTTTTCCTCCTCCTCTCCACGGGAACCGCCGTCCCCGCGCACTCCTCCCCCCCTTTCCCACGTTTTTCCCCTCGTTTTTCCCCACACCGCGGGTCGGGCAGGACGGGCCCCCCTCGCCGCTCCCCACTCACCGCTTGAAGTGCTCGATGATCTTCTCCTCGCGCACGTTCTCCGGCAGGTTGCCCACCCAGAGGTGCCTGGTTTCCCGGACCATGCTGCGCGGCGCGGGGCGAGCCCGCCGCCCGTGCCCCGGCTCCCGGCCGCCGCCTGCCCCCGCGCCGCGCCGCCGGCCGCCGCTCGCCGGCCGCCTCCGCCTCGCCCTCCGCCCCTTCCGCCGCGGGGCCCGGCCGCCCTCAGCGCCACCGGCCGCCGGACCGCACCATCCCCGCCGGGGGGGCCCCCTGCCCGCCGGGCCGGCTGCCGGGCGCCGGGCTCGCTCTCCGCCGCGGCTGCGCTCCCTCGCCGGCTCCCCACGCCGCGCCGCCCGCTCGCTCGCTCCCGCTGCCTCCTCCTGCTCCTCCTCCGGCAGCGGCAGCGCGGCGCCCCCGCCGCCGCCGCCTCCTCCTCCCCCCCCGCACTCCCGCTGCTCCGCCGGCCCGGCCGCGCTCGCTCGCTCGCTCTCCCCCCCTCCCCTTCCCTTTTCCCTTCCCTTGCCCGCGCCTCGCGCAGCGCCACACGGGGGCCCCCGCGCAGGCGCACTGCGCCCCGGGGCGCGCGCCGCGGGGCTGGCGGAGGGGGCGGGGCGAGAGCGCGCAACGCCCCGCGCGGGGGGGCGGGGCGGGACCGCGCGTGCGCGGGGCGGGCGGGGGCAATGGGGGGTGTGAGAAACGGGGGGGGTGAGAGAATTGGGATGGGGAATGTGGGAATCGGGATTGTGAGAAATGTACTGGGATGGGGGATATGGGAAATGGGGGGTGAGAGAATTGGGATGGGGAATGTGGGAATCGAGATTGTGAGAAATGTACTAGGGGGCTGTGAGAACTGGGATGGGGGATATGGGAAACGGGGGGATGAGAGAATTGGGATGGGGAATGTGGGAATCGGGATTGTGAGAAATGTACACTAGGATGGGTGATATAGGAAACGGGCGCATGAGAGAATTGGGACTGTGAGACAGTGGGAGACTCAGACACAACGGGGGGTTCTGAGAGTTGTATTGGGTGGCTGTGAGAATCGTTACGGGGCGCTTTGAAAATTTTAATGGAAGTTTTGAGGCTCATTTTGCTGGGTTGGGGGAGTTGTAAGGGGAGGCTGTGAGAGAACAGGTTGGACTGCACGGGCAAGGTCCTGCTGGCACAGCTCAAAGGGGCTTCACCCAGCCAGACGTCCCTGCTGACCCCCAAATCTACAGCTCCCCCAAATACCATAAGGATTCCGAAATCCTGAGGCACAAACTACCTTCACCCCCAGGTGAGCACACCTGACAGGTGTGACAAGTAAAAAATTAATTGAGGTGATGGCAGCAAGGGCCCCGCATTGCCTGTGGCTCTGGTGTCTGTAATGGCTCCAAAGGTCACAGCTACAGGAACCCCGAGCTGGGCTGCAGGAGGGTCACCAAACCCCCCTGGCTCCTCCAGATGCTTACCTCTGCCAAAACAGGCAGGATGTGTCACCCTGAGACACTTCCTCCACCAAATCAGGGTGGCTGTGTTGTCCTGAGGCACTTCCTCCAACAGAACAGGGTGACCACGTTGCCCTGAAAACCACACACAATAAACTCCCACTGTGGGAAGGATTCACCTCCCACTCCCCCACAGGGGTTGGCAAAGCTCATTAATTACCACGGGGTGAAGAAATCACCCATTGCCAATATCACCCTTCTCTAGTTGCCCGGCTGACATGTCACACTCCAGTTCTGCAATGTAGAACTACACATTTTTTAACTTAAAAGGTCTTCTTTTCCACCAAAATATGCCCCTGCACTGATAAAAACACCTATGCCCCAAAAGGAAAATGCCCAACCAGTTCCCACTGTGAGATTCCAAACAGCTTGAGGTCAGAATAAAACACACACCCACAGCCATGAGTGTTGGTGTTTGAAGCCTTCACTGCTTTTACCACAGAGCAAACCCATATTTCAGTATTTTCCATGGCCAAAGTCTCCTGATGACGTTTTGATATTGATCAAACCCACGTTTTATTTGTCAGAGCTGCCTTTTGCCACCTGGTCTGGCCGGACACCATAACCTTCTGGCAACAAGTCCACCTTGCCAACTGGTCAAAGTCACCGAGCTGTAGTGGCTTAACAAATATGCAAATCTCTTGATTTAATCAGATCTCTGACGCATGTGGACTCGATCTGCGGTGGCCCCAAGACTTATCCCGGACTCCAGTGGCTGCGAGCCCATCCCTTGGCAGCCCCATGCCTCAGTTTCCCCAGTGATGACTGCCTCTGCCAAACCGGGATCTACTGATTAATTAAAAACCCCAACAATTCCTTGCACGCAAACCATCTATTATTTAAAACGTGACAGAGCCACAAGCGCACAAGAAAATGCGCTGCCAACACGCTTCACCGGCGCTTCCAGTGTGGAATTGGGCTTTCCATTTTAACTGGTAGGAAGCCCAAGGAGCAGTTTCTACATCTCTCTACCTTTAATGAGCTCTCCATTTCAGAGAGGAAAAACCCAAACCAAAATCCCACCAAAAAAAATCAAACAACTTTTCCATGATGAATTCTCCCTCTCCGATGGAGGGCACTTGCTACGACTGCAATTCCAATTGTTCTTCCTCCCTGCTGGGGCGGCACCTTCGAGGGACACGAGGAAACCACAGCAGCTCCCAGGTCCTTCCAGGGAATCTCACATGGAGTCACTGCTGTCACCCGGCCATCTCGCAGGACATGCAGGGGCTGGAAGCTGTCGCAAACAAAGCCATCAACTCTGTTGACAGGAGAGGGTCGAGACAAGTGCCAGGAGGGTTCCATTTACACAACAGCCAGCTGCAAGAGGAGCACAAAGCCCGGCTGGTGACGTAAAACAAAGCTCTGGACCATCCCGACACTCTTCAAATGCTTTGCAGGGAAACTGTTCCCCGTTGCCACCGCACCAGCGATGCTGCTGTAATCAGATCCCTCCAGCTGGGTCAAAGATTTCAAAGAACACAGACTCAGGCTGGAGACCAGAGTAGGTATAACCCTCCCCTCAGCTGGCCAGAGGGGCTGTGATGAAGGACCAACACCATCCTCATGTCTGCAGAAGGGACACACCTTTGTGCCAGCCCGGTGTCCTGCCATGAGTGACAGCATGATGAGCACCCAGGGGTGAAACACAGATGCACTTCCCTGTGTGCTGCCCTTGCCAGGGGCCAAACAGCCAAGGCGAGGGGACTTCAGCTGCACTCCATGACCCGATGGCCCTCGGCCTTTGGGATACACACTGCAAGGAACAATAAAAATTACTCCTGGGGGAGCGTAGCTGAGAGCATGGCTATCTCCGGACATCTCAGCCAACCCCGCAGTTAAAACATTTGGATGTTTCTTATCGGCACTTGGAGAGGATTAAAGTGCCAGGCCATTTATTAGTGAGGGAGCAGGTTATAAACCCATCTCAGCTTGAACACCACGTTCATGTCAAGAAAAGCAAAGCAAGAACAGGACAGATCAAAAGAGAGCCATTAAAGGCGTGAGAAAATGGGGCTGCCATATAAGGAGCTAATAAAGTTAGCAGCTCTCCAGTTTGGAGGAAAAAAAAAAACGCAGGAGAAGCGGAAAACATCCTTGGGGTCCACACAGCAGCCTCTGTTTGAGGAGGAAACACTAATAAATAGAAGTGGGCAGGCACACAAGGCAGGTTTATCCATTTTGAACACAGCGCCATTCCTCAGTGGCGGAGCTGCCACGCATCACCGGGACCGCTCGCCAAACATTTCAAAAAGCAAAGATTAGATACTGAACAAGGACAGCAACCATGGCTCTGTTTGCTCAGACCGTAACTTCCTACCCTCAGGTCTGGCTCAGCAACAGCTCTGTGTGTCGTGCTGGGACAGGGGAATATTATACCTCTCCCTGGCTACACAGACTGGGATTCACAGGGATACGAGCAGGCACACGAAGATTATCCCCACCACTGTCCAGTGCACAGCCAATTTCTTTGCTTTTTGTAGAAAAGCAGGAGGTTTCCCAGCAAAGAGCCCCAAGAAACACCCAGAGTGTTTCTTTGTTTGAACTAGCCAGCTCCAGCCACCATCTTGTCAGGGTAAAACGTATTTACGTGCCTTCCCTGCTCATTGACTGTATTTATTAAAAGAACACTATGGCAGCTGAATATCAAATTCCCAGCTAGGCTTTTATCTCCTTTTTAAGCGAGCCTGAATTATTGGCCTAATTTTATTGCTTACCCATTCCGTTTTATGCTCGTTTTCTCCAAGAAGGAATTGGTGCTGTTTGATATTTGGGCTCATTTGTTGCCAAGACAGAGGCTATCGGCTTACGGGCTGATAACGCTTGCAGCACGGAGCTGGGTTCTGGAGCCTTAAGCAACACAAAGCATGGGATTTATATTAATAAAGCTCTTGATTTCAGCTCTTTTTGAGGGTTAGTGCGCCAAATCTTCCTGATGAGATGATTCTGTGCAGGAAACTCCCTTCACGTTTTTGAAACGCAATGTTTAGTAATTTGTTTTCCAACGCTCTTCCCTTCTTCTTATCCACAGTGCCAGGGATGGGAGCTGCCACAAAATGCCACCATTTTAGCCAGTGGCTTAGCACCAGTCCTGTTCTACAGACCAGTATACAGGGCCTCTGGATCTCAGTTGACATTGAACCCATTTTTATCTCTATATCAAAGCACATTTCTGTTATTAAAATTCCTTGCTACAAAAACCACAGAGGTTTCTCCAGCAGCAGAGCCCGGTGTGATGGCCGAGCCACACAACCAAAACCCATGTGCCAACACAGGACTGCAAAAGAGTTTACTCTTGCTTAGGGTGTGGTAGGTACATTAGAAATAACACTTATTTTTTAGCCTGTTCTTGGGAAAAAATAGGAATATCACAGTGCCAACTTCTGCCTTGCTTGCTCTTGCCCCCAAACTCCTATAAAACCATGTGCCAGAGGAGCTGTGTCTGCTCACCTCTCAAGGGCTCTCCCTGACCACAGGGCTTTCATCACTATACAGGACTGTGGCCTTCCAGGCTGCAAAAGATTACATTTTAAGGGAAAAGCAAAGAAAACAAACATTAAAAAGCCAGTTCCATGTGATCTGATACCCAAACAGGACAACTGCAAAGGATAAAAATCCTCTAGGACTGGTTAGATCACCAAATCCTGAACTTTGCCATTTCTAGCACCTAATTGTTGTATTAACTCTACATCCAGATGTGATTTTTTCCTGTGTGCAATGCCCATGGGGAAAAAAAAATCAGAAATTATGCTGGCAATGTTACAAGAACAAAGCTTTAGCACAAACTCCACAGTCCAAACCTGCAACCTACAGGCTGCTCCTCCCACATTCCCCATTGGATTGATCAGCACACCCATCACAATATAAACACTGAGCCACCGCCATCTGAGCTTTAGTATCATCAAACACCATTTTGATACCACAGCAACATGAGGGTGTTTAAATGAAGAGGAGTGACCCCTTGTCTGTGGAGTTATCACTCCTTCACTCCAGAGAAAGCACAAAGAGAAATAAATATTTGTGCATTGAAACCTGCTGTGCTCAAAAGCCTCTCCAACACGGCGCAGGAGACGTCTCTCGTCTGCCTTTGGCTTTTATTTTCACCTCTGCAGATCTCACAGTGCAGCTCTTTAACTCTTTGGGATAAGAGCAAAGCTTGAAAGACCATGGTTTTCCCTGTACAGAGGAGGAGTGGAGGTTTGTATTGCTTTTTGGCACTGGAAATTCAGGTTTTGTTTAGCTTGGAAATATCACAGATGTAGCTCGAGTAACTCTTCAGGGTGGTAAGAGTTCAGCGCTCACAAGGCTCATTCGTTCATCCTAAACTGCCAAAGGAAAGTAATTCCGAGTCCCACAGGGTGTGCCAGCCTGAAAAATGTGGAATCATCCCAACAGGCAGCTTCTGGCTCCTCTGAACCTCCCTGCCAGCAAAGGCCTATGAAGAGTACAAGGTGTATCTCCAAACCAACACAGCCCTAATGAGGGAATAAAATCCAAATCCTTGTCCACACCAGCGTATTCCAAACAAGGCTTTAGACACAGGGGCTACTAACAATGTTCACGCACCAGCTCCACCACAGGGAGCAGGGGATGAAATCTGGCCTGGCCACCTCATCCTGTGCTTAATTTTGGTCAAAAAGAAGGATAAAGTCATAGCTGTGCTAGAAATCACTGCAACAACCAGGCAGTGAAATAATTTCTCATGAGGGGCTTCTCCAGGGCCTGGTCAGCCAGAGGCATCCATGGAATCCTGATGCTGATATCCTCATTAAGGGTGGCTAACGACCCCAGCACTCCCTGTGCACTAATGACTGCGGGAAGCTGTGCCTCCAAGTCATGTGTGACCTGGGAGAGACCAGCACCAGGTACTTTTTATTACCTCTGCAACACAACAAAAGAAATTACACTCAGTAAGGAAGTGTTTTCCTTCTTCCCAGCTAGCGAGCAGGACTTTGAGGAATGGAGTAATAACCCAGCTGCATCTCTTGGGAGCATGTTCACAAAGAAAAAAAAATACAGTTCAAGAGGACCCTGACCTTCATCAACACAATTTAAGGTGTTCAACACTCCCTCCAACCTCCACCGCCTTTGCCTGAGCAAAATTAGGAGGAATAGACTATCCCACATAGGTCTGTAGGCTTGGAGGGAAAGGGGCCCCACAGTTTTGCTCCCTGGAGGCACCCACTCTCCCCACCCCTTTTGTGTGTATTTTTTTTAATGTGCCACACATCAGCACAATGCTGACAAGGGCTTTGTATGTTTTCTGCCTATGCAGCAGTTCAAGACACACAACTCCGGATTTTTTGAAAGGGGAAAGGGGGAGGGAGCTGCCCTTTGCTGTAGTGTTTAATTGCACTGCTTGCTCTTCTGCATGACCACAGGGAAGGGAAAAAGCACCAAGGTTTAAAAACAGAACCATTTTTAGCAGCCAAAAGGGTCAAATTGAGTCTTCTCACAGCGGAGCTCAGAGCAAAACCTACCAGAGGCAAGAAAAAATTTATAAATCACCAGGGTTTCTTCTCTGGATTTGGACATGACCCCAGAAAACAGCTCATCCGTCCTCACTTGCTGCTGTTACAGTCTCCACATTTGCACACCTGCCAGTGCGGATTCCAGCACTGAAAAAAAATAAGAGGGAAAGGTCTGGAAAGCTGGACTGTTGGTTTTTCCACCTGCCAGGAGCAGCTCGACGAAGCCCAGGTGGCTGAGCTCCAAGGAGCAGCGAGCAGAGCACGTTACCAGCCTTCTGGAGTTCCCACCTCACACGCACATGCGTGATACGGACAGCACTGGCAAACAGCTTCCTTCAAAAATAAGGATGACTAATCCACAGCAGCGCCGCTTCATTTATTTATTTATTTTAAAGGCCACAAGGCAGAGCTTTTTCCAGAAGCATCAGCCTTTGCGAACTAGCAGGCAGTGGGAAGGGGAAGCCCTGGTACCCACTCACACTCTGCAGACAGAAGTAACCACAGGAACACTGTGGGTTTGTGTGGCCCGTGTGTGACACACACAAGACACAGCCAGAGCCTTGTGCCTCATGCTCCTTGCAAGGCCAGATCCCACTGCCTGGGTTACTCCTGGAACCCTGTGTGGTTTGTAGGGATCTGCAGTGGAGAGGGATTACATAAACAATGCACTGTTTCCCTTGGAAATTAAAGAAAAAAAACAAAAAACAAACAGAGGAAAAAAAAAGGCATGAAACAGCTTTAACCTGTAACTGCAGCATCCCCCCCGGGTGAGGGGATGTGCTGGAAAATAACGGGGTGCAGGGATTTGAGATCAAAGCAGAGCACCTGAATCTCTCGGTGGGCCCAGTCCCCCCAGCAAGGTCACTCCAGCTCACAGGGACACGCATTAGTGCTCCAGTGCAAAGCTGTGGTGGAACTGCAGCAGAGGCAGCGCTGCAGGAGGTCACTTGGGGACTGCAAAAACTGAATGGATTAAAATTAAAAAAAAAAAAATTAAAAAATCCATAAGCAGATGTTTACTGACATGCAGCAAATCCACAGCTCGGCTCCGGAAAGCTGCGTGGTCGGAGGGAGGACAGCCCAGTTCCCAGGACGCAGCAAATAATCTGCATCTACAGATTTAGGTTACAGCTTTTAGCCAGCCCCACACCCCACCCCACCCACCCATCACCCCCCCCCCCAAAAAAAACCCCCAAACCAAATCTGTCATCTTTTTAAGCACTCAGAAATGGAGGTTTGCCACCGAGGTGATTTTGGGTGGTGGCACCATTAAATACTTACCCACCTCACAGCCAAGGGCTGCACAATCTGAAATTTGTGAGTGTTTGCAAATGATTTGGAAAGCTTTCCAAGGAAGGTGCTGTACGATTGTAAATCCTTCCCGTTATTAATAAAAGGGAGCTATTGTTCCAGCTCTAATCAAGCCTTGTCTCCAGCTGGGCAATTTTAAAACGCAATTCAAAACACACACAAGAAAAAAAAGATCATGAGGAAGCTTCAGGGAAAAAAAAAAAGTGAAGGAGAAAGGGGAGGGGGGGAGGAAAATAAAAAATTATACTCCTGCTATTTAAAATGAATTCCGAGCAGGAGCATGCTGGGGCAGGGGGGAATCCTCCCTCCCACCGCCTGGGAAAGGTCACTTGTGCCATCGGTGCCATGGCCACGCCGGAGCAGGGCTGCGGCACTGCCAGCCCTGCCTCATCCATCTCCATCAGCGACAGCTCTGCTTTCCATTTATTTAGCAAAAGAAAAAAAAAATTAAAAAAAAAACCCTCTCCAAGTTGCAAACACCTCCCAGCGCTCTGTTTTCAAGGCTGGGGGAATGGAGCAAGGGGGAGAGGCTTGGAATGAGGCTCCCAGCCAGGGAGAGGTGGTGCATCCTCCGCATCCTCCTCCTCCTCCTGCCCGGCGCTGCGGCAAAGGCGCCGCAGTGGGGGCTCCCCGCCCCCGTGGAAGCTTCTGGAAAAAGCCGCCAAGCTGGAGAGAGGAGAGAAACCTTTATACCCGCAGAGAGGAGAGGAAAAAAAAACAACACGTAATAAAAGGGAGAGGATTGCACAAGGCCGGGGGAAAATAGAGATCTCTGTAAAAGTGAAGCCCTGAGCACCTCCGGCAGCCACGGCTTCGGGGGTGGTGCAGCCGCCTCGGCTCTAAAGAAAACGCCCAACAAAGCACATTAAACAAAAAAAGAAAAAAAAAAAACCAAACAAAACAAACACCCAAACCAAACAAAAAAAAAATTTAAAAAAAAAGGAAAAAAGGTGGTGTTTGGAGCGTGAGATGGTGGGATAAAGGAGCTGATCCCTCCTCCTGGATCTACAGCAAAGCCGGCCATTGCAGTTCCATTTATCCTCTTTTTTTTGTGCAATTAATTGTCTGATCCGGACTATTCGTTTGCATGTACAGCTTCACTTACTGCAGTTTGGTTTTGTTCTGCATTTTTCCTTTTTGTTTCTTTTTCACTGCTTGTTTTGTTTTTGGTTTTTTTTCTGGGTGTATTTTTTTTCCTTTTCATTAAAAAATAATCCTTCCCAAATTTCCCAAGGAAAATCTGCATCTCTGTGGAACAAATAAAAACATTCAGGCACAAACTTCCATCATGGACTGTAAAAAAAGAGATGGGTTGATTTTTTTGTTATTTTTCTTCTTTTATTTTTAATGGCATTTTTTCTCCTGCTTTTAGGATACATTGTAGTAGGAAACCAATGGAGGAAAACAAAGGTAATATATATATCTATATATAATCAAAGATATATATGGGCCAAAGTTACAGTGATTATATATAACTAAATCAGCTTTTAGCTGGGTGGGCTTATTTTATATTCTGAGCAGCCCCTGGGAGAAGGACGTAGATATAAAATTATAAAATATATAGCAGTATTTATAAATTTATATTTAAAAAACATATATAAGTATTTCTGTATCTGTAGAAATAAAAGAGCATCTATATGGGCCTAAATCTGTAGTTCCATAGAAAAAACCAGTATTTTAGGTATGTAGCTTTTAAGAAAGAAGAGGCAATGTTATAGCCTGTAACAACACTGTGATGCAGGAAAAAAAAGGTAAGGCAACATTAAAAAATATTTAAAACAACAAAAAAAAGCGTATGTGGTACCTTGGCTGCAGCCTCCAACAACGAACGTGTGGATGTTACGGGATTTGGGGTTTTTTTAATGGTATTACCACGTCTGATCACACCAATATATGATTTTAATTAAGCGAATGGCGGGCGAGCTGTCGTGGGGAGCAGGCGAGCAGCGATGGCTTCTTCCCACACCACTCCGGCTCCGATGATAAATCAATCCTCAGGCGTTTGGTTTTTTTTCCCTTGGTGGTTTTTGGTTTTTTTTTTTTCCCCTAAGCACTTTTGGGGATTTTCCATGCCGTGAGGAGAGCGGGAGATGGCGGATTCAAGCCCTGCGAAGGAGAAAAGCAGTGGAAAAGCAAAGAATTAGGCACAAAACTACCCACCTTGGGGTGCGTGTGGTGATGAAGAAGGGGAGGGTGGGGGGCGTGTGGAAAGTACCATTCTGGGCCAAAAAGCTTCGGCTGTGAGGGAAAAAAAATAACATTTTAGGGGTAACATGGGGGAAGGGGGTGCGGGGGGGGAGTAGGGGTGAGGCAGCGATGGCGCCTGAGGCGGGGGGAGCTGAAGTGAGGGGAGAAGACAGGGGGCTCCGCCATGGCCGACTGAAAATGCGCATTTCTGGCCATTTTCACATCCTTTTGCCAAGGCGGCGAGGAGAAAAGGGCAGGAGGGAGGGGGAGAAGGTCAGGTTTCACCCGCAGCGCTTTCGCCGCCTGCCCGGAGGGGATTCACAGAGGATCAGAGCCCCTCCGCCGTGCCCGTGCCGCGCCCGCCGCTCCGACCCCGCAGCCGCTCCTCGCCCGTCCTTCCCCCCGCTCTCCGCCCGCCGCCATTTTGTCGCCTCAGCGGCGCTCCCGCGGCCCCGCCGGGCGGCCATTTTGTGAAGCGAGCGCGGGGGGGCAGCGCCTGAGGGGCCGTGAGGGGCAGCCTCAGCCGGCGCCGCCTTTTGTCAGCCCAAACCCTCTTTTTCCTCCCTGGTTTTTCTTTTTTCCTCAGGAATTTCTGTTTTACTCACGAAACGCTTTGCACTTAACCCCCTCGTTTCAGAAAAAAAAAACCCCAACAACCAAAATCCATATTAAGATGAAGCAATCCAATAAATGATATTAAAGCATATTCCCCAGCTTGGCTGTGAGGGAAAGTTTAGCCGCTCGGAGAATTAAGGGATATATTATTCTATTATATATATTTATTCCCCATCCTTCTTCACTTTTTTCCCCTAGTTATTAATCCCTGAGGTTAATAATCCACCTTGACAAAGGGGATAACGTCTTCAAAAAAATCCGTGTTTTTATTTTAATAAAACACCTCACTCACACCACTCTACTGGACACTCCAGCAAAAAAACCATATAACTTTAAACCACTCGAAGCCAAAGCTGAGTGAAAATTATTAATTTTCAGGAAATAGAGCTGCAGGATGCTGTAATCGCTGTTACGATGGAGGAAATCTGGGATATGAAATAGCAAAACCCTGCTCGCAGGCGTGTGCTGTGTGTCTGTTTTCAGAAATAGGGTGGGTTGGGCTTTTTATCCTTTCTTTTATTTCTATATTTTATAAAGCAGCCAGTGTAGCACTTGCAGCCTGGTAACGCGCTTGCGTACTCACCTCATCCCTTTCCCCTTGTTCTATCAAAACCACTGTGTTTTAAAACTACATTGTGGCAGTGGGTGGTTCTGTTTTGCCAGGAAAATTAGAAAAAAAAAAAAGGAGAATATTAGCATAAAGCCTTTTTAAGAAAAAAATATATATCCCACCTGTGCTGCATGGGCTGGAGAAATCCAGGCTTGGGCTGTTCCTGGTATAATCCCTGCTGATTTTCACCTCTCCCAGAACCAGCAGGATCAGACCGCTTTTCATCTAAGAAATACAAATTTTTTTTAGGCTGTGTTGAAGACAGGAAAGTTCAGAAAATAGGTCTGATTGCTCTGTGGGGAAGAACAACGCTGCAGGGAGCCGGCTGGGATGTGGCTGCCGTTAACCTGGGATCCAAAAGAAAAACCCAGTTTTCCTGCAGCTTTCTATCCTATTTGAGAAAAACCATCACCAGCACCCAACCCTACTCCCAGTACCTTTTCCAGGCCCTTTATCATCCCATTTTCCTTGCATCACACTACAAATCTTCCATTTTCCAAAAAAAAAAACTGCAAAAAGGGGTTTTTTTTTCCCCTATTAAGCAACACTTTAACCACTGTTTTAAAACCACTACAGCTGTGCCTGACAGCTCTTTCTTAAATTCAAAACCCCTTTTTAAAAGTCAGGCAGTCCTTTGAGTTGTAAAAAGATAACCTTTGGGGTTTTTTCATGGGATGCACTGTTGTATTCCCGGGAGCAAGTTGGCCTCACAGCAGAGCGAGATATCGGATGCCTTCGCTGGGAAAGCCCGAGGAAATTTTATCCGCGGGCCGCACCCAGCCTGAAGTGAGGAAATATTTGCATTTGCTGCTCCTTGGAGAGCAGCCAGGTCCTTCCCGCTCTCCTCGGCCTGCCAAGAGGGATTGCAAGAGCTGACTGGTGTATTGCAGCAGCCAAGGGAAGGGCTGGAGCTGTTCGGAACGCCGGGATCCTCTCTGCCCTTTGGCACTGCCACGGGGACAAGAGGAGGGACCTCAAGTGGGTTTTACACCTGGGCGGTCCCGAGGGGCTCCACAAGGCCTTGGAGCCCAGCCCCCCTAAAAATGTTATTTTTTCAGGCAGGATGTGTGGTTGGTTTATTTTTGCAGACCTGGGTGCTGGCAGAAGTGCTCGTGACAGGGTGAGGAGCCCAAGGACAGGCTGAGCCATTGCAGCCGATCTGGGTTTGCTCGGCAGTGGGACGGGATCCAGTTCCAGCACCCTCACCGCTGCAGGATCTCCTGCATGCGGCTCAAAATTCCTCGAGCTCCTCCCGAGGGAAAACACGGGGCTGTGCTTTTCAGGCACAGCAATGCTCCCCGCGCCTCAGCTCATAGCATTTCTCCCTTTACCCGCAAAGAAAATGGCTCAAAACAGCCTTTTGTCCTCTTACCTGTGCCCATCCATCCCTGTCCCTTGTCACCCTCCACTCCTGAAAAATCACGCCAAGTCTGACCACGTCACATCCCTTCACCACACTGCCAAACTCTCCAGCAGTGCCTTTCCTTTCTCCTTGCTTTCCAGGACCTTCTCCAAGGCTGCCTGTCAATAAAAGCATTTCCCTGCCTACCTCCAGCCAAAAGTTCCGCAGTCCCAGTGCCAACAGCCCATCCTGGAAGGCTGCAATGGGGAAATTCCCAACTCCTTCCCACCATTCCTTTGCAGAGGGATAGTGCAGCTTGCAATAACACGTCCAAAAACGCTGCTCAGCATTGGCACTTCCACCCTCCCCAAAAACCTTGCTTGGAAAAATATCCATATTACAAAAAGCAAGCAGCCTTTTGCCCTCTGGGCCTTCTCTTTCCTGCTCCCTTTGGCCCTTGCCACATCTTTTTACTTTTTTAGCATCATTTTTGATGCCAGATTTTCCTCACAGTGCAAGAAGCTATGGAAAGTGAGAGCTGACTTGAAGCACGGGAATTCCCTGGCATGGGACAAGGAGTTCCCACCCAACCGGACCCAAAGCCACTGACTTACGTGACCGGGACAGACCACAACTTATAAATAAATACATTTAAAGCAAGTTATGACCTGATTGATAGCCCGGAGATGCTCATTAACGAACGCTGAGTAATCAGCTTTGTAGACAGGGAAGAGTCATCAGGAAATAAGTTATTGATGTGATTAATTAACCATCATTAACCCCTTCACTCATAAACACAGCACATGCTGGAGAGATGTTGTACGTGACCCAGGAGCTGCTGGTCTGGTGGTTGTTTTCTTTGTTTACGGCTCCCTTTTTTCCATCAGGAAAGCATTAAACATCATCTCACACACTCTTGCTATTTTCTGCTCTTGATTTGTGGCTTTTTAAGCACTTTCGGTTAAAAAGAAAGCTGAAAAGTTTCTCCGCCTGGTTTACAACGCCCTCGCAAATGAAACCACTAAGCACTGGCAACATTGGTTGTGCAGATGTTGGATGTGCAGAGAAATGGTCTAATTTCTGTTGGTTTGAGGTCTGGACTGAGGGAAGATCAAAAAGCTTCCACTGGTGGAGCGATATAATCTTGGATAATGTGCAGAAGTGGGGCTGTCCATCTTTCTCGGCATCCCAGCGCTGCAGGAGGTTTTAGCTGGAGTTTTGCTGCCTGATGGAGGAATTTGTGCTCCGGCTGCCCTCTGCCGGCTCCAGGACAGACAGACAGCAAAAAAACCTCAAACCACACCAAAAACCCTTTTATCAACACCACGGCACATCACCAAATCCCAAATCCACCCCAAAAAGCAACACTCGGCTCTCTCCCTGAGTGACAGCGGCGTCAGCCAAATCACTACACCCCAAAATCAACTGTTATGGACCTGAGTGACCCAACTCCTGCCACGCCTAGAAAATCCAAAAAGTGGTTTTTTTCCCTTATTTTAAAACTTGGATTTGATAGGTTTGGAATGCAGGGCGGATGAAAGGAATGAGAGTTTTTCAACTTGAGGTTTTATTTAACTGCGAGTAACTTAATCAGTGCCTGCTCTCCACAGAGAAACATTTCAGTGAAACCCCAAGGAAGCTCAAGAAGAAAGAAACACCACCCATGAAAACCAAACTGACCTTGAAAAAGGAGTTTAAAAAAAGAAAGAAGGAATAAAACCTGCACTCCTCTGCCACTACTGCTCTGTCAGGGCATTTTATGTTCATCACAAGCACAGAGCTGTGCCGGGACATATCCACAATTCTCCAGTCCGCCAGCCCACCGGGTAAGCGTCCTGGGGACATTTTGGTGATGAAAACACCAGTTCTGCAGTAATTTGGGGGTGCAACGGGCACCCAGGGTCAGCCACAGGGTTCATCCCAGTCAGTGCACCCCCTTTTTGGTGCCTGGCACTGGAAGAGGGAGATCAATGAGCTGCAGGGTCTCAGCAAGATGACTCGTTGCGCCAGCGGACGTGGCAGGACTTGCAGAGGAGGTGGTCATCCAGGGGGTAGCACCCATTCTCCGTCAGCTCTGGGGACAGGGGCTTCCCGCAGCTCTAGGGACAAGAGGGGGAAAGGAAGCCACCTTTTAGCGGTCCCCATGTTGCATTAGATCCCCTCTTCCCTGCAAAACCCACCAGCACTCTGAAAAAGCAACAAACTGTATCAAAAGTGTGCAAAGCTGAAGCCCTTCAAACACATCATCATCACCACCCAATTTATTTATTTTCCCCCTCCCCATTACTTGTAAGATAAACTGGGCATTAAAAAACAACGGTGGGTGCTGCCATCTGTGTCTGTGCTCAGCCAAGGCTCAGTGCCACCCCTTGGTTTGGGCCCCCCCCAGCCCCCGGGGCCGTACCTCGCAGCGGTAGCAGCTCTCGTGGAAGCTGCGTCCCAGGCACTCGATCTTGTAGGTGTCCTCGTCCTCGCAGGGCACAATGGGGCGTTGGCAGGCGCTGCACACCGCGGCGTATTTCCTGATGGGAGCAAACGGGAGCGGCGTGAGCCCTGCAGGACGATGGGGATGAGCCGAACCCAACTCCCCCATTGCCAACCTGTAGAAGTCAGGCACGCAGTACACATCACCCTGCTCGTCCACGGCAAAGCTCTCCGTGCCGATGGCCCGGCCGCAGGCAGCGCAGCAGAAGCAGTCGGGGTGGTACCCCTTGCCCAGGGCACGGACAATGTGCTCCGTGATCAGCCCCCGGCACTTGGCACATTTCTCCAGCGTGGCCTGGAATTTAGGGAACGCATGCCATGAGATGCCAGCTTGAATCCCAAGGGACGTACCGAGGGTGCTGGTTTTCCCAGGAGGATGATGGGTACCTGGAAGCAGGTGTCACACATGGGGCACCCATCTCTCTGGAAGTAGCGCTGCCCGGCCAGGAGCCGGTGGCACGTGCGGCAGGTGAAGCAGTCAGGGTGGTACTGCTTCCGCATCGCCTCCACCGTCAGCTCCTGCGGCCCCAGTGCTTTGTGGCAGAAGGCACAGATGTCTGCAAGAAGCAAGGAGAGCAGTTCGGAGCTGTGTGCCTCAGTTTCCCCAAGCAGGGATGAGCCCGTGCACAGCTGGGTCCCCCCTTACCTCTGGAGCTGTCCCTCTCTGGGTACCCATTTGCATCCTGCCACTGCCGCTTGCCTGCTTGCTCCTGGCAAAATGTGGGTGGCTTCAATTCAGCGGGGAAGGTGGAAGGGGCCTGGGCCTGGCAAGCAGGGAAGGGCAAAGCCACATTACTTATGCCCCTGCAGTGGGGAAACTGAGGCACTGGGGGGCCTGCACCCCATTATCCTCACCTGGAGGGTGGCAGGTGCCGCAAGGTCCAGTTGCTCCAGCGCCAGACCCAGCGCCTCCATGGATGAGGGCTGAGGTGCTTCAGAGAGGGTGAGGGCTGGTGGGGATGAAGGCTCAGGGGCCACTGGGTGGGTTTCTGTGGCAACAGACAGATGTGGGGGGTTTAGGGGATCAGCAATTTCCAGTACTGCCCCATCACAGTAACACCCTGTCACGATAATGCCCCAACAGCTTCCCAGCGGCGCTCGCTGACCTGCCCCAAAAGCAAACGCCACCGTGGCCAGAGGGGACAAACAGCACCAGTAAGTGCCTGGCAATGGAGAGCAAACACAGCCCTTCCCCAGGAGCTGGATCCATCCCGAGATGGGTGCAGGGATTTGGGGAATAACCCCCTCAAAAAAAAAAAAAACCATATCCCCTTCTACACACACACCCTTTGGCAAAGCATCTCCACAGCCTCCTCAGCCCCATCGTGATCCTTCCGCACTGCTCGCAGCCCCCCACAGACACCCCTCACCTCCATTGGGCAAAGTGGGGCGTGATGGTAGGATCTGGGGGCGACGGGTGCCAGGAACCTCAGCATCATCCGGCCGCAGCTCCTGTTGGGCTTTCTCCTTGGTGGCCACATCCCTCCGTGGTGGCACCAGGGTGATGAAGATGGACGAAGCAATTCTCTTCTCCGCTTTCCCCGGCAACATTGCTGAAGCCATGCAAGGGCCAGATCTGGGGTCGATTTTAGGGAAAATAAGAAAAAAAGACAGTAAAACTCACGGGCACACCAGCAGTTCCTGCAGCCGTGCTGCCCTTCGGCATTAGCCCGCCTCCCTCCTCCCGGAAAGGGAGAAGGAACGAGTGTCCCTGTCCCACGTCACGGCAATAAATGGTCTCGTGCCTGGGAGGACACAGGGTACAGGGTCCTGGCACAGCAGCAGCTGATATCTCCCATTTTCACACCTCTGTGGCCACATCCCACCTTTTCCTAAGCATTCAAATGCCCTGTATTTCCTCTTATTGCTCCCACCCACCTGGGATTAAACTCCCCATGGGCAGGAGGAAATATCCACCTTTCCTTTTAAAAAACAGGGCTGCAATAGGATTTTGCTTTTGCAACCCTTTTTTTGGAATGTTTCTACATCCCCATTCCCTCCCTCCTTACCCCCAATTCCCTGCCAATCGCTTCCATCTCAGCGCATCCCCCCCTTTATTTTTCCAGGTGGGAAAACTGAGGCACGGTGCCATGAATCACCACATCCCTGATATCCACACATCACCTGAGCAGCACCCGGCAGTGCAGGCAGGATGCGTCCGACCCCGAGAAACCCTGCTCAGGAAGGAAAAGGGCTGTTTATCCAACTTCCCAATGGGAAAAGCAGCCGGGGCAAAGCTTCCCCTTCCCAAACGGAATGGTCTGGACGGGGGGAACCCTGAGGCTTTAGTCAGGGTGCTGTGTTGGTGAAGCAGGATTCATCCCTGAGGTGAATCAGCAGCTTGAGAAATACCTGTGTGATGAGTTCCTGGTCTCATGCGGCTCCGCTCCCCCAAAATCCCACTCACGGGGGTCAGCACATCCTTTCAGGGGCAGACAGACTCCCCGAGGTGGGGGAAAATCTTCGGGATGTTCCTGCCGATGACTTCAGCCTCTGACTCAAGCAGGGAAGGGATTAAAGGAGAAAAAGAACCCCAAGCACTTCGCTCCCTCTTTCCCTCCCTCCCCACAGGCAAAACCCTGGACGGGCTCTGGCGCTACCAGCCTTTGCCCAAATCCTCACCCACCGGAGCCGCCGATTTTCTTCCTCCCCAGCAGAGCTGCAGAAAACTGGGGGGGAAAGAAAAGGATAATCATAAAAAAACCCAACCTAAAGCTAAAAAAAAAAAAAGAAAAAGAAAAAAAATTCTCCGGGGTTAATGGGAACCATGTGCTCATCGCATTCCTCTTTGTGCCGGGGCTGATGGGATCCCGGCGGCCCCGTGGCGGCACCCCCCGGGTCCCCCCAGACAGGGGCCATCGGGCTGGTTGAGGCTTGGGGGGTGCATCAATGGGGGTCTCCCCCCTCCCCATGTAGCTCCATCCTGGTTTGGGGTGGCTGAGGCCACAGTGGGAAGGAATCCCCTTGGTTTCCCTAAAATCTCCTGGGATGGGAGCTTAGATGGGATTGATGGGGATAGGGCCACTTATGGGGTATCCCCACACCCCACAAAACTGGGATGGGACACAGCCCTCTAGAGCTGCACCTCAACTCTGTCCTCTGCCCTGGGGACCTCTCAGAAGGTGCTCCGAGGATGTCCACGGAAAAAGGGATGGGACGGGGGAGACACGATGCTTGGTGTCTCTTCTCCCCCCACCCCGAGTGACCCCACTGTCCTCTTGTCCCTCGCCTGGGCAGTGGCCTTGCAGCCCCCCCGCTATCCCCCGTGTCCCACCGTGCAGCCCCACAGCTCTCTGCCACCTAGGAGTGCCCTGTCCCCTCTGGGGCGGTGGCCCCACCGTATCCCCCTGCCTGAGACACCCCATGCCCTCCCTGGGAGTGTCCTCAGTCCCCTCCTTGGGGGTGGCTCTTGGTCCCCTTGTCTCATCCCAGGATGGCTCTACGGTCCTTATCCCATCACCTGGGGAGTCCCGTGTCCCATATTGGGGTGTCCCCTGACCCCTCCTGGATTGAGGGGGGTCCCCAGTCCCACACTTGGGGTGGTCCCTACCTGAGAGTGGCCCCCATCCCCTACCTGGGGGGGTCGTGCCTTACGGGCGAGGTTCCCTGGCCGTGGGGGTCGCCTGCCCGGAGGTGGCCCTGCAGCCCCTCGGAGGGTCACCCTGTCCCGGTCCCTGTCCCCTACCTGGGGAGGCGGTGCGGGTCCCTCCGTGCGCTCCGCGGGCGCGGCGGGGGCAGCGGGAAGGCAGAGCCGCCCGGCATCACCGCCCCTTCCTCCCTCCTCCTCCTCTTCCACCTCCCTTCCTCCTCCCCCCTGCCTGCCCCATAGCCCCGGGCGGAGGAAGGGGGGGGGGGCACATGTCCTTAAGGTGCCCCATGCACCTCAAATTGCTCCATGGGACCTCAGGGTGCCCCATCTACCCCGGGGTGACCAATGGCCCCGCGGGTGCCCTTACATGCTCTGGGATTACCACCCCCTTCCAGGTTTTCCATGGATCCCCCCTGAGTGCCCCAGACACGCTCAGGGCACCCAACACCCCCGGGGTGCCCCATGAGCCCCCCATACACCCCCGGGGTGCCCCATGAGCCCCCCCATACACCCCCTGGGTGCTCCATGAGTGCCCCATACACCCCCGGGGTGCCCCATGATCACCCCCCATACACCCCCGGGCTGCCTGTGTGCCCCAATACAGTTCTAATGCCTCCAGATACCCCCAGGATAGCCCCTGTCCCCCAATACAGCCCCAGGTACCCCCCATAAGGCTCCATCTATCCCCAAAATACCCCACATTTCTTCTACACATCCCCAGGACACCCATGTGCCCCCCTAGAGCCCCAGGATGTCCCATCTACCCCAATAGAACCCCCAGTGGCCCCAAATGCCCCAGACCTCTCCTGCTCCCTCCTCCCCACTGTGGGCTCCACGCCCAGGCAGCCAGAACCCCCATCCCCAAATTGCACCCCACCTTCACAGGGCCAGTTGCCCCCTGGGCAAGCTGCAGCCAGGGGAAACTGAGGTACAGGGGCACTTCCGAGCCAGAGGGTCACCCCCACTCTGTGCCTCAGTTTCCCTTCCCAAGGAGGAATTCCACCCACCTCCCTCAAAAAGCTGCACCGCCACCATCCCAAGTGCCTCTCCAGCACAACAGGACCCCAGCTTGCTCCGCCCATGGATTTTGCTGGAAAAAACTTTATTTTCTGAGATTTAAACCCCCCTGGAGGCCCCTGTGCTGTGACAGAATGGCCCTGCAACCAGCGAGGTTGGGATATCCATCAGCATCCCACAGTCCCACTGGGACAAACCCCAGCAGTGCTGCAACTTCACAGGGTCCCCCCAAAAATCAGGGGCCACGTGAGTCTTCCCCCCAACCTCCTCCATCCCATGGAATGGGGTTGGATGCCTTCCAGGAACCCTTTTTTCCTCAGTCCCCATGGGGGATCTGCGACGGGGGGGTTCAGGGGGTGCCATGGAAGCCACCAAGTTTCTGCTGTCTGGTAACACCCCCTGGCTCATCGGGACGTTTCCTCCGATCTGGACCCTGATGAACCATCCGTGTGAGGCTGCTGGGTGAGATCCTGTGGGAAATGGGAGAAGCAGAAAGACCCCTCATCGTGGCCTTGGGGCTGCTGCCAGCCCCTCACCCCAGTGTGGTGGCAGGGAGGTGTCCCCCATCTCACCTGTGTCCAGCAGGACTCCAGCAGGACCCCGGCGTGCAGCAGGCACCAGAGCTCCCCCAGGAACGACACAAAGACGTGCAGGATGTCAGTCCATCGGCCCACGGTGAGGAGGAGGATGAAGAGGCCGCCCATCCGCACCACCACGGTCCGGAGCACCAGCGCCTTGCCCATGCTCTGCCGGGACTCCTCTGTGAGGACACAGCCTTGGGGAGTCACCACAGGGACACTGCGACCTCCCCAGCCCTACAGTAGGGACACCAAGCACTCCAGGGGTGGTATGGGATGGCTTCACGTACAGCCCATGTACCCCCCCATACACCCCCAGTATATCCCATGCACACCCTCTATACATCTCCAGGGCACCCCACACACCCCCAGGACATCCCATGTACTCTTTATACACCCCCAGTACACTCTATGCACGCCCAGGATATATACACATACACCCCCACAGACCCCCAAGACACCCCTTATATCCCCAGAGTGTACCATATAGCCCCCTATACACCCCCAGGATGTACTATATATACACCACCTATACAACCCGAGGACACCCCATGTACCCCACACATACCACCAGTACACCACATACACTCCCTGTATACCCCCAGGACCCTCCATCTGCCCCCTATACAGCCCCAGGCCCCATACACCCCCAGTATAGCCCACATACCCCCCATACACCCCCAAAACACCCCACATCAGGCCAGCCCCCCACGCACCCTGCATGTAGACCACCAGCAGGGTGTAGCAGATGGTCAGCGGGGTCCAGAAGCGCACGGCTTCGGCCGTGGAGAGGAAGTCGCGGTTGATGAGCTCCACGGCAGCCAGGTCAGCCACGGCGAAGGTGATGCCCAGGGCGTTGCGCAGCAGGCGCGGGATGCCGTGCCCCGCGGCCAGCAGCAGGATGCAGACGCCGCAGTAGCGTGCCCGGCTGTGCAGCTCGTACAGGGAGCAGACGTGCCGCGCCAGGCGCCGGGCGTGCAGCGCCAGCAGCCCCGCCAGCCCTGCCGCCAGCGCCAGGTTCCAGGTGCGGTGCGGAGCCCCCTCCAGCAGGAAGCTGAGGCCGCAGGACACCCCGCAGCCCAGCGAGTACTGGCACAGCAGGTAGAGCTGGCTGCTGTGGGTGCCCTGCAAAGCAGTGGGGGGTCATGGAATCATGGAACTGGTGAGGTTGGAAAAGACCTCCAAGATCAACGAGTCCAACCATTCCTCCAGCACTGCTGTGTTCACCACTAAACACGTCCCAAAGTGCCACATCCAAACACTTGTTGAACACTTCCCAGGATGGTGACGCCAGCACTGCCCTGGGCAGGCTGTGCTGAGCACCCTCTCCATGAAGGATTTTTGCCAATATCCAATTTAAACCTCCCTTGGCTCAGCCTGAGGCCTTTTCCTCTCATTCTGTCCCTTTCTCTCTGGGAGCAGAGCCCAACCCCCAACCCCCCCCCCCCCCCCACCCTGGCTGCCCCTCCTGCCAGGAGTTGTGCAGAGCCAGAAGGCCTCCCCTGAGCTTCCTTTTCTTCAGGCTGAACCCTTCCCCAGCTCCCTCAGCTTCTTCTGGTGCTCCAGACCCTTCCCCAGCTTCATTCCCATCTCTGGACACACTCCAGGACCCTCAGTGTCCTTGCTATGAAGGTCCCAGAACTGCCCCAGGACTGGATGTGTCCCAGCAGTGCCAGGAGAGGGGACAGGCACAGCCTGGGCCTGTGCCCACACTGGGGCTGGGACCAGCCAGGGGCCATCGGCCTCTTGCCCACCTGGGCACACCTGGCTCAGGTGCAAAGGGACACATGGCCCCCTCCACCACAGCCCCTCCATCCCCCACGGGCGCTGAACAAATCCACTATTTCCCAGCTCCATCTCCATACACCATACCCCACCGTGCCTCAGTTTCCCCCATGCTATCTCACCTTGCCGAGGGAGAGCACTGTGGAGACGGCGCGCAGGGAGAACTCCAGCACCACCAGCGCGGCCACGCGGGAGCCCACCAGGGCCAGGACAGCGGTCAGCACCAGCACGTGCAGCGGCTCCAGCAGCGGCCGCTGCGCCGCAATCGCCTCCTTCTTTGCCTGCCTCTCTGGGTTGCTGGGGACAGCAGGGAGGAATGCTGAGCTAGGGGGGATGTCACCCAAAACGGGGTGACAGCCTTAGTGACATCCCCTTCTGTGCTTGGCACCCCTGCCCTGCACCCCTGGGTGCCAACAGCCACCGCTCAACAGGAGACCCCAAAATCAGATCCCCAAAACCAACCTCCCCCCAGAGGGGACGAAGGGCCGGCGCTTACTTCACACACTGGATGTAGAGATAAACCTTCAGGAGGCTGCAGAGCACCGAGACGGCGCAGGCACCCACCAGCCCTGCGGGGAAAGGCAGCAGTGGGTCACTGGTGTCCCCTGGGCTGTCCCGAGGCTGTCCCCTCCCGGGCCACTCTCGGAGGATCTCACCTTGCAGGAGCGCATCCAGCAGTGCCCAGCCCCATGCCAGCCCAGGCAATGGCGGGAGCCAGGACCCCAGGGAAAACATTTTCGATGGAGAGAAGCCACAGCGTAGCCAGGCCCCGGCTCCAAGGTCCGCGGGGCGGAGGTGGGGAGTGGCTCTCCCAGGGCTAGTAAATCATTATTGGGGCACGCCAGGGCAGCTGGAGCCCTGGCCAGAGATGAGCTCCAGCTGCCCCGTGGAGGTGAAAATTAGGATGAGAGATGGGATGCACATGGAGAGGATCAGGGACCACAAGCACCTTTAATCATCCGCCCCCATCCCTGTCCCCCCCTCTCCCCAGCACTGCCATTCTTCTCTCCACCCTGAGCTATTGCAGCATTCCAGGTCCTGTCCCTGCCATTTACATCACCCCAAAGACCCCGAAATGACGCCAAAAATAGAAAAACCTCTTTATTAACATCGGTGGTGGTGGCAGGAGTGTGTCCTACAGCCCCGGGGACTGCTGGTGCTGCACCATGTTCCTGAGCTTGTCCCAAAAGAAGAGGCTGAGGACGGTGTGGGGGCCGAGGCGGAAGTAGACAGCACCAATGCCCTTGTACAAGCCCAGCAGCCCCTCTTTGCTGGAGATTTGCAGGATACAATCCACAAAACCCCGGTAGAGCTTGCCCTGGGGACAGAGGAGCCAGCTGCACACCCCGGCCAGATGCAATCCTGGGAAAGGCTGCATGACCCCTGCGCCACATCCAGAATGGCCTTACCGTGCCGTCAGCTTCCACTGGCTGGTTGTAGAGACGGGTGCTGATCACGTCAAAAGGTGTCATTGTCACGGCCACAGCCACGCCACTCACCATGCCCCCTGCCAGCACCGCCGCCCAGCTGCCCTTCCTGAACCACTGCAGGAAGTGCCAGTGTCAGCTCTCCCCAGCAACAAAGGGGAGCACGGCACGCTGGTGGTGGCTGGATCCAGCACATTTCCTGCTCACCTGGTGCTCGCAGACCCAGTCCTTGGCAGAGGCGAAGGTGGCGAGCTGCACAGCCGAGCCCACGGCCACGCGGGGCACGGCGCCTGTCACCCCCCGCCACAGCCCCACCACCCCGTGCTGCTGGTAGATGCTCTTGAAAGCACCAGAGATGTTCTGGGGAAGAGAGGAAATTGGGGAAAATGGGAATGGTGTGTCCCACTTGGCCAAAACTTCCCACCCCTCTTGGTCATTGGTGACACGAAGCCACTATTGGCTTTGGAGAAATCTCAGGGGGTCTGGATTCTCTGGATTCGGTGTCACAGCCCCACGTGCCTGTCACACCCCCTCTGTTCTCACACTGTTATTTATAGCATCGTTACGGGGCCAAGCGGCCAAACAACAGCTTTAAATTCCTGCTGACCAAAATAGCACTGTCCCCGCAGGGTCCCGGAGCATGCACAGACAAGGTGCCACCAAATCCTGTGTGCCCCCACCCCAACCCTGTCCCCACTCACCTCATGGTTGTGCTGGTGGCCCACAGCCATGGCCGACAGTGTCTGGGCTTGGAGGTGTGTCTTGACCTTGGGGGGACAATACCAGATGACAAAAGCCCCCAATGACCCCACTGGCACTGGCTGTGGTCCCCCCATCTTCTCAGCAGATTTTGAGGGGAGGTTTCAGCCTCTCTGACAGACGTGGAGGACACAGATGAGTAGCCAAGTGGTATTTCCAGACTTTGAACTGTTTCTTTTACCCCCCTCACCCAGGGTGAAGAGACCCTGCAAACGCTGCCGGGGCTCTGCAACCTCAAAAAACCGGGGAGACCCTCTAAAATGGGAGGGGGGGAACCCCAGCAATTTCTTTTGGGATCATTTCCTTATGGGGGAGTTTTCTGCTGGTTTTCTGAGGAGGATTTGGGGAGAGAAAAGCAGGGGGAGGGCATGAACAGAGCAGCTCCACATTTTATGGGGCAAAGCAAAGCAGGGGGAGAGGGAATGCACCAAGCCAGTGTTTACAGGACGCAACCAAGATGCCAAACCTTTTGGGGGGGTCCCCAAAACACCTCCCCCCAACCCACGGCTTTTGGGGCGGAGCAGCACTCACCAGGTACGCGGGGCTGCCCACGACGGCTCCCACCGCCCCGGCCACGGCCCCGGCGGCCACGGTCCCGCCGGGATACCCGGTCCAGCCGGCGTCCTCGGCGTGGGAATAGCAGTAGAAGCGGACGCCGTTCATGAGCCCCTGGTAGAGCAGCCCGGCCGCCAGCCCCTTCTGCAGCCCCCGCAGCCCGTCCGCCCGGCACACGGCCACGGCCGCCCGCAGCACCCCGCGGTAGGGCCGGGGGTAGGTGCCCGGGGGCTGCAGCTCGCCCTGCAGCTGCAGCCGCGTCTTCACCACCTCCAGCGGGTTGGTGAGGAAGCAGGCCAAGCAGCCGGCCGTGGCCCCCAGCACCAGGTCGATGGCCGGGGGCACCCCCCCGGCCCGGGGGCTGTTTTGGGGCGAGTACGAGAGTTCCTGCACGGAGTCGGAAGGGCCGGGGGTGAGAGTTCCCGCCGCCATCCGGCACCTGCCCGCGGGGGTGGCCCCAGGCTCCACCTTCCCGAACAACCGCAGGGAAAAAAATCCGGGGGGAGCGAGAGCGAGCGAGCGCCACCTCCTGCAAACCAAACCCCCCCTCCCCAATCCAGCCCCCAGTTTGGGGAAGGGATGTGGGGCAAAGGTCGGGCCTGGGGGTGCGTCTCCGGCCCCCCCCGACAGCGGCGCGCCCCCGGCAGCCGCGTCCAGCCGGGCCCGGTCTCACGTGATGGAGCTGCCCCGGCGCAAATAGGGAAAAGCAGGCAAAAAAAAAGGCGGGATAAAATGGAAAGAGAAACGGAGTGAGAGGAGTTTTGGGGAGCACACGGAGTCCCCCCGCCCGCCCCAGCTAGGCTGGGGAGGGAATGAGGACTGCCAACTCGCTGCGCTTGTGGCCGCGGGGCGGGGGGGGTCTCGCGGGGGTCTCGCCCGCCTCTCCCGGTGCTTTGAAATTGGAGCTTCCCGCGGGAAAGTGCTGCGGGGGGTGGGGGATGTCGGTGTCCCGCCCCCCGCCCTGGATTCCTATTCTTAAGGCTGCGCAGAAGCCCCCAGGGGACTCGGCTTACCCCACACTCGAGGTACTTCGGGGTTACTGAGGGAGAGGGCGTGTGAATCCCCCCATATCCCAAACTTCTCCCCGCCAGTGGCTGCCTCATGCCCAAAATCCTCCCCATGCCAGTGGCTGCCCCTTTCCCGATATTCCCTGAACACCCTCCTTTTGATCCCAAAAGGCAAGGAGGGTTTATGGGGACAGTGGGTGATGCTGGGGGCTGGCCCATGGCTGTTTCTTTCTTGTCTAGACAGGGAGTATCTCCTGGACCCAGGGCTAAAGAAGGACAAAACATCCACACTCTGTGTCCTGATGGGAAATTCCCCGTTGAAGACACGAACGTGTTCTACTGCAGGGTTAACGCTGCTGGGGGTGCACGTCCTCCCCTCTTTTCATCCAAATATCTCCTTCTCCCCCCCCAGAGCCATTCCACAGGCTCCAAAGTGACAGCAGGAGGAGGAGCTGCAGCCCTTGGTATTGGAATTGGGCACAGGGCCACGGCTGAGTTACCAAGGTCTGTTTATTTGGGGAGGGGGGGAAAGGAAGCAAATGTATGTACATATACATTCAATCATGTACGTTTCCTCCCAGAAAAAGGCCCCGTGAACATATATTACATGAGAAGGTCTCCAGATTATTATTAATATTATTTAAAAGCTGGGGTTGTGCCCCAAAGTGCTCATTGTGGAGCGCAAGCGGCGACGGGTCCTTGCTGGCCTTGGATGCAGTGAGCCAAGGAGATGGGGACGTGTTTGGTGGCAGCCACATGACAACATCCCTCAGGACACCTGAAGAACATGGGACTCCATCTCTTCTCCCCCAGTGCACAGGGCCAGAATCCAAACCACAAACCGGCTGCTGAGATCTCCTAAAACCATGTTTAAACCCAAATTTTTGGCCCCATTCCTTCTTCCTTAGCCTCAAATCTCCCGGACAGGCTGAGTGGTTCAGTGGTGTCCAGAGGCCCCAGGCAAGCTCTCCAGGAGAAGGAGCAGAGTGGTGCCATCCTCAGTGATTGTATGAGCAACAAAACATGCACGGTAGCGATTCAGTGTTCCCGCCTCGCCCCTCCACACCCTGACCCTGTTCGAAAATGAACAAGTCCTCAGTCCTGCTCCCCACCACAATGGGGATGCTCATCCCAGCCCACCCCACTCCCACCCTCTCCCTCACTACTACTGGGATATTATTCTGTGAAAGGCAAATTATTTGCCCCGTGGCAGCTGGACGAGGAGGAAGGCGCAGGTGGTGAAGCGTCCGGCTGCTCCCCAAAACGCGCTGGATGTCCCCGGCCTGGCGGAAAGCACGGGGTCCACGCTGCAGGCACGACCCTGGTGGGGACCAAGTGGTGGCAGGAGGGTTTGGGGTGCCAGTTGGCCAGACACAGGCCCTGATCCCCAAAAATGAGCTCCCGAGAGCTGTCCTCCCCCGGCCAGGGTTAACACCAGGGGTCCCGCTCGGCCCGTCCCCGGCAGAGGCTGTCGCTGCGCTGCCAGGCGCTGTTGATGAGGCTCTGGGCGTCCTCGCATTTCTTCTTCACAGCAGCATCCAGAATGGCCTTGTGCTGGAGATCGACCTGAAACATGGGCATGGGGTGTCAGGAGGGGAGCAGACAACAGTCACTTCTCCATCTCGCCACAAAACCATCTCAAATCCACACGGGGAAGGTGCCTGTGCCATGAATATGGTGACAGTGGGGCTGACCCAGGTTCCTCCCGCTCCCCTCACAAGCGCTGGATGCTCGTGGCTTGTCTTGCCAGGCTCTAATTCCCACATCCTGTGGTTATATGAACGCAGAGGAGCTCCGTGGCTCTCCTGCCCTTTGTGGGAAGGCTGAGTTCACATCACAACAAACTCACCCCTTTGCCTTCCCTCACCTGATGAGGGTGAGGCAGCCCCACACACTCACCTGGTAGATGTTCCTCCATGCGACGTTCAGCGCCGACAGGAACCTCTCCAGTTCTGTAGTGCAACTAAAATAGAGGACCCAGGGGGGCAGGAACTCCTTGCTGTCCTGAGCAAACTCCTAAACACCAAAAGAGAGGCTGGGTGTCAGTACTGGGTGCTCACCCAGCCCCAAGCCAGCAGGTCCTGAAGCCCTGCACTCACCAGGACACAGTACTCCTTGCCAGCCTCCGTGGAGACAGCAGTGATGTCGGTCAGCTCCGCGGTGCCCAGCGAGCGGAAGAAGCTGGTCTGACAGTCTTCGTGGCACGTGAAAGCCTTCTCATCTGTCAGCACGAGGCAGCAGGGAACACACGGCGTTGGGGCAACACCCTGCGGGATCACCTACGTGGGGTGGGGAACAGGGGGGTAAAATCTGGCATGATGGAGCCCCATCTCCATGGGGTGCCCAGTGGGGAAACCCTCCTGGCTCAGGATAAAGCTGCCTGCTCCATCCTGCCAGACATTCCTGCTCCCTTTGCCAGCTCCAAAGGGGCGCAGGGAAAGGAGGGGGTGGAAGCACCCATGCTTGGGGCCTGTCCCTGGCTCACCCCTTTGGAGACAGCCTGGCAGAAGTACTGCATCCAGTCTGCCATGTCCTCCTCGTTGTCGGCGCTCAGCTCCAGGGAGGGCCGGTCTGTCAGGATCACCTGGAAGGAGTGGGGCCGGTCGGTGGTGTTGGAGCGCCGGCATCCCCCGCACTGCTCGCCGCTGGGAGAGAGGGGGGAGGATGGAGATGAGAGGCATGGATGGGCCAGCACGAGCCTGAAAACAGCCTCTGACTGCCCTCCCTGGGCAGCACCTCACCCCTCTTCCCAACAAACACTCATTTCCCATTGGTGACACCCTCTGGGATTGCTCCAAGGACCATCTCCAGGCTCTGGGCATTGAGGGAGAGCCGGAGTTGAGCGTGGTGGGCTCCCAGCATGGCTCTTGGAGGGGTGCATCACCCTTCAGAGGCCAAGGCCCCATCCAAGGAAGGAAATGAGCCCATCTCCAGTGACAGGCACTGGAGCCAAAGCAAACGGGCACGTGCCCCTGGGTAGGATCAGTCGGGATTCCTGTGGCATGGACCAGGTCAGGACCCAACCAAGAACCCCTCCCTGGACATCCCAAGTAGCTCCTGCACCCCAGATCCCCACAGAGTTTGGGTGCTGTGTCCTACCAGCTGCTTACCCCATGTTGATGGAGAGCAGAGGGGTGACGTCCGTGCGATCTGGGTACTGGTACAAGATCCCGTTGCTGCCATTTGAGAAGATGAGAGGGGATAACTGGAGTCAGCTCTGCTCTGCTATCCCCTGCCTTTGGTCCCACAGCCACCCCTGTCCTGCCCTCTGCCCAAGCAGCCCTGTGGGGTCACGTTCCTGCTGCTGGGCACCCACAGCTGGTGGCTGTAGCCACCAAACCAGCCAAGATGAGCTCCCTCCATCTCCCAGGCAGCAAATTGCTCCCAACACCTTCTCCCAAGAGCCCTGTCTGACCCCAGCCCTGGTGCCCACCTGAGCACCACGAAGCAGGGCTTCCACTGCTCCTTGCCCAGGTAGGAGGTCCCTGCCTTGTAGTGCAGGATGCCATCCTTGGTGACCGCATTTTCTGCAGAGTAGCTGTTGCTGGCAGGTCCCAGTGCCTCATCCATGGGGTCTTCCCAGTGAACGAGGCCGTAGAAACGCACAACCACATCACAGGCCTGTGAGAACCAGGGAAAGTCAAGGGAGTCTCCCCTGAGCGTCCATCACCTGCAGTGATAGTGGTGATACCCAAACTCACCTCACACTTGGACTCCTGCGCCACAAACTTGGCAAGCGCCAGCTTCTCCATGGTGGCATCTGTGAGGATACTTGGATATGGGGGCTCCCGGCACCCTTTGATCATGGCTGACTTCAAGGAGACCAGGAAGAACCTGAGAGGGAGGCAGAGATCTCTGACAAGGCTGGGGCAAACAGCCCCTCATCTCCCTCGTACACTCTGGTGCTCCCCTTAACCCTGGGCCTCTGGTCTTCCAGAGCAAAGAGTCGCAAGATCAACCTAGAGACCAAAGGTGATGGGATGGTGCAAAGTCTGAACTCCAGAAAGTGGAGTGACACTGGGATGGGTGACAAAAGATGGGTGACACTGGGAGGTGGACGCTCATCCCAGCACAGGTCCCAGTACAACCTGATGGTCACGTCCCTGAGCTGACAGCACACAGAGGGACCTGGGGACATGCCTTGGAACTCAGGAGCTCATCCCTACTCATGCTGAGTGACACAAGGGACAGATGGTCTGCACTGCCCAGATCCCCAAGGCTCAGACCGAGGGATGGGGTGACTGCTGTGTTTATCCAGGGAAGATACTTCAGTTGTATCCATGCCTGAGGCATTTCCAGCTGCCTGCTGGGTTCAGCCAGTGTCATCAAACCAACCCCCAAACCCCTCACTGGTGGCAGGACTGTCATGAAGAGCTGTCTTTGGAGTCTCCTGTATTCCCCAAGCCCAAGAATTCCAGAGTTCCATGCTCCGGCTCCCCACTCACTCGGTGAGAGCCACGTCCGCGGTGTCGAGCAGGAACTGCTTCCTCCGGTTGGTGCACACCAGGGTCACCGTCTGCTGATCCAGCCCAACCTGTGCCACACAGGAACGGTTAGGGAAGCCAGGCACAGGATGAGGGGCAACAGAGCAGGGCTGACCGTGCCTTCTGGAGAGGGTCAGTGGTCACTCCGCTGCGCAGGCAAAGATGTGGGCACCCACAGAGGTGGCATTGGAGGACCCATCACTTCCAATTCTCCCAGTCTCAAAGGTTCACTGCCCAGAACACTCCCCAAGGACACAAACACACCCCGCTGTGATGCTCCTGGCACCTTCACCTCTTGGACAGGCGAGAACTGACCCCCCCACTCACCTCCAGCTGCCCCATGGCACCCGCCCCAGCCAGGCTCACCGAGATGTAATCCAGCTCATTGTAGGACACGGCCTCCTCCACCATGTACGGCTTCTCCGCTGCCCCTGGCACAGACACAGAGAACCACGTGAGGGGGGGCACAGGACCCCCTTTGCAGCAGCAGCAGCAGCAGCGATGGACCTGCAAACCGAGCTGTGTCCCAGGCAGCACGGAGCCACGGGACACGTGTCCCAGGGCTCCTCGGGGGACAGGTCAATCTGAGCTCCCTACTGTGACCAGGGGACACAAGGAAACTGGCAGTGAAGGCAGTGAGCCATGGTGGCCTAATTCATGGACAAGCCACAGATGGAGCCTCCCTCCCTGCCACTGAGCCCAGAGGCTGTCGGGATGAGATACCTTTCCGGATCAGGTACACGTAGCAATCTGTCAGCAGGACATAGATCAGCTGCAGGTTCCCTTCCATGTGCCCAGTGCTCATGCGGATCATCTGTATGGAAAGGAAAGAGCTCTCAGCCCTGGGCTGATGCAGGAACAGAGCTGGTCCTTCGATCGATGGAGACCCCTTACCCTGAACAACTGTTCCTCGTTCTCCCGAAAGACGTGGATCATCAGCAGGAGGAGATGGTTGTTATCCACCCTGTGGAGAGAGACAGCAGAGGATGGACACAGGTGTGAGGCTGGATGAGTCCAGGAAGGGCAGTCCTTTTCCCTGTTGAACATGACCATGATTTTGGCACTTGTTAGCTCCCCAAGACCTTCTCTTCCTGACCCTTTTGTGCCTCCTCTTCATCCTGGAGAAGGATGGGCTTTGCCCCCCAAACCGAGAACAAAGGGAAAGTGCCAACTTGAGCTCAAGATTGTTTGGAAGATGCTCTTCCTGGTGAGCAACCCCATCCTCACCTGAACTCGGAGGGGTGGGTCAGCTCCGAGGGGCTGCCCTGCCCTTCCTCCACCCCAGAGTCCTCGGCACTGCTTGGGGAAGGGCTGGGCTGCTCCTTCTTGGGCTCACCAAGAGCCTGGGGGTTGGTGGTTTCTGTGTGGCCAGTCTGAGGTTCATCACTTGTGCTTTGAGATTCCTCTACTGTCCCAGCTGCTTCTCCCCCTCTGCTTTCTTCTTCTTCAGGAGCCTCAGGGCTACCAGAAACATGTGGCGGTTGGCCAGGCCCTGGAGGGTCATGGTTGCCACCACCTGGTGCAGCAGCGTTTGGACTCTCAACGGTAAATCGGTAGAAGTCCATGGGGGCTGAAATCCCCTCGCTAAAGTCGCCAGAGGACGATCCATCCGGGGTCTCCCCTGGCGTGCCAGTCCGAAAGGGCTGCCCGGGGGGCTCCAGGGCGGCGTTCCAGCCCCCGGGGTCCAGCTGCCCATTCAGTCTGTCCATGACCTTGCTCAGGGGCTGCCCCACACTCTCCATGGATGTGTCCTTCATCTCGGGGATGCGCAGGGCCAGCGGGCCAAGGGCAGCGCGCTCCCTACCCTCCTCCGGCCTGCCCGGGGCAGCGGGGCCCTCATCCCTCGGCAGCTCCTCCCTGTCACTGAGCCCGTTGACACCGCTGTCCCCGCTGGCCTCGGGTGCTGCAGGCATCAGGCTGTTCACCGCCTCCTCGGGCTTCACCTTCTTCTTCTTGCCTGTCTTCTTCTTCTTGGCTAACCTGTGAGAGAGAGGAATGTCACTCACCTACACCTGTTTAGACTCTGCAACACACAGGGGGCCCAACCCTTTCCCAACAACATTCCTTTGCAATTTTCCCTATCCTTCAGTCGAGAACATTGCTCAGTGTGCAGCCATGTAGAGCTCCCCTCTCCGTGCCAGTTGTCATGAGACACAAGCCAGGGACAACTTTTTCCTACCTATTCCAAAAAGAGGCATCACGGCTGACATGGCACCTTGGGCTTTCTTTCAGCTGTAAAGATCACAAATGGTTGTGGAGCTAAAGTGACATGGGAGAAATCCCTCTTGAGATCAAGAAGCTGTGGGGGAGGAGGTTTCTAGCGTTGGGAATGCCATGTCCCCGCCTGCCAGAAGAGGGAGATGCAGGCTGGAGCACACCAGGATGTGCTGCGGAAGTCTTCTGGCACCCATGGCACCCTAACTGCTGCCAGGTCACCCTTGTTTGGGAAGTGAGCCTGGTGCTCCCCTTCCCTATGTCTGCCGTGTGGGATGACGTGTAAAACCCGGCTCCTCTGCTCCTCCCCTGGAAAAACTGGGCACCAGAACAAAGCACAGCCCTGCTGGGCGGGTTTGGGGTGTCCCCACTGGGGTGTGAGCAGACAGATCTTTGTCTGGATTCAGGGCTCCGAGGGATCCCTGGGGATCTCCGCAGGAGTCAAACGCCCAAACACCAGCCAGGAGCTCTGCAGAGACATCTACTTTGACTGGTTTGGCCACAGCTCACTGACGAACAGGAGGAGTGACGGGATGGGAGAGAAGATCCAAGGCCCAGAGCTGTTGCAAAGCTGCCACCAGCTGGAGAGAGCTCCAAATAAAAGCTCATGGATTACTCTGTGCCCTTTGACACACACACTGGCAGGGGGAGCAGGTGATGTGGAGTCAGCCCAAGGGACCCAGCTCAGCCCCACAGGGCTGAATAAAGGCTACAGCTCAAACACCGTCCTCACTGGGATAGAGGAGGTGGCACATCCTCAACATCTGTCACCCCTTTCCAGGTCAGCAGCTCTGTCCCTACCTGATGACCTCCAGCTCTGTGCAGCTCTCGGACTGGTCCGTTCCCTCAGGAGTGGCCTCTGCCTTGTCCCGGGAAGCTGTGTGCACCGGCGTGGTGTCGGCAGAGGACTGCACCTCGGCCTTGTCCTCGTTGAAGGGGTTGTGGCGCTGCGTGGGGCTCCTGGCCGCGGCCCTGCTGCCGTTGGCCTCCGAGGCGGTGGAGCGCGGGCAGCTGAGTGTGTCCGTCAGGTCTCCGTCTGCAGGGACAAGTGGGAGGAGCAGGTTGATGCCAGCTCGGGCTCCTGCATGGAGCCAGATCAAGCCAAGCTGCGCGCTGGGGGCTCGGGGCACTGTGTGGGCACCACACTGCTGGCAGCGCCAGCAGCTCCTGGCAAGGAGGGACGGGGAGGTCAGCGTGAGACCCAGCACCCACTGCAGTCCAGAGAATGCCTGAACACAACAGCTCGGTCACCCAGGAGCTGGCAGCTGGACAGAGGAGCAGAAGTGTCCATGGGAAGAGTTTGGGGGGTCATGGGGCCGTTGTTCCTGAGCAAGATGACAGTGAGCAACACGGCTGCTGCTTCTGTCCTGCCACGGGGCCATGGGAAGGTGCTTACTCGGCTGGAAGGGCAGACACGGAGCCAGCCCATGGAGCAGCGATCCTGATGGGGCTGGCTGCTCTCCTCTGCTCGTGTGAGACACACGTGGGGGCTGGACTGTGGTGGGGGGGACACAGTATTCACGGGGGTCCCAGGACAGCAGGTGGCACAGACAGGGTGGAGCACAAACAGCTGGGCCCATGTTAGTCTTCAGAGGGAAACGGAGCAGTGGAGAAGAGCTGCAGGAGTCGTGCTTGGACTATTGTTATCCATTATCCATGGAAATCCATGGTTAAAGGAAGGTTATCCATGCCCCTCCCTTCTCCAGCACCATTCCTGGTCTAGTGGAAGGTGTCCTTGCCCATGACAAGGGATTGGAACGAGATGATCTTTAAGGTCCCTTCCAACCCAAACCATTCCATGATTCTGTGATTCCTTTCCACAGCCAGTTAAAAGACCCTTTGGGAAGAGAACCACAGCCCTGGCAGACTGATTCGGGGTATAAGATTTGAGGAAGAAAATGAAACCTCTTATAAAACTCTAATCCAGACAGTTTGTGCTGGATGATTCCAAAATGCCACTTTGTTCCCACTGAAAAACCTGCCCCGGAGCAGGGAGGGTGTGAGCTCTACCAGGGAAGTCAATCAGGTTTTGATGTCTGCATTGAAGGGAAATTTGTGGAATCACTTAGGTTGGAAAAGACCTCCAAGATCATCAGGTCCAACCATTAATAAAACAAAACATTTAAAAGCTATTTCATCCCTGGGCTCCCAGCCTGCACCACCAAACCAACGTCACTTCTTTGGTCTAAATCCTGCTGGTTCTGCTGAGACAAAACAATCTTTGTCCAAAACAGAATTTCATCCCAAAATGCATTTGCTGAAAATGGGGAATGCTGCAACTTCCTTAACTTCTGCTCTGTCCCCACAGCAAGGAATCCATCTGTGAGCTGACCTGGCAGAGATCTCTGATGACAATTTTCCTGTGGCTGAGGAAACTCAGCCTGGAGCCATGGCACGACCCTGCACACGGGAGCTGTGCGTGCCTCAAATACAGAGGGATCTGCCCCCAGCACCCCTGGGCTTCTCCCAGCCTCCACCCAACACCCACACTGGAGCTGTTGGCTGCACCTTGGGTTTGGACATGTGGTTTGTACCCTCCAGGGACAGGTTAAACCACCTCTGTGACATCCCTGTGCGCGGGGTAAGAAAGAGGATGAGAGGGAGCGCGTTAGAGCCCAAGAGCAATCCACACGGAATTCAGGCAGATTTCCCCAAATATTCCCCAAATATTCACGTGGTACCATCAGGCTCCATCCAGCTTTGAGCTGCAAAGGATGGAGTGTGGGTTTGTTTCCTCTGGGGGTGAAGCAGAGAGGGTCCTGCTCCAGTGCAGGATATGCACAGGGGCTGCATGTGAAGGAAGACAAATTCCTTTAAGCTGGACACATGCTCTTGGCCATAAAGGCCAGAGGTAGCTGGTAAGTGGGTTTAAAAAGTGGTAAAATCAATAAATATAACAAATGTAGTGACCCAAAGTGCTGCATCCATGTGCTGGATGTTGTGGCTTCACAGGAGAAGTTTTGACACAGGACAGAATGATCCAGGGAAAACAAAACATCCCAAATTAATCCCTGCAAAATGCCCAAAATTAAAGGCAGCAGAATTAGTTCAGCTGTTTTCCAGGTCTTTCAGGAATCCAATGATGGTGGATCAGTTTTTCAGTCAGAACCCTGCATGCTTTACCCCAAAGCGGAAATCCATGGCACAAGGGCAGCTGGCACATCCCACATTTTGGGCCTGTACAGAATTCCATCGAGACAGGGCAGTTGGTTGTTAAAGAAACAAACATGGGAACATGCAGCAAGCTCAGGGGGCAGCAATGCAGAAAGAAAACCAAAATGCTGTAAGAGATGAGTGTGTCCCACCTTCCCAGTCTCTGCTGGGCATGGTCTGCATTGCTGGAAAGACATCTCCAAAATCATAATCTACAAAAATGAGGGATAAAACTCAGGATTAGAAATACAAGTAGTGGGGGGGGGGGGGGAGGGGAAGTGGGGAGAGCGTGAAGGGGATTTGGGGAGGGAGATGGGAATGGGGAGAAACAAAACAATTGTCCACTGGTATCTGAAACACATGAGAAAATAGTCAGGGAATGTGGATGTGAATGGAAACCAGCTGCACTAATAGTTGTTCATTCTGGAACAACCAGTGTTACGGGAGCCACAATGGGACCAGGGGAGGGTGAAGGCCCCATTATTCAAGCTGCTGGGAAGCTGAACCACATAATCAGTGTCACTCAGGGCTTGATCCTCTCTGGGAAGCAATTTAATGGCTCTGGAACTCAGTTTCCCCACTTCACACTTACCTCCCATAGATACTGTGATGTTTGACTCATGAATGTTTGCAAAGCCAGGGATCTGATTAAAGGGAAAAACTTGTCCTCTGATCCTAAAATCCCCAGTTCCACCTACACTCTCAGGGCAGAGAGATGCTCCTGTTGAAGTGATGAGCAGGGTAATAGTTACAGGGGAAAGTTCAATTCCTCCACACCAGAGGAGCAGCAGCAATTCCTGCCCTCCTGGGTCCCAGTCCGGCATTCCTACATCAGCACCAAACCCCTCTGTGTATGGGGAAACTGAGACACAGAGCACAGCCACTGCCTGAACACAGGGAATAGGCTGAGACAATGCCAACCCCAAAATCTAGCTCCAAAATCTCCTGGATCTCTACTCCAAACTTCTCTTCTCTTGAGCGTTAAGCAGCCATCCACTACACAAGCCAGAGAATGCAGCCAAACCCAAGGGACACCCAGTGATAGGGACAGGCAGAAGATGTCTGACACCAAGACATGCTCTCTTGAGGGAGGAGCAGGAACATAAACCCAGGGTTACAGCAAAACAGCTGCTTGTATCAAACCTCTGGGGCAGAGAACCTCCTTCCTGTGATTTTTATTTCTAGGCTCCTTGTGCTGTCTCCAGCTTCCCTGGGATGCTGGAGATTTGGCATGAGCAACTCTCTGAAATCCAACCTTTTCCCGAGTGCAGACACGGGTGAGCCCAAACCAGGGCTGTGCTTCCACGTCCTTTGTTAAAACAATTCTAATGCCCATCCCAGACTGTTCCTTCTCAGCATCTTTAATACCTGCAGGCTCTGTCTCGCACGTAAAAGGCAACTGGTGACCCTTGTCTTGAGGGAACCCATCTGTGTGTGTGGGCTCAGTCTGAAATTCACTGCATCCAACTAACAGTTCATTCCATTCTAATTCTTTTCCAGAATCCCCTTTGCTCAAAGTGACATAAAAACCAGGACAGGGCCAGTGTATTTTGGATTAGGAACAGCATCAGCAGAGCTGCTGCTTCATGTGCACGTGGTGGGTGTGGGACAGGAGCTCCCTGGTTCATGGGGCAGACACAAGCAATGTGTCCTCTCAGTTCATAGGAACAACATCCAGCCTCTCTGAAGGGACAAGGGCGTGAGTAGGACAATTTATCAGGCTGCTCAACATGTATAAAGAGGAAAACCTAGCACCTCAGACCTTTCTCCCAGACTGCAGACACAGAGAAAACTCTGGAAACTATATCCTACCAGGTCCAGCACGTGTGGGTCCCTGGACTGCGAAACAAGAAGTTTAAAAGCTCCCCTGCAGCCCTGTGTCCCTGCTGACCTGGAAGCCACATTCAATACAGGCATGGCCTTCACTCTGTGGGGAGATTCCTCCAGTTCTTGTTAAAACCTCCAGGATGAGAATGTGGCCTGGGGTGACTGGCAGGGAAAGTCCCTTCTCTCCCAGTCCGAGGCACAGAATCATCCCAGAATGGTTTGGGTTCGAAGGGACCTTAAAGTTCACCTAACTCCACCCCCTGCCATGGGCAGGGACACCTTCCACTAGCCCAGGTTGCTCCAAGCCCTGTCCATCCCAGCCTTGGACACTTCCAGGGATCCAGGGGCAGCCACAGCTTCTTTGGGCAACCTGTGCCAGGGCATCACCACCCTCACAGGGAAGAATTTTTTCCTAATACCCAATCTAAATTTCCCATCTTTCAATTTAAAACTTAGTTTAAACCCTTTCCCCCTTGTCCTGTCTCCCAAGGATGGAAGACAGGAGAGACTCCCAGCCTGGCTGCTGGGTCTCTTGCTTTAGCGTCTTCTAGTCTAAAATTTGCTGTCTCATTTGAAAGGGATGTGGGAACAACACAGCCCTGCCCACACCATCCCCAAAACCACTGACCCTCACTGGATGGGGCAATGGCACTGTCGTCCCATTCCAGGTTGGTGGAGGTGACGGAGTTGAAGGAGTTGAGGGAGAGGCTGTCGGAGCCGTGCACGGAGCTGGGCAGGCGCTCCTCAAAGTCCAGCAGGTACTGAGGCTTGTAGTAATCAGGCATGTACGGGGCCAGATCCAGGTATGGAGCATCCTGCAGGGCAGAGAACATGGCATGGGTCAGCTCCAGTCACTGGTATTGGCACAGCTCAGGGGGAAATGTCACCCCACCAAAACGGTGCGACCGTCCCTTGAACGTCACCTCTGAGTGTCCATTTCAGAGGAAACCCAGCGGTTTCACCAGGGCTATCCAGTGGATTTGTGTTTCCTGGAGGGACACCAGGGTTTTGTACCACACTTGCAGAGCTCAGCTCCTTTATCCCCACCCATCTGCCCTGCAGCTGCCTTGTTCCTCTTCTGAATAGTGAAGAACTAAGCAATAGGAATAAATCCCATTGTTGGATCTCCAAAGACCTAAAAGTCTTTCCCAAATCATCAGTGTCATGTTTCCAGCTGAAAGTCAACAAGAAGGTCCACCCTGGACCAAGTGGTGGGACCTGTCTCACCCTGGACTGCCCCTGCTCCGCATTCCTGCTCTCCCAGAGCCGGGAGAACACATCAAACACTCACCAGGTCCAAGTCAAAGCGGATGAACTCCAGCCCAGACACCAGCGTTAAGAACAAGGTCAGATGATCGTGACTGCAGACCAGGGCGTTCCTGCCACAGGGAGGAACAAAAGAGCTTTACAGATGGGGGAAAGAGGAGAAGCAGCTACAAGGGCCCTTCTGTTTCCTTAGAGGCGTCTCCAAGCTGCCATAGATGGGCCCTGGAGCTGGCAGTCCACTCCTTCCCTCTGTGGGCAGCCACTACGTGCTGTCCCCAAACTGAGCTAGAGCCACATTTCCAGGTGTCCAGCAGAGCTGGGTGCCTGGACAGGAGCTTGGAAATCATGGAGAAATATAAAGGGGACTGCAGAGTAAAAGCAGAAACTAGGAGGAATGCTTGCAGGGCCTTATAGAGATAAGAGGACAGTGCGTCCACATCTGGGACCTTTAAATTAACCGTGTAAATTCCACAAGGAAAAAAAAAATCAAACCCTGATCAAGTGCTTGTCCCCCACTGGCAAATTCAGGCTGGCTTCTGACCAGAAGGGATGTCAAGCAGTGCCCAAAGGAGAAGGAGCTGGGATACTCACTTTACATAGTATTTGTGCAGCAGGCTAAGGTTCTCCTGGAACAGCCTCAAGTAGCTCTCCAAGGAATTTTCATTGAGGGCAAGGTATAGCCAGGCCCGGCCTGGAAACAGAGCAGCAGACAGATTTATCTGTGAGGGAATACCTGAGAACTGAAACAAGCCTAGAAATAATAATGAATTTGTTAAAACCCCTGAGATCATTAATTTGTATCATTTGAGGGGAGCAACTGTGGGGAAAATCTGGGGGAGAAAATGCCACTGAGAGATTCATGATTTGGAGTAAAATTGGTGAGAGACAGATTAAGAAGTAGCCAAACAACTGTGTCTCTCCAGCAAGATGGGAGCCCAGCTAGAAATGCTGGGGATCAGAGAGGCAGAGGGAGAATCGCTGTCAATTAGCCCAGGTGAGATTTGACACAAATTCTGGTGCAGAGAGAGAGGTGACAGTGCAGTCTGTGCTCAGCTCTGCTCTCACCAGTATAGGTCCAGGACATGACGGGTGTTTGGATAATCAGCACAGAGGATCTGGGCACCGTCCTGCATCAAAAGTGGCCTCGATGGTCCCAAACATCCGCTACGGACAACTTGGAGCAGGGAAAATGCAGAATCGTGCAAGTGACAGCTACAGCAAGATCTGGGGCGAGAGGGGATGCTCCCATCTGCCAGGAACCCATCCTGAGGGCATGGCCCCACAGGGATTCCATCAGCCACAAACCCTTTTCAAGGACATGGTCCTACAGAGCTCCCATCTGCCAGGAACCCTTCCCAAGGGCACGGCTTCACAGAACTCCCATCTGCCAGGAACCCTTCCCAAGGGCACAGCCCCACAGAGCTCCCATCTGCCAGGAACCCTTCCCAAGGGCATGGCCCCACAGGGCTTCCATTAACAACCAACCCTTTCCAAGGGCATGGCCCCACAGAGCTCCCATCTGCCAGAAACCCTTCCCAAGGGCATGGCCCCACAGGACTCCCATCTGTCTGGAACCCTTCCTGAGGGCACAGCCCTTTGGTTTCAGGGCAGCAGAAGCCGGACTACATCTCAGGACCTGACTCCGAGGCACGGTGACATTATTTCTAGAGACCTCACACAGTCAAGGCAGGACTCCCTCCTTCTTGGCACAGGCTGCCCAGGGAAATGGTGGAATCACCATTGCTGGAAGTGTTCAAACAATGTGTGGATGTCGCACTTGGGGACATGGTTTAGTGGTGAATATGGCAGTGCTGGGTTAATGGAAGGACTTGGTGAACTTAGAGATCCTTTCCAACTTTATGGATTCTGTGATTTCTTTGCCTGTGACCTGGATTCCAATGGCTCCTCGATCCACCAGCAGCCCCAACTCCTCAGCACAACCTGGGCCTCCCCAGGTGTCCCCAAATCCAGAGCTGGGGACACTGTGAATACTCACTGCGTCCCAGGTTGGTGGCCACATGCTGCAGCACTTCAATCTGTTTGATGGCTTCCCGGCGTGTGAAGTGAACAACCAGCACCCAGTACCCTGAGGAAAGATCTTGCAGTCTGGAGGAAGAAAAATCCCAGAGGAAAATTAAGCAAAAGCTTCGTTATCTCCACCCCAGTCCCTGCCTAGATGCTTTCCCCATGCTGAGGCTCCACATCAGCCTTTCTCCATGGGGAAAAGCAGCATCCCAGAGATGGGCTATGGGCTCACCCGTAGAGCAGAGCATGGTCCAGGTGTTCACAGAGTCGCTGCAGGACCTTGTCGTGGTTTCTGATGGCTGGGGTCTCATCTTCACAGGCAGCAAAGTAGCTCTGCAGCTGCAAAAGGAAGAGACGGGATGGATGGAATGCCCTTCTCCAGCCCATGAGGAGCAAGTGGAGGTGGCAAAACACTCATAACCAGCATTAAACAGTTTTTTGTGATCTCTCAGCTCGCCAAACCCTGATGCAGGTTTTACTTCTGGGGTGTAGCCGTTGGTTTTGAGAGGACCCTAGAGGCAGTAACTACAGGGACACCCTCACCCAGTGTCCCCATGTCTCACAGCCCAGCAGTGCCACGGTGGCTGCATAACCAACTTCCCTTTTGCTGAGCAGCCTCCTCCCTCCCAGCCAACACTACAGCAGGGTCTGCTGGTTCCTCTGCAGCCACCACAAAGTGGTTCAGAGCAGAAATAAACCCCAGCTCTGCTCTGTTTCTGGCTCTGACATGGATGAGGCCTCTCTTCGATTTTGCTAGAAATCCCAGAAATCCCCTTGCACCCAAATCCTATATCCTTTCCCAGCTGACCCACAGGCCTTCTCCTGCCCCCAGAGCTTACAGATCTATTTAGGTCCTGTCTCACACATCCTCAGCATCCAGGCAGGGAGATTACTCTCCTGGGATGTAATCTCAGCTGGATAGGCCATGGCTGTTTGCTGGCAACAAGCAAGAACAGCTCAGCTCATAGACAGTACAAATGTTATTTTAGTGACCTGACATGTCTTTGCCAAACCTCACTAGGTGATTGATCCATAAAACCCAAAAACTTGACATTATTTTGCTTGTCAAGTCTGACCTGTCCCCCAAAACTTGTTTCTCCTCCAGAATTATGACTAGAGGAACTTCTTTAGAAAAACCACCCAGTTTTGACGTGAAGTTATCCAGGGGTCAGAGAACACCTCATGGCCCCTGGGAACTGATCCCAACAGCACTCTTAAGAATATGAAAATACTGAGCTCCAACACCGTCCTGGCCTGAACACCTTGAATCCCTCTGGAGCTCTTAGGTAAGATGGGAGAGCCAGGCGTGTTCCTACACAGAGCTGGTCCCAGCCCTCACATGGGAAAAAACTGCTGAGCCCAGAGAATCAGAGTCAGAATTCCCTTGTCTGATGGCACAGCCCTGCTCTGCCTGTCCCTGTGCCATGCAATCCAGCAGGTGAATCCCCTGGGGAAGCAGATCTGCAACGAGGTGGTGTTTGCAGAGGCACCTGTGGGTGCTCCAGAGATCCACAGGGGTTTTCACAACACCCAGAGACCTGGAGCATTTTAGCTCAGCAGCTCGTATCCATTTTTGGGAGGAAGCTGTCCCAGAAGATTTCCACTATTCATAGGCAGCCCAGACTGAAGCAAAGAGGAAAATGCCCTAAAATCCCACTATTTAAGAACAATTTCAGGAGTTCCTTGCAGCCAGTGCAGCTGCAGCAAGGACACCAGAGGAAGAAACAAAACCGTAATGTAAGGCCATATCCCTCAGGTGATGCATAGATGGAATCATGGGATGCTCTCCAAGCGCTGGAGCTCACTAAAATATCCCATTTTTGGGAAAACTGAGCCAGGAAGCAAAGATCTCACAGGACATGAGACAGCATTTGAAGGCAGAAATTCCAGCTTGTCCCAACCAGACTGTGGGCTCTGCAGGGAGCTGGGGCACCCTTCGAGAAGGTTCTGGGTGTTTCTGCAAGCTCTGTGCTGGATTGGGGAAATGCAGCTGTGGGGGAGAGATGGGGGAAACAAAAATAAATCAGGCATTTCATTAGCTCACCACTGAAAAAAAGGAGACATAGCTTGGGGAGGTCAACGTGGAGGGAACTTGGAGGCTGTCTATGCCTCTGATTGGAGGAATTCCCCATGACAGAGACACTCCAAGACTGGGCAGCAAAAAAGATGAGGAAATAGAAGTATTTCCTCTTTTTTCTTTCCTCCTTTCCCCCAAAATAACTCAAAAGTTTGTCACGCTCCTTCCTGCAGCCAGTTCACAGCTCCCAACCCTCTCCATGGATCAACCCACTCCCATCATCCAAGGGTGCAAACCATCAGCAAATGGTGGTTGTCTCCATCTAAAAAAAATTAATTTCTCTTCCCTAGGAAAGCCCAATCTTCCCCCAGGAAGGGGTTTAGGTTTTGAAGGGCTCGTTCTGTGCTACACCAAGGGCTGGTGTCCCTTTTTGCTTCTCTGCAAGGAGCACTGAGCCTCCTGCTCTGCACAATCCAGCTCCCCCTGTGTTGCACCTTCTTCCCGTGGAGGCTGCAGGAAAACCCAGCCCCATGGCCATATCCAGAGCAAACCCACCCTGAAAGGCTCAGCCCTGTCCCTCTGGCACATCAGGAGCCAGAGGATGAGCTGGTGTAACTGTGCTTTGCTCAGAGTCATGGGGTCACACCAGCCCAGCGCGCGGGAAACGCGCACTCAGCAGTTTGGGATTCTGGCACTCCGAGTCACGGCCTTTTAGGAGCTGTGGGTCACAGGGAAGCACAGGAGGGCTCACTCCTACCGAGATGTGCCACCACAGCAGTGCACCAAGGGACAGTGCCAGTTCCAGCATCCCTCCAAAATAAACACAGCCAATGATTTCCAGTGCCCAGCCATGGCTCACTGGAGCACAATTCCCAAAAGACGTCAGTCAGGTGAATCCCTGCCCAGCCACCACAAGTCCAGGGAGGAAGCAAGACTCAGCAAGCCTCGGGATCTCCTGGGTGGAGTCATCCCTCTAGCCAGGGTGGGGAAAGACTTGCAAAAGCTGAGGGGGAGGCATTTTTGCCTTGAGAAGAAGGGTGAAGACACATGGAGGAAAGTTAGGATGAAACAGCTTTCCCAACTGCGAAACAAAATCCAGCTGCACCATTTTCCAAAGATCCAATGCCTAGCTGAAAATTCGTAGGAATTACCACCACAAACATCCTGGGGGATGATCCCAGCATCTGCCCCGATGGTGATGGCAGGAGTGATGTGGCACTGCCCTGAAGAATGGCATTTTATGGAGTGTTTATATGGAGTCTCCTGTAAATCGTTATAAACCACACATGGATAATTGAACCAGCCTCTCCCTCAGCAGTCAGACCTGTCTGGGAGGTGGTGACCAAACTTCCTGAGGCATCCACAAAGCACCTCCCTGACACAGCTGGGCAGTGAGCTGGGCTGGGGCTGGGCAGATCAGGAAGGAGGCAAATGATTGGGTTAAACAGGTCACCTCTGGGTTTTCTGGAGAGATGCTCTTCCCCTCTCCTCTGTACCCCAAATCCAGAAGGAAGGGCTGAAGGCTGGCTCATACGGATGACTTGTGAGGTGCATGGCAATGCCTCAAGCCCTGACCCGAGACTATTTATAGACATTCCTGTGGCCAAAATAGCACTGCTGGCATGCAGAAGGCATCCTGGCCATCCACCCACCGGGACCACTCTGCAGCCCCGAGCGGGTGTGAGCACCAGCGCTCCTGGGACAGAACCTGCGCGGGGAGAGGGCCTCAAGAGCCCAAGCACAGGCTGAACACACCTGGGAGAACCTGGAGGGGAAGGGTGTTTGTCCAGTGGGAAAAGAGACCTGGTTGGCACAGGGAACAATCACACCTCGTCACCACCGAGGAGAAGGAGGACTTAATTGCTGTTTATCAATCACGAGTTCATTTTTTTGGCAGTGACACACCCTGCCCCACGCTGGCACGCACCAGAGAGGCTATTCCTTGCACAATTTTATAACCTATTAATTGCAGTGGTTCTCAATGAGCGTGATGCTTTCCAGGCTGATCTACAGACCTCCTGTGTTGCAAGGGAAGCCAACAAATAATCAGGGAGGTGCTCTGGAAAGCCCATTCCCAAATCTAATCATTCTTGTGGAGGCTCCTTTGAAACCTCTCCAGTAATTCTAAAAACTTATTGGAATATTCAAATAGTCTCCTGACCTGTTCAGGGCTGGCCACAACCCAACTGAGTCCACATCTCCCCTCTGTAAATCTGCCCTGCAGATGTTTCACCAGCAGCCTTCCAACATCAATTCCATTTCACTTGTTCTACTTGGTATTTCCCTGGCAGGACAAACACGGCAAAAGAAGAATAAACACCCTTGTACTCCTCAGCTCCTTAACTGGCATGGGAGAGGAGAGAGGCGCTCCAAAACCCTCATTCCTACTCACAGCACATGGGTTTTCCCCAGCTGGGAGAGCAGAACGCCCTCAGGTGCAATCCTGAAACTCCAGGGAGCACAAAAAAGGGAGACTGACCTGTCCCAAATGACAGTAGCTCAGTGTCAAGGGAAGACACAGTGGGAGGGGCCAGGACAGACACCTCAGAACTGTCACTCTCACACCTGCTCAGGGGGTACAGACATTCAGTGGCAAATGGATAAAGATGAGGCTGAACTCCTGTGCCTGGAAAATTCCTGGTTTTCCATATCATCCATAAACACAGGCTGAATTTCAAGGCAGGGGCGTTAGTCTCTCTCATACACTTGTACGACACAAAGCCCTAAAACTCCAGCTCTAGCAGGAGAGTTTGGAGGTCACACACACAATCTGACTCGACATTCCTTACAACAAGCTTCCAAACCAGCACTAGCCTCAGTGCCCAGCTTCCCATCCCAGACTTTGTGCATCTTGCCTGGATCTTGGGGCTTTTTCTGGAAAAAACACACCAGCATGCTCAGAGCATCAGCACCTGGAAGGCACCACAAGTGCCACTGGAGCAGCCTCGAGAGGTGGAGAGATGAGCCTGACATGGGTGAAGTTGAAATGCACAGTAAAGCTGCTCCTTGCTGGAAACACTGAGCTTTGAAACATTCTCAATCCAATGCCAGTACGGTTGTCACCTCCTGGGTGACATACCCTCCTCAGCTCCCACACCCCCAAGGCTTTTCCAGGGCTTTCCTTCATTATTTCTAAGCAGCAAAGCTTGCAGGAGGCTGGACCCATGTGTGGCTCAGACAAGAACAGGATTTTTTCCAAAGGGAATGCTTAGGGAGCATCCTGTTTCTCTGTCACAGCAAGCAGAGCAGGGGCCAGGCACAGAACTGGCTGCAGAACAGGATCCCTGAGCTAACTAAAGGCAGATGGGAAGGTCACATGCTCAGTATAAACGAAAAAATAGATTTTATGGGGATAAAACCCAAGTCCAATGGCAAACACACTGCAGCAACGTGCTGCTCTCCCAGAGAGCTGCTGCTCACTCACATGCCGTGTATTCACAGCTCTGAGTCCCTCCCCACCGACCACAGCCTCCAGCCCATGGTTAATTCAGTTACACCTCTTGGACCAGTTCACCAGAAGTGGGGAAAGCTGAAATCACTCAACAGCCACTGAAATTGTGCAATCAGAGGCTTTGCTTCAGCTCCCTGGGAAAACCATGGCCAAATTCACCCTCCTCAGCCAACTGCTCTCCCAGAAAAATGCTTTGTGTTAGATGGAGCAGAACAAGTGGGATTTTTTAATTCCCAAAATGTTATCACAGCCTTGTCCACCCTCACCTCCAGAGCTGATTTTGGTGTTATGGAGGACAAGCATCAGTTTAGGTACCTGGAGAACCCAATCCCCCTGAAACTGTGGACGACGAATCTCATATCATCACCAGACCTGTGGTGATGTGAGTGTGACACCAGAGTGACTCCTGCATGGCCAGGCAGGGAAGTTTCCTGATCACTGGGATGAGGCAAGAGGAATTTCTAAAGAGATAAACCTTGAAATACTCAAGCAACCCAAGCAATACACAGCTGTGATGAGAGCAGAACCACCACACAACAAAAACAAAGCCCTTCAAGGCCCACCAAAACACATCTGTGGACTTGTTAAAAGCACCTGAGTGACCCTTGTGCTTTGTCTTCATGGACAGGAGCTCTGTGAGATTGCTGCTACCTCCACCCCCAAGCTTCTGGCAAACCTGCTATATTATATATGGGGCAAAGGAACATGCAGGACTGCCCTGCTAACGTGGTCGCTTCAGCAGCAACAGATGGGGCCTGGAGAGATGTGAGACCCTGGCAGAGATAAAACCCCTCTGGTTTTTGAGCCAGCAAGGTGCCCCTCAACAGGGAGCAGAGGCAAGAGACTGTCTGGCGTTTCCACACCTTCAGAGCTGCTGCCTCTGTGTCACAGCAGCTGGGTTAAATAAATCAACCCAGGCAGAGATGAGCACATTCCCTGTGTGATTTGAGAAGGGATGCTCCACTCTCCAGTGTTCCCTGCTCCTCTTCAGGACACAGGGGCACTAAGCCATCCCCAAACCCACCCTCCCTTGCCATGCAGGAGAAGCAGAGGTGTCACAAGGCAGAGCTCAGCAGCACAGGAGACTGCAAAGGCATTTCAAAGGTACGGGGCTAAAAATCCAACCTGGAGATAGGCAGCAAAGGTTCAGCATTAACCGGCTGTGAGGGCAGTGGAAACCTTCCCAAAGTCATGCAGAAACGGAGCAGAGCCAGAGCTTTTGGCAAGAACTCCTGCAACGTCAGCAAAAACCACTGCTCCACCTGATTGACATGCACCAAGGATCAGCTGCTCCTGAGTTCATGGGAATGTGTGTCCTTCAAAGCCAGCAGAATGGCCTGAAAACCAGAGAGGAGTCCCAAAACCTTGGATTCTGACCTCTTTTCTGATTTTACATTCAGTTCCTGGAATTGTCAACAATAACACTGTTTGGGGACTTTGCATTTTCACTTTGCATTACCTAATCCCAGGCAGGAGAGCACTAAAGCCCTCCTGAACTCAGGGAATGTCCAGGGAAACCCAAGAGAACACAAACCACCAGCTTCACAGACCAGGGAACCTGTGACAGCTCCCAGCTACCAGGAAATGCTTGGCCAAAGATGGATTTGAAGCTGTTGGCATTTCTGGTGTGTTTAGAGTCCACCTGGGCAGCACCAGGAAGCTGCTGTCATCCCACTGCCATCACATACAGCAGCATCTCCTAGAAGGAAACAAGCACTTGAGTGAGCAAGGGCCTGCACACTGAGCCATAACATGCCCATCTCCAGCCTTCTGCCCCAATAAAGCCCTAAATCTTTGCAAAAAACAAGGGTTAGGCATCAATTTGGGCAGTAATTTGAGCTGGAGCACAGCACTCTCAGCAGAAGGGGAACTGAGTGGGAAAAGAAATGGTCACAAGACAGAAGTAACACTGTCCATGTTTGCAGAGAGCATCACCCTGTGAATTAATTTATAGCTTCCAGGGAGGACACAGAGGACAAGCTGTGGATGGGAAATCAAAACCATGCTCCCAATTCCCTTGGATCTGTGTTGGAATTGAAGCAGGGACCCAGCTCCCCAGTGCTGAGGTTTCCCAGCCTCTCCTGAAGCCACCAAGAGCAGAAACCTCCTGACACCTCTCTGGTTGGAGAAGCCAATTTTGTCTAAGGTGTTTTGCCTCTCTCTATGCAGTGGAGGCCTGACCTCACATGTCCAAAATCCCCAAGAGAGCTACCACTGATCTCCCACTGGTACCTGGGAACCACACAGAGAACCCCACAGGCTGGAATTACCCCATCCAAGCAGGTTTGCCACTTCTCCATCCGTGCTGCATCCCTCATTTCCATCTAGGAAAGACACTGAGGTTTGAGGGATTTGCTTAAAATTGAAGCATTTTTTTGCTGTGGATTTGTATAGAACTCACCCACTGCTTGTGCTCAGATCCCCCATCCTTAAAATTCAGCAGCGCTGGGTAAAAACTTAAAATCACAGCCAGGTACAGTCACAGCCCAGGGCTGAGCTGCTGCTGCTCCTCTTCCCCATCCAAGGCTGCCAAGCACAGGGCAGTTTTCTCTGGGCAACTCCACAAAAATAAGGCATTTTTTCTCCTCTTTGGATCTGCAGCTGAGAAAAGAAAACCCACACCATCGCCACAGACATATCCAAACTCTCCATTCCACACCTGCACCGGTGGTGAAAGTAAGGAATGAGCAACCCACACTGTGAGGCAGCTTTCGAAATCAGAGGCAGGATGCTTGGAGAACTCCTCCAAGCCCCATGACACAATTCCAGCGCCAAGGAGTTACTCAAGACGAGGATGAAGGAGAGCAGGATTTCCCAGCACAAAGCCACTTGCTCCCCTAACCTACTACTTTACTCTTGCCACTCACAGGGGAAAAGAGGATCAGGGATTTCAGGCTGAAGTCGGAGAGCTGAGCACCAGGAAAAATTAGCAGATCCACAGTGATGTCCCTGGGGAAGGAGAACTGCATCCTGGGGGTAAAAAAGCAGGGTGGAATTTCACCATGGCCTGAGTTTGGTGTCACTGGAGTTTCATGTAGGTTCCTACACTTCCTTGAGTTTTGCTCTGAACAAGAACAAAGAGGCAGGATTGGAAAATCCCAAAATTTTCACTGCTGGACCATGACAGGAGCTGGCAGGGCTAGGGCAGGCCAAGGTGTGTTGGCAGAGCTGGAGCTGAACAGTCCTCTTCAATCACAATAATAATTAAAACAAACACCATGTTGATTTTTTTAGCATTTCCAACTGGGGTCTTCTGAGGATTTTCTGAATGCAAATAAATTATGTCCAACCAATCCTGTGTGGGAAGTTGTATTCCTTATACATACAGGAAAAATGAGGCAGGAACATTGCAGAGCACTGTGTGACAGAGCTCAAAGCAGGCTAAACATCCACTGATTTCCAGACAGACACAAAATAATCCTTAATTTTTAGAGGACAAAAATGCAAGAGACCAGAGGTCAGGGTCATCCATGGAAGAAAAAAGCTGGGAGAGGTTTGCACATCCATCCTATACCCCAGAGGTAGTGTCCAGCCATTCCTTTCTTAACAGCACCAGGAATTCACTTGTGCTGGTCTTCATAAGGCAAGTTTTCACAGATGAATCTGTGCCAGGACACACTGCAGAGCACAGGAAAACTCCTTTTCCATAAGGCAGAGGAAACAACCCCAACAACTGGAGAAACAACAGTGAGTCCAGACAGCCTTTCCCCCAAAACCTGGGATGAACACAAATGAAACTCCTGTTGCCTCCTCAAACAGAGCAGGGGCTCTTTTTCAAGGATGGTTGGAGCTCAAGTGTGGGCCAAACCAAAACTTCCAGTATGTCCTTACAACTCACTCCCTTGGCCTTCCCAAAGATTCCAGCGTCTTGGTCCCCTCTGTGCTGGCTCACAGCACTAGGATGGGTTTTAAGGAACCATACAAGGAGAAACAAGGGGCAAGCAGGTGGTGAGGGCACAGAGCAGGGCACAAATGAACCACACATCTCCTGTGTCCGTGGGGAGAATGTTCCAGGTTCTGCCCCTCTATACCATGTCCTCTGCAGGACATGCCTGGCTGGAGGGAGGACCTCTAGAAAAACGGTTTTAGGCTGGACTCATCCAAATCCCTCCTGAGTACAGCCCCAGGAAAAGGGATCCCCCAATCCTGTCCTTTGAAAAGGGGAACCCCAGGTAGGAGAATCTCGATATAGCCCAACCAGTTGCAACAGAGGGTCCTGGGGTGACCCTGGCAGTATCCCTTTGGCAGGGCGACCGCACACCTCAGATGTGCCACCCCCACCAGCAGAAGGGCTGCGCCCAACCTCACCCTCAGCACAGGGGGTCTCCAAGGACACTACCAAAAGTCTCTGCCTCTGGCAGAGGGAATGCCAGGTGCCCTTGACCCCACACTCCTGTCCCAGAGTTCATCAGTATCCCTGGGATGTTTCTCAGGCGTCTGTAGGATTGTCCCGCAGTCCCACACCTCAGGCAAGGTGTCCATAGGGACAGTCCTTCAACCCCACATCCATGGCATTGGTGTGTGTCTGGGGGATCCCCAGGAGTGTCCCCCAGCCCTGCACCTCCTGCAGACACAGCCCCCATGGGCACCCCTGGGCAGAGGAGTGTCCCCAGGGCTGTCCTGGGTCTGTCCTCAGGCCTACAGCACCATCCCCAACCACAGGGCAGAAGGGGGTCCCAAAGCTGTCCCCAGCACCAGCTGAGGGGGATCCCCACGGCTGTCTCCAGGCCCAGATGCCCAGAGCCCTTGCAGAGAAGGGTTCCCTGGAGGGGAACGTCCCTAGAGGAGGGGATGTCCCCCAGAGGACGGGTTCCCTGTCCTCCCCGCAGAGGAGGGTCCCCAGGCCCACATCTCTTGCAGAGGAGGGTCCCCAGGGCCATCCCCAGGCCCACAGCTCCAGCAGAGCAGGGTGAGGGAGACCCTAGCCCTGTCCTAGCGCTGTCCCCAGTCCCACAGCCCCGGCAGAAGGACTCTCCCCCCGGCTGTCCCTGTCCCCAGCCCCAGCACGGGGGGGCCCCACCCTCACAAGGAGGGGGGTCCCCAGGGCTGTCCACAACGCCGCCACCACAGCACAGCACCGGCCTACACCCCGACTCCAGGGCTGTCCCCAACCCCTCAGCCCCGGCAGAGGGGCTCCCCAGGGCTATCCCCAACCCTCACGGCCCCAGCCCAGGGGTGTCCCCAGGCCTACTCCCCTCAGCACCGACGGTCGGTGCCCGCAGCCCCCGCCGTGCCCCCGCTCCCACCTTCTTGACGGAGAGGGAGATGTTCTCCAGGATGCGGTCCTTCACCTCCGCCGGCTCCATGGCGCCTCCGCCCGCTGCCGCCGCCCGCCGCGCCCGCCCGGCGCAGGCCGAGCGCCGTCCCGCCCGCCGGGCCCGCTCCGTCCTGCCGGCTCCGTCCTGCCGGCTGCCCCGGCCGGCCCCGGGCTGGCGGCTCCGCGGCGCTCAGCGCGCCATGGCCGGGCGCGGGGGCGAGCGGGCCCCGCGAGAACGCAGCGGAGCCGAGCCGCGGTGGGGCCGCGCTCCGCCGGGAACTGAGGTCACGGGGAGGGAGGGACGGAGGGAGGGAGCGAGCGGCGCTGCCCGCCCCGGGCAGGCAACGGGACCGCCCCGCCCGGGGACGCGGGACCGGCCCAGCTCGGCCGAGCCGAGCCGAGCCGAGCCGAGCCGAGCCGAGCCGAGCCGAGACGAACGGAGCCGAGCCCGGCTCTGCCGAGCCCAATCTGGCCGAGCGGAGCCGAAGGAAGCCGAACCCTGGCTGGCCGAGCGGAGCCAAGCCCAGCCCGAACGAGCCCAACCCGCCCGAACAGAGCCGAGCGGAGCCGAACGCAGCCCGCCCCAAATGGCGCCCGCGGCTATGGCTGTGGGACCCTCGTGACCCCGTGAGGGGCGATGGCGTTGGTCCCTCATGAGCCCCTGAGGGGAGATGGCGTTGGGCACAGTGAACGAACACGAGGACAAATGGCGTTGGAGACAGTTGAGGGGATGGTGAGGGGACGCGAAGGGATATGGCACTGAGTCCCTCACAGGCCAGAGCTCAGTGAGTGGACATGAGGGGAGATGATCTTGGGGACAGTGAGGGCATAAAGGGAGGTGGCACTGGCTCCCTCACAGCCCTGGGATTAGTGATGGGATGTGGGGGAAGATGGCACTGGGGACAGTGAGGGACTTGAGTGGAGATTGCTTTGGGTCCATTGTGCCAGGGACAGGAGCTGGTGCAAAGGCTTAAGATAAATTATAAATAAAACCCTAGACTGAGGTAAAGGGCTGTGACTCAGGGCTGGCTTAGCACCTGCATCACCCAACCCTGGTAACTGAAAATGGAACTGAAAGTAAAAGCAAATAAAAAATAGGAAAGCCATCAGCTTTCAGGAGCGCATTCCCTGCCATTCCCACCCCTTCCTCCGTAATTAACCTGCTGGCAGGGAAGGAAGGGGCTGAGCAAGGGCTTGGGTGGAAAAACCACGCCATGCCAAACGTGCTCTTTCCCTGCAGCAACGGCCCAGCCAGTTTAACAGCTTTGGAAACCATGGGAGAAACTCCCTGGGAGGGGAAGAGTGCTTGGTTAGAATTGAGCCAAACAAAAAAACTTTTCCCAACTCCCCATCACCCTCTGGAGAAGCAGAAACATTGTATTAAGGGAGATCCCAAGGATCAAAGCTTGTCTTGGCACATGGGGAAGAAGGTGACTCTCTCCTGCTGAACTGGGGGGGAATGGAGCGAATCCTGAGCCTGAAACATCCAAGCCTCGTCCCCAACAAGTCACTGGAGAGACGAAAGTCAGCTCCTTTTAAAGCAGCCCAAGAGATCCCACACACCAGTTTATTCTTTCCAAAGAATATTCTTTCCTGGTGAATTTTAGGATTTAATGCAAAAAGGCAAACGAGCTGTACAGCACCAGCAGGTATGTGCATCTATTTGCATTCCTCGTTGCTTCGGAGGCACCAGGTGCAGCATCTACACCTGCATAATCCTATGGGGGTGGAATGAGTTTTAAGGTCCCTTTCAACCCAAACCACTCTGGGATTCTGTGGTGGAATAGACTTCTTGGTGTCCTGCTGTTTTCCTGAATGTTTTGAATGCCCCAAGTATTATTTTTACTCCAAGTAAAACAAGTTGGTTATAAACCCTTAAAGCACCTGCCACACAATTATGGATTTACATGGAAAATTTCCCCCTCCCAGCACTTAGACAGCTCCCATTTTCCTGAGAAAAGCTTGGGAGGATCCATCCCACTCCCACTGCATGCTGGGTTGCTTCCCATCCTCTTCCCAAGAGATTTTTAACTTTTTACTCAGTATTTGCAGCCCAAAGCTGGCATGGAAAACGTGATCCCCAAGGATAAGGGCAATCAGGCGCTTGTCACAGATGGAGATCGAGGAAGGACAGAGCAAGTCACTGAGGGGAATCACCTCCTGCAGCAAGGTGTGTTATGTGCAAGATACTCCTAAGATGCCACCTAATGCAGTGCTGTCAGAGGGCATCTCAGTGATGCTGCCAGCGATCTGGGGGGAAATTAAAGTGGCACAAGAAAATTTCAGGAGTAGCAGTATGGATTCCAGCAGGAAAAAAAAAGTGTTAGGAAAATCATGGAAGAAACTGCTGGGTTATAAGTCTACAGTGAGCCCTGTGAGCATACTTCCATTTCCACAGCCAGGCACAAGTGGTTTGGTTTCAAACCCCTTCCCATTTCCATTTGTTAACAAAGGGACTGAGAAGCAGACATTCCTTTGGCAGTGGCTGTTGGGAGGGATTTCAGTCACCAGCCACTCACATCCTTGTGTGTGACTCAGTGCTTTATTGGCAATCATGACAGCACCCTGTAATTAGCACGCGTGGTTGTTGGAAGTAATTATGTCATAGTGGAGTGGTTACACTTCCAGGGGCTCCGGCACCCCCAGTGTATCCCCAGGGAATAGGCAGAGCAGATAATCAGTGCAAGGTCACAGTGAATCAAAAGCTAAGTGGGCCAGCAGGATTTCCCAAATCCCATTCTGGTGCCAAACCTGCCCAAAAAGTGGTTACCGTGGCAAAGGCACACCAGGCATGTGCTCAGATACGGTACTGCAGAGAGGCTGGGCAGGAGCTGATGGGAGGCACTGTGGAATTCCTGTGCACTGGCTCAGTCATGTTCCTTCTGCTGACCATTCCCTGAACTATTCTGAGGCAGGAAATTGCATGAAGGAACACTCACCTCTCTGCATCCCACTTCTGCTCTTAATGCAGCCGCTGCATCCATGTGACTGTTCAAAAAACCTTTAGTTGTTATTTTTAAACTCCAGACCTCTGCGGGAAGTTTTTAGGAGAGACCTCTATTCCTAAAGGCCCACGAAAGATAACCAAAGAAAACACCAGCTTGGAGTGTACATTTATTGCACAGGGCCTGACCCTCTCTTGGCTGTATAAAGGCTGCAGATTTCAGGGTGCCAATGCCCCAGTTCATGGAATCAAAGAATGCTTTGGGTGGGAAAGGACCTTAAAGCTCATCTTGTTCCAACCCCTGCCATGGGCAGGGACACCCTCCACTAGCCCAGGCTGCTCCAAGCCCTGTCTAGCCTGGGCTTGGACACTTCCAGGGATGGGGCAGCTACAACCTACCCTTGTTCAGCTTCAGGACATTCAGACTGGGACAATCCCAAACATGAACACAACTGTGTCATTAATCTTCATTTTTATGCATTAACAAAATAAAACCATCTTCATCAAGCAGAATGAACAAGGCCCAAGTGCTCAAAATAGTTTTGAACCAGAGCATTCAGTCCTTAAATCATCTCCCAGCAGAAGAAATCACAGCAACCCTTTGGCCGATATATGATGGTGCTGTAGCAGCCCACACATCCAACCTTCCCCTTTCCCACCCTCAGAGCTGAATTCAAAATATAATTTTGCCTTGTAAGTAATGACCTCACTTAGCTCTAACAGCAACATCAGCATCACGTGCAGAGCTCTGAACATGTGAGGAGGAAACCACTGCCTAGTTTGTCACAGCCACTGAATCATAACTCATTGTGTTTGTGTCTCTCTCACTTGGTACCAGCACCCACAGCTCTGGTTAGCAGGGATTTAAAATGGCCAAAACCTCAGTGCTGTCTCAAGGAAAAGTGGAAGTTTTTCTGGATCTGAAAAAGGAATTGCTCCTCCATGAAAGGAACTTAGGGTTAGTACTATGCTCCAAGTTTCAGAGGAGGAATATCCTCCAATTCCCCTTTCCAAAGCCTGTCCTACTATGTGACACTAAGAGAATGTGACTTCAAAAAAGCTATTTCTAACTGAAACTCCCATGAACTTTCCAGAGATTTAAATATCAATTTTTTAATGTCCCAAGAAATTAGCTTCCAGCTCCAGAAAAATAAAACCATCTCCGAACTGGGCTGGAAATGAGGTATTTAGGTAGCAGACACGGAGTGTCCCATTCACTTTCCCAGCAGACAATGCCATGGCCAAATGCTACATTTTGTGTTTACGCTGATGCTCTTCCACTTCCAAGCCCTCCATGAAGGACCCAACAGCCCATCCCCAGAAAAAGGGAAGACAGAAATTTCTCATGCCTGTTCTCAGGCCCTGAGAACTAGAATAATTTTAGCCACAGATTTCTACTCGTGTTCAAAATGGCAGCATTTATGTTAAGGAAAATCCACTGGCTTTGTGAAAAATGGCAGAGAAGGATCTGAGTGCAGAGCTGCCAACCTCAGAAATACAGACAGACCAACCAAGCAACATTATGATAAAGTGTTTATTCTTTTTTTTTTAAATATCAAATTTTTTTTACACATAATTTGTTGATAAACAGTCCCCCAATATTAAAAAAAAAATCAAAAAAAGAATCAAGTGTGTATTACTTTGGGCAGAACCACATCCCATTGATGACACACCCACTCCTCTCTTCAGCCGCCTACGAGGCTGCAGCGTGTTCAGCCCATAAGAGTCAATGACACAAAACGCAACCAGCTTTAGGATTCCTGAGTATTGATTCCCTCAAGTTCCCTAACTGAGTCTGTAAAACTCTGAAGCATCAGTCAAAGCATGACCCAAACCGCTGCGCTTTGGATCATGGACTAAGCCTCGTCTACACAGTGCAGGAAGAAATCTCTTGAGCGCTTCAGAGGGGAATGATGTACATGAAACCGACCCCGTTTCCCAAGCTGACTTCTGAGAGAGGCAGGCAGAAATACCTCTGGATTTCTCCTCTTTGAATTTCTGGTAGAGTTCTGGGGAGCCTTTTGGCAAGAAGTCCAAGTCTGGTGAAGAAACCTCTAGGATCTGCTCCTCCTTTTGTTCGTCAATGGCATAGTTTTACAGAAAATTGATCTGAAGTTGAGCATTCAGCAAGTACACTTAAATATTGCTACTTTTGAGAAGAGGAGATGGCAAGAGGCAGAGAAGGAAGAGGGGAACATGGAGGATGTACAAGGTTAACAGTCCTGGAGACCAAGTGTCTACATAGAAAGTTAAACATACACAGCAAGGAGGCAGAGATTGTCACGGTAACAGCGTAGCTGAGCTCTGTCCTGCAGCAGGTAAACATGCCAGGGACGGTCACCAAGAATATTCCCTCCTCTTGTCAAAATTACCCATGCCCAGAAACTTCCAGATGTTGGGATTTCACTAAACATCACCTCTATGCTCACCTGCAGCCTTATGTATGCAAACACGCAGTCAGAAAGAGGCCAAGTGAATTCCCTCGGTATTTTTAAAGAAAAAAAATCTCAGAAACCAGGAGTGGCTCCAGGGAATACCTGGAAAGAAGCTCAACAGAACCCCATGGGTCCCCACAGGTGCTGGCAGCTTTACAAAGCAGCTTCTGAGCATTGCTTTACTCTCTAGAGCTGGACTTCCATGGTGAAATCCCTTTGTTAAGTAATGTGACATTAGGACACTGTAGCAGTGGTTAATGAGGAGGGGGGGAGAGAAAAGAATGAAGTGCCTGATTTTAGGCCGGGATACCTGGCTCCTTGGAAACCTGAACAGTTTTTGGTGGTACCTTTATCCCTCGCTGTAGCCAATAAGCCATGGAACTCTGCCATCCCTCCTTCCAGATGAATTTTCCCACTCTGTGGGCCAGGTCAGCACAGGGACCAGCGAAGAGACTGCTAGAGGCTGAACAGAGGATGTGTGTGTGCATGCAGCAGAGAGGACACACGTTGAAACAAAGACAACTTTTAGACAGCATTCACTAAACACACATTCTATTACATTTTATTTTAACCTTAAATACTCACCACTGCCCCAATTTTATACTAAATCTTGCTCCTAAAAAAATTATTCACTAATTTAGCAGCAGATAGCCATTCACTCAAAGCAAGGCTTGGAAATTAAGAGATTTTTATCACCAGGCTTGGACCTATTTGATAAAAAAGTTTTAGAAATATTTATCAGCTGGGGGTCAGGGTTTGTTTCTAGCAGTTTGGAGAGAGTTACCCACGGAATTCTAGCACTATGAATAAATGCTTCCATACAGCTTTGGCAGAACGGCAGGATTCAAAACTTATATTTGACAAGGAATAAAAGTGAGCATTGAAGCAGACTGGCTGATGCTCTAAAGCTTTTATAGCATAAATTCTGTATGCGCAGCCTAAGTCAGCGTGGCCGTGAGAGCAGAGCCTGTCACCAGCTTGGTGCAGAGCAGCACCACTTGGCCCAGCTGAGCAACAGCTTCTAAAACAGACAGGGTGATACAAGGGGCTAACGCTGAGTAGCCAACACTGAGTAGCTAACACTGAGTAGCCAACATCTGCTGCTCCAAGCAGCTGGCAGTAGATCCACCCACAGGTAAAGGGCGCAGGTTCAGCTCTCCTGACCCAAGAGAGACAACCTGTCCCTGGCTCCTGTGCTACCTTGCTCCCAAGGCCACCTCACCAAGCCCCGCGGTGCAAATGGGGAGCAGATTCAGCTGTCTGAAGTTGCTCTGGATCTGGGAGCCTCATTGCTGCTGCTTCTGATGGTGAACCAGATGCAGACAGGAATGGGTCTGATAGATGCTATGTCCTAAGGCTTCTAGAGAGACCTGGTGATACTGTACTCCTGTACCAGCTCAAGCACTGCCCTTCACAGAGGGGCTTCCGCTGGTTTGAGGTGCTCATTGCAAGGAGAATATTAAACCAAATCTTCAGCAGGGGTAACTCTACCACCTGCCCGGTGAAGATGAGAAAGCTGCAGTTGAGCCTCAGTAACTCATTTAGAGCAGAGCCTCAAGTGAATCACTGGATGCTGCTCCAGACACCAAGCACTGCTTCCCACATGGAGCAGTGCCTGCTGCGGGCATCACAAGCAGAGGGATATAAGCCAAACCTGTCTGGGAGCTCTAGGTCTGGATGGTACTGTCCCAGCTCATGGAAAAGCTCCATTTGACAGAGGAATGCCTTAAAGCCCAAAGGATCTCCTGGCTGCCCAAGCATCTGAGGCAAATCTGACACTGGCACTCAATGACAGCACAAACTCCTGCAAGGTGACAGATGAAACCAAATCTGAGTTGTTTTTAAATGCCACCTGCATGAAAACAGCCCAGCACACACAAAGGAGACCTCCTAAAGCAACAGAGAACACAAACACCAGGACACACGCCTGAGACAATGACAACACCACATGGAAGCCATGAACAAAATGTGTCCGGTGCTGCTGAGCCATCGCTCCAGGTTTAGCTCAACACATCAAATTCAAGAACACCTGACACAAAGCCACTTCTGAGATTGCAAGTGGGACTAAATCAAAGTTCCTACTTAAAATTCGGTTTCAGCCACACTTTCCTTCCCCTTCCCCAGCCCTGACAAAGTTTTGGGGCTTTGCAGAGCATCACAAAGGAGTTCATCCCCCCCAAAAAAGCATATGGAAAGGGCTTCCTACAGCACAGCCTCGGTGAGGTCTCACCACCCAGGTGACTCACCAGAGATATCCCAGAAGGCCACGATGGTTGTAACACAGAAGCCAACTCAGAGCATTTGTTTTGTGAACCCTGTTTGGGGAGCCCTCGTTTTTGAGGCGGTGCTAGATCAGCTACCCCTAGCCATGGCATTCCACAGCCAAGACATCCAGACAAACCAGAGCAAAGCAGATTCTTCCTTCTTCCAATCACAACCCTGCTTGGAGCCACTGAGATGAAGCTCATTCCTCCCTGGGCACAGGGGGATTTAGAGCTGTAACACACAGTTGGTTTGTTAAACAAATTCACCATTAAGGTTTAGCCTTAAAGTGGTTGAGCGTGTTCTTTTTGCATGAGGGAAACATGATGTGGGTGAGGCTAGAAAAAAACATCAGTACTCCTTTTCCCTCCCCCTGTCCCCACAGTTAATACCAGCACATCTCCAAATAAGTTAAAACGTATCTTATAAGTTTTGGTAGCACCAAATTCTATCCCTTCCCTTCTTCTATCCCCATGTTGTAAACTGGAACACACTGGCCCAAGAGCATCACAGAATATTCTGAGTTGGAACGGACACACAAGAACCATTGAGTCCAACTCTAAATCAAAGCATAAAAGGGTTTGGCAAAAATAAGCATCAGCCTTCCCATGCACACACAAAAACCCACACTCCCAAAAAAACCCCTCACTCCTCTGGCAAAGCTTTACACATCCATGAGCATCTACACACCTTTAGTAGCTGCCAGAATAATTTCAACAGCTGGATATTGGGTTCCAAGGAGCTGCAACAAATCCAGAGCCCACACCGGACTCAGTGTGTACCTCCTGTCCTGTGCACATGTGGCCAGTTCCCATCACAACCCACTTTGTGCTGGACAGGATGGTGAGTGTAGTGGCTGCTGCTTTTTATTCGTAGCATTGGAGCTTACTCTAAAATTGTACATTTAAATAAAACCAGTAATTTCAATCCAGTATGCATGATTAAAAGCTATCCTGTCCACACAATGCAGGGACATTTTCTTTCTTTTCAAAGCCCAAATATAACAAGTGAAACAGAAATATTACTTTGGCTGCAATAAATTAAAAAAATCTGGCTCAACATTCTGCTCGTCCACTGTGGTGTGTAATTGAGATACTCCTGTAGAAGAAAAGATCCCCCAGTCAGCTCCCTTTTGCGCAGTTACGTGGGAACAACGATGCTCTTGGCTAGCAAAATAAGAAGAGCAAGATCTGCATTTCCATCCGCTTGTTCCAAGGCCTCGAGAGCTTCCTGCGGGGTAAAACCAGCACCGAGGATCCGGTCGACATCGGCCACAGGGAAAGCAGGGGGTGGAGAAGCCCCTGTGGTCAGTCTGGTGTAGGCAGCTGGTGGTTCTTCACTCCCACCCACCGGCCACGGACCTCCAGGAGCAGCACTGCCACTTCGCCCAGGTGCTCCTGTGAGCAGGCTCTGAGTATCCTGTGGTGCACCTTCACCCGAAGCAGGTGTGGAGGAAACGGGTGTGCTTTGCTCCGAAGTTGGACTAGGTGGACTCTGAGAACCTCCTGCCAAAACCTCCCCCTGCTCTGGGCTCTGCTGCTGGCCAGGTGTGGCTGCAGAACTCACCATGACTACATCGGTTTTACCTGAACCCTTCTGCCTCTCTAAAGCACCTCCCTCAAGCACAGGCTGCCCGGGACCGCTGGGCCCAGTGCTGATGTGCTCTCTGACAGAACCACAGGGCTGGCTCCCCTCTGCTCCTCCACCCTCAGACCTCACCTCAGGGAAGGAACAGCTCTGTTCCTGGCTGGCTGGATCCGAGCCTTTCTGCTCACCTTCAGGAAGCCCCTTCTGTTGAGCTGCTGGCTCTCTGTGAACCACTTCCAGCTGTGAGACTTCTTCTGAGGCAAGGACCTTACATTCTCCTTTCCGACTGATAACCAAGAGTTTGTGAAGCTCTTTCAAGGCTGATGCTAGAGGGAAACATGGCTCTTCTGAAGGTCTTCCTGGATCCATGTCCAGCTGGTGCCTGCTGGAGGGGGAAGAGCTGTCTGCTGCCGAATTAACCAACTCATGATACTCTGCAGGAATTTCACTAGTGCTTTTAGACTGCAGGACATCCCTGGTGGAAAGTGGATCACTCAAGGAGGATGGAGACTTCAGCAACTCCACCTCCATGGAGAAGGCATCTGAGTTCAGGTTGGATATATATCTGTTCTCAGTCTGCTGTTTCTGCTCCCTTGCTGAGCTCTGCACTTCAGCTGCAACCTGCTCCACTGCATCTGTTTCCATGGAGGCTTCCATGTGCACATGGCTGCAGGAGGCTGACAGTTGGATACTCCTTTTCACACAGGAAAGGCCTGCTCTCTCCAGTCCATCTCTCGTTTCCATGGGAGGATTTCCTGGCTTTTTGGCTTCTGCCACAGCAGGCTTCTCAACCCCACCAGCGCAGCAAGGAGGCTCTGGGTCAGTTGTGTCAGTTTGCTCAAGATGTTTGTTTTCTGGCTCTTTGCATGTCTGATGGTCTGTGGGAAGCTCATGCTTTTGCTCCTGCTCTGAAGGCAGACAGACATTTTTATCCTGCCCGTGCTTGGCAGCAGTGTCAGCCAACTTGACTTTTGTCACTTCCAGAGGATGTTCCTGACCGTGATTTTGTCCTTTAGCATTACATTCCTTTAAAATGTCAGCAATAAATGTTTCTTTGAGTGTCTTCTGTGAAAGGCAAGCTGGATTGGAGCAGGTTCCATCCCTGGTGTGCGGAGAGGGGTCATTATTTGCCGAGGAAGAGCTATTGGAAAGATGCTGTAATACCAGAGAATGTTCTTTTTCTGGGGTTATCTGGTGTTCAGGTGAAGAGTCAAAAGTCTTGACGGCTCTAGGATCAATGGGCTCTGCGAGGCTGGATTCAGATGAGCAAATTGAAGCAGGGGCAGAGACAGAACGATCAAGTAATTGATTTGTGGGATTACAGAGCTTGGAATTTAGTCCTGAAGACTGGACTGGATTTTGAAACCCATCAGAAGCTGGTAATGAGGGCATTTCCAGTGAGGTAGTTTCTTTGTCACTATTCTCTATGGAAGACAGAAGGAAAGGAGCAGTCAGGACACGGCAGAATCACTGTTCACAGCATGGCAGCACAAACTGGAATGGGTGGCTGTAAATACCTGGTCTGTGGCCCACTCCAGCTGCAGTAAACACACACTACATGCATCAAGGCTTCCGACGTTCTGTTTGGATTAGGAAACAAACACACCAAACTCGTGTTAGCATTCAGAGCACACACCATGCATGGTTACAGTCCTGCACAGCTCCCCTCCCGACTGGCTGGCACAACGGCATGGAGGCTGCAGGAGCTCCTGCCTCCCAGAAGGATTCTGCCTGGCAAATTTGGAACATCAAGGCAAAAATAACTCTGCCAGAGCCCAATTTAAAGGCTGTTCTGTACTGTCGATGCCACAGAGCACTCTTTGGGTGATAGTACACTCTTGGTAAACTCTACACACTGTAACACGTATGTCTAATGCTGTCCTGGTTTGTTCTCCCTTTGGCTGGAGATACTCAGGAGACACATTTCAGGGATGTGAGAACTAAGATGGCAACACAGTTCTTGGGTTGTGCTCCCAGCAGTGCCATCAGACCCAAGAGAAGGTCAAAACACCAGCCTGCTGCAAAAGGGAAGTGTACAGATCCCAGGGGGAAAGAAATCTCCCAGAAGAACTGCTGCCCAAGGCTGGGAAGAGCAAAGGAGAAGCAGCCAGAAGTCGAGCCCAGCTTGCTGCTCCCTTGTCCTCACAGAGAGCAGATAAATTGCAGATCTCTATCAGCACCACCAAACACTGGCTGTGGCTATTGGGGGAGATTAAGTTACCTTATCTTGCTGACACTCTAATCTCGCTGAGGTATCAGCGCTCTCACGCTCGCTCACTCCTTAAATCCCTCACACAACCTTTGCAGGAGCGCCCGTCCCACCACCACAGCCCTGCTCTGCCCAGGGTCACACACCCCAGTTCTGTGCTCTGTGATTTGCTGCCCTTTCCCTTCCCAAACTCAGAGGTCTTCAACACACACCACTGGTTTTCCTGAAGTCTCTTTTTAGAGCAGCCCTGGGACACAGCTTGCCATGCCTACACCTCCAGCCAGCATTCCCTTTAAATTCCACAACACAGCAGAAATCTGCCTTTCTCTCCTCAGCCTTGTTCCTTTTATTCTGTTAACTAAAAGCGGTGCAGTACCTGCTGTGACACCACCCTACTGCTCTTCTTTCCTAAGGGTGGCAAAGAGCTTTGTGACAGAGGATATGGATGAAAACCAGAGGGATCCTTTCTGTTTCTCCATGGACTGATTGCATTCACGCTCTCTGCTCCCAAACCAATCCTTCAGGAAGGAAGCAGAACTGTCTTTTGACCCGCTGGATCGTTAATGAGAGTCTGATCCAACCCCTCAGGGATTTGCATTTGGGTAGCAGCAGGAGCTGGTTTTCTGCCAAGCGCTCCTCAGTGTCATCCTTCTCCTGGGGTATCCATGGGAGCTGAATCACAGCCCCACCAGGGATATCGATCCAGCTAAAACCAGGAACAAACTCTTCCCCACAAAGTGCACCATCAGGGATAAATTCCTCTCTGTACCAGGAACAGCCTGAGTTGTTTGTGGTGGCAGTGACTTGGACCGAGGCTGCCTGGATGAAAAGGTGTGTGTGTGTGTGGGATGAACTGCCTGGCTACACTTCCTCCTCAGCAAAACAGCTCCAGTTTTGCTGCCAGGTTTGTAAATCCTCCATGATCACTGAATTCCCCAGTGGTGGGAAATTGGCACAAAGGGGCATCAAGCCCTCAGAAGTAACTGAGGACGTGGCAGTCGCGGATCCCAGTGAACCTCACCAGGACTCGACCACCACCTCAGCTGCCTTCCATAGGGGCTGAACCACCAGCAAGGCAGCTGACTGAAATCATGAGGCTCCCTAAAGTGGGCTTCAGGGGATTAAATAAAGCTCAAGGATAATCCAGGTGCATTCAAAACAAGCACTTTAATAACCTCCAGGTGCACGCAGCCATTTGTGTTGTACCATCTCCTGGAAGCCAGCAAGAATTCCAGCTTTTATGAAAGAACACACATCTTGTGGGGAGCTGAGCTTCTCTGGAGCTGCATCACATTCTCTTTCTGTCCTTCTTCCGTTTTCTCTTTTTTCCTTTCTTGGTTTTCTTGGTACCACCTAGCAGCAACTCAAGTTTTGGAAGAGAGAAAGAGGGAATGTGCTGACATTTTAGGATACAGCCAACAAAAGCCTGTAGGCCAGAAGCTGGTACTGTGTCTAGAACTGTCAGAGTCAATCTGAACAGGAGCCACTTTAGTTCTGTGCCTTAGTGTTCTATGAGCATTAAGTGAACACACAAAATGGATTTCCTTTTCCCATAAATCTTTTACATTCCTCTAGGGCTCAGCATCAATGGAAAGTGTCCGAGTGCTGAGTAGCCTGAGCAGAGCCTCGTGGTCCTCAGAACTGTATGTGGTACATAAGCAGCTTGGATTTAAGTCATTTCAGGCACTTTTCTTTCTGAAAAACTTGACTAAAATGCTTTTATTGTAAAGACTCATAGCTTGGCTGAGGTTTGCTTGTTATTTGACCCTTTCAACAGAGAACTAAATCCAAGTGGAAATGTATTTCAAAAGCTACCCCAGGCTTCATCAGGCTCCAGGTTTTAACAGCAGAAGAACTAATACTTACACCTGCCAGGCTGTGGGAACAGACAAGAGCCCAAATGCCTGAGCCTGACCTTTAGCAATGTCAAAACCCGACCACAAGGTCAAACCCATGTTTGTGTTTCTCTCTACTGGCTGCAACTTGAGTTAATAAACATTTAAATTTCGCTGGAAAAGTCACACTTTTAAACTATTTCTTACTGATTCATTAAAGCCAGACCTTCCTTCTGAGATTTTTTAACATTTCTGGAAAACTTATATTCTTAGGATGGAAGAAAATTGGCCAAAGGGAGGAATACGTGCAGTCCTGTGCTTCCCTTAATGTTATCAACTTCATTATTTGTAACGAACTGCTTACTCTTTGGCCTGTCAAACAGTAACTGGGAAGTGTTGAAGAAAAATCTCAGTGCATTTCAACTAGTTTTATATATATATACATATATATATATAAAATATAAAGTTTACTATCTAATAAATACATAAAAATATTTATGTAATATGTAGTTAAATACTTTTATCTCATTTCAGTTTTAAATATGGGCATGCTAGAGTCTTAAAAAATTAGCAAGAAAAATGTTGAAATCAACTTGATCAGCTTAAACCTGACCCAGCGAAGAGTTCTGTGAAGCAGAATTTACTCCATTCTTTCAGAGAAAAAATGAGCAGTAAAACTCAAAGGTCTCCAGAGAACTCTTGGATATAAAAGGTTATCTTTAAAAGTTTTGGAGAAGGCTTAAGGAATACACCCTGAGGTATTCACAGCTTCACTGGAACAGCAGGGAAAGATAATGAATTTTTCCTTTAGCTAAAAGCTGAATTAAGGGAGGAGTTGAACAGAAAATCTGAGTTTCAGACCGTTTTTGGCTCATACCTCAGCTTTCAGCTATTTTGGCTGAAAATAAAATTACTTAACTGAATTTTGCAGCCACCAAAATCCCCTGTAGCCCAGTCACTGCACCTGTGCAGCATTTGGATTCCAGGGCTACCAGGAACAAAAATACAGACGGGTGAAAATTCTCTTTGCAGGTCACATTTAAGGCTGAGGATGTGAAATCAGCTTTTGAAACCTAGAGCAACTGCAAGGAGGCAATTCCCCCTCCAAGGGCACGAGCACCATTCCAGGGAAAAATGCTGAAATAGTGCGATTTCTAAAAATTGTCATGAACTTTTGCCACTGCTACAGCTGCTCTATTTTCACATGGTGCAGCCAATAAGAGCAGGGTTTCAGAAGCCTCCCCAAAGCTGTGCTCACACAAGGCTGTGGAAGCAGCACAGCTGAGCCATGTTCCTGCCGGGCACTACAACTTGATCCCGGCCACAGACAACCATGAACCTGCACACCTGGAAAGCCAGGAAACCAGAGCGGGTGGGAAGCTGCAAACAGTAATTAAAATTAAACAGCAAACAGCCCCAAGTACCTCCATGCAGGTTCTACAGCCCAGAAAGGAAGAGAGAAGTGCACTCAGAGGCCACGAGCAAGAACAAAGCCCCTTCTCTCCACCCTTTACTGGCTGATGCTGCTTCCAAGAGCTCGAAGGGGAAATGCTCACAGGCATCTGACATGCAGCAAAAAAAAAAAAGCAGAGATTCCTATTTCAACTGAGTTCCTGCTGGTACCTGCTTCCTCTACGGATTTCTGTATTGCTTCTGCGAGCTCCTGGTCAGCGATGTCCTCGGGCCGCACGTCGTCGCGCCCCGCGCCGTACGCCAGCCGCGCGCACTCGGGCAGCTCGCCCTCGGGCAGGAATGAGGTCTGCGAGCCGGTGGTGCCAATCACCAGCACGTTCTTCTTGAGATCAATGGAGCACTGTGAAGAGAATCGAGACATCAGGGGCCTGCAGAGAGCCAGGCAGTTTCCAGAGAAAAAGGGGGACACGAGGTCAAGCAATCCGTCTCCAACTGAAACGGCTCACAGCAGGTAAGGGTGGGCCAGGAGTATCAGCTCTAAGCAAAGGGCCCTGCCTGACTCGATTGGTAGTAAATCATTCATTCGGAAAGCTCTGAGCATCTTTGATCAGAGCAAAAAGCTCCAGGCAGCAGCCAGGCACCCTAGAGCTGTCCATGACGGATGCAATGTACTGCTTCCAGGCTGGAACATAATCCACCATCAACACTCCCCAGGAAAATCCTAAAGAATTCACAGGCAAGGCATTTATGTTGCACTTTGCACTAAACCTGGAAGAGCCAGTTAACTGTTTCAAAAGAGTTGATACCTGATGCCTCTTAAGCATATCCAGTCCTAGGAGCATGTCCATGGGCTGCTCTTCAAGGATTGAGAAGGAGCACGCCAGGAAATCCCCTTCGATCTGCACCTGAGCTGAAACACAAGGGAGAGGAGTTCCCACTACAGCATAACAAATCTGCTTTCTGCTCTTCCACCTCCAGGGAAGGTCTGGGCAAATCTGAAACCAGCACTCTGATGTACTGTTTTGGTCACAGAAAGTTCAGCCCTGGGCAAGCCCCAGGACTGTCAGGCCTGCCATGGTCCCAGATTAATTATTTTAAAAGCTGATGTGCCTAAGAACCTTGAGTTCTGCTTCTCTGACCCTCCAAGCTCGAGGGGCTGCAAACAGTTCATTAGAGCACAAGTCTAAGCAGCAATAACAGCAAACAGAATCGATTTTTCAGTAATAAGGACAATCTCCTCCATCCAGAAAAGCTGCACAAGAGCACAGAGAGGCTTCTCTTTCCAAACGAACAGCGAACACTGCACTGTGCTGGAACCCTTCCTGAGTAGCTCACCCTGCCCAGCAGCCCCACCCAGAGCAGGGAAGGTCATGGTGTTTCACATTCACTTTGGATTTTGTCCCCAGAGAATGTCCTCTACATGGGCAGGAGCTGGGACTCCATCACCTCAAAGTGTTACAGTAATGCCATTAAAATAAAGCATTAAATGAGACAGGAAACAGAGTTCTGTACCCAAGACAAACAAACACATTGCAGATGCACTTTGATTTCACTCTGCAGAGCTTCTAACAATTACAGCATCAACCCAGATGCTCCTCAGTGCCAGGACTGTGGTAAATACAGCCAAACCCCTGCTCAAGCTGCCCCAAAAATGTCAGTACTTACCTAAGTGCACTCTGCCAATGATTTTCTGTGTCCCTACACCCTTAGCGATGCCGGCCCACCGCCGATCCACCAGCCTCATGATGTTGCACCTTTCAGCACAGGCTTGGCTCATGATGGTCATCTGGGCACCTACCCGCAACAGAACTCGTGTTAAACCCTGATGGCTCAGCACAAATTTATATCTTCTCCTGGAAGAGCTGAAGATCTGACACTCAGCATCTGGGAAACCAAGCCACCTGCCCCAGGGCATAAAGGCTTCCTGCGAACCCCACTGCGCTGACCTGGCTGTCCACACATGGTTCAGCACCGACCATCACGGTAGGGATGGAATGACCCCAAGAACTTCTTGGAGGATGTGGATGGGTACATGTGAAATCCCCCTATCTACAAAATGAGGTAAGACAGGCACACATGGCAGTGACCTTCCAGGTATGGAAGTCCCAGAAACTCTCCCAGGAGCCCTAATCCAGGGTGTTCCCACACTGCTTCTTCCAGCAATTTACTCTGCTCTGTTCACCCAGGCTGCACTCAGGGTTGAGTAAAGTGCTCCAAAATATTGGCATGCAGTGGTTTATTATGGGATTTTTTGAGAAAACTACTGGAATGTTTACTGCTGCCCTCAGTGACGGAGAGTGTGGAGAAAGCACCTGAGTCCACAAAGGCTTTCACTGGGTGTCCGTTGACTTTGCAGTTGATGTAGAGCATCACCACCTGCCCGAAGCTCTCGGGTGCCTCTTCCATCGCTATCGTCATGTTCTCTTCAATGTTTTGTTGCCTGAATTTCGTGGAGAAGAGAGAGAAGAATCAGAATTGCTCACCTTACAACCACACATTTAAACCACAGCAAAGGCTGCTTCCTTAGTGAAACACAGGCCTTGGAGCTGAGGACTGCTAGGAATGATCTCTGCTTAGTCCAGAGACACTGAGTCACTCCCCAGCAGCCACTGCCCCTTCCAACCTCTGCCTAACTCACACCTCAGCTCCTAACAACCTTGTGCTGGCAACAGGAACCTGCTATCTGCATTAACCTGGAGAACTAACTCAGAGCAAAGAACCTGTGGATTCATTAGTCATGCCGAGGGCACACGGAGATGTTGCCAGTAGCTACATCACTGGAATCCCACACAGAAGTTGAACATTAAAATCCTCTGGTTTCCCTGGTATCTTTCCTTTTCCAGGCATAGGAAGGGAGGGAGGTGAGCAAAACAGCAGAAAGAACACCACCACCACGAGCACCAGCCCTCCAGGCAAATTCAAGCTGACAGAAAAAATGCTCTTCAAGAAGCCCCTCACGGCCCCAGGATTATCTTGGAAGTGATGGGTATCCGTAGTGACTGCATCTGAAACAGCCTTATCTCCTCCAAAAAAGGGAAAAAGACTCCAATTTTGATGCCATTTCATTTTTCACTGAGTGGGGTGTGAAATCTGGGGACGGCTCAGCCCAGTGTTCCCAAACAGCTGCAGAGCCTTGGGCACATCCCTCATCTGCAGAAGAAGGGAAACGTTCCTGTGCCTCCGAGCAATGTTTCACTATCCACAAATGCCTATTTTCTGCATTGCTGAGCGCTCATCTGGCACCAATACCCTGTCAGTTGTAACGTGAGACCACTCCTGTCACCAGTGGATTTTGGTTCTGACAAACCAGACAGACACTTTGTTATCAGGGAAAAACCACCAGCCATGAACCGACTCAAGGATTTACCACTCAGCTGAAGAAATCAAGCCTCAGCCCAACGCAATTACATCTGGAAGGCAGCAAGAGGGAGTGAACTGATAAGCAGAGCGCATTTCTGCAGAACGTCTCATCAGTGCATTAGCCAGACACAGAACAATTAGCAGGATGCAAAACCAAATCTCGAGGGCAGCTGGGAGGAATGACGCCACATTGCTGTGCAGAGCTCAGCTGGGAGACACCACTGGCTCTTGGGTTCAAAACATGGCCCAGGCACTGGAGTTGCACCTCTCAAGAGGAGATTTCCACAAGTGCTCCAGTCTCAGAGTGGACCAGCTCAGGCAGCTCCGAGACACCACACAGACAACAGTGCTGTCACCTTATCTCACACAATCCCAGAATGGTTTGGGTTGGAAGGGACCTTAAAGACCATTCAATTCCACTCCCTGCCATGGGCAGGGACACCTTCCACTAGCCCAGGTTGCTCCAATCCCTGTCCAACCCTGAACGCTTCCAGGGATGGGGCAGCCACAGCTTCTCTGGGCAACCTGTGCCAGGGCCTCACAGGGAACAATGCTCTGTGATCTCAGATGGACACATCTAAAGGATCAGGTGCACCTATCTGTTCCCAAATCCCAACCCTCCCACATGCAGAGGTGGCCCAGAGCATCGCCCTGCAAACAAACTCCTTCATACAAGGACTGTGCTCAGATTCTGCCTTCTCCGAGGAAAAACCACCATGGATGGAAGGACACAGCAGTTTTTTTCCCCAGGGAGGATCCCCAAAGCCTGCAAATCACTTTGGTTTGTTACCTTATGTCTTCTTCTATCTTGGCCTGTGCCTCGAGATCAAAGGGGTCAGCGGAATAGAGCCGGATCCTCTCCTGCTCCCGCCGGGCTCGGTCCTGCTGTTGCTCCAGCAACACCCTGCTGAATTTCTCTGCAGGAACAAGGAGATACAGAAATGCTTTTTACTGGAAATTACTCTTGCAAATCAAATTTTGGCACGGCAAATGCTTCTTTTGATGCCAGCTGAGGAACAGACTCAGCAGCACACAGAAAAAAGCTCCCTCTGAGGGCAGCAGGGATGGACCTCAAAGGATCAGTGGCAAACTTGGGAACCTGCCGAGATGAAAAGCAACTGGACAGAGCTCGTTCTCCTCATGTCCCTACCCAAACACTGCACAATCAGAATCAATTTACATTTTCACAGGGAAAAAGAATTAAAAACACCACACAAAGGCTAATGACAAAACTTCCTTTAAACCCAAGGAATATGGCAAATCCAGAGATTATAATCCCTAAAATTGAATGCCTCCCACTGGAATCAGGAGATGTCAGCCAGGACACTAGGTCTAAATACACGTTAAGCCCACAGTTTTTAGATTCCCACTTTTTGGATGGCCTCTGACCACTTTTTACTGCTTGAATGGGATCACGTATGTCCCCAAAAGGACTTGGCAGCCCATGAAGGTCTGTACACAGGGAAGGTTTGGGTTTGCTTCCAGAGATGCTGCTCCTAGGAGGCAGCTCTGGCTCAAAGGCTGTTATGTGCTCAGGGGCACTGGGTATGTTTGACTGTAGGATTTTTTAAATCAGGCTTCTGTACAGCAGGTGCCTTCATCCAGCACAGCCACAGGGCACGGATCTATGCAGATATTTGGGAGTCCGAGATGGAGCTGAACTGGATCTGTGCCCAAACACTGCCAGCAGCAGCAGTGCAGCACAACAAGGGAAAAACCAACCCAAACCCAAACCTCCTGACAGCCCAATGCGGTGGTTTGGGACTGGAAATGCACATCTGGGTCAAAGCTTGATGTGCACAGAGCTGGCAGAGCAGCAGAGGAGCCAGTTCTGGGAGTCTTGGGCTTAACCTCTGGTTTCCTGTGCCAAGAGCAGCACCTCTGCTCAAGGTGATGGGAAAATCTCCCTGCAAGAAGTGTGAAGAAGCCTGGGAGTGCAAAGAACGTGGTTTCAACTCTGGATATGAACTAAAGGCAGAGTTAAAAATGAAACAGGCTGACAATATCCATGGAAGCTCCTTTCTGGCTTCCCTTGACAGAGGGAAATCACTCTAATGTAACCCTAAAAGTAGGAAAAGTCTCCTGCTAGCAGCTCTTTCTCTTCATTCATTTCTCCAAACTCAAGAGGCTTTATTTCCCAACAAAACATCCTGCAGAAGTTCAGGAGCTCATCTCCTGCTACCCAAAACTTCTCTCTTTTCACACTGAAAGGAGACCAGAGTTCAAATGTTCTACCACAGGAAGAACGAGGGACCATCAGCTGCAGAGGAAGTGAAGGACATGGTTTCAATTGTGTCCAAAACATGCAGACACTTCAAAGATTAAAAGAAACTTACACATTTATGACTATTTCTATTGAAAAAGCTCCTAAAAGACAACATTTCCTTGTTCCTTTTCCTCTCCCTTTCTGAGGTTCACTTCCACAGCACACCATCACTACAGACAGAGCTGGGTTTGGAGTGTGCTGCTCTCTGCTGAGTCCCAGCGGGATCTGGGATGCAGCAAACACACCACCTTTATTGGAAAAATGGGCATTAGGGAGTGTCTTAGTGTGAAAATCAGGAGCTGAGTCACTCATGTTCACAGACATCCAAATTATCTGTGCATCTGAGTAGGAGACAGAGGATATTAAAGAAGCCAAGCAGGAGAAATACACCCAGAAACAGAGGAACTCTGCCTTGAGTGCTCCCAACTGGCACCTTTTATCTTCACCATCAGGGAGTCTGCAGCACATCCTGGCTTGTCTAACACCCGTGGCTGCCTCTGATGGGAGCCAACCCCAACCAGCTCCAACTCACCAAGGTCCCCGCTCAGCAAGGCCTCGGCCAGGGGTGGGTTGCGCTCCTTCAGCAGGGACAGCTCGTGGGGGTTGGCCAGCAGCATCTCCCGCAGCAGCGCGGGGTTGTCCAGGCCCTGAGGGAACGATGGCGCGTCTGGAGGCGATGGGCGAGGACGCTGCGCCGGGGGCTGGTGCTGCTGCGAGGACGTCCCGGGAACGGCGATGCTGCTGAAGTCTATCCTGGGCAGACCTGCAGGGAGGAAGAGCAGAGGTGTCGGCGCTTCGTGGTTACAATTCTGCTGGAAAAGCCATGGGAAGCATGAGCTGCCCTTAATGCTGCATGAGAGCGGATTCCGTGAGAAGCAGTTTGTGTTGGAAGCGCAGCCATGTCCCCAGGTTACTGGGTTAGCAACACTGGCGCATTTATGTAACTGGTCTCGTCAGTCTGCCCCATTTTTAATCCCCTGAAATGCACTTGCTGACTAGTTATTCCCACCTTCACAAACGTGAATCCCTCATGGAGGGACTGCAGGGCTAAACCCAGTGGCTCTGAGGCACTTTGGAGTCTCTCGGGTTAAAAAAAAGCAGGGGAAAAAAAAAGTAATAACATTCCTGCAGACCTGCATTGCAGGTACCCATCCTCCAGCTGAGGCAGGATGAGGACCTCAGCAATGCTCCCACACCCTTCTCAGCCTGTGGCACCTTTTCTAGGAATATTTTATGACTGGGATTTGCTACGAATGGCTGTGGAAGGCAGGACAGAGGCGCAGGACTCCACTCAGGCATTTCCAGAGGAGCCTTTCACACATGCACATGATTGTGCCACTGGGTTTGGCAAGATGTGGCTTCTCAGGGAATTTGCCACAGGACAGGCGCAGGACACACATCCATAGAGGCTGAGCCACCACACGACTGCCATCACATCCAGCAGGAAGGGAACCAGCAGCTGTACAAAACTCGCACAGCTTTACCAGACCTGTTTCGAATCAGTCACCTCCTCTCTGCCTCCCTACTTCCCCAAAAGAACAGTAAAATGGTATTGGCTTCCTCCGAATAAAATGAACACTAAATCAGAAGCCCTCTGGGTCATTTTCAAACCCCCCTGACTCGTCCCAGCCATCCTCCCTCCCTCGGTGCTTTGCCCAGAAGGTACTTAAGGACACTGATAGGAGCTGGTGTTGGGTAAGTCTTGATGAATCTCTGCAGGCTCAGGCAGCATTGGCACAGAGCCTTTCTCACCTGGGAAGCGCATGGAAGGCCGCGGCTCCACCGTCTCCTTCTGGCGCAGGATCACCACGTCCCCATCCTTCAAGCCATAGGAGGCCAAGGACCTGTTGTTGTCGGTCAGCGGCCGCTCCGCATAAACAATCTGTGCCAGGACAGCCACCAGCACCACCCAGCAGAGAAAAAGTTAAGAAAGGCACAAGATGTTATTTTGTTGTAGGAGAAAAAAAAAAAAATCCAGTAAATCTTCCAGATCCATCTCAAGCTTCAGAAGGGAAGGTGTGATGTCCTCACAGGCCCAGCCTCAGGCACGCTGGGGCCTCGACGCGTTTGTGGTTGGACAACACAGGGTTGGTGTTGCCGAAATCCAGCTGTAGTTTGACAGCTGGCACTGCAGAGAAGGGCTGGTCTCCCCTAATCAGAGGCCAAGATCATGAAAGGAAAGCAAGTCTTGACCGGGACTGTCTGCCCACATTCCCAGACTTCAACCTCTACAATTACACAAGTCATGGATGTTTTCTGCAGCACTCCCTGCCCTCAGGTCAGCCCCCACTGACCCTGGACCAACTGCAGTGTGCCAGCAGCACCCATCTGAGTAGATCCAGGGATGATCCAGCCCAACTTCCATCATTCTGCCTCTTCCCACAACACGGCTCCCCAGAATAACCAGTTTTACAGGGACCTCAAGCATTAGCTCAGTGCTTTCCAGGTCACTCCAGTGATGTAACTCTCCAGACCTGGAGCACCCAAAGGCACTGCTCCCAAAACTGTCATCAATTCATGTAGGGAATTAACTTCTTGTGACTATAAAACACAAAGTCACATCCATTTCTATTTTGATAACCTGGCTTAACAAGGGATCCACAGACTAAACATAAAAACACTGAGATAAAGGTGAATAATCCCCACAGGAACATTTCCATTAACACCAGACCTGTAATACCGACAGAGGCCCTAAGTTATGGGAAAGCCCAAAATGTAAAATAGCGCTGGAAGAGAAGTTCCCAGAAATGGTATCTGCCAACATGAAGGTTTCTGTGCCGTTGCTGGAGCACGGCAAGACCATGCAGATCAGCCCAACCGCCTCCTGCCCTGGCAGGAGTCCAGAGCACGGAGAACTTGGCCTAAACCCCTCGGGCACACGATCAAACTTCGTGTTTACCACCTTGTTTAGCCAAACCACGTCTCTTTGGGGCTGGAAAAGGCCAGTTCAGCAACAACAGGTTTGCCACAGGTCGGGACTGGCTGAGCCGCGTGGGAGAAGCTTTCACAGTGGATGGGCTGCGGCTCTGCCTGATGCTATCACAGGGAGCAGATCCAACAAGATCCCAAAAAAACAATCACTACCTGTCTTAGGGTCTGGATGACACTACAGACTTCTATTGCTTCACTCCAGCAACTCCAAAATCTTACACAGACTCTCCCTATGGCACTCAGCAGAAGAAAACCTTCAGCAGCAGCGGTGCCAAAGCAAGACAAGGCAGGAGGAGCACAAATGACCAGAAATCCATAGGGCAACAATCAGAGAATTGGGGAACACACACGATGGAACCGAGCACAAGCTTCCTACCCCCTCACCACCACCACACTGCACAGCCTCAGCAGTACCTCATGAACCAGGTCCCTCCCAGGGCCTGTGAACAGCAAATTGAAGCTGTTTGGTCTCTACCCCACACGACACCACCGGCACAACCAAGGTCAGCTGGTGCTGGCAGAGCCACGGCGCAGCCTCTCACGTTACCGGCCTGAGTCGGTGCCGCTGCAGCGACAGCCAGTGTGTCATAAATCCCAGCTGCACACCCAAATGTGAAATGGCAGATTCCCTGCGCAGACACTCTGGAAGAGACGAGTTAATCAGTTTAAGTGAGGCTTTACCTCTGTCATCTTGCTGGGATTGGATTTATGAGCGTTCGGCCTTACATCCCAGACAATGAATTAAGCGCCTGGCCCTCGCGCCACATCCATTAGCAGCACGGATTAATCCACTCCTGACCCATTCTGCTCCACTCTTAAAACAAACTGATTGGATTTTTCTGCCTTTTGATTGTCTGGTCTGTGGCAGTTCTGCCGGCTGGCAGGCACCAGACACGGGTTCTTCCGGAGGTGAGCCGGACACGGATGCAGGCACTGATGGATTCACTGTGCGTGATGCCAGAGGGTAGAGCCTCCCCATGGAGCAGGGAACCCCAACCAGGAATGCTGGACACCACCTGCAGCCATCAATCAAGCCAAATCCTGGACCCATCAAATATTCCTGAGCATGGCACCGGAGATGGAGAGCAGAGAGAAAGAGAAACGAAGGGAGTGAGAAGAGTGTGGCTCTGCTGAGAGCCTCCCATCCCCTCTCCCAGAATGCCAAGGCCTTGGTGTGTGGAGGAAACTGTGGAAAGTCAGATTATTTCCCCTCTCCTCGCCCAGCTGCTCTTATCACCACAGCCACCGGCAGCCGCCTCTGTTATCTCACTGACCTGTGCCCGCAGCCAGCCCTCAGACACCTCAAAGCTCCCTGCTCCACCCCAAACTGCAGCACCCAGAATTCACTGCCCAAACCAGCAGAGGACAAGGCTGGGATTAACCCTCCTCCACACACAGAGTGGTTTACTCCATCCTCCACGACCCTTACGATGAAATTCATCCTCTCTTGTACCAACACAGCACCTTCAATGCAACACTCGCCTTGGCTGAGGAAAAAGGGCAGAAAACAGCCAAGTCTGGTAAATGTAAAACTGCCTACTTGTGGTTTAACAACGCAAAATCCTGCCACACAAGGAGCTGCTTCACTGATAACTTGTATCTTTAGAACTTTCTCACAGAATCACTGAGGCTGGAAATGCCCTCCAAGATCATCAAGTCCAACCTATGCCTGACCCCCAACTTACCACCCAGCCCAGAGCACTGAGTGCCACACCCAGGCTTTCCTTGGACACTTCCAGGGATGGTGAGTCCAAACCTCCCTGGGCAGTCCCTTCCAATGCCTGACCACCATTTCCATGAAGAAATTCCTCCTGATGTCCACCCAACCTGTTCTCCCCACTGAAGGTCCTCAAAACACCTCACAAACATCAGGCAGAAAGAGAAGAGAGAGGAGAGATAAATAACTGCCTGGAACACACGACGCGACGCGGCGCAGGATGATGCACGAGTGGCAGATGGATGAGCAGAAGGAAGGCAGAGGTGGCTACAAAAGCGCAGCGCTGCTCCCCTCGCCTGGGGCTGGCAGCACCCAAACCCCACACAGGTCAGCTGTGGTGGAACAACTCAAACAAGGGAACTCCAGGCAAAAAATACAGAGAAGTGACCCCTCGTTATTCTAAGCCAGACCTGGGGCTGCAGGTCACCATGACACAAGGCACAAAGGTGACAGTGAGGAGTTTATGCTCCAGCTCATGCCTGGAGACGTCGAAGCCACGGCAGAGACCCTCACATAGGAGCTGTCCCCAGATCTGGGGACAGCTGTACCCTCACTGGTAGCAGTGACACAGCCCTGGGGGGCTGCTGGAGCACAGAACCTTTGCGTAAGATGGGTTCTCCCTTCCTACCTGCCCAAAATCAAGGGTTTTTTTCCTAAAAGAGAATCCACCCTACCTGGGTTTTCTACTCCTGCTCTGAGACTGTTTCTCTCTCAACACCAACCTCCCATTCCAAAAAAACAAGGCTCTTCCAAGGCAGAGGGAAAGCCAAATGTCGGGAACCTGCTGGGTGATGGACACTCCAGCTCCAGGGCTGCCCCTACAGCAGCTCTTCCAGCGCTGACTAATCTTGGCTTGGCTGGAAAAACACTTCGTTAATTTAGACTGGGAAAAGGCTCGGGAAGCACAAGCCACCACCACTAAACTCCACAAACTCTGCCAGGCACGGCCGGCGCCGAGGAAAGGAGCCGACACCGCCCTGCCCAGGACAAACGGGGAGGAAGGGCCAAAAACACGGGACTGAACCCAAAACATGAGCAAACCCCAGACAGATGGCCCAAAGCCGCCCCCACACGCAGCCTCCCCCATGTTTTGGCACTCGACTGAGCCCTGAATCCGGGCTGGAAGGGATATTTGCTGGGAAAACCACACGGATGTGCCTGTTCGGTCCCCACACCTGTGTGGGAAACGGAGGAAAAGCCTCAATGTGCCCTTTCCGCCCCAGACCGGGCAGGGGTTTGATGGGATAAATAAACCCCTTCCCGAACATTTCTGCCTCTTTTCCTGGGGTCTGAGGAGCCCACGGGCCACCACCCTCCCCACGCTCCGACTCCTGCTCCCCTCGCTCCCATTCCTGTCCCGTTTAAACATCGAATTCCTCCGAAACCTCAACATAAAACAAACCAAAACAAACCCACATTATTTTCTCCCTTTCAGCTGCACAGCGAGCGCGGACCGAACCTTTCCCGAAGGGACCACAAGTCACCGGGGACTCGGAGCCGTCTCCCAAAAGGATTTTGAAGGAAAAGCGAGGAGTTTCTCCCCAAACCCAAAAGGTCGGCGAGGGGAGGGACCGGGGGGGACTCACCACCCCAAAGAACCGCAAACTCCGGACGGCCGGGGCGGGTCCCGGGACCCGCGGGGCGTGGGGGACACGGCAGCTCCCAACCCAGGAGACCCCGACCCTGCGAGGGAAGGGAGGCACGGCCGCTCGCAGCCCAGGAGACCCCGACCCGGGGGTACCGGCCGGGCCCTCCCCGGCGCTCGGGGCGGGGGCAGGCCCTGACCTGGCTCTCGGCCGCCGGGATGCCGGACTCCAGCTCGCAGAGGGCGCGGAAGTTCTCCAGCTCGAAGTCGGCGTCCACCTGCAGGTTGAAGGTGATCTCGGAGCGGTCGCGGCGCAGGCAGAACACCGTGAGCAGCATGGCCGCCCCCGCCCGGACCCGCACCCGCCGCCGCCGTCAAGCGCCGCCGTCGCAAAGCGCCCGCCCCGCCGGTCAGGCGCCCATGTCAATCAGGGCCCCATGGCCAATCAGAGAGCGCCCCAGGGACGCGGCCCCGCCCCCTCCCGCGCCGGCACGTGGGCGGGGCCGGAGGGGCCCGGGTGTCACCGTGTCACCGCCGGTGCCCGTGTCCCCAGGTGTCCTCCGAGGGTCCCTGTGTCGCCAAGGGATCCCTATGCCCCTGAGCATCACTGGTCACCGGCGATCCCTGTGTCACCGGTGGTCCCGCTCTCCCAGGTGTCACTGTGTCTGCGGGGGGCCCGCTGTCCCCAGATGTCCTCCCGGCATTCCTGTCTCCCCAGGAATCCCTGTGCCCCTGGCGGTCCCTGTTGTCCCCAGGTGCTCCCCCGCAGTCCCTGTGTTCCCGGGGTTCCTCTCTCCGCAGGGATCCCGGGTGTCAATGCGCTTCCAGGGGAACCCCTGGACACTTGCCCTTGACACTTCCCGGCTATCTCTTTGTCCCAAGGGGGGGCCCTGTGTGCAAAGGGTCCCTGTGCCCTCAGAGGTTCATGTCCCCCCAGGGATCACCATGTCTCCCGGGGGTCCCTCTGCTGTGTCCCTGGCGGTCCCTGTTGTCCCCAGGTGTCCCCTGGGGGTCCTGTGCCCCACTGTGGCTGCCCCTGTGCCCCTGGTGGTCCCTGTGTCCCAGGGATCCCCATGTGCCATTTCCTTACCTTCCATCCCAAAACAGCCTTGGTGCATCCCAAAAACTGCTCATGCTGTCCCACATCCCTGAAACCCCTTTAGCTTCTCCACTTCACTCCAGTTGCCTTGGGATCACATCTTCCAGATGTTTTTTTCCCCCTAGACCCCTCAGTGTGCATTCTAGGGTAGTCCCTGGCCCTCAGTAAGACTCACCTGTTTGCATTATGGGGCACAGGGTGGGTTTTGAAGTGCCCTGTCCTCCTCTGTATGCCCTTGGTGACACCCCAGACCCTTTGTCGTGCCCTTTGGGGTGTCCCAAGTCCCCCCGTGTGCCCCAGACTCTCCCTTTAGTCCTTCAGCACTCTCCAGCCTCAGCACCATCCTACTGCTCCCTCCCAGCCCACCCTGGGGAACACCTGGAGTGGGCGAGGGTGATGTGGGGACACATCCCTCAGGTCCAGGAATGCATCCAAATGCCCCACACTGTGAATTCACTTCACTCCCACCCAGGGTGAGAGGAACGAGACTTTATTTTGAACTGAGAGTTAATCTGCAATCCAAATCATTCCAACCCAACTCCAAACCAAATCATTCCGACACCGGAGCAAGACAAACATTGCGACTCGCCAGTAAACACCGGAAGCATCCTGGGTCCTGGGTTTGCAGACACTTTGGCAACAGATTTCCCCCCGCCCCCAAATTTAATTCTCATTCTCAATAATCCCCCCAGGTGTAAAAATAAAAAGACCAAACGCAGCCCCACAGTGCATCCAGCACCCACCAGTCCTCACATGGATACACGTGAAGCTCTGAGCACTGCCCGGCCCTCCTGGTGCTGGTAAAAGGCTCCCACAGGGAGCTCAGTCGGATTTCTCCTTCTCCTTCATGTGCAGGAAGACAATGCTGAACATGAAGAGGCCAACCATCATGGAGAAGGCGCCGGCGTAGTAGGGATATGCCGAGGGGATGAACCGCTCGTACTGTGTGTGCTGGAGGGGACGCACAGACACCTGGCAGGGGACAGAGCAGCCCTTGCAGTCCAGCAGCACGGGGCAGCCTTTCCTCCCGGGAAAGGGTGGGGCTCACTCCCACACTTACCTGCGTGGAGGAGTAGAGGTGTGTGTACCCTAGCCGGTTGTAATCCACTTTGAACTGGAACACGCCGTAGACATCCGGCAGCTTGAACTGCACACTGTATTTGCCACCTGAGGGAGAGATGGGGGTGACACTGAAGGGACACAACAAGCTGTGGAAGGTGAAAACAGCCCCAGTGCAGGGGCCAGGGTGGTGACGAGGACCTCCCACTCCTCTTGAGGGGACCCTGGTATTCCTCTTCGAGGGGACCCTACTGCTCCTCCTGACAGGGACCTACCGTTCCTCTTGAGGAAGGTGCGCACGAAGGGGTCAATGCGCACGAACTCCAGCTGGATGTCATCCCCATCGAAGGGCACCCACTTGCCATCAGCGAGCTTCTCAATCACAATGCTGTACTCCTGGGACAAATTAACCAGCGATTCCTGAGAACGAACCTTGGCCCACTCCAAGCTCCCGTGTTCCCAAGTTCTTCTCCCCAGGCAGCTCCCGCGTGCCCCTGCCCTGCCAGGCCAGCAGCCTCACCACGAGATCGGTGACAGTGTAGGCGTTGGGCGGTGCCAGCTCCCCGACGCGGTGGTGGGACACAGCTCCCACGCGCAGAACTCCTTCCTCCTTGAACACCCAGCGGGACAGGGCCACGGCCAGCTCGTAGTTACCCGTCTGTGAGTACCTGCAGAACAAGAGAGGCTGAGACAGCTGAGAAAATACCCCACGGGCCAAAATTAAACCAAACCAAACCAGATGTGAAAGCAACACAAACTGACTGAGGTAAAAGGAAGGAGCTGCTTTCCAAAGCACTTTTTTCCACAATGCCAAAGGATGTGTCACCCCCAATTCAATTCAAGCTTTCTGCTCTTTCCCAAAACATAAAGCAATTGTTGCCTGTTTCCCAGGACTTTTGTCATCAAACTGCTCCCCAAACATTCCTCAGCTAGGGAAGCCAGGGAAGCCAACGCACCTCTTGGAGCCAGGAGTCGCTTTCTGCACGGCAGAATTGAAGAAGGCGTCGCTGAAGAAATCCAGGGAGCCGCTGAAGACGACGCGGGCGTTGTTGCGCGCCTGCAGCCCCGCGATCAGCAGTGTGTTCTTCCCCACTGCGTGTGGGTACTGCGGAGCAACGAGGTGGGAGAGGGTTTAGCCATTTGGGGATGCATGAGGAAGAGTTTGCTGTCGGGTGGGACAGTCTGGCTGTAGTAGCACAGGCTGCAATTAAGGAGTAACCATGAAGCTCAGCAAAAGCAGGAATAGGATTCTGATGCCCACTCCAGCTGGGATGGAATGGGAGAGATGCTTTCAGCTAGGCTGGCCTCTCCTCCAGAGCATGGAGGACACATGTCCCTCACACTGAACACCTTCCCACCAGCAGAATGCAGAGAGGAAGATTCCCAAGGCAACATCAGGAAGCAGCCAATACCCAAACCCTTTCAAAATCATTCAGGAGATCAAACACCCCAGGATTTTCCCAAGCTACTGAAATTAGAGGGACTAAATTGTGGAAGCACAGGTCAAAACAGGAGAGAATGGAAGGAAGCATACCTGAGTGATGGGCTTATCTGGGAAGAAGGAGTAAGAGGTGGAAGAGCCAGTCAGGATATCCAGCACCAGCGGGTTGTCGGGATCAGCCACCATCCTTGCAGGGAAAGCCATGGTGAGCAGCACGAAGACCCCCAGAGCCCCCCACACCCAGAGGAATGCATGGCCACCTGCTCAACCCCACAGACCTTCTCTCCCCTTCACTGTGCTAAGAAACCACATATTTCCTCCACTGATTTGTTAGGAACCACTCCTAAGTCAACAACTAAACCACTTCGGAGGATTTCCTTCTATTTTTGTTTGAAGTCAAGAGAAGTTCGTTAAGGGCACATTAAGAGGCCCAGTGGCTGACCCCACGCTCACCTCGCAGCAACACCCCTGGTTCAATTGCTCTTCCCCCACCTCATCCCCCTCCTGCTCACCCAACTCCTCGGAACAGGATGGGGTTCAGTGCTGCTTTCCCCACAATGGTGGGAGCCTTCAGGAGGTTCTCAGTGTCGGCGACGATGAGCGTGTGCTGGGGAAACAAGAGAGATGTGGGTGAGGTGAGTTGGGGTCTAATGATAAACAACAGCTTCTCAGTTAAACGCTAACTTTATTTTTACAGAGAATTACAACTGTTGGATGAACGTTGTAGTTCAATTAAAAAGCAGAAGAAGAGCATTTCTGTGTTTATGATCAAATTAAGTTAATACTGATCCTCAAGGAAATACAAACTGTCACTTGATAAAGACAGTAACTCCTACAGTGTTTTACTTCCCTGTATTTAGCAACTTTCATCCTCAAACCAGGACAACATGCATGTACGTACTGTTTCAACAGTTTACCTTAAGTAAAAATTATCAGAGTGTATTTAGCTCAGAGCTTAATATATGTTTTAATTTTACAGTCCTGGATGACACTGGGGGGAAAAATGTAGAAAGTTTGTGTGTTTCTATACTAATCTGAAAATCTGGGTCTGAAAATCTCCCTTCCCACATCTGAAATGTCACACTGGGTGTCTAACATGCTTCACCCTCAGGTGAAATTCCACTCCAAGCTTCATCAGGGTCCAGAACCAGCATTAATCACAGTCTCACTTCCTGGACACAGTGACCACCTGAAACTACAACCTGAAGGATCCTGACAGCAGCAGAACTGAATGCTGCAATGTGGATAATTTACCGCTTTCCTGGGAGGAGAGTGGGACAGCAGAAAAGGGATAGAGGAAAAACGGGAGAAAAGGACAGAGGATTCATCTCTAAAGCTTTGCACCCACATGCTCCTTAAGCAGCCAGAAGTGGCAGGCAAAGCTGTTACCTGGCCAGGGTCAGAGACGTCGTAATTGTGGTGGTCAATGACCGCTGTCCTCTCCTCATCGAACTCGATCCCACACTCACTGCCCAGCTCTCGCAGGGGGTCACCTGCAGGAACACAACAGATTCTGTTACAGACACATAAACTCAAAAACTAAATTCAGCTGAGTCATGCATTCAATGCTCCACAAGCCAAACCCCAGGGAGCAAAATTACCTCCCTAGCTAAATCCCTACTGAACGTGTTACCAAAGGCATGAACCACCCACTTCCTCCCAGAGCAAACCCTGAGGTGCACAAGGAGCAGCTGTTCTTGCTGCAGTGAATGAATTCTCCTGGAGGACCATCTGCACTCACCAATGTCAGAGCTGGCGGCGACAAGGACACTGCCACCGCCGTCGATGAAGGCGGTGATGGTCTCCACATTGATGTTCCCACCAAAGTCTGAAAGCAAAAAGCAAGAATTCATGGCTAGAGCTCAAAAATAACCCCCCAGCAGAATTAAACCACAGCAAATCACCAAATCAATGCAAGAACCACCAATAAAGGCCGGGACAGAACTGCAGTTTGCTACTGAGTATATCTAAAGTGTAACGTTTAACTAAAAATCACAAAACAGCTGGAAATCCCCCTCCAAAAATGCCACCAAGCTCCAGAGCTTTCCCCCTCTGCATTTACCTTCTATGGATGGGGAGAAGATGATGAGATTGTCGTACAGGAATTCCCCATATTTTATCAGGGACAGGCCAGCATCATCCGCTGTCCGGAAGGTGAGGTCGAAGCCCCTGTCTGCAGCCAGGAGACAAAAGCGACAACTTCTGCATGGCATGATGCCCACACATGGAGCAGCAAAGCAGCAGCAGGAGCCAGAGGTTTATTTTCCCCATGAAAGAGCATTTTGGAAAAACTGGCTTAGGGGCTTTTTAGGAGCAGCACCTGAGGGTTCCCACATAAACCCAAGGGGTGGATCCCCTGAAGAGCCCTGATGTCGAAGGGTGCCCCATTGTCACCCATCAAACAGGGACTGATGCTGCAGGGGACCCAAACACAGGCACAGCTGGGGAAACAACCCCCATCTCTTGCCTCATTCTAACCAGAGGATCCCAAACAGCTTCCCCCACCCTCCAGGGAACCCCAGTCTCCTCTCTCAGACTGGCACAGGGTCCCCAGTGCTCTCCCTCTGCCTAGCCAGGGGACCCCAGAAACCTCCCCCTACACCAGGGGACCCCAATCTCCTCCCTTGGCTTGGGGTCTTCTCACTCAGCCTGACTAGGGGACTCCAACAGCAACCACCTCCCAGTCTCCTCCTTCAGCCTGACCAGGGGACCCAAATCTTCATTCTGACCAGGGGACCCCAAGCAACCCCTTGTCCCCCTGGGAATGCCAACCTCCTTTTCTGCATGACCAAGGGACCCCAATCTCCTCCCCCATTCTGACATGTCCTCTCTCATCCAGGCATAGGGTCCCCTCCAACAGCCTGACCCTCAAACACCCCATTCCCCCTCAGGGGACCCGGATCTGCTCCCTCAGCCTGACCGGGGACCCCAATCTCTTCCCGCATCCTGACATGGGAACCCTAGACACCCCCCTTTCCTGCCTGGAAACTCCAGTTTCCTCCCTCTGCCCAGTGCAGGATCCCAAGTCTCCTCCCTCAGCCTGACCCGGGAACCCCAGCCACCCCCCTCTACCCTAGGGGACCCCCATCTCCTGCCCCATCCTGACTAGAAGCGTAAAACACACACACATCCCCCCTTCCAGGAAGGCACCCCTGGCTCCACCCTCAGCCCAGCCAGGCAACCCAAATCTCCTCCCAGGGCCTAACCAGAGGACCCCAAACAACCCCTCTTTCCTCAGGTAACCCCAACCTCCTCCCCCATCCCGACCTTGGGTCCCCAACCTGCTCCCGAGCCCCATCCAACCCCCTCCCGGGATCCCGCCGCCGCCCGCTCCGTACCCGCGAGGCTGCGGAAGAACATCGAGTGCGTGTCGCGCAGGTTCCCATTCTCCAGCAGCACCAGCGTGCGCGGTCCCCCCTCAGCACCCGCCGCCAGCACCGCCAGGAGACACCACACACCCAGAGCGGCCGCCGCCATCTTGGTCCCGGTCGCCGAGCTACCTCAGCCGCCAGCCAATCAACGCCAGGGCCGCGCAGCCGCCAGCCAATCAGCGCCGGCACCGTGCTGCCGCTAGCCAATCAGCGACAGACAGCTCCGCGACGCCGGGACGCGGCGCGGCCGCCGTCGGGACAGCGCTCTCACGACTCGGCGCGGCCGCCGTGGCCGCGAGGGAGGGAAGGCAAGGCCTCGCTGTCGCCCCGTCCCTCCTCCGCGGCCACGGCGGCCGCAGTGGCCTGGCCCGCCCACAGCCGCCATAGGTCAGAAGCGGCGGGTGCTGGAGCTGGTTTTGCTCTTTTTGCGCTTGGTGTCGGCGGTGGGAGCCGAGGCGAGGGACTGGAGGCGGAAGGGTCGCGGTTGGGCAAGGGAGCAGGCGCTGCCCGGAGCCCCCTCGGAGTGTGCGGGAGCTGGGAGAGGAGAGGAAGGGGTTGTGGTGGGTGAGTGCAGGACCCCAAAATGCCGCTACGTCCTGCGAGAAACTCCTGAGAGGTCAAGAGGTTGAGGCAGAACTGGCCCTGGGTGGGTCGCCACTTGATTTCTCAGGGAAAATGAGGAAAATTAAAGAGTGCCGGCGATATCTGGGGAAAGGGGATTACCTTGGTCCGGAGGCAGGATCTGGCTGGCTCGCCGGGATCGGAAGTAGTTGCTGGCGATGGTCTCGCTGTCGCTCCTGTCCAGCACCAGCCTGTAGTGGTCTTCCTCGGGCTGCAGGTGGGAAACGCTGTCAGCACCGCCAGAAATAAGGCAAAATTGGTAAAATGGGATAGAAATGGAGGATGAATGGGCCATACCGCTGGCTCCCCACTCTCATCCGAGGGGCTCATCTGGGCAGATTTGGGCTGTGGCAGGGCTGGAACCGCTGTGGGAAGAGATGGCACTAAGAGTCATTGTGAATAGAGCGATCGCTACTCTCCTGACTGTGCTCCCTGATCCCGGCACTGTTCAGAGCTTCCTGAGGGATCCACACCACGTGCCACCTTGGATCATGTTACTCAAACTTTCCAGACAAACTTGATGTGGAAGATGTTATAAGTGCATGCAGCCCAAACGTGACCTGCCGAGCCTGGCAGGGCTGCATGCCTGCATCACCTTCCTCTCACCTGGGCCCTGTCCCCTTACCTGCGGGCAGGTGGGTTTTTTGAATGACAGGCTCTGGAATTTTCCAGCAGCCGCTCTCCTCATCCCAGACGGATTCACGCCTGATCTTCTCTAGGTTGCTGTAGTTGCAGTCACGCCGGACAAGGGACTGCACCTGGTCCAGCAGCTGCTGGCAGAGCATCAGGTCTCGCTCCTGGCGCCGGATGGTGCTCAGGTAGTCCATCTTTTCCAGCCCCAACTCCAACTGCAGGTCTTTGATCTCGGTCTCAGCAGCCTGGAGCTGGACAGAAAACGTCATCAGGATTATAGAGAATGATGGTTACTACAAGTACAGGAATTTTCCAGGCAGAGAAAGATACTCAGGAAACGTTCAATATTTGGAAAGATTTAATATTTAGGAACAAATTAGGATGAAATTTGTGTGAAGAGATTATTCCACATCTGTTTTAAAGAAAAATTTCGCATGTTTCTCCACACGGATGATTTTTGAATGAACCTGAAGTTAATCTTACCAGGGTGATCTTGGAACTCTTGGAAGTTCCTCCTAACTTTGGTTAAAAAGGTGCAATATTTCTTTGATAACTTAAATACCCAAATAAAGCAAGTCCTTCATGTGCAGATCTAGGACTGTACACACAAATGCCAATTTTTTCAAAGCTCCACTGATTCGGATGCAAAATATCAGAGCAAAACTGATTTTCACATGTTTTGAAAATGAAGATTTTAAATGTAATATTTAAGAGCATTACTTTTATGTTTTACTTTTTCCCTGACAAAGTGTGCTCAGAACTGGCGGGAGCTGCGGCAGATCCGTAGGTCAGCAGAGGGAGTCGCATCCCCTCCCATCCCAACACATCCTCCTCCAGCCAAGTGTCACACACCGTGCCTTTAAAACAGGTGGGGTTTGGGCTTCAAAAGCTTCATTCCCCACCTGAGGGCTGTTGCATCTGGGATTTCATTAAAAAAAACCCCACAAACAGTGTTCTGTCTGAAACACTGACACAGGCGGAGTCATTCTCTAAACCTACAGCCCTAAACACTGTAATGTAAAAAATGGGAATGTGGAGGAGGAAGGAGCTGCTCCCTCACCTTTTCCTGCACCTTCTCCAGCATCTTGCTCTTGGCTCGAACCTCCTCCTGGATGGAGTCATAGACATTGAGGAGAGCCCTCTCGCTGCTGTCCTCGTTGGATTCCTGCAGGGCAGCCACCAGCTGCAGCCTCCGCTCATCTGCGTATTTCTTCCGGCGTTTGTGCTTTTCCTTCAGGGCCTTGTTTTGAGCCTGCTCCCCCCCGACCACCTGCTGCTCCAGCATCTGCAGCCTGGAGAAGGGCAGCACTTCTCTCAGCTCAGTGTACTGAGAATGGCTGCACAAGCATGGAGGACTCAGGTCCGTCCAGGGGTGACATTTGGGAAGACACAAATTTTTGTGTCTTAATAGGGAATTATGCCAAGATTTTCTGTCCTGAGTAATCATGGCAGATTCCACTTTTATTAGCAGTTTCTGTCGTAAATAGAATCCCAGAATGGTTTGGGATTCTTAAAAACCATCTTGTCCCACCCCCTACCATGGGCAGGGACATCTTCCACTAGCCCAAGTTGCTCCAAGCCCCATCCAACCTGGCATTGGACACTTCCAGGGATGGGGCAGCCACAGCTTCTCTGGGCAAAATACTCCACGAAAGCAAGGTATGTGTTATTCCAAGCACCTCAGTCAACAAGGATGTCCCGAAATCCATATATACACTCACAAAATTCTCTTTAAAACCCATGTTTTGTGTAATTCATATTTAAATTATTATTAAAAAAATATTGACTATATTGTTATATTTTTTTTAAGATGCAAAAAAGGTGCCAAATTACACAGAGAATTATTTTAAATGGTGGGTGTGGGAGTGGTAGAGCTGAAATCCACAGTGTAGTTTCCATTTTGGGGCAGTATCAGCCAGAGTTGATGATTTGTGTGACCTCAGCTATTTTAGGGGCACTGTCAGGGGCACTGTGACCTCCATTGCTAATGGAGCACTGGCACAGACCTGTATTTGAAATCATGCTCTGACATGGAAATAAAGCCGTGCTCCAGAGCCATTCCCTTTGTCTGCACAGGATCTGGAGCAGAGCAGATAGCTCAGGTTGGCCAGCACTGGCTGAAATTGGCTGATAACCCCTTCACTGATAACCGCCTCTTAATTATCTCCAAACCCTCTGAAATTGCTCATTCTCCCACAGAACTGACCTGCTGTTCTGCTGCACTGCTCCTGCCAGGTGACCTTCCCTTTCCTTTGCTTAATACACAATTGAATCCAGGGATTCAATCCTTGCTCTGCTGAGCTGCCCCGATGTGTAAAGCTCAAACAGGCAGCTTTGAAACCCCCACGCCTGTGGAAGCAAACCCTCCTGCCCAATCTGCACAGAATCTGTATTTAACAATGTGATTAGAAGGGCATTTTCCCTTGTCTGCCACAAAAGGAATAGGATTAATTCTTGCAATAGAACTAGTCCTGCAATAGGACCACTAATATTTGATATCAAATCTAAAGGAATGGTTTCTTTGGAGATCTCTCCATCAACTGACAGAATTGCCCACAAATTACAGACACTGCTGCTCTGCATTTCATAGCAGCTCCTTTTTGAGCCAGGAGAGGCACAACAGAGCAAGCACAGGCCACAGAAAGGCTGAAAGACTGGTTAAAACCCACAGAACTGTTCAGAATCAAACTCTCTCATCCACAGCATATCTCGAGTTGAGCTTTTCTAATTTTAATATAGTTCCACACAATGGAGTAAGTGAGAAATCAGCAGAATTTGCTTCAACTGTATATTTCTGGAGCAGCCCTAGCCCCCATGCTGCTTCAGTATGTGCTGGTGTACTCTGGATAAGAGAATTCTCTCAGGACAGCTTTCACACAGAGGAAAACCTTGAATCACATTACCTTTGAGATGGCCTGAGCATGAGTCTCGAGCCTGCGTCCCTCATATCCCAACCCTGTCCTCCAGGCCCTGACAGTGCCCCTAAAATAGGATTATTGGGAAATTTTTCTCTCAGTCCTGGCTGTTGTGCTGTAAGATGCATGAGTTGGAGGCAAAAGTGGCCTCAGTGATGGGGAAAGTCTATCCATGAGCCATAGGACCACTGCTGCCTTACCTGCAGGGAGATGAGAGGGCTCCAAGTGCCCTTCAAGGACCTTTCTCAAGAGGAAAAGGAAGCATCTCCCTAACCTGTGTGGGCACTTAAGGCTCTCCTGCCTGCAGCTCCAGGCAGGATTTGTTACCAGGAACACACACTTCTTGGCATCCACATCTGCTGACTTGAACATCTCCATTTTTCTCTCATAATTCTGGCACTTGGCCTCACCGAGCACCACAGGGAACAACTCTTCATCCACCCAAATAGGGCAAAGTTAGTTCTGGGATAGAAACAGGCTGGAGAAGGGAAGGCTCCAGGCAGACCTTAGAGCCTCTTCCAGTGCCTAAAGGGGCTCCAAGAAAGGTGGAGAGGGACTTGGAACAAGGGCATGGAGGACAAGGGGGAATGGCTTCCCACTCCCAAAGGGCAGGTTTAGATGGGATATTGGGAAGGAATTGTTCCCTGTGAGGGTGGTGAGGCTCTGGCTCAGATGCCCAGAGCAGCTGTGGCTGCCCCTGGATCCCTGGAAATGTCCAAGGCCAGGTTGGACAGGGCTTGGAGCAACCTGGGCTAGTGGAAGGTGTCCCTGCCCATGGCAGGGTATGGCACTGGGTGAGCTTTAAGGTCCACTCCAGCCCAAACCAGTCCATCATTTTAACTCACATGTGCCTGATTCGGGGCTGCACTGACAGCTGGAGCTCAGCAGCTGTGGAGTCACAGCAGAAGTGACCTGCTGCTGCCTGTGGGTGCTGCCCAGGGGACAGTGGGCACAAGCTGGAATGTCACTGACCTGGCAAGCACCAGCTGCTGGTTTGCAGGCAGGGAAATCCCCAGGGCAGCAGTTCCTGCTGCTCCACCACTGCCCCCACTCACTCCACCAGTGTCTGTGACAGTCCGAGGTGCTGCTGGGTCCTGGGGACAAGAGGAAAACAAAGGCTATGGCTCCGGGAAGATGCAATGAGAGTCCTGGAGGACATGAAGCACAACATTACCCACTCGGGTTTATTCATCCCGAGGGGAGAAGGAGCCTGGAGGGTACCTGGGCTGACATTGGCTCTTCATGTGCTGCAGCAACAGCCTCTTCATGTGAAGGTGTCTGGTCAGAGGTCATTCTAGTCTGTGTGTCAGCTGAAAAGAGGAAATTCACACAATGTTGGTAACAAGCTGTGCAAAACTAGACACAGATCTGTGAAACCATCCCATAAAGCCTTCATCCTAAGCTAGGAATGACATGTCTGAAAGGAAAAAGGCTGTCATTTACCTACTTCTGCTGGTCAGTAAAAACCATGAAAGACTGAGAGGGTGTATCAGGTAAGGAATGCAGATTGTACAGGGCTGGAAGAGCCTGGCTCCAAAAATAATCCTTTTCAGAGGCTGGGGGTGCACATTTGTAATCAGAGGGGGAAAAAATAGAGAACCTCTCTGCCTTCACCTTAGAAAGTGATAGCACCAAAAATGAACAATATAGATTCAAGAATTACTACTGGGTGATAAGTGTTTGATGAGCCCATTGCAAACCATGCTCTGAGGCACTGCGGGTGTCAATGAACGCAGTCATGGAGCAGAGAGCTGGCAACAATTTCTAGGATGTGAGAGGAATATCTGCCTTGCAGTGAGCGATGGTGTGGATAATCCACCGGGAGAGCAAGTGCTGCAGCATATTTGCATACAGAGGAAGAGACTGCAGCAGCCACCCTGGCCTCAGGAATGACAGCCCAATGAGATACGGACAGAGCAGGGACCTCTGCTCCAGAGACATGCTGCCTTCTGTCAGGGGAAACTCTGCTGCATGGGCAAAAAACAAGCATTTCATTAAAAAATGAAGCTTTCCATTGCCTCAAGGCTTACAGGCTGGTCCGGACAGGGAAAAAAGTCAGGGAAATAGGGAAGAGGACATAGCTGGGACAAAGACTTAAATCAGGCCCAGGAGAGGCAGAGTTCCTGCTCCTGCTGTGGATAAGGGTGCGCTGAGAGCACGGACTGCTGCTGCCAAGCAGCACTGGGTGCAGTAGCAGCCACTGCCATATAAAGGCTGCAGTGGCTGCCACAGATCTGACTCTGCAAAAACAGTCCCTGCTCCTGAGGGAACCTGAGCCTCCTCCCACCTCCACCACACCTGCTTCCTTCCTGAGGAGATCCTCGAGAACAGACACCTTGAGATCAAAGTCATCCCTCAGGCTGCTGATGTCCTTCTCCAGGCGGGCGCGGGATGCCTGCTCCGCTCGGTAGCTGGCCTGGAGCTGGGCCAGCCTCTCCTCATACTCCTGCAAGGCACAGCAACAGCCCTGTGACTGCTCTCTAGGTCACGTCCAGCTCCGTTCCAGGTCACACACCCATGGCAATGCAGCTCCACCACCTTGTATTCACTGACTTTTTCTGGGACTTAAGTTGACACAGTAGTGATGGAAGGTGACTGTTCAGCCCTGAAAACGGCTGCCTTGGGCAGTTGTGGTGCCCTGGAAGGAATTTTCTAAAGAGCAAGGAGAGAGTTTTGTTTCCCTCAGGCTCCTTATTCTTCCTTCTGGCTCTGTGTTCCTCTTTTTCTTCATCCCTGTACTGTTCCTAGTATCTTTGACTACTGCTTTCCTCAACTCTATTCCTCCCTTCTCTGACAGTTTCACATGCAGTTCCTCCAAAAATTCTTCTTGAGAATCCATTCTAATCCATCTCCAGAGAGGTGGGAACAAGACATGGGTTGTAATAAAGCACGTGGCCTCCATAACACGTGGCCTGTTCATAGGAGAAGTCCAGGGATTAGAAAATATGAAGTGTTCTGGAAAGGCTGAACCATATTTGTAATGATTACTATGAAAAAATTAAGTTTTAGTCAAAGCCACTCTGGGGTATCCCTTCCCAACTTACTTCTCTGATCAGCTGCTTCTCTGCTTCCAAATCCACCTGGCGTTTGACATGGGGAGCTGGATTTGCTCCCAGGTGAGCAGCCTCAGCTGGTAGAAACCCTACAAAGCAAAGCAGAAATAAAAATCCCTCACAGTCACTGGGTGGGATTGTCTGCACAATTCCTGGAAGGAGAACAAAGAACCTGGCTGCCAGGAAAGAACATGGCAAGCCCAGTGTTCCTCCAAACCACACTCGCTGCCAAAACACCCACGAGCTGGGGGCTCCATAGGTGTGGGGAGAGGGGGAGAGGTTCAAGCTTCAGGGGAAATGTGGAAGTGAATATAATTATACGATATTTATAAATACAAATATCTCTTTCCAAGAGTAACAGGAGACTTGTTTCCAGGGCAGTGCAACAGATTTGGGCGATAAAAGCCACTGGGAAGATGAAAAGTGCAAGGAAATTACTTTCTTTATTCACAGCTATTTCTGAAAGGTGGCAGAAAGAGGGGAAAAGTCATCCTATAGCCTTATTCCCCTGCTGAAAGTTGCCCTTTTTTAGGGGATAATTCTCCAAAGGTGATCAGTTCCCTAAAGACTGCTCTTCCCCATTTGTTCCTATATTTGCTATTCCTCCTCCAGATAAAGAGTGCTGAGGCTGGGTTAAGTCCTCAAGCACTGCCGTCAGGAGGGCAAAACTTCTCTTGTAGCATCCAAAATTCACATTGTAGGGGAACAGGGGCTGAATGCTCACTTTGAAAACATACACACATATATATTTAATAAATAATTTTACAGTATTATTTCTTTTGCAATTCATTTTTGTTCTTCCAGCTGAAACCTCTCTTCTGCAACTGACCAAATTCTAGCCACAATCACCAAGAATAACCAAGGATTTTAATTCCATGGTAGCATTTTCTAACAGAATTTGTCACTATTGAAAATACTGGATAATTGAGATGGTCTTTTCCAGTGGAGTAAGGTCAATTTGGCAGCAGTGGAGGAAAAGGCTATAATCAGAATTGAGAACTCTTCCTCCAACAGCTAAGGGAAAGGCTGAGGTGAAATTCAGCTAACATTTTATGTGTAAAACCCCCTTTTTTTGACATCTCTGCAGCCAGTAAGGGCTCTCCTACCCAACAAGTCACTTGTGCCCATCTGTTCAGCCAGAATGGCCCTCAGCTTCTTAATCTCCTCCTGGTACTCCCTCAGCAGGGCATCCTTGGGGTCCTCATTGATGCAGGGCTTGTTCTTGATGTTCTTGGCTCGATTTGCATAGCGCAGGGTGCTGAGGCTTTCCTCATAGCTGTCATCAGCCGGAGACACACACGCCACCATCAGGGTCCGGGTGTTCCCTCCCAGGGAGTCCTGGAGCAGCCTGGTCAGCTTGGAGTCTCGATAGGGAATGTGTCTGCACCTGCCGTCGACCAGGGCTGAGATGACATTGCCCAGGGCAGACAGGGAGAGGTTGATTTTGGTGGCCTCTTTGAGCCGCTCCCCCGTGGCACCAGTTCTTGACTGTCTCTCACTTCCTGCCAGATCCACCAAGTTGAGTTTGGCAGCCCTAAGGTGCTCCTGCCCTCGCTCATCTGCATGGAAACCATTCCACGTTAGCTCTTAGATGGAAGCATTTCAACAGTCAAGAGCCAGCATCTCTCAGCATCACATCCTGTTCCAGCCCTGTTCTTTGTCTGCACTGGGGCCCTGACTCCCTGAAGTAAATAAATATCTACTTAATCTTAACACTGCTCATTTTAGAGCTTTCCTCGACAGGATCCACAGTAAAAATTCATGTCTGTTCTTACTCTCCCAGTGAGCTCTGAACACACACACACACACATCCCTCCACATGTATCCACAGTATTTTCAATTTCAGCCAAAATCCTCTACAAGTAACATGATCAGACCATGAGTTTATACACCTTTTTTCCTCCTCAGATTGTTTCATGAAGAGAAATTTAGATTAGATATACAGAAATTCTTCCCTGTGAGGGTGGTGAGGCCCTGGTACAGGGTGCGCAAGAAGCTGTGGCTGTCCCATCCCTGGAAGTGTCCAAAGCCAGGCTGGATGGGGCTTGGAGCAACCTGGGCTAGTGGAAGGTGTCCCTGCCCATGGCCCAAACCTCCCAGATGAGGAGATGGAGCCTGGTGAGGAGTCAAACCCGGAGAGCTGGTGCCATTCCCATCACTTCAAGGCAGGAGCGGATGTGAGCTGAGGCTGCCCAGCTGCCTGAACACACACCTTACACATGGAATACCTGCTTCCTGCTCTGCATTTGAGGCTGCAACAGTGTGGTGCAGACATTCCCTCTGAGGAAGGCAGAGTGCATCTGGTTCCTTTAGGAGCCCCACACTTTTACTGGCTCCTTAGCTTTCCCAGCCTCAAGCAGCGCAAAGACTTGGACACACATTCCTGGAAGTGCTGTCCTAAACCCTGGACTACACTCTTGGATGTCCACATCCCAAATATTTCATAAAATTGCAACCCAAATTCAAGGGAAGAGCTCCTTTAGCATTTCAAGCACAGAAAACATCAAGATTTTAACTGAATCCGCCCTTTTCCAAACAGACTTCCACAAAACCTGGCCTTCAAAGGAGTCAGAGTTCTGTTTTACAGCTCTGGACAATACCTAAACATGAGCAATGAACAATCTGATGCACAAGGGAAAGCTGAAAGTTCACAGGTAAACACCAAAAACTCGAAAATCTGTTGTCCCAGGATATTTCTGTTACAACAGATTAGCAACTGTGGACTTTAATGTTTGCTGCTGAGCCAACTTGTTTCACTCCAGTTCGTTCTCATGTGTCAAGACATGGGAGAACAGGGTAAAAACAGATGGAGCTTAGAGCACCCTCTCCTTATTCTTTCTGAGTGCTGGGGTGAGGGAGCAGTCACAAAAAGTAGATTTTCTAACCCTTTCCCTCCTTCCCTTGGTTCATGTAAACACTGCCAGGCAATCCGAAAGTTGTTTTGTTTCCTGCTAGTCCTTTTACCCACCAAGGCTGTTTGTTCCAGCTTGGAGCTCATGGTTTAGTTCCTATGGTGTCAGAAGGTCCCCAGACTCTTGCTAAAATGGCTGCAGCAGCCTAAAGATCTCCCCTGTCTAATTCCCTGTCATCCCATTGGCTGGGGCTGATGGCAGAAGCACACAACATAAAGGAATAAAAATCTAAGTAAAAATACTGTAAAAATAAAGGAGTATAAAAAATAAAATTAAATTTAATTTAATGAAAAGGTGTGAAAATACTGATGGGAACTTGAACATTTCAAACATCTGCAGCCAAGAGCCCAGTTTTCCATAATTCCTGAATGTGTTACTTTAAAAAAAGTAATTTTAGCCCCTTTAAGATACCAACTCTGTGTAAATTATAATTTACTACAGGCTCACCTGGAAAAGAAGTTTGAACTAGTTATGAAGCCTAAAGATGACAACCGAAATACCAACTTCATCAACTATTTCAGCTAATGCTCACCCCAGTGGAACCATCCGGTTTGTGGTGATTGGGCCAGAGCCCTCAGCTTTCTCCTCAAATATTACAGCTGTTTTTAATTGCCAAAGCTGTTTTTAATTGCCAAGCAGGTTCCCCACCTGCCATCCCACTCCATGTCCTTTTTTCAAAGCTTTAAATCAGAGAAATTCATTCTTGATTGGGGGCCCTGCACCAATCTGGAGCACAAAAGAGGAGTGCAAATAGTTCTTTTTCCCCATTGGGATTAAAGTTGGGATTTTACAGACCCACACAATGAATCCACTGTCTGTGCTAATTGAGAAATTCCCCAAATCCCTCACTTACTGAGTGGAAAATGAGGTACTGTCATCAACATCTGGAACCACAATTTTGGAAGACGTTGTGTAAATTTCCCCATGACTGAAACAGCTGAAGAAAATGAAGCCAAGCTGTTCCCAGCCAGGGTCAAAGACAAGGCAGAGATTAATTCCTTTCTGCTCCCAGAAAAACCCTCTTGAGGTCCCTGTTCAAACCCAGTGAGCCAGCTCTTCCAACTAAAGAAATACCAGTAAGATACTCCTGAAAGGAAAATTAGTCACTAAAACTTTTAAAGGATCCTTTAATTCCATCTTTTAAAAATATGCCCTGTGATTAGCTCAGTGAAGGAACTGTCAGGTGATATGACCAGAATGGTTTGGGTTGGGAGGGACTCTAGAGCTCATCTCATTCCACCCCTGCCATGGGCAGGGAAACCTTCCGCTATCCCAGGTTGCTCCAAGCCCTGTCCAACCTGGCCTTGGACAATTTCAGGGATGTGCTAGGGCCTTACCACCCTCACAGGGAAGAGGATTTCTCTCCTGGACCTACAATCACTTGGGATCTAAGGGTAGCTGTGGGATGATGAGTGACCACACAGATTCTGCGCCCTGCTGTGGGCCCAGGCCTAAGGCAGGACACGAGGTACCCACCTACAGTGCAGATTTCCATCCTGACAGTAAAGATGGAGTGGGAGCGGGAGGAGTCCTTGTTCATGAGGGTGAAGCCCACTGCTCTGTTCCTGCAGCCCGTGTCCATCAGCTGCTCACACTGCGCCACGCTGTGCACGGCGTGCAGGGACAGCCCCTTCACATACACCCCCTGCTCCGGGTGCTCCTTCAGCTGCCAACAGGACAATGCAAGCCAGGTCAGGACAAGAGGCACTGAAACCATGGAAAATTACACTGGGAATGGCCCGGGAGCTTGAGGGCTACGTGAAATTAAACTGCAGTATGACAAAACCACATCTGACTGCCACTAAAAAGCCTTATTTCTGAAGGAGGAATAAAACCACAGAAAAAGAGGGAACCACCTTCACGGCTCAAAAGAACTCAAGTTAAAAGTTGCTGATTGATTCAGACATCCCCCAGGCCATGAGGAACCTGGCTCCTATCCACCCTCCACCTTCTCTATTATTAAGCTGTATATTTTAAACCAGAATCAAAATACATTTCACCTATTATGGCAAAGGCTCTAAGATCTCCTCAGCCATAGGAAGCTTTTTTTAATATCGAAGCACAGATACAATATTCCCAGATATTGTTCCCAGTGCTTTGCTGAACTCTCTGCTCTGAGTGGGTGGCTTGAGCTCACTGACAACATTCCCAAAGTCACACCTGTGACACACAGGAGAACTGTCATCATTTTTCTCCAGATTAATTAATTTTTGAATGAGCCAAAATCCTGTTCGGGCCCCTGGGTTGAGACAGAGCATTAAATACCCAACAGCATCTTCTCAGTAATTATCAACCACACAGATGAAAAGTTTCATACAGAATGTTAATAAACTATAGAAATATCCAAAGTTTTGAGTAACCCATCAAACCTACATAAAAATCATAAAATAATCCAGAGATCCCTGCCCTCCTACACCAGCCCCCTCCACACTGGGAATTTTAAATGAGCTGAATTAATTTTCCACAGCTCTGTTACGCCCCACATCTGCTAATTTCATCACCAAAACTATCTTTATCATGTCAGCTGGGATATTGAGATATGGTTGTCATGATGGAGCAACAGAGACCACGTTTGGCACTGTAACTTTCAAAGAAGAGGCTCAAATACTTCAGTGACGTTCATGCCACAAGAAATGATGAAAAAGAGTGTTTGCTGTTAAAAAATCCCACAGAACAGAGCAGAAGTGGCTGAAAACTTAACTGGGTGGTATTCATCCTTGTTCCAAAGCCACGACTGCCCAGGATGAATCCAGGTACAGTCAGAACCAGACTGTTCAAACACCGCGACTTGTCTGTGCTACTGAGAACCCCAGGATTGGCTGGCCTCTCTTTGGGGGCGTTTCAGAGTCCCTGAGGAACACCTGACTGAGGCTGCAGTCACTGAGGTGAAAGGCAAAGGAATGAACAAAAATGGGGTTCTGAGGGAGAGCTGAGGGACACAGAGGAACGCAGTGGGTCAGCCTGGGATTTGTTTCCGCAAGACACGACTCCCTCAAGTACTCAGTGGAGGCAGCAACAGGCAGTGTGACAGTTACCCTGGAAACTGCTCTGCCCAGCTCCTGCCCTCCCAGTGCCAACTGCGTCGCCATGGAAACCCGTGTCACCGCGGATGTGGAACAAAGGATGGGAAACTGCAGCGAGAAGTCCCCTTCTCCCACTCTCCCTCTGCACGAGACAGGCAAAGCATGCTTGGAATGTGGAGCAGAGAGGGGTTTGCCTGCCTTAAAGTCAGAAACCTGCTAAAAAGAACTGCCCTGTAAGGCAGTTTGGGTCTGTTGCCATCCCAGAGTGTCTCAAGGTGCTACTGCCTTGGTTTTATTCACCAGGGCAGTCCTGCAAGAAAGTAAATTGGGACAGGAGATTTCTAGCTCCCTCCAGGAATACATACAAAAGGATCTGTAAAGCCGCCAAGAGGTCAATTTTATAAAGATCAGCCCCCTGGTTAGGATTTCGGGAGAGTTTGCCCTCCTGTGGTCCTGTAAACTTCCAATGTGTTCTCATGGGGAGTAATATCTGCTGTGCCCCCTCAAAATGGATCAGCCTTTTTTGGTTTAGGCAGATAAAGATCACCCATGGCTCCACTGGATCAGATTAAACATTTTTAAGGCCCAGAATCCTCTTGCTTTAGAGACAAGCATGAGATGAAGAAGATGAGGAATAAACTTCCCCATGAGCACCTTCTTCCATCCTTGTCCAGTAAAAGATTTTCACAGAGCTGGTACTGAGCTACCAGCCATTATCATGTGGGAGACGCTGGACATGTCTTTGCATCCTGTTCCTAAACTTCCACTAAAGTCCCTCTAAAGTCCCTTCTGACATTGCTGCACTTCTGTAAGTCATGGTAACACCTATATGAGCTAATTAAGGCACTTAATTAAGACACATTGAGTCCACCTCACCTCCAGCTTCTGTTTCGTGTCAGCTCCCAGAAGGTCTCGTACATCCTCATTGTAAATCTCCAGGTAGGAGGCTCTCAGCAGGAACTTGGCATTTTCAGCACACTGCACAACACAGGGAGGATTGGGGGTGAGGCTCTCGCAGCACAGGGAGCACACAGAGCTCCTCCTGCAGCTGGGTGCCCACCAGCCTTCAGCACCTCATCCAATCCCTGCTGGTACTTCATTCCCAGGTGGAACCACTCAACACGCTCACTGCAAGGGACCTTTGGTCCTGCCACACCTGAAGTCCATCAAGTCATCAGGGATGAGGGTGCAGTTCATCTGACTATGGACAGGCCTCAGCTTAAGGATGAGAAGCAGTGTACCCCAAACCCGTCCCCATTGACACCTCCATGTGCCATCAGCACTCACTTCTTGGAATAGGACACCAAAAAAGGTTTTCTAGTAAAACCTTTTCAACAGGATCTCTTTCACACCCACCTGTATGCTCTCAAAGATGTGTTCAAATGCCCTGGGAATGATCCCTTTCTGTGAGGAAGGATCCACAACTCCCTGCATGGTGAATGACTTCCCACTGCCAGTCTGGCCATAGGCAAAAATGGTGCCATTGTAGCCTTCTGTGACACCCTGGAAATGGGAGAAAACCAAAGAAAACAGCCATCATCTTTGCCTAACCCAAAATACATTCCTGATTCATTCCCACCCCTAAAACGTATTTTAAAGGAAGAGCTGGAAGTAAACATCAAACAGCTGGTTAATCTTCACATGCCACCAGGGTATAGTAATTACAAAATTAGCATATAAATCAATGATTTTCTCTCAAAACTGAGAATCTTAAAGCAATGCAGGTGTTGACAAGCAGTTGAAAATACCAACACTTAGAAAACCAGAATATTGTTGCCATGGGGCACAAAAATCTTACGAGATTCAAAGAGACAACTAGAATAATGGTTGTGGGGTGGCCAAAGGGCTGACTTTGAATAATTTTTGCTTGGCAAGCTGCTCACTGTCACTTGTCCTTATTTCAGAGAAGTATGGTAGGAACAGAAAATAATTGGATTTCTCAAGGTTTGAATTAAAAAAAAAGAACCTTTTAATCTAATGCCTTCTCTTTCTAGCCCTGCTTGTTCTCATGATCAGGAACTTCCATCATGAGCTATTTAATCCATGTTACTTCTTCTAACAAAATTGGGGTTTTGGGCAACGTTGGACTTTTTTTGCTTAACGGGTTCCTTTCTCACCTCACTTGTTTTCTGTGCTGATCTCTTAAAAAGGAAACAAATGGATCCCTCTCATTGTGCCAATCTAAGTCAGACTGAGGTTACCCATCTTCTCTACCGTTTCTCACTTGACAGTAAAAATGTCCCTCAAATAATCAATTTTGATACCAGCAAAGCTGTGGCTGCCCCATCCCTGGAAGTGTCCAAGGCCAGGTTGGATGGGGCTTGGATAGTGGAAGGTGTTCCTGCCCATGACAGGGGGTGGAATGAGATGAGCTTTAAGGTCCCTTCCCACCCAAACCAGTCTGGGATTCTATGATATAAACATTCACCTAAAACAATTAAATGTGATTCTCTCCTCCTTGCCCTGCCGGCTGCTAACAAAGTTTTGTTTCTTCCCAATTTCCCAGCCTGTTGCTGGGATAGTGTCTGCCCTCCTCTGCACCCCAGCTGGTAGCTAAACCTCTCAAAGCAGCGGACAGGGCTTTCTGTAAATCACAGAATCCCAGAATTGTTTGGGTTGGGAAGGACCTTAAAGTTCATCTTGTTCCACCACCCTGCCACAGGCAGGGACACCTTCCAGTATGGGGGAGGAAAGTAGGTCCTGCTCCACTTAGGGATCATCTGTGGAACTCCTCAGCCCATGTCCCAAGCAGACAGAACATCCTCAGTTGGAAGAGACCCACAGGATCATGCAGTCCAACCCCTATCCCTGCACAGACACCCCAACAGTCCTACCCTGTGCCTCAGAGCGTTGTCCAAACACTCCTGGAGCTCTGGCAGCCTTGGGACCATGACCATTCCCTGGGGAGCCTGGGCAGTGCCCAGCACCCTCTGGGGGAAGAACTTTTTCCTGATATCCAACCTAAACCTCCCGGGTGCAGCTCCAGCCATTCCCAAGGGTCCTATCCCCGGTCACCAGAGCAGAGATCGGAGCTATTCCTCAGGAGGACCTGCAGCCGCTGATGAGTTCTTCTCAGGTTCCTCTTTTCCAGGCTGAATACACCAAGTGCCCTCAGCCACTTCTTGTGTGGTTTCCCCTCAAAGCCCTTCACAAACTTCGTGCCCCTCCTTAGGCTGGACTAAGAGATGTAGAACGATCTTTCATTGTGCTGCCCAAACCTGTCCCCATCCCTTGCTGCATGGGGCTCCCCAGGGTCCCCACTGACCTCCACGAGTGGGTAGGCGATCTCATTGTAGATGTGCTCGGTGCTGTGCTCCCCACTGAACGCCCCGTCGAAGGAGAACTGCCTGGGGGGCTCTGCGGGGGCCGCGGGGTTCTGCAGGAGGCACCGGCCCCACGCGCTGTCCACGCTGATGATCGCCCGGCACCCCTGGGCCGCCTCACGCCCGCTGAGGGGCCGGCAGCGCACGGCCACCTTCACCGCCTCCGTGGCCATCGCCCAGTCACCCACACACCAGGGTCACCCACACTCGGGACAGCCCACACACCGGGGTCACCCACACACCGGGGTCACCCCACACACACACCGGGGTCACCCCACACACACACACCGGGGTCACCCACACTCGGGACAGCCCACACACCGGGGTCACCCACGCGCCGGGGTCACCCACACGCCGGGGTCACCCCACACACCGGGGTCACCCCACACACCGGGGTCACCCCACACACTCGGGTCACCCACACGCCGGGGTCACCCCACACACCGGGGTCACCCACGCGCCGGGGTCACCCCACACACCGGGGTCACCCCACACACCGGGGTCACCCACACACTCGGGTCACCCCACACACCGGGGTCACCCCACACACCGGGGTCACCCACACACTCGGGTCACCCCACACACCGGGGTCACCCACACGCCGGGGACACCCCACACGCTGGGGTCACCCCACACACACACCGGGGTCACCCACGCGCCGGGGTCACCCCACACACTCGGGTCACCCCCACACACCGGGGTCACCCCACACACTCGGGTCACCCCACACCGGGGTCACCCACACACCGGGGTCACCCACACACCGGGGTCACCCACACTCGGGACAGCCCACACACACACCGGGGTCACCCCACACACTCGGGTCACCCCACACCGGGGTCAGCCCCACACACTCGGGTCAGGCCCACACGCCCTCACTCGGCGGGACTGGGGGGCACTGGGGGCTGGGGCAAACCTAAACCTGGGGGTCTGCACCCACTGCGGAGAGGGGAGCACTCACCCCTCTTTGGGGGCACGCAGGGGAAGGACCCCCGAGCTAGGGAGCTGGGGGAGAGGGGAGAGTATGGAGGGAAAGAGCTGGGGAAGGATGGCGAGAAAGGGGGAAGCTATGAAGAAGTTTGACGGGGAATTAGGGTAGATCGGAGGGAGGAAACCTGAGGGGGAGTTTGTTGGGGGAACCCCTGAGGGGAAGCTGAGGGAGGGAAACTCGAGGGCAGGAAACCGTGAGGTAACTTCTGGGAGCCGAGACACACCCAAGGGAGACAGAGCAAGGAAAAACCTGAGATAACCCTGCCGGTGCCGCGCTGGCCGGAGGGCGCACAGAGAACCCCGAAAGGTCCGGGGGCTCAGAAGCGAATGGCAAGGCGGCGGCCTCGCGCATGCGCGAGTGACCAGACGCGGTCGCCACAGCGACCGGGGCCGCGCCGGGAGAGACCCCGCCCATTGTGTCACGTGACCGCCCCGGGCGGGCGGGGCCGCGCGCGCGTGCACGGGCGGGGGCGCGCGCACGTGGGTAAGGGGGCGACACGAGGGCGCGCGCGCAAGGAGGGGTGCACGGGGACAGGTGTGCAAGGTGTGGTGCACGAGGCACAGACCGTGTGCTGCATGTGTGGGAGCACAGGTGCAGGGGGGCCCGAGTGTGTGATGGCACAGGCACCCATCTGTGCACGAGTGTCACCTCTGTGTGTGAAAGAGAGGGCGAGCACGTGGGTGTGCAACCTCATGTGAGCAGGAGTGCACCCCTGCAGCAGTGCATGAGGGTGCAAGGGCAGGAGGGATTGCGAGCGCAAACGCGTGGTGCAGTCGTGTAAGTGCTTGAGAGCACCTGGGTGCTCGAGCTGTTGGTGCATCGTGCATTTGGTGCGTGAGGCTGCAAGTGCACGAGTGTGCGTTCATGGAGTGCGTGGGCTGGAGAGTGTGTGCACACGCGTGTGAGCACACGAGTGTGCGCCGCTGCTCGCCGTGGGTGGGTGTGAGAGCCGGCAGCCAGCAGAGTCCTGCTCCGGATGCACGAGAGCCATTTATTGGGGGAGGCGCCGGACAGCCCGCGGCAGGGGGGGATAAGGCAGGCGGCAGCGAGTTAAAGCTCGGGGGGTGTTGGGGGACAGCCGTGCATGGAGAGGGGGGCCGGGCCTACCCCCGCTCGTGCTGCACCCCGATGGGGGTGCTGGGGGCCCAGGCGGCCTCGCCGCCCTCGGCACTGGCCCCGCCGCCCTCGGCACTGGCCCCGCCGCCGGGGTCCCGCTCCTCGTAGCCGGGGTTGCGTCGGCCGGGGGCCAGGCGGCAAAAGCAGCCCCCCGATGTCCCGGAGTAGTGGGCTAGGAGGGCGGCCATGCTGGCGAACTCGGCGTTGGAGTGCTGCCGTCGGGAGAGAGGGGAGAGGGAAGAGGTGAGGGCCCTGCACAGGCTGTGCCCACACACCCCTGCACCCCTGAACTGAATGTGCCCACGCAGCAAACCCGTGTGTCCCGTGTGCCAGCACACCCGCACATCATCACACAGCCCTGGGCTCGTGTACCAGGTACCACGGAGCCAAGGCACCCACGAGCCAGGGCACAGGTGAACGTGTGTATCCAGCACACCTGTGCACACACTGCACACCCCTGCGTGCAGGTACTGGGGCACTGTGCGAGCACACACACCTGATGCACCCACAGATCAAAGGCAGCCCTGACCAGTGGGCTGGTGAATCAAATACACACCAGGGCACTTGGGCATCACATATCTGTGCACTAGTGCCCAAAATTCAAACACCAGGGGTACCTTGTGCCACGAGCAGATGCACCTGTGCCCCGAGGCACCCACAAATTGATGTGCCCATGCACTGACACCCCTGTGTGCACCCACACGTGTACACCTGAGCCCAACTTACGCCTGTGTGCATCCCTGCACCAGTGCAGCCATGCACAAACACACCAAGTGCACCTACACGGTGCATCAAATGCACACACACACGAGTGCGTCCATGTCCTGATGCACCAACACACCAGTGCATCAATGCACAAATGCACTTGCAGCCCCAGTGCACCCATGCACAGGTAGTCCAAACACATTTACACAGGGTATCAATAAGTGCACCTACACAGCAGTGCATCCATGCATGGACTCACCAAATGCACTTGCACAGCCCATCCGTGCACCAAGGCACAGCACACCAGTGCAGGAATGCACAGATGGACCAAATGCACTCACACCGCAGTGCACAGACACATCCAAAGCACTTACCCAGGTGCAGCCCCCAGAAGCGAGCGCACCTCCACCCTCATGCACCGAACACCCCTCACCCCACGCCCCCGCGCAGCCCCGGACTCACCTCCACGCAGAACCTGCCCTGGGGCGTCCTGGCGAGGCTGTAGGACACGACGCCGCAGGGCGCCCGCACCCACAGGCACCAGCGCCCGGGCAGCCCGGGCTCGGGGCGCAGCAGGAAGGCGCCGGGCACGTCCCGCCGCAGCAGCGCGACCCCGGCGTCCCTGGGGAGGAGGCGGCGGTGGGGCAGGGGACAGGGGACAGGTGGGCGCAGGGTTGGGGATGCTGAGGGTCAGGCGCTCCCACACGAGCACTCACCTGGCGATGCCGGCGAAGGCCCACACGCTCTCGGCGAGGACCGTCTCGTTTTCAGGCAGGAGGGCTAAGCTCCTCGCCCCTTTGCTCTCCCCCCCCGCCGCCGCTGCGGGAGCCTGTTAATCCCCTCTTCTCCTCCAAAACCCCGTGGTACTGGGGCTGTGCGTGCCCCCGTGCCTCAGTTTCCCCCCGGCACTCACCGGTGTCGCGGGGCTGCTGGTGGAGCTGTCCCTCTCCCCCGCAGTCCCGGTAGGCTCCCGAGCGCAGCGTTTTGCTCCGAATGGCTTTCTTGCGCACCAGCACCGGCGAGCAGTAGGGATTCCCCGGGCGCCAGGCTCTGCCCTCCGCCTCTGACCGCCGGTCCTGGGGGATGGACAGGCTGTGAGAGGGGTCTGCGGGCTCTGGCCGTGGGGAATGTCACACGAAATGCCACTCGGAAAAACGTGTGGAGAAAATGCAGTGTGAAAAATGCTATGCCAAAATTTCTGTGAGAAAATACCGTGCAAAAGTCATGGAAAAAATGCTGCGCAAAAATCGCCCGGCAAAAATGCTGTGCAGAAAACGCCATGCAAAAATATCACCAAGCTGTGCAAAAACATGGTGCAAAAAATGCCACACAAACCCCCGTGCAAAAACACAGTGCAAAAAGAACTGTGAAGAAAACCCACTGTGCAAAAATGCTCTCCAAGAAATGCCATGCCAAAAACCAGCCATGCAAACCACTGTGCAAAAAGCGCTGTGTAAAAAAGTTGTAAGAAATAATGCTGGGAAAAAAAAGTTATACAAATACATGTCATGGAAAAGATAGTGCTGTGCAAAAACACCAAGGAAAAAATGCACTGTAAAACCTTCTGCAAAATAGCTGTGCAAAGAAATTGCTGTGCAAATTGCCTGATGCCAAACGCCAGGCAGGAAAAGGCCCTCAAGGAAGGGCCGTTTGAAATAGGCTGTGCAAAACAGCGTGTGGGGATGGGCTGTGCAGGATGGGCCCTGCAAAATGCAACCCTCAAAAAATGCAGCCCTGTGCAAGAAAAGTTGTGCAAAGTGCTGTGCGCACACCACTGTGCAAAGCAAGGCTGAACAAAGAGGAAATGCAAGGAAATACCGTGAAAGACACCAGGCGCTGTGCAAAATGCAAGAAAAGGCCGAGCAAGAACTGCCTGGGAAAACACTGCAAAAAACCTCTCTGCTGAAAGCACCATACACAGACTCCTATGAAAGAAACAGGGCTGTCCTGTGCAGGGCCAGGAGCTGGACTTTGATCATTCTTGTGGGTCCTTTCCAGGTCAGAATCTTCCGTGAAACGCCGTGCGGAGGAAAGGCCGCGCAAGAAAAGCCACGCAAGACCCCAGGCACAAACGGGCCGTGCCAAAGCACACGTGCAAAGAGCCGTGCAAGAAAACACCGTGTGAAGACCCCAGGGGTGGGAGCACCGTGCACGCAGATGTGCAAAGGGGAAGCACCCAGGGCTGGGCAGGGGCACCTACCCCAGGGCCCAGCGGGCCGAGGCCGGCGGGCACGGGCAGGCGCCGGAAGGACACAAGGGCGTTGACATTTCGTGACACTTCCTCGGGGTTGAGGGGCTCCCGCAGCACCCCCGGCCCCGGGAGCTCCCCCTCTCTCGCCTGCTCCTCGGGGTGCGCCAGGAGGTAGCAGAGCTGGAAGGAGCGGCAGAGCAGGAGGTGCAGGGTCTGGACCTGGGGGAGGCGAAAGACGCTGCGTGCAAATATTAAAAATAAAAATAATTATGGTGTTCTGGGGGTGTAGGGGGTTGTGCCACCACCTCTCCCGGGAGCCCCACGAAGAGGTGGCAGAAGAGGGTGCTGGGGGGGCTGTGGGGGTTGCGGGCCACGAAGGCGAACTGGCGGTCGGGGAGCCTCCAGGTGCTGTACAGGATGCGGCGCAGTGCGTGTGCCATCAGCAGTGTCTGCGGGACGGGGAGGGGTGTCAGGGACACCCAGCACCCCCGGGCCCCCCCAGGGTCACCCCTATTTGCACACACAAAGCAGCATCTCAAGAGAAAAGCAATGCTCAGAGAGGTACAGCCCCCCGAAAGCACATTTCCAGCAGAACACTGACACCTCCCCAGCGCCTCTGACCCCCTCAGTGCCTCTGACCCCCACAGCGCCTCTGACCCCTCCTCCCAGCAGCCTTGATCCCCCTCCCCAGCACCCATGACTTGCCAATCCCAGCAAACCTGACTCCTCTTCCCAGACCCTGATCCCCTCCCCAGCGTCCTTGACCCCCCCATCAGCCCCCCTACACCCCTGATGTCTCCCAGCATCCCTGACGTCCCTCCCAGCACCCCTGACCCTCCCAACAGCCCTGCAACACCTCTGACCCCCCTACTCAGCTCCCCGGACCCCCAGCCCCCCTGATCCATTCCCCAGCACCCTTGACCCCCCCAGCCCCTACCTCCCCATCAGCACCGTAGACCTTCAGCCCCTGCAAGCTGAACCTCAGCACCACTGGCCTCCTCCTGGGACAGTCCTGTCCGGGGAAGATGTGGCACTGGGGGGTCTGGGCTGTGCCCCCCGCAGGCGCCCCGATTATTTGGGGTCCCCTGTGTTTCCCAGCGAGGGGAGCAGTGGTAGATCCTGACCTTCAGTGCCCGAAGCTGCTCCTCCAACTGCCCTGCTCTCTGCTGCAGGTCCAGCTCCTCCACCACGAAGGATCCCACGTACTGAGGGGGCAAAACCCCCACCCGTGTCAGCAACAACTCCCCCCCAATGCCCCAGGGCAACTAGCCCACCCTGAGATGATGGTTTGGGGAGTCATGAGGGTGCAACAGCTCCCAAATCTCATCTCGAGGTGTCACCCCCCCGCCCCCATGGGTAAGTCACCTCTGCTGGCTTGGTGACACCCCGGACTCGCTGCTGGGGGGCCACAGGGTCCAGCCCTCTCCCGTTGGCTGGTTTCTTCTTCATGGCAGCAGGGTTTGGGGGTGAAGGCTGGATCAGGATGGGGTTACGTGACTCTGATGCCACATCTGAGTTTTCCGGAGCCCTCCAGGGTGGTGGCGCTGAAACGAGCAGGGGGAGCCTGGGTCCGGCTCCTCGTCACTGACCCTGCGAGGAGGGAGGGGACAGACACAACCTGCCCCCACTGTCCCCTGTTTCCAGCCCGCTGAGCCCTGAGGAGGTGCTGCGGTCCCTGCACGGAGCTCCACAAGTCCTGATGCCAATGCAGATGTCCCCAAGTCCTGGCGCAGATGTCCCCCAAGCCCCAATAAAAGAGTCTCAATCCCAACACAAGGGTCCCCCTGTGGCCGCAGGAGCATTGCAGGACTCCCTCCAACCTGACCCCAACCCCAAGGCAAAGGTCCCTGTGTCCCAACCTTGACACAAAGGTCCCAGCATCCTGACCCAAGGGGTGATCTGAGGGTTCTCATCTTCTGTTCCTGAGCTCTATTTGAGGGTCCCACGTCCCCACTCCAAGCAGCATGCAGGCAGTCCCCCACCTTCTGATCCCAGAGGGTGATGTGAGAGTCCCCAATCCCGACCCCAAATGCGGTGGATTCAGTACCCACATTCCACGCCCAAATGAAACCCAAGCAATTCCTGCACGCCGAAATACACTCTGGTTCCCAAGCAAGGTGCATGCAGTCCCACATCCCGAATTCCTGCAAGGTTTGGGGGTCTCCCCACATCCTTCCCCTCCCGTGCTCCATCCCACTCCTTGCCGGCCACACAGCCCCGAGACCCCCGTGTCTCTCCAGGGTGATCCCAAAACACCAGCGATGGGGGCAGCAGGTCCAGGGGTGCTTTTTGGTGCAGAGCACCCACCGAGGGGTGCGCCGGGCCCTTCTCCAGCCACCCACAGCCCTCGGCCGGGCTGAGACCGGCGCAACTCGTGGCACAGAGACCCTGCCGCAGCCGCCTGGGTGAAAGGGGGGGTCCGGCTGCCCCATGCGCATCCTGTTGGGATGGGGGGTCCCTGCGGTGCCGTATCCCCGTCACAAGAGCAGGTTGGCCCCTCTCCCTTCCGGCACAATTTGGGGGGTCTCCCCCTCCCCCAGCCAATCCGCGGACAGGCAGCCCCCAAGCCCCGCCTCCTTTCCCCCACGCTTCGTTGCTCAATGGAGCCCCCAGCCCACCGGCCACCCTGGGGGTCCCCAAGGGAGGGATGCTGACCCCCAAAATTTAAAGGGTGTGCGACACCAGACACCAAGCATCCCCTGGGACTCCCATCCCGCTGGACCCCCCCGGCTCACGGGCAGCTCTCGTTTGGATGGCTCCGGAGAAACGCAGGTGAAAAATTCCCGGTGCTCCGGCTCTCGGCCTCCGCCGGTTGTTTTTCCTTCTCCGGTGGCTCCTCCGGCAGCTCCGGCCGCGGTGCAGGGATGCTCGACCCGTGGGTGTCAGGCCCTCGCCGCCAGCCAGGCCCCGGCGAGCCCGAGCCCACGGAGCCCACGCCGGGCACGGGGCAGGCAGCAAACTCCCATTTCCTGCCTCCGATCTGCCCGCGATGAATCACCGCAATTTTCCTCCTCGGTTCTCTCCGTTTCTTGGAAGCGACGGCGAGCAGGAACGCTCGCTCGGGATTTTGGAAAACGCGGCGGCAACTGATTTTCCCTGCGTCTTCTCCCGTCTCCTCCGGCGTGCCCGGCGGAGCAGCGATTTCTAACCCTGACACGTACACACGTGGTTGCTCGCTCGCCACCCCCTGCCCTGATGCTCAGACCCTTTTCACCCCAATTTCTGCAGTCCCTGTGGAGTTTTGCCCACTGCTGCCTGATTTTGCTGGAAGAAAAAAATGAAGAGGGGTAGCTCTGACCTCACTGCAGAGCAACCACGTAACCCAGAGCCTCCCTCACACCCTCTGGGCCAGCCGAAGCAAAGCTGCCCGCAACCCCAGGGACATGAGCTTGGCTTCTGGAATGGGAAAGCTGCAGTTTGGGGAGGATATGGGGTCTAACCCTCAGTGGTGCATCCTAAAATCCCTGTCATGTGCCCCAGCAATCCCGGGGGCATGAGGAAAAGGGTCTGACCGGTGGTGTTCAAACCTTGGGTCACCGCCAGCGCCAGCTGCTTCAAGATGCTGAGAGCTGCGATGGCAGAGCCACCGGATCAACTGATAGTGGAGAAACCGTGGAAAAAAAAGAAAAAAATGGGACAGATGGGGCTGAAGAAACAACATAACGGAGCCCAGTCTGGCCAGGAAGCAGAGACTGGAGACAAGCGGAGTGGCAGAGCTCGCACAAACCTCCCAGAAGGCATTTGCTCTGCTGGTGATGAAGATTTTCCCACATTCAACCCCAGTCACTGCTCCTGGGACGCAAGGATCACTCGTTTGGATTAAATACAACCAACCCTGTGGCTTTTTTTCAGCTCAGTATGCAGAAATCACTTAATTCAAACCACAGCCAGAGTCTGGTGATGAGCAAGGTTTTGGCACAACTCTTAATTTAAGGTGCACCTGCTCAGATGTTAGAAATCAGCATCATCCAGAGCAGTGTTTTAACAAATACCCATGGGATTGTTGGTATGGGAATGCCATTGGGAAGAGGGAGGCTGAAAAATGCCCAGCAGCTATGTGAAGCCTCCTTGTCCCCATAAATATCCTAACGCTGAGAAGTTTCTCCTATTCATCTCACCACAACACCAACAAACCCCACGGCTTTGGTACGAGCAGCTCCAGGAACAAGCCATTAACTAATGTTTCTAATTGCTTTACATCCTTGTGGATCATTCTTCGATCAGCGCTTTCACTCTGTTTCCCATCAGCTGTGATTTTTAACCTGCTGTTTGTACTCTTCTTACAGGGTTGGGAACAATTTAGGCCATTTCTATAGGAATATTTTAACTCCCAGTTAGAGGTAGCACACTGTGATAGCAGCTGAAGAGAATAAATTCAATGAAGTTATTTTCTCCCTTTTTGTGTGTGTAATTCCCCTCCTCACAGCTCTTTGCAACAGCATGTTGGAGACTGTCAGGTCCCATTGGAATCACCGCCCTGGGCACGGCAGAGCTGGGGACGTGGCGAGATGTGCTCCGAAGGCAGGAGCTGCTCTGTTGAGCAGGGCGGGAGGAAGGTTTCAGCTGGGTTTTTCTGTCCCCACTGATCGCTGACGGGGGGGAAGAGGAGCAGCAAGAGGTTCCAACAGAGCTTTCCTCTCACTCACCTTTGTCTCCAGAGAAACCAGGGAAGAAAAAAGGCCAGGAATTGGTCTGACTACAGAGCTTGGCAGTGGCTCAGGCTAAATCACACTGGCTTTGAACAAAGATCTGCCTCTGCAGCAATCTGTGGTGACTGTATTCCCTCCTCTCTACCTTTCCAGGAGGAGAAGCTGTGGTGAGGAGAGAAAGGACATAGAAGGCAGGCCTGGAATCTAGTTTCATTTTATTTTAGCAAACCGCATGTTCTTCACTTATCAACATCTCTACATTAGCAATTGTATAGCTCTCCAACTTCTCTTTAAAAAAGGGTAAACAAGAGGTGACAAACTCAGGCTTTTCATCTCTTAAAAACATTTGAAAGTTGGATTCAAGAAGACTTTGATATATTTTGGTTTTAAGGTAGCAGATATGGTATGGAAACACTAATTCAAATCACCCGCCTAACCGAGAGCTGCCTCTTTTGGAGCCCCTCTGGCATCAGACCTCAGGAGACGCCGAGGATCCGACTCAGCAGCCACCCGCTGGGCCTGTGGCTCTGAGGAAAGCAGCACCTCGGGGCTCAGTGCAAGTGCTGTATGTACACGGCTCCCTCACGGAAGCGCCAAGGACCTCGGCATGCAGGGATCTAGGGAGGGCTCCTCTGCCACGGCACCTTCTCATTAAAGAATCACATTCCCCCAATCATCCTGTTCCTGCCGTCTAAAGATATAAAGATCTTCTTTGAAGAATTGTTTTAAAAGCCAACCCTCCCCCCCAAAACCCATGTGGAACACCATAAATGTACAGATTAGAGATGTCCTATAAAAGTCCTAAAATTATTGCAGAAAGTAAAGATGACTCGTTCCAGGGGAGGGGCAGGCACGAGGCACAGCATCGAGATCTAATGAACGCTCGGGTTGGTTTGATTTAGTTTTCAGCTTTTCCCCATCATTCAAGAAAAAAAAAATTAAAGAAGTGTTTAAGCATCAAAACTAAAATACAAATGCACGTTGACTTATAAAACAAGATTGTGGATTTGACCATGGGATACCCTGACACTGGAAACATTTTACTTTTTTGCCCGGAGAGATTTCCTCATGGTGGATTTGCCCTTGGCAGAGGGTTTCACTTCCTTCCTCCCGCTGGCTGCTGGTTTCTTGGAAGAGCTGCCACCAGAGGCTTTCTTGATGGCTGGAGCTGCTGGTTTGGCCTTCTTAGCAGGGGTTTTGACCTTGGGAGGGGGCTTGGCTTTGCCCCGGCGGGCGGCGGGGGTTTTCCTTGGCTTGGGTTTGGACTCTCTTCGTTTCATCGGAGGGGCCCTGCTCCGGGATTTGGGAGGGGGTCTCTTCTGCATCCTGTCAGGAAGAGACAGCACAGGAGCTCAATGGAGGTACAAACAGTACCCAGAACAGGGCTGCTGTCAGCAATTTGCATAAATGAAGCACATCTTGGCATTCATGTCCTTTGCCAGCACATTCCATGAGCTAAATCCCAAAGAGCAAGAGCTCCTCTGGTAGCTCTATGCTGAGCACTTCCCATCCCCATAGAGCTCTGCCAGTGAGGTTTCCAACCCCTTTGTTAGGCAAATAAACATATAAATAATGACAGTGAATCAGTCAGCTGTCAGGACAATTAAGAGTCCTAAGCACTATCGCTCCTCTCTAAATGGGATTTTATTACTTAACAAATAACACTCATATTAAGTTGACATTCTGAATGAGGCAGGTCTCATATCTGGTGACAGAGCTGCAAATAATCACTGTACGAAAGAGTTTTCTTAAGGAAACAATAAATACAAAAAGTTCCATGTGAAACATCACACTTTAGAAAGCAGGAGACTAAAGGCAACACAAAGAATAAACACAGGCTCTCTCTCATCCGGAGGAGAAAAGAGGAAGGCTTCAAATGATGGAACAGGGGAGGTCAGTACCTCTGGAGCAAGGAATAATTAGGAACTTCTGCCAACACCTGTGAGCAACAGTCCTGTGGCTAGTGGCTACACCAACAGACACAACTGTGACAGACACTTATTTCATCCAAAGAAGCCCACTCATCTCTCATGCTGCCATACCTCTTCTTTGGTGGTGGCTCGTCCTCCTCAGATTCTTCCTCTTCAGATTCTTCTTCCTCCTCAGATTCCTCCTCTTCTTCCTCATCAGATTCCTCAGATTCCTCATCCTGCTGCTTCTCTGGGTAGAGCACATCTGGGCTACAAGAGGGGTCTGGTCAGAGTGTGATTTGCTTCTAAGGATATGACTCCAGGGTAGGCATGTCCTGGGTAACCCTGGCTCTCCTCTAGCACTGCAGCTTCCCCCTAAGGTTACAGCTTTAGCCTAATCCAGAAATGTCCCCAGGAATTCTGTGACTGCTGCTATCCCAAACCAAGGTTATTTAGTCTCTGAAGTGGCAGAAACACAACAGGCTGGGAATGCACCAGACCTAAGCTGTCCCTTCTCCATTTCTATCCCTCATTGCTCCTTCCTGCAAACCCAGGGATAGAAACAACAAAGGGGCAGGATCAGACTCCAGCAGCTGAGCATGGCTGAAGCTGTGAGGACTCATGTGTGCAATATAGGGAGCTGGGGAGCAGGGACTTTAATGACTGTGCTGCCATTTGGCTCTTCCTGGGACACCATGGCCCCATCCCTGGGCTCCACATGGCCCAGCACAATATCAGCTCACAGCAGGAAAAGAAAGGCTGCTTTAGACTCAGAGTAGCTAATCTAGGTCATCCTCCCTCCTCCCACCTCTCCTTCCTTAAGGAAGGAACAGCTGGGTCCTACTCCTTAGGAGCACCCTGGCATGGAGAACCCACCGCACTCCCTGTTCAGGTGAATTGGTTTTAGCACAGGAACACTTAAATAGCCCAGCCTGCAACAAAAGCAGCACAGAAACAACCTAAGAATACTGAGCCCAGTATTTCTACTGCCCTTAAAAGCTTCCCTCACTAATGAAGTCAGCTTTCTGTTCACCCAAGTAATGCCATTACCCAGAGCATGGGTGACAATGTGGCAGTTCACTGTGATTAAACCCTCCACAACCTCCCTGTAAATGGCAGGTTGGCTCATGAACTTCAGCTCTGCTACCTGAGCTGTGCAAAATTCCTGAACATCATTTTACAGCCGAGCTCTTTACCTGGGATAATAAGGGAAGCAAAGCTGAAAGGTTCCACTGAAGCCCTTCCCAGAAATTTGCTCCATCCAGCCATTCTTCTCACATTTCTGCAGGGTTCTCTTCAGTAGATGAACTGTGAAAAAGAAAAGAAATCAGAGAAAGGTTGTGTTACTATCTTTATCCTCTTGTCTGATCTTACTGCTCTCTGCTGTGCCCTCTGAAGTCAGAGCTGGATTCAGAATGGGAAATCCTCTCACAGTCAATTTTCTAGCAAGATACAATATATTGTTCCTGAGCACTGGGCAAGAGTAGCTTTAAATTCTCCAAAGGAAGGAGTCAAGAACAGTTCATGTTTCTGATGTCATGATCATGGGATGGGATGCTTCTTCTTAAATCATTCAACAGCACCATGTAACTACTTCTGTCCAAGTTTAACCTAGGTCTCAGCCTGTCCTCCAAAGCACGTTTTAAAACAAGCCTTTTACTCTTGTTTTGATCTCCTCATGTTCTAAACGTGGTATGTGCTGCATTCTTCCCCATTCTGTGGTTTGCTTTTTGTTTTGTTTTCTAAAGGGTAAAATATTTGGTCTAGAAGTACAACAAATGCACCTTTTATTCCAGTCTTTTATTCCAGACTTTTATTCCAGCCATTCCATTGTGCACTGTGTAAGAATTGTAACTCAAACTGTGCAAGTACAGGGAATCTTTGTCTCTGGCAAAGGGCTGGGGTTGTTTAGTCAGTTCAGAACCATTTTCAGCTTGAATTAGAGGGGCCATTTGCATATTGAGCTCCCAGGGAAAAACAAGGCCCACTCTCAAGCATGTTTCAAAGTTTTTATAACCACAAGGCTGGTTTTACTCTGAGGGCCAAAGATCAATAGCAGCACGTAAAGGATTTGACTCCAGTCAAGTCCAGTTCTGAGATGAGGCATAAAATGGGGAGATAAGCAGAGCTCTGGCTCTGCAGTGTGTACCCGCCTGCTTTTCACATCTCACCAGACCTTCCTCTGGTTGCTCTCAGAACAAAGCAGAGATCATCAAAATTCCTTTTATGTAACGGAAAGAGAAAGAAAACAACAGATTGCAAGCTGAGATTTCCTGATCGGCCCTGCAGGAGTGACAAGCACTGCAGGCTGGCTCAACACAGGCTTCTAAGGACCAGGGACATTTCCAATGGTCCTGCAAATACACCACGTGAGGGCTTAAGAAGCCTGGAAACTCTTTTTCCTGCCCCAAGATTAAGTCACTCTCGACATCAATTTCTAATTGGCAGAAGGTCTCAGGAAGTTTCTTCAGCCCTGGGCCCTGTGCTGTGTGTCAGTAACCCTGCACCAAACAGCTGTGCTGACGCTGTGCTTCAGCTCCAGGTAAAGGCTGTAGGATCAGCAATCTCCTCTGCTCCTGAGGAATGGCACCAGCTCAGTGATACCACAGGAACAAACTGATCTATGTTCAAGTTTGAGTACAGACCGCTGTGAGCTCAGCCTGTCTCAACTGACCTCCAGCACCAGCCAACTGCATCAGGGCTTGGCCCAAATAACCCAAAGAAGGCAACAGAAGATCTGGCTTAAAGCCTCTGCTCATGTAAAAGTCAAATCAGACATTAGTGTCACTCCTGGGAACAAAGTCATGCCAAATCCCCCTTCCAAATGAAACACAATTGGTATTTCTCCATATTTGCTTGACCTTTTAAAAATCAGATCCAAAGAAGGGCCCCCAAAAAATCAGTAAGAGGGTGCTTGTGAATTTTTTAAAGAAGTTAAACTACGCAAGTTCTCCACATAAAATGCAATTAGGAACTGCATTGATGCCAAGCTGTCCCTTTCAAAGCAGAGAGACACAGATGAAATCAACTTGGTGATTTAAGAACAATAAAGTACTTGAATACTATTCCCCCTTCCTAGCTATAGACAAGAGAATTGTGCATTCTGTCTCAGGAACTGGCCTTTGTCCGGCTTGAAAGGGACTGATGGGAATTAAAACCACTGAGCATCTCTGCAGCACAAAGAGCTGAGCAGCTGCAGCTCCCTGCGAGCTCAACAGAGCAGTTTAAAGGTGCTGCACAGGCACATCTGCAGCTGCACGACTCTCTCAGAATGCAGAGTAGAAGCGTTACATGGATCAGTACTTTACCCTGGAAGTTGGAGTTGGTCCCTGGGTAATTTTCCAGGATATACTTCTTCAGCGCTGTGGTGGAGCAGGTCTTCGGTTCGTTCATGGCAGCAATAGCAGACAGGATAGCATCTTCCATCAGAGTCCCACCCAGCAGGGGCTTCTCCCCTGATTTCTTCAGCTATTTTCCAAGGAGGAAGAGAAAAGCATCAAGACAAAATTCTCCCAAACCAGGTCAGGACAAGCTCCTCTGCACCAGGTGGGTCGGCGCTCCTGCATTAGCACAGATACGTTTAATATTAAAACACTGCAGAGGGAACGCTGCTCTCCCAGCTGTAGGTGGGAGGACAGGCCTAGTCAGTCAGCTGGCCTGGGGGGCTTTATCAGCAACACCTCACCCCAGCCCCCAAATACACCGCAAGGATGTGGCAGTCTAAGGGCCTATTGCTCAGGGGAGGAAAGAAAGCAAAATAAATCACATCTTCCTCCATCCCACGGACCAAATGTACCCAAGAGACTTCCGTGGCACACACATGAGTAAAAGTGTAGGCATCTGGGGTACCTGCTGCACTTCCAGTTAGGGATGGAAAGGAAAGCTTACCCCACCAGCTCCCTACTGTGCTGGTGAGTCAGAGATGAGCAGTGCGTGCAGCATGCTCAGCAAGAGAACAGGGGTCTGCTCCTGAAACGGAGACCAAGAGGAGAACAAGAGTCCTACTGCTTCAGAGCTGGACAAGTGGCTGAGCATGCCAGGCTGCTGAAGAAAGGGCTACCCAGTGAAGCCAGGGGAGAGGGCGCAGTAACTGACATCAAGGCTTGTGGTCAACAAAAGATGAACTCAGGCTCTGACCTGGAATGTTCCAGATGCTCCCTTCCCTGTGATCTGCTCTAACTGGCCCTTCTCTACAGCTCTCTGCAGGGCATTCTTCAGCAGCTGGGGTCTGAAACACAGGAGGAGAAAGCTTTACTGACACACACTGACAGCTCCAAAAACAAACAGAGAAGCAGCACTTTGCAGCGTGTGAGCAGAGCAGCACTTAGAGCGCTGTCTGCCTACATGCAGACACTTTAAATGGAGACCTGTCAGCAAGGCTCGTTCCAGCAGAACACGGCACTGCACTGGGAGCTCAGCGGTGGCGCGTGCTTGGTGTCACAGCACCGACGGCAGCTCCGGGCACGCAGCCCTGGCAAGGATCCACTCACCTTGAGCAGCACATTTGGACGTGGTGGGCACTCAGCTCACAGGCAAACAAAGGGCTGAGAAAACCCTGTTAGAGGTGACACACAGGGTTTTCCCAGTTTTGCTTCTGAAGCCTCAACTTGCTCCATACAGGATTTACAGATTGCAGTACGTGTGTGCTGGCTAAAGCATCCAGACCCAAGGGGAATGAGATCCCAAGGAGAGGCCTTCACATCCAGGCAGTAAAGGGATGTGGGTGTGGTTAAGGCATATAGAGCAGTGCTGCTGGTGGTGTCAGGAACAAAGATGGGATGTGGTGGGATACAGGAAAAGGCACAGCTTTTCCTCAAGCTTTCTCACATGCTCTGCAACTTGGAGCAGCACCTGGCTGCTTAAATACCAGATTGAATCATCCTGAAGTGAGGCAGAGCCAGAGGGAGGCTGAGTTTCCCCAATCCTCTGCTTGCTAAAGCAACTCCAGCACTTACCTTATATCTACTTTGAGTTTGGGGTAATACTGAGACACGTATTTCTTGATCAGGCTGTACGAAGCTTCCTTGGGCTCACACAGGCGGGTGAAGGCCAGCGGCAGGACATCCTCCAGCTTCACCTGCTGCTCTGCACTTGGAGCCGAACTGCTTCTCTGAAACACACAGACTTTTATGCATCAGTGGGGCCTAAAAGTCTGGGTTTCTGAACCAGCAATGCACACATGAGAAGTGTTCCTGACACTGGCTGCAGAGCTGGAAACTCAGGTGCTGTAAGGTAGCTCTTTAATTTATCAATTTAAAAAGTTTCACAGCTTAAGTGAAATTGAGCAAATTTGGCTGAATTTTCTTGGTAGTTTTATGAAAACTTTACAAATACAAATTGCTGAGTATCTAACAACATCTGTATTTTTAATTATTTCCTTTCTCTTGCTATAGACATTTTCCTCTGCCACCCTTCAATGAGATGAAAAAAATCATAGAATCATAGAACTTATTCAGTCTGGAAAAGCTTTCCAAGATCAAGTCCAACCATTAATCCAGCACTGACATATTCACCACCAGACCATGCCCCAAGTGCCACATCCACACGTTTATTGAAGACTTCCAGGGATGGTGACTCCCTGGACTCCCTTTGCCAATGCTTTACAACCCTTTCTGCAGAGATGATGATACATGCTGACACGAAATTTAAACTCATCAAAGACAGGACCTGTTTACACAAAGCAAATCTTCCCCAAAATGGACAGCTAAACAAGAATCCTCTATTTTTTTTTTTTAATAGCACAATAAAATCTTGATTGAAGCCAATGTTCCATTCTGAGTTTTCCTCCACCCCTTTTGTTACTATGAGAGGGGATGATCAGGAAAAAATGGTCTGTTCTTTATACAGAAAATGTGCTGAAGTTCAGTGATTTGATGCTGAACAGCAGCTCTGCAAACAGCGCAATGGGTGAGGGAGCTGCTCCCCTGCTAGCTGAGTTCATCCAAAACATTTGTTTTGCTGCAACGCAGAGAAAGTAACTGAGAACAAAGACACCCATATGCTGCAGAGAGAGGCGATGTCAGCAGGTATCAGATGCCTTGCTCACACTTCTCATGGAGACAGTGAACTCTGTTTAAAAAGTTCCACTGCAATTAGTTCCCTTCAGTGCCCTACGCCGAGGATGTGAACATTTCCTTCAGTTTTAGGGCTTTTGGTCTCCTCAGGAAGCAAGAGATGAAGACCAAAGCATTACCTGCCTAACTTCACCTGTCTAATCCCAAGGGATTGGCAATTCCAGCTAGAGATTTGTAACTGCAGCATTAGGAATGTGTTTCACACACTCAGCACAGCATGGAGTGGAGATTAGCAGTGCTGGAACCACAACTAACTGCGAAGCTCAAAAAACAACACCCCCTTCACATTACTCCACAACAACACCCAGCATCAGCAGCTTTCTTCCAGAAACCTTAGGATATTTTCTTCTTCCTCCTTCTGCCTTCACAGCTGATGGGAAAATAGTACCCTCAATCCTAAACAGTGGAGTCTTCCCTTTATCCACACAACAGATAAAACAGACACAGCAGTAGCTTAAAACTCTCCTCCAAGACCCACAAGGCATCTCTCTCTACCAGGTAAAGACAAAGAGCTTCATGGTTATTCAGTTTTCTGCCTCTGAACTGAAGCCCAGGAGGTTAATGTAAACATTTTAAAACTGAGATTTTGATTCTTTGACTTGGTTTTAATTCCTCATAGTAGCTTTCTGATTCTGATGCCAGTGGGATGAGTGTTTCAATTACTGTACATGGGGAGAAAAAGCACAGCAAGGAGGAGAACACTGGGTTGGGGTTAGGTGCATTGGCTTAGGTACATGTGCTTCAGTGCAATATATTTCAGAGTGTTGTTTAAAATGATCCATCTTACCTTTCTGTCTCTGGCTTTCGGAACAGTTTTTCCTGCATTAGACACCACCACAAAGCTCCCCGAAGCTCCCTTTCCTTTCACCTAATTCAAGAGAAAGTCCATTTCAGTCCTTACAGAGTAACTCAGAATAACAACAACCTGAGAGAGACTCACTGACATCATGATGCAGATCTTGAATGCATTGTCACCCTGCAGAGGGTTTTTATGGCAGAGGCCTGATTTGAACCCACTGAAACTTCTGTAAGACCAGAAACTGCAACCAGACATTAGGACATACTCTGCTGTCCTGACCAGGAGATCCTGACAGATAACAGCATAAATTACAGTGTTAAAACCCAGGCTGCTGCAGAAGAGACACTGCTGGACTCATGTGCTGCTGCAATGCTGCATGACACAACACCCAGAAATGGCCATGAATTGCACAAAAACCAACGGTGCAAAGTATGTGACTGACATAACAGTGCTGAAATCTTGCCAGGGTCCAACAAAGCAGAAACAGAGGTTGATGAACCTCCATGAGGGAGAATATAGCCATTCCACAGACCTGCTAATGGAGTTAAGACATTCCTGTGCAGTTCCCAGAATCACGGAATGGTTTCGGCTGGGAGAGGTCTTAAATATCACCCACTTCCTCCCCCTGCCATGGACAGGGACACCTTCCACTACCCCAGGCTGCTCCAAGGCCTGTCCAACCTGGCCTTGGACACTTCCAGGGATGGAGCAGCCACAGCTTCTTTGAGCAACCTGTGCCAGGGCCTCACTTCCCTCACAGGGAAGGATTGTTTTCCAATATCCCATCTAACCTTGTTCTCTGGCAGTCTGAAGCCATTCCCCCTTGTCACTCCAGGCCCTTGCAAATAGTCCCTCATCAGCAATGCCACCTCCAGTGCTGCTCCACAAGGCAGCTCTTACCTGCCTAATGATTCCCCTCTCCAGCTCCCTTTTCAGTGCTTGCTTCAGGAGGTATCCCCTCCTCTCCAGCTCCAGGGAAGGGTATTTGTGGATGATGTATTTCCGTATTGCAACGACAGAGGCACCACTCTTCTGAAAGCAGGCCTGAAACAGAAATAAAACATTAGAAACCAGCTGCACTGGAATTATCCTGAATGGGGCTACAAGAACAGAGATTGGACTGATCTCCACCACAGGATGCCAGGGCTGGCTTTTTCCCCACTGTAACACAGGAGTGTAAAACATGACTAACAAAATACTTAACTTTCCCCTTCTGAGTAGTTGAAGAGCAACACAAAAGCAGCACAGCAAGCACATATCTATCTGTTGAAGGATCACTCGAGGAGCAAGGCCACGGGGCGCTGGAGGCCTTGCTCCTGCAGGACAAAGAGTAGGCCTTGTGTGAGCAAAAGCCGAGTGTATGCTTAGAAGTTGTACAGGCTGCAAGGACTTGCAAGTCATGCTGACAAGAGAAAAGCCAAGCGCAGTGTGTCCTTGAGCTCTGTGGAAAGACCCGATGGTTTGTGGAAAGTCCCGAAGGAATGTGGCCGAAGGAATGAAGAACATCGCTGATAACAGAAACCACCAAGGGGAGGGATATGTTAACGTAACCTTTTGCAACTAAACAATGATAGCATGACAAGTAGGCATACTAACCAATGATAATGTAACATGTAGGCATACGATATAAGACACTCTGTAACTCCAATAAACGAAGCTTGCTTATCATTCATATTGATTAGTGTCTTGCTTGCTTCCCTCGCCATCGTGGCAACATGGCGCCTGAACAGGGACCCCGATAACTGAATCAGGACCCCGATATCCGGACTCAAAAGCCAGGAGCAACGAGAGAGAGCGGCATTGGCAGCAGCGGCCGATGAGCGCGGGTCAGTACTGCTGAGGCAGTGAGCCTGATCCGGTCTTGGACTGATCCAAAAGGAGTCCGCCGCTGGGGCTACCCTGACTACGCTGCGTGGGGAAGGACGTGATCCGGAGACCCAGAGCGAGAGGATGATCCTAGTACGGACGATCCCGGGTATCAGAAAAAGCCAGCTGGCTGGAGAAGATGGACCAAGAGGTAGCCGTTGATTTATTAAAGTGCTTTTTAGAAAAGTGGGGGGGGTGGGATCTGAACCCCTGAAGCATCTAGCAGGTCTAGTTGTGGCAGGAAAGGCTAAGGGGTTCTTTGTAGACCCTAACACCCTTTCTGAGGAGACCGAGTGGCGCAAATTTGGAGATGAGTTGTTTGTTGCAGTGATAGATGATGACAAAGCTGTGAAAAAGCTTTGCAAGCTGTGGAGGGAAGTTATAAATTGTATACAAAGGTATAAGGCAGAGAAAAAGATTGCAGCTGTGGCGACAGAGAAACTAGCGAGCGCGAGAGAGGGGACAGAGGTCCCTGGGCTGCTAACACTGGTAAAAGAATATATTCCTTCTTCCCCAACCTACAAGACGGTCCCCGTGCTTGACAGGAAGGGTTTCCCCTCCACCGTCGCCGCTGGTGGAGGTGGGAGGGGTGCAGCCCTCCGCTCCTTCACCACCACAGTTAGAGACAGGGGTTTTTACCATCAGTCCCTCCCTTAAGTGAGAGGCAAGAGAGCACAAAAAATGAAGAGAGTGAAGGTCAGGAATGTGTTGAGAAAGACAGAGAGAGTATGTTTGAAAGAGTGGGCGCGATGAGAGTAGAAGAGATCGTAAGGAGGAAAACGGTGCCTCAGCACCGGATTGACTGGGGGGCCATAGTAAGACACGTGATAGAAAATGGAGATCATGCATTAGCAGGAGAATTGGAAGAATTGCGAGCTTTTCCAGGCACGTTTGAGCCGAACGGAGATGGGAGAATGAATGCAACTCATTATGCGTTAGATTGGAAGTTATTAACTCAATTGCGGAGTACGGTGAACGAATCAGGACTGCATGGTGAGCCAACCAGGCAGATGTTAAGATATATATGGGAAAGTACAATTTTGTGCCCTGAGGACATTAAAAGAATAGCTAAACTGATCATGATGCCAGCTCAGCAATTATTGTGGCAAGCCCACTGGCTCCAGCTGTGTGACCGGTCAGCTCACATGCACCGAAATCAAAATGACCCACTGTTTAACGTTACGACAGAACAGTTAATGGGGACCAGAGAGTTTGCCACAGTAATCGCCCAAATGCAAATGGGGCCTGCAATCTGTCAGGAGTCCATGAGTCTCGCAGTGGAGGCCATCTATAGGGTGCGGACGGCACCCCCTACTCCCTCATATATGTCTATGAAGCAAGAGAAAGATGAGGCTTTTGCCAATTTTGTAGATAGAGTAACTGCAGCTCTCAATGCGGCCGATTTGCCGGAGTATTTGAGGAGACCTTTACTGCGTCAGTGCGTGATAGAAAACAGCAATGCAGCAACAAAGAGCATTTTAATCACTTTGCCCATGGATTCTCCCATAGAGTTGATGTTGGAACGCATAAGCAGGGTGCCTGTAGGAACACTAGCTTTGTTAGCAGAAACAGTACAAGCCATGGGGGAGAAAATAGCCCAAGCACAGAAAGAGATGGGGAAGGAGATAGGAAAAGAGATAGCTCAGGCACAGGTACAGGCTTTCGCAGCGCTGGGCCCTCTCAAGTCCATCAGCTTTGCGCCGGCCCAGCAGAGACAAGAGAGACGATCCTTTTGCTGTTTTCGATGCGGTGATGAAGGACATGTGAAACGGCATTGCAGAAAGCCAGTGTGGTGCTCCAATTGCCAGCAAAACAGCCACAGCACCGAGGTCTGTAAACGTTCAGAGGAGCGCGACTGGCCGCCACGCGCAGAAAACAGTTGTGGCCCCTGCAACTGGTTGACATCAGCAACAGTGGCACCAGCAGGGCATTACAGCCTGCTGCAAACCTGCAACCTGCCACAAAGGGGAGCCTCGGCCTGGACCTGGTAACAGCAGTAGATGTAGCCCTCATCAACCAACGGCCATGTAAGATCCCTACTGCCATGCAGGGGCCGGTGATAATTGATGGACATGCACATGGTGCACTGTTGCTCGGACGATCATCTAGTGGATTAAAAGGACTGTTTTACCAGGACTGATTGATGCAGACTTTACTAGAGAAATTTGTATTATAGCTCAAACGTCGTTTCCTCCTATCCATATGCCCAAAGGTAGCAGAATTGCACAACTTGTTCCTGTGCCACAGCTGACTGCTGAGATGCAAAAGGTCAGGCACTTGGCAAAACGTGGCAACATGGGGTTTGGATCTACCGGAGGACTTGCTATGCTGACTGTCCCTATGGCCAGCAGACCCCTCATTGACTCCACGTGGTTTCGAGGCAACCAGCGCCTGACCCTGACAGCACTACTAGATACAGGAGCCGATATTACCATCACGAGCACCGATAAGTGGCCACAGTGGTGGCCATGCCACCCTACCTTCGGTGGGGTAGAAGGCGTCGGTGGCACGGCACCTGTGCAACGCAGTTCGGATTTAATCCAAGTTTCTGTTGAAGGTCAGGTTGTTTCCACCTATGTAACCATCATGCCCTTGCCCAGAGGAGTAAATGCCTTAATTGGCCGAGATGTACTGGACCAGCTGGGACTTGTGCTAACTAACCAGCATTTTTAGTAGCGGTCACTGCAGAGTGGACTTTCCCGATCCAGCTCACATGGACTACCGACACACCAGCATGGGTCGAGCAGTGGCCGCTGAAAAAGGAAAGTCTAGAGCAAGCACAGATTCTAGTGCAAGAACAACTGCAGCAAGGGCATCTGTGACCTTCCACTAGTCCTCGGAATACACCTATTTTTGTCATCAAAAAGAAATCAGGAAAATATAGACTTTTCCATGATTTGAGAGCAGTCAATGCCCAGATGCAGGCCATGGGAGCCTTGCAGCCTGGCCTGCCCAATCCTGCCATGCTCCCGGAGGGTTAACATTTGCTGATCATCGACCTTAAAGACTGCTTTTTTTACAATAAAGCTGCATCCAGAGGACACCACATGGTTTGCTTTCACCCTACCAACACCTAATAAAGAAGAGCCCTGCCACCGGTTTGAATAGACTGTCTTGCCACAAGGCATGAAAAACAGCCCCACCTTATGTCAACTTTTTGTTGCCAGTGCCCTTCAACCCCTTCGCAAGATGTGGACAAAAATGTTAATTTACCACTATATGGATGACATCTTGTTTGCCCAAGCTCAGCCTTTTACGGATGACCAAGAGAGACTGTTGGAGCAGCAGCTTAGCAAACAGGGACTGGTTATTGCCCCTGAGAAAATTCAGCGCAATGCTGCCTGGAAATATCTCAGCTAGCACATAACAGAAGGCCAAGTACGACCATAAAAATTACAACTCAACACTCAAGTATCGACCCTGCATGAGGAACAGCGCCTGCTTGGGGACATCCAGTGGCTGCGCCTGGTTGTGGGCATTTCAAATGATGACATTGATATCCTGAGGCCTTTGCTACAAGGCACCAACCCAGCACGACCAGTGCGGCCCATGCCAGAACAGCAACAGACCATTCAGCGCACTGGTATGCAGATCGTGCAGCAATGGGTCGACTGCCAAGACCCAGGCATCCCTGTGGACATTACAATACTTCAAGGCCCTAACCAACTCCTTGGTGCACTGACACAGTGCAAAAAGAAAAAGGGGGAGGAGACGGTGAAAATACTGGAATGGCTTTTTACCAGTATCCAACCCAAAACTACAATTCAACAAAAAATTGAAAATTTGGCAGAATTGGTCCAGAAAGGCCGCACGAAAGTTTTACAACTAACAGGCCAAGAGCCTGGGACTGTTTACGTGCCAATAAAACGGCGAGATCTTGAGTGGTACCTTCAACACTCACAGGCCTTACAAGCCAGCCTGCTGTCCCAGGCTGTGGAGCTCAAGGTAGAACTGTTGCAATCTACCACCCTGCGCTGGGTCAGCCAGCAGGAGTGGATCAAGATACCAAAAGGGAGCGAGTGACCGCTGGCAAATGCAATAATGGTTTTCACAGACGCCGGAAAGAAATCACGGCGTGCAGCAGCGACATGGATGCAGGATGGAGAGTGGCACCAGCAGATACTAGCCACAGAAGCAGATGACTCATTGCAAACCTTAGAACTGGCGGCAGTTGTTTAGGCCTTTCTGAACTGGCATCATACAGAGCTAAATGTAGTTTCTGACTCTATGTATGTCACGGGCATAGTGCAGCGCATTGAGGATGCTTGGCTCAAGGACTGTCAAAACCGGTGTTTGTTTGAACTGCTGCGTCAACTTCAGGCGGCTGTTAACCAGTGAGAATGCGCTTATGCCATCATTCACACACGGAGTCACAAATGGCCATAGGGCTTGGGAGAAGGCAACGATAGAGCAGACCAGCTAGTCTCCATTGTTGCACCATTAAGTGATTTTGTCAAAGCTCGAGAGGCCCACAGCACCTTTCATCAAAATGCCATGGGACTCTTCCACCAATTCAAGATCACTATGGAAGAAGCCAGAGGCATTGTGAGGGCCTGTCCCAGCTGTAGTCACCATGGGCCAGGCCTAGGGGTTGGGGTGAATCCGCATGGTCTAGGGCCCTGTGAGCTCTGGCAAATAGATGTTCCTCAACATCTGTACATCCCCAACTGTACAACAGTTTGGGCGTTTAAAGTATGCGCATGTTACAATTGACACTTACAGCAGATTTGTGTGGGCCATGGCCCAGGCAGGAGAAAAGGCCTCCCATGTAATTAGACACCTGACAAACTGCTTTGCAGTTATGGGAGTGCCTCAACAGGTAAAAACAGATAACGGACCTGCCTATGTAAGTGAGAAGATGCACAAATTCTGCCAACAATGGGGGGGTCAAACATGTGACTGGCATTCCTCACTCACCGACAGGGCAAGCAATAGCGGAACAAGCAAACCAAACCCTGAAACAGTATCTTGACAAGTTTGCCGACATCCCTGATGCACAAGAGAGACTGTCTAAAACATTGTTTGTATTGAATTATTTGTGTATTTTTGCAGATCAAGATTCTCCCCCCGCACAAGTGCACGGTTGGGTCGCAGTGATGGAATCCAAAGGCCCCATGATGGTCATGTACCGTGATCACCGGTAACAGAAACCACCAAGGGGAGGGATATGTTAACGTAACCTTTTGCAACTAAACAATGATAGCATGACAAGTAGGCATACTAACCAATGATAATGTAACATGTAGGCACACTAGCTAATGGTGAGAAGATATAAGACACTCTGTAACTCCAATAAACGAAGCTTGCTTATCATTCATGTTGATTAATGTCTTGCTTGCTTCCCTTGCTGTTGTGGCAACATCTATTACTTCCCTGCTCTGAAGCACTCACATGGAATGGCTTAAAATACAAAACACAGTCAACTTTTGGCAAATCAACGCTGCACAACTGATTTACTAGCATTTTACTAATGTCAAACAGAATAATCATTAAGTCAGAACAAGCTGCCAATTATTTTTTTTAATAAGATGGAGGATTGACATTAGTAAACTAGCAAAAAACCTAAGCTGAAGTTCATCTTTTGAAGATAGATGGGAAGGCCATCTTGCAATTAAGGTTGGTGGAGTCCAGGCCTCCTCTGAAGGGAACAACCAAGCCTTGAGGGGAGAGCAGCAGCACAGGTACAACAGCACAGATCTCCTCTTACAATCAGGAGGGATAAAGTAAACCAAGACCAACACCACTTTGGAATGCAGGTTTACAGTATCCCCATCTGTCCTGGGTTAGAGTAAGTTAATGCTAAAAAAATAACATGTATCAAATAGATGGATGAATCCAGGTAAATTAAGTCAGATGTGGCTAGGAGGCACATCAAATGAAATGATGACAGCAGCCAGCCAGGTTATGCCATCTTAGCTGTTCCTCATAACGTAATTAGGGAGTGAAATGTATTCTAAACAAAGAAATTAGCTACAGGGCCCCTCATCACCCTCATGGACTCACATGTCAGCTCCATGGGCTTCCAGGCACACCCATCTTACACACTCAGCTTCCTGCTAACACATAGCACTGTCACCTGTACCTCAGCAAGCTGAAAACATGTGTTTTAGGCACATAAATAGCTCTGCTTTGCAACAGATGAATAAAAAACACTTTTGTGTCCTGCTTACCCTGATGGCCTCGGTTAAAATCGCATCCATTTTGGGCCGGGAGGTGGCTGCCATCTGAGTCTGCTTCTGTGCCCGAGCCAGCTGGCTGGCAGAGAGCGTGGCCCACGCAGGGATGGTCTTCTTCACCTTCTTCTCCTTCTCCTTAGACTGATCCTTCTCTCTTAGGGAAAATACAGAGCAATAGTAAGACAAGACGCACTACAACAAGCCAACAAGCAGTACATCAACAACAACAACAGCTCAGAACAGCTGACATTATTTAAATTAATGTAACTTAAGGTATACTTTGATGTTTCTATTAATAAAAAAGAGACCCTGTATCAATATTGAACCTCCCATGTTGAAGCTCAGCAGCTGCACATGATCAGTAGCATCTTCCTGAGAAGAACCTTAAGGAGAAGCACCTTAAGGCACTCATTTCTTCTATCTCTCCCACAAATCCTTTTTCTCTGTAGAACCTGATTCCCCTCAGAATCCTACCCAAATCCCTGAATTCAGCACCAAGCAAGCCTTACTCCTTTTTGGTTTCTTCTGAGGGCTTCGTTTCCCCCTTCCCTTCATTCTCAGGTTCCTTTGGCTGTTCTGCTTCACTGGATGCAGCAGGCAGGGTTTCAGTCTCTTGTTCCTCTCCAACAGAGGCAGATTCTTCAGAGGTGACTTCTGCATCTAGAAAATGCGAAAAAGCATCAAGTTACTGTCCACAACCGGCTTTTATTTTATAGGAAGGTAGAGGGGGGAAAAGGGCCAAACTTAAGAACTCACCCCAGTAATCATATCCCACCGATTTCTTTTCACTAATTTAAATGTGTTATTTAAATGCAACTTAAAAAGTGAAGGAAAGTACCGAAAAAAGCTTCAGTAAAGGTGCAATCAGCCCTCAAATGCCAGAATAACTGCAAACATCATGCAACATTTTCACAATTAACCAATTCCACCAGCGTTCTCCTCTTAACTCCACAAGTTGCTGTTGCAGACAGGCCTGGGATTCTAAGAAGTAGCTTTGCTTATGTCCCAGTTGTTTTCAAACACAAAAGCACCTGAAGGATGATTACATTTCCATCACATTTGTCCAGACCTGGCAAAGCTTTAGATGGCACATGCATTGGCAGGAGCACTTGTATATCAGAAGGATCAAATCCAGTCAGAAATCAACTTACCCAGGAAATAAAAAACACGTAAAAGTACATTTATGAGAACAGACTTTAAAGACTGGGCTGCCTACCAGATAAGATGCATGCAAATTGAAATTCCACACTTTTTGGATAAAGAACTGCCCACCAACACTGCTCTATGCAGCTTAAGATTCCTGATACATTCCTGTGCATAGTTTTCCCATGGAGGCATTTAAGAAGCACAGCGAATTAAGAGTCAGTTTTGTACATAGTTTTTTTATCTGTGACACCACAGAGGACAAAGGCAGTGAAACCAGCTGACTGTAGCAGTGAAATGACACATACTGAGCCACTGATGTGAAGCTGCTAAGATCAGACATGCTAATATCAGACTAGATTTCATGACACATTGTAGTAAAATGTTTTTGCTCAGAAAAATAAAGAAAAAAAGAGAATACTTAATTTCTCCATTCATTAACTCCACCTTTGGATATCAAGCCATCTTTTTGACACTACTGAAACTTCACAATTTCTTTACCTTAAAGGATGTGTAAACTTAAAAGGGACCATATTTAGCCATATTTTCATGTCTGGAGTGACACAGGGTATAAAAGACAAAACAAATGGGTTCAGACTGAAAACAGTGTCTGCAAAACACAACTTCCCAATAATCCTGGAAATGCCTGTGACAGGGAGCCAAGAATTAATAATATTTTCATCCTGGCTGTAGGGTTTTTCAGCAGTTTCAGAACACCAGCCTATGCTTGGATATACATTAATCCACTGTAGAACTGTGACTGTACCTGCTTTGACCTCTTCCCCTTCGGCAGGTTTGCTTTTGGGAGGAGTTTCCCGGGAAGAAGCATTCACTGAGCGACGGATTGGCATTGTGTCGTCTTCCACTTTCTACAAAAAGCACATGAAAATCAGCACAGATGCTGGAAAGAATTGAAAAGTTTTGAAATGCGATTAAAGTAAATCAAAGTAGTGTAGGCAGAAATACTCTGGTTTGAATTTTTCAGGATGTTAAAAGACAGTAGCCCTCAAACCAGCTTCTTCAAAGTGTACTAGGAGAGGATAGTTCCATATTTTATGGTTATAAAAGAAATCATTTCAATTCCAAATTAAATGAGCATTTGAGGACTTTGACAGACACATCATCTCAGGGAAGGCAGGGAAGGGGAAGCAGAGTTTGTTAGACTCCAAATTGAACTTCCTAGAAGCAGGGGAGAAAGAATACTGAGTAACCTTCAGCAGGACTGGAAGTCAAGGACTGATCCAAGGGCAAGCTTGGAGAAAGGGCCAGCCCCTACCTCACTTAACTTGTCCGTGTGGATCAGCTGAGCTCCCGTTAAGAGTGGAAGCGCCTTATGATGCACGGGTTCAGCTTCAGACAGATCAGTCGCCATATAAATTAATTTCTAGCCCCAAGTGCAGGTAACACTGTGGAGCCCCAGCTTTTAACCCCAAGGACTTTTTCCTAATGGTTTTCACAGGGCAGTGAGGAGTCAACCTAAAGTACAGAAAAGATGTGGTGTGAAAATTAACAAAACAAAAACATCTACGTCCACGCATCTATCAAATTAAAGACTAAAAAGAAAAGGATAAATGACTTACAGCTCATGACTAACACAACTGACAAGCAACACTTGCATTCAACAAAGGTGCTAAAACATGTATGCAAACTGGAGAGCTATGGGTGGAGCAGAAATGGGAAAGGTGCAAGCCAGACCCGCTCCATTAGAACATGGCTGAAAGATAAAAAGGCTCTTTAAGTTAAGGGCAAGCATTAATGGGAAGCAGCCATTGCACTGTGCCCTGAGTGAGGGAACTGGTCACTCACACTTTGGGTAAAAGCAGGAGCTGGCACGGGGAGCTAAGGAATTACACCATTACATCTGTTAGGCAGAAGATACAAACAGTGGGAACCCGAGCCATGCCCCCCTCCAACTAAACCCCATGCAACTTAAAGACAGGAAGGACTCTTTTGACAAAAAAAATGACAATCAGAACAGCAGTCTCCATGCCTTCTACCAGAAAGCACAAGCTTGCCAAAGCTCTGCTCCAAACACATGCACTGTCATGGATAACAAATGGGTTAAGCTTAGTTTAACCCTTATCAATTCTCACCCCTTACTACTATTATGCTTTTACAGCCTTTCTTACCTGCTGCCCATCTGCCTGCACTGGCCTCTCCTAAGGAGAGCGGCTCCACTAATTCCATCACAAAACCAGGATTCATTGGCTCATTCACTTCCTCTCAGCACCCCCTTAAAAAACTTCAGAAGCAAAGCCTCACCTCCAGCAAACCATGGCTGGACCTGTCCCAATTCCATCCGAGCTCCAGCCTGCCCTCCCCCCTTCCTTACAGAGAAACAGCCAAATGCCCCCATTTTCACCTGCTCTGGATATTTCCTTCTGCTCAGAAGGCAGACACTTACCAAAACCTTTCACTTGCAATAGGTATTTCCCCAGCCTGAGTGTTTTCCTCTTGAACAGAGACCCAACATCAGCCCCAGCCCTGTTTTCAAGATGATTTTCACCATGGATTCAGCACTGCACTCCCCATTGCAGGGGTGAATGCCCCATACCACAGCTACACCAATTCTTGCTCAAAAATACAGTTCTGTCATTACTCAGCAGTGGGGATCCCTAATCAGTCAGAGGCACTTCTGACAGGAACTGAACAGTCACTCTGAAAACCCACAGGGAACAGGTCCTAACTCAGCACCAGGGAAAGCAAAGCCCAATGGCACTGAATGTTTTCTTCTGAAACAAAACAGAAAAATCAAAACATACCACATGCCAAAACAAAACAAATGACATGAATGAAGCTTTCTTGTGAAACGTCAGGATGGGAAAAGATACTAATTGGCAATTAGAATATACAGAATATAGCACAGGAATTAAAAAAAAAAATTGGCCTGTTTTAAAGGACCTTCCTTCCTCAAGTGTGGAAAGTGAAAGGAAGAAAAAAAAGAAAATTTTCACCAGGCTTCAGCTCAGTATCCAGTGTTTTTTCTAGCAAGCAGAGTCTGAAGCCCTTTAAGAAAATGCCAGAGTTTTGAAGTGAGTCCTAAAATAACCAACTACAGATTCCCCCTCAGGGAAATCAGTTGGGGGCTACAAAAGACACATTCCCTGGGATTAAACACACACAAGCCACACTGTGGCTGACATGGTCCTGGGGTTTATTTATTTTTAAACTGTGTGACCTGCATGACACATGCATGAAAACAGTACTCCCAACTTTGACTTAAAATTCTCCAAGTTCTGAAAACCCCTTTGTTTAGATCAGTGTATAAACCAGAGAGCCTTTTTGCTCTCAAGGGTGCAACTTAACACAGCACAAATCCTCACTTCTGTGCCTACAATACATGCAAACAAGCCAATATCCTGAAGAAATTCAGAGCGGCTTGTTGATTCCCTCTGCATTCCCGGGCATGGATGATCTCCTGCTCAAAAGGCCCAGGGAATCAAAGGGGCAGGAGGATAATCTCCTCCTGACTTCAAAGCACTGATGGTCTGCAGGGGCAAAGTCCAAAGCCCCACCTTGTGAGAGCATCCACACAGGGACTGCGCCTGCTCAGCCCATTTCCTTCCACAGGGGGATCAAAAGCGCTTTTCTGCACGGAGTATGAAATATCAATCACAAACAAATCAACCACAAAACCTGAATTCAGTTCTTCAAGATAAAGCAAAGAAGAGAAGGTTTTGCAACAACAATGCAAAAAACCTCATTCCCCTCTCCAAATAAAATAGATCTATGTAATGGAAAAATCAAGCCACCCAATTCCCCCTATTTCAAAAGGCAACATTAAATGGGAACTGCAGCTACAATTACAAGCATCACTCATACTAATAAAATGGAAGTAACAACTGTATTTTGCATTTACACAAACATCAAACAAACACCGTGCATTGAAAGGTAGAGGCCACCAGTTGAGGATGCAGTTTTCAAGGTGGTTGTTGGGTAGCTCTAATGAACATTTAAATCTGATCAACTGTCAGAAAAATATAATCACATCAGCAATGAAAACACCACCAGGATGCCAACCTTCACCAAAATACAGAAAGTTTCTCCTCACGTAGTTACACCCATTTTTCTACAGGAAAACTGCAGGTTCACAGGCTCCCAAATGATCATGAACTAGTTATTCCAAAGCAGGTAATCCAGCAAGGAGCTGAGAAGCAACAACCCCCCCCCATTTCTAAATGAGCAGGAATGTGTCCAGTCTTCCAGCTCTGGGAGTATCTACTAATGGAAGATCCAAAGGTACAGAGAGTTTTTAGGGAACTACTCTGAAAACCTATAGCAATTTCCTCCTAAACCATCACCACATCATTAGGGAATAAATAAAAGGAGTCTATGCCTGAGACATATTTTGGACAATATTTCCGAAGTGTGGAATCCCCCCACTAACATAAGAGACACAAAAATGTGGGGGGAAAAAAAAAAGAATTTGGCTGACTTCTTGAATTTTTGCTGGCCGTAAGATTTTTCAACTTATCTCAGCCTTCAATCTCCTTTGAAGAAAAGTGCTTTAGGATAAATTAGGTTTTAAATGTGGCAATCCAAGTGCAAGGCTGGCAAAACTCCAACTCACAAGGACGCAGGGTAGGGTGAGCAGGCTGAAAACAAATATGCAATGGAAAAATGAGGAAGTGTATCCAATCCTGTGCCAGTGGGGTGTCCCTTTACTGTCACACGACACGTATGGGTGATTGATGTACTTAGATGTGACTGCGTACAAAGTACATGACACTGGCCTAGAAATAAGGTCAAAAAAGGGCTAAAAAAAGGTTTTATGCACTTGCAGATTTGAAGGCAGGATGTCAAGAGATACAAATCCAACAACCTGACAAGTGATGCGAGCAAGAACAACTCTTTGTTATCAGAAAGGCTTAAAAAGCAAAGTAAAACTGGGTTTAAAAACCAGGCTATTGATTATTGAAAATTATTTACTACTCCATAATGTACAAGAGCATTTAAAGGACTTGGAAACTGCAAAACAGAAAAGCACAGGAAATGTTAGTATCTCTGCAAATCCAAATCAAACATGCCAAAACGCATCACCTTCTAAATTGTAAGCTGCACAACTCTTTCAAGGCTTTGTCCCCCTGAAATCCTCAAAGCTGTTCTCTGAAAACCCAGTCCAGGTAACAGACACTTTATCAAAACCCTCGGTATCTATATGGCCACAGTTTATCGTCCAGCAACATCCTGGATACAAAGGTGTTTTACAAAATGTGTCTGTCAGGAGCTCTCTGCTGGTCACTGAGGTGTTCCAGCACTCTGCCTTTGGCTTTTGCAGCACATGGAGCTGCCTGTGGTCTTGGCTAAGTCAGCCCATGAGTATTGAGTCATTTAAACCAGCCTAAAATCCTGCAGATTAATAAAATATGTTATTGAATGAAGAATACAAAGTTAGTTCCAACTTCTGATCCTTATTTGTCAACCCACTTGGAAACACCCTCGTGTATGGCTGAGCACAGCTGGCATTCCCATCACTTCTGCTGCCACCCAACAGGTTTTGTCCCGATCCTTAGGGCCACCATTTCCTGGGAGCTGTCCCAGCTCCCTGGGATTTCCAGCAGATTCAGCTCCAAGGGCTGTATCTGCAGCTCTCCTGTGGTGGAGGCTCCCAGGGATCTGTTCCAGGCTACCTGTGCCCCGCGCTGCTGCAGGCTGCACACAGCAGCTTGTTTCAATTAACCAGGAACAGTGGTCCAGCACACACATCCAAGAGCTCCCTGCTTGCCAGCCAACACATTCCTTGGCCTGTCTGTGTTACAATATCCATTTCCATCCACCCCTTCCCTCTATGGGGCTATGGGGGGAACAACAGACCCATGTACTTTAGGGTTCAGGGGAGCACAGGGAAAATCCCTCACACTTCTAGCATCCTGCTGCAGGAATTCCTACACTCAGAGACTCAAAGGGTTTTTTTTTTTTAAGCCTAAAAATCTATTTTCATTTGAAAACATTTTCATTCAGCATTGAATTTGAGCCTCCGACTCCAAATGCCACGAATGCAACCCAACATACACCTTGCCTGTCCTGATTTTTACAGAGCACAGCAAAAATTAAACCCTGCCCTTCTGCACACACAGATGCTGCTTTCACTGTGAAAGGAAAAAAAAAAAAAAGAAAAAGAAGAAAAAAAAGGGAAAAATACCTGCACATTACTAGAGTGAGACTGATGCTCCCACCCAGGGCTGAGCTCAGCACCTTGTCTCTGTTAGGGTCTAACATCAACAACCCCAAGCCAGCTCAATCCCCACAGATGTTTATTAAAACAAAGTAACCCATGCCTCACCTCCACTATTCTCCACACAAAGAACATCAGCTCAATAGAAAACCACTACAGGTTTCACATTCTCTCTCCACCAATCTCTGACCTGCACAGAAGGCAGTAAGAGCAGATAGTTTCTGTGGCCCAGATTATTTTCCGTTCCTACACCCAAGGGTTTTTCCTCACGTCCCCAAACCACCACAGCCAGTGTGCAACTTATATTACACCACCACCACATCTAAAACTCACAGAAACTTCAGCCAAGGGATTCATATGAAACAGGATTTCTGCCTGCACGGCTGTCTCAAAATAATCCGTCTCCACACTGATGCACAGGATCGTGACGGTGATAACCTCTGAGGGACAACAGTTTTGAACAGTTTTTGGCTAGAATGGCCCTTGATCCAAATTCTCCACACTCTGTCTATGCCACAAGCCACTGAGGGATGAAATAACCCCCATTTGAGTGCACAAGGTTCAGCTTTAAATTTAAAACAAGTTTAGGTCACAAAGTTAAAACAACTCCAACATGAAAATCCCCTGCTGAAAGTTTTCATAGCCTTGGATAAAATATCTCAACTCAGGATCCAACTTTATGAATTTTGACAAACTGCTGACACATGAATGAAAATTTAGGCTGCAAATGTTACATACCAGGGTTTGAACCTTTTATAGGCCATCTCCTCCTTGCCTAGATAATTAAATTTAAAACCACTGTATAAACCCTCCTCCCAACTACTACTTATTCTGCCATCACTTATTATTCTATAGACCAAACTATACATGATAAAAGCCATTATTCCACTGCAGTCTGTAAGAAATCTACCCACATCTCCCATTAGAGTTCATCAATGTAAAACTTTTATCCCCTCTCACAGAAGTTTAAATCCTCAGAGGATCCCAGGTCACTTGCAACAAAATGATGCCAAAAGATTTACATGTCACTTTCTGCTGAAAGGGAAAAAAACACAGGAAAAGATATTCTGAAGACAAAAACAATTCAAGGGGCTTCTGCCTGATATATGTGCATGATGTATTGAGAAGACAATTAATTAGCAAGCACACACAGGTAAATGGGAGAAAGCTCCAAAAGCCGCTTTTCCCCAAGGTATTGATACCAAGTTCTTCCCCCCAACAGAAATTACGTGTATTTTTTTCTCTACTCATTCCTGATTTCCAAGGATCTCCCGCTGTATTCAACAATTTTTTAAAGTCTCACCTGAGGGAGGTCTTTGCTCTCCTGCCCCATCCATCAAACACCTCCACCCTTGAACTGAACTCACCTCCCTCTCCTCTCTCTGCTCTCATGGAGAAGGGAGACTGTTTACAAACACAAGCACTTCCGAACCTTTCCCGCCTCAATGGGAGCTGCTCGCCAAGGACTGCTGGCCAACTCTTTCTTGAAGATGCTAAAAATACTATTTATGGTCAAGGCAAACAAAAGTCACGTGCTGGGAAATCGGAGCGCAACACTTACTCAATAGTTAGATAAGAACTAGGAAGTGACACACTTGCTAACCCAGAAATAATTCAGTAGGACACCTAAGAAGTGAGAAATAAGGGAGTATCTGTGAAATACCACAGCTATAAACAAACTATCCAAACTATCAGTCTCTGCTACACTGTAAAAAGTAGTGAACACACCCACAACATCCAACTTTTCTTCCCCTTCAGCACAAGCTGAGCAGTTCCCCAGTGAGTTGCAGCCACTGGCGAGTGGGAAAACAGTTAAAACACATGTGGGAAGGATTTGTTCTGAACAGTATTCCTGCTCTGGAGCTGTCCTCAGGTAAGGTAGTGGGGCCCCCCGGCCTGGGAAGAGCCACTCCAGTTTACAGCTGCTCCTTCTATCCTTAAACCTTGAGATGTTTTACCCAAAAACATCCCACAGCCTAGAGTGTGCAAGAAGGATAACCACACAGGAATGGAAGCCCTTCTGGAACAGCCCCATTCCAGACTGGAATTTAACAGCCTTCTCTATAGAGAATCTGTGCACTATGGGGAGGAGGGTGATTAACATTCCTTAACCAGGCTGTGAGCACCTGGGCGCAGGGAGGCACTCGGAAGTGCCTGGGAGCCCTACGCGTAGGTCTGTACCCATCGCTATCACCGCCGAGGGGGATTAAAGACCTCTTTTAGGAACCGGAGCCACACCGGAGCCAGACAGAGGTTCCCCTCGAGTGATGGCACTTCTTGGGCGTTGAGGAAGTGAGTTAGTGCAGGAAAAAACCCAAACAACCACACAGCCAAGCAGCCGAAAGGCGGGAAGGCCGCGGCGGGAGCCAAGGCGCTCCCTAAGTTTATAAATAGCGATTATTTATTGTGCCTCGGCCCTGTCAGCCCCTTCCGGCGCTGACCTTCTCCGGGGCTCGCCCGGTGTCGGCAGGACGGGAGAGGCGTGTTTGAGGTGTGTTTGAGCCCCGCAGCTCCTTTGTGAGGGGCCGCGGGCCCGCACCCCGCCAGGCCCCGCCGGGCCCGGCGACACCCGAGGCCCGGGGCCGCCTCCTCGGGCCTGTGCCGGGCCGAGCCCACCACGACATCGCGCCATACCCGCGCAGCGTGTCACGACTCCCCGTCACGACACCCCCGCTCCCCCAGGCCTGTCAGGGCAGGGAGGGCGGGGGGGGACACGCTGAAGGCAGTTCCGGGGCCCCTCCGGCGGCGCCGCCAGGCCGCCCCCGCGCCTCACACGCAGCACCCGCGGCCTCCCGGGCGCGGCCCCGTGTCCCACCCGGCGCGGCGCCGGAGGCGGGCGGGGCCGGGACTCACCGGGCCCGGCGGACACAAAGCGGCGGCGCCTCCAATGGCGGCGGCGGCGGCGGCGGGACCGATGAAGGGGGGGCGGCTGGGGGGCGGGGCCGCGGCGCGCGACGGGGGGGCGTGGCCGGGCGGTGCCGCCGGCCAATGGGAGACCGCGGGCATTTTTCGAACGCCGGTCCCCCCCCCCATCCCCACCGCCTCCACGTCGCGCGGGACGGGGCGGGTGGGGCTGCGCGCGCGCTTCCCGCCACTAGCAGGCTGAGGCGATTCCCGCCTGCTGGGGTCGCTGAGGGGGCGAGAGTCCGCCCCGGGACCCGCCTCAGCCCCGCCGGGCTGGGACCGCCCCGCCGAGCCCTCAGCTCAGCCCTGCCGAGCCCTCACCCCAGCCCCGCCGAGCTCTCAGCTCAGTCCAGCCTGACCCTCGCCTCAGCCCCGCCGGGCTGGGACCGCCCCGCCGAGCCCTCAGCTCAGCCCTGCCGAGCCCTCAGCTCAGCCCCGCCGGGCTGGGAGCGCCCCGCCGAGTCCTCAGCTCAGTCCAGCCTGACCCTCACCTCAGCCCCGCCAGGCTGGGACAGCTCCGCCGCCTCCTCAGCCCTGCCAAAACCGTGTGGAAGCGTTCCTGTGTCACCTACTCCCGGTAACTCTGCCTTGGCAGGGGGTTGAACTGGACCCAGAGGTCCCTTCCAAACCCAACTATTCTGTTAATTTGTGTACCCGTGAATTCCCGTTCGGGAGCACGCCAGCCTGTATCTGACCTCCAGCCTCTTGCTTCGTCCTCCTCTCACCCTCTGCGGTATCCCCAGTGCCACCTTCCCTCTGCCTCAGCCTCTTCACCCCCTTCCCTCATTAGCTGTGTAATTACTGCCTGCCGCAATTACACCAGTCCCAGTGCTGCAAGCTGGGATTTTTCTGTCACAACACGCTCACAAGTTCTCACATGTGGGAAGGATCTCTTTCCTGCCGATGCTTTGTTCTGTTTCAGGCAGTTTTTACCTGTGCCTCCGCTGCCCAGGGTGAGGATTATCATGGCACAGCTGACGTGTGAGCCGCACTTGGCTCTTCACTGCCACAGTTATCTCAGGGCGGTGCAGATACATAGGCAAAAACCAGAAGCTCTTCCTGTGTACCTCCTGCTATACTTTTGCTCCAAGTTTACTTTATTTAGCTAGACCCATGGACTTTTTCCCCCCCTTCCTTCAAATCGCACTACTTTACTTAACCTTAAGGTAGAACTCCTCAGTTCCCGACCTGTTCTTATTTTCTGCCACAAGCACGCTTAGAATCAGAGAATCATTAAAATCGGGAAAAAAACATAGTCGAATCCAGCCATTCTCCCAGCACTGCCAAGGCCACCACTAAACCACATTCTGAAGTGCCACATCCACACATCTTGAACCACTCCAGGGACAGTGACTCCACCACTGCCCTGCACAGCCCGCGCCAGTGCCTGCCTTCCGTGCAGGAATTTCCCTAATATCCAATGTGAACCTCCCCTGGCACAACTTCAGGCTGTTTCCTCTTGTCACTTGTTCCCTGGGAAATGAGCTCAACTCTACCTGCCTCCTAATACCCCACAGCAATTTCATCTGCAGTCTCTTGTCCAAGCAGTTTCTTGTCTTTGTTTTCTGCATATAATCCTTACCCGTATCCTGCCAACCTCTCTGCCCATCCATGTTTTTACAATTTGTAGGCCATACATGCACTTACCCATTTATCTGGGCACTTTTATGCCTCCTGTGATGGGAAGCCCCTCGGTAACCTAATTTAGGAGCATTTAAACCATTCAAAGCACTGCAATGCTGTCTTATTTCGACAGTAATGCCTGTTTTGTGTCTAAGCTTTTTCCAACTCTTTCCCCCCTTAGGTGACTACTGTAAGTTTACTACACCTGAAAATGTCACCTAAATCTTGTCAGCAAAGCCTGGCCCTGCTCAGTCTTCTTCTCCACTCCAGATGATCCCTGTGGTGCTGAGCTGAACAGCCCTGGAAGTGCCCGAGCCAGATGGCTCCACTTTGCTGAACATTCCTGTCCTGCCTGTGAGTGTGAAACAAGGCCCGTGCAACTGCAGAAAAATGTGTTCTTTGGTTTTTTCCCCCTGCAGTGCCTCTCTGGCAGGAGGGGAAGGTGGAGCAGAGGAGAAGAAGAGGGAATGTGCTCCTTTACTGCTGTTTTTTAAGACACCAAGAAGGAAAAGACAAAATCAGTCCAGCAGCTCTCCTTTTGCTCACTGCAAGGATGTGTAAAACCCCAGCACGTGTGTTGGCTGAGCCACAGAGCTAAAAGCAGAGGAGGAGAAAAGCTTTTGTTGTGTCCTCTGTTTTTTACCTCAAAATCCACTCCAGAGGAGAACAGCCAGCCCTGCACATTCCTTACAGCCACACTGCAGGATCACAACCCACTGCTCTGTCTCCTCTCCTCCACTTTTTGGGCAACATTTGTGTCATTTGTGTCCCATTTCCTGTTCCCACTGTGACACCACTGTGTGTGACAGTGACAGGAATGAAGCTGTGGGAAACTCTGAGCCAGCACAGGAGGAAGGAACATGGAAATCCACGGACAGGGAATCAGACTGCAGCAGGGAGCTCCTGCCAGAGTTATTTGTGATGGTGTTGAGCACTATCATTGTCAGAAAATACTTCTAATAAGTATTAATCACTTTTAGTAAGTACTAAGCACTTTTAATAAGTACTTAGTAAGTACTAAGCACTTTTAATAAGTATTAAGCCTTTTCATTACCTTTCCTGCCCTCCCAGGTGCCATGTAAGATTCCAACTGTTTTTTTTTCCCCTGAAAATCATTCAATTTGACTACATCTTGCTGTCCCTTAGAGCTTTCCCAAACCCCCCCACAGCTTCGGGCTTTGGCCGTGCTGCTTGCAGATCATTCAAACACACCATTTTTGTTCCCAAGGAGTCGCTGTAAAATTTGCCTGTCAAGGGATTTACTGTTTGCACCCAGCGTCCAGAGCAATGCTCTTCTCCTAGAAACATGGCACCTGCGGTGTTTCTAGTTTAAATAGGGTTTTGAATCAGGTTTTAAATCTGCCCACAGAAACTCCATTCCAGGGGCTACTTTGTTGCCTTTCTTACCCTACACCAACTCACCAACTCATATTTCCCCCTCTTTGCCACTTTTTAAATTTAAAGTCAACACTTTCAATTTAATAAGCACCCTGCTGTGAGGCTTAAGGTCTACCTGCTCCATACAGTACAAACCACAATATTGTTACTTTTTTTATTACCTTGTCAAACTGTGCACCTGCCGAAATCAGGTTCTGCTGATACATTCTCAATCCCGCTGCGTCTTTGTTGCCAAATGCAGTTTCACCACTGACCTGCAGCTCCAAACTTCAGCTCTGAATACATTCAGACCTTGCCTCTGGTGTTGTCACCCCATTTTCGGTGGTTTTTTGCTTTTCCACCTTCACCTTCCTTATTTCAGGAAGCCTTTTATCCCTTTCTGACCTGCAGTCCGCCTGCTCAGGAAGGATTTGAGCTGTTTTTCCATCCCATCCCAGTCACCACCAGACTTCAAAGGGAAGCTCCTTCCTGTCACTCTGCTCCTTCATCCCTAAAACTCCATGTTCTGCTGCTGCTTCTTCAGCTTTTAAAAACAAATAAAACATTATATATATATAACCCGATATTCCCTGAGAAGGTCTTTATCTTTAGATCTCATTATCCCTGAATATGTATTATTTTGGTTCTGTGCCCAGCCATGAGTGGATGGTCACTGCTCTCTTCAGCTTGACCCTGTGGATCTGCACAGGGACTGAAGCCAAGTACAACAATCCCATAACCATCACTGAACCAAACATTTAATTCATGTGGGTCTCTCACTTGTTGAGCCACATACAAACCTCCAGAGGCTTTTTGCCCACAGCAAAATAAACATTTCATGAGGAGCTGTTACAGAGTGGTGTTGCCCTTCCTGCAGACCCACACATAATTCTTTTCTTTATGCCTGAGCTGCTTTTTTACTTCTACTTATTAAGGGATTTTTTTTCCTTTTATATGTCCTGTAGAAATGGGGACTTTTAGTCCTTTAACTGCAATTATCCACTTTGTTGCTGATTTACTTCACCAAAGAAATCTCTAACGATCACCAGAACAATTCCTTTCCAATTCATCCTTTTTTTTCAGCTGCAGAGTCTTAGTGTCATCCCTGTAGTTCCTGTAATTCTATGTAAAAGTCACTCCTTTTCTACTTTGAGCCAAAAAATGCATATTCCCTGCCTCTTCATGGCTTTCCAGACATCACTTTTGATCTCTTTATTCCTTATCAGCTTCCTAATAATTTGTTCTTCATGCTTTGCCCAGTGTCACTGTACACTGTCTCCCAGCTGATCTCCCTTGCTGTGCCTGTCACACCTACCCTTAAGGCACCACTCTCTTAACTTTATCTTTTCACACATTTCCCCTTTTCAAAGGGGTATCCCGTTCCTCTATGCACTTTCAAACTCACTGACCTATTTTTACATTCACTAGCAAGTGAAAAAAAAAGCTTAAATACACCAAAAACGGTTTCATTCTGGAGCAAGTGTAGAATAGAACCACCACCGGAGCCAATGAGAATTTGGAGCAGGAAAATGTCATGGACTGAGCAGCCTCCACCGACTACTCCTTTTCTAGAAACACCCTAATTTGAAATAGATCCCAAATGCTAACGAGGCAGGTGCTGTCGTCACTGGGGGACCAGAGGCTGGAAGTTGTGATTCTTTTTCTACACCACTTTTGGCATTACAGTAATGATTTATTTTACCCAAAGCAGGCACATGAAGTGACACCTCCACTGAGCAAGGAGCAGCTGAAGACCACCAGCTCAACACTGCACAAAGGCGCAGCTCTCCCAAAGACACATATCCCCACAGTTAAAGATCTGGCAGCGGGAATTTCCCTAACCGTGAGCCAAACACAGTTTCAGATGATAACTGGTGAGCAGCATGCAGGGGCCGCTCCCCTCACCTGGGCAGGCAATAACTTGCTGCCAGACCTCCTGGCTGGGATGGTTTTTCAGCCACAAAAGCTCATTTTTGGTTGCTGCATGTGCGCTGCATGCCCCTGCCAACAGCAGCCTGGCTGGACTGTGGCCTCCGCTGTACAAGAGCAGTGCCATGCCTGTGAGCCTTGCTGGGAAGACAGAATTGAACAGGAATTTAAAGCTTGTTTAACGATGGCTCTTGCTGGAAGCTCTAGTGCTGGCTCACTCATCACTCCGTGGAAAATCTTGTCAATCGGCTATTCTTTGAGATGTCTCAGCTGCAGCTCAGTGTCCTGTTCAGAACATCCACCTTGTGATGCTGGAGGAGGCCTGGAGAATCAGTTGCATTTCCTTGGAGAATGGATAAAACACTGAACTCCTGTTTTGCAGAGCGCAATTCCCTGTGTTTAAGATCCTGGTGTATGAGAACACCCCGGGTGGGACAGAGCTGTGAGCTGTGTCCACCTCCGTGGATTTGCGCAGTGGTAGTGCTGAGTGCCTGCTCCCTTCATGGGAGTGATGCCCTGCACCCACACGAGTGGCCAGGACTATTGGGTTATTCCCTTCATGTCATCTGTAATGTCACAGAGCATTCACACCAAGTGTTATTTCAGAACAGCTCACCCTGCAGCGCTGAATTTCCCTTCACGGGTGAGACCTGAATGTACCACCTGCATCTGCCAAGATGATCTTTGCAGCTCCTTTCCTTTTTTTTGTTCTCCAAAACTCTGTGATAAACCAGTTCTAGCAGAGCTCTGCTCCACACTCACTAATGCCTTGTACCCAGGGAGCTTAGTATGATAACATACTTTATAATAACATCTGCCATTAATCCTTGCAGGAGGCTGCAACAGGACAGTCACTCTTCACCGCTCCCTCCCCTCACTCAGTAACAGAGATTTCCCAACCAACAGCATCTATTGCTTTCCCCATGCCCACTGCCCCCCTTCCCATTTGCAACTACAGCATATCCATCCCTGCAGCTGGGCCAGCAACTTGGACAAATTCCCCCATGGAAAGGACTGAATGGAGCGGGTGCTGGTTTTATTCCTGTTGCTGTTTCAGCACAATTTAGCAGCTGGAAATGAGAAAGAGAAGCTGGTGCCACATGACAAAGCTTTCCACAGTCAGCATCCCTACAGCAGCATTTAAAGAAGCAGGAGTTATTTCAGCAAATGACAGATCCGTGATGCCTAACCAAAGGTGGCAAATGGAGCCCCTTAAAAGGTGCAAGGGTAGACACCTTGAGGTTTCCTTGGATATCGGCATTTAGCCATGCTGCTGGAAGCTGAGTTAATCAATCTCTTGCTGCTGTTCTTTGCCCATCACTGGTTTTCCTCCAATGGCTCCTTGAGGGTTGTCTATCCGAAGAAAGCCAAGCAGGACCCTCCAGGGTGAAACAACCTGGTCCCCGGGCTCTACCCTATGGCTGTTGCAGTTTGCATGTGGCCCCAGGCACACCAAACCTGGAGTTTCTGTCAGCATGCAGGGTCTTGTGCAAACCTCAGGGTTGGCACCTCATGAAAAGCCAGTAGCGTGCGAAGAGCTCAGGCTCCTGCTGACGCTGCTTGGCTGCAGATATTGCTCAGTTGGCAGCTTCCAGACCAACACCTTCCAAAGCGCAGAAAAGCTGAGTTTCAGCTCTCAGCCTGACTGGAAGAAGCAGGAGCTTGGAGCACCTGCCAGCCTGAACACCTCCTGATGGATTCACCCCCAGGTAGAGCCCAGCATTCCTGGCCCAACTCCAACCACGCAGCATCTCACCACCTTCACGTCCCAACATGCAGCCAGCTCTCCTACAGGTGGTTCAGTGCCTCAGGGCCAGAGGTTTTGGATTTAAGGGCACAAAAACATTCTGGGGAGGTCTGATTTTGAGCTTCCTGCCCCAAAGTTAAGCTCTCTGGCATCTGAAAGAAACCAAATGTGCAGGCCTGGCTAACAGCTTCTCTGCTCTGCACAGGACACTTCTGACAAGGCAACCAGCTTCAGGGTGTCTACAAACAACTCATGGTGGAACCAAATGTAGCAGGAACAATCACAGCCGCCCTCCGGCAACGAGATGGCAACATATGCAATTGGCTTAAAACGTTTTCAGGATGCTCAGCAAGTTAAGGGGACTTTTTAGAGACCCTGTTTTTCCTTTATCAGTAAAAACGATCTGTAGTGTTGGAACAAAAGCTCTGTGGGTCACAGCAACAACCAGTGTAAATTACTACTGGCTAAACCCTGCCTTGTTCACACTAAAAAACATCCCTGCAGAAGAATTCCTTCTCCTGAGCCTCTCCTGCCACATGGGCTAACACGTCCTGCACCAGGGAGGGCTGATCCCAGGCAAAAAAAACCCGAGGAGCTGGACTCCATGATCCTGATGGGTCCCTTCCAAACCAGCATATTCTGTGATTCTATGGAAAGACTTTTCCATACACTGAGATCTGCTCCTGGACCTGAGGCTTTTTTGGAAAATAAGGTAAAACCTGAACATGTTGGCACAAGCAGAGAGAGTGCAGCAACTGAGATCAGTTTATTTCCTGACCTCATTCCCAGAAATGGCTGATCCCTTTCTGAAAACACTTTCCTAGAAAGAAACCAGCCTTAGGCAGACACCTGGCCTGAAAATGTGATGTTTGGTGGCTTCAGGTTTGGGGACATTCTCAGTAATAAAAGAGGAATGTAAGCGATACATCTGCCCCTCCTCGCCTGTGCTTCTGACAGTGCCCCAGCCCTGAGACAAGAAGGGCTTCCAGCAGTGGAAATGGTTCTAATGCCACTCTTCCCTGCTGAGCTGCATTAACCCCCTGCCACGGTGAGGAGCCTGCAAAGATGTGTTTAAATAGGATCAAGACCAGGAGAAAAAACCTCAGCATTACCTGTAGTATTCTTGGTGTAAACCTGCTGCCCTCCCTGCTGAGGCTCTGTTGTAATGCTGTGTTGGAGTGACCACAGCTCATCTCCCCCCACTCACACAAAATGAGGCTCCTGCAAATCACATTCCCACGGGAACCTATTTTAACTAATAATTCCCTTTTCTATTTCATATATCTTACCTTTTTTTGTATTTTAATAACCTTCACAGGAAACTGGTTACAAGGATCTTTCATGAGCTGCATCCTGAGGAGCCACAACCACCTGCAGACCTGTGCTGATCTAGGAGGAAACTGGAAAGCAACCAGGTGCAGTAAGTACGTGGCAAAGAACATGAGAGGAGCAGAGGAAGGAGTCAGGAGTTCTGCTCCTTGCAGTGACACTGTTGGGAAGCTGAAGCTCAAGGTGACACACCCACAGCTGGAGACCTCAAGGACTTGCAAATAAACTGCTCACAGCATCCAACGTGCAGCTGAACTGATTCAACATCAGAGAAGCCAAAACCTGCCATATGCAAACTCAACTTTGGGTAATTCTGAAAAACCCTCCTGAATATCCCTGGAAAGTCCCTTCCTGGCCTTTGCAGGACACTAACAGGTCAAGTTCTCACCTCCTGGAGCATCTAACATTAAAGGCTCCAACAAAAAGGGGAGAGATTTTCTCACCTCACCTCCACCCACCTGCTGGCCATTCCCATTCTCTCCAGCCAGTGGTTTTCCATCTCTTTCAGCCGGAAGGTTTAAGCTCGCCAGGCAGATTTCTCTGCCCTGGCACACATGGACTCACAGGGCTGTTCAAAGACTCTACAGCAAGTTCCTCCTTTCCAATCCAAAGCAATGATACAGAAATCAGTCCTTGCATGGCTCTGCTCTTGCACACTCATGTTCCCAGCGGGCTCTGACACTGCCCAGTCTGAGAGGAATTCCATCATTTGCCCACACTGACTTGGCAAATATTTACCTTCATTTACATACAAACTTGTATCCATTTAATTCAACTATTTAACTGCTACAAGCCACCGTATACCACTCAAAAAAAGCCTTTTGGAAGAAGAGCACCCACATGACCTTCTCCAGAGGTTTAACACACTCCTGGAGCCCTGGTGGGTGGTGGTTCCATGGGGACAAACTTTTAGGAGACATCAAGAGCCCATCCAAACCTCTGGGCCCAACGGTGAGGCCGAGGCCTCACAGGATGTGGTACACACAAATACATGTGCATATATTAATGGTGAGAATATTTTTTCTTTTTTTCTTTTTTTTTTAACAAAACATCAGAGAAAAGTGTTTTATTGTTACTAAAAAAAAACCAAACCCAAACAATGCTCTAGTGTTTTAGGCCATGGATTCTCTAGCTCAGATTCATGGCGTGGAACACATTAACAGGGAAGTGTCTCACGGACATCTCCCCTCTGGTCACAACCAGGCATCTCCTCCCTTCCCTGTGGTGATCAAATCACAACCTTAGGCAAGTACAGCAATTGTTTACATGTAAAAGCAAGATTAGGAAAGTATTTAATGTATTTGTAGCCTTTTTCCCCTTTTTGTTTGTTTCTTTTTGTTGCTGGGATTTTTTTTTTGCTGTTGTTGTTTTGTTTTTTCTAAAAGGTTTTTAGGGTTTTTTTTAAAGTTTTTTTGAAGTTTTTTTAAAAAGACATGATTTAGCAGCTGGAAAGAAAAAGATAGCATCATGTGAGCAGCCAGTGCCGCAGAGACCGCCAGCAAATGCTCCACAGGTTACTCACGGTCCACGGACCACAGTTCACAAACCACATCTCAGGGCTTCCCTAGCTTTGCAGAGTCCTTGATGGCAGGTGCTTCTCACAGTGAGAGCCAGCAGGTCATCTTTGGTGGCTGAAGAGACACGCGAGGGCCTTCCCGTCCTCAGCAGCAGCTCAGTTTGGAGCAGCACCGGGGCTTGGGTCCTGCTGGGCACACGGGAAGGCACTCCCATGGCTGTGCTTCCATCCCCAGCCGCGCTGGCACCGCGGACACGGATCTGGGGCAGGCAGAGCCGGGCGAGCGCCGCGTCGCTCCTCCACCGGTCAGGCGCTGGGCTCGCTGTCCGGGGCTCTGGCTGCACAGGCACAGCGGCGCAGGGCTGCAGCATCTCCGCTCGCACTGCTGTGACCTCCGGAGCTCCCAGGGGCAGGAGGCCCCGGATGACACCGCTGGTCCAAGTCCCTCGAGAGACAGCTTGAGAAGCCCAGCTGGGATCGGGCACTGACTGCCCTGAGGTCACATCCCAGCCTCGGGAACCAAACGTGGCCCTGCAGCCACCAGCTGCTCCCTGGCCAGGAGTTCTCTCGGCACAACAGCAAATCCCCTTTTTTTCCTTTTTTCTTTTTTTTTTTTTAAACAACAATTGCTCTCACCCCTCATTTTTGGTAGTCACACATACAGACACACACTATATGTACACAATTTGGGCCCGAGGACCTACGGCACGCCAAGGAAGCCAGCACCGCTCAGGATGGTGCACACATTCAGCAGCTGTCAAAGGAGAAGTCGTTTTACTTTCTTTTAAACTTGCAATGTTTGTCTTTATTTTGTTCTTTATATTTTGAAAGTGAAAAGAAATAGTATTGAGTCAATTTCTTTTTTTCTTTTTTTTTTTTTTTTTTTTTAAATATTTGTTCTATGTATTTACAAGCCTTAAAGTTGCTCTAAAGGTTCTCAAAGTATCACTAGTACTTTTTTCCCCGGGGTAGCACTGTTTTCAATGAGTTATTTTCGGAGCACTCTGGTCCGCAGCGGTTTTCTCAAATGCATTTCCTTCCGATCCAAGGTTATGTATGGTTTGATTACTATTTTCTTTTTAAATTTCTGAAGCAAGCTGAGAGGCAGGCAGAAAAATCTGATGACAATAAAAAAAAATTGATCTTGTCCTCATCTAGCTCACCCCAACCCCCTTCAAAGTTTTGTCTATTTATCATGCTTTGAAACAAAACTGAGGTGCGTATGAAGGGGAGGGAAATTTATTTCTCTGCTTTTGTTCTATTATACAATTTGTTTACAGAAACTGCAAATTTAAAAATTACACTGGCATTTGCAGTCCTTAAAATAATAAATTAAAAGTTTTCAACTTGTTTTTGTTTTTGCTAAACAGATTTGTTTCGCTGTGTGTTTTCCTAAGTATGAGTCCTCGTTTAAAAAGAAAAGAAAAAGATTAAAACAGAAAATATTTTCTATAAATAATACATGTATTTTGGTTTAGTGCTCCCGCCCTCAGGTTTGAAGTTTACTTTTGTGGTTTGTTTTTTCAAGTACCTTTTTGCCTCCATGATCACCTCGGTGTTTATCGGGTTTTACCTCTCCCACTCGTGCGTGTGTGGGTCAAGGGGGGTCTGCGAAAGAGAATTGGCCTTGCTGCACTGTGATTGGCGAAGACGTGAAACTTTTTAAAAAAATACTTAAATTGTTTCTTTTTTGTTTGTTTGTTTTAAATCTGTATTTTAAGTTTTAATTATCCTCTGACTCCTCTTCGGCCTCCCGTAGCCACGTGAAGAACGCCGTGACAGATTTGAGCGCTACTCCTTTCCCGTTCTGCTCTGCTGGGTCCTTGCTGCTTTCCCACTTGTAGAAGGCATCCTCCGAAATGACCTCCTCGTCATACAGGCAATCAAAAAACATCCGCAACAAATCTGCAGTAATGGAATAACGGAGGGAACATCTGTCAGCTGCGGCCGCGGACAGAGACGCGGCTGCGGATAAGGGGATTAACGCGGCCTCTTGGCACAGGAGATGGAGAGAACGAAGGGCTCTGACTCAGTTATTGCTTCCTGGCTGCCCACACTCGGCTAAAGGGGAAAACCGACCCCTCTGACACTGTCAGAGAGGAGGGAAAGCTGGGAAAGCAGCCATGGCAACACGTTATCTAGAGATCAGCTGGCGAGCAGAAGCCAGAGCAGCCCATCTCATCTGGACCACAGAGCCTGGATTCCCTCCAACCCCAGATTGCTGTGGCTCAGCCAGAGAGATAATGGCCAACTAATGACATAAAGGGCACTGAGGACAATCGTGTCGGGTGTTTTGGGCCACTCTTGGATTTTGTGCTGCAGATTCCCTGGGAATCCCTGTTTCTTGGGCTACTCCCTCTCCTCTTGTCCCACAAGAGTTTTCTGCAGCATCTCTGGGACAAAACTCATCAGCTGACCAATTCATTTTATTCCCTTCAAGCTCACAGACATCTGTAGATGTCACTGTAGCAATGCAATAACAACACCCATGCTCTCACATGCCCAGGTACTGCAAACTCAACAGATTGTTTTTTACTGCTCTTTTTTTGCTCTCTTTTTATCAACAGAGGTTTGTCCTTCCTTCTGTGTGGCTGCTTACAGGAGCAACCAAGAGAAGAGCTGGCCTCTGGACAAGCAACTGGGAACCTGCACTGCTCTAAAATGCTGGAATCTGGGCAAGCTGAACCCACCACACACCATTTTCTCTCATCTGCTACCTACAACGGTAAGGAAAAGCACATCCTTCTTCAGTCTCCCACAAAACCCCCCTTCCCTTATGCAGGCTCAAATCCCCAGCAGAGAGGCAACACTTACTAGGAGGTTGATCAAGTTTTACTATTGATGCTTGTAGTGCATAAAGTGCTTGTAGTTCCTTCTCTGTGTCTGAGTCCAGGTACTTGAGTAAGATGGGCACTCTCTGTTTGATAACAGCAGTGTCCACTCGGAAGCTGGAAGAGTCCGCTGAGGGGAACAGAAGGCAGGGTCAGCTTTGGCACACAGCAGCAGGGACAGGTCTTTGATTGCCTTTATTTATGCAAATTGCAATCACAGACACAGGTTAGAGTGGAGAGAAAAGGAGAATGAGCAACAACAGGAAGTACTTCTGGTTAATGGCTTTTTCTGGTAATTTTAGACCTTCCAGTTTCCCAGATTCAGACAGTATCTGCAGTGACCCCAACTCTAACACATGCAGAAGCAGCACAACCTTACTTTGCAGTGCAAATCATGTCTCCACAGGCAACTGGGTTTATAAGGTTAGAAGGTTTTTAGAAAATTCTTTTTTTTTCTAAAAATACTGGGGCAGAAACAGAATCATAAGTTGCACATGGCACAGGAAATAGTGAATATATAAAAAATACACAACAGAAGTCCATCAGCCACATGGATAAATTATTCAGCAGCTTTCAAGTAGATCATGCAACCCAATTAAGCGATATTTTGAAAACGAAAGGAAAAAAACTCAGAGGCAAGGCCAAAATTTAAACCAGAGGATGATTTCCCTGACACAACAGAGAACCTTTAAAGATTGGAAATCAAATCCTGTGTCATGTCTCTGCTAACACTAGGTGGCACAAGCAAGGTTCTGTTCTCAGGGAGAGGAAGGAGCAGGGCCGTCCTTCCCCTCCCCTCCCTCACTCGGTGCGATCCAGCCCGTTCTGTCCCCCAAATCACAGCTCAGAGCAGAACCAGACCCTTTACAAGCACCATTTTCTGCTTTGCCAGATGCCAACAGTAAAGTTAAAGAAAACCAAGTGAACTGAGCAGATGTTTGTGGCTGCAGTGCTTTACTCAACCCCCTGAGGGTCTGAGGTTCACGTGTCTGACTTGGGAGCCCTCCCTTTCCTGTATTTCCAGCCGACAGCTGTACAGTCAAGCAATCCACATAAACCATCTTCCCGAAATTGAAACTTTGGGTATAAAACTCTTACAAGCCTGAGCCCTGGACTGGCTTCTTCCTGCAGCCCACGCTGCCACTGCTGGGGTGCCCACGCATCCTTGCTGACACAGGAGTGGAAATGTTAATTGCCTTAATGATACATCAATCATTTCCACCTCCGTTAAGAAAATCAATGAAAAACTTGGCATTACCCAGTGCTGTCAGAAACCCCTGCTCTCACAAGGTCACCGGGACACACCAGGGTCACCTCAGGAACACCATACCTGGCAAAGCGCCTGGCTGTCACATGGGGAAGGGACAACCTGCTCTCAGGCACAATCCCAAATGATGAAAAAGCCTTAGTGTGCGATAAAACACAGCCTTGGGCAGAGAAATGTGATACAAACCTGAGAAATACCAAATAATTCTTCACAGGTTTGGTTTGTGTGGTGTTTACACTGCAAGGTACTCACCTATAATAGCTGCTTTACAAACTGCTGTCATTAAAGCTCTAAGGAATGTAGGTGAACTCATCTGGCTTTCATCTAGATTAGCCTGAAATCAAGAGTAAATGGACCAGTTAAAAACACAGCGCTGCAGGAGTGCAGCCGCTTCCAAACTCCAGCCCTGAGTCTGGCAGCACGTCCAGGCTCAGCTGCAGCTGCAGCACAAGCCCAGCTCACCCCTGCACACACATGGCTTTCCCACTCCCTCCTTGAAACTCCCTCAGGGACTCAGCAGGCAACACCAGTTCCCATGGGATCCGTGTGCCACTGAACGCCTCCCACAAGGAGCCATTTGTCTGCGGAACCAAACCAACCACGCTGGGCTCCTGCAACGCCCTTACACAGTTTCAAAGAGTTTTAGACTTTTCCAACAAACTTTACAGCGTCTTCCTTGGGTGGAGATTGTTTGCTCTGTAAAAGAAATTCAGGGAATGGCTGTGGAACTTGTCCAAGGCTCCAAAGAGCCTGTGGGTGATCTCAGATATTCAGTGCTGCTTTCGTTCCACTCTTGGCTCCTCTAACAGCAGTGGAAAAGCGACATTTCTGACATATTACTCTGCCATAGAAATAACTGAACTGAAGCTGACCAAGATTTAGTGTAAGCACAGATGTAAATGCATCAGGTTGGGTATAATTTCAGACACTAAACATCTGGATTAAAGAATGCAGCCAGAGACTGAGAGCAAAGACCAGTGAGCTGACAGGCCTTTCTTTTCCTCTTTTTTAAATTTTCTTTGTTTTCTCTTCCAGTGCCTGGCCCAGTGCACTGGCAAAAGGTGCTCTCAGTGACTGCCCAGGATGTTTTAAAAAGGGGAAATCTGCAGAGGTCATGTTGGAAAAAAGTTGAGAAGCTTTCTTATTTTGTGAAGAAACAATGTAGTGGTATGTATGTCTAAAATGTACTAAGTGGCAGAAGTAGGGTATTCAGTATCAGAAGGTCTACAGTATTTAAAAGGCAGCCTACACAGTTAACATGGCTAAAATTCCTCCTTCCCAAAGCTGACTCTTAAATAACTGATTATATTTTAGATTTTAATTCTTTGGAAGTGTTGATTGCACAGTGTCCTCTCAGTGTCCTATACCCCAAGATGTTCAGACCAGAACACATTTACAAAAGCAGTTAAACAGTCCACAGGGAGAGTGAAAATCATCTTTGTACCTCTACCCAGTCAAAGATTTGTTCATCATTCGCCTTGTCCTCAACAATGAGTTTTTCCAGCTGCTTGTTCAGCTCTTCCGCAGAGAGTTCTTTCTCTGAAAGTGCTTCTGAGGAACTGGAACAGTCGGACTCTGTGAACTCCAACTTCTGCAACACCACATGTGATCATGAGAATTAGTGAAACGTACCTTCTTAGGCTGAATTACACCAGATGGAAGCAGAAAACTACATTTAATTCTGCTTCCTGGCATCTTTCAGCTGCTCAGTTATCGTTACAATACAATCTTTCCCTGTTCCAAAGGTTAGGAAGCATTTTACAGACACATGGGAACTACATTATCCAGCAAAGACAAGGCACCTCAGGCAGCTCTAGCCCTGCACAGCAGAGCACAAAACCAAGTGTGTGTTGCCCAACTGGAGCTACAGGGGCTGGAATGCAATGACCAGAGCTGGCATTGCAGGAATTGCAGCCAGTGCCCCAATTCCTTGAAAACTGAGACAGAGGAGCTGCAATCCCCACAGCAAGGCCCAGGCCATGGTAAAAAATTCATTTCCTGCAGCACTTCCAAAGTGCCAGAAAGCGCAGTGGACCACTCAGAGCTCCAAAGGGAGACAGAGTCTTCCTGAGGAGCAGCATCAGCAAGAGGTGAGGTGCCTCCATCAGTCCTGGCTCCCTCTGGGATCATAATCCAAGGTGGGATGAGTTAATAACTGCTACCATTTATTGTGGCCTTTCTGTCTGTCCCGCTCCAAAACTCATTCTTGATTTTTTTTTTCCCAGCTGGAGAAACAGGTCTCCTAGAGGATGCCAGGTGACCAGAGAGGAGTGTCTGGGAGCAGAGGGGACAGGCTTGTCCTTCACATGTTTCAAAAGGTGGTGCCGAAATCATCTACCTCAACTTGGAGACACTTCACCCCATATTCCAACTGCACATAAGAATGGGATAGAAGAGAATGAACAAAGGGGACGATCAAGCAAATGATCTGAACTCACTTGTTCCGTGAGAAAGGTATGTACATCCTCCCCTTCGGGCAAGTAGTCCTTCCAACTGAGGCCAGACTCCCTCCATAAGGCTCCCACTTTCTTATGGCTCTGAAACATAAGCAGTTTGTCCATTTTAAAGCGCTGAGGGACACCCCGGGAGCTCACAGGGGCCGGAATGGTGCAGCTGTGTCAGGAGGAATAAAGGACGTTCAGCCACCCAACAAATGCCCGGCAATGAGTGAGAACATCTGGAGACCCCGTGCAAGAGGAACCACATGTGCAGTCCCACCTGGGTATGCACATCTATCAGGTGGGCAATGCCTCGTGACGGGGAATGGACAAGGCAGAAGTGACACGGGGGGTTCGCAACGACCTCCGAGGTTACCCAGGAGCAGTGACACGTGGAACAAGGCAGTTTCCCACGGCCTGACACAGAGCTGCCGTGGATGACTCAGATCCTTCTCCTCACTTACTCTGTGACTCACACTCCCCTGCCTTGACAGTAAGGCTCCGGCAAAGTGCTCCTTTGAGAAAATTCCTTATTTACAAAGCTGTTTTCTATGCACAGACCAAGCCTCAAATTCAGGCACATAATCTGAAATTGTCTCTTCAATTCCTAGAGTTTATGCAAACCTTAAGAGCAGTGCCTTTGAGCACAGACAGTTCAGCCTTTTGCAGCCTCTAATGTCAAACTGACCTTTGAGCCTCCTGCCTCGGAGTGCACACATGCAGTTCTGACAAGAATAAAAATGCTGAGCACAACCAGCTCTTTTCACCCAAATGCTTTGCCAAAGTTTCACCTTACAGCACCTGCCCACAGGAGATCACTGAGTAACCTAAGCCAAGCTGAGAAATGCAGCCTGATTTTTAGTTTACAAAGCAGATTGCAATTTTCAGTTTACAATACACTTTGTTAAGAGCCAACTGTACATAGTTCCTGCTCTGATCCATCAAGATCTGGATTAGATGGCTGATATTACACTGAAATACCTGTGTCCAAGTCTTGGCCTAACAAGATTGGATCAGAAAGCTGTGGCAGAAACAGAGACCCAAGGCTGTGCTTCCACACCCAGTGCACAGCAGCTTTTCTTTCACAGAACAGGAAAAAAACAAATGGAAGTTGACTGTCCAAACAAGCACAAGACTAAAATAAATAAATAAAAAGTCACTCTTTGCACTGTTAGACTGAAATGCTCCTGGAACATTCAACCTTACTTGAATGCATGCTGAAAAAATAAAAAAAGGCAAGTGAGGGATTTTACAGGGTTGGAAATAGACACTATCCAAAATGCAGGATTTAGCTGGATTAAAAAAAAAAAAAAAAAAAAAAAAGACAAAAAAAGACCAAAAAAAAAGGCACAAAAATAGAGACGAATTATAGGGAAACCACCAAACTGGTTGGACACGCAGCTGTGAGGTGTGAAAGAGAGCTCTCGGAGTCACGGGGTGAGGAGGTGTCACTACCCCAGTGCTGGGTGAACCTCAAGAGTCGGCAGGTTTAGTTTGGATAAGCACCCAGCAGTATGAGGCCATCGGAAGCTTATCCGAACCCTGAGAACCTCTCCGGTCTGCAAGAACAGCTCTCTCGCAAGATTCCCGGCACTTGCTGCTTCTGGTCAGCCCAGAAATCCCTTGAGCATGTCCCTCTTGCAGTATTTCAGCACTCTTAGCTTCTGGGAGAAGCCAGGTGCAAAGGTACCTGCAAAAGGGAAAAGTGATGAGAAAACAAAAAGTTAACTCAACTTCTTGGAACCTCCTAAGGCTTGGTTGGAAACTGGGGGTGCTGAGGCAGTTTTCCTAAGTTATCTGCACTAGCTGGCCCTTCCCTAAATGTCCTCACGTGGGAACGGTGTAGGTTTCATGCATAAACACGAGCGCTGCGTCCACTCCTCCCTCCGGAGGACAGGAGCACCTGGACACTCACCATTTGTTTGCATAGAAGGTGCAAGATTTCAGCAAGCAAGACGCCGGCTCTTCCCACAGGAAGCAAGGGTTTGCTAAATTCTCTAGAATGAAGGAAAAACAGGTGTTTTCTTTATTATTTGTATTTGGAATGCAAAGCAAGGGGTAGTGATCAAATTGAGGCAGGAAATCACCTTTAACTTCTACTTTTACTACTCCCTTCTAGGGAGGAAGGATTTGATTAATTGAGCACTGCTGATAAAACATTTAGTGATGTGGTGACCTTGTCACAATAGGGCTAATTACAGACTTGAATTTTACATCAAAAAATATGTTACATCTAATGTCACATCCACTCATTTTCATGGGATGCTGCATTTGGGTACAGGGAAAAGACTGTTTTTTTCTTAATAGACTGGTAATAGAAATAGGAACCATTCAGTTCCAGTTAATCCCCAAATATGTAAGGACATACAGGAAATACAGGAATTCTGGCCCAGGAAATGGTTTCCAGTCTTGCAGACATGGTTTTGTGCCTACTTAAGGCAATGCCCAGCTGGTAGAGACACAGAATCCCATGGTTTGGGCAGGGACACCTTCCACTAGCGCAGGTCGCTCCAAGCCCCATCCAGGCTGGCCTTGGACACTCTGCAACGCTGGGGTATTTTTAAGGTCAGCTGAAACAATCTGCAGACTTATGGATAAAACCCTTCTCCAAGGGTGAAAGCACCAAGATCCCTTCCCAGCAGAGCTCTCAGACAGGTGCTGGCCCCAAAGATGTGCAGGAAGCTTTCCATCAGCTCCTGTGGGGAGCTGAGCCTCCAGCACCGCTCATCCTTCACCTGCTGATGGGAACCACACTGTGAAAGCACTGCAGGCACAGCTGGGAAAGCATCACTTACTGTATAAGTTCTCTCATAGAGATTCCTCCTTCTTTTAACATGGGGGTCACCAACTCAGCCAGGTACAACCAGATATGGGGTATATCTATGGCCATGTCATCCGCCATCTCCAGGGTCTCGGAAAAACTTTAAAAGAAGGAAAAAAATCAAGTATTAAATAAAATGACAAGGAATTCAACTTAAAGCAGCCAGACAGAGCCGACTCCTCAGAAACTCAGTATCCAAAGTTTTACTTCATCTGCTCCTTCACTGCTGTGTTTGTGGTTATGTTTTATCCCTCCTGCTCTACACCCCAGCAAAGACCAAGTGCTGCCAGGGCCCTCCCTGCGAACATGGATTGTTTCAGGACTGGACACCAGGCTGGGAACACTAAACCCAGGGAGCTGAAATGAGCCAGCTGCTGAAACTCAGGTCTCTTGAGGCAGGTCCAACCCATTTGCTGCATGATCTCCTCAGCCCCTTGAGGACTCGGCTGCTCCAGCTGAGGTGTCCTGAGAAATGGCACCGTGTGGGTGAAGCCTTTTTCCCAGTGGGAGAGTGGCTGAGGTTCTGTGGATTGCATAGGAGAGCTCAGGCTACAGAGCTCCCAGGTACTGATGCTGTGTGAAGGATTCTGACTTCCTCCTCTTCCCTGCACTCAGGGATTTGCAAAAGCCAAACAGGGACAAATGCAGCGCAGAACAGGGATCTGAACAGACACATTTAAACAGACACCTACAGACACGCTCCAAAATAAAAACTGATATAAATATGAACATATTTACATTCACTAAAGCATCTGAAACGCTTTAAAACATATTACAATAATAATATTCCTTATAAATACACCCAGATGATACACTCCTTCCAAAAGAATGTGTGGAGAGGGCAGGATACCAAAACAAGGCAGGAGATCATTTCTCTGCGGCACATTTCCATTTGCAGGAAACACAGAAGAAAAGAATCTACAGATTCTCCATGCAGAATACCAACCCCTTGAAGAAATCCTGCTTGCTCAGCTTTCCTGACTGCACCAGCTGATGTAACAACTGGCCCATGTGATCCCTGGTGATCTGACTCCGCTCCAGCGTCGACTCCACTCCCACGCGCACGAACACGGGCAGCAGGTTCTGGGCACTCAGCTCCTCCACACACTGCATGGCCTCCTGTGGAATGACACACATCAGTCAGCCCTGAACTGAAAAGCAGCCAAAAATGTGGCACAAGAGTATTTCCTACTGTAACACTGGGGATTTTTCATGAAATGAGTATTTAGTGAGGCTGCCAGGCGAAGTGCTGAACTAGGCTGTGGAACCTCATCACATAACAATAACAACAACAACAAAACAAACAGTAATAGCAATAATGGAATTTATACTACTCAGGTAACAATTTTTAAAATACACAATCACATTCCAGGGCTGCTTGGTGAAATGGCAAGAGTTACCTTCTGGATGCCACCAAAACACCTACTATTGGATCAAACATCAAGCCAAGTCAAAAAGAGGGCATCAGGTTAGATTTGTTCCTGATCTAACCTAGCACGAATGCCTGTGTTACAAACCCACAGCCCATCAAGATGCAGAAAATAGCTGGGGAGCACTTGGAGGAATATTTCCCCTTTCTAAACCTCCTACTTTCTGGCTTGTACAGTTTGCAACTTAAACAAAGGAAACACTCAGAGATTTTGAGAGCAGCTCTCAAAGCCCCACATCAAAAATCTCCACCCTCATCACAAGGACCTTCCAATGACCTTCTGGGTCCAGCCCACAGATCTCAGAGGCCTTTCTGACCACAGGCATCTGCTCTGTGAGTGGTTATGCCTTGAGTTACCAAGACCTGGCAGCCCCAGATGTGTTTCCTCAGGCCCTGAATGGCTTTTTTTTGCATGTCAGGAGCCTGGTGGTCCTGGCCCACATGCTCAGGGAACCCTTCTGGCTGACCCTGCTGCCACCTGGGTCACAGCTCAGCAGTTTGAGTTCACGGTCAGGTCAAACTCTGAGGACCAAACTCCTGCAAAGGGATGTTCCTCTGCTCTACAGAGCAGGAATTTGTTCACGGGTGACTGCAGGAACGTGAGTTTAAGCAGAGTTAGTCAGAGCTTCACTGCACCTGAAGAGCCTCAGGAATTCCCCAGTATCAAGTAATTCCTGATGCAAACAAGCTGCCTCGATCCCATGGACTTTTAACCAGCCCTGCCCTATCTAATGCAATTCAGCTCCATTTCCAGCCAGCTACAGAAATATGTTGCTGTATTTGCAAACAGGGAACTGAAGTGGCCCCTTCATCCCAGGCATCCAAGGGAGTCTTTGGAGTCCATCACAGGAAGGAAAAGGAGCAGAGACTCCTTGGCTCACCAGCCCTGGGTCCCAGGCCAGCCCACTGCCAGTCAGAGCAAGGTTTTTCCTCTCCAAACCAAGTATTTAATAATTTATCCCAATAACTAGACATGAACTCTAAACAATCCATCATGAGAATATTCCTCTTTCCAATTATTAATTGGAAGCCCAAATGAAATGGAAGCAGCAACTCTGCTTTTAGGGTGCCAAACCAGCAACTCCCAAGTGCTGCCATTTCAAACTTGGCAGGTTTTAAAATTTATTTCAGTGAAAGATCAAACGAAGCAGCTTCGCAGCCAATGTAACACTTCTTGCAAACTCCCTGGACGAGCTAAAAAACCCATTTACAAGAGAAACAAAATTTCAACCTTTTAACTAGGAAGTGATGACAGCTGCTCAGTAATTTCCAATGTTTATTAAAAATCCTCTGGAGTGGTTTGTTCAATATTTAGTATTGCTTTATCTGCCTCCAGATCAGAACAGCACATGCTTTGATAACTAAATGAAAACCTCTGTTTGTTTTCCCACTAGCTTTTCTGCTTCCAAAATTGCCGGTATTATGGAGCTGCTCAGTGATTCATGACAGATACACATCCATCTTGCTACTTAAAATACACAGGCTGGGCTATTTTTCCTATTACCAGCAGGGCAGAAAACAAGCTTGGGAGACAACTGTCCTGAAACTGCTCACGGAGCTGCTGCTGCTGCCTGGACTCTGTCTGGCCCTGCCATTTCCACTGCCTCTGTGTGGGCTGGCTGTTCACCGAGACAGATCCTGGAGAAAAATCACTCCAGCCCCTCAGAGCTTTTTCTTAAGCGAGGTTTTCATCTTGCTTACCTTAAAATCATTAATATGCAAGAACTCATCAATAATAGATTTGCATTTTCTCTCTATTTCCTCTTCTGATAGAGAAGGCTTTTCTTGCACTGGAGCTGCGGGAGCTTCTGGCTTGGCTGGTGGAAATACAACAACAAAAAGTATTTGGAAAAGAAAAATCAGCATTTTAGAGATGACATTCTGAGAAATCACCTGAGCAGGTGTGTCCCCTGTCCCATCCTCAGGCACAGGGCAGTTCTTTGATGGGGCTCGGAGCAACCTGGGATAGGTGGAAAGTGTCCCTGCCCATGGCAGGGGGTTGGAACTGGAAGAGCTTTAAGGTTCCTTCCAAATCAAACCATTCTGGGATTCTGTGATCCTTTCCTGGCTACTTTGCCCCCATATGAACTCCCAGTGTTTCTGTAATTTGACCTTGCAGGATCACAGCTGGCAGTGGCACAGGTCGAACACCTTCAAAGCTCTCCACCAACATTAAATAATTAAACTGGGAGCTGTTGCAGCAAAGTTAAAATATGCTGACTGTGATGGGCAGCAGCCCAAGGCAATCTCCTGATCACATCCCAAAACCCTGGTCCCCATGGATTGTCTACAACGTCCCGAAGCTTCAGGATCAGCCTGTGCTGTGGCAGTCGAGGTGTTTCCCTCACTGCAGCAGTTTCCAGATGTTTCCCAGGGAAGGAGCTGAATGCTGTCCTTACCATAAAGGCCCCACAGGGAACATCACCCTAAGTGTCCTCCACATTTTCCCACTAACAAATCAGCCCAGGCTGGCAGGAGGGAAAAGCAGGAGCTGCAGGACTGACAAGGTGACAGACGAGTCACCCTGGTGGGTGCCACCATCCCGCTGCACCAGGGCCGGCTCGGAAGGAGGGCTGGCAACAACACAGTGCTAAAGAGCTGCTGTGCACCATCTGTCCCAGACCCCAAACCCTGCCCTGGCCCTGGGGAATGTTTGGAAAGGGTAGATACGACTTTACTGGGCACTGACAAAGCATTCCTGAAGAACTGACACTGATTTGGGGGACTTTGGGCCCAGAAACCAATGGGACAGGGACAGGATAAAACAGGCAAGACAAACGCCATGGGTGCTGCTGTGCAGCCTCTAAACTCTGCTGGATCCTAGAGAGGAGCTGGGTCAGGGGTGAGGCCCAGGCCTGCCTGCCTCAGCTGTGTGCCCCAGCTCTGGGAGGCACATCACAGCCGCAGCAGCCCAACAATGCCCCGCACAGACACTGCCACTGCTCCCAACAGATTCTCCTCATGCCTTTTCGCACATTCAGCAACAATCCCCGAGCGCAGAGGAGCTGTTACCAGATTCCTTGGCTTTGCTCCTCTCGGCCTCGGTGCTGTTCCTGTCCATCTCCATGCCTCCTGTCAGCTGCTTCACTGTCTCCAGCATCTCCCTGCGCTGCTCCTCCTGGGCCTGGTTGTCCAGCAGCAGCTCCTTGCTGCTGCTGCCCCGGAGGAAGGTGTTGGGCCGGGACAGGGAAGGCGGCAGAGGTTTGTCGTTCTTCTCCCTGCCCGTGCTCCCACGACTGCCAAACGAAAACACACTCAGAGGTCAGAGAAGGTACTTGAGGGCTTCACTGCAGGAAAAGAACACCCCCCAAGCCCCACAGATTGCTGACTCTGTTTCTTACAGCTGTGCCTACAACCAAAACTAACTCAGTCTCAGGGATGCACGAACAGAAATAGCCAGAGTGCACAGGCAGAGCCAACACTTCTAGAGAACACACGGAAAAGCAATGAAGTCCCTACAGCACCCATTTTATACCTGGAATAGTGAATTTTGTAACACAAGAGTTCTGTGTCACTATGAAATTATATGAGCACTTCAGATTAAATGTTACAAAGAAACTCCTCCCTGTGAGGGTGGTGAGGCCCTGGCACAGGTTGCCCTGGGAAGCTGTGGCTGCCCCATCCCTGGAAGTGTCCAAGGCCAGGTTGGATGGAGCTTGGAGCAACCTGGGATAGTGGGAGGTGTCCCTGCCCATGGCAGGGGGTGGGACTCAGTGATCTTCAAAGCTCTCCAACCCAAATCATTCAGTGATTCTATGAGAGTTGTACTTTTTACCTATTTATTGAAAAATACCTCCTGAACAGTGAAGGCTCCCACAACAAGTGACAAGTATCTGCCCTATTAATTATTGTGTTGATGAGTAAGATGGGCAAAATGATACCAAAATGGAATAATTTCCAGGTAAGCCCAAGTTTTACTTGAAATAGGAAGGAAAACATTAGAGGCACAACCCAGGAAAATACTTCAGGAGCTCGTGTGGACTGGAAAGAAGGTCCAATGACATTTTAAATGAACTGTACATTTATAAACCGTGTCTAGAGTTAATAAATTATTGAGGGTTAATACATGTTTCATGCTCCAAGCTGGAGTGGCTGCAGCCCTGTAGGAATTGCAGTGAGAGAGAGGCTGTGCAGCTTTTTGTGTGATGTGGGAGCATGGGCAGGTCACACCTGATGGGAAGGGTCAGACACTGTTTTATGCTGCATTTGTGCCAGGTTTTAGGTGTGTTTTTCTGGATAAATAAACCTCCTGACCTGGCTGAATTCACTGCCATTAAATCCAACATATTTATTACTACATTTTATCTGAAGAGTTTTTAATCTGTTATACACAACTACCTTTAGCTGAGAGGTGAAGTGGAAACTAAAACATTCATCAAAATGGCTTTAAAAATTAATTTCACCTCTCACTCCTACGGCATTATAAAATACAGGTGTGTTTGAACTGAGTTTAGGGGGAAAAAAGACCCAGAAAAGCATGGAATTCCCTTCTTTCCGAGTGCTGGCACCCAGAGCAGCAGGTGCAAAGTGCAGCAGTGAAGACCCACGGAGCGCCACTCACCTTGTTAAGGCCCTGCGAGATTCTAGTTCTGAAGATGCAGATGAGGCAGATACTGGGGAGACTGGAGGCTGCAGGGCAGAAAATCTGTTCAGACTTGTGGCACTTGGTCGCAAGGAGTCTGGAGATTGTGGAGACAACACAGAGCAGAGCGACAAGGTCAGGAGCTGCTGACACCTTGGTATCACTGAGCAGTTAAGCCTTAGCTGTTTTGGAGCGAGGGGGACAGGCTGGGAAAAGGCTGGTCCTGCCCCACTTTAACCCTTCTTAGGTCACACAGAGAAGGGAGGAGGGGAGCCCTCACTGGGGGCTGCAGCTCCTCCCGAGGGGCAGCTCTGATCTCTGCTCTCTGTGATCAGGGACAGGACTAAGGGAATGGCTGGAGCTGTGCCAGGGAGGGTTAGGTTTGGTATCAGGAAGAGGTTCTTCCCCCAGAGGTGCTGGGCACTGCCCAGGCTCCCCAGGGAATGGGCACAGCCCTGAGGCTGCCAGAGCTCCAGGAGTGTTTGGACAATGCTCTGAGGCACAGGGTGGGATTGTTGATTGTTGGGGTGTCTGTGTAGGGCCAGGGATGGATTGGATGACCCTGTGGCTCCTTTCCAGCTCAGGACATCCCATGATTCTGTGAACCCCACCCAAAGCTGCTTTGTCAGCAAAGCCGAAGGTGAGGGTCCATTGTGACTTACCCATCTCGCTTGCCTTGGCTCCACCACTGCTGCCCTTCCCCCAGCTGCCCAACTGGGCTTTAGGCACGAGCTGAATCTTCTCATCTATTGTGGGCTGTAAAACACACCAGGACGTACCATTACAAGGGCAAATTGTACAGTTTAATAATAAATGGGCGATTTTTTGGCAATAATCCCAGTCTTGTGAACACCAAAATACACTTCAATGTATTTTTGGAAGACCAAACCCTGGCCCAAGACAGAGGACACAAACAACAAAGGGCATCACAAAGAGCTCTTCCAAGTGTTAGTGAGAGACATTTGCAGTGAGCAGGAGCTCCTTTTTATTGGGAATTCTGAAGCTCAGGAAGGTGGAAATGCTCAGTATAGAAAGATGTTCAGTTTGTTTGTGATGTGTAAAGCAGTTCCACTGTCCATCAACCCTCCAGTCCTGGCTTTGGGGGCATCTGCAGGGCACCAAACAATCCAGAGGGCAAAGGATGACAACAGGTCACAGAACCTGGAGGGAAGAAGTGGTGTCTGGCAAGAAGAGAACATTGATTTTACAGTGTTCAGTGGGTGAATTTATCGACAAGGAGGTTGTGACCTCGCAGATCTCTGGTGAGCTCCTCTCTCCTTCCAAAGCAGCTGCTGTGGAACTAGATCCATTTGTATGGAACGGAGGAGAAGGGCTTTTCCCAGGTGAGCCGCAAGCCCAGGCAGGAGGAGGCTGAACCTCTCCTGCTAATGAAGTTTTTGGCGACTGTTTTATGACTTTCAAAAGGAACACACTGATTGGATCTGCAGAAGGGCTGCAGTCTGTCCAGGTCCTGCTTTACAGCTCTCCAAGAATCCAGGCACTGAGTGTAAAAATTCAGGCAGAGTGACATTAAGTGGGACAAGGGAATGTTTAGGAATCACTGATTTATGTGATGGCCAGACTGCTCCTTGGCAAGAAAACCCAGGGCTGTTATGAAGTTTAATAAAGCAGAAATCTCCAACTTGCCCAACGTGCAGCCTGGAAAACTGTCCCAAACCCACCAGTCTAATGGTGAAATAAAAGGAAGATGCTCATCTGGAGGATCAACATGGAAGTTTATCTCATCAAGTCAAGAAACCTCTAAAAGCAGACACAGCTCTTCCCATTCTACTGGAGCCTCTCACATCTGGAGTGCTGCTGTTTGTGACACATCAAAGTGGACATGGCTTCCCCATTCTATTGAGGAACAGCATCAGAACAGGGTCTCAAGGATGTGAGGCAGCCAAGGACTTCCAGCAGGTGTTTGGGACCCCCAAGAGATGTGTTTGGGACCCCCAGGTGATGTGCTGCATTCCCATCTCACATGATACCCTGGCTCACATTCTCATCACAGAATAAAATGCAGATTTTCCAACTACGAGAGCTTCTGGATGACTAAAAGGACACTGTGAACCTAAGACAGCCTGCACACTCCTTTCCCTCAGGACAGAACAGGAATATCCTGAAGACAATGGAGATTTACACACAGTATTAACTCTGAGGATTTAAAATGTCCCAACCCCAAGTTTGGACCTGTACACACTGTCCCAGTCCCTCCTGCACTGACAGATCTTTCATTGCCCTGAAGGAGCCCTGTGCTGGCACCTACCTTGGTGATTTTAAGGAACTTGGTGGGGTCCAGCACTCTGCTGTTCTTTGCCCCCTGCACAGTGTTCCAGCCGCCTTCGTCAACCCGCGGGACACCTGAGGATGACAAACAGAGCCACCCTCAGCTCACCCTGCTGCTCTGGCCACAGGAACGTGTCACACCGACATGGCATTGCCAGCCTGCCCGCCTGTGTTCTCACAAAGCAGCCTTGGCACAAAAGCTCTCACTCCTTTCAAGGGCTGCCTTTGGAAGGGAAAGTTCCCAGCTGGATTTCCTCACATTCCTGCAGATGCCGAGCATTCATGAGCTCATGGAAGGAGCAGGTGAGATGTGTTCCCTGACCAGAGTCTCACTCATCCCAAACATTCCTGCAGCACTTGGCAGGTCTGACATGGAGCCTCCCAGGCTCCTCACCTTCTCCTGGTGTCACTTTTAGGATCATTAAAATCTACATGTATTTTCTTTATGCCCCATTTTCAAAGCATTTTTATTTGAAAATTCTTAGAATTAAATAGTCCTCAAAATTACTTTCTCCTTGCCCTGCTCTGTCCCAATCTTCATTTCCTCAGTCACTCCAAATTCATCTTCAGGTAGTGCCCTGAGGGCCAGGAGCAGTTTAAGGTGATGCCAAGACACTCCCTCATGCAGAGTCAGCACCTCACGACTTTAACAGCTAAAGACAACATGGTTACTCCTGAAATGAGATGTTTTTCTCTTGAAATGAGACTCTGCAGAGCACAAGAATGGATGGCAAACCTGACTCCTAAGTAATAACTTGTTAGAACAGATTTCTGGCAGTCTGTCACAAAATCAAATATGGTTTGCATGAATGGAAAATTTAAGCACTGTTGGCCTGTGGTTGGTTGTTTTCATCCATGGGATTTGCCCCTGAAAATCTCCACAGCCAGTCCATGGCAAATCTGTTCCTTTTCCACCTTCTGCCGTAATCAGGCCCCAATTCCCTTTGCTCATTACACTCAGGAAAAAAACCCACAGATTTTTTCCTTTTATGTGGGATTCCCTCTAAGGCCACTGGATGTGAAATGAGTGAAAGGGGCAGCCAACTTGGCTTTTACTTTACCTGGTCTCCTCTTGTCTTTGGTCATGAGTTGTTGCACCTTCCTCTGTTCTTCCTGTTCTTCAATCTTGGCTTCTTTATGGATCTGCTCGATGGTCTTGGGGCCCTGGTCTGCTCTCCGTGATACCCAGTTGCACTAGGGAAGAGGCAAAAACAACAAACGTGCTCAGACAAACTTCCAGGGGAGCATCAAACACAGGGAATTTGAACACTGGGATTTTTTGAACATCTTCCCACCCTTGTAATGCCTTAGAGGGGCTGGGGAAAATCCTGTGGAGCTGGGACACGTTATGGACATGGTTACCCCATGCACTCAGGCACAGAGACTGTGCTGGAGAACAGAGACTGTGGAGAAGACCTGACTGAATTCAAGACATGTCAACCCCCAGCCTGCACATCCCCAGCTTCTCATTCTTTCAAGGTTCAGAGGAAAGCGAAGAGCTGCTGTCATTCTCTGTTTATGACTGACACTCTTTGTGAGAGCCTTTCCTCCAAGCTTGAGGGAAAAAAAAGAAACCCTGAAAATAAAAAAAGCAAGTGACTGATTTGAAGCAGAGACAGTGCTTTGCCACTCCAGGAATGATGGCTGAGACAGGAATCCTGCACAGAGGAGCAGCTGTCACTCCAAAAACATTTCTCCTACTTGATGTGTCTATTCAGCCATGCACTGCCTGGACCCTTCCAGCCCTGGAGTGACCACATTGCTCCTTATCTTGCTGCAGCCTCATTACAGCTCTTGGGATAATTATCTACCTGAAGCCAAAATGGTGACTTCAGCCTCCACACAACCCAGACCACCTTCCCCGGGGGAAAATTCCAGGTGCTGGGATGGTTTGTTTCACCCATGGTCACATCTTCACCTGCAGTGTGGGGATCCCCTGACCATGGCACCAGGACAACATGGAGACATTTCCTGGCTTTGAACAGCCAGACTGTGGAGAGAAGGGGCACAGATCTCCCCCTACCATCCCACTTCAGCTGTGAATCCCTGCTCTTGCATGAGAGTTTATCCAGCCTGGATATGGAAGGGAACATGACAGCCTGGAAGAGCTGGGAATGCTCACCTGGAGCAGGCTCCAGGAAGATCTTAGAGCCCCTTCCAGTGCCTAAAGGGGTTCCAAGAGAGCTGGAGAGGGACTTGGGACAAGGGGGAATGGCTTCCCACAACCAGAAGGCAGGGTTGAATGGGATATTGGGAGGAAATTCTTCCCTCTGAGGGCAGTGAGGTCCTGGCACAGGTGCCCAGAGAAGCTGTGGCTGCCCCTGGATCCCTGGAGGTGTCCAAGGCCAGGCTGGACAGGGCTTGGAGCAGCCTGGGACAGAGGAAGGTGTCCCTGCCCATGGCAGGGGTGGAGTGGTCTGATCCTTAAGGTCCCTTCCAACCCAAACCAGTCTGGGCTTCCATGACTTCATGCTCTTTTACTCACTGGAGTTGGGACCTACCAGCCTTAGGTCTATTACATCCTGAAGCATGAACCGAATCCTTGAGGAGGTTTTCCTTTCTTTCACAATCTTCTCCATCTGATTAAAATACTGATCCATGCGGGGCTAGGCAAGAAAAATATCATCAGCAGCATGTTGTGGGGGAAAATGAAAACACTCCCCCGAGGGGCACCCAGAGGGTCCTGCAATCCAGGAATCCACAATTTCTGCGCCAGAAACATCAGGGGACATGGGGCTGCTCCTCAGAGAGTGAGTGCAGGGTCCTGTACACCCCTCCAGGATGGATTTGAGAGTGCACAGGGCAGCACGTGCAGGAAATGAGGCAAGGGTGTGCAGGCACACACTTTCTCTGGGATTTTGATTACTCAATCTATACCCTCTGCACATACATAATAAACATCACATCCATTAAAAATACATCTCAATCTGAGCTCCCCCCCTCCTCAAATTCTTGGGCTGCTCACCTCAGCCTAAGAAAAACTGGCTCAGGAAACAAAACGGGTATAAAACCAGCCTAAGACACATCATTCCATGGTTTACCCCCTGAGCTGTCTGAGCCAGGCCAGGCTGAACAGCAGCTCTGGGTTTCTCTGCAAGAACAGTTTAATGGGCTTGGCTGTGGGATAAAACCCCACAAACTCCTTCTCATCCAAAGAGTCGTGATGTGGTGGAATCCCAATAGGTTCACATTATGACATGAACTGGGATCAGTAGAGAAGCTCCTGTTAGGTCTAAATTTGGCTCGCCAAGCTCTCAAAAGCCTTTTTCTCAAAATAGGGCCTCTGGTTGCTTCAAACGAAGAGCTTCAGGGCAGTTTTCTACAGTGTTTCCTACTCTCTTCACTAAAAACCAGCTCAACCCTTGTCCTTGTAGTTAAACAAACAAGAAAAAACCCATTAAAATTTGTGTCTGGCCTTGCCTTGGAAAGTTCCAGCTCTGGGAGCAAATGTTTCCAAAGTTTTGGAAGATGGGGAAATATTTCCAATGGACTTTGCTCAGAAGTTTTAATTAAACTATGACTAACAGTTCAGCTTCAATAAAAACACATAATAAAATGTCTACCCCATTAAGAAGGATTCTCTCAGTCTTGACAGAATTAACCAATCCCAAAGACAGGACAGAGGCATCTGGAATCACTCCTTGCTCCATGCCCCACTATGCCCCAGCTTGAGGGTGCAGGATGAGCAGAGCAACCAAAACATTGGTTTTTACAGAGCTCAAAAAGACCAAAACAGTCTCAATGCAGGCCTCATCCAGCCTGACCTCAGCTTGGAAGTCAGACCTGGTCTTCTTCCCAAAGCACATGGAGAAACTGAACCCCTGCTCCTGGCACTGCCAGCCCCACGCTGGTGACGTGCCTGGTGCTGCACTCACAGCAGGGGCTGTTCAGCCGGGGATTGCTGATAAACCACGATGTTTTGGTCAATGCTCATGGAACAGAATGGGAAATTCCTTGCCCTTAAGGCTCAGGATTGATCCACGGTGATCCCTGAGATCCTGCGCGTGGAGAGGGAACTCCCTGCCCAGGGCAGCTGAACACAATTAGCTCTGTTTGTTTCCAGAGCCCAGTCCCACTGATTCCTGGCAAAACCCTCGAGTTTTTCATCCCAAGCCTGATTTTTGTGAAGGAGCAGCACATTGCCTGTGCCAAGAGAAGCTCTTGGAGTGCACAGTGCTCCATGCTACAGATGTATTTGCTGGAAAATGGGGAGGAAGATGCAGGGGTGCTGCTGTTGCAGAAGAGCTGCCACATCCCAGCACAACTGGAGACAAAGATGACACAAAATAAAGGCACTCCCGAGGCTCAGGTGGGGGTTTGGAATGGTTAATGAGGGTGTTTTAGATTTAATGTGAACAACACACCAAGTGGTGGCTTTTGTAGGTAGCAAATTTTCAACTGGAAATACTAATGTTTTGGGAACTACAAGGAGAGAGGGACGTTCAACTTGGAAAAAGTAAACATTAAGCATTTCTGGGCTGTGTGTTTGGACAAAATCTTTGGAAACAACAACTGGAGAACACTGTTGAAAATGATACAGGATCTATTACAGAGCAGGGAGCGAGGCCAGGTCATGACGAAACATCCACAGAGGAGTGGATGATTTCCTCATGCCATATGGAAATTCCTGAAGAAAAAACAAACCTTCAAATAAAAACATCCCACACCCAATTTTCCAGCCCTGCCCAGAGAGCCTCATCCCTCGCTCCCATTCCTGCCCCACCTTTGCCTTCTCAAAGTCCAGGTCCTTGCCAATGGTCGTGAGCAGGCGGCAAAGGCACTCGAGGGACTCTTCGTCGTGGTTTTTCAGCAGCTTCACCACGCAGTCGTGCATGATGGCCTCCGTCAACATCTTCAGCTTGAAAAGCTCGCCAATGAATTTTATATTCCCAATGGATCTCCGCCGGGCTTTGTCCTTGGCCTCTTCCAGCTCATCATGGAGCCGTGTCTTCTCCTCTGGCTGTGAAACAGGAAAACAGCTCTGTAAAACCACGTTCCCAGCGCCCAAAACTCTGAAAGCTCCAATTTTATGTTTATAGACACTGTTTACTCTTTTCCTGCTAAAGCCCAGAAAGATGCTGCTATAAACCTACTGTCAAGGTGAATATTTTTTATTATCCTAAGCAAAGTGACAGAATGAAACTCTCAACTCCAAAATTCCCCCAAATCAACTGCTGTATCAAAAGGAAATCATTTTCCAAAGGAGCTCTGAGAACTTATGGAGAAAAATACCACTTACAGTGGTGGCAGCTTCAAGTTCTTTCTGCTTCTTTTCAAAGACATCATCGTCAGCCTTGTCCTTTTCAAATTCCTTCTGGCAGCGATTTAACAGCAACTTACGGAAATTTACTGTGCTCCCAGGTTTGTCTGCCATGGGCACTTTCAGCTGGAGGAGAAGAAAGAAAAACATCAGCAGAAATACGAATGAACTCCACAGAGGAGCATCCATAACATTTTATTTTGCTCTTCAAAATAAAGAGCCACGCGGCTCCGCAAGGCTGTGAAAGTAAAGCCTCACGTCAGGATTTCCAATGGAGTTTTACACTGCAGATGTAAAGTCACACTCCAAACTTGGCTGACACCACCTCCACCCGGGGATGGATTACATTTCCGTCATAGGAACCCTTAGGAACACCCCCTGCTTAAAACAGCTCCTGTCCTGTGCTGAAGGCTTAAGCTGTACTCCTTCATGAAGGACATGGGGAAAAGGGCGTTATTTTGTCCCAAATTCACCATTTGAAAATGATCTGTGCAAAGCCTGGCTCAGCTTGGGCTCCCTTGGAAGTGACAGACACGGAAGGGTGGTGAGGCCCTGGCACAGGTGCCCAGAGCAGCTGTGACTGCTCCATCCCTGGAAGTGTCCAAGGCCAGGTTGGGCAGGGCTTGGAGCAACCTGGGCTAGTGGAACGTGTCCCTGCCCATGGCAGGGGGAGGAATGAGAAGAGCTTTAAGGTCCCTTCCATCCCAAACCATTCCATGCTTTTGTGATTCTATGAACTTCCCAAATACGACTCATCGCGTCTTGTGACCAGGTGGAGCAAAGAGTCCTCAACTCCCAACAACAACCACTCCAAGGAAATCCCTCTGCCTCAGGTGTGGCCAACACACACATACTCCACGTTAATTATTCTTACACTCAGAAACTAACACTTAACTCTGCTCTCCCCATGTTTCTATCACCGCCCACTAGCCCATGGGGTGCCGTGTTGAACACATCACATTTAACATTTAACTCTGCTCTCCCCACGTTTCTATCACTGCCCACCAGCCCATGGGGTGCTGTGTTGAACACATCACTCCCAACAACAACCACTCCAAGGAAATCCCTCTGCCTCAGGCATGGCCAACAAACACATGTAGTTGCACTGTTTTAGAAATCTTTCTGTTCTTTCTCAGGGAGAATAGAGATAAGCTGCATACTTGTACTTTTTTAATCTCTGTATTTGGTATTAGGTGTGACCAATGGTTTTAGGAGGTGGATTCTCTGCTGACCAATAGTTGCTAGATTATTAATGGATATATAAAGAGGTTTTTGTAAATAAAGCTCTCCTCTCGCCATCTTGGTTTTGTCTGCCTGCTTTCTCTGCCAGCTTCCTGCAAACCTTGGGAAATCTAAACCCACAAACACATACTCCACATTGATTATTCTTACACTCAGAAACCAACATTTAACTCTGCTCTCCCCATGTTTCTATCACTGCCCACCAACCCATGGGGTGCCATGTTGAACACATCACCTTTAACATTTAACTCTGCTCTCCCCACATTTCTATCACTGCCCACCAGCCCATGGGTGCCGTGTTGAACACTGCCCAGAGGAATTGCCGGGCGGCTCTTACCGTCACCAGGCACCGGCACATGTTGGCGTACGCCACGGAGAAGCTGGGCTCGTCGATGGCCTTCTCGAAGACCAGGTCAATGACTCCCTTCAGCCTCTCCTCCGTGTCCACCGTCAGGTCTGTCACCTGCTTCATGAGCTGGTTGAACATCTGGGGCGTCAGCTTGTTCAAGATGCTTCGTACCTTGCGGAACAGCTCCTGAACAACAGAAACGCTGCAAGCTCAGGCACAAGTGGTGCACGGGGATTTCAGGAGTGAGTCAGGATGTTTCTTACAGGGGAATGGAGACATCCTATAGGAATGTCTATGAAGCTGAGTGACACAGCACATGGCTCTTCACAGCCCAACCCCAGTTCTCGCTTGGCTACAAAGACCAAGGCTGCGGGGCAGGAGTTTTGGAAACACCCAAGTACTTTTGTCAAGTGCAACAGAGGCACAAAGCCCTTCCTGTCAGAAGTTCTCTTCTTTATAGCAGTTTAATCCATGAGATATAAATTATCAGGGAGTGGCCTCTGTCTTCTTCAGCCAGAGGTAACCAACCTCTCCTATAATTGACTTTAAGGCACTTTATTTTTTCCTACCCAGGATGACAATGAGGTCAACAACACTGCTGTTAGCTTCAAGAACAGAACTCCAGTGTCCTTCAAGACCACCCCAACTTATCCTACAAATTCCAAGCTTGACCACCAGGCAAACACCTCCTCCCAGAGCAACTGTCCCATGGAGGAGAGGAGGGGGAGAAGGACAGAGGGAGCTTCAGACAGCGCTGTTGGGCTGGGCAGGACCAACTGAGGGTTTTCACAGAGGAACCTCAGTCTTGGTGAGGACTCAGAGCAGAAATGTGGCCTAAAAGGGGATGAAAAGCAAGTTCTGTGCTGGGAATGTGAGGCTGTTTGCTTTAGAACGAAGACAGAAATATTCCAGTAAAACAGCAGTAGGAAAGCAATCCTGGAAGAGAGCTAGTAGGTTGTCTGGTGTTCTCTACTTAATATACAGGACTGGCACTTAAACTCCAGGTCAAGAATAAACACATGAAAAATACCATCAAGGCAGGGGAAAGCTGGGATTCCAACTGGAATTCATTGCCCATTTTCACTGTCTGACACAGGAGGGAAGGCAAATTGCCATTACCTGGTGCAGCTGCTGCACCCTCAGACCTGCTATGCTCTCACCTGGGTTTTGACATTTTCTGGGTCCTCCGTTTGGTTTTCTCTCTTCAGGCTCGGCTTCCAGGCGTTCTCTGCCTTCTTCAGGTGCACATCCTCCTTCACACACACTGTGATGATCTTCCTGGGCTCCCTCCTCTGGCCCGGCTGAGATCTCCTCGGTCCAACATTCAACAACTAGGACAAAAACATTCCTTGTTATATCCCATTTTAAGCTCACATGGGCTAACACACTCCGGGGCAAACGCCAACACCCTCTGTCGGCACCGCTGACCACCAGCACCTCCTGCTGGGACATGAGGAGTCCCTCCGACCCAACACTGCTCTGGGCTGGTCACAAGGAACATGGAGACACCAAACACATTTCTCTGGGCAGCATTTCCCAGCAGAGAGATGGGAATGATGACTGCCTACACGATCCGGCAGTGCTCTGGGCGCTGCTACACCAGGGCAGAACTGAACCCAATTGGCCAAAAGTGCCTCTTGGGAGTCAGAAACCACACAGCTGAGACATCACAGCAAAGGTGTGGAAGAATTCAGCCCTTACAGGTGTATTTTAAACATGTCATCGTAAGCATTTAGACAACGATAAATTAGCAGCTCTGCCAAAAACGTTAAGTTTTACTGGAGATTGCTTCCAACAGAGCCATTTTGAGATGGGAATTATGCAAAACACATTGAAGGAGCACCAGTGCAGCTCCTGCACTGTATAAATATGGATCCTAACAGATGTGGGACAAACTCTGGGTGGTTTCACAGCAGAAAAGGAATCAGGGTGCTTTGAAACTGCACCAAGCACCTCTGCAATCCTGTGTAATGTGATGCTCCTCCTGAACAAATCAGGCACAAAGCCTGACACAGCCACAGAGTTTTTCACCTGAAGTACAAGTGGTAGGGCACAAGACACCCCCAAACCTTCTCTTCATCATCTGGGGGCTTCTGATTAAGGACTAAAGGCACCAGGTGCTGTTGGGAGGTTGTTCTCCCCCGTGCTCTTTCACATTTCTGAACTCATTTATCAGAAATGTTGAACCTCAAGGTACAAATTAACGCAGCAAAACTCCATTATCAAAGCTGGTACTTCCCACAGCAGTAATTAATCTGCTCAGCAGCCACTCATGGAAGATGGGCCATTTCAAACACTGCTTTGTTCAACAAAGGGATTCAACGAGCATCAAAAAGGCCAAACCACTGCAGTTATTCAAAGAGTTTCACTGAATAGGAAGCAAGGGCTCTTGGCTGGTGCTCTTATGTCATACATCAGCCACAAACCTGGCTTTGCCTTACTGAAAGGCAAAATCCTCCTTAAAGGCAGGAGGGAGTTGAAGCACTTGCCTTTGACAAGGTAAATGTGTGCAAATGAACACAATCACCAGCAGTGCTGGAGCTCTTGTTTGGGCTTCATTATGGGATAACAGCAACACAGGAAGATGCTGTCAGAAGACACTGACCTCACACCATGATGTGCTCCAACCTCATGCCATGGCATGCTCCATGTGCTGGGCGAAGCCTGGGGGATGGTTCTGAGGGACAGGGTGTTGGTGTGCTCCCCACCCAGCAGATTATTCAAACTTCATGGGGCACAAGCCCCATGAATGCCATAATTCACAGTCATTGATGTTGGAAATTACTTCCAAGATCATCAAGTCCAACCACTCTTAGCACAACTGCACCAGCTGATCACTCCTGAGGAATCAACAGTGGAACAGGGAGCCTTCAGGATGTTTTTGTCTTCCTAAAGCAGACACTGATCTCTCCCTATGGCCCCTCTCTGCTCCCACCTTAGCCCTGACCAACACCAGCCTGGCACAGCAGGGCCTGATGGCAGCCCCACCTTCACACATCACTCTGCACACAATTCTGCTGCCCAGGCTCTGACCACGCTGCAAATGTGGAAAGGAGAAACTCCCCTCCAGCTGAAAAAACAGACAATGATGTGACAGAAAACTGACTGGTCACAGCTACGTGCGCCAGAGCTCGCCACACACCTCCTGCCTGCGGACAGCTCCAGAACCAGAGCCAGGCGGGAGTGTGCCCTGAAAACCCAAACCTTTGGGCTCATCCCCCCCAGGAACAGGAGCAAAGCCAAGGAGAGGTGACCTGCAGCCACCCCACCTCCTGCAGAGAGGCAGCTCTGGTCTCCAGGACCTTCCAAACACACCAGGCTGTGACGCGCAGGGACAGAGTCGCAGAGGCTGGCGCTTCCTCGGGCACGGGTCCATGCAAATGTTCCCTTTCAGCGAGCACCCGTCCCTGAAGGAGGTGACTTCCTTGGAAAACTGAGGGATGCACGGAGCACCACGGTGTCATGTGTCACCTCCTCACATCTGGCTGCCTTCGAGCCCAGATCTTTCAGTGCATCAACACAACAAAGACTTTCTTTAAGTATGTTTTTAATATCTGTGAATAAACTCAGTTCAAACTGTGTGATTAGGTTTTAAGTCAGTGAACAGAAGACTCCTTTGAAGATGTAATAAAATAATAGATGGATAATAGCAGAAAAGGTCTGGAGTTTTTGGCTCCAGGTTTATACAGCAAATTAAAGAGGTGTCTGAGCTCAGACCTGGCTTCCTGTAGAGAATGATGGTTCTGGGGCACCGGGCAGTTACCAGGTGTTCCTGCATTAATCTGAACGACCTTGCTTCCACAGGAAGAGGGGGGAAAGGAAAGCAGGAAGATACAGGGACAAGGCTCCTTCAGAGCAGCCACAGACTCAAGGCAGCAAAGCCCGACCTGGCGCTCCCACTCAGGCTGCAAGTCACGGAAATGCTTAACAAAGCATCCAAGGAATTAAGGAAGTGCTTTTGCCTCCGTAAGAGGCTTCGAATGCAAAAGGTGAAGTTGAGCTTTGATGGTGGGAGAAGCTCTGCCTTCCGGGAACAAGAACTGAGGTGATTTCAGTTTCCATCACCTCTCAGAAGGACGAAGCAGACGCATCCTGCGCAGGGATGGACCCGTCCTCTCCAGCCCCACACCTCCGTGTCTGTGTCTCCCCACCCACCACGCTCACCTAACCCTGCCTACAGCAAAGAGCCTTCCCAGCTGGTTCTGCTGCTGTGCAGCTCCACCCCGGTGCCGTCTGACGCGACATTGGTTAGTGCCAGAAACAATCATACACCACGTTCAAGCGAAAGGAGGGAAACAAAGACAAAAGCCAAAGAAGCAAAACAAAAGATTCTCAACGTGCCGGAAGCTGTTAGCGCTGAGCCGCTCGACGTTATTTGGGGCAAGGAAGAGGCAGTGGTTTGACGGTTCATGGCATGGCCTGTGCAGAGGTGGGATGGCTGGGGACAGGCAGCGCACACGCAGGGGGTGCCATGCGTCACGAGAGGGGAACGTCTGCCATTGCTGGGGCTCAGAACCCTCTGATCCTACAACCGCCGGCGTTGAGGACAGGCTGGTTAAACCACATCACCTTCCAGCCCTCGTCCAGAACAAGGCAAAGAGAGGCTCTGCTCTGCAAAGGCGCAAATGTAAGATGTATGTTATGTGCTGAATGCTCCAAATGAACGGGGTAAGCGGGACTTACCTTTTCTCCCCCTTTCCACAGGTCTGCAAAGTGCAGACCCTCGCGGATCCCGCTCAGGCCAACGTCCCAGCATGCCCTCAGCTGGTGATGTCCCACCCACCACTGAAGACTGCCTAGAGGGGTACAATGCAAGTCTTGTTTCGGTTTTTTCTAAAACAAGGTTGCACCTTTTTGTAAAGTTTTCTGACAGTCATTCTTTATCAACAGTGGGTTTTGGGGATAAAGGCAACTCTACAAAAAGGTGCAAAGTCTGGGGGGAGAGGGGGGGATTTGGCTTACCCCTATCGGCAGGTTCCTCAATGGTGGGTGAGGCGAGACCAAGAGAGGGCATGCTGGGGGCCCGCACCGAGCCAGGGAGGGCAATCCAGGGGTGCTCTGCACTTTGCAGGCCTGCGGAGAGACAAAGAGCGACAGCCGCGTTACCCGCACGCCAAAGGGCAGGGGACACTCAGCACATGACAGGAGAGGAGGCGCCGCAGCACAGCCTGCAAGTCCCAAACATGGGAAGCACTGGCGACCTCACGAGGCTTTGTGGACCAGGTGGTGCTCCAAGAGGAACTGTGGCATCCAAGACATGGATGTGCACCCTGGAACTGAGGCACTGGGCATGAGGCTGCTCCCAAACCAGAAATATTACATTGATCCGAAAGCGTTGGTTTGACGCCAGGAAACCTGCATGCTTGGAAGCCGGGGTGATTCAGGGAACTCTTCTGGAAGCAGCAGGTTTGAAAGATCCACGATGGCTGTGTCATTAGACACATCCAGATGGACACAGCCGAAGTATCTCAATAGATGAAAATCAACGACTGCCCCTAATGGCGGCAATGTCCTCTTCCGGTGGCACTGACGGGGTGGCACAAGCCGAGGGACACCTGTGCCCCGGGAAAGACATGGCAGAGGCACGAGTGAAGAACTCACAGAGGGATTTCAAAGTGTGGGCAAAGCCAGACACATGGGAAAGAACGGAAAGTGAAAGAAAAGCAGTGGAAAAAGTGGGAAGACAAGGAATGAAGTGACCAAAGCAACACATGGAAGCACAGAGAAAGCAGGAACACACAGGTGCTGCGTGTACTCTGTTTGTTAGTAAAATCTCTTGCTTTTTGCAGCACAGCCTCCCAGGCTGACACGCTGACGCCGGGTTTGTCGTACAACGAACGCGCGACCGCACACGCAACTGCCGGGTCCTGGTGTGGAAATACCTCCACCCTCTCACACAGGGAAAATGGGAAGGAGATCGAACCCTTCCCAAACAACACATACCAGTGACAAACATCCACAACCATTTTCAATGTCCCTAAATTTATCAGCCGAGCGAACGCCACCCCTGCACTCAACCTGACCAAAACCAGAACCGCCGGAGCATCGAAAGAGGCGCAAAAGCCTGAGGAGAAACTTCACCAGTGTTAAGGCCAGTTTTTAAATGAGCAACTTGGGGTAAACTCACACTTCCAGACACGTTTCTTCCCCCGGGGGCTTGCCTCCCAAAATCAGCAAAGGCTGGCGTGAAGTCAGGGCCTCGTGGCAGGATCCGGGGGTCCAGAGTCCTCAGTGGCAATTTCGGCTGATTGACCTGCACCATGAGCAGAGCACACAAACGGGGGCTGCTCAGGGCTGCTGAGCTACCAGAGGCCATGCAATCTACAAATTAAAGCTTTGAACAAACTGCACAAGTTTTAGGCATCCACACTTACACTAAAAATAAGCACTTAATTTAAAATACATTTACTGCAGGTGGCTATTGAGGAAAGTGGTGAAGTTCAGAAACATTTCAAGGCTGAGCAGGAATTATGGAGGATTAAATCGTGGTAACATGGCCCTGTCTAGGTTCAGGACCACAAAATGCCACCTTCTATCTAAGCAATGGCTTTTGTGCCAGCATGAGAGATGGGCAACTGAGCCCAGGAAGCTCAAACACAGAAGAGAAACAATCACGGGAAACTAGAAGGTGGATGAAATAATTTTGGGAATAAAGCTGCATTTTACAATTTGCCTGGGTATGAAACTCAGAGTGGAAATGTTTCTGCACACGAGGACCACCCACACCCCTGAATCTCAGGACAGAGTCTGTCGTGGTTCCATCCAAGCCAAGGAACTCCCCAGGTCTCAGTGAGAGCAGAACAAGGCCACAGTGTCAGCACTTGGAAATCCAAAGTGTTCACTAAGCTCAGACCTCCAGCAGAGACAATCAGCTCTGAGATGAGGCTGGAGAGAAATCCCAAAACTGCCTGAGAATGGAGTTCTTAAAGATCTTTCATTAGCTCAGCTTATAAATAGTGAAGAAACTTCTTCAGATCAAAAAACAATTTGCCCAAAAAGCCTTTCTCTGCTTTTTAATTGATCTAATAGATCAATTAATTGATCTAATAGAAGCCGCTGCCTTTCTATCCAGCCTTGCTTGGATCCTCAGCTCTTCATGGCTGGGTCATTTTAAATTTTAATAACAACCTGGCACAACTTAATCCAGATAAAGACCATTAAAAAAGCTTCAGTTTTTAATCATCTGTGCACCTGTTTTAATTCATCAGGCACCAATATCTCTATTTGTAGATATTTTGTGATGTGGCCAACTATTCCCACCTCCCACCAAAAGCCTGCATGGAAACAGCTCAGGAATGAGGCATTATGGATCTGTATTCACACCAAACCCCCACACGTACCTGTTTTATGGGCTCTCCTCTCACCTTGTCGAGCACCACGTCGCTGATGGGAGGCAGCCCCTCTGGCTTCTGGATACAGGCAGGCATGAACTGGATATCCAGCAGGAACTCACGGTCGTATTGCTTCTTCCCCTCCGGGTCCAGGGGCTTCCACTGCTCTATAGGGAGAGAAGGTCCCTGAGAGTCACAGGAAACAAACCCTCTGCTCACCCTGACGTGGTTCTGGTAAATCCAAAGGGAAGAGGCTGCTTCACCAGCCTGGGAAATTTTAATTTAATTTAATTTTCATTTGGAGGGGAACACCCATAGCATTAAACGGACATAAACAAAAGGGGAGTGTAGAGCCAGATCCAGAGCAACCACACCTGGATCTCGTCACTAATTCCAGTTCTAACCCATGTGCCTAACTTTGACTTCCACTCCCCTCTGGGAGATGGCGTAACGGGGACAATTCCCAGTTTCTGGGGGAAAATGTGGAACTGAAAGTGGTTTGCCTGCTCTGAAAACGAGTCATAAACAAGGAGTCAAGGAGAACAGAGCACAGAACAAAAATACCTTTTGATAATGTGAAACCACAGAATTGTGAACAGCCCAGGCTGGAGATAACGAGGAAACAAGAGAAGCCACAACCACAGGCCATGATCTGGGAATTACAACTTTCCACCCATTTTTTGTGAAGCTTTTTCGGTGTGGAGGACCCTGCCTGGCACAAATCACAACATAAACCTACAGCCACTTTAGCTCAAGGAAAATCAGCCTCAGGTGGCCTGGAGATGAGATTTTTCAGCACCGGCCACAGTTTGTTTGAAATTAGGGAAGAAAACATGTTTTATCTGAAGGAAAACATCTGTATGAGATGCTGCCTTTCGATCTCCCTCATGCCAGACTGTCCTACTCAGCATTTATCAGCCCTTCAGGTATTTATCATTCCTTTATTTCACTCCCTAACCACCAGCTTTGGATCTCTGGGATCGCACCCTCCACACCCCCAGAGAGGCCACTCATCATTATTCCAACGATGAGTGTTGATAACTGGGAACAAAAATACACAGAAATAATTACAAACTTTAGCTCTTTATGCAGTTCTATTTCTACAGATCTTCAGGATAAAGAGGTGCAGAGATGGTTTGGCTGGATCCCTGCTGGAATTCATGGCCTGTTCACTGTGCCACTGCCTGTCATTTACCATGGAAAAGCTCTGACACAACAACAAACAGTTTATGTGTCACTTCCTTCTCTTGGGAAGTTCTCAACGAGCTGTTTTCATGTGAGAAGCAGCTGGGCAGTGTCACAGGAAGGATCCCCAACACACGGAGAGACACGGATCAAACACACAATTCTTCCAAAAGGCAGAAATTCCCCTTTTTAAAAACAGTAGGGCTGAAATCAAGGACTGTTGTACAAGTCTGATGTGTGCTACTTTCCCAGGGATCAATCCAACCCCTCCAGCTGAGTGAAAGGACATCTGGAGCCAACTGGGATTGTTCTGACGGCATCAAACTGATGAATTATGGATTACGTTCAGGAAGTGCTTGGCTAATGAACTGGTCAGGTACCCTGAGTGTGGTGAGCTATCAAGAGGCCTCTGTGTTTCCCCTCACGATATGACTGTGCTGAATTAAAAAAACCAAAGCAATTGAGGTCTTTGTCAGAACAAAGTGGTGCAGAAATAACCACTGCAGTGGAATCCCTTAATGGTTGTGCTCCTTGTCCACCAGGCTCTCCAGGTCCTTATTATTATTATACTCTTTAAATTTTGGGCTCCTAAAAAGAAAATAACTACTTTATTTGGAGTGAGTTTCACTTGAATAAGAAATAGTTTAAAAATTGGGAGCAACTGAGAAGTTGTTCACAAGGTCTTTCTAAATGAGGTGGACTGAGGTTCAGGTCTATAAATTACAAAATCTGCATAAATAACGAAAAGGTTAGGTCTTTATAAATAACAAAAACACTCTATAGACATCCTATACCCCAATCAGTGGGACTGAGCTGGGCACTGCCTGGACTGAAAAGCACAAACTGTTTCTTTTCCTTACTGTTCTGGAAATCCAAAGATCCACACTACTGTTTAGCCAGGAAATTAAATCTTTATGAACTCACGTATTTGTGTTTAGGAACCAATGAGCACTTTCATTTCTTATTTAACCACCTCTTATTTCAGAGGTACATTGGTTTATATGGAATTTCTTGGATGGTTTCCAGCTGTCTATCACACAGGAAACAACTCTCTGCCATTTCCACTGTGCTGCAACCAACACCCAAATGCACAATAATTTCAAGGAATCAAGGATTTTCTCTTCTCCTGACCATGACCAGCAAGACAAAACCAATTTTCCCCTCGTGCCCTCCTGGAAGATCTCTCGGGGCCTGTTGGGTTGCAGATCTCAGCAGAGCTGCACTTGGTGAGCACTGAATCTCCTTCCAGCCCTACGGGGAGCATCCTTCCATCCACAGGGCTGACATCTGGGGTGTCAGCCGCCCTCCCGGGAGGGAGGCAGAGCAGCAGAGTGGAGCAGGACCTACCTGGTTTGTATTGGTACACGGGCGCCTCTCCGGAGCTCTCCGTGCAGCCCGAGTTGGCGTCGGTGCCCTCACCCTCCGAGACGCTCTCGGCGCCGTTCCGCACCGGCTCTGCCTCCTGCTCCCCGTTCTCCTCCACAGGTTTCACTGGTTTGCCCTCTGAGGGTTCCCTCTCCAGTTGAAGCCCATGGCTCATTTTCTCCTGGTCGGATTCAAGTACTTTGTCCCCTGAAGGTTCCTCCTCCTCCTTGGGCTGGAGCGCGGAGAGAAGCAGAGGTTTAGTTAAGAACACCCTGACAAATTCAACACACATGAAACGGCTCTTCGTGGATTCGCACGGCATTTTTGGGAACAGCAGCAATACAAATGCATCTTACACAGGGATATGGGACATCTGTGATTTATCAGCTCATTCCAATGGATAACCCACCAATAATTAACAGTGCAACTGGAAAGACTCAGCACTGGCCATGAAATCCCCGTGGGATAGGATGGACAGAACTATTAAGCCATGGGCAATCCCAACTCTGCTTTCCTTCTCTCCTACCATCCACAACAAAGGGATGGTAAAGGGCACGTGGTGCTTCTTTTGGGGGATGCTTCCTTTAAATGCCTGCTGCCAACTGGAGCAGATCCCACTAACGAAGGCAATGTGAGATCCAGCCACAATTCCAGCATTTTGGTTGCAGGAAAAAGCATTAATAGTATCCCTGGCTGTTAATTTTAGAGCTCTCCAAGGACACAGCCTGATTGTGCATTCAGACGAGGAGGCGTCGGAACGCACTTCTCCCAGGAGAAATCCCAGCACATCTTAGCACTGAACAAAGGAAAAACTTCACTGAGGATGCTCCGGAGGAGGCTCCCGATCCTTTCGCCTCCCCACCTGAGGGCACCACATCCTAAAATGCTTCTTGCAGACTTTTCAAGGGAATTCTCTGAAGAACTGCTCGGTGGAACTGCTGGCTAGTGCAGGAGACACAGCTCCTCCAAGGGAGGCTGAGGAAAGTGTGGAGGATGAAGCTGCTGGTGCAGCCCCAGGGACACGCTTTGCTCTCCTGCTTCATCACATCTGGCCAACCTCAGCTTTTATCTACATACTGGGCAGTCTGAACTTTCACATTTTTACTCTCTTGCTCCCTTTCTGATTGATTCTAACCCCAAACTGACCCAGGATATTAAGCAAAGCTCCCTGCTGCAATATCTCTACCAAAACAGCAGTGATGGAGGTTTTCTTTACTCATCTAATCACTCCTGAGGTGGTTTTGCCTGAAAACTTCAGCATTTTCCTTTGTCAGCTTCCCCATCAGTTCATCATCAGGAAAAGTATCCTTTGCCATGACACCCCTCTGCAGAACCTGCCCAAGTCAGGATGGTGGCCTGGGACCATAATGGGGCAGTGCTGAGGGATTCAAACCCACTTTTCCCCCATCCTTCAGTGGGAGAGGTTCCTGAGTGCTGGGAGGCTGGTGGGAGTTTAGTGGAACCTTCTCATGGAAGGTGTTGCTTGCCATGGCAGGGGTTGGAATGAGATGAGCCTTTAAGATCCCTTCCAACCCAAACCAGTCTGGGATTCTGTGACTCTGTCATTAAATGAGGCAAAACCAAAGAAAACTGGAGAGCTTTAACAGGGAACAGACTGACACCTGTTATCTGAAGGACGCTGAGGAGCAGCACAGCTCCTCCCCAAAACTCTGCCCTGGATCCTGTGAGACAATGAGGAAGCAATGTCTCCAAAGTACAGTTTCAAGAGAGGAACACCATCATTACATTTGGGTAAAGCAGGACTGCGGCTCCCCCTCACCTCCGTTTCTGCCTCTGTCACCTCCTCAGTGGCTTGGGTCCGGTCTTTTGGTTTCTTCCACGTCTTTGGTGCAGTTACAGCGGTTTGGGCTGCAAGGTAAACATTCACGTATTACAACGCTGAGTGACACAGAGCTGCTGTGGCCACAGGGCATGAGCTTCCCTCTCAGGGGCTGCTCTGGGGGACAGAAAACGAAGCACTTGCAGCGTTGTGGAGGATTCAGCTTGATTTAACCACTTTTGCTTTCAATGCAGCAATAACAATCATTAGAATGACATTAAAACACAGGAATTGTTTTACAAGTTGCTCATTCAAGCTCTGAATGGCACCTGGGGTAGCCAGGAGGTCACTGCCAACAGCACAAGGATCATGCAGGGAAAAAAGCCTTCAGGAAGTCAAGTGTTTGGAAAGGTCAGGTACTGGCTGGGAGAGAAAGTTGTTCTCAACATATTTTTCCCAAGAATTATAACATCGTTATAATATTAACCATAAACAAGCCCAAATTTCCAGTATCTCATCCAAAAGGACAACTCCTTCAATCCTGCAGCACTGCTCTGAGCTGGATTTGTATTTCAATTTAAAAGCAGGTTTGTAACTCCAGCATTAATGATCTCCCTGGCCAACTGAGTCAAAGCAAACACCACAGAATATTCCCAAGATCAGCACTGCTTTACTCCAATCACGTTTCCCCCTAAAGGGTAGAAGAAACCACACAATATATTAAGAGGAGACAAACCCATTAATCCAATCTGCTCCTAATTTGTGGCAACTGCTCCCAACTTAACTTCGGAGCCCAGGCACACATGCCCAGTTAGCAGAGTATAAATGGGATTGATTTTGTGACTGAAGTTTACTGCAAACAGATTTCCAGCTCCAGCCTTTGGTTTCCAGCAGATACCGTGGAAAACCCAGTGTGCACTTCCTTTATCACAATAAAATACAATTTCGAAAGGCTCTTCACTACAGATAAATAAGAAGAGTTAATAACAGCCAACTCTGCTCCTAAGGGCATGAAGGAAATGGGGTTGGTCGTGCTCCCACTGCTCCAAAGGATTCGTAAGAGCCTCAGTGGCTTCTGCAGAGCATTTCCCTGTTTGGAGGGTGACCATGGACCTGCAGACACTGTGGATTCCAGTGGGAATCACCACATCCAGGCCCCAGCCCAAAGGGCAACAGGAGCTACCAGCACTGATGGAACACCTCTGCCTTCTGACTGAACACCCCAAAAGCAAAGTTAATTAAAAAAAGAAAGCCTTATTTAAATATTCAAACATTATCTGGTTGTTCACAGAACCGATGGCTGGAAAAATCACCCAGGTCCCGCAAGCTCCAAGTCCTGCACATCCCATCTGTTGTAACTCCTATGGAGACGCTTTAAGGGCAGGGCAGAGCCCCAGCACAGATCCCGAATTTCCTGGGGCTCCAAGGAGGGGAGAGGAAGGACCAAGCAGGCCCAGACTGCAGCATGGCTTTGTCTCACTCAGCCTTTCCTGCTGCTCCCGGCAGCTTGTGGCACCTGGGCAGGAACAGCCCAGTCATTCCCACTGTCCTGGGGTAAAACCAGGGCTGGGGAAGGACCACGTGTCCATGCATCGTAATTTCTGGAATTCAGCAAAGCACAGACCTAAGCCAGGCTCCCCAGTTCCATCCATCACAAAATCTGTGAGAATTCAGTGCAAACGGAGCACTTTCCAAAGGTTTTCAGTGTTTTTGTTTGGTGATGTCACTTCCACACTTCCAGGGGTTTCACCAAGAAGGGATTACATCTGCACAGCAACAACCTCAATATTGCCTCAGCCAAGTAATTTAACTGATCAACCCCGAAGTTTTTAATCTGACAAAATTTCACTCCCCACAAACTCAAACCATGGAAACCATCTATGGTGTAAAATAATGTTTCATTTTTAACTGCACAGAAATAAACTCAGGGGTCATGGATTTGGGGCTGGCAAAGGTCCGGGGTGTTTCCTTCCTCAGCTGTCAGGATGTGAACATTATTGCTGCTCAAGAATACATTTTTTCCACGTTTTTTTGGCAAAAGAAAGCACTGTAGGGGCTGTGATCCTGCCAAGCCTCCTGAGTGAGTCTTGCTTTAAATCCCACAACTTCCATCAGCCTGGGGGTTCTGCAGCCAGAGCAACTCCTGACTGTGCTGTGGAGCTGCCTGGGATGGATCTCCAGAGATCTCCAGAGATGTTGCTCAGTTTTTCCCCCTCTTAAAATAGCAGACACCAGATTAATTTTTTTCTGTCAAGTTCACATTTCTGCTGCAGGAACTCAAAGGAGAATTCGTGCTGATGTGAGTTTAGATGCCAAACAAAGTTTAGGTGAAAAGAAAGTGAGTTCAGGTGCCAACCTTCCCAAACCCAAATCCACGGGACAACAGTGTTATCCATCTGAAGATGGAGTTTCATCTGTGAGGCTGTAGGGAAATACAAAGTAATGTGTCCAGTTTGGCTCTTGGAAAGGGACAACTCTGGATACTTCTGGTCTTCTTTTCTGTTTTCCTGTCCCCAAGTTGAGCAACTTCATGTGCTCTCCAATGGTTTAATTCCTGCCCAAATGCAGGTTCATTTTTGCCACCATTCGCACTTCCAGACCTTGTTTTCAGCTCGTTTCATTCCTCTGGAGAAGGGACACCAGCAAACCCAACCAACACTCTGAGCTCTTACCACTGCTTACAAAACCAAGGGAGATAACAGCAGTGACAACACAGATATACTTCAAGATTGGAAAGAGGAACAAACCCTTAATTCCAGACTATCCCCTGTGAGAACCACACCACTGAAGGGATCTGCTCGACAGGCCCCACGTCCCTCAGCCTCTTTCCCCAGCTGTGTCACGCTTCCCACAGGAACATCTTCCCACAGGATTTACCCACCAGCGAGTGCACGGCCCATCCAGCAGGACACGAGGCCTCTCCTCTTTGATATGGTGCCAACTGCAAAGCCTAAATTAATACCAGCTCTTATAGTTTTATTTTATTATCCAACATGCCATGAAAGACCAAAGCAAAGACCCACCATTGCCTTCCAGCTCATGGAAAAGAAAATATATTCCAGTGGCTATGGCAGCAAATCAAGAAAAAGGTGACACCTGATTTATGTTTCTGCCTCTCCAGGTTTCAGTGCTGGAGAAATTTCTCCAAGATATTTCCAATTACAGCCCAAGTTGCTTGTTACAGCCTTCCCAGCTCAGACACTTCAGGACTTGCCACAGTTGGGCTACTTAATACAGAAATACGTCTCATAAACGAGCTGTGCAAGAAACAGCCCTTTGAATTCCATCTGTATTAAGCTCTTTTGGCTTTCTGTGTTCCAAGGAGCTCTGCCTGGGACACACATCAGTCTCTTATTTTCCCTCTTTGCTTCTCGTAATAGAATGATGACATCAAAGGCCTCGGGTCTCTGGTAGCACCTTCTTCTGCAGAAATTCCACTCCACCAACAACATTTTTCCTGTTCTGCTCCCTGGAAAATTCTGGTCTCTCACTGTAGCTACAGAGACCCCAGAACTCAATAAGAAGCAACAGTTGTTGATGACTTTTAGCTGGGGCGATGTTTTTAGGGTGGATCAGAGTGCTCAGGTCCTCTCTTGATAATCTCTATTTTTCTCCTTGTAGAGAAGATGAGTAGGAATTAATTATTTTAAAAGCCATGTCCTCTTGCCCCTTGCAGGTTACAGCTCTGCCTGCCCTAAAAACTCTGGGTAATTGCTCCTGAGGAGGCAGGAATGCAACCTGTGCCCTCACAGCAGTGGGAACGTGGCCCCTTCAGGCAGATGCTCGGACCAGGGACACGGAGAGCAGCTGAGTAAAACACCCTGCACTGCTCGGTGGTTTAATGCTCTGAAACCCACCAAATCCTCCCCATTTCCTAGGGAAGCACAACCAATGGTGCTGATGAGCAGGGAATGATGATCCAGTGACTCACAGACACAGAGACTGAACCACTAAAGCTGCTGACTTCGTTGTGAGGGTGTTTAGAGCAGGCAGAATTCAGCATAACATACAGCAGGGGTGCTCCAGCAGAATCCCCAGACCTCAGAAATCTGGTAGAGACCTAATGCCAGTGGAAAAGGAGGAGTGGAGGTTCTCCATAATCCCCATAGGGTCAGCTCAGCTCCAGCCTCTCCCTGCAAACACTGACAAAGTCATTTTGTTGAGCTGTAAAAGAAGAACTGCTGCAGGATAAAGATGTTTAAGGGTCTGAATATATTTTCTCGCTCAACAAAGAGCTCAACAGAGAAAAAAATCCAAGTCTGGTTTCTCTGGCTGGTGGGCAGGTGTGTCCTGTAAGACACTCCAGGAACAGGCAAATCCCTTTGCTTATCCCCAAAAAGCTGCTGCCTCCATCACAAACCACAGGATCCACCCGGGAGTCTCAGCAGTGCTGCCCCCCCAGCTCAGGGAGGAGGGGATGAAGGTCTCATTCCCAAAATTAGGCAGGCCAGGTTATAGCTATGAAAAGGACATGAAGGAGGAACTGCTGCACGAATGAGATTATCCCAAGAGGTCCCAGCAGTGTCCCAGTCAGCCCAGCTCGGCTCCCTTTAAAGGGAAAGCAGTGGGATGATTTGTGGATGAGCTGCTCTGTAATAAAAACACCATTCTGCTGAAAACCCCAAAGAAATATTGCTCAGAGTCCCAGAGCTCACAGTTACCAGCATGTGCTCGAGAATTGCGCCTTATCCCAGGTTTAATCCTAATTCCAGATCATAAAAACATCTCTCAGCCTTTAGTCCAAGAAAAACACAACAATATAACCCTTTCTCCTTGCTCCTGAGGTTCAGCATCTGGATTTTCCAATGTATATGGAAGCCATGCTGTTCCTCGTTCCTGAATTAGCAGGCAGCCTCAGATAATGTTATTTCAATCTCTCTTCCTCTCTCCAAGAAAGAACTGGAAAATTATTGCTGAAAAGAAGGCTGGCAGAGAAATGTAATAGTTCAGGTTCATTAAATCAGGGGTAAAGCACAAAAATACACTTGGAGAGCTTTGTGCTTTCTTTGAAGCCCTGAGCCTTTAACAGAAATCTGAGATTCAAGTCATCTTTTACATGACTTAAGAACTCCTTGTTTCCCTGTTGCCAAAGCCAATGGCTTGGCTAATGTGTGCTCTGGAGCATAATGACATTACAGCATTAAAATTAATCTTCTGCATAATTAAAAGCCCCAAACACTGTAAGTTAATTTTTTTTAAATTTAAACTACAGGCCATTACAAAGCCAGCAATAACACTGCAAGCTGGAACCTGCCTGTGCAAAACCTTATTTACAGAGTCCCATTTCTCTCCTTTGTAAGGAAATTAATTTGGGTTATGAAGTAGCTCGGATTGAAAGAACAACAAGTGCCAGAGCAGTGAAATTACCCAAGTGAAATAAAAATAGAAGAAGATTAACAGGAAAAAATCCTCATGGTTGTTGTAGTGAAGAGATCTTTCTTCTCATCTGTAGATAAGGGATGTTAAAATCAGCATATTGACCACCACACAAACATGGAACAGGGCCAACCTCGGCCTTTCAGTGCATCTAACCCAGAGCAGAGCCTGAGATTTCTGAGGCCATTTCCATCTATCAAAGCAAAAATTAAAAATCCCCCATCAAAAACGAAATAACAAGATCCAAATCACAACTGACTGCTTGTCCTCTTTGTCCAAGCTTCACCAAGTTCCAAGGAACTGAAATAACTGCAGAACAGGGTGTAGAAGATGTGACACATGAAATGCTTTAACACTGCTGGCTGTGAAGAACAGCCCCCATTACATCCCTCCAGCAGCAAATACAAGGAATTGATCATTTAACTTCTTTTCCACGGTTTCATCTACAGAAGTCCTGCAAAGAAAAAAGCAGTTTTCCATAGAAAACACGGAGTGTCAATCCATTCAATGCCAAACCAGAGATGTGACAGGGCTGAAACCAAAGGCAGGTAACAACACTTAGAGAAACACGCTGGATATTAAAAGGCAGCTGCAGAAATTGCAACTTTTAGTTGAAAATAATTGAACTTTAAACTGTGAACTTCAAAATTCAAATTTAAAATTGTACATTTTGCTTAATGTGACTTTTGCAAAGGAAAAGCAGCAGCATCACCAATGAAGGATGGGCAGGTTGAGGTGCGTGACAATGAGGTGACACTGGTGTGACACTGGTTGTCACTCGTTTGGGTGAGTGTGAATAGTCCGTCGCATTTTCCCACATCTGGGAACACCGTGACGCATTCTTACAGCTGGAAAAGACCCCACTCCAGCAGTTCTGGAAATTGCTGGCTCAGAGGGTTCATCCCAAGGGCTTCAGGGTCCAAGCGTTAACCAAATCCAGAGCCACAGGCCCTCGGACAGACCACTCACCTCAGGGGGAGCAGGAGCTGTGGCTGCTCCATCCCTGGAAGTGTCCAAGGACAGACTGGACAGGGCCTGGAGCACCCTGGGCTAGGGGAGGGTGTCCCTGGCCATGGCAGGGGGTGGCACTGGGTGGGGATGGAAGTCCCTCCAATCCAAACCATCCTGGAATTCCAGGAGGAGCAGTGTGCTCTGCAATCCAACCCCACCAGCCCTGTACTGCCATGAAAGCATGAGCCCACCCAGCCTGGGACACACAAGCAACTCAGCAACCAATTAGGAGTGATTTCTATCCCTGCAAACAAAGATCAGCATTTCACAATCACAGCAGCCATGCAGCACCATCAGGCTTTTTTTTTTGCCAATAAAACATCTGCTGGAAGAAGAAAAAGCCCTTTCCTTCATTCTCCATCCAGTTCACCCCATGAAGCCACAGGGTCTAACGCTTACCTGGGACAGGACTCTTGCTCGAGTTCACACTCAGAGCCTCCTGGCTCTCCTCCAGTTGCCCATCTGCTTCTATCTCTTCCTTCTTTTCAGTATCTTTTACTTCTTCACTAAGAGTAGTTCTTGTGCTCTCCTCTCCTTCTAAATCTCCCTGGACAACAGGGAGGGCACTCGGAGACGGGAGAGGAGGTGGAGAAGGAGTTGTAGTGGTAACAGCAGCAACGGAAACCGGAGGGGACGGGGGCGGCGGGGTGGGAGGTGGGGTGGGAGGAGGAGAGGGAACAGCGTGAAGAGCACTGGGAGATGATGGCACGCTTTCCACTTCTGCTGGGGGGGCCTCGGGGGGCTCCGACTCCACAGTCAATGGCGCAGCTTCTGCCTGGGCCACCTCTGCCCCAGGCTCGGCTGCGGCCCCCATGTCCCTGGCACCACTCGTGTCACTAATGACACTGGGCCCGGCTGTCACGGTCACCGGGGTGTCACTGGATGCTGCTACTGCACTGCTGGGCTCTGCGCACACCTCGGCATCTGGCTCTTCTGCGGGAGGAGGGGCCGCCGTGTCCATGCAGGGTGTGGCACTGGGTGTAGGCATTGCCTCCTCTTTCGGGGAGGCCAGTTCACATTTGTCCTCCGGCTCGGCCGCGGGCAGGGCTTTGCTGCACACGGTGACAGTAGTGGTGGCCGTGGCAATGGCTGTGACGGGAGCGGCCGGGGCAGGCGACGGAGCGCGAGGAACTTCTGGTGGGGTTTCCACTGAGCTGGGGGCCTCGGTCGTCTGCCCAGATTGATCTTTCTTCTCCCCAGTAGGCTCTGGTCTGAGGACTGGAGAAGGTGGTTTTAATACTGGATCTGGTTTTGGCTTCTCTTCTGGGAAAGGAGAAGGAAAACAGCGTTATCAACAGCAAGGCAACTCCATGGTCCTGCATGGTGTCTTGGCTCCCTGGTTCCCATTCCTGCATTCTGCCAAGGAGCTCCGAGGAAGACACCAGAGGTCCCTGCAGCTCACCTGGAATCCAAATTTGAAAATGCAACCCCTGCCATGCAGAGAAGAGAAGGATCTGGAGAGACTCACCACAGCCTTCCAGTGCCTAAAGGGGGCTTATAACACAGGGAGAGCAACTTTTCACATGGACGAAGGGCTGCAGGACAAGGGGGAATGGGTTAAACTGAAAGAGGAGCGATTTTAGACTAGATGTTTGGAAGAAATGTAACAAAACAACCCCCAAAATCTTGTGCAGAAAGCAGTCCCTGCATTTATCCTGTGAGTAGCAACAGACTTGGTGATCCCGTCCCTGCCACGACAGCCCCCAAAGCTCTGCTGCAGCTCTGCTGCTTCCCACTTCTTTTTACAAAAGTATGAGCCATTTTCAGTTAGGATCTTGCAGGAACACTGAACTCCTTCAGGACACTGTCACACCAGCAAAGATAATTCTGGAAAACCCGGAGACACAAACCTGCCCTTCAGATTAGGAAGCCAAAGGCTGCAACCAACCCTAAATCATCAAAAATCAGGTAGAAGAGGTTTGGCTCTCCTGGATTTCCATTTGGGGCTTATTCAACAGCCCAGCTGAAGGGAAAGCGTTTCTGAAGGAGAACCAAAAGGTTTTTGAAGGAGAACCCATCTGAAACTGCCTGGAGCATCAGATCCCATCTTTAGGAATAGCTGGAGCAAAAATGAACTCTGCTTCCAGCTGTCGGCAGCCCCAGCAGTGCTACAGAGGCCCACGGCCAAATCAGTAGTTTATCAACTTAATGAGGCACCCAGGGACGTGACTTTGGAGGAGGATGACGAGTGAGGAAAGAGATGGGAGAGAGTATCCCAACAGCTGATTTTGATTCTGGAGGCTCAGTGGAAGAAAAGGGGCATAGGAACTGGTTTGGAAAAGAAAATGCATCACCTCTGATTTCTGGAGTATCCTATGCAGGAACTCCTGGAGCATTCCTGACATTTACAGCTCACTCTGAAGAACTGCCTGGATATTCTCTCCCCAAGTCAAAGGAGAATGCTTAAAAAAAACCCCAACCAAATGCATTTGAAGTGCTTAGAAAATCATTCAGAGATACAAAACCAGCACAAATCCACAGCTGTGTTTGAAACCAGAGGTTTAACTCCCTTCCTTCAAACCACACCTTGTCTGGCCAAAGTACTGGCCATGGATACAGGCTGTGTGCGCAAAATCCCAGAGAAAAGTGATTTGAGGAGGGATTTCAGAGAATGAGCAGCAGATTTGGCTAATGAGAAGCAAATCTGAACTTGAACCCCCATCCCGGGGAACAAATCTCCAAGTCCTGGTGGAGGAGGACTCACCCCTGCCAACTGTTACAGAGAGTCACACGAACAACTCACAGTTGGGGAGGGAAAACAAAAATCAACGCAATTCATCCCAACTGGATCAGATCCCTCTTCCTAAATATGCTGAGATCATTCCTCATGTTATATTTAGAAAGTATTTACAGGAAGCGCTGGCTGCTCCAGGGGAAATATCAAGAGATTTTTTTTTAACATTTCCTGATAAATACAATTTTTGCAAAATTATTCCTTAAAGTTTCTTTCCCATACCCAGTGGGACAGACCCTGCTGCCTCCTCCATGGAAAAGCCATTGTTGGGCTGCTGGGTGGTCCTGGTGGCACAGACTGGCCAGGGCAGTGGATGAGGAAGATTTCACTGGAGACAGGAATTTGTTCCTGCTCTGTGGTGTTTATCTGACAATAACTGCTGGGCTCGCTGCCATTTTTCCATCTTTTGTCCCGAGGCAAACACTCACGAGGCGGCACCAGGACTGAGTCAGTGTCAGCAGAGGGACTCTGGAGCTTTCCAAACTCCAGGATCTGACATTAATCTATTTTCCACAAACCATGTTGTACATTCTCCATGTCTGATATATTGCAAGATTTGCAAGTGGTTTAAAAAGAGGATAACAGTACTCCAAACATCCCCTGAACCTCTGCAAGCAGAATAAACGTGGGCAGCTCTGATTCCATGCAGTTCTGTCCCACTGCAGCTCCTGCACCAGCCTGGCCTGCAGCCAGGCTCCGCGGGCTTGGCCATCGGCTTGACCTGGATTCTGCAGCAACCCGCGCCTCCAGCAGCCATGGACACACCAGGGGCATCTACAGGAACCACAGCTTGCCCCTAAATAATGTGATTTTTCAAGGTGTCATAGCAGCAATTCCTATATCTGGTCCAGTGGAAGGTGTCCCTGGGGTCAGAATGGGATAAGCTTTAAGGTCCCTCCAACCCAAACCATTCTGGGATTCTATGAAATGCCAAAGGCTTGTCTAAAAAAAAACAACCCAAGGATATTAAATAATGCAATCCCAAATCCAGCCTCAGGAATGACTTCTGGACCAAGCCAAAAGGGACTGCAGATCCTGGACTGCCAGCAGAGCACAGGGCTCCGTTCCTGATCCCAATCCGAGCCCAGCGAACAGGCCAGATGTTGCTCACAGTGACAAACAGCTGCCCAACCAGCACTGGGTGTCACAGAATCACACTGAAAGCCTGAGCCCAAACTTCAGCAGATGCAAACGAGCACAGGAGAGGAAGGGCACAGGGGAGGATCTGATCTGTGGGATGAACACGGCAGAGGGGACTCTGGAGAAACAACAATATTGGTTTTAATGAACACTTCAGCCATGCAGCCCCATCTGACACTGCTTTTGTTTTGGAAGCAAAAAACACCCCCAACATCAAAGTGAAAAATAATTTTGATACCTTGGCATGTATTTCTGGACAGACATGCCCCCCAAAAGTCATTAGTTCAGTTTAAATATTATTAACAGTGTTTATTAATTACTGACACCACCCCCTACACTTCTCTGCCCCCCCCAGCCACCGCCCAATGCTCCGGGTATTATTCCAGGGCTTTCCCTGCAGTGCTTACATAAATGTGCTCTTTAGCAATTTTTGGACTGGAACAAATGTTTGACTCTTTCTGGGATGGAACGGAGATAAACACAGGGAAGCTCACCAGTGTTAAACCCCAGTCAAGCCCTGCTTTATGTTTAAATCAGCACTGTCAGGGCTGTGTAACTAAGTAAACACACTTACTTCCAGTTTACTCACAGTTGCCTACAAAGGGATTAAGTTAAAGAGAGAGAGAAGAGGGATAAGACCTGCTTGTCCTGGAAATCCACATTTTCATACACAGGGATGAAATACTGTGATGGAAAGTGCTGGATTTTCAGAAATCAGAGTTCAAGGAGCTCTTGGTCATATGATTTAGTGGTAAGTGGTCCTGTGAGGAGTAGGGGCTTGGACTCAGTGACCCTTACAGGTCCCTTCTGGCTGGAGATATTCTGTGATTCCATGGCTTTACAGCTCAGCCCCAGCTCTCCAACGAGGGCAGATTTCAGTGGTCACCAGTGCCACCAGCACCATGGTGTGCTCAGAGGATGTCCCTGGCAGGAACAGGGACTCAGGAATGATGGCAGAGGGAACACAGACAGGCAAGAGCAGCTGTGCCAGAGCTGGGCAGCACCAAACAGCCAAGGGAGCTCAGGCAGCACAGCCAGAGTGCAGTCAAAGGACATCAGACTCACCCACCCCTTGTTCAGGTCACACTGGGGACATCAAAGGTTTGCACCAACACCTAGACAGAGCCACAGCCCCCCTTCAAGTGGGAGATGGGACCAGTCCATCCCCAAAATGTCCTTTTTCAACCTTTTACAACCAATTTCTAGACACTGCTGTAGTTCAGAGACAGCACTGGAAGAGGGAAGCCCTGATGTCCATGCTATGGCTGTAACAGCAACCCCAGGGACACTGTCCTTGGCTTCCAAGCAGTGACTGTGCTGCAGCTGGGGCTGAGGACATCTGCAGCACCAGAGATGTTGATTTGTCCTCTTTTCTAGAGCTGTGCTCCTCTGGGGCTTCATTTTCCTCTTGCAAACCTCCCCCAGGGAACACACGACAGGACAAGCGAGAATTGTCTCAGGAATTGCCTCAGGCTGTGCAAGGAGTGGTTCAGGTTGGATATTGGGAAAATTCCTTCATGGAAACGGTGGTCAGGCACTGACCAGAGCAGTGGTGGAGTCACTATCCCTGAAATGTTCAAAAAATATGTGGATGTGGCACCTGGGGACAGTGCTGGACTCAAAAATGGTTGGACTCAAAGGTCTTGTAGGGCTTTTCCAGCCCTGGTGATTGTGTGACTCTGAATACTCTGAAATAAAAGATCTTGGCACTCCATGATGTCCCTGCACGCTCCAGGCAGAGCCCAGGGAGGCTGTGATGCCATGGGTAACTGGGAAGCAACTGGTGGTGTCAGCTCTGCATCCCAGCACCCATCCTCTGACAACATGTGAGGAAATACAGCTTTCAATGGCTACAAAATTGCAGCATGGAAAGAGCCTTGGCCTGCTCCCTCAGCCTCCTGGGACAATTCCCTGAACAGTTACAAAAATCTCCCTTCCAATGTACATTGTGGAATATCCTGAGCTGGAAGGGACCCATCAGGATCATCGAGGAGGGATGAGATCCAACCCCTGGCCCTGCACAGGACACCCCAAGGGTCCCACCCTGTGCATCCCTGAGAGTGTTGTCCAAGGAAATGGAATTTTAAGGATCTTTTTCCATCTGCGCCATTTTTACCAAAGTCAGCACAATCTGCTATGGACTTTATGAGACACTTTGCACACTAATGGCTTTTTCCCTAGTTAATGTTGCCCATTCCTACAGGACTGGGCACACAAGCAGCTCTGGGGAAGCCATATGATCCTCTGGATCCATGCCATTGCTGTGGCTAATTAGCCAAACGATCCAAAGCCTCTCTGGCTAAAGCATTTCCCTGACAACACGCTGTTTCGGGAGGATGGCGCAGGGGCGAGAGGAGTTTCATCCTTCTGTGTGCTCTGAAACAACGTTTAGGACACAGAAGCTTGAAGACAATTATTTTTAACCAGTTCCACATTAGCAAATTCCAATTAATTCCCTTAGCAACACACTTAAAATGTTCCGCTGGAGGAAGAGAAGTTCCTCCCCTCCTATTTCTGCTGCCTGCTGGTCTCCCTGCCAAAAATATTCCAACTAAAACAAGAAAGGAGGGGAAAAAATAAACGACTCAAAATAATGAGGGAGGAAATCTCCATGAACCGACCTTGTTTGGAGGCGGGGGCCGCGGTGCCGGGGGTGCTGCCGGAGGGGTGGGAGCTCTCCACGGCTCCAAACGCCGCAGGAACGGGCTCGGGGACCTGGCTGGGCACCTGCTGGCGGGGAGGGACAACAGGGTGAGCCTGGGGACATAAAAACATGGAGCAAAGGCAAGGGGGGTGATCAGAGAGGGAAGGATTGAGAGGAAAAACCAAAGGCAGGGAGAATAAAGAAAAAAAGAGAAAAGATACACAGGTCAATTGGATAAATGCAAAAAGTGCACGGCAAAGGGAGGGAAAGGTAGCAGGATAAAGGGAAAAGGGGAAAAGGATGATTACTGTTAAGAACAGCAAGGAGGGACAGCACAGCACAGTTATCAACAGCTTTGCTCTCCCAACACTTCTTCCAGGAGCTGCAGGAATGCTCCTCCATGCAGGACACAGACAAAGGCTCCTGGATCTCTCTGTGATTTAAGTTCACTTTTGGGACTTGACTCCTTTCTCAACTGATCCATTATTTCAACCCCCTTAGAGATTTAAATCTATTTATTTACTCTCCCATGTATCTATGGGAGGAGGAGATGAGTGCTGGACAGGTGTATCTGCACACACATCACTCGTTATGCCAGGAGGAAAATCATCCACATTGGGGGTGGTTGGATGAAAAAATCCCCCAGCACTTTCTATAGCCAGCCTGGGGGGTGGGATCTGCAGGATAAGAGCAGAATAAACCCAGCTGGGCAGCAATCTGAGGGAGAGCAGGAGGAGCAGATTCCCAAAGAACATGGAGCAAGCCTGAGATTGTATGGAAGCACAAAACAAAACGACCCACAGAGACTGAAGGAAGACTGAAGGAGCCCCAGCCTGGGGCAGACACACATATTTTAATTATCTCCCACCGAACACTTCACTTGTGTCTATGAAAGTTTAATAAAATCCTTTGTATTTAGTCTCAGAATTTAAGGAAGGCCAAGTTACTGCACCAGACTCAAAGGTGAGACACTTGTTGGAGTGAACACAGAGAGAGCAAGACAGCTGTTCACAAAATCCCCTTAAACTCACACCAGGAACCAGGCACAGAAGAGAATGGGGCTGAATTTTAATCTCCTAATCCCAAATTACAAGACAGGCAGCTCCCTGCAGATGTCTGCTCTCACTCAGTTCCACACCCACGAACTTCTCTGAACATCTACAGGAAAAGGGATTTTTAATCAAACCAAACACAGCAGAGTGTCCAAGGTGTGGGCACCTAATTCCTGATTTCAGACAGGCTCTCAGAAATCCATGCAAAACCTATTTCCCTGTAAAGAGAAACTCTCTGGAAACCTGCTTGTCTTCCTGGGACTCTTATCTTTTCCTCCCATTTTTTGCTTTTCCCCTGTTGATCTGAACAGAGAAGGAAAAAGAGGGAATTATCTCCAAGATATTATTTTTCATCACTTCAGGAGGACTGGGGAAAAGCACATCTGGAAAAATAAGAATGAAAATTTAAGTAGGGGTGAAGGGTTGAAATTTTATTTGGGATTGCTCCTCTTACAGGAATGAGCCTGATTGACTGGAGAATGGATGAAGAATTGCAGCCCAACCTCTAGCCAAAGGAAAGAAGCCAAAGAAAGTGCAGTTTTACAAATGAGTAGGTTTCAAGAACACTTTCCCCTCATCCTCAGCCATCAGGACTTTCATTTTATAAGAAAATTTATGGATGAAATCAGTGGGGGAAAAAGAAAGTATGATAAGAACCAAAGGAACCTAAGGAGACCAGTGAAGAAGAAACCTGTGAGCCCAGAAATTTCTTGGGTCAGGAAATGTATTTCCTTAAGAAATGTGGAAAACAACTCATTTATTTTGTGGGAATGATATTGCAAATGAATAAATGGTCCTTATGCACTGAGCCTTGCAGCTGCAAAATGGAGCATTTAGAGAGTTTTTAAGAAAAAAATCCCACTGAAAATTGCTCCCCTGATTTATGATGCTCCGAGGGCTGCTCTGGGTTATTCTAACCCACCACGGCCCAGAGACTGAGCAAACACAAGGTCTGACAAACTCACTGAGACTTGGAAGAGTTTTGCCAGGAAAATAAAGAGCATTTACTCTTTAAAAGGTGATCTTCTGTGCAAGGCACTGCTGAGGAAATACCGTAGTCAGATTCTGACCCTGGGTTTTCTTTATCTTCCCCACAAAGAACAGCGTGAAAATGGTGTCCTCTTAGAAATGGATAAATCATATCTCTCCATGTTCCTCCAGCTTCTCTTGCAGGAACTTTAAAGCACTTTACTTGCTCAAAAGCAATTAAAATACACTGTAGAGGCACAGGGAAAACTCCACCTAAAGCACTTTTTGGTCAGTGATGTTGAGTAAAAAGAACAGAAATGGCTCACACCACATGGCTCATCTTGGCAGCAATGCTCATCTTCTGCACAATTCCAACAATTTTTTGATGTTAAGCACAATTTCAGTAATTTTTTGATGTTCAGCACTTACTCTACTGAGAGAAGAGGGTGCTTCGGGCTTGTGTTAGCAAAGTTTCAGGTTTATTTGAGTCAGTTATTAGGATAATTCAAATCTAAAGGAAAAAACGAAAATTTGGGAAGTATTATTATTACAAAAGCATTTCTTTTTCAAATGCAGAATTTGGGACAGGGCCTGGTCCCTGGTACTTCTGGAGGAAGTTTTTTCCTCTGTGTTTGTACCATTTAAATAAAGAAGCTTTATTAGAGCTTGCTATAATTCTAAAATCTCATTGAACAAACAACAGGAGCTCTGCGCCCCCTGCACTCTCCCAGGAGCTGCCCCAAGTCAGAAGCATCTCAAAACTTATGGCTGAATATTGAACATTTATTGACTTGAGCCTGTTCAAAACAGTAACGCCCCTCACTACTGCAATTCCTGAGCACAGTTATTAAGGCACTATTTAATTTCACCCAAGATATTAAATGTGCTCTGAAGACTTGATTTAGAGAAGCTGTTGGGACAATAATGTTGAATTTCCTGCTTTAAGTGGGCTTAAATTTTCAGTTATGTTACACTAATGAACTTATTCTGGTGAGCCCAATTTCAGAGCTCTTCTGTGATTACCAAAAGTGGTTCCAAGCACCTAATCAAAAGGAAGGCTGGATATTAAACAATGGAATATCTGCATACCTTGGAGGAGATGATTGGACATCACTGCTGTGCTCTGCATATAAATTAGAGCTGATCAGAATTCAGACCTATTAACCTCCTCTTGAAACACATTTATTTCCTTCTGTTTGACTTAATTGTAGTGCCTTAAAATAGATTTCAGAATGTAAAGATGATCAGGTAAGTGCCTGGATTCACTCACAGTGTGGAAATACCACAGGAAATCCCAACTGCTTCCAACTCTCCCCACTGCCAACGGGGAAAGTCATGGAGCAAGAAGAAATGGGGAGATCTCACCAAGATTCCCACGTTTGGCATCTCTACGTCTCCTCTTCTGGAAGGAAGTTTAACTAGTGCCTTGCTGCTGCCTGTCCTCGACAGGGACAGGAGAAAACAGTGACAAAGCACGAGGTGGTGCCTTCAGATGACACAAGGATTTGACTGAGCTGGGAATGGCTGAAAGCTGAAATCCTGCTGGTCTCAGGGAGGGATCTGAATGGCTGAAAGCTGAAATCCTGCTGGTCTCAGGGAGGGATCTGCAGGCCAGGCTCTCACTTCACCTCAATGATCCAAGTTATATCTCCCTGGAATCTGAGCTCCCATTCCAACCTTGTCCCCAAACAAGGCTGTGCTCCTACCTCAGCACAGGATTTTCAGCAGAAAAACTATTCCCACGTGGAGGGGGAAAGGAAGGTTTGAGCTCAGGAAAAGCTCTTTCAACTAAAAGCTGCTGAAGCCTGGTGACATCCAACAGGGAAGAGCGTGGAAGGAATCACATCCCAGCTCTGCTCTTCAGCCCAGCCATCACCAGGAGAACCTTCTGGGCCTCTAACCAGGGACTTAAAGGGGGTCAGACTCAAAAGGTGTAGGATGAGAAGGGATTTAGGAGCTGCAGAAAATGATTTGGGATGTTTATAATTTTTCTCTTATCAGAAAAATCCATTTTTAAGTTCGAACACCCAGAGACCAAATCTGTGACAGATCTGTCACAGTTCGGTGAGAAAATTCCCGAGCTCCAGTCCTGGTGACTCTAAAACAGCTCCACTAAGGCAGAAAGAACAGCGATGCAACTGAAGGGCTATAAACAATCATGTGTGACATGGACTATCCTCAGACTTAACAGAAACACCTTTCCCACAGATATTTTGGCTCCTCCTTTAACACTGAAACTCTGAAAAGCTCTTAAAATCTGTCACTACAAAACCAGAGAGGGGGGAATGTGCAGCAGCACTGAGGCTCCGCATCTACAAGCTACGGACTGGTAAAAATGACCAAACTTGGGAAAAAATAATCCTGGAAGAATATTGGTAATGTAGGAACATCCAGGTGAGTGAGGTGGTCAGAGGTGTGGTTGGAAGCGTGAGGAACTGGGAGTGGCACAGCAAGCAAAGGAGGAACACAGCCCTTCCTTACCTGAGGTGGAGTCGGGGTGGAGGTGGGTCTGACGATGGGGGGGGTGGGGTTCCTGCTGCCCCCTCCAGACATGATTTCTTCTGTTATGTCTTTGCCTCCCTGGTTTGGATCCCGGATTCGGATCTGCGGGATGGAAAGAAGTGCAAAAATAACAAAGGAATCATTCCCACAGGTGTTCCCGTTAGCGCTGTCCTTGTGGAGAGGAGCGTGGGCAGGACATGCTCCATCACACCCAGCAGGAGATGCTCTGGGATGAGCTGGTGCTCAGCAGGAGCACTGGGATGTTTCCATGACTTGGAATGCATGGCATGTCATCCTTTCATCAACACCTAATTTAATCAAAACCTAATTTAATCATCAGCCACACCAGTTCAGGCTAAATATGTGCACCCTGTAATTCAAAATACAGTCTCTGCTGCTGGAACGTGAGCTTCCTGCAACTGAGAAAATTCAGGAGAGAGTTTAGGTACAGAGCTAAGCTTGCCCAGTAGTGGAAAGGGCAAGAATGAAGAAAAGGCTGTGTTTTACCCTGATAGGAAACTCGGTGACCTTGCCAACCCAGCTGCTGGGAAAGGGGAAAGCAAGTCAGCAACTCAGTCATTCCACCAAAACAGAGGGAATCAAACAAAAATACTGAGTGGAGGAAAGGGAAACTGAAAGAACAAACTTGAGTCCTGTAAAACTCTGCAGCATTTAGGAAACAAGTCGGATTTTTGGGTCTCTTCACAGTCCCAAAACAGGAAGAAAAATATTTTCCAAAATAAACCACTCTAGAACGCTCACTGAATCCTCAGCTGACACTTGAGCCAATCCGTGTCCCTGAACAGGGGGAAGAGCCAGGAGGTCTGGGATAATGTGAAACAGAGCTTTTCATCTCCAGTGTAAGAACTGGAGATTCTAATAAACCTGAAGACAGAGTTCTGCGCATCTGCCCACCTTCTCCAAAGCTCTTGACTGAACTCAAGATAAATTCCATGCAGAAATCCAAGCAAACTCCAAGCAAACCAAAAGACATCATCACTGTTCCCAGGGCAGGGCAGGGGTCCTGCTGGAAACCACCTTGTGATCACCCCATGGCTGGGGCTGGAACGGGATGGTCTTTCAGGTCCCTTCCAAGCCAAACCCTTCCGGGATTCTGCGATATAAAATCGTAACTGCAGAAGGGTTTTGTGATTTGCCAAACTCAGTTTGGTGGGATGGTGGCTTCACGCTGGGTTGTGAACACACAAACACACACACTGTACTCAGGATGTTGAGTCTGCTCTTCTCTTATTTTTGACGGAGTTTTTTTGCTAAAACATTTCATTAACCACAGCAACAAGGAGCTGCAGTTGGCACTAATTCCTGCCCTCTCCTCCCCCTGACACATAGTCAATGGCATTAAAACAAGATTTCCCGGCCTGGAAGTTTGTAGTACTCAAACACTCAACTCATGGTGGATGTGGGCGTGTGCACATTAATACATTTAACTTTAATTTTTCTCATTTCTCCAGTTGCAACACCAATTAACAAACTGAAACAGCACATTCAGAGAGAAGCATCTCGGGCATTTAAAATCCCTTTTCTGCCTCAAAGAACTCAGCTTGGCTGGCATGGAACTGCCTTAATCCCAGCTGAGCGTGTCTGATCAGCTCTGCATTTCAATGGCATCAGGGATCTGGGCATGTCGTGTTTGGGATGCTGAAAAGAGACTCCTGGGGACTGAAGAGGTGACAAAAGAGCTGCTGAGAGCAGTCACCAAAAAGGCCTTTCCTGTGAGCACAGCTCACACATTGTTCAGTTCTTCCGGTCTCCCAAATCAAATGTCACCTCAGATCATCCTCAAAACTCCAAAGATACAAATATTCTGCATTTTGAGACATGTCCAAGTCCCTTTATTCTCTTCTACCCCCAGGAAAGAGTTCTTTTAACGTTTCCAAAACACTCCCACAAACACTGCTGTAATTTCCCTTTCAGTCCTTTACAAACGATTCATTCACAAGTTCAAGTCCACATCCATCTTCTCCTGGTTAAACCTTACATTCATCCATGTACCTTTACTGTCCCCCACCATCCACCTGCAGATGGGTTTAGATTCCATTCATCTGCCTCTCTCAAATTCCCCCAATGAATGAGAAAGAGAGGGAATGTGCTCTCCCCACCCAGTTGCATAATGTGGTCAGGTTCTTTGCAGCCTGCAAATACATCCACAACTTACTGGTTTTCCACCTTTTTCAAGGCATAATATTCAATGATTTCTAATTTGTCACTTTGAACCAATTCCCAACTGCTGAGTTCACTCATTCCCACCTGGCTCTTTGGGAACACTCAAAGCAGCAGCACAGGCAGGTGAGGGTTCCAGGCTTGGGGAGACAATGCTGCTTTTATTTATGTTTATTTAAACCTAGTAAAATTATTTTCCTTTTTGACTGGCTGAGATGTCACAAACTCAGCATGGAGAGTACCCATGGAAAAATGGAAACTAAGGCACCATTGCAGCACTGTGCACCATTTAATTACACTTACTCTCTTTGGGAATCACAGAATGACTGGTCTGGGATGGAAGGGACCTTAAAGCTCATCTTAGAGCATGGGCAGGGACACCTTCCACTACCCCAGGCTGCTTCAAGCTCTGTCCAACCTGGCAGCCACAGCTTCTCTGGGCACCCTGTGCCAGGGCCTCCAGTGAAGGTAAAGCTCAGGCAGAATCTTAAGAACATTATTCATGTCCTTGCACCTCCCAGGCCAGACAGCCCCCCAGGCTGTGCCCCCAGTGCCTCACTCACCGTTTTCTTCTCTCTCTTGGCAGGCGGCGGCTGCTGCTGCTGCGTAGGCACAATGATGGGTGCAGACTGGTACACGGGCTGGCTGGGGTAGAAGGGTGTTCCTGGGGCAGGGGAATGACACAGACCAGAGGGACAAGGTGAGTTTGACTGTTAATGACAGAAAACCAAGCGCAAGGGGTACAGCTGGCCACGTGCTCCTCCCTCCCTCCAGAACTTCCAACATCCGCCTGGGAATGCTGCGTTTGCTCTGCCCCACTTCCACTAAACAGAAGCTGATGCTCCATCAAGACAAGAGAATCAGTCACTATTTCTTATTCCATTTCCAGGACCAAAAATTGACTACGTGCAGCAACCATTTCCGAGAGGGTCTGGACAGCACCGAGGCACTGTAAGACCATCCCTCGACTCCTCTGCCTGACAAACAGGAGTTTTTGTTGCTGGCTTTGCTGCTGGTTTATCAGGGGTTTTCTGCCTTTGTAGAGAAATTCAGTCAAACCAATACAAACAATTTGCAAGGTCAACTGCAACCTATTTGGAAGCATAACCAGAAAATTTAATTACAAGCAATGCTCCTCTCATGCTGCAACACACAAAAAGCATGACCACGGTGATGAGTGCAGAATTACACATGGTGCTGATCACATTCCTAACAGCCAATAGGGTTCATTATGGCTCACTTTACGGAATGAGAGTGGCTTAATAAATAACCAAGTGCTTTCAGACCATGCCAGAGATCAGGGTGGCAGAGAAGAGCTGCCTCCTGCCCACGGATCAGTTGTCAGGGGAATGTGTAAGGTGCTGCTGGGTGTTTTCCCTTCCAGGCATGGATGCTGGATTAACTGAGTGCTTGCACTTGCCTCTGGAGCAATCTGATCTATTCTTCAGCTGAACTAACCTTTAACTGGGAATGAAAATCTGGATTGTGTCTGTAACCCAACCGGGAGGTCACTGCGATCTCAGGCAAAGGGTGAAATCCAAGAAAGCAAATTAAACCAGCCCAGCACAGCCTGATTTGCAACTTCCAACGATGCATTCTTCCAGCTGAGAGCCGGAAAGCCCCCACTTGGAGCTGGCTCCCTGTCTGCATCCTCAGAGCGAGAACTTTTCCCTGCCAAAGCAGAGAGCACTGCATGGCATCAAGCAGCTCAAAGTGACACTCCTGGGTGGGCTGAATCACTCAAGATATGTCTCATTTGAATGTCAGAGGCAGCAGAGCCACTTCAAATCTGGCTTCAAAGTCTCCACCAGCATCTCTGCAGGTTGGGATTCAAAAATTATTGCCCACAGAAGCTGTGGCTGCCCCTTCCCTGGGAGTGTCCAAGGCCAGGCTGGACAGGGCTTGGAGCACCCTGGGCTAGGGGAAAGTGTCCCTGCCCATAGTAGGGGTGGAACTGGATGGGTTTTAAGGTCCTTCCAACCCAAACCATCCTGGGATTTCACGATTCTATGAACCCTCCTGCTGAGCAGGTGTCCAAGCAGAGTCTGGGTAAGGTGAGGGGACAGGAGGAGGCCGGGACTCTGCAATGTGTGAATTCCCTTTGTCATAGTTTTCTACAAACCAGATCTAACCACATCACCTGCAATGTGATCCCTGCTGGAAAGGCAGCTCCAGCAGAACTCAGGGAACGACCCTCCCTTTATCAAAAATACTTTAAAACCCCAAATCCTGAAAAGAGTAACTTCTGGGAAGAGACAGAGCCTCTGTGATAAGCCAAGTGCCATTTGCCAGTGCCACATTCTCTGCTCTGCTCCCTGCCTTTGCTCCCTTCCAGTTCTCCAGCACCCCTTTATTCTCCCTTTTATTCTCCCTCTTACCCACTGACCATTTCAAGGTCCTTCCCAATGCTGTACAGAAACCCCGATATCAGAGAACAATAAACTGCAAAACTGAGTTATAAAATCACACTGTCCATCTTCACAAGTTTTGTCTTCCATTGTGTTTTCCCTCATCACCTTCTTTAGGTCCTGCCAAACTGCCACAATTTTGATATCCAGCAGCCACACTGGCTACAAATCCTGTGGACTATGGAAAAGGCACTGCCAGCAGCACCATCCATGCCTGGAGCGTAGATTTAGCTGTTCCCCAAACCTGGCAGCACCTAGTGAGAGGCTGAGCATTCCCAGTCCCTACATACAACACAGGAGTAACAGGAGGGAAAGGTGGATAAGAACAGGCAAATCCTTGGTTAAACCTTCCCTGCCTGGAAAACTCTGCAGGATAGAGAGCTCTGCCTTCACTCACTGATGCTCCACAGATGCAGCATGAAGCTGGGACTGAAAGATTCCAAGATTCTCTGCAAGAAAACAGCAACTTCCAGGAGAGGAAAGGAGCTGGAAATGAATCTTTGCCTAATTATAGGAGTGAAGACAGATAAATAGCACCAACCAAGCAGGAAGTAAGAAAGCAGACCTGTAACAGCACAAAAAATGAGGAATACTGGGCAATTTCCTCATCTGGTGGACCAAATTTGAAGAGCCATGGCAATATTTCTTCTATTTTCTCCAGGATAAACCACCAGGAAGTAGCTGCCCTATAATTACCCTCTCTCCTATTCTGAAATTGCATTATCAGGTTCAAAGGCTTCGTAGCAACCTTTCAATGATTCCCATGAGCTCCATACAGACCAAGTAAATAAAAAAAAGAAGGAAAAGAGGAAAAAAAAGAGACCTTTCTGAATGATACACAGGAAAGCTATTGGGTTTTTCTCTCCTTCCAAAGGAAGCTGTGTGTGAGAAGAGCAAACCTGCAATTCTACCAAGGGAGCAGGGCTGCTACTGTTCAGCCTGGAAGGGAATCAGTCACCCCAAGGCTCTGAAATTCCAACACAGAATTCCCATGGGAGGCTGAGAATATCTCTGTCCCCAACAGGTTACAGAACATGAGTGGGCACGGAGCAGTGAGTGAACAAATGCATGAGGCCAAATTTTGGGTTGCAGACTCTTCCACTGGACTAAATTATCTCTGCAGCATAAATCCAGGGAAAAACCTACATGGCTTATTTTTATCCCTCACTACACACTGAACAAGAAACAAGAAACAACCACGAAACAAGGAACAAGATAAGAACTGTTAACTGCTGCTAATGCTGGAGCATTCCCAGGGCATGGCACAGAGAAAACCAGGACTGCCAGATGTACCCACAATACCTTAATAAATAATAATGATTGAGCAGGGACTAACAAACAGCCCCATTCCTGGTCACAGGCGACCCTGGGCAGCTGCAGCCGTTCCTGACACACTCACACAAACAATGCTCTGGGATTTTTCAGGAGTGAATAATCAGGGCTGTGACACCACCAAATTTAGCAGCTATTTGAAGTTCAAACAAATGCTAATCCAGCTTGTTATTATAAATCTTCAGCTTGACAACAGAAAAACACACCAAGAAAAGGTTTTGTAAGAACTCTCCAAGCAGAACTTACCATAGGCATTGGGGAATTCTCCAGGCCCTGGACCTGGATAAAAGGGTCCTGGTCCTGGTGGCTGCACAGGATATTGCTGGGGTGGCCCGACGTACGGGGGGCCACTGTGACGATACTGGGGGGACAAAAACAACCATCACTGTACAAGGACTTGGGCACCCACCCCAATCAACAGAGATCTGATCCTCAAGCTGGTTAATTACAGCTTCAGGAATCACAGAACCACGGAATTGTTAAGGTTGGAAAAGATCTTTATGGTCTCCGAGTCCAACCATCAACCAAAACCACCACCATGTTCAGCACTAACCCCAAGCCTAATGTCCCCAAGTGCCACATCCACACATTGTTTGAACACTTCCAGGGATGGTGACTCCACCACTGCCCTGGGCAGCCTCTCCCAGTGCCTGAACACCCTTTCCATGAAGGAATTTTCCCAAAATCCACCTAAACCTCTCAAAACGTTACTGCCAAAAGTAAGGTAAAGCCACAGCACTGAGGACACAGGAGCTGAGGCAGAACGGAGTCACTCCCCTGACTGCAGCAATCCTGTGCTGTGAGGCCCAAGGTTTTGGAGTGCCTGTGGATCTATTCAGTCAAACTACATGTTTTTAAAGCACTAAATATTTTCCAAGAGCTTGGTTTCCTACTGTGTTTGAGGGAGACCTCAAAAAGGTGATTGATTCCTACTGCCTCCATGCACAGAAGGACAAATACTTCAATATAGAGAAGGGACACAGGCTGAACCATGGAATCAATCAGGCTGGAAAAGCCCTCTGCAATCACCAAATCCAACCGTTGCCCCAGCACCGCCAAGCCCACCCCTGAACTGTGTCCCCAAACACCACATCCACATCTTCCTTGAACACTTCTAGGCATGGTGACTCCAGCACTGCCCTGGGCAGCCTCTGCCAATGCCTGATCTCCTTCTCCATGAAGGAAGTTCTCCCAATAGCCAATCTAAACCTGCCCTGGCACATGAGGCCAAATAGGCAAGCACCAGTCTGATCTGCCACAGACACAGCCCCACCCACTCGTGGCAGGTCCTGAGACAACCCCCACGGAGCAAGCATGACTCTGCAGCTCCTCAGGTGCCTGGATGATGGATTTACCTGTGGGATACAGTACTGGGGGCCCTGAGGCATCGGGTAGGGCATTGGCAGGTGGTTCACCATCATGATGTGCTGGTTGGTTTGGTACACGGCAGTCGGGGTCTGCGCTCCGGGACGGATGGAGGGGCTGCTGTTCTGGATGGTGGCTCTTGGAGGCTGGATCTGAGGCCTCTGAAAAAACTAGGAGAGGGAAGAGAGAGAGAAGAGAAAACGAAGAACCGGTCAGGCTTGCTGGGAAAGAATTGGAAATATCCTTACAATATTATAATTATGGTGTTAGTTTCCAAGGGTTGCCACACTTTCAGAAAACTGCAGGACAGTCTGTGTTTGTGAACAGCAGGGCCATCTATGGCTTTCTACTTTACAACGCAGAAACAGGCAAGAAACTTTACAAACTAATAGTTATTAGTTTGTATCTCCTGAGTTTTACAGCTGAACCTTCTGAGCAAACTTCAGAAAAATTAGTTTGTCTAATTTTCTTTTTATAAGGTGGGTTGGCTGCTAAAAAGTCCAGCTTTATAAACACCCATGGGAAATAAAAGATCAAGGCAACTGTTCCAATTTATCTCCAGAAGAGGTAAAAATCCAGCATTTCACAAAGGCCAGAGGCACCTCACACCTCTCCTTTACACAAATTGATCCAGGTGACTTGTCCTGCCCTGTTTTCCAAAGGGTGGCAACCTGTCCCAGGGTGGTACGGAAGTCTCACACCAGGCTGGGATGAAGTGATGCCCCAGGCGGATGGGCCAGGCCCAGGGAACCAAGCAAACCCCTGGCACAGGCTCCGTCCTCGAGCCTCCCGCGCTGGGCCAGGGCACAGTCCCGGGGAGCACTGGGGGCTGCAGGCCCTGCTCTGGAGTGTCAGCAACCTCGCAGGTCGGCAGGGACGAAATGCACCGGACACGGAGGCATTCACTGACGGAGGAATGACCAGGTGAGACACTGATGCCATGCAGAACCAGGAGTTAGAGTTACCTGTATAGGTCTGAATCCTCCCTTCAATAACGAAGCAAGAAAGCAGCAGGAAACAGAAAGAAAGCCAATGGAACAGCTTACAGATCAACAGGAAGGAATAGGATACAACATGCACCCTAACTGCACACAATTCCAGTCAGCTTCTGCCCTGCTCTGACTCATCTCTTCCTGCCAGGAAAAGACACTGAGTGGTACCAAGGAATCCCACAGGGCCAGAAACTCTCCTAGAAAAGTTTTATATGGAAGTATAAAAGTTTTTTTAAAAAAACAAAACAAAAAACCCAATCAAACCATGATTTCCTGCACAAAATGTAACACTACAGAAAGACTTAAAGTTTACTATGTTCTTAAAACATCAAATATTTCTCCTTCTGGTCTTTTTGAGTGGTACAGAGGGAGCAGATAAAGCAGAAACCCTTGCTCCAATAATAGATTTCTCTCCTCTTCTGCACCAAGACTGGGAGGGGAAGAAATGCCACTTATTTAACTGTCAAGTAAAAAATAATTATAATAATTAGGCCACCACACATCACACTGAATCCTTCTAGCTGCTGTGCAGTGATGTGTTACAGGGAGTAAATGTGCCAGGAGGGGTGAGAAAAGAAGAGAGGGGAATGAAGGAATGAGCAGGGATTATCCGCCCCAGGATCGGGGAGGATGGGGGAGGACAGAAGGAAGCTGTGATGTCTCTATCCTCAACATGACAATGAGCTTAAAATGGCCATTCTGGTGCTGCTGAAGACTTCCTGACACCTGAACTGCTCCCCACAGCAAACAATTTCTCCAGGAAAGCCACGGATGACTGTTTCAGCTATCCAGACACTGTTAGGGTGAGCACAATGATTTTATGTCCAGCCCTGTCAACATGGATGAAGAGCTGTCCCCAGCACACTGGAAGTGTGACCTGAACCAGGAGAAGGCAACTGTTTGGGGAGAAAAGTTTGGAAGTGAGGGTGGAGAATGCAAACCAGAAGAACAATGCCCTGCCACAGTCCTGCTCGGACAAAACCTTGTGGCTGTGACATGCGGGGGAGCCACAGGAGCGTGCCATGAACCAAGTCCAGGGGCTGAATTTATGATGAGAATCACCAGAGTTAGTGATTTTCCAATATCCAAAGACACCAGAAAGTGCAAAAGTCTTCTTTCTTTCACTGCGAATCACTGAGTAATGATTATTTCTAACCTGTCAGCAGGCTGCAGCACTTGTCTCACCGAGGGAGGGCTGGAGAAATTTTATAACCCCCACAGCTGTGTTTCTGCAGAGTGAAAAGTGCTGGAGGCTGAAGTGAGACCTCTCTCTATCAACAGCACCACCATCCACGGGGCAGTGCAGGAAAACCCCCAATGGCAGAGATGGGGAGACTCCACCTACGGAATCTGCTCCCCAGGCTCCTGCTGCACTACAGAACCTGCCCACAACTGACACCATCAAGGAACACTCAGAGCACTGCAAACTCCTTGGCCATGGCCAGCTGCTCATTCCCAGCTGGTCCCTAGAGGCTCACGAGGTGAGGCCTGCTGGGGAAGCTCCATTCCATGGGACATGAGCTGGGGCTCTTCCCTGCCAGAGCAGCAGCAAGGACACGCTCTGTGCTCTGGGTGGGAGGTGGCACTGGCCTGCTCTTCCACGAGCACTGAACACCCCCAGGGAGCTGCTCAGCTGCTCCACAGCAGCAGGAGGGTCTCTGACAAGGAAACTGGATGTCAAAAAACCTCTCAGAGCACCCCTGCGTGCCCACACCATCCCAGAGCCGGCTCAGCTTCAGGGATGGAGAGAAAAGGAGGAGAATTCCACCCCTAGCAGGGAGACAGAGCAGCAAGAACAGCAGACCCGTTATTCCAAGCAACAGGACCACCAGAAGCTCTTGGAAGTGCCCACCTGAGAGCTCTCTGACAAAGTTTGAATGACTTGTAGCTACTCCAGTTCCTGTAAGTAAAGCCAGGATTCTGAAGGAAATTTGGCATGGGAGCACTGTGCACCTGACCTGGCAGATAAACTGCTTTATGCTCCATCTTCACGCCTGTCCCCCCAGAGCTCAGCCAGCAACGTTCACAGGAATGTTTAGGAATGTTTTGCTATTTGATTTGCTAAAATAGATGGGCACTCATCTGGGTTTTTTTCTATTTTTTGCTATTTCATTTGCTAAAAAATCAGCCTTGCAAGGTGAAAGAGATGCATGCATAGGCAACACCTTCAAGTAACACTAACCATATCCCATGGAAGTACAGCAAGAAGTGAAAATCTGATAGATTTGGTCTCTATTTCTTCTAGGAAGTGCAGGATTTGGAGTGGAGCACACCCAGGACCAGAGCAAAGGCACCCTGGGCCACAGCAAAGCTTCTGAGAGAAACTCTGCATTATACCAGCACTTCCTTGATTGCTTCCTTCAAAAATTAAGCCCTGCTATGTCTAACGATGGTCAAATTTTGGTAGTTCAGCAACCAGTGAGGACCTGGGCCATGGTCCTTGGGTCATGTCCCATCCCTCATCTGTCCCAGTCCGTTAGGGAGGGATTTCTTGGATCACCTGCAGTCACTGCTCCTGGGCACTGCAGTCTCTGATTTCACCCAGGGTTGCTCCCCCTCACTGCCAGAGGAGCACAAGCAAAGCCCTCTGACATTGCTTTTATCAGCTGCCTGAAGCTCAGCTCCTTTGGCCTGCTTGTTCCACAGCCCTAATCATCCCAGCAGCCCTTCCCTCCCTGCTCAAGGAAGTTCTGCAAAATCCAAAGGCAGAATCGCACATAGGCTCCACATGTGTCCGCAGTACTTCCCAAAACTCCACAACTGGAGATAATTCCTGGTGGTTTAGCTGAAGGTTGCACTGCAGAGATGGTTTCAGCTGATGAGTTCCCACTTCATGGAATTAAACGTTCCCCTTGGCACTAAGTGCCACGCTGGGTGTCACCTGCCTCCATGCCAGCCCTCCGTGCTGACCGTGTTTCCCAGCTTTGCACTCACTACATTTGCTGCAGACACACACTGTTTGAGCCAGAGGAATTAATGCTAATTTTAAGGCAATCTACTCCAAACTTCCTGCCTGCCCTTCTGCACTTCCCTGCCATTCCCTTCAGTCACTGGTCATGTACCCCACCCCAAATCCTTTTATTAGCCATCATCTTCTTCACTTTCTTCCCACATCACCCTGTGCCCAGAGAAAAGAAATCAGTGATCAAAGTGCCATCTAGAAAAAGCAATGATCAAGGAGAGCCCCAGCCCCTTCTGATCTCCCACCACTGCTTTTCATGGATTTGCCACTTGCTCTGTGTTTCCAGGCCATGGCTCCCAGTGCCAGGAATGCTCTTGGACCCCAAAGCTGCACCAAAATAGAAACTTGGGGTAAGAGCCTGAAAACAAACCTATGCTAAGCTCAGCCTGGCAATCATGGGAACTCATCTATTTTTTTCCTAGGATCATGGCTGGATGTTGTGATGGATCCACGTGGGAGGCTGTGGGGAACTAAAGTTCAACGAGCTGTCACCCAAGCTCTGCACTTCAGTCAAGCTTCCCATATCCCTGTTACTAATTTTTAGTTTTTCTGGTGCCACCAAGAAGGCATAACCTGAGCCTGGCCTGGGGGAGGGAGGAGGAGGTGCCTGCACAGGCACCGCAGCAGGAACTGAGGAGCTGCAGCCTCGAGATGTGAAGATCAGAGAATTGTGGAATTGTTTAGGTTGGAAAAGCCCCCTAAGATCAAGTCCATCCTTAATCCATGTCCCCAAGTGCCACATCCACACATTGTTTGAACACTTCCAGGGATGCTGACTCCACCACTGCCCTGGGCAGCCTCTTCCAGTGCCTGAACACTCTTTCCATGAAGGAATTTTCCCAATATCCACCTAAACCTCCCTCGGTGCAGCTTGAGGCCATTTCCTCTTGTCCTGTCGTTTGTTCCCTGGTGCAGGAGCTGCAGCACAAATCCCCAGGTCTTGCTTCCCCAGCACCTCAGTGCAGCCCTTTGGGCTGGCCAAGGCAAGGCTTGTTTCCTTCCCCTCAGACTCTCACAGTTTAATTATTCACTAAATGATAAAATTAAGGGAAAAAGCTCTTTCTGGGACTTAGAAGTGGCAGCTTCTTCACAAACTCATGGATGCAGTCAGGGAAGGGACTGCAACAGCCATTTCCCATCACTTTCTGACTTGAAATACCCCAAAAAGCTACAAAATGGTCAGTCGAGTCAGTTCAGGGAGTGAATTCCCAACCTCTCCAAGTCCCAAAGCTTTTTCACAAGAGCACCCAGCCAAGCCCATTCTCTGTTGTACAAGTTACACCCAAAGGAACTCAAGTAACCCCGAGCTAAAACTGGAATAAACTCCACCAGCAGCCTCAAGTGAGAGGCTGAGCCACGAGCAGCAAACCCATCTCAAACACAGTTCAAGTCAAAAGGAAACTATCACATTTCAGTTTGTATTTCTGATTTCTGTTTTTAATTACACCGGCCTCTTTTGAGCACCCATTTCTAAAATAAACCCCACGCTCCCCAAGTCGCTTCATAAGTGAAGGGTTTTAGGAAGATTCAAATGTAACAAAAATCTGCATTTAGGAGCTCGGGTTAGAAGAAAACTGCTGTTTTTCAACTGTGATTCGTGAGGATCAGAAGCAACAAAGAGACTCCAGAGCCTCACTTAGGAGGAAAAAACAGGGAAGCTCCATGCACAAAGTGAGAAATGGAGCAGCAATTCCAGGCAGGGAATAGTTGTGTCTGCTACAGCATTTGGGGAAAAACACAAGCCAATGGTGTATTTAAAAATACTGCCCAAAATACTTTGTAGGGGCTGATTTCTGTCTCCTATAAAGTGAGGTTTTCCAGCAGATTCTCAGTGTGTAATCTGGGACTCAGGGAATCCCAAATCAGGGATCACTGATGCACATTTAACTTTTAGTCAGAACTGCTGCAGTTACTGAATTTCACTTCAGCCACTACTGTTAAACACCCTAAATAACCTCTGCTATTTTCTCTCCCACAGTGTGGTCACGCTTTCTCCAGCACTAACTGGCTCTATCAACTCCCACTGTAACTGCCCAACTCCAGGGCAGGCATTTCCATCCCAGAAAAAAGCCCTGCTTATAAAGCTGCCATTCGAATTCCGGTGCTTAAATCATGCTCATCTGAGTACATTGAAGAGCTAATAATTACAGCCAATAACATTAAAGAGCAATCCATTATTTGCCTGAAGGAGACCCAGAATCAATACAAGGCACATGGTAATAAAAGCTGGGGTGGACACAGGGAATTGCAAACCCCACAGTCCTGCCGCTGCCTTTGAAGGGAACAGGGAGTTGTTGCAGCAAATATTAACCCTGCTAAGGCCAATTTACTAATTTCGCACTTTTCAGTTTACCAATCTCAGTCTCAAAGATCTCTGCTTGTGTTACACAGTTTAACCAAGTTTAAAAACTCCCATGTGAGGATAATTATTTATGTTGGTCTTGAGCATCCCATGAGCGTTGGGTTTGGGCTCAACTTGCTCCAACAGCCATCACGCTCCTGCACGTGGCCAAAATCTCTCTCTCCGCCACCAATCCACACCACGGGTGTTTTGGATTAAAGGAAATAAAATAAAAGCTCATCTACAGCCCAGGTTTCTCTGTGCCTGTCCTGATCCAGCACATGACAGATGTAACCAGGAATAAAGCCTGGAATGTTTTTCTAACAGTGACAGCTTCTCACAGATAATTATAAGCAGATTCAAACATAACAGAGACAAAAAAATCTAACTGTGATAAAATCGGGAAAACACTTGGAAATTACAAGTGTAGTAAGGGCAGGGTCATAACTGGGTCCTAAAGGAAAGTTTTGGATCACGTTCTGACAGATTGGTGGCAAAGTCCCAGCAGTAAAGGCCCTGGTCATTGCAATATTTCCTCCAGGGTTCTGCTGCCTCACAAGTCGTGGGACAAAACCTGCCCAGAGAGAGCTCAGTAAATTTTAGGAGAACATTAAATGGCTCACAGTGAATATATCCCATGCCTTAGGAATGACCTGTGGAAGAACTAAGGAGTTGCAGAGCAGTAAAGCAGTCAGGCACTCTCTGTATTGTGCAGTATAAACACCAACCTGAAGTTAAGGTCAAGAACAAAAGTATCTAAACAAGATCCTAATCCCATCGTTCCCCAGGTTGCCCAGTCATCCTGCAAACATTCCTCCAGCACTGTCTGTCCGTGCCATCCCAGCCATGCACAGAAATCATCCCCCTTGTCCCACACGACCTTTGCCTGTGAGCAAACAAGTGCAGGTGTCCCATTCTGCTCTTCAAACTCCTTTTTACCTTGCAGCCCTGCTCTGGAAGGCTCCAGCTCCCCCACTGCTCCCTGAGCCGGTAGGAAAAAGGATGATGGGGATTTTGGGGTGTCTGTGCCCACCTAACACCCACCCTCCTGAGACTGAACTCTCCCCATGTTGCTCTTCCCAGAGTTGAACTGCTCAGTAATACGAGTGAAGTGAGAACAAAATAATTCCCTGGAACAAACCTTCCATGCCTCAAGCCCCTGTCCTGACATCACAGGATTAATGGGATTTTTTTCCTATCAACTTGTGGAAACAACCTTCTCCTTCCAAGCCAAGAGAGCTCTGGGAGAGCTTTCCTGCCTTGTCCTGACTCTCCTCCTCTTTTGCACCAGCAGTGCCACCTCTATTCCCTCAAGATCTACAAGTATCAAAATCAGTTCCCAGGGATAAGGGTTTTGGCAAAGATAAATGTAGGAGCTGAGAGAAAAGACAATTCCAGACACCTTGACTAGGACATATGGGCCTGTGTGTCTGTCCTGACACTGGAGAGATCCTAATTCTGCCACTCCAGAGTTCCGTGAGGCAGAGTTATTCTTAATAACTAATAATTCTCCTTCTTAATAATGATGTGGTTCCTTACAAATCCAAGTTATGCAACAGGAATACCGAAAGATTCCTACAGGTCTGGCTTTTGTGGGCTAAGTAAAACAACATTAAGCAATGCAATGGTGACAGATAACTGGGGGTATCACACAGCAAATGGCAAGTGGTTTGCTTTGTTCCGAGTTAGAAAAGCAGGATTTTCTCAGGTGACATCTTCAGGAAACTGAATCCACCGGCTAGTTTGGGAAATATTCAGAACAAGTTCCTAGCAATGTGAGAAGGCAAGGAAATCCCACAAATCCCTGGCAATGATCCCTGCAGGTTCTCCCCCGCAGAACGTGGGGTGGTTAATGGGAGCAGTGAGCCCAGGAGTGAATTCAGTGTTACTCAGCGGTGCAGGCAGCTGTTAGCAGGGTTACGCAGGGCTAGTAGCTACTACAGGGCTGCTTCCTCCACTCGAGTTAGTGGGTCAGTCACCTCCGCCCCCCCCACCCCCCAGCAATTAGTGCAGGGTGATAACGAAGGGGCAGGTACTGTACCTGGTGATGGGCAGGTCGAGGCCCCGCTGCAAACTGAGGAAAGGCGGGAGAAACAAACACAAAAGGAAAGGCACAAAGAGTCAGAAACACCACAACGAACCAAAATGTCACACTCTATGCAAAATAAACCCACAGAAAATAAAATAACAACGACACAGTCAAAAGCTTTGCTGCAGGACAGCGACACACAGGGACTGAGGTGTCACGATGGACATCGCTACGGGCACTGTGCTGGGAGCTGGGACAAACGGCCAAAGCTGCCCAGGATCCTAAAGGCACTCAGGGATGCAGGCATTCCTTATCCTGCCTAGGAAAAAAACCATAAAACCAAAAAAAACCAACTTAAAACGAGCAGCAGTGGAGATTCTTAAACTGTTCAAGGTGGAGGTAAATGGTTAAAGCAGCTGGGTCGGAGCCGTTCCAGGCGTTTGGTGGGAGCGGAGGATGGAGACTCATGGCTGGTAAGAGCCAGGGAGGCACAGGGCCCTGGGACATCCCTGCAAGGCAAAGAGCAGCCATTCCTTGCATGTACCCCCTGAACTGCACTTCCAGCTTTTTTCCTCCATTGGGATCACAGCAAACCCCTTCTGAATGAGTGGGGTTTATCACCCTCTCTGAAGGCAAAGGATCAGCTTATCCTGGGGTGGAGCTGAAGGCATCAGCAGTGGAGCCTGGAAGGACAACAGCAGCTCCTGGTTCCCAGCCCTAAGCTCAGGATACTCAATCACTTCCCACTCACTTGGGCCACGCACAGAGGAAAAAAAATGCCAATTTAACATGCTCGGTTGACATTAAAAGTATTTCCCAATAAGGAACTGAGTTAAAATAGAAATAAAAATGAATGCAAGAAATGGAAAATATAAATAAAGATGAAAAGGTACCCAATTCCAGAGCTTAGGTGTTGAAACCCTTAATTCTCAGTGTAACGAGCAAAGCTCCACAATGAGAGCAGAGAAGTCTATTGACAAGAGCTCCAATAATTAACTGGAGTGACCACAAATAGATCCATAGTGGATTTTACCCACCATGTGCCTCTGCTGTGATGGCTCAGCACAGCCACCTCTGCTCACTCAGGGGCTCACTGTGCTTTACTTTCTGCCTCAGAACAGTGATCAAAACTGGCTACTTATTAGTGGTTTTTTAATAAGAGTTTTTTTCTATAAGGAAAAGTGGGCCTGGGTTCACTTGCAGCTCTTCTAATGCCATCAAACATGAAGCAAAGCATAAATATTCACTGGTCCAGCTGTTAGTTTCCTTTATAGACACTTAAATTGCCCAGATTTAAGATTTCCAAGAACTGGTCTGCTAATCCTGGTGTTTATATATTCCTTCTACCTTCACTTCATGCTGACACTTGGATGGAAAGTCATAAAACCCTTCAGAAATTAGTAAATATGGACACATGGACTGTTCTGGGGACAAGAGTTTATAAAGAATGACCTGCACTGGGTCACCAAATAGTTTTCTCACCCTGGAAAATCTTCCCTAAGCCTTATATTGAAGAATAAAAAAGCAAAGCATGGTCACCCTGTGAGACTAAAAAGCTAAAATTTCTGTTTTAATAAAACAGAAAGACTTGGAGCCTCTTGGCATCCTCCCGAGGCTCTGGGGGGAGGAGGGAAGTGGCTCTGTAGATGATGAGAAACAGGTACCTGGATGAGTCTCAGGAGATAAAAGCACTTCAAATCCTTATTTTCCCAAAGAACTTTCCCTACACCAGCTCAAATACCTTGTGTTTGGGAAAAGGGACTAAAGGTACCCTGGAAGGGCTGAGCCTTTCTGTGGGGCTGCACGTTCTGTATTCGACACCAATGAAAGAAAACAGCCAAAAAGAGAACGCTGGGATGCAAAAACCTTGTGCTGCTTCATTTCAGGGCCAAAGCACCTCTCTCATCCCTGTTCCACAGAAAAGATTTGTTCTCACTGTGCCTAAAGTAAGAGCTGGAAGTTTAGAGCTGAAGAAGCCAAAGTATATTCCATGATGGAAAGTAATGTGTGTTACAAGAAAAAAATGCAGAAATAAAATAAAAGCTCCAAGTTAGTAAAAAGTGCCCTCATCTATTTTGCACTGGTCACCACTGGCTCTTGATTTTAAATTTTCTTTAAAAATAATTCGGCTTGATAGGAATTATTCCTATTAATAGCTGTAAGCAACAAAACAAACTGTAGTCACTGCTGGCTTCAAATAGACACTTTGGGCTGTTTTTTCTCTGTTTGATGAAGACAGTAGATAGGAAAACTTTATAAATCCTGGGTCCAACCTTCCTCTCCCTGCACTCCCTACAGTCCTGCCCACAGCTTCACGGACACGGGGAATGTTCTCTCCCTGAGGATGTTGGGCTGGCACACCTCACCCACTCCTGGATTGCTCCAGCACATCTTTTTTTGGCAGAACTCCTAAAATCGGACAGTTTGTGTTCAGATCACCTGGTGCTCGGGGCTGGCCAAGAGCTAATGGGGAATTTTCACCAGCGCTGGAGGACCCGGATTTTGTTTTCCTTCCCCAGCTGGAGCTTTGCAATTCCCGCTGTGGGAGTGATGCTAACGGGGTGCAAACATGACGCCGGGTGGATTGCAAAGGCAGCTGTCCTGGGAGGGACAGAAAAGCCTGAGCTCTGCAATTCCAATGGCCCTTGGATGCAGAACGGGATGAAGGAAGCTCCGGCTCGAGGCAGGGCTTGGATCAGTCCTGCCCACCCACGATGGCCATGCCGGAGCACAACAGAAACCCAGGGATGGCAGAGCCACCCTGCCACCCTCCTTGTCCCCTCCTCACCCTCCCCTCACCACCAAAAGGGATGGTTAAAAAAATAAATTAAAAAAAGAATAATTAAATTACAAATAAATAAACCAAGCCAAGAACCAAATGCAGGAGGAGCTCAGGCCAGGGCTAGTCTTGCATTTGCTTTGGGGTGGGAGGTGGAATGAGATGTGATGGGTGGGAGCAGCTTTTAGTCATGAGGTGGAGATGGGCACTAGCAGAGCACATGGCAAAACCTGCACACAGGAGAGCTCAGAACAATACAAACGAGGCTGACAGGTGCAGATAAATTCTTCCTCGGGATCTCCACGGGGCCAAAACCCTACAAAATTTGACATTTGCTGGCCGAATTTCCCGCAGATGCTCTCTCTGCTGAGTGACAAAGCCCAAGGGGCCCTGGTCTCTGTCCTACCCCAGGTCAGACCCCCCAGCTGGAGCTCAGCTTTGGGCTCTGTGGCACCTCCTCGCCTGGCAGAGGCTGCCACGGCAGCTCGTGCTTTCAGCAAAGAAGCAAAACCAGTGCATTCCTGTAGCCAACAAAAAAGGATGTGGTAAAAAAAATATATATAATAAAGAAAAGAAGGAAGAAATAAAAACAGTGCCATGGGCACAATTGCCTGCAAGAAGGAGTACAGTTTGTTATATTGCTTACAATGCAGTATTTTATCCAGCCTCTTCCAGCCAGGGACCTGTAAACCGGACTCTGTTCCAAAACCTTCCTCCTCTTCCAGTTTTCTGTGCAATGTATTGGCACTGTTCTGCTGGGCTGTCAAAAAAACTGGTTTAGAGATGCAGCTCTTCAGTCAGGTTTTTGCTCCAGTTCTAACCATACCAACTTAGTTGTGCTTTGCAACAATTAAAAGAGAAAGATGATTATACTTACTGAGGAAAGAGTTTTATCAGCAGTGTCCTTCCTGCATTACTGATCAGAATGGGGCACTAAGGACAAATTCACAGCTGTCCACATCAAAGAACTTCAAAATCAGTGTTACCTGGCTCGTTCATCAGCACAGAGATGGGCCTGCAATGCCCTGGAGGGGAAACCTCCAAAGCCAGGCAAGTGCCTCAGTGATGCTGCAGGTTTAGGGATTCTTGCCCTGTGTATATATGTATTTACACCTGTTTTGTGGACAAACTCCTCTGTCTCAGAGGCTTTCAGTTTGCTCCAGGAGCATTCACCTTACTCTAAAAAGAGAAGAGTGCTGGGAAGGCACCAGGGGGTTCTGGGCAGCCTGGAGGGGCCTGACGCAGAGGGGCAGGAGGCGCAGGATTGCTCTCTCTCAGCTGACGGAACCTTGAGACGCCGTGATGGGAGGGCACCACGCCTCCAGAAGCTGGGCTAAGCCCCTGATGCCCTGGGAGGGTCTTCTAACATCATGTGGAGCTGTGCTACGAGCAGAGAATCCCCAGAAAGTGCCTGGTTTGGGGAACTGAAGTCCTACAACAGCAGAGCGGTATCACAATAAACACCCACCCCAAAAAAACTGACTGAAGGATGATCAAACCTGAAGTTGGATGAAAAAGGGGCTCAGAACAAAAAGATCTGAGTAGATAGAAGCCCTAGGTTACATGTGAGCATCTCCAGGGTTAGAACTGATCGGTGGCACTGATTTGGGAGCAAAGCCCAGAGGCCACTGGAGACTGAGCGCTGCTGCAGAGAACTGCTTGTGTTTGATCTTTGGTCTAGCCCTGCATAAAACACATCCTTAAAGAAAAAATAAAAAGGAAAAAAAAAGAAAAAAGAAGAAAAGAGAAAGATTCTGGCAATGAATCTGAACTCTACAATGAAGTGAACCTGAAAGCAACTAGGCTAAAAATAAATGGTGTTATTTGAAGGTAGATGAGAATCCCTCCATCGCTTCTTTAGCAACTTTAGAAGGAAAATTATCCTACCAGGATAGCGTCTGAAAAACTCAATCAAAGTTTGCCATTTGGGATGTGCTTCCAGGCCAGTAAAATGGGCTTTCCAGAGAACCAGCCATGTGCTATAGACACTCACAGACAGAGAAACACACAAACGAGGAAGAAAGAACAGGAGCTGAGGCCAGCATGGGCTCCTTACCGGCGAGCGGGTCTGAGGCTGCGTGTTCATTGTTTGAGGGGCTTGAGGGTACACCAATGTGGTTGGAGCTGCATTCTGTCCTGAGGGGTAAGGAGCCTGCCAGGGAACAAGAAAAGCAAATACAAAGTGAGTGGATCCAATGATTCATCCCAAAAGACAGGAACAGAACACGTTATCAGCTGGAGTGACTGACATGGAGATGAAGATGAAAAGATCGCAACGGAGAAAGTCTCTGTCAAGGACCAATTTATCAACACTGCCTCTCGTGGTAGTAGCTTACTACTAGTAACTAACAGCTGCCTTACTCATTATTAGTCAGAGTTTACTACTATTTTGTAAGATTTACTACTATTTATCACCTGAGCTCCTCAAGTGCTGCAGTGGAAAACAACCCAAGAGCCACATGACCTCGACACCGTGTCACCAAAACCCAGCGTGTCCAAAGCCATGGCCACCTGCTCCCAAAAACCTCCTCTGAAGCTGCTTCCAAGGAAAGCCTGAACTGTAGAGGATGCCAATAAATCCTCCAAAATCGAACAGCAAGAAACAACCCTGAGTGTGTTCAACAGAAGCTGCTGCTGCATTAAAGCATTTGCAACGCAATGGAATGGCCTGAAATCATCCCAGATGGAAGGCAGGCCATGGCTACAGGCTCTGCAAATTTTTCCTACTTCCAACCCATTTCCATGGGCTTTAACAATTTATCCCACCAGATGCTCTCCCCAAGTGTTATCTGCCCAAAGTAACAATAAACTGGAGCTCTGGAGCTCTGCCGATGACGCATTTTAACGAGACATTCAGAAATAACTTTTCAGAGTGCCTTTTTCCTTATTCTTTTTGAACAAAACCATTATAATTTACATTACTATTTTTTGAAAGAGTTTATTATTGTAACGGCAGAAAAACCAGCCACCAGCCTGCAACAGCCTTTGCTCTCAAGAACCATAGAATCACAGAATTATTAATGTTGGAAAAGCTCTCCAAGATCTTCAATTCCAACTGTTCCCAGCAGTGCCAAGGCCACCACTAAGGCCCATAAGTGCCCCAGGACTGGAGGTGCCCCAGAAGTGCCAGCACAGGGGTACAATTTGTGTTGTCTTTTTTTTTTCTGCTTTTCCATTCCTAGATTAATCACTTGCTGATTAAAGTGCAGCATAAGTTAAATGAAAATATCGTTTGGAAACAATCCAACCAGGAATTCCCCAGCCTTGGGGGACAAAAAAGAAATAAAAAAAGGAAATAATTAAAAAAAATAAATTAAAAAGAAGAAATAAGAAAAGAAAGAGGAAAAAAAAGACAGAGAAAAAAAAAAAGAAAAATGCAACAAACACCCCCTCCCCAAACCATGGCAAAAGGGATGAGGGGAACCAAAAACAACCCCATCCCAAAACCCAACTGCTGCAACACCTTCTATTCCTACCCTAGGACCACACTGAAACTGCTTTTTAAAGAGCAAAACTTAGACACAACTCCACAGCCAGGCAAGGACACTGCTCCTGCCACACAACTAAGCAGGATCTTCTGTTAGCTTCTGCCTCATTTTCCTAGCTTTTTGGGTCAAAATGATGATAAAATGTGTGCCTCTAAATACATCACTAGATCCTCCCTGTGATCCAGGACACCAAACACACTGGGCAGGGGATTTAGGTGGACAATGCTGTTCTGGAGTAGTTTATACCAATACATCAGCACAGCCTCTGGTTCAAGAGCAATTAAATGTTTTGCTCAGCTCCTGAGGGCAGCAGCATCCCCTGAGGGGTGGGCAGGGGAGGTTTTCCCTGTCCCTCCTCTCCAGGAGCCTATTGATCCGATCCACTCCAGCCAGCCCTTCCCTCCTTTTTCACCACTGCCAAAAACTGATTAATGTAAACAACTAAATTAAAAGAAGTCTTCTAATTTTTTTTTGAGAGTCAGATGCAGCATCAGCTCTTTTCCCTTTTTACTTGACGAATGATTCTGCTGGAGCTGGTGTGTCAGTGTCGTTCCAGCCAGAGCTAAGGAGATGTAGGGAAACTTTTCATCCACAGCCTGGAGAAGTGCTGCCTTTGTAGTATCCTGCTGCTGACCTTCTGCATCTGCTATCTCTGCCCAGTGTGAGATTAAGGCTTCTTCCTGTGGAGGATCAGCACAGTCCCAGATGCTGCTGTTCATCTCATGGAATCATGGAATGGTTTGGGTTGGAAGAGACTTTAATCATCCTCACCCCCGCCATGGGCAGGGACACCTTCCACTGTCCCAGGCTGCTCCAAGCCCTGTCCAACCAGGCCTTGGACACTGCCAGGGACCCAGGGACAGCCACAGCTCCTCTGGGTCCTGTACCAGGGCCTCACCACCCTCACAGGGAAGGATTTCCTCCTAATACCCAACCTAAAGCTACCCTCTTTCAGTTTAAATCCATTCCCCCTTGTATCTCTCCCATCAGCCAGAGTGAGCACCCAGAGTAGGTGACTGTGCTGGGAAATATTATAAAAAAATAATACCAATAAATGCACCAGTTGACCACTGGCTCCTTGTGCCTCCAGCTCCACATCTCAGGAGATGAGTTCTCATCCCAAACTGCTGCTCCCACAGCACCTCAGCAACAAGAGAAGAAAATATCTACTACTCCTCCCCATCTCCAGGCTCTTGAAAACATTTTCTTCAGGCTTAAATTGCATGCGACAGAGCAGAGCTCAAGTCAGACATGACTCCCAAAGCGTGAGTCAGATGTAACTCTCATGCTGCCCCAAAGTCTACCCACCCCCAAAACAGCCCTGGTTTTCTTTTAATCACCCAAGCCAAAGGAAATGGGAGAGAAAGGCAGCACAGCTATCACTGAGCCTAAAAAAATCTCTGAGTTTTAGCAGCAAAACTATACAGCAGGTATTTGGAAACAGAGTGCCAAAGGCACCGCTTCACTGGTGACATGTCACTTCTGACACTGTGACACAATCCAGAGTTAAACTTGTTTTAGTATTTAAACCCTACCAGAGTAAGCACAGCATGAAGTTATAAATAAAGAAGAAAGCATATGAAGGCTTAACTAGTGGCCACTGAAGGCTTTCTGCTATGAAGGAGTCATCAGCCAAGGTAGTTTTGGACAGAAAACCCCTGTGGGTGTGAGGTCTCAACCAAGGAACAAGTGCAATACAAATCCCTCTGAAGATCACAAACATCACCTAAATAAACACATTTTACAACTACTGCACAGCAACAAATGCTTCTGCTCCACATGTTTCCAACCAGAGGGATGTTGCCTTAACTGGTATTTGTGTTAAAACCATAATGAGGGGAAGAAAAGGGAGGGAAAATTGGTTTATAAATTTCTGCAGGTATTAACTTCCCATCGACTGTGGGAGCCTAAATAAACTATCAAAGATCCAACAGAATAAAACAGCACTCTGCTGCTTTTCAGACACATCAGCTGATTAAAGCATTGCATCTATTCATCTGTCAAAGGACTTTTTTCTTTAGCCAAGCAGCTAAATGGGTACAGAAAGTGACGTGGTCACGTGCAGCCACACAGGGCTCCATGCACCGGGGCTGGAATGCTGAGGATAGAGGGAGGGAGTGAAGAGATCAGTGAGGAAATGCTCCAAAAATCCACTAAATAAACCCCCACAGAGGGAAAGGCAGGGAAGCAAGTACTGCTCTGCAGACAAATGTTGGTTCTGAAGCATCTAAAGGCTGGATTGAATCCCTGAAGTTCAAATAACTGCTGGAAGAGGACAGAGCACTGCTGAGCTGCTCCACTTTGAGACAGAGCAATTTGCTTCCCTTAAAGCTCTCACCTTCCTGATTTTATATTTCAGCTGCGGCTGTTCAGGGGAGGAAGCTGAGTGTTTATGTATTCCCACAACTTGCTGGGAAAACCCTTTCTCTGGGCTGTTTCCACCTCGGGTTGCTACATGTGCTAAGCAAGGAAAAATAATCACTATCAACAAAACAACTGAAAAAAGTTATTCTTAGCTCAGGCCCTGAGCTGGTTAATAAACACTGAGCCTGCAGCGTAACATGACTCCCTCGGGACTGCCTGTCCTGGGAATAAACAGGCAAAGTACACACATCAGGCTCAAAAGAGCTGAGTCACACAGCTCTGCCTCTGGAAAATTTTTTGGGAACAAAACTCTTCCACCCCCAGGCAGAAAGGTGTCACTGGCCGAGCTCTGTGGCCAGGTTGGCCGGGAAGGGGTTAATCCCCGTGGCTGATTCCCGAATCCTCTCCTGACTCAGGAAGAGGTTGCTGGGTCTATATTTACTGAAGTTACACATGAGGAGGAGAACTGGACTTGCAGCTCCAGCACATGACCATGACTCAGGAGCTTCGCTGCCGCTCCCATCGCTATTGCCGTGACCTTGGCGAGGAAACCTTCGCATTCCCAGTCCCTTCCAGTCCCTTCCCAGTCCCACCAGCACAGCCACGCTCAGCCCCCTGGACATCAGCACAGAGCTTAAATCTCTTGGGAGGAACGTGACAGAGCAAGCAAAACACTTTAGAACAACACAGGGTTTGCTGGGGCCACAGGCAGCCCTGGGCCGTCCCACAGCAGCCCCAAAGGGTTTATTTTGCGTGGCCACAAACCAACACGGTGCTGCAGGGGAATAAAAACTATGGTGCTGTGCCCAGGTGGTTTTATATCTCATTATATCTCATGTATCACCGCACTAATGATGGAGAGCACCCAGCTAAAAACTCACCAAAAGTGCCACCACACACATTTTCAAAAATATCTTGTTACTATTTTATGTTGAGACACAAAATATCAAAAATACACACTGGCTGGAAAGAGGATAAAACTATTATGAGATCCATCTCTTTCCCCAAACAACACAACACCCCCAGTCCACTCCCATTTCTCCTGCAGTACAGGTATTTCTGCATAAAACCTGCACTGGTCTGTTCCCAAGCCATTCCTTGACCCAGTTAAATACTAAATATTGATCCAAACCCCCTGGCTGGGCATTTAAGGGCACAGTCAGTGCTCTTTATACTAAGGGTCCTGTCCCTAGATCTATAAATTCCTACTTACACAAGCCCCTAAGAGCAAAGGCAACTGCCCCTGGAGCAAGGTACAGGAGAGGGAGAGCACTGCACAGGAGCCTCCTCTTTATCCCTGTTTTTAGCAACAAAACTCAGTTTTCCTTCCAGCTGCTAAACGATTTTCCTTGAGGAAAACCACAAAGGGAGCACAGGACTGGCTGTGTTGATGCACCAGCCCCGGAGGCTCTTTTGCAGAGTTTTCCCCTGGGTCACTGGCCTGGACAGCAGGAATTTGGCCTCAGATGCAGGTGAACAAATCCCCCGCAGCAGCAGAACCCCTGACTTGGCTCACAAGTGCAGGGTGATGGTGACAGCAAGGATGTGGCTTTTAATTCTGAATCATCATTTCTTTGTGGAGCTGGGCTGGCTCTGCCCTCCCGCAGCCCCAAATCCAATCACTGTGACAACTCAATCACTGCAACCCAAACAACTGCAACCCTCCAATGAGGGAAATCTCTGGGCATTCAGCTCTGGGAAAGTAAGAGGATTATAATTTAAACCCTGTATCTTCATTTCTCCCTAATGAACTCCCCGCAGGCAGCACAGGCTGGAACTGCAGCTCCTCAGGCTGCCCCTCCTCACTCACACCCAGCACCTTGATTTCCCCCAAGCTTTGGTTTCTGCATGGCCTGGATTTTGAGAAGGTACATCAGCACAAACTCAGTGCCAGGGGAAGCAGCTTTCCCCATCTCCCCAAAAGGCAGCTGCTCCCGTTCCTGAGAAAATGCACAAAACTTCCCAAGACTGAAGGTTACAGCGAGATTATACTTTTTATCTGATATGAAAAGCTGTGTTACTGAAGGCAAAGCAGACTCAGCCAGAGCATCCCAGAAGAGCCCAGAATCTCCTCCTCCCACAGACAGTGGCTAATGAAAGGCTCATCTTCCATCCAGGTGCTGCCTTAGGAACACCAGCAGCATTCAGGGAAAGGCACCAGAAGTTCCTGCTCTCCCTGTCTCCCTTACCATGCTCCCAGGGGCTGCAGCAGAGATCACAGAACACAGGGCAGAGCAGATTTTGACCTAAAACCAGTATTATGGTACAAAATAAACCACTTTGTAACTATGTCACTGAGCTCCGGAGATGCCTAAGATCAGCCACCACCTCAGGTATCTCCTGCATCTGACCACAAACAGGGCATCACTCACTCCTGCACATTTTCTGGGCACATCGGAACGTTATTGTTATCTTGCCAATAATTCAAGTCTACCTCTCTTTTTTTCCTCCCTGGTGTGCTCTGCGCTCAGCAGAACAGACTTGGAAGCTGCTGGCAGGAAAAACTCCAGAGTATCTGTAACACATAGATTCAGCTCATCTGCAAATGTTACAGATGGTGATGGAGAAACCTGAATTATTAAATTTGTTCATTTCAGCCCTTTTTACACAGCACCCCCTCAAATCATGCATAAAGCATATTCTCCCACTACTCCCGTGAATTATTTCAGCTTTAAAAATAGCACAACAATGATTAAACCACTAAACAAGGCCAATTCCTCTCTAAATGCTCCCACTTTGCCTTTCATTATTACAATGATATTTCAATGATCATCACACACACTCTCAGATCCCTCTGTTTAAACACGAGTCCCCCTTCACAGCTACATGTTCAAATATGCAGGGTTTAGGTACCCATCACACCAGGGATGCCACATTTTTTAAGCAGCTCATTTGCAAATTATCCAGAATCACTGAAATTAGCTCGTCCTCATCAGGGCACTGCTGTAAAACAAAACCACGCAGCAGTTCTACTCTGCTGCCTCTCCAAGCCAGGGCTGCTCCCCTGCAGGGTGCACCAGCCCCTGAGAAACACTGCTTTCCTAAACAGATTGGTACATCATACCTGGAATGCTCAAAGTCCCATTAAAATCAGTGATGAAAGGACCAGAGCTCACCTCTGACACCAAACAGGTTGCGCAGATGACAAGTTTCCACTTAAAAAGAGAATTTAACACAATTCCAGTGCAAACACTCTGCTCCTGATGGAGGGGCTGGGATGGGACCAGGGTGGGACATAGTCCAAATGTCTGCACATTGGCTTTACTGGGAAGTCTGAGGTTTGGATTTGGGTGGAGGCACAGAATAAACAGGAACTGTGACTGCTCAGTGAGTTTATTTAAATATGTAGGTTTTTTCTAAAGCTATTTCCTCAAAATGCCAGGACTCAGCTACAGGTGTCTTGCCTGATTTTAGGGATTAACAAATGGCAGACAAGTAGAAGATGCAGAGAAGAAGTAGCTGGCATCCTCACTGCCCTTCTCCTCCCAAGTACACTGGTTTATTTCCTTTTTCCATATGCCCAGCCTTCAGGAAATTCTCATGTTGATAAATATTAAAATTGTAGTGGAAGGTCTCCCTACCCATAGTAGGGGGTGGAACAAGATGAGCTTTAAGATCCATCCCAACCCAAATCAGCCTGAGATTCCATGAGTAAGTTCAGCCTTTAAAATGACACAAATATCCTGACCCAGGAGGAATTACTCCTCTCTCTCCCCTTTTCCTCTGCAGCAGTTTGTCTCAGGATACATCACCTGTGTCATTACCAGCACAGCTGATTGGTAACAACCTTTTTTATGGTTTTACCTGATCTCACATCACACATCCGAGTGGGCAAAGCAGCAAGGAACAGGGAAACTGAGTCCCAGGAAACATCCACAGAGCTACAGGAGTTTTTCCTACTTGAGCATGGCTAACGAGATTGTCCCCAAGGAAGATGATGAAGGAAACATGGTTTGCTTCTTCCCTGGACAAAGACTCTTTGTGCCAAGGACAATATAGGCACAAAATGCACATTCTTGACCTGTTGGAGCAAGTCCTGAGAAACCCATGGGGATGCTCCAAGGGCTGGAGCCCCTCTGCTCTGGAGCCAGGCTGGGACACCTGAGGGTGCTCCCCTGGAGAGGAGAAGGCTCCAGGGAGACCTCAGAGCCTCTTCCAGTGCCTAAAGGGCTCCAGGAGAGCTGGAGAGGGACTTGGGACAAGAGCCTGGAGGGACAGAACATGGGGAAATTGTTCCCACTGCCAGAGGGCAGGGTTAGATGGGATATTGGGAAGGAATTCCTGGCTTGGGAGGGGGGGAAGGCTCTGGCACAGGTTGTCCAGAAAAGCTGTTGATGCTTCATCCTTAGAAGTGTCCAAGGCCAGGCTAGACAGTGGGGCTTGGAACAACCTGGGACAGTGGAATTGTCCCTGCCCATGGCAGGGAGTGACACTGGATGAGCTTTAAGGTCCCTCCAACCAAAACCATTCTGGGTTTCAGTCATTTTCTCCTCAGCTCTGCTGGGTGTACCTGTCCCTCCCCAGGGTGCAAAGGCAAACAGAACACCTGGCATGGGGGAGGAAAGAACAATCTTCCTCCTTCCCAGGTAAGGCTCCAGCCCTTCAGCCCATGCTCAACTCCAGACTTCAGCAGAGGACCCAGAGGGAAAGACAGAAACCAGTGTGATTTGGAGCTGGGGGTGGACAGATGTCCTGCTGGTGGCTGCTCCCTTCCAAAGCCATTTTAAAATCCATCAGCGTGGAATCTGCTGCTAACAAAGGCCTGAGGGCATGGATAATGTCACGGGAAATCATTCCATAACATCTGGAACCACTGCTACGGCTTCACTTGGCTCCTCACTGAGGCTGAACTGCCAGGCCCTGCCCTGGCTGCAGCACCTGGCTCGAAGCCTGGGGTGGTCTGCTAATGACCATTATGTAATTAAGTAAATTGGCATTTTCCATAATAAAGGTACTCAAAAATACGGAGTGTATGTGTGTGCTGAGGGCAGAAATTCCAACATCTCCACTGCTGAAAGCAGAGCTGTGACTCTCTGCAGAGACACCCTTGAGTTCACAGAATGCCTTTCACTTGTTCTATAAATCTGCCTCCCATTTTAACAAAAACTATGAGGACAAATATCTGTGCTCAGGAACACAACCCAACCAGCATAGACACTACTCCACATAACAACAGCATCAGCAGCTTTGCAGCTTTCCTCCTATTTTCTTCCAAAAGCCAACAAGAAGCTCCAAAAATCTGTCATCTGAGGATGTTTCCATCCTTGGAGATGCTCAGAACCCAAGGGGAGGTGGCCCAGAGTTACCTGCTCCAGCTGATCCAGCTCAGAGCAGGCACTGGGACCTGATGATCCCAGGTCTCTTCCAACCTTCACCTGTTTGAGTAGAGGGCAGCAATCAGAAAAAATATGCAAGTTTTACTGGATTACACTGAAACCCAGAAATATCCCACATTTAAAGTGTCTGAATCTGCACAAAGTTAAAACAACTAAGTAACTCATGGGTTTCTAATGGCACCATAAGGAGAGTTACTCCTCTGTTTCCCAGTCTGACACAGCAGCTCCAGTAACTCCAGGGCTCCATCTTCCTGGTTTCTCTGGCTGCAGGGATATTTTATGCCCTCTGTGCTCACAAAACGCAGGCTGCGTAAAGCCCTGACTTTTGTGCTGACTCTGGTGCTTTACGGAACACATGGTGTTTGTTTAAAAACTGCATATCTTCTGGAGCATGCAAGAAAACATCCATTAAATTGCATGGAACAGAAGGTACTATTACAGAAGGAATCCAGAATTGAAATTATTAAATGTAAGAAAATGGCAAATTCCCTCGTATTGTTTGATCTTCTTATATTATGAATAAAAATGTGGTTCAACAAGTGGCAAAGTCAAAATAAAGCCCAGGGCACGTGACTGTGAGAACAGAAAACACACATGGAAAAGTCCTGAAGAAAGAGATCTGGAGAATTCTTAAACAGCTACAGAGAAGTTTGATTTTTGTATTAAAAACACTGTTTCATTCCCCCCCCAAACCCAAGTTCCTGGCAAGTTTAAAAGTGCTTTTGATTCCCAATAATCTCACCCGCCAAACAAAGCTGCTTCCGCTCACACACACAGCCAGGATGTGCCGTGTGGCCAAGACACCCACTGAGAGCTTTCCCATTCCAAATCCCTGCGCCTGCACCACGGTGCAAGGGCCAGGGAACACTCGGAGCCAGGTCACGGCTGCTCCTGAGAGGAAAGGCTCAAGCAGCCATAGAGAAACACTTCTCTCCCCACTGGGCAAAGCAGACCACTTGGAGAAGGATTAAACACGCCTCTCAGAGTGGGAATTTTTTACAAGGACCTGGAGTGCCAGGACAAGGGGGAATGGCTTCCCACTGCTAGAGGGCAGGGATAGATGGGATACTGCAGAGAAATCCTTCCCTGCGAGGATGGGGAGGCCCTGGCACACGCTGCCCAAAGAAGCTGTGGCTGCTTCATCCCTGGAAGAATGCAAGGCCAGGTTAAACGGGGCTTGCAGCAACCTGGGAGAGTGGAAGGTTGTCCCTGCCTGTGGCAGAGGTGGGACTGGATGAAATTTAAGGTCCTTTCCAACCCAAACCATTCCGGGATTCTATGAGGCAGATGAGGGGTGGGTCTAAAGCCAGACCTAGTCCTAACTAGACTCAGTATTTGTGCTGTAATGTTTTCTTTGCACATGTACATGATAAAATTCTAATGGGTTTTCCTTTCTTTCCTTTCCTTGTTAGGAAAAAAAGAATTAAAGGCTCTTTCTAGTCCTTCTTAAGTGCACAAATACTAATTCATACATCCCTCCTAACGTTGCGCTTTATGACAGCCACTGGTTCCAATGTTAAATAATTAAAATTAATAGTGTTAATCAGCATAATCAGCATTTGAAGCTACACTATGCCTTCCCCACTCTCCCAACTCTCCCTTCCTGCAGCTCTTACACCCAGATGCTCTCCCAAATTAGAAGACACCCATGAAGCTGAGCATCCCCACACAAAAGCACCCTGAAACCTCAAAGGCACAGAGACACGAGACATGTTTGATGTTCCCAGCCAGATTTGCCCAGATTAAACTTAATGAGGTAAAAAGCACAGTAATGAATCAAAAATAATGAAATACATTCTAGGAGGAAATATTCCCAGCATTATTATCCCAATCAAAAACCTCCTAATCCTATTACAAACCAGAGGGTTCAGCTGCACTTCCAGCAGGTCTTGAACACAAAGGCCAAAAGAAGATTACACTTCTGGATTTATCAGCTATTAAATAACTCGCAGTTTCAAATCTCCACCTGCAGTCACATATCCCTGCAAGCCTGGAATTAGCAAAATGCATTGGAAATGTGCTGCAATGGAGCCTGACCTGGATGTACAGAAGGAAGCACAAGGAAAGAAGTGAGAAGGACAAGAGGTCAAACTCTTGACTAGTCAGAAAAAAATCCAGTACTACATATTAATCTGGTTATTTAGGCAGGTTTCTTGTTCAGAAAACACTATCAGGAGTTGAGTTGTTTAGATTTGCCTTATTCTCATTATCTGGAATGGACAGAAGATTCATGAAACTGGAATCTGCTGCTTGGAGGAGCAGCACGATCAGGCAACATTTTCCCTCATCTGGTCCAGCACCAACTTCTGCACTTACACAAAGAGAGCTTCATCTTTCATCCTGTGTCTACATCATCAATAAATATCCTCACTGACAACGAGACAAGTTACAGGATTCCGAGGGGTTTTAACCAGCAGGGAATTGGCTATAATGGCACCTCACGCAAAACAAGGAGGTTTTCTACACAGAGAAGTTCTCCAGGGGAAGAGTTCCTTGCAAAGCTTAGAGACCAACTCTGATCAGGGGCTCAACAACGATGCTCTTGAACACAGAAGATGATGGATAGGGGTTTATCTGAATGAGACAATTAAATTGGGAGCCCCTCATGCTCCAGGGGCAGTGGAAGTTTATTGTCTGATTTTATGCAGACTATTTTCTCCTAGCAAAGCACATGTAGACCCAAATAATGAGAAATCATGGAGCTGGAAGGGACCCACAAGGATCATCCAGCCCAACCCCTGGCCCTGCACAGACACCCCAACAATCCCACCCTGTGCATCCCTCGTTGTCCAAGTGCTCCTGGAGCTCTGGCAGCTTCAGGGCCATGCCCATTCCCTGGGGAGCCTGGGCAGTGCCCAGCACCCTCTGGGGGAAGAACCTTTTCCTGATATCAAACCTAACCCCCCTGGCACAGCTCCAGCCATTCCCTGGGTCCTGTCCCTGATCACCAGAGCTCAAGGGAAGATGAGTTTAACATGGAGCAAACCAGACCCCAAAGGCAGCTGCCTCCAAGGAGAGGAGAGCAAGGAGAAACACTCCCCACATCCCAGGGCACCTGACTGACCACAGGGTACCAATGAGTGAGGTTACAATTAAATTAAACCCCTCCTTCTGTTCCAATCCCTTAATAAACATCCCTTTATTAAAAGCACCTCAAATTGGGCTATGGAAGATGGAAGCATTGAATAAACATCATGGTTCTAACAGGATTATTCCAGCTCCTGTAGAAAGGCTCCAAGATCATAAAAGAGGGGCTTGGGGATTGCCTAATAAACATGCCACAGATGGCAGGCAGACTTTCTTCCTGGCACACATTCCCAGACCTGAAGGTACTAAGGAATGTCTCCCTGCTATTACAAACGCTAATTTAACGATGGTGACATTTTTGAGGACCAGAATGAGACCACAAAACTCTCTTCACTTCAGGCACAGAACCAGATGGTAACAAGTTTCAGCTGGTACAATCTGTTCTGGATTTAAATCAGCCACCTAAAAGTCAAGGTCTCTGTGCACTAAGATCCAGAGAATTCAGTCCTCTTGCACTATTGTTCTCTCGGGTGTATCTCGAGCTTTTTAGGAGCAGATGGGGCATGTCCACAACCTCAGCAGCTCCAGAGGAAGGTCCTCATCAGTGCTGTGGGATCCTCTGCTTCCCGGGTGCTCCTGCATTCCAGCCCATTCCGTGGGCAGGCAGCGCCGATCTGCTCAGCGCACAGCGTGTTCTTAACGAGAGCTGAGCCTTCCCTGATTACTGAGGAAATTCCTGGCAATTTGCTCCAAGCGTGGTCGCTCGGTGCTTCTGAACCGCGGGCCTGGACTAAGAGAATCCCTCAGCATCCCACTGGAGCCCACAATTCCAAAGCTGCGGCAGAGAAAGCCAAGAGTCTTTTCCAAACCATTCAACCTCACAGGCCAGAACCCACTGCACTTGTTCCTTGGCATCATCCAAAGCACTCCCAGGTCATGAGAGGGGTGAAACTCTATTCTCCTGGTGCCCTAAGCTCTGCACGCTGCCTCTCCTCCTCTGTTCACTCCATAGACAGAGGGAAGCTCTTTCCTGCTGCTCCCAGCCTGGCTCCACTTTCCTGTCACCCCATCCTGCCATGGCTGCCCCACCAGCGTAAGGCACAGCTGGAATGAGGCACATTTACAGCGCTTCAGCTGCTCTCTGTTGAGGGTGCTGGGAATGCTCTTGGCCTGGATTCTCCCATCCATCACAGGATGGTGCCCGACTGTCAATCCAGGCCCTACCTGAGCTCTGGATAACCTGCTCCGGGTGCCATATCCAAGGAGGATCTTCTCTGCTCCTTTTCCAATGGCTTCTCCTTTCCTCTGCACACTGTGAAAGGGAATTGTGTCAAACCAGCCCCTTCTGCAGCCTCCAGCCAGGAGAGGAGGCAGAGGGGCCGTGCCCCTCCTCTCCCTGTCGGAACGAGGGAAAAACATGCCAAACCCAACAGGAATATGAAATTTTATGTACATGGGGCCACATCTGGCCATAACATCACTGCGGCAGCATGTGCTGCGCATTCCCCTGCGCCGAGTTCAGCACATTCCTCAGAGCAGCACTATGATTTCAAGGCCCTGGAATTTGGGAAGCAGAGACGCTGCCTCTTGCTGCAAAGACGGGGGTGTGGGACTGTTCCACATGGCTGCCAAGCTCTCCTCATTATGCTGCACAAACTAATCCTGAAGGGCAGCAGAGTGCCGGAGGGTGTCCGTCAGGAAGGGCTCGGAAGGAGCAGAGCTGAGCTGTGCTCTTGTTTTGGCTACGTCAGATGGAAGAGGTGGAGGAGTAAGACAAAGGGACACCCAACCACATCACCACAGCACCAGCTGTTTCTGTCTATTTAAATAAAGCTAAAGGAAAGCAAATAAAGGTATAACGTACACTTGCACCTGACTCTTCAGGTTAAATATTCCATATATCCCCCGATCCCTGGTTCCCAAACCCTCTCCTTCAGACCACTCGGGCATGATGCTGTCATCTTCTCACACACGAACTTACAGTGAACTGCTCCAGCTCCCGGAGCTCTCGTAAGGGACAGCAATTCCTTTTATCACTGACTAAAATTCAAGATATTACCTTATCTCCCAGCCCAGATGTGCTGGGACAGGCAGCTCTGGGGCAGCCAGGACAGTGAGGGGTCACTTGTGGAACCAAAGCATTTGTTAAGCCTCGTTCTCCTTTGGAACATGGCTTCTGCCAAGAGTGAGGGTGAAGGGTCTGGGGAGGCCATGAGGAGCAGCTGAGGGCACTTGGTGTATTCAGCCTGGAGAAGAAGAGCCTGAGGGGAGACCTCACCGGGGGCTGCAGCTCCTCCAAGGACAGCTCCAATCTCTGCTCTCTGTGACCAGGGACAGGACCCAGGGAATGGCTCGAGCTGCACCTGGGAGGTTTAGGTTGGATATCAGGGAAAGGTTCTTCCCCCAGCGGGTGCTGGGCACTGCCCAGGCTCCCCAGGGAATGGGCACAGCCTGAGGCTGCCAGAGCTCCAGGAGCATTTGGACAATGCTCTCAGGGATTGTTAGGGTGTCTGTGCAGGGCCAGGGATGGACTGGATGATCCTGCGGGTCCTTTCCAGCTCAGGACATTCCATGATTCCGTGAGATCCCCACTTGAAGAAACTCCTGAGCCTGAGGAGATCCTGAGATCCCACCTGGGTAACAGCAAGGAGTGGCTCTGCTGAGCCCAGGCTGAGCCCAGCACTCACAGCAATCTGCCCACACCAGCAGTGACACACATTCTGTCTTCCCAAATTCAATTTAGTGCCAAATGACATCCAAAGCCTAAAACATCCACCAGTATTTGTCACTTGTTACTGCCTCAAGAGCAGTCCCTGACTCAGAGAGATTCAGTTTTATGAGCAGTTTTTAATTCACGGGTCTGATGGGGAAATCAATGACCCTTAATCAGACTCTAATTCAAACAAAGTGGTTTTGTCCTTATCTTTTATACACAAACACCCCCTCGCTACGTTAGGCATGACTGGACAAAGGCAAAGACAATCTTTGTTCAGCATTCAATCATCAATGCAGCATGGGTGGGTAAAATACAGTTATTTGTGAAGTGGTTTATTGCTGTTAAAAGAATTAATAATACGTTCATCCAAATCCCATGTCAGTTTGGGTCCCTTTAGCTCTAAAGGGAAACAGCAGGATTTAAGGTGGCCAAGAATCAGACAAAATTACTCAAAAATTACTCTCTCATCTCTTTCTAAAAGCAAGCAAACAAACCACGACAGAAATTCACAAGCTACAAGAGATGTGGAAAGGGGAAACTTCCACTCACTTCGTTCTTAACACAAGCACCAGGGCGTTCCTTGAAGCCCATGGGAGACAAGTCACACATGCAATGAACAGGTTAAACTTTCATCCAAATCTCCACTTAGCTTGAGAATTTTTTAACCATAACATAACACAGAAACTCAACTCCTGACAGGGGTCCAGGTGAGATACACAGAAGAATATTCAGAATTTAAATTCACCCAAATCTCTAATAGATCAGGGGTACAGAAAACTTTCCCTGGGGACAGGTTATTCTGTAAGGCTCTGACACCTTTTCAAGCCTTACTGTGTCCCAAGTGCAGGCACTTGCATTTTGGCTCTTCAGAGAACCCCGCAATGGTTTGGGTTGGATCAGCTTGACCCAACTCTCCTACTGCCATGGGCAGGGACACCTTGCACCAGCCCAGGCTGCTCCGAGCCCTCTCCAACCTGGCATCACCACTCAACCTTCCCCTGCAAAGGAGATGGTTCCTGAGGGGAGCCCTGGCAGTGCCATCACCAGCTGGCAATGGACAGGAACCCCCATTTGTGCTGCCTCCCTCTGAATCCCACTGTGGTAGGAATCACCTGGGAAAAGCTCTGCAGACCCCAATCCTGGGCCCCAAAAGCCCACAAGGCACAAAGCTTCACCTGCCCCATAACCCTGGGTCTTGCTGTTCCTCCCTGTCCCTCTGCACCCAGGGCTGGCTCACACAGTGGGGGCACAACAACCCTGCAGAGCCCCCGAGAGCCCCCAACTGCCACCCAGGCTCTGAGGTCACTCCAGCAGCACTCAGGGACACGAGCTGACCCCCAGTTCCAAGAGCCAGCGGAACAGGAAAGGAGCATTTTCCAGCTGGCTGGAGATCTGGCACAGAGCCCACTCTCTATGGATGCACTGCCTCAATGGGATCATATTAAGGAAGAAAAGAAATCCCTTTATTAGAATAGATTTAAAGAGGTTGCCCAGAATGTTCTCTTCTTCCCCTCTCCTCTGTCACATGAGGAGTTTCCCAGTGTTGCAGAGGTTTACCAGGAAGGAATGTCTTGATCCCTGACAAAAGCCAGGCAGCATCTGAGGGTTTGCCCTGCAACCCTGCTGTGCCCTCCCTGCTCTGAGAGCCTCAGTCCTCAATCCAGAGCCTTCACTTCCAACAACCCTGCAGCAAGAGTGACAGAACAGCTCAAACACCACTAATGCCTGCAGGAGATACTTCAGCCTCTCATTTCCCACTCCATGGAGGATGAGCATCCGCATATTACCAAACACAAGCACAAGTTTCCACTTTCCCCATCATGTTTTATCTAAAATGTGCATCATTCAGGTGAAGTGCTTCTTTCATGACCTGTTTCCAGGCATCTCCTGGTCTAGAAGGTCAGCTGCAGTTAAATGTTTCAGAGGCTGGCAGGGGAGCTTGGATCCACTCGAGGCTCTCCCCATCACATCCCCACCCACCCTTGGCCTCTCATCCTGCTGCCCTTGCTCAGAACAAACTCACTCTCCTTAACAGCTGACCTGCTCAGGCCTTCCTGCTGGATCCACACAAGTATAAATTAATCAGGAGCAAAGGGAACATCAGCCTTTCCTCTACCTCACACCTCATTCTTTACACATCCCACTTTCCCCAGCCCAGTATCTTTAATCTCCCTTTTTTTCTCGCCCCATTACCTGCCTCTTTTGCCCCCTCCTTTTTCAGATAACCTTCTCCACTCCCAAGTCAGTGCTGCAGAATATTTATCTAATAGAGGCTACAAAGAGACCAATTCATTCCACATATCTCACTAAACTCTGTTTCTCCATTCTTATTATAACTCCCATTTATCTCTTGTTCTGGACTTTTCTGTAACCAGCCCTTTTTCTCATCTCTTTTACGAGCAATCATTTGTGCAACTCATTTTCCTGACCCATTTCTTAGAAATACAGAACTGCACCATCCTGTGCAAAATTCCCCAAGGAAAATCCCTGACAGAGGACAGAGCACACTTTTAGGGTGTTCAACCTAGAAGTCAGGCCGTGCCCCAAACTGCCTGATCCAATAGCAAAACACATTCTTCCTCATCAATGATTATTTTCTTTAATTTTTCAAGTTGCTTTTAGTTTCTCTTACAGACTCCACAAGGAACTAATGTCTAATAAACTAATATTTAATTTATAAATACTAATTTATGGTATTGGTGTGCTAATCTAAGTGCTGCCTATAAGCCACTGCAAGGTTCAAGCCACACCCTTTATTCACTTTATTTCTACACTGGGGACAGACAACACAACTCCGTTAATTGTTGAGCAGAGAAGCTGAGAATGGGACAAGAGGAAAAGGGAGAGGCTGGGAATGCTCTGCTCCAACGCCAGGTCTTACCTGTGAGAGCCCAGGGGACGATGCATGTCCCGGTGGCGTTGCAGCAAGATTTGGGTGTCCCTTATTTATTTCATGTGCAGTGTAAGGGGATGGGGCAGGAGGACCCGGTTGTCTTGCTACTTGTGTTACCTGTGTGGAGATAAACTGTTAGTAAAACATAACATTAGTAATCAGTCTGCAGAGACTCCACTGTTCATAGCTAGAGAGATAAAATAATATATATTTATCTAAGTGAAACACTGCACAGGTTATTTAACTACTTATGTGATTCAGGAAAATGTGGAAAGATCAAAAAATCAGAGCACCAGCTGGAGTCTGAAAATGTGTGAGATCCCTTTGCCTTCAGGCCTGGGACCTTCTGATCTCTCCATGAGAAGCCATATAAAAGATATTGGGATTTTGCAAGGGGATACATATTATCAGCAACAAAGTAAGGGGGAAATTTCCATATTCCCTTCCAAAAAGGAAAAAGAAAGGACTGCAGAGAGGCCATGGTATCTGCAGGGCTTGCCACAAGCAAAGAACGAAATAGCGAAGTAATTCTTGTATATGTTTATCTCCTTTCTCAGCTTCTATTAAAAACACTCAACAAAACACATTAAGCAAACTATTAGAAAATGTTTTCATGGCACGCAAATATTTGCTCCACTGTAGTATCTCCATGATGGAACTGTTTTAAATATATTTTATTGAGTGCCTATGGCAAAAAAAAAAAGGGAGAGTCAAAGGAAAAAAAGTCACGTAACTATTGGGTGACACCACCAACACAATAAAATTTTGGCAGATTGGGTTAAAACTCACACTATTGAAATTCAACATTTGCTTCTCACTGACCTAATTTATTTGTTTGCTGAAAAGCACCACTTAACCAAGGAATGGTTTGGGTTGGGAGGGTCCTTAGAGCCTGTCCATGGGCAGGGACACCTTCCACCATCCCAGGTTGCTCCCAGCCCTGTCCAACCTGGCCTTGGACACTGCCAGGGATCCAGGGGCAGACCTGCCACAGCTCCTCTGGGCAACCTGGGCCGGGTCCTCCCCACCCTCACAGAGAAGGATTTCTCCCCAATATCCCATCTAACATTCCTCTGTCTGAGCTAAAGGCACCTAAAGCCCACACAGGGCACTGGCACTGCACAGGCCAACGTGTGAAGGCAGAAGGAAATTCCTGGCTCCTTTAATGGAGTATTAGCTCCAAGCTCCAAGAGAGCAAAGTCATGGAGTTCACCACTTAAATGCTTTTTCCAAGTCACTTTATTGCACTCAGAGTGTCCACGCCTGTCATTACAGTCCTTAAGCCACCAGAGCAGCTGCACCAGCACCGAAATCCCAAGAAATCACAACGTGCAACAGCTCTGGGCCTGGGAACAGGCCAGGAGCCTTCACTGTGGGAAGATTTACAGTCCCCGAGTGCTCATCAGAAGAAAGGGTGGGTCAGTCACAGAACCTCATCCTCTGTCCCCAACTGGATCCGTCCCTTCGCCAGGGATGAATCATCTTTTTTTTTGGGCTGATCTCTCTTGGCAGGTGTGCACACACAGCCTCGGCTGAATTGGAGCCAGCCTCACAGAGAGCTCAAATAAAACTTTCCACAGCCCATCCCTGAGAAAATTAAAATCTCTTCCATGACTCCTGTGTCAACCCTGAGAGAGTTGTCACGTCAGTCGTGCAGCACTCGCTGCTCAGAGGTGACAATGGATCGTGATGGATATCAAATAATGCAGTCAGGGAGGGAGGGAGCAAAGGCAACCCAAAACACAGGGAAATCACTCCTATCAACAGCCCCAGGGGCAGATTGCACCTGTGCCCCTCACCAGGATTCTCCTCGGATGTCACTTCTTGGGGGAAAACAGAGGTTATTTTGTGATAGCTCTGGGATTTCAACCACGGTCAGTTTTCACCTCCCTACTCTCGCCAGTGCAAACACTGCTCCGGCTAAGGCTGAAGCCACCCCAAATCCTCTGATCCAACAGCACCCAAGTCCACACAGGGCTGACAATAGGGACAGGGGCACTACCAATACCCCGGGTTAGGTGTGAGCACCCAGCAGTCCTCCTTGGAAATTACAACAAGCAAATGGAATCATGGAACAGAATCCCAGGATCACTAAGGCTGGAAAGCTCTCCGAGATCATCGAGTCCAACCGTTAACCCAGCACTGCCAGGTCCACCCCTAACCCCATTCCCAAGGGCCACATCACCACACCTTCTGAATACTTCCAGGGACAGTGACTGCAGCACTACCCCGGGGAAAAGAACATAACTTGGAGGTTAACGAAAGATATCAAGGAATGCTCTTGTGACTGGATCTGAAATCTGGAAGCTGAACTGAGAGGAAAACTGTCTGAATGATGGTCTGTGAGATACCCTTGAGCAGAGCAGCAGACAACCAGCAGACACATGATGGACACAGGTCCACCCACTAAAACTGGCTTGAAAGCCTAATGAAGGCAGAACAATTATAAAATTGCACCAGCCTGATAGTTTGGCAGCAGCACACTTGGAGAGTATCTCATAGGAGCCTACCACTGATCTTCCAGGCCCTCCTAAGCTTAGCCAAGTCTAGCTTAGTGGACCCAAACCAAGGACTGGCACTTGTTCCAGCAGAAGGAAAAGCACAGAGCCTTTCTCAGCAGCTACAGCAACGCTGGTGTTTCTACGCCTTCCTCTTCCTACAACACATTATTTACAAATAAACTGAATTATAAGATACTGATTTGAATGTAAAGAGGTGGTAAAGGAAGACAAACTGGCTGAATTTGTCTGTTTTTTTCAGTAATTTTAAACAAAGCAATGAGGTAGAGACTATCAAAGCTCATCACTCCTGGCATGTCTGCCCCCATGGAGCCCAGGGTGTGGTTTGCTGTTTCTTAAATGGTCCGAGATTACTATGGAAACAAATATCCTCCTTAAATCTATAGATTAAATTGTTCTTCTAAAAATGCATGCATAAAATTACATATTAATTTGCTAGAGCATCACTTTCTATGTTACCTGAGTAGCAAGAGGTTAATTTTAATTTTCCAGAAGCCTTAATCCTGTATTTTAAAGGAAGCAGGTAATGAAATATGAAATAAAAACTCAGTCTGGAATTCTTGCTTTTCTTTCTGAGATCTTTTACATCTTCTGCGTTTAGCAACTTTTACAAGTTCGGGATTACTCTTTCCCCCATCCAAATACCTGATTTCAGGTACTTAAGAAGCTGTGGATGCCCCTGGATCCCTGGAAGTGTCCAAGGCCAGGCTGGACAGGGCTTGGAGCAGCCGGGGATGGTGGAAGGTGTCCCTGCCCTTGGCAGGGGGTGGCACTGGATGGGCTTTAAGGTCCTTCCAACCCAAACCATTCCATGATTCTAGGCTGGAACAGGATGAGGAACTGAGCTTCCCTCCTGCACATTCCACAGCCTCCACAGCAGCCGGGCAGGGACCGCGTCGGCCTCCTGACCCAGATCCTTCCTTTAAGCACAGGGTGGCTGGAGCAGCTAATCCCCCCTAATCTCTTTTCTACAGGATTCTCTCCACTGCAGGAAGATCCCTTTAAAGGACACGAAGGCGAATCACGGAACCTCTGCTGGGCGTAAAATACTCAGGGGGGACCAGTGGGTGCTCCGGGGCAGAAAACAACCAAATTCCCCAAGAGTCAATGATGGAGTCAACACTTAGTCCTTGAAAATTTGGGACAAGGGGGCTCCTTCAGCACCTCGCTTTCCCATTACCTTCTTTTGCCCCAGCTGGCCTGAGCTGGGCACCCTGACAGAGGTGATACCTGCTCCAAAGGGACACGGGGACATTGCAATTAACACCAATTGAACCAGTGCTGGACCCAGCCCCACCCCAGGGCCCTGCTCCAGGCTGCACCTGACCAAGTGACCTCTCCCCACACAGACATACCTCGTTAACACGCACTCCTAATCAGTTCACAGCCACAAGTCATTCACAGAATCACGGAATGGTTTGGGTTGGAAAGGACCTTAAACTCATCCCATTTCATAGGCAGAACACCTTCCTAGACCAGGTTACTCCTCAGTTTATGGAAGTTTATCCCAGAGTGGCTTTGGTGCAAGCTTCAGCACCTCCAATCACATGTTACTGAGGCAGTTACAAACCTCCACCATAACCTGCCAAAAATGGTTATTTGTGCAAACACTGGATGTCCATGAATACCGTTATTCTTCTTATCCAGTTCCAGAGTTGTGCCTTGTGCTGAATTTGAAGAGCACATCTGCTTCTGCTCATTAATCTCACTTTCCATAGAATCAGCCCCATTCCCCTGGGCACGGGACAGGGGTGGCTCATGGGATTTACACCTTTTGTGCAGCTCCTTCCCCGTTAGAGATCAACATCTTTCCAAAAAACTCCAACCCAAAAAAACCTCTTGAATATCTTTCTTTGAAATTATTTACAACAGAAACAGAATTTCATTCATATGCCCCTTCCAAATTCTACAGGTTTGAGATCTTACAGAGGCCACATGAGTAATCATTGCTTGCAGTGTAGAGGATCAAGGAACACCAGGCAAGAAGCTGCTTATAGGAAAAACCCCAAATCTTTATATTCAAACGTAGCTCTGCAATACAGCATTCTCCATTATTGATGAGGGGAAATTATTACAAGAGTAGTTCACGGAAATAATTATTTCCAACTGTGGTTTGCTTTAAAATAATTCTACTGCTGGATTTATTTATTTAAAAAATCCCAAACCAACAACCCACCCAGTGTCAGATATCACATTAAATAAATAAAGATGATTTATGAATTTAGGTGGGTTTGGTTTTAGTAGCAGTATGATTTCCTTGATAAAGAGATTCTACTGAAGTCTTGGTGTGAATTTTGAGCATCCCCAAGTTCTCAGACAAATTTCATCCCACTTGGCCTCTTCCTCACCTGCTACCTCTGCCCTACAGGAAAACTTGTTCCTTGCATTTAGTTTTATTACGGAGGATCATAGTGGAAGCCACACGATTTTCCCTTCCTGTTTTTGTAGCTGTGTAAAAAAAAGAGCCCTGGAATGTGCAACCAAGGTCCTGATAATGCACATGGAAAGGCATGGAAAGGATAATTGAATTATTTTCATCTTTATCTAACTGAAAATTGAGGGTTCATCTCTGGATTGTCCTTAACTCAAATGATTTCTCCTCCCACCCCATGCACAATGTAAAGGTTTTGGAGCCCAAACCTCTTCCCAAACCAGCCATGCTCTGAAAAAACACACATCCTTCGAAATGATGATCCATAATCCATGTGGAATCCCACAGAGGATGTGCAAGTGAATAAAACACCAAAGGGAAAAAGCAGTTCCCAGGTGCCAAGGATGGACCTGAAGGTTGGGCTTGAAGATCTTGGAGGTCTTTTCCAACCTTCATGGTTCTGTGATTCCACAGTGCTCTCCCTCACCTTCAATTAGGAGATTTTTGTAAAATGTAGAAAAATTATATCAAATTAATGAAATAAAAAACAAGTGTTTACTGCAAACCCAGGCCTTAAGCGCATGGCGCCGTCCCTTGTGTAACAAACCACTGAGACCTTTCATGAATGAATTTGTCAAGGCCCTCCCATCATGTGCTTTTTCCATCCCAATTCATTTTTCCCTGGACTCCCTCTAAATCTGAAATCTGCCTGGGGCTTCGAATGGAAGCCTGAAAGGAACCCAGCTGAGAAATTTCTCTCCTTTCCCCAAAACATGAAATTTTCTCTCAAACTTGAGCATTCTCAAAGCCTGGAACTGAGATATTCCCAGCCCTGTCTTCTATTCCTGTAACATAGCAAGGAGTGATATTTTTCCACACTGAAAAGCTATTTTAGGTCATTCTTCACAGTTACTTTTCTATTTTACATTAATTTAAATTTTTACAGTCATATTTTCCCCACAGGCATCTGCATTATGTCTTGGGAGGAAAGAATTGAAAAAAAATAACCTTCTTTAAAAGGAATTCAGATATTTTTAAAGTGTTTTTTAAGTGTTGTATGGGGTATATAAAAGATAATATAAACTGAATTATTTATTATAACTGTTTGTACATTTATGTTCACAGAATCCCAGAAAGGTTTGGGATGGAAGGGACCTTAAAGCTCATCTCATTCCATGGCAGGGATACCTTCTACTAGCCCAAGTTGCTCCAAGCCCTGTCCAGCCTGGCCTTGGACACTTCCAGGGATAGCCACAGCTGCTCTGGGCACCTGTGTCAGGGCCTCCTCACTCTCACAGGGAAGGATTTCTCCAGAATTTGTTCCTTTTTTGCACACAAACATTCATATATCAGATATTGAGTACAGAGGCAACACAAAGCCTGCAGCTCGGCTGATCCAAAGCCACAAACCTCAAAATCTTCAACCCTTGGCAGAGTTGTATCCCAAGCATTCCAACTCACCTGGATGGGAATCCATGGCTCCCTGGCCACCACACCACCCACGGCCACGCCCGAGTCCTTCTGCCACTACACCAACAGGCACTTGGCAGCACTTTTACCCTGAATCCTGCCCAAAGCTCAGCTCAGCACCTCCTGACAGCCACAGCAGAGGAGGCATCACAAAACTCCTCAATAACCCAGAAAAGGAAAGGGCTAAATATCATCATTATCATTGAATCATCATGGAATGGTTTGGCTTGGGAGGGACCTTGAAGATCTCCTTCCACTTCCCTGCCATGGGCAGGGACACCTTCCACTGTCCCAGGCTGCTCCAAGCCCTGTCCATCCTGGCCTTGGACACTTCCAGGGATCCAGGGGCAGCCACAGCTTTCCTGGGCAGGAGATGCTCCAGCCCCAGGTCCCTGAGGGAGCCAGAGGCGAGAACCCCATCCCCAGTCACTGCCACAAACAGAGAAAGGGAAAACCTTGCACAGCAGCTTATGTTTTTCTATAAGCAGCTTATGTTCCTGCATAAAATACAGTGAATTTATCCCATCTACAGCTTTTCTTCCTGTTTTCCAAATAATTAAAAGAGCAGCTTAAAAGCGGGGTTTTTTGGCATTAAAAATATTTGCACTATCCCACCCAGAAAAGCAAAATATGACTTTCCCAGGGCTGTGCTGATTTAGCAAAGCTTATAAATAACCCTGGGCTTCCAGCTATTGCCATTGGAAAAAAAGAAATGAATAAAAGGAAAAGACTATCATGTTCACAAATAAACATTGCTGTTTCTAAGCTAAACTTCTACAATAATCAATATTATACATTAGCAAACATGTAGGACAGCGAGCCAAAGGCACCTACCCCAAATATTCACTCTACTATCAAAATATTTCTTCCTCTGTAGAATGGAATGTTTCACGTGAAAACAAATCTTTCTTGATTATTTTTCTGATAAGAAGTTACTAGAATTGTGAAGCCACGAATACACCAAAAAATCAGTCTTTGAGATGCAGGGGAAAGAGATGGAGCCACCAGAGTGAAAATATGGCCAAAACAGTGTCATTCCTATGATACTCTAGGGAAAACCCACTCTCCAATCTACTAAGTAAAACTCGAGACACTTGAAAAAAGGACTGGACATACAAGTCCTCCAAAGATTTCTTCCTTTCTTGCTCCCATGCAACAAAAAAGGTTCTCCATAAAATCAAAGAACTATTAAGGTTGGAAAAGACCTCCAGGATCAAGCCCAATGCTCGACCAACACTCCAGTACCCACCTAAGCCCTGTCCCCAGGTGCCACATCCACACATCTTTTGAACGCTTCTGGGGATGTGACTCCACCACTGTCCTGGGCAGCCTGTGCCAATGTCTGACCACCCTTTCAGTGAAGAAATGTTCCCAATATCCAACATGAACCTCTCTTGGCACAACTTGAGGCTGTTTCCTCTTGTCCTGTTCCTTGCTCCCTGGGAGGAGTGCCCAACTTTCCCCCTTGGCTGCACCCTCCTGTCAGGGAGTTGTGCAGAGCCAGAAGGTCCCCCCTTCTTCACCTACTCACGTGGAACCAAAAGGGTCTTTTCGAGCACCATTTATCTCAAGAGACAAAAAGAAGTTGCATTTTTTCCAATGTATTGTTTTTAACTGCACAGTTTCTAATGGCACTGGGATTTTTGCACACCCATCCGATCTCCTCACACTGCCCCAGCCCCAGCCCAGCAGATACTCACAGTGCTGTACACAGCCGAGACGGTCGGAGTGAAGATCCGATCCTCGAGGGGCTGCTGGACAGGACCTCGGGGGATTCTGCAACACAGCAAGTCAAGGAAAGCAGCGTGGAAGGCAGGGCCGTGTTTGGGGACACACCCAGGGACACCTCCCAGCCCCAGGACCCACCACAGCTCCGATCCCTCGGGATCTCCGCGGCTCAGAACGAGGGAGGCAGCGCAAAACCGTCACAGAACAATCCACAAAACCTTGGGCCTGTCAAGAGAGTCCCCCACCTCTGCTTCTATTTGAAAGAGTAAGGGAAAAATCCCAGGAGCCACAAGCCCTGGGCATTCAGCAGGACAAACCCTGTGGATCAGCAGGGCACTGCGGACAATGGCAGCTCCTGTTTCGCTAACCACGCAGGAATCCTGCTGGAATTGTTTCCTTGTTGTTTGCCTCTCTTCACCCAGTGACTCCTTTCCTCATCCGCCCACCAAAACAAAATGCTGTCAGAGATGGGAGGTTTTGAGGAGCTGCCGCAGAGTGACTTAAAGGCAAATTGCAAGAGTTTTCTTAATTGTATCGTGGAAATCCAGGGGGAAAAGAAACAGGGAAAAAACTTTATGCACAAAAAACCCCCACAACAGAATCTGGTTTATTTGTGGAATAAAACAGGAGGATGCAGGGATTCAGAAGAATAAAAAAGCCTGACTTGGATAACACCTTGTGGCCTCTCACAGATCTAGACAATACCCGATGCCCACTGTCGTGGAAAAGCCACTTGCTGAAAAGTTTTCCTACATACCATAATCAGATTTCACCTTTTTGCTGTTTATATTTTACACATCAAAATCTCATGGGAAATGAGAACAGCTGGATTGAGTGAGGTTCTTGTGCACATGGAAAGACACAGACCTCACATGTTAACATGGTGGGACACTTAAAAAAAAAAATAAAGTCATGAAAACACTTCTTGGTTTTGTTCAAACAAGTTAAAACACATTGCTAAGTTAAATTCTGAGCACAGATTAGTTTGAGCTGAAATTTCACAAGACTTTGCACCCCAAACCTGATCTCAAAATTAATGCTGCTGCCCCAAGTTTTGCAGGGACCAACACCACAGCGACAGGACAGACACTGCTGGCGCTGACGTAACTCAACAGCCACCTCAAGCTCCACAATCCCAACATTTCCCCTTAAAATGGACCAGATGTTAAGGCTGAAGTAAGGACTGTTCAGACACAACCTGCTCTGCCCCCGCTGACTGCTCACAGCATGTCCCAGCTGGACCAGCTCCTCCTCCAGCACTGCTCAGGCAAATTTACAGCATCAGAAACACACAGGCAAAATTAAATTTACAATCTCGTTTTATTCTGCCTCTGAACTCATCACTAAAAAGCTCCTCCTCACCAAACTGGCTCAGAAATTGCTGTAAAACATCTCAGTTTTGTTATAAATTCAATGTTCGAGCACCAGACACAGTAAAAAGCTACTTGATGGGATTAGGCTGCGAAGGGCCCAGCTCTGACCTTCGCAACACCTCTGCAGGGAGGCTCTGGCCTGGCAGCCTGGCAGGTGACAGGTGACAGCCCATGCCAGCTCCAGGGTGGGAGAACCAGGAACAGCATCCCAGGCTGGTGCTCCTGCACCCTACATCTCTTTTTGCCTTTTTTTTAACAATGTTTGTTAATTTGTTTGTAGGGTCTAAGGCTCATCTGCACTTTGCACATCTGTCAGCTTGGGCCCAAGTGGTATTGTTTGATAAATAGGGAGGTTTTTAACAACCAAATAGGATTTAAAACCCTGGCTCAGCCAAACAACAGTAAGATTTGTCACAAACTTCAACAGAGTTACTCCCAGCCTTCATCCCAAGGATCTTGCATTCATCCCTGAGTTTTGGAAAACAACAACAAAAAAGCCAAAATTTGGGAAAGGAGGATTAAAACCACACTGGAAGATGGAATGAAAACTCAGATTTCCTGCTGTGGCATCATTCCCTCACCCCCCGAAGATCCCTGTGACAGGAATGACAGCCCGAGGCCTGGGATGGAGCTGCCCCCCTTGTGTCACAGCTGAAATTTCCAATCTCCAGGCACTCCTGACAATTCACTGAGGCAATCGCTGCTTCAAAAGGGATCATTCCTGAGTTTGGAAAAACGGTTTCATCCTCGACAAGGTTGGGATTTATTTTCTTATTTTAGAACTTATATAAGGCAGGAGGAAATAATCTCCTTTGAGCAGAGCAACCGCTCTTTTTGTACTCAGGAAGAGCTGCCTGAAGGAAGGAGCAGTTTAGATGGATTTGCAGAGTTTGGAGTCACTGTTTAAGAACACTCCTAGGAAGGGATGTTTCTCATCAGATCCGAAAGAAACCTTTTAAGTCCTTTTTGCCAAAGGATTTGACCTGGACACAAGACTGATAGGAACAAAATGCCTTAAATTCCAGTAGGCCTTAACAAGATAATGGTTGGAGAAAGTGATTATTTCCAGCATCCAGCTTGTGGCATCCATAGACTGACTCTCTGCAAGGAGCTGGGCAAGTGGAAAGGTTCCTGCTTCCCTGAGAGGAACTGGGACTAGTGGAGAGATTCCAGCTTCCCTGCAAGGAGCTGGGCAAGTGAGAGATTCCTGCTTCCCTGCAAGGAGCTGGGCAAGTGAGAGATTCCTGCTTCCCTGCAAGGAGCTGGGCAAGGGAGAGATTCCTGCTTCCCTGCAAGAAGCTGGGCAAGGGAGAGATTCCTGCTTCCCTGAGAGGAGCTGGGCAAGTGAGAAATTCCTGCTTCCCTGCAAGGAGCTGGGCAAGGGAGAGATTCCTGCTTCCCTGGGAGGAGCCGGGCAAGTGAGAGATTCCTGCTTCCCCGGGAGGAGCTGGGCAAGTGAGAGATTCCTGCTTCCCTGAGAGGAGCTGGGCAAGTGAGAGATTCCTGCTTCCCTGAGAGGAGCTGGGCAAGTGAGAGATTCCTGCTTCCCTGGGAGGAGCTGGGCAAGTGAGAGATTCCAGCTTCCCTGCAAGAAGCTGGGCAAGGGAGAGACTCCTGCTTCCCTGGGAGGAGCTGGGCAAGTGGAAAGGCTCCTGGTTGCCACCATACCTCTTGGAGCTTGTTCCTGCTCCCCAGCAGAAATCACCACCTTCCCTCCCCATCCCCCCGCCAAAGGAGCCTGTCCTGGGATAACAGCTGCTGTTACTGCAGGAGAAGTGAGCCAGGATGACAGCAAAGTTCATCACGACTTGTGCTAATGAGGCTCCTTTCCTAGGAATGGGTTAAGTGGCAGCACGGAGACTCCACCAAGGGAGGTGAACGGGTCAGGGCAGGCAGGTGGGAAGCAGAACCTCATCCAGCAGCGTCATCCCATCCACATCCACACCCACAGCCACCCCAGGGCACTCACTCATCTGCTCTCACACACGGATTTTGGTGCCACCGGGGCTGCACACCCCAAAATGCAACACAACCCTTGGGATTGCTGCCCTTGGGCTGCCCCAGCACAGCCAGGCAAGTGCAGGAGTTAAAGTCCAGCCAGCCCAGCCCTGCTGCAGCACTGGATTCACCACAGCCAGGAACACCAGGACACACTGAATAATTCAGACAGCTCTTTCCTGTTACTATCCTGCCATGCTCAGATCCAATTCAGGAGTATCCTGTGCCCTCCCTCTTCCTCCCCCTCCTCCTCCCCTATATCCTCGCCACCCACATCACGGATTTGTGCAACTATGCTCCGAAATGATCCAGGAGGGCAGGAAGGGAGCGGGAGGGGGGAAAGCAAAGACAATGCAAACCTCACACCATTTTCAGAGCTCCTTCCACAGGGAGAAAAGATGAGGAGAGGAAAGAAGCAGCAGAGCAGGAGCAAGGAGACCCTCCTGAATCCAAGGAGACCCTCTTAAATCCAAGGAGAACCTCTTAAATCACCTCTTCAACCACCAGGTTGGTAAAGTGGAACTGCAGCCTCTGCTTTGCTCATGTCAGGCTGAACAACTCCTTAGAGCTCTCCCTGCTCCATCAGCACCACGCCAGAATCCAGGAGAAGGAACGGCAGCCCTGGCAGTACCGGCGTTGGATTTTCCTCATCGCTGTTCAGGGCTCATTAACTCATGAAATATATATTTAAAACCTCACCTAAGTGGGATATTTCTGATTCATAAATGCAGGCACAGATGCAATGGGAGTTCCACCTAGTCCCCATCTGGCTGCAGCAGTGATTACAAGCTGGGGAATTTCGGGAGCGATTACAGACCCAGTGGGAGAAGGAACGCCGGCTAGAAACCAAACAGAATTTTTCTGGAAACCAAAAATCTCCCTAAAAAGAGGAGGAGCTCTGTTAATTAGACAGCCACAGCCACACTCTGAGGAGAGGGGAGTATGTGACTGCTCTGTAAAGCGATTAAGGAAAAAAAATCCAGCCTGGAGCTGCTGGAGCAATCAGAGACACTGCCAAATGCTGAGTGAAATGACAGTCAGGAGGAATTCCTTGCAGAAATCTCCTCCTTGTATCACATTTCTCTGCTTGTTCCAATCATACTACAAAACTGCAATTCTGTGAGATTTCTGTGTGCTGTTACAGCAATGAATGACCTGGAAACACACACCAAAATCAGCCCTTCCAGCAGGGATTTGTACGGGTTTCTCTGCTCCACCGAGACTGGAGGGAGAAAGAAGGAACACTATTCCATTTTCTCCCAAAATGGATTCATTTTCCCTCGAATAGTGCTTCTCACCTAAGCTCATTTCAGCAACTAGCAACCATTTTACCCCAAGCACCGCTGGCCTCTCCTCCCCTTCCAGCCCACAGCCCCAAAGAAGCACTTTCTCCCAGGAATAACAACACCCGCGGTACCCACGGTGCCTATGCGAACACCTTACACAAAACCATTCCAGAACTCCTGATTTTCATCCCTGCCCAGTCTCCCACCAGCTTCCCCAGGGTTATATAATCCCCACGTGTGTCCCTGCTTGTACTGAAACTGTGCATTAAAAACCCCAAGGAAAAACCGTCAAGTGAGATTACAGAAGGGCAAGAAACCACATCAAATTTGAGCATTTCCTTCAGCTTTTTGGAGCAAGGAATCTATAAAACCCCCCCAAGCATGCAGGAATGTGATGGCAGGGGGCTTTACAGGAGCGTGTTTCTCCTCTGCAGCCTCTTCTCTATTCACCACGCAATTAAAATGCAGGAGGTGAACAACCCAACAGCAGAAACACTTCATTGAGCTGGCTGGGAAACCGCACGGCTCTGAAAAGGTTCAAAGGGAAAAGCTCTGCCAGTCACAGCAGCTGGAACTTCCCCAGCATCACCCCATCCTTCCCAGCTCCGCCATCCTCTGCTGGTGGGGTGAAGCCTTTTGTTTGGCATGCTCGGTCCTACCTGGCAGCGAGCTCCGGAGAGCTCCGGCAGTGAGATCTGAAGAGCTCCCGCAGTGAAATCCCAGAGAGCTCCAGCAGTGAGATCCAGGGAGCTCCGGCAGTGAAATCCCGGAGAGCTCCGGCAGTGAGATCCAGGGAGCTCCGGCAGTGAGATCCAGGGAGCTCCGGCAGTGAGATCCAGGGAGCTCCGGCAGTGAGATCTGGAGAGCTCCAGCAGTGAGATCCAGGCAGCTCTAGCAGTGAGATCCAGGGAACTCCCACAGTGAGATCCAGGCAGCCCTGGCAGCGAGACCCCAGAGAGCTCTGGCAGTGAGATTCCAGGGAGCTCCGGCAGTGAGATCCAGGCAGCTCTAGCAGTGAGATCCAGGGAGCTCCGGCAGTGAGATTCCAGGGAGCTCCAGTAGTGAGATCCACAGAGCTCTGGCAGTGAGATCCAGGCAGCCCCAAAAGTGAGATCCAAGGAGCTCTGGCAGTGAGATTCAGAGAGCTCTGGCAGTGAGATCCAGGGAGCTCTGGCAGTGAGATCCAGGGAGCTCTGGCAGTAAGATTCCGAAGAGCTCCAGCAGTGAAATCCTGGAGAGCTCCAGCAATGATATCCCAGAGAGCTCTGTCACTCAGACCCCTGAGAGCTGTCACTGAGATCCTAGAGGGCTGTCAGAGAGATCCCAGAGAGCTCTGTCAGATCCTGGAGAGCTCTGCCAGTGAGATGCCCAAGAGCTCTGTCAGTGAGATCCCTGAGAGCTCTGACAGTGAGATCCCAGAGAGCTCTGTCAGTGAGATCCCTGAGAGCTCTGACAGTGAGATCCCAGAGAGCTCTGTCAGTGAGATCCCCGAGAGCTCTGTCAGTGAGATCCCCAAGAGCTCTGTCAGTGAGATCCCCGAGAGCTCTGTCAGTGAGATCCCCGAGAGCTCTGTCAGTGAGATCCCCGAGAGCTCTGTCAGTGAGATCCCCGAGAGCTCTGTCAGTGAGATCCCCGAGAGCTCTGTCAGTGAGATCCCCGAGAGCTCTGGCCGTGAGCCGCCTCAGCGTCGCATCCTCTCCCCACATCCATCAGTGAAGCCCACGGCCACATCCCATCACAGCCACATCCCATCCGTGCCACGCCGGGCTGGCTCCAGAGCTCTTCCTGCCCAGAGCTCTTCCTGCCCATCCCCGTGCAGGCAGAGCCTGAGCTCTTAAAGAGGCAGCACAAGGGTGGGCTTAGCGAGGCCTCGGTGAGGTTTGGTACCCAAACACTTCCACGCTGCTGAAATTGCACTGCTTCCCCTATTTTCGTGCTGTGCACGCAGCAGAAAAGGGATGGGAGGCAGCATCGTGCTCCTCTTAGCAAGCTGATATGGAATAATAATCAAGCCGAGCTTCTAAAGGAAAGGATAAGGGAAAAAGATGAACTCCCCCACAGCACGGTGTGGTTTGGAAAGCTGCATGGCAATGAATGAGGAGCTCAGAAAGCATCAGTGCTCCCCATCAGAAGGAGAATTAAATCACAGCACAAACTCCTCAGCAGGAAATTTTACTGTTTCCCCTCAGCTTTCATCTTGCTACTCCCAAATGCAGCACCACGAACCCCTTTACTTAGCAAGTACTTCAGCAGTCAATTTTCCCTTTAAAATCAATCCCTCTTTTGACAGATCACATTTCAGAAGCCCGGGGAAGAAATGCTGGCAAAGCAAACTACAGCCTTTAAAAAACAAAACAACAACAAAATCCCAAAGCAAACTCCACCAAGCGACATGTCACCTGGGAAAAATTAAAATATATAAGATCCAAATAGTGTCATCATCTCTCCATGCTGAAATATGACAACCAAACTGACTTCTTCCAAGGAAAAATAAAAGCCAGGTTACAAAGCAAGTAACTTCAAACTTAGGAAAAGGCAGGATTGATGTTGCCTGGGTGGCCATAACTCAATCCTCCTGTGTATCCACAAAATCCAACCCCTAATTACAGAAACCCACACTGATTTCCCCCATTCCTTGTCACCTCCACATTCTCAGCTCTTACAGGACTCGAGCACCCTGACCCTTCACAGCTGAACAGCTTAGGCTCATAACAGAGGACAGACAAATAATATTACAAGAATCAAGACCAACATCATTCAAGGACTTTGGAAAACATTTAAAGACCCTGCCCAATAAAATGCTGACCCTCTCTAACCCTTCTCCTGCCTCCATCCAATGACATATCCCATCTCCCATCCTTGCAGAGATCACATTTGATTTTAGGGTGTGTTTGGATGTTTTTGTCTGTTCAGGGTTTTTTTTTGCTAGTGGATTCCCGACAAGGGGATCAGGCCTTTGGCTGAGTCTCAAAGGAATGAGGTGGCCTCTGTATGAAAAGTGCTTTTATTTCCATTTTCTCAGCTGGATGCAACTGCTCTTGCACAATGTGATGGGAAATCAAAATGAAGCACAATTCTGAGCCCTGACTATATCACAGGTCAAGCCCCAGTGGGGGCACTGGTGTTTCAGTGTTTGGTGTTTATTGTTATTATACCAGGGAAGAATAAATACAACTTTTTGCTGGCACAAACACTCAGGAATACGGTCACAGTCAAGAGCTGCAGGCAAGGAATTCCTTAAAAGCCCATGGCAGCTTTACACCAATACTTAATTTTGATCTAAGGACAATTTCTGGCAAGTCAAATGTTTTAAAAACAGAGGAACACAATAAAAAGGGTTTGCAAAGTGGCAAAAATGGGGTTCATGATTTAAAAGTACTGAGGTTTGTAAGAGAGCAGTACATCATTCCTGTGAAGAGATGCAAACCCCCAGGGTCTGCCACTTTCCGGAATGACTTATCCCCAGAAGGATCTGATGGCAAAAGCCATTATTAAGCTTGTTTCAACATTTTATGGCCCAACATAAAGCTCCTTAGTGCCACATGTGTAGTCAATGTTCACAGCCCAACTGCCATTTATCAGACATATAAATTTTAAGTGGATCAATGAAGTGTTTGCACAAACAACCTCTTTAATCCTCCATGTATTTTGTGTATTAAACTGTATCACTGAATTCTCTTTAAGTTCTTGTTTATGGGCTATTTTCTACGTGGAACAAAACCTTAAATAAAGTATTTATCTTGTCCTTTTGTACCAGAAATACACCTACATAAATATTGTTGATGTTTTACCACTCCTTTACTGCCTCGCTCAAAATCCCTGACTCGTTCCTTGCTCCCCAACTGAACTCTGAGATGATAACTGGAAGTTATCATCCTGTCCATCCCTCTGCATTAAATGCTCCGCATTAAATCATCCTCCCCAAGCTCTGTCCAGACCCAAATGTTACACTGAGGCTTCCCCTGCTTATCCCAGCTTAGGCCATGCTCGAAATGAACGCTCTCTTCATAACAAAACTTGCCTGAAAATACATCTTGAGCTTTTTACCTAATTACATATCATTAATCTCAGCATCAGCTTCCAAATAATCCCAAACACTTCCTTTCCCTGCTGTCTGCCACACAATGTCCCCTGAGCTGTGCTTGCACAGAGCTGAATGGGAACAGGGAGAGCTTTCCAAAGAAAAGGGGGACACAAATCCCAATGAACCCCAATGCCTGTCAGAAAATAGGCTTTCCAGGGCTGAAAATTGCAGCTTGAAAGGAAAATGTGACCTTCAAATGCTCACTGAACGGTGTGCTGTCCCTCTCCTTCCCCCAGCATCCTTCAGCTATTCAGATTCCTGCTCCTCTCCCTTCGGGAGTCCCAACACGTTTCAGGAATCTGCAGATGCGGGCGTTGGCACGTCCGACTGCGCGGCCGAAGTTTGGGGGCAGAGCCCACCTGGCACATCCCCAGCCCTTCTGTCTGCCCAGCCCCTGCAGCAGCCACAGCCTCAGCGCACGTCCTGTTTGTACCCAAGCACGTCTCCAAATCCTCCAACTCACAGCCCTTTAAATAGCCATTCCACAAAACATCCCAGGATCCCAGACTGGTTTGGGTTGGGAGGGTCCTTAAAGCCCATTCAGTGCCACACCTGCCATGGGCAGGGACACCTTCCACTAGCCCAGGTTGCTCCAAGCCCTGTCCACCCTGGCCTTGGACAGTCCCAGGGATCCACGGGCAGCCACAGCTGCTCTGGGCACCTGTGCCAGGGCCTCACCACCCTCACAGGGAACAATTCCTTCCCAATATCCCATCTAACCCTGCCCTCTGGTAGTGGGAAGCCATTCCTCTTTGTCCTGTAAGTATCTGCCTGTATAAAATGCCCCTTTCCCCTCATCCTTTCCTTTCCATCTTTGGTCCATATGTGATAATTTCACAGTCAAGCCAAATGGGAATGCCAAAGGAAAGCTGGGGGCTAGGGGAAAGATAACAGAAAAAAAACCCCTTTGTTGCAAATTATCTGTATTCCCAGCACCCCACAGATTCCGTGATGCTTTCAAATACAAACCAGCAATATTGGGAGCACCAGCTGCAATAGTTCCACCTGCAGACAAGCACCTAATTAGCCAGAGCTCATTACTTCCAGGCTCAGTTTTGCATCTCTAAATCAACCAGCACTGAGACAGCTCACCAGCACTAAATCACCAGCCCTCGCCTCACCTCACCCCATGTCTCCTCCCGGCGGAGAGAGCTCCTGGGGGCTGGCAGGGCCCGGGCAAACGCCACAAAACCCCAATCAATCCTTCTGCCCAATACAAATGCGTTTCTAAGGGCAACCTGATTTTGTTACTTCATCTCTGTCTCCCTCCACTGCAACCCCAGCATGGAGGCAAACTGGCTATTTTCAGCTGAGACCTGGAAAGGTTGTTTGGGGTGGAAGAAACTGTGTTTAAACCCTGCTAATCCTGCTGGGATTTTCCTTGAAGCGGGGTGTTGGTGGGTGGGGGACGGGGCTGGAGACAACGCACGGAATATTTCTGTAACTGTGAACTTTGAGGTGTATTTTTAACACTCCCAGAAGTGTGTTTCACAGCACAGCCTGAATAAGGTTAAATCCAGGTTTGAACCAAGCTGTGAAATACTAGTAATTACCAAAAAAAGCCACAGAAGCTCCCTGGGTCATGCCTGTGCCAGCTCAGGTAACAAGGTGAACAATGTGCCAGGAGAGCACCTCTTTCTCAGCTACAGGCAAATTCTCACCAGCTGACTTGTCCTCTTTCCTCCACAAAATACCAGCCACTTCCATATTTTTTCAATTTACATTTTGTTCTCAAAATATATGGACCCTAAGAGATATATTCACCCTAAGAGATGAAAATGTCAATACATCTCATCAGCTCCCTTCAGCTGGAAAACATGGCATTGCCACAGAGAGACAACAGCATCACAGGGAATGTGCCAATGTAGCCTTAAAATTCCATTTAATTTTAGGAGAGTTATTTATGATTGTACGTGTCCATGTTAATTGAAACTCCCATTAGGCTGCAGGAAACAGGCAACGCTCAGGAACCTGGAGCAGCCCCATTTGTCTTCCAACAGACCCTGCTGCTCCAAGTGATTTCTCATGGATCTCTAGCCACAATCCCAGGCCAGGCACCTTATAAACCGCCCAAAATATTAAGGTGGGGGAAAAGGCTCAACAAGGTGAGCCTGGAGACTCCAGCTGAGTTCTGGAGAATCTGCTCAAAGTTACAGAGGACTGTGATGGGCCAACATGCCATGCAGAGATTCCAGATGAGGCCCATACTCCAAAATGCACCCGATAAATTGGAAGCAGGGCTGTGTTATGCCAGCAGCACACACACCCAGCCAGATCAGACCAACTTGGCCCCAAAACCAGAGCCCAAAAGTCCCAGGCAGGGCAATGCCAGGGAGCTGGACTCATGCCATGTGATACTGGGCTAAACATCTCATAAAATTCCATGAGCCATCAATGCCCTGCACTGTTGCCCAGGGGCTGACCAGACTTGACCACACCAGCAGTGAAGAATCTGGAGGCTACAAATACAGACACACAAATGTAAAATCATCCAAAGTGAGTAAGTAACAGGCTTTCAGTTGACCAGAGACAGTGACATTTCTCCTAAAATTATTCTCACAGTTGGCAGCAGCTGCTAAATCACTTTCTGTGCTCTGAGATGACCCAAACATCTGCACGTTCTCTTGAAGGCAGGAGGTCTCCTATTGAAAATGCTGGAGGGGCAGCAGTTCCTGGGTCGGCTGCTCCAGACACTAAACAAGACCAGGTTGGACAGGGCTTGGAGCAGCCTGGGATAGTGGAAGGTGTCCCTGCCCATGGCAAGGGATGGCACTAGATCAGATTTAAGGTCCCTCGCAACCCAAACTATTCTGAGCTTCTATATAACCCAAGAACTTGATTCAAACAGGAGAAACCTTTATGATTCCTGATGTAGAAGCTTTTCAAGACATTCTCACACTCCAAAAAAATTAGCATTTTAGTGGCAGTTCACAAGCCTAAATAGCTCAGCTGCTTCTTTTAATTAGAAGATTTTCATGCAGCTATTACACCTCTGCTATTCCCTGAAATGAGACAAAGCTCTGAAGCTCCCCTGCCACCCAAATACTTATTTTTGAGGCCCTGACAAAAATAAAATCACCTTTAGTGTCAGCCAGCAGACTGCCTACCTCTGCAACACCTCACCTTGCTGCCCTTCCAACACTGAAAAATCTCATCTGTCTATTCAAGTAAGAGAAAATGAATAAATATTATCATTATAAATAATAATTAATAAAAATTAATAATAAACAGAATAAATATAAGAACGATAAGAACTATAATAATGATGATAATAGTAATAGTAATAGTAATAATAATAATAATAATAATAATAATAATAATAATAATAATAATAATAATAATTTATTGTGAAAGTTACTGAAGTCAGTGGCTGTTACTATTTTACATGACTCTTACATTGCACATCTCATGCTTCCAAAACACAAGGGACAATCCTGGATCAGAACCAGAAAAGGCTGGGAAAAAGCCCAAGTCCTCCATCCTGCAATTCCCCCATCAGTCTATGCCTGGGTGGCCAGGTAGGGAAAGAAACAGAGACTTCAAAGGTGCTGGAAGCTGCAGGTCTAAAAGCTGATTTTCCCCTTGCACCCTCCATGGAGCATCACTTAGAAACCTTCTGGAGCACTGCTAATTAAAGGGGCAAGGAGAAATAATTCCAGGTCATGGAGTAGCCCCAGTGTCCCTGGGAAAAGGGAAGAAAACAAAGGCATGGTTCCCTGAGGCCACAGTGCATTCCTTGCCACAGGCACTGGGCTGCCACAGGTCAGCTTCCATGGGATCCCAAACCACCCCAGCTGCCAAATGGTGCCATCCACAGCTTCTGCCACCTCCCCCAGCAGGGCATAATGTCCCTCAGAAAGGACGAAGGATCACAAAATTCCTTGGTGAACCAGCTCAGCCTGGTGATTCAAGGGAAAACTATTTTTTCCCCTTGGCTGGGTGAAGTTTTCCATGGATTCCACGAGCTGATTTAAATCAGCGAATACTCACATGATCATCACATCTGAGACCAGGGTGAAGACACAGCCCAGGCAGCAAAGGCAGATCCACCCTTCCCACTACAGCTCAGAGGGACATCTCTAATCCCAACATGAAACCACATCCATGAAAGCAGTCCCAGAACATCCCAAAATCCGCACTGAGAACCAGAGGTCGGTGCCTTTCTCAGCCGGGGCAGAACTCCCCGTCCTGCTCTGTGGCTTTGCCTCTTTTGCATTCCAGTAGAGGGACTGGGTATGGCTACACACCAGGCTCTTCCTACACAGCACTCTCTTCCCTTCTTCCCCAGGTTTCCACACCTCCACGACAGTCCTGTCGGAGCTGGGAGAACAGCCCCAAGGGGCCAAAGTGGACTTTGAAGCTATGAGAAAGGAAGTAAAGCAATGGGCATGTTCACACCAGCTGGAGTCACAAGGAACCCTGTGATTCTCCAGGATTATTTTAGTCCTCCATGTGAGATGGCAGGGAGATGAATCTTGGTAGGATGAGACTTATTCCTGAGGGATGGAGTCTGTGTAGGTGAAGGGAAGTGGTGCAGAGCAAATGAGCAAGAACCAACGCAGACACCACAAGGACTTGAGCCTCAGGGCAATATGAGGCCCCAGGACAGGCTACAAAACTTGTCATGCATTTACCAAAGAAAAAGAAGGAAATATGTGGGAAAAGCAACACTTCATCTGAGAACAGATTTCCCACTGCTTCCCTTCAATACTGAGATTGTCCTCTATGGTACTACCTGATTTGAAGTCTTCTAATTCTTTAATTAGCAATTCATTTCAGTACCATCAGTTCATTAACACGCTGAAGCTTTCAGGAGATGTTTTACATACCACCTTGAACGTGTCAGCTCCTGCCTCCTCTGGAAAGACACTTTTGGAAGGGCACCCTTTCCATCCGGAGCCGTGTCCAGCAGTGCACAACCCCATGCTGTTCTAAGGAATGGGTCCAAATCCTGCAGCTCCACCCCTACAAATGCTCCCAGCATTGTCTAAAAACAACAACCAACTGCTATGGTCAAGCCATGGATGTTTGGGATCTGTCCCTCCACAGCCCCCTGACCAAACACCACACACAGTATGACCCAAGTGGTGACTATAACACAGGACGGTGTTTGGAAGGAGAATTCCAAGGGAAGACAATGTTATGTTTATGCAGGGGTCAGGCTGCAATTCCACATCATCTGCCAGGTGAGGGGCTTTAAACTGTCCTTTCTCTGGTTTAGCAATTAAGTGCTGTGGGAAAGGAGATCACCAGCGCTGGGAACAGGGAGTGAGGCGAGATCATGGACAGGGTCCAGCCTGGAGCTGATGAATTATCCCAGCTACTACTCCTTAGTGCACTGGTGGGCACAGTAGCCATAGGAAGTGACACTAAGTGGAGCATTGAGTACTAATTTACACCCAGGAAATCTTTTAAATGGACATGGCAAGCAAAAAACAACAGTTAACACTGGAAAAAAGTAAAATCAAGGAATCCACCATTGAAATCTAGGCATGAAGGTCTCGAAATTCAAGATAGGGGGCATTCCCAGCCGACACAAGGAGCTACAGGGCACATGTCTCTATGTAGGCAGTTCCCTCCAGCCATCCAAGGACTTCAAAGCAGAAGGGAGGGGAGGGAGGAGATGACCATTTGTGCTTAACCAGAAAGTTCCTTAACAAAAATTCCTGAAAGTTTTAGCCTAATGGAACTACAGACAGAAGGCTGACATCCTCCCTCATCCATGCACAGGGAAACCAGAAGATAATTGCCATTTAGCCTTCCTCCATACAAGAATTCTGCCCAGAAGCTGCTGAGCATCCACAGCACCAAACCTGTGGCTGCACCCAAGCTCGTGTCCAACATAAGTCCATATATAATGTACCTATATAATAAAACTGACCAAGGGACAAGGCTTTTTAAAATATTCTGTGATATCAGAGATAAAGGGCTGCTACCCAGCCAGCTTCCTCTTTCTTGTGATAATTTCATATAAAGGTCCTCAGAGGAAGCAATGCTGGTAATGGAGGACAAACTGCTTGTTAAGGAAGGAATTCCAGCTCATGCTACTTCAGTGCAGGAAGTTTTCTGGCACAGCCTGAGAAGGAGTAATTTAGCAGCAGCTTGCACCACTGGCTGCACTCTGCTCTAAATTGATGGAGTGATGGTGTTATCTGGGGTACTGGGCTTCCTTAGCTGAGGGATCCCTTGAGGTGGGAGCCAGTTTTGAGGTCCAGGATCCCAAGGAGCAGCTCACCAGGACTAACACAGGGTGCAGCTCTCAGGAAAGTCCCCGGAACAGGGGCCATTACACCAGGAGCTCCCTCACTGAGCCACAGGAACAGGGACAAAGATCACCAGGAAGCATTTTGGGGCATTTGTCCTCACTGCAGCAAGTGAGGACATGCTATCCATCACTAGAGGGGTCATGCACACAGATATTTACACCATCATTGTGAACCTCCATGCTGGAGGTGGACATTTTATGCCTGTTTTATTGGAGATGTTAAAGCCTCTTTAATTCAGGAACAATTAAAGCATCCCCATGCTGCACTGCAAAAATATAGAGAAATGTAGATTTTTAAGCAGATTTAACTGAAAACAATTTTCCTGGACGCCTGAAGCACCACATGTGGCTTTTCCAACCGTTATCACATCCCTATCTGCATAAAGAGCTCTCATTCCATAATCTTCCATAATGCTCTAAGATGAAAAGTATCCTGCCCTTCCCATTTCTCCCAAGTCACCTCCCTCTTCATCCTCCTCTGTTTTCCCTGCAAATGCCAAGGTTACAAAGCACTAAGATTTTCCTGGGCAAATGGTGTCATTTGATGGCACAAGAACTGAGAGGTGTAAGAAGCACTTACGCAACTGAGTGGCTTTAACGTAAGCCAGGAGTATCCGAGGTCAGCGCTCACCTGGGCAGCACAAACACAGCCCTGATTTTCCAAGAGAGGAAAAGCTTTGCTGGATCAGACAGCAGCACAAACCCCTCCCCATTCCCAGTGCAGCTACGCTGATGCTACCAGCAAAGTAACCTTTCATTTCCCCAGACATTGCTGAAATATATTCCTGAAATATTGTACAGGAACAGCAATGCAGGAGCATTTATAAGATTTGCATCCAAGTTTGGACTGTGTATTTGCACTATATCCAATAAAAGGGATGGATTTATGGCTTTTCCACCTATGATTAAAACCCAATATTCCTTTAAAAAAATAAAATAGGGGCTAATCACAGATAGCTGCAGCATTTTTGCCCTAATTCTGCCAGCAGAAGTTTCACGAACCATATCCTTGGATTGATGTGCAATTCCATACCTGTTACGTAACATCAGCTGATGTTTCCTGCAATTGCTGCTGTGTATGGGCACAGCCAGACCTGCACACCTGAACACTCCAATCCCCCAAAATCATCATATTTTTAGCAACAAATTATCAGAATGCAAAAAACCCAAGAAAAACCTAGCTACCTCAAAGCTGGACAAATTCACATTTCATCTAAAGCACTTTGGTTAAGTCTGTCTCTCTTTGGCTGAATAAGTTTACTTAAAAAAGGAATTTTTAAGGACCTATAGACAAGGAGTTTGAAAAACTGCAAAGATAACTGTGTTTTCCTTAAGAAAAAAGGGAAAACGGATGCTGTAAAATTCCAAAGCATCCAAGCCTAGCTAACCCACAGAGCTCTTCAGAGACCATCTCCATTAATTAAATTGTGCTGAGCTGTTCACAACTTCTCACACACGTTCACTAGATGGATTAATTGACAATACAGACACTGATAGAGTCATTTCTAGTAAATACACATGTGATTTCAAGATTTACGTAAGTAAATGTCCAAATTTTTCTAAACCACACACACTACCTGTGGATTTGTGTGAGGTTTCTAAGGTCATGGATTAGAGTTTGCTTGAGAAGTTGCTTCTCCAGTTAAGTGGAGTATTAAGCATGCCGCCTCTCCATATTTTAAATATAACCAAGTGATTGTGTCCACATCCTGTGATGTGTTCCTCCATATTCAAGAGCACACAGCCAAGAGAAAGCATTTTGTAAGGTCAGCTATGTCATCAGCCATCCTCACTTTTACATCACACACTTTCTTCCCTTTCATCCCACGGGTTATTAATCTTCCCTCTATTCCAATATAACCAACGGCGCTCTTGAAGGGGAAACCCAACTGTTGGGAAATCCCCAACAGGAGCTCCAGATCTTGAATTCAGATTCATTTAATCACACTTGCTATAGCCTGAAGTACCTGGCCTTGGCTACATAAAAAGGCTTTTTCCTCTTGCTGTTTAAGTGGACATTTCCATTTGGGCTGACACACCCAATGTGCCCAGAGACACTCCTGAACCACCACAGCGACCAAATACAAAGCCTTTTGTAAAAGCAAGAAATCAAAAAGCTTTTGGGAGGCCAAGTGAGGATCTGTGCATAGATAAAGGACAGAGAAGGCTGTTTTCCAAGCAGGAGCGGTTGCTCAGCCAGGTGGGTAAATGTAATCCTAATCCATACCTTGCAGTGACAGAGCCCTGCGGCAGCAGGAAGCACATCATGGCACGTAGGGCAGATGGGAAAAGCGCACGTGGCACGGCTTTAAGGACCATCTCTGTCACGGTTGGGGCCACAGAAACTGTCACAGGTGGGGTAAGGGGCTGCCATGCCACCCAAGGAAAAGCCAACAGGTATAAACACTGGTTGATAAGTACCATGGCAAATCCCAAAGGAATCCATGCATGATCCCACAGACAGCAGGGAGGTGCTTTCTGCTATTTACTAGAAAACAAATTCCCTGTTATGACAGAGAAAAGAGACCTGAAAAAGAAAAATCCTTTAGGAATCTCCTCCTAACTGAAGGGACTGGGGTAGTGAAACTTTGACTGTTATTGTTGCTTCCAGGGTTAAAAAAACTCTCCACCTGAGGAAAGCCTCATCCCACTCAAACATACCCCATAGGCTTCATCCTCTCCTGTTTCTTTAATGGAAGAGCTGGTGCACATCCAGGAAAGCAGGGGCTCTTGAATGGAAAAATCTGAGCACTTTTTAGGACCCTCTGAGTGGTGCTGGGAACCTGAGATGAGCTGAGCTATGGAAACAACCACATGAGGCCATTCATTGCACGGCAGGCACAGAGCTGGGGCTGGCAGCCAAGGGGAGAAAGAAACATTAAGGCACAGAACAGTGCTCAAGCAAAAAAAGTTTAAATTGCACCATGCAGCTCCTATGAAGTAGTAAAGACTTAATTTTATTATAGATAAACTGACTGCCACTTTGATTATTTTAATTTTATGTTACTTGGCCTGACGTGCTACTTTGTAAAGAGCTGCTGAAATCAACACTGAACAATCAGCTTTTACATGTTTTCCCCTGCAGAAGGACAGGGACTCCCATATGAGTAAAAATTAATACTAATACTAGAAATTTAATTTTTTCCTTCAGTGGCACTAATTCCCTTGGCTGTGGATGTCAGAGGAAGAGCACTTGACTCCAGAACAGAGTTTCTGTTTCGTGACGTCTGTAGGAGCGTCAGAACTGGTCCATGATTAATGGCTGTGACGTGTCTGAGCCCAGCTGATCCACATGGGAGCCAAGGTCCCACCTGGAGCTTCCACGCAGCCCTAGAGCACATCTCCTCCCCAGCTCCCAGCAGACCCCCAAAGCACAGTGACCAACAGCATCCCCCAGACCCTGTCTCAGGATTTGTGCAAGTGCAGGGACGTGTCCTCTGTAACCTCCTGGAGGCAGAGCAGGAGGAACAAAGCATTTCAGAACTTCCCAAAACTGCTACAGCAAGAACAGTGAGAAACAAGGTTTGAAAGCTGGGCTGAGTGAGCAGCAGGTTTGTTCCCCTTAAATTGCAGCTCCCACCCTTTCTCCTCCTCCATCATGGACCAAGCGACAGCCAAGGCTGGGTTGAACACCACCACTGCTCCATCCAGTTCACTCCAGCCTCCACAATGGAGAAGCCCCAAGGCAGCCTTCATATCCTGCCCTAAGGAACTTCGGTCAAGCGCCTGGAGGGACAGAACAAGGGGCAATTGTTTCCACTGCCAGAGGGCAGGGTTAGATGGGATATTGGGCAGGAATTGTTCCCTGTGAAGGTGGGCAGGCCCTGGCACAGGGTGCCCAGAGCAGCTGTGGCTGCCCCTGGATCCCTGGAAGTGTCCAAGGCCAGGCTGGATGGAGGTTGGAGAAACCTGGGATAGTAAAAGGCATCCCTGCCCATGGGATGAGCTTTAAGGGCGCTTCCAACCCAAACCAGAACCCACTGCATTCTGCCCACTTCTGAAGCCTGAGGATTTTTGACACTGCTCAGCCTCCAAGGATGAGGTGTATACATGGATTTGGGAGCAACCCCATGGAACATGGCAATGCTTTGTCGCCTGAATTAAAAGACTCAGCTCTGAGCCTGGCACTTAGACACTTTGCAGGGTGAACAGCGAGCAGCACTAATGACTATCTACTCATCTCCACAGCCAAAAGAGCCCCATGGGATCCTGCCTTCCCCTCGTGGCCTGGGGCCTCCCAATCGCTGAATGAAACACTCCTGACCCAGCCTGCGCAGGCTTCCGGGACTCAGGCTCTTCAATAACTCCTTTGAGCAGGGACAGCTGACTCGTTCTTTCTTTGGAGAGATGTGGGTGATGGTGGAGCATAAGAAATGGATATTTATGGCATTTGGGAAGAGAAAAAAGAAATTTTGGGTTCTCATCCCCCCAAAAGCTTCTGAAATCCAGTAACTACTTAGTAAAAGGAGAAAACAGCAGGGCTAGATATTCCTTGAGCACCTGAATTGTGGTTCCCTACCCCACTCCCTGCACTGATTTTGGCATGAGGTCACGGCAAATCATCTGTATCCCCACAGAATACATCTCCATGTACCTATTTCCAAGGAGGTTCAGACTTTCAAAGGAAAAAAAAATAATGTAAAAAGACTCCAAGAGGACAAACATCTGAAACAACCGTGTGCATGAGAAGTACTGTAAGAATTAGTAAGAGGGTATAAAAAAACAAGACTGCATTCATTTCCTGGCAGAAGAGCTGGAGCTGAGAACACACTGATGGGAGGGGAAATTAAGGAAGAGGATGCAAGGACCTGAACAAAAAGGAGAGTTGATCCAATTCTTTCAAAGCCCAGCAGTTGGGTGAGAATGCGGGCTGCTCTCAGTGCAAGTCCCACAATAAAACAAAGGAGCAGCTCATCTTGTCACTCTGTGACTCATCTCCTGCATTCCATGTCAGGGAAACAGAAAAGCTTTCTCCAAGATCAGCCCAAATAGGAAAGCGACCATTGCCCCAGCTCCAGTGGTGTTTTCATCACCACACAAGTCAAACATGCACATTTAATATGCCAGATTCTTCCACCCCAAGGCCTCCAAAGGCGGGTGTGTTTGCCAGGTTAGCTAAGCCAGTATTAGAGGCATGCAGTTAGATTTCATGTTTCTGGATAGGAAAGGCTTAAGGAACTAAAAGAGAGATTGCCCCTTCCCTTGGCTGTTGGAAGGAGAAACTCATATAATTTAGAGAGTCAAGACATCACACAAGTGTGGTCAAGACCTCTCCTAACTCAACTACATCAATCCCCTTCCAGCCATCCCAGAGCTGCTTCCCACCTCCGCACTCCGACAACACTCCCACGATAATTAATTATCTGATTTAAGAGTTCCAGGCTGATGGTTCTGCATTACGAAAATCTCTGTCTACTCAAACCTAATCAAACTGAGGCCAAGCACTGGCATTTCAAGTCCGGAAGCGCAGCCACGTCTGTCTGAGCATAGCACATGCCTGTGGAAATCACCACAAATATGCGGCGCTCCAACATCAAAGACAGGAAAAGAAGAGCAGTAAAAAGGGCACCCAAGGTCAAAGCCAACGCCAGGGCTGCTAAAACCAAGGTTTTTATTAGGAGAAACCTTCCTGAAAGATGTGCAGAGGAAGGTGGCAGATTTCCTCCCAACAGAAAGAAAACCAAGATCAGAAAAACCTGCATTTCAGCAGCCGGAATGAAGCCACTGGGTGATTGGTGCCACAGGTGATGCTGAAACACGCTGTGGTTTGGGTGGCTTTGGGGACAGGGGGGATTAGAAGAGCATTCCTTGCCTCAGTCAGGGCTAAGTGTGCCAAAACCCAGCTCATTTGGTCCAGTCCTGAGGTGTAAACCCTCTACCACTGAACCAAGAAGCGTTTCGCTCACTGAAGACACCAAGGACACAATTTATTTTTACTTTGTTGGGTAAGTTTAGGCATAAATTTTAAAGAAATTCTTAGAAAGGACAATTTGAGTGCTGTCTCATGGACACATTCCACACTTAAAAACAAAGTAAAAGCCCCAAGGCCTTCAGATTCATTTCCCTTTTGATTTACAAGCCCCTACATTTATTAGCCTTCTGGACACGTGGTGAGACTCATCCTTTGTACAGGAAATTGGAAGGAATTCAGACAAGGCTTTAGTTAAAGTTCACACTCCCCCTATTGGGCTCCACTGCCACACAGGGATTTTACCCCAGGCACTGACTTCCAAAGCTAAAAAACCTCCAAAAAACTAGAACCAGACCCTCTGACAAGAATAACAGAATTATGATGATGCTTACCAAGGCATGAGGAGTGTTTGCATTGTGCGGTCAACCAGTTGTGAAGTTGTCTCTGGACAAAGTAACCCCTTCTGAGTAATCATTGAAATATTAGCACCTTTTTCGGTTACAGAATTCCAGAATGGCATGGGTTGGAAGGGCTCTTAAAGCTCACACTGTCCCACCCCCTGCCATGGGCAGGGACACCTTCCACTATCTCAGGTTGCTCCAAGTCCCAACAAACATGGCCTTGGCCACTTCCAGGGATGAGGAGTTCACTCCAGGATGGAGAACACTGTAATCAGACAGGTGGCAATCCCTCCAGACAGGTGGCAAAGAAACACCAACCTAGGGGATTCTCCCACCTTCCATCCCTGTGTTGCTGTATCTATCTGAAGTCGGTTTAATTCAAGACTATAGATCTTCAAGCCTTCAAATCCTTAAAACTAAGTGCACACAAGGGTGGGTACTTTCTATCAGTGGGATATGAGCTGGCTGGGGGCAGCGATAAACAGTCCTGTCTGGGGGTACTTCTTCCAGCTTGAAAGTGTGTGCTCAGCAGCAACCTCTTAAAAAATGTAAGTCATTCTCCATTTGGGGGAAAAAGAATCAGTTGTGCTCTCCTGACAAGGATTTCTTCTGTGACTTGCTCAGGCCCCTCCATGTATCTGACTGCTGGCTTCCTCCCCATTTGTCAGATACTCACCACGGAGGGTTCTGTTATCCTTTAAAAGGCGCAGAGATACAGCCTTACTTCACCCAGCTCCCCAGTTCATGTTCCAGTCAGGGAGATTGTAACCAAAGACAACACAGCTTTACATGCTATTAAAAATTGGTTCAGAATACAAAAAAACCAACTATTTCTAGAAAAAACAGCTGCACTGAGGTGCTTCAAATCCTGCAACAGCCTTTGTGGTCATCTCTCAACTGCTGACACTACCTCATTTGCACAATTAAACTCATCCCTGTTCTGTTCCCCCAGTTTGTTTCACCCAACAATGCATCTGACTTGGGGGCACAACCCCCCCAAACCTGCCTGCCCTTCACGATAAGAAACAACCATTCCCCCTCCATCCTCCCCCCCAGCAGCATTTACATTTATTTTTGCATGCCTGCTACGCACCAGTGCTCTCCATCAACTGCTTCCTAACAGTTTATTTCCCGGAATTAATTCCACAGTGATGTTTCATAACAATTAGGGAGCGCCTACCAGCACCTTCCATGTTTATTAACATGGAAGTGGAAAAGTAACTTTGCTTTTGGTCATCTCTATGCACTGGTAGGAAATGCTGACCTAGGAGATTCTCCCACCTTTCAGCCCCATGTTGCTGTATCTATCTGAAGTTGGCTTAATTTATTTAAAACTATGGATCTTTCAGCCCTTAAAAATCACAACCCCTCACACAACAGATAGTCTGGGGCGATGCTGAGCGAGTTCCCAACTGCTGCACAGCACCCCCGACTCAGCGCTGCCACTTAGCAGAGCAGCTGTTTTAATAAGCGCTTACATCTTTAGCTGCCTAATGCAATAACAAAATTAAACAGGACAACATGGAGCCTAATCCAGCTGGGGCAGGGGAAAGCCAGTTAGTGTTCCCAGGCGCTGGAACGAGGTGCCAGGCTCCACGCGCGCAGGCGCTGCCGCTGCCACGCTCCGCTCGGGCGCAGATTTGCCGCGATCTGTTTACACGATCCACTTTTCCCTGCAAAAGGCATGAAAGAAAATACTCTGCGGAGAATCTAAGAGGCAACACATTCTCTCCGCAGCTTTTTGCAACTTTTCCTGCGAACCGAGCAAACAAAATGAATTCAGAACTATCAGTGCTGCTCCGGAGCTGCATTAACAATGAGTGTGAGGCTGCCCGGAGAGAAAGGGGGGACTGAGCGCATTAACAAAAGCCCAGAGCGCACTGGCTGTGGCGAAAGCCGGAGCCTGAAAGGCTCCTTTGTCTCTCTGGTCAATGCTAGCCCATTCAGCGGCCGATAGACAGCAGAAAGAAAGTGAGGGTGGGAGGAAGAAGAGTCCTGTCTCTTTAGGGGACGTCTCCTCAGCTGCCAGGCTGCGAGGCAGAGCAGGGACTCGCATGGACTCAGAGCAGTGTTCCAGGCGCCCCTAACCCCGGCATTATGCAGAACAAATGCCCACTGAGAACATGCTCTGCTCACACCCAGCCTTCCTCGACCGAGGGACACACATTCCAGGAACTGGACATCTAGTCCCCAAAGAGCCTCCAAGTGCAATATAAATAGTAAGCTATAGAAAATAACCCCCTATTTCTGAGTCTGCTGGCTTTTCTGCAATCCCCTCCTCCCAACAATGAGCTATTGTTCCACTCCTGGGACTGAGGAAATGTTTGTGTTCCTTCTCTGGGTCCTTTACATTTAGAGACCTGCTCCTCATTTCAACATCACTCCCCACTATGCTACAAAGCACCCAGCCTTCCACAGCTCAAGAGAAAAAATTGACTCCACCAAACAAAACTAACACCCCTTTCCTCGTTTTCTTAGTGCTATCACAAAACTCAGCAGAACTCGACAGCAAACCAAAGTATCTAAAAATGACCGAAGGAGGAGGGTCCCAGTCAGTACAGGTGTCCCATTTAACATGGACACACATGACCACCAGTCTGAAATGCAGAGCGATAAAGGTGAGCACCACCTCTCCAAGGGTCTGATGCTTGCTGGGGGTGTTTCTCCTCCCAGATGTTGAAATAGGAGTACACACACTCCTCGCCAGCGCCACACAGCCACCAGCACCAGGAGTGTCCGTGAGGCAGGATCCTCCATGTGGTGGAAGATGTGGCCATCATGAACCTTCTTGTGACCCACATGTCCCAAGGAACACAAATCCTGTGCTGTAAAAACCTAAAGCCATGAATTCACACTGAGCTGCTCCTCTTATCTCCCAAACTGCGCTCTTGTTGCACACGGGAGCCTCTGGGCAAGAAGCAAAGTCTGAACCCTCTGTGCTTCAGCAGAGCCAAGGTTTTGATGCAAACAGAGACTATAGCAAGAGATTTCCGCAGCAAGTCTCACCCATGTACGAAAGAAACACTTAAGTGAGGAAAAACAACAAAATGTCTATTTTCACTCCTTTAACATTTCTCCTTCTCTGGGCACCAGGATCACGCAATGGTCCTGCCCTAACTAGGGATCCTGCATGCTCCACACACAGGACGCCCACACTGGCTTCTAAGGAAACTAGTTCCATTTTCTGTGAGCAGCCTGACTTGGGATAACCACACAAAAGGCAAAGTTCACTAAATCCCATCCTTTTGCAGCACCCCATGAGCTAATCCATATGCTGCATCTAAACACTTCACTTTCAAGGTACTCTACATCTATTTTTGGAGATGGCCAAGGGGCAAGGTATTTCTTTATACAAAGAAGTAAGCTAACTTATTTGCCTAAAAAACAAGGGTTTCTTAATTGCAATCACAGCAACAACTTCTGCAAGAACAGCTTGTAAAGATAAAAACTTTTTTCTCCCTCTGCTGTAGCAGAACTATAAAGGAGGAAAACCCCGCTGTCACCAGAGTTTTAATTAAACTGATTGATAGCCCATTCCAGAAGTGCTCACACGGCCACAGCTCTCACAGGATGCCGTTTCCTTTCGAGATTTTTCAATACAGAAAGGACTCCTACTCTTCACCATTGAGAGAAACACCTTTTTGGAGGTGCTAATCTGTTGCTTCATTGGAAAATGGGGAAGATCTCATCTAAACCAGCAGCTATGCAAAAACTGTTACTGTTCTCCAAGCATCCAGAGGGGGAATCCATTTAGAGGGACCAAGCCCGGAGCCGTATCCGAACATACCCCTGGCAACACAAAGAAGCATTTCAAACACACACACACACACACACACACACACACACACACTCTCTCTCTCTCTCTCTCACACACACACACTGCTGCCACTCTCTCCTCCTCCGCTGCAGGAATATTTTTTGCCTGCTTTGTTTCCTCACAGGTGGGGAATGGCAACATCAAGCAGGCAGCTTGCAAAGAGGGGAAGAGGAACTTAAAAACCAAGTCCCTTGCACAGCAAACAGCAGAGGACCTGTGGTTACTGCAAAAGTGGAAATTTACAGCTGCTGTTGCATCACATCTTTAATTTTTCCTTCTTTTTTTTAATGTCAGGCCCAATACTCTCAGGTCCAATTATCAGAGCACCCTCAAATGTGAGAAATAATAAAGCAGAGAGAAAAAAGAAAGTTATTCTCGGGGGATAAAAGAAAGTGATCCCTGTGGTTGCCTTGTGCAGGGCTAGGAGTTGGACTTGATAATCCTTGTGAGTCCCTTTCAACTCAGGATATTCCATGATTCTATGATCTGGCATGAAATCAGGCAATTCTTTGTGCACTCAAAACTCCAGTGAAGGCAGCAGCTGCTACAATACCCAAGCTTGAAAGCAAAGTCCAAAGAAACATGGAAAGAGAAAAGAAACAAAGAGAAAGTCCCTAAAACACCTATTTCTGATTGGCAATGACTTGGGCTTCCACTGGCAATTCTGGCATGAGGAACAGCAATGGGATATAAATAGGAAATTCCTTTTCACCTTCCTAAGGTAGAGCTGCTGTGCTGGTCATTGAGAACAAACCCAAGCAGAGTAAGTTGTACTTCTTTATATTTCAAATCACAACATGCACCACACAGCATTAAATAACAACTCCTTACTCCAAAGCTTTAGTGTCTGCACCACAGATAAGAGAACATCAATAATCTGCAGCAAAGTACACCCTGTTTCCAGATAAAGCAAGATGTATTTGTTCTACTTAATTCTGCTTTGTACAGTCCAGATAACACACGTTTTGAGATGCAATTATGGAATGCCAGCATTTAAAATCAACCTATGATAAAAGTTACTCAATAAAACAATCAAGGGGGAAAAAAGCAGCTCTCAAATACGTTATTACATGGTACAGGAGAGCTACAAAATGCTGCTTATTCCTGAATATTCATGTAGAACAAAAGGAAGACCTAAGAAAAGCCAGACAAAAACCTCATTAAGGTTATTAGGGCCACTAAAAGAGCTCCCAGTGAAGGTGCCACTGAGCAGGTGGATTTAAGTCCCAACTGTTGGGCTCTTTGCTGCTTTCAGTACAAACGCTGCGGCCTCAACACTCCACACATAAACAGGCTTAAAGGGACAAGCAACACACGAAAAACGTGTCAACCAAGTGAGCTTCTTCAAAGCATCATCTGTAGAGGCTTCCTGTTTTACGTTCTTCGCTTTTACTGAGTGGTAAACTGCAAAGAGGATGATGTGTGGTTTGGGTATAGAGATACTACAGTCCCTGTTCACTGATCTCGCCGCATTTCGCAGCTGCCTGAGTCAGCTCTGAGATTGGGATGATGTTAAAATATTGTCCTGTCCCCTGGCACCATGCAAACTGACCCCAGAAACTGTGCTTTTCCCATGGAAATTAAAGCCTACCCTCTGATCCTACCTGCTCCTAATGCTTACAACAGGCAGCACTTGAGGTCTCTCTTGAGGACTTTCCCTCATGGGTAACTTCATATCCTGACTGCTCCCACACTGTGATTACACTGACCCAGAAACCAAAACCTACAAATGGACATCCTGGGCACAGCAAAGACAAGCCCAGCCTGGGAATAACGCACAAAAAAGTCACAATTCCAGCTGACAGATGAACAACTCCTTGCTTGAGGCCACCATGCGATGAACCATGCGAGCTTTGGCCTTTTCTGCCCACTGACACTGAAGGCTGCAAAGGGAAATCGATATTATTACTAGAAACAACCAAAATGACAACATCACACAACACCTGCAGCTGATCTCTACTTTTCAGTCCCTGGAAAGACTGTTTTGTTGCAATTCCCTTGTATCTAAGAGGAATTTAGCAAGACAGCTGCTCTGATTCTTTCTGCAGCCAGGACGCGTCAACAAAGTGAGGAAGCTCCTTTAAAATAATCCTGATTCATTCACCTCCCATGCAAACTTTCTTCCACTCAATCCATCTGCAACCTGGCTTCTCCAGAAAAGCAAGGAACAGCAAACAGCCTTGGCTGTTTCACAGCACCACAGGCGGGTTTGTGTTGGGAGGGACCTTAAAGACCACCCAGTCCAAACCCCCTGCCAGGGGCAGGGATGTTACTCCCCAGGCTGTGCTTCCACTCCTCCTGGACTATCACTGTCTCTTAGGCTTTAATCCAGATAAACTTCCTGATTTCTTGAGCTGAAGATAGAAAGTTACAGCAAAGAAACAGCTTTGGTCTCACCTTTGGGCAAGAGAAAACACCCAGCCAAACCTCAGCTACACCACACGTCCCCTACAAGACGGCAAAGGACGGCTCTGCAGCACTCCATGGAGAGGGCCAAGACTTTGAGCTGGACAAGACCCATTTCGCTTGAGGCACCCACCGAAAAAATCAACATGGACAGAAAGCTCAGGACCTCACACTGTGACACCAGTGGCAACAAGGGCAGTGCCTAAACTAAGTGATAAAGAGGTGGGGTTCAGTGCCTCACCAAATGTTTCTGAGAACCATGGAATATCCTGAGCTGGAAGGGACCCACAGCAACCATCCAGTCCATCCCTGGCCCTGCACAGACACCCCTGTGCATCCCTGAGAGTGCTGTCCAAACACTCCTGGAGCTCCGGCAGCCTTGGGGCCAGGACCATTCCCTGGGGAGCCTGGGCAGTGCCCAGCACCCTCTGGGGGAAGAACCTCTTCCTGATATCCAACCTAACCCTCCTTGGCACAGCTCCAGCCATTCCCTCAGTCCTGTCCCTGGCCACAGCACAGACACTGGAGCTGTGCCCCCACTCCACTGGGGAGGAAGCTGAATACAAAAGGAGCTGAAGTCCTTCCATCGACACCAGCTCGATAATTTTACTGATGTATCTGAGCTGTATTTTGGGTTGAGAATCCTGTGCCACAGTGGAATCTCCTTGCTCTTGATTTGCCAAGTTTGTCACAACACGTTTACTATGGGATGTGTTAACGGGATGAAGCTGCAAGTACCAAACGAGCAGATCCACTCTGTCCAATGGCATTTGGATCAGTCTGCCTTCAGAGTCACGGTATAGACAACCTGGGGAGCAGCACAACCCAATCCCCACCTAAAAATAACTGCATTCCAGGAGCGACAGTCAATTCTAACTCCATTACTCAATCTTGATTAAATCTAACGTTCAGTATATTTCTTAATCAACTCGCCTCAAGTGACTACCTTAAGGTTAATCCCTCAAAGCCTTTTTCAGGGGAGAGAAGATTCTTCCACAGTCTGAACACACCAAGGAGCAGGTAGAACATGAAAATGATTATTCACAAAGCTTGTTCTTTCCAAAAATATTTGGCAAAGCACTGGGGGTTTTTCTGTCTGTTTCATATAAACACAATGTAAAACGAAGTTAAAACAAAGTCTCAAAAATGCCCTTCAGCATTTAAAAAGCATTCAGACTCCAAGGGAAGAAAGCATCTTGAACAAGGCTTTTCACAGCATGGCGCAGCAAAGAAAAAAGTCCTTTGGATACTGTTAGCTGAGTTTATTTTTGCGATTAACTACAACAGAAGGGAAAATAAATCCAGTACCTGACAGAGGTATCTTTACACTGCTTTCCTTGATGAAGTTCTTCTAGAGCAGCCTCTGGCTCCCAAGCATTTGGTAAGTGTTAAAAACCATATTTATGCATGGAACAGTTCAGCAGGGCAATGGGATGCCAGCTCCCAGACCCCTGAGCACACATGGAGGCACCTCCACACACTGCAAAGCTCCCTCCAGAGAGGACGGAATGCAAAGGAGCTGCCAAAAACCCTCCAGCTGCTGCTCACGAAGGCATTTCTGCCCCAGCTGATAACACCCCTCACAAAGCCAACCACACCCACCCCTGCCCTGGCAGCCCAAAAGTCCTCCCTGCCCTGTGATACTAAAATGATCCTTGCTTGAAACACTTAAACATGGAAGTTAACAGAATCACAGAATCCCAGGACGGTTTGGGCTGGAAGGAACCTTAGAGCTCATCTTTCCATCCCCTGCCATGGGCAGGGACACCTTCCACTGTCCCAGGCTGCTCCAAGCCCTGTCCAGTCTGGCCTTGGACACTCCCAAGGATCCAGGGGCAGCCACAGCTGCTCTGGACATGGCAGAATGGTTGGGAGAAGAAGAGATGTGCTGGGAAAAATCCCTGGGTCACTTTTTCAGGCAAAGCCACCAACCAAACTAATTGCAACCATCCCTGGGGAAGATGGAAGATGCTCATCCCAGATGGGAGGCAACTCTAAGGTGGTCAGAAGCATCGCTCCCAGAGAATGAGGAGGAACCTTCAGAGCGAAGAAACTACATTGTTCGTGAAATGGGGGAAAACCAGGAATCTCTAATAGGAGACATGCATTCAAAGCAAAACATCACACCCACAAAATTCCCAAGCAGTGGCCAAGAAGAGCCAGGGGGGTACAGAGGCAAATCTGACACAAGGCAATGTCAGAGCCAGAACTTGTGGCGATTGTTTTATTTTCCTTTATTGCATTTTCAAGCAGAAAAAAAAAAGTACCAGTAGTAGTCTCGCACTGAACAGCAGCTACATAAGTCTAAGACTGAGCAAACCTCCTGGCAAATGCTGTAAAAATATCCAAAGCAAGGCTCTGAGCAAGCTGGCCTGATGGAGATGACAAGGAGTGACGGGAGGAGACAGCCAGGGAGAACAAGGCTTTGATCTCCTGTCTGGCCAGAGACACACACCAGCCCACTCCTTTCTGGAGTTACACTGGGTTTTGTCTATTCCAAAGGAACAGGAATGGCTCTTCAGCTGTTTTCTGCACCTCTGGCTGCATCAGATGCTAGTGTACATCTAGTCTGGCAGAAAAAAAGGTTCTTTTAATAAAATACCACAGATCAGACAACAGAGCTGAAGCCACACCCATCTTCCACTTTTCCCATGCTGAAATGCAACTGCAGATACAAGTTATTTTCAAATACTCCTATATTTCAATCATGGAGCTTAAAACAATTCACATCAAACAGCCAAACCAGCCACTACCTCACACAAACCGAATCACAATCCAACAAAAATAAAGGTCCCCCAATTCAGTGTAGCTGTCCCCTGACTAGCAGCTGAAGAAGCAGTTTCTGGCCCGATACCAGCTCAGGGAGAGGCTCTGACCTGCTCAGCCCCCATCCATGTGCTGCTTTGAGGCAACCTGATAAACACACTGGGGACTGGGTTGGGAAGTGCAGAGCCACTGCCACTGGGGACAGAGGACACCAACCTGGAAACACGCTCCAGTCCAAGAGCCTCACCAGGAAGAGAAAATTCGGACTGTTTTGGGCTTGTTTCCTTCAGAGCAGTTACTTAACACACACACACATGGAGTTATTTCTATACCAAGTTTGCCCTGAACACACATAACCAGGTAAGAGCATTAAAACCCCAAGAGCCAAAGCAGACAGGGCCAGGTGACATAACTAAAAGGGCACAAATGTAGGAAGGCAGAGCAGGAGGAAAAGGATCTCCTCACAGACAAAGGTTCCCAAGCTTTAATCCAGCCCTTATTCAGCTTACAGCCTGGAATAAACTTCCGTGTGGGTATGACAGCCTACCTTCCTCATGCTGAATTCACAGAGTAAAACGTCCCATCTCTGGCTTCCCTCCAGCCCCAGCAGTTACTGCAGCTGGGGGCACATTGTTACACAACTGGGGAAGAAAAGTTCCCATCCAGACACGAGCACTGCAGTGCTCATTCGTGGCGATTTTCACCCAGGAGTCAGAATTTCTGTGAAATACTAAAATCCAGCTGACTTTTCCCTTCCTGTGCATGCCATTAACACAGAACTGCCCCTGCCTGCTCACCTCAAACTCTGTGCACTAAAATCACAAATAAACCGCTACACCTTACCAGGCTACACCCTCCAATTGCCTCTGCTCCACAGGGACGGCCCCTGCTTGTGTGCTGGGGTTTGGGGACCCTGCAGCAGCATCCATCTATTCCTGAGCCAGACTTTCCATCTGTATGATAAGCAGGAATATCAAACAGCCTGGTATTTTACCGTCTCATTCACTCAGCTGTGTTTCCTGCAGTGTCTCCAATACTTCATGCTGTGACCTCGTGGGGAAATGCAATGCTCTGCTGGTCACTCTGTTGTGGTGACAGCAGTGTTGTCACCCAGAGTGATGGTCCTCCAATCAGCTGAGCAAGGAATTCTAGAAGGATCATTCTCCAGAGTGTTGATGCTCATTTCCACTCCCAATTCTGTAATGCCTCATGATTTTCCCCCCCATAATCTTTATTTCAGCAGTTTATCAAAATGAAATGAAAGCCTAAGTACCTTCTTGCCACATGCAGAGCTTATGACTTCCCCTGAGTTAAAATCCTATGTCATACAAAATGAAATCCTGGGAAAGCTGGCATCCAGGGAGGGCAGTGCAACACATCTTACGCTGCTGCACAAAAACCAAAGTTCACAGAGGGATGTAGGTTGGACAGGAGCCCTAGGTCTCCTCAGTTCAACCCTCTGCACGTCCTATTTTCCTTCATAAAGAATCTCAGGTGCACACTTCACACACACACCTCGGCAGGGGAATCCAAGAAAGAGTAACAGCAACAATATATTCACCCCAGCAGGGTCTGAAGATGAGCGGTAAATTAGTCTCTGAGGATTTCCCATTTAAAGAAATCCTAGTTTACTACCATTGGCTCTGCCTGCTGGATTCAAGGCCAGCTCAGATGGGGCTTGGAGCCACCTGGTCTAGTGGAAGGTGTCTCTGCCCAGGGGTGGAACAGGGTGAGCTTCAGGGTTCCTCCCAACCCAAACCACTCTGGGATTCTACAAATTCAGACCACAAACCAGGATAAAACACGGAGGGAAGGCTGCAACTGCTGCAGTGCTCTCTGAAGTGATGCTACATGGCTGAACCAACACCTCCTCACCAAGTCAGTGAGGAGGTACCTGACGTGCTATCCCAGACAGGAAAGGAATGGGAATTTCAGGACCCGTCCCTGCCTGGTTGCTCAAGACTACACCAACAGCACAGCCTATGCACCACAGGCAGACAGTTCCTTTTCTGATGAGCATAAACCCCAACTGTGCTGATTTCAGACTGCACTATCTCCATAGTCACAGCAGGGCTTTAAAGACTGAACTTCCCACCTACTGCCCAGACACATGGACTTCACCACCACTACAGCCACAACTGCCAACCCCACCTAAAGCATGAACAGGGAAGCACCAATGACCGTGCTGGTGACCAGTGCTATTTTAGCAGCCTTTTTTCAAATTAACCATAATTAAGACAAATACTGCAGATGGGAGGACATAAAGAATAAGAGAAGTATTTTTCCCTTAAATGCTTATGTTTTGGAACACTGCAGAACAGGAATGGACCAAATCAAACATTTCTGGTTACCCCTGGCACCTCTGACACTATCAGGGGCTGCAGTGCAATCTGGTTCACCAAATTGCCTGGCTGAAACACACTTCATCTTCTTCCTTTTTCCCCACAATCCAGAGACATTTCGGCCCCACTCTTTTGTCTCCCATTCCTTAGCAAAAATATCATCTTAAGCACAACATCATAAAAACAAGGATGGAGCTAAACCACAAGAAAAAGCAATCCAAGCCTGATGAGTGAACTCTCCTCCTTTGAGGGAATATTTGCAACCCTCCCCTCCCAGAGGTGGAAGCTCAGAAGACTTCTCCAAGAGCTTCCAAACCATCAGTGAGCTTTAGGAGTTTTAGCTCAACCAGTGAGACCTCAAACTCCCTCATGGAGATCAAGAGTTATCCCTGCTTTCAACACTTCCAAGCCTGGCTGCATTCTTCTACCAAAAACTACTTTCAAACAAGACAGAGCTGACCTGACAATAGAGGAGCAGCTCTCCCCCTCTCCGTGTCTGTCTCGCTCCCTTGTTTTATTGCTGTGTTTCAGCTCCTTTCTCCACACCCTTCCCAGGTTGATTAATACTCATCCTGGACGATCAGATGTCTGGTAATTCAAGCTTTTACACTGCTCCACGCCGTAACTCTCTGTAAGGCTCACACATTTCACCAGAAAGCTTTTTGCTGACTCTTCCTACTCCTGACATCCCGGCCATTCAATAAGACATTCCGGACAGAGGTCCCAGCTATAAAATTCTCATGTTCTTCGGCTGCCAGGATGGGAATTTGGTGACAGTACAATTCATTCATTTATTTAATGATCTTAACGTCAGCCTGAGTGGATAAAGTGTGCTTTGGCTGCAGCAAGGCACGGATGGGGCTGTGCCAAGGGCCAATTGTTTCGGTGAATGCCAGCGATGCCAGGTACCGCTGCCACGGCCACCGCAATGAAATGAGGTGGTTTGGGGGAAAATGGGCATCATTTCAAGTTAAATGTGGTGCACAATCTCACAACCAAATATCGAAATATAAAGGAGTTTACTTGTGCACATGAACTTTTTTTAAAATTAAGAAGTGTTTTGGAAATGTAATCAATTCAATTAAGGTGAACAGCTTAAACTCATCGAAACTTAGGCTTTGTGATATTTGCATATCAACAAAAATTAGGCCTTTTTTCTTTTGAAGACACAGACATAAAGGTACTTTGAAACAGACTTTAAAATACAACACTGAAGGAAAACATAAAACTTAAGTTGGACAGGTTGACAGCTGAGTTATTTGCATTCATAAGTCTAAAATATGAAACACAGGGCCCAGGAAAGCTGAATATTAGAGAAAGATCATCCAGTGACAAATATTTATACCTGTGTGAGCACTGGTGAGAAAGGGTGACACAAATTGAAGCTGGTTTTATATTATACAGCAAGTGGAACTCAAGGTGTCTCACCAGCTTGAGAAACACTACATCCAAAAGCACCTTCCACATGAGCCTTGCCATGCTAAAGCTGGGCATTAACCACCAGCGGCTGAAATCCCCAGCACACTCCAGAGTTTGAGGTGCACTGTGAATTTCTCATTAGAAGTCACAACAAACAGGCTTTAATTTTTTTTTTGTTTGTTTCAGTTCTTGAACTCCCCCCAAATAAGTGGTATAGGTTGCCACCCTCAGCTACAAGAACCCTGCTGAGTTCCCTTTCCAATATACTATATTGAGTCAGCCCAATGATTCAGCTGCACGTTGCAAAATCAAGTGTCCAGTGTGGAGCCTGTACATCACCCCAAACAGGAATTCAAGACTGCCAGAAAGTTTTCAGGCCAGATTTCAGCCTGAATTTCACACGAGATCTGACAGTTTTGCGGAAGATCTCATGGCAGCCCCAGGACAGAAGGGTTGGGTCCCACCACTCCGTGGAAATGAACCCTTTTTTTCTGGACAGGTCCTTTCCTGAGGATGCTTAGAGCCTTCAAAAGACAACAGTTGACTAAAAAACAAAGCTGAAAGTAGCATCAGTAAAAAAATCTTTCCCTTTCATGCACATAGGAAGCATCTCCTGCTTAGTCTGAAAGACCGAACACTTCTCTTATTTTTCCCTTTTGGCAAGGGAACAAAAAAAACCCAGAAAATGCCAGTTTCAAGGCACAGCAACTTCTATGACTTATTAATAACACATAAAAGAGGGAGATCTGTTTTCAGACCACCATTAGCACAGCAATAGCATCATCTCAAATGGATTTTCACCCATCACCAGTGACACAGACATTGCAATCGGACTCTTCTGAGTAACTCAGTAACTCACAGTCACCCTCACGTGTAAATGACACCCAAACACACAATCATCAGCTGGCAACCCCAAACAGAGCAGCCCTGCAATGTTTATTAGCTTCCACCTTCCAAAAGCTTTCCAAACTCAGGAAAATCTGTGTTATTAACTGCATTAACTACTCCTTGCTCTGTGTTTTCACAGCACCAAGAGCAAATTCCAAGGCTAGCAGGGAGATTTCTCTTCCCACCACATTCAGTCCCCTCTTCTGCTAAAATCAGGGATGGTCTTTGTGCTTCCAACTTTTACAGCTGTTCCTGCACAGACACTCTTACTCCAGAGCACGGGAGTCTTATTCCTGCTGAGCTCAAGCACTTGGAAAGGAGCAGCTGCTTGCTGCACCTCGACAAGTCCTAACCCATTTCAACACTTCACCGATGGATTTGGAGAGTGCTACCAGGATCAGTCGAGGACAGGATAAGCTTTTCTTCCAAGACATACATTTTAGAAACCACTTGGCTTTTTTTTCAAGCCTATCTAAAGCACTAGAAATATTTTAACTCTCATGTAGATAAAGGAAACACAAAGGTATTACAACCAACAACCGAAATGTCTTATTTTTGGTGGCAGAATTGATTTAAACCTGATACAATCTCAGCGTGGGGAAACTTGTCCTTTTCTCTCCACCTCAACTACGCAGCAAATAAAGGTAAAAACAGCTCCTCGGGTACAATCAAAATACAGAGCGTGTAATTTTCCTTTCAGGAAAGAAAAAAATAATCATGCTGTCCCATTAACCTAGATACATGCCCAGCAGCAATTTGACTCAAGTCCCATCAGCAACAGTGTGCCATCACCTATTCTGAAAAGAGGGAGCGCGCCCTGGGACACCTTCCAAAGGTATAGACTTAACCATAGGAATAACACGCACCAGCAAATTTCACTAGCCTAAAAGCTGATTTTGCTCTCCTTGCTTTGATCCTTTGCTTTTTTTAAGAACACATTCTATTTTCTTCTTCCAGCTGTTCCATATCATCAGCTCCTATTTGGGACGCAAAACGGAGTCCATGGTTTGGGAAAGAAAGCTGTACAGAGAAGTGCTTGAAATTGCAGCGAGTGTAAAACACAGCACCGCGAGAGTCTCATCAACTGTATTCCTTTAAAAACAAGAAGAAAAATTAGTTCTGCTGGTTCCTCCAGACCACGGGGCACACAGCTCCTCCCCCCACATGTTCACGCCTTGGAACAAACACCAGTTTTCTCTTCCCCATTCATTCCAGAAAAGCTTTTGCAATTGCCAGCAGCCACATTCAAGTCATAGATAAAGTTTCCTACCAAAGCAATGCCTGTAAAACAGTGATACTACCCATCTGTAATTCCCCAGAGTAAAAATTCCGGCAACTCTAATCATATTAGCGGATTTACACACAACTAAACTTGACAGTTGACTAGCCCTGAAATTGCTGGATTAGGGGGGAAAAGAAAATATAGGTTACCTCTGACTTCTAAAGGGAGATCCTCACTGCTTACTCCTACTACTAAACAAAAGTGGAGCAAATGCACCAGCTCAACACGTCCCAGTGTTTGCTAATGACATGGAAAAGCCTTTCAGCCTGAAAATGATGGACAAAATCCATTCGCACACAGATGAAAATCCTTCTATGTCCCAATATCTAAAAGGGAAGTTATTTGTTCTGAGTCTCCTGTTACTCTCTCAACAACTTCTTACACAAACTCTGCTCCCAAATCAGAGCTGCTCATTAAATACACATATATTTAAATGGATAAAGTAACCTTCTCTCACAGACTTCTGCCAGAGAACATACACAATCATGTCCTTGGATGTGAGGAGAAAATAAGCCATATGAAATCACATTTTCAGATGGTTTTCTCCAAGAGATTTCACCACAAAAATCTTACGAAGCTGGTAAAGTGACATATCTGCGCTCTAACATGATTAGCATTTGTCATTAAATAAATTAAAGCTATTGCTGCTTGAAAGAACACTAAGATGTGCCAAGGCTGGGGAACATCAACAGGGGTGATGGCAGGGAGGGCTAAAGGCACTTAATTTTTTGGCAACACGCTCCTCAATCCATGCCCATTCCTCTCCTGCAGAGGAGCCACCACCATGGAGCTGTAGGGAAAGTTTCTTTTCCAAGCTCTTCTCCTGCTGCTCTGACCCTCCCAAGATGTTTGATCTCCACAGCTTCAACAATCCTAAATGGAAACACTTCCTAGGCAATACCTCTGCCCCTTCTTTCCCTTCATCCAGCAGAGACCTCAGAACATTCCCTCCTCAACTCAAACACGCAGAGAGCAAGGGACACCTCTGATCTCAGCCATCCCTTCCCTTCTTCCCACCTCTCACCACTCCTTCCCTTTCAGGACCATAACGCTCCTGACACCTTCCTCACACACAGCTGCAACTGGCACCCGGAAGATTTCCAACCGCGCTCCAGCGGATATCAAAGCCGAATAGGGAGTGCTGCACACAAGAGCCACGACCACACTCTTCAAACTGACTTTTGTGCCCAAGCAGCTTCCAAATCATCAATGGACAAAGCCCAGAGAGCACAGAGCTGCTCCATCACAGTCTGGGAAAACACCATTCAGAACAGAAGTAAGGGAGGGAAGACAGCATTGGATCCGAACTTCCAGAGGGGATCACGGCAACCCAGAGACCCTGACCCTTCAGCACAGGCTGCAGATGCTCTCCCGAGAAAAATTATTGGGCACTTTCTCCTCCAGCTCAACTCTTTGCTCACAGAGAGACAACAGAGAACTTCACACACCCAAATCCTCCTCAAGAATCTTTGTTTAACCAGATCTCCAAGGCAGGCCTACTCTGGCCTGGCCTGCATCCCAACACTGGGGAAACACTGCCAGGAACTCACCCCAACTTCTCACACAGCCTCAGACATTCCTGAACACCATCCTGTATTTCTTGCAGTCCTCCTGGGCTTTTGAGAAGCTGCCTGCATCCAGAAGATGCCACCCAACACAGCAGGAATCAGCATCCCACTTCCTGAAAGGGACTACAACACAGTTAGCTGAACAATGCAGGAAATCTAAAACTAAATTACTCAGGCAAAACACATGTTTCCTTGCATAGCAATGATGGAATTCACACAGAAATCAGACCACCAAACTCCAGTCCTTCCTCTCTGTTTCTCAGAAATGGAATTAACAAGGAGGAAGAAGGAAAAAAAAAATTAGCAACCGTCCGTTGACACCCACCCTGAGCCTGCCACAACCTGCAATAACCCGAGGAACACCCAATTTTTCAGAGATGCCCAATCCCACATGGAAGCAGCCACAGGGATAGATTAAAGTCAAGCTTACTGGTGCCTGCAAATAAGCAACCAGGAACTCCCTCCAAACGTGAGGAAGTTGGGAAAAGAAAACAAAACCCTACTGACACCAGCTCCAAGCTGCAGACAGCTCTGATTTGGCTCTGACTGAAGAGTGTCACATTAACCAGCAGCCAGGGGACCTCACCTCAGGTGCTATCCATCAACCTGGCTGTCCCTTACAGGCCAATGTTTGCCCACATCTGGGCTGGGAAGAAACTGGTGACCTGATTATATTGATCCACAAAATTTATTCACAGCACACAGACTTTTGAAAGAGCAGCTTAAGGTAACACACGCACAGAAAATACTTCACTCGTAAGTGGGAGAGTAAAGAGCAGGGTGTAGTGTGACATGTGACAGAAGTACCATCAAGGTAAAACCACAAGGGCCCACAGGGCACTCACAGCACCTTCGTTACTGTATGTTTTCATGGAAGAAGTCTTATTCCAGAGTTCACTGGAACTTCTCCCAGAGGCAGTCTGGAAGTCAAAGCCAAGGAGGGCAGATTGGGATTTATTTTTTATAATATCCCTTCTGTGTGTCATTTCACCCTCCCTTGTCCTTTCCTCCCAAATAAGGGTCAGAAGCCAGCTGGAGGATTTATCCATACTGACAACTTTTGAGCACAATTTCTGCCTGAAATCAGGTTTGGCCGAATACTCACCACTACAGCCACAAAAGTATCCCAACTTGCTTTTAGACAGGAAATTTAACTTCTTGAAGCCACTATGTTACGGAAATTCCTCACAATTCTGTCTTGCCTTACAGCAGTTCCAATAACTTCCTATTTAGCAGGAAACAGAATAAATCTCACATCCAGATATTTCTGCTCTTCATGTCCATCACTCTCTGGTTTCGCTTTCCTTCAAAAATACTATTTTCTGAAAAGAATATCAACTCACCAAAAAAATATCCTTCTTTCCCCTGTATTTTAATTTTCCCTCCCTCATGCCTTGCTACATGCACATGCTAAACACTTCTCTCTCACACAATTCTTATTTTTTTCCAATTATGCACATATTGTTTAATTTCGTGATACATTAAGTCTGAAACCACAGGTATTTCCAAAGTTACAAAGTTCACCACTAAGAAACTGTTTTGGTTTAAAAAGCCCAAGTCAGAGAAACCTGCAACTCTTTTATCTTCTGTGAGGTAACAGTGGCTCAACAGTTGTATCAAAACAGAGAGAAAAAAAAGAAACCAAAGAGAGCTAAAAATAAGGCTGAACTCAGATGACCCCCTGCACTCCAGTAAATCAGGGATGAACTCTGCTCCCCGAGCCTCACTCACAGCAGCACTGAGAGGTAACAGCTTTTGTTTATAAGCAAACACAGGTTTTTGTGGAGAATAAAATCAGCCAGGACACCTGAATAAGCTTCACCAGGACACCTGAATAAGCATCAAAAATAAAATGTCTGTATATATTCCAAGCACAGATCAGCAGTTCAGGAGTTAAGGAGAGAGGTCAAACACAATGTTTTCAAAACAGGCATGTCTAGAAATAAAAATGAAACTGTGTCATTTTAACCTCCCCACTTTTATAACACCAACTTGTCATATCCATCTAACTCTTCTCCCTCCCTCTGTCCCTCCTGCTCATGGTGTCCACTTGGGTCCCCACAATGGGACACGCTGCCACGCCAGCCCCAGCCCCTCTAGGAGCTTCTCCAGTCTTTCCAAGCCCTTTTGTTTTTAGGCTGTCCTCAGAGTAAACCCAAACTTCATCCCTCATGCGCTTCATGACAACACTCACCAAAAGCAACTGCCACAACAGCAAAGACCCTCGTCCGAGCCAGCACCAGGCTCACCCAGGGAATAAAGTGCTTTGGAAACCCCAAAGCCAGGCAAACTTCAGCCCTTCAACTGCCAAGGCACCCAAGTGCCACATTCCCTGGCAAAAAAGCCCCTCCCCAGACAAACCAGCATCTTGCTGGGAAGATCAGCTGGGCACAGCCTATGCACACTGGCCGGCATTCCCACTCCAACTCTTGGCACAACCCTCAAAACTGAAGCAAATTTTCCCTGAGCAACAGTTTTACTTACCACCACGCCGCTAACTCTGTACTGACAGCACCTTCCCACTGTTTTTATTCCTAAAGCACCCGCTGGAATTACAGAACAGAACAAACCAGGCAAAAATCACCCAGCACAGAGAATGTCCAGGGGTTTTCACTTGACCCAAAGAAATCTGTAACGTCAACAGTCTCATGATTTAAGCAATGAATTTGTTGTCATGGCAGGGGTGATTCTTGCCGGAAGCTCAAGAAAACAATGGACTTAAACTGATTATAAAAGGGCTTGGTTTTCCCACCTCCAAAATGAAAGTGAGAGCAGGAAAATGGTCATACACAGGGAACACAGTTCTGAGAGCACAGGCAGCACCGCACAGCCCTCGGCAGCAAAACCACCCTGCACTTCCACCTTAAAATCCAACTCCCCACCAAACATTAATGGGAAAACACACTCCCGACCGTCCCTGCACCATTCCTGGATAACACAGCACGGAGATATTTCACAAAGTGTGTTTTTCACTTCATACCCCTCCCCAAAACTCCAGCGAGGGGAAGAGAACAGTCAGTTTGCCACGGGATGCTGTCGGACGCTGGAAACAAAACCTCAGGCCGGCAGGCACTTTCCTGCTGATCCCTGCAGTATTTCCCTCCTGACTCGGGGCCTACTCGCAGCACAGAACCGAAGACCTTTAAAAAACACTCGCAGCCCCCGCCGGCCTCTCTTTGTAGCAGCGGCCGCTTTGGTGGGGGGATTTTGGGGAGTGGGAGCCTCCTCCTCCTCCTCCTCCCCATCACGCGTGGCCTGGCAGGGAAAGCTGCTCAGTGAGACGTTCCACCTGAGATTTATTCCCACCAGCCAAGTAGGAAAAATTAAATAAAATAAAATAAATCACATGAAAATCGTCCCCAGCTGGAAATAAAAAAAAACTCGCCTGGAAAAACAACAAAACCAAAGCACTTACCTGGGCAGGACCAGAAGCAAAACTGAAGAACGATTTATAATTAAAAGTTTACCCTTGGGGTCACCGCTGCTTTGGGGGAGGGAGGAAAAGGGACCACCTGTAAAGGACTGAACCCCCAAACCAGCCCACTGAGGGCGAGGACGGTCCCCCTTTCCCAGCACCATCCCAGCAGGTGCAGCCCCCCTTTGCAGGGGGCCCCACACACAGACACACACACAAAAAAGAGCCAGGAACCCCTCAACAGCCCCCACCTCACACACACCCGGGTCTGGGGGCCCCGCGACCCTCAACCCTCCCCCGGTCTGGAAGGCCCCACGACCCCTCACCCCCCACCGCCCCCAGGCCTGGCGGGTCCCCGCAGCCCTCACCCCCCCGGCCCCGCTCGCTCTGGGGAGGGGGTGTCACCCCCAAACCCCCGGGGCAAAGGATACTGTTGGGGCGGCTGTGGCGGCAAGGCCCTGATGTTGGGGTGAGGCGCCGGCGCCGGGTGAGGGGGAGCCGGGGGGGGAGGCGGCCCCGCCGCCGCCCCGCTCCCGGGGCCGGTCCCCGCCGCCGCCGCCGCGCCGGGTTTCAAAGCCGCCTTCTGCGGTAAACTCATGGCCAAGCGCAGCCACCACCCCGCGGCGGGGAGCGGGGCCGGGGGGAGCCGCGGAGCGGGCCGGGGGAGAGCCGGGGCAGCGCGGCGGGCCGGCACCGGCGCCGGTCTCCGTGACAACGCGCCTCCCGGAGGGCTCGGGAGAGGGGCCGGCGGGGAGGGAGGGAGGGAGGGGAGGGAGGGAGGGAAGGGGGGGCGGCTCAGGCCGCGCTGCTCATGAGCCGGCGGCGGCGGGGGGTCGCGGTCGCCCTCGCCGGGGGCAGCGGAGCCGTTCGCGGCGGCGGCTCGGGGGCGATGCCGGCGGATTTTCCTCACTGGAGTAGCGGAGCATCAAACATGGCGCTGCGGCCGCCTCCAGCTGTCCGGCCGGGCGGGCGCTCGGGCGCCTTCGGGCCGCTCCGGAGCCGCTCGGCCCAGAGCCGATCGGCGACCTTCGGCTCTTTCCGTAGTCGCTCGGCCCACCTCTGATCGGCAACCTTCGGCTCTTTCCGGAGTCGCTCGCCAGCCTGCGCCGCTCGGCAAACCTCGGCTTCTTCCGGAGAGACTTTCGCGGGCGCAGGCGCCCTGCTCTGCTCCCCTTCCCTCCCCCCTCAACCCAGCACCTCCCGTGACCCCCGCACTCGGGAAACGTCGGCTATTTCCGGAAGATGAGGGCGTGAGCCAGTTCGGGAAGCTTCGGAGAGACTCGGAAGTGGGATTCCGCCCCGCTCGTGGCTCTTCGGAGCTTCTCGGCGATCTTCGGAGTCCCTCGGGACTGACGCGGGCGGAGCTTCGGGCGAGCTCGGCTAATCTCGGCGACACTTCGGCAACGCTCGGCTGTGAGGGACCGGCCCAGGGCTGTGAGGGGGCCATGGGGTCACTCAGCATTCACCCCACCGCGGGCTTCCGTGCCCGAAAAGTCACCCCCAGCCCCAATTCCTGCCTTCTGGAGGGACTGGAAGGGGCAGCACCGCAACCCCTCCTGAGGCGTCGTGAAGGCTGGCAGCCCTCAAGACAACATGGAAGCCTGGGACACCCTTGTCTGTGAGGGGTCGTGCAGCATCCACCCCACTGCGGGCCCGAGAAAGGAGCTTATCTAGAAAACCTCACCCCCCATTACCAGCCCTACATCCCCCAGCCTCAATTCCCAGCTGGCAGCGACCACAGTTCAGTCCCTCATGAAGGCAGACAGCCCTGAAGGCAACAGGCGGGCTGTGAGGGACCTCCAGGACCCCCAAGGCAGCCCACCTGTGGCAATAGGGACCCTCCAGACCTGCCCTTGTGGGAACAGGTGCCCACCTAACCCCATGATCACACCAAGCCATCACCCCCCAAGGGTTGCCACACCACATCTTCACCATTTCACATCCAGCCTGCAGAACCCTCCTCACGGCCAGCACCTGAGCTCAGCAGCAGCCAAGGTGGTTTGTACCATCTCAGGGAGATAAAAAGCATCTCAGAACAGATTCCAGCAGCTGCCAAATTGTCCTGACTTGTCCTGCCTCGCTGCTGGCTCCTGAGGGCTCATTCCAACATGCTGGCACCTTCCAACGTTCCTGCCACGCCGCACGTCCCAGGGAGATGCTCCCAGCACTTTTGCTGCGCCCGCAGGTATTGCTGCCCCAGTCACCAAGCCTGGGGTGCTGCCCTAGGAAACCTTCCCACGGTTTATTTGTGTCCTGTCTGCAGCTAATTCTGAGCAGCTGCAAGTTTAGGAGGAAGATAATGCTTTAAAGCAATCACAAATAAACCCTTAAATGTGAAAAGCTTCTTTTATTGAAGTGAACAGCTCTCATGGTGGTGTATTCAGGCACTTGGAGAGTAACTGGTGTAACCACAAGCTGAGAGAAGATAAAGGTCTTGTGCACTAAAGAAAACCTACCTGAGAAGTCACATCTGTCGCTGTCTGTACAGTGGTCCTGTTTCTATGCAGAGAAGTAATTTTGAGTTTTAAATACAAATCTTTAGGTGGAGAATCTGGACTGGGTGTTGTTCACTGGAGCAAAACTCAATAGTGGGCAAAAAACAGTAGAAGGCTCCTTTCGGAGTCAGACTGAGTTATTGAACAATGGGGTTGTGCAGGGCAGGTTTAGGACACATGAGGAGTGCAGTGTATCCAGAAGCTCTCCATCCTTTGAGGTCCGTTCTCAGAAGGAAAGGTGGGAGCACCGGTCTACGTTAAAAGCAGCCCTGCAACTGGAATATTTTCTTATTCAGGTGCTACAGGAGGATACAGCCACCTCCTGCAGTGGCAGCAGCCATTAGTGGGGCAGGGGAGGTGATTCATTTGCTGCTTAGTGTCCCCTTCTGTGCTCTTTGTTCTGCACTGGAGTGAGGGAAATTCCTGGGAGGAGGTGAGTTCATACCTACCTCACACTGCCTGTGGGAAATGGGGGGAAATAGGAAACATCGAGTTTTTTTTCTGAGGGGAAAGAGCCCAACCAAGCCCTGTGAGCCTGTAAAGAAGTTCTGAGAGTGGAGTATTTCGATCTGAACCCAGGAATATTTAGAGGGCGCTCTGGCTGTTTTTTTCGGAGTCAGTTTTCCTCAGTAGCCTTCACCCTGCCATATTAACTGATTCCCCACCAGAAAAACTGAAGAGACAAGTAAGAATGACCTAAAAGAACAGCCAAGTACTCCTCCACTCCCCAAAAATGGGAGAACAAAAGAGGAACTTCTCTCATGGTGTGGGATTTGCCCAAAGACTAATAGATCTCTCAGCATCCCTGAGAGCTGCTGTGTTCAAAGCACACCTCTCCTGCTGGGAAGACAATTCTCCCTCCCCAACTGGTAAAGACTTGGCTGTTATCTGAGGGTGCAAGTAGAGCTGTGTGTTCTGGGGGGGCTGGTGCTATTCCATGACCACCTCTGGGCACGGCCCCTCTCTGGGTTCCCCCCTTTGCACGGAAGGAAATTAATCTCAAAAGCAAATTGACATCTACGGCTGCCTCTGTTCTACAGAAATAGCTGCCTGTAAACACAGCTGTGAAAGAGCTTCCGAGCTCCAGGATCTTTGGATGTAACACTTTTTGCCTGTTTAGAAAGGGAAAAAAATGGCGTTTTCCCCATATTGTCTGCTGAAGTTCCCAAAATGTGCTGGCCAGGCAAGGGAGCCAGGCTCCCAGCTCTGTCTCAAAGCACTTCCAGAGTCAGTGTCTCTCCCCAGCCATGTTTTTCCCTTCTTTTTAATTTTTCCTAAGAAGAAAAAGCAGATATGTCTCTCTTCTACCCCACATAGGATGATCTGGCCAACAAACCCTGCAGATTTTAGAGCCTGAGTGAATTCCAGCTGGATTCACACCCTTCTTCCTGCATCTCCATTTCGTTTTTCTTCCTCTTACTCCTGCTAGCTTTGTAAGCACCTGGGAGCCGATGTGGGCAGCTGGAGCCTACAGTGCTGCGCTCCTGTTTCAGAGCATCATGAGCCCTTTTTCCAGTCCCCCTTGTCTCTCGTGTACCTGCCAAAGCAGAGACACCACCTCACAGCACAGAGTGTAGTAGGAATAGTAGAGCTGCTGGTGAACTTAGGAAAATGAACTTAGGATTGGGGTATCACCACAAAATGGCTCTTTTCCTGGAAGGATACTCACAAAGGGAAAAGCATAAAGTACACAGTCCTGGGAGTGAGTGAGGAGACACAGCCTTGTTGTTGCTTGGCTCTGAGTTAAAACTCACAGTGATTAGAATGAGCAGGTCCCAGCTGTGAGGTGGGATTTAGAAACTTGCTCCCCACTTCCCATTCCCCTTCCTACTTCCTTCAGGAAAGTGTGGCTTGTTCAGGGAAGCTTTTGGCCCTAAAATCTGGTTGTCCCAGTAGGTGACCTCAGCACCATTGTGATGTGTCAGGAGTTAGATCCTGCCTAGAGGGAACAAAGCGGGAAGGAGAAGGGCAGTTCAGATGGTTGGGTTCAGCCTCTCACCTCTCAAAGGCTATCTCCAACCCACCAAACCTGTGAACAGCCCCCATTTCCAGCTCAGTTAGGAGGCTCCAGCATGCTCCAGGTGCCAACTTCCACCCAGCACAGCAGCGCCTCCCTCTTTTGGCTTCTCCTTCCCCCCCCCCCCCCCCCCCCCCGATCCTCTTCCAACACCCTCCAGACAAAAAAAAACCACCCAACATGGGGAAGGAAAAAAAAAAAAAAAAAAAAAAAAAAAAAAAAAAAAAAAGTCCTGCTTGGAGCTTTCCCCATTCCTCCCCCTGGCTTGGGCTCAGCCCTCGGCAAACATCTCAGCCCTCCGGGGCACGGCTGAGTGCAAAATAAAGCAAATACCACCCAAGACCAGGCAAGCCCACACCAGGTGCTGGCACAGATCAGGATGATTCACCTCCTGCCCGTTCTCCCTATGCCCAGCAGCCTCCCAGGGAGGAAACCTCCCACCACCAGCTCCCAGCCCAGCACGGGGAGCCTTAACCATGGTGTCTCCCCACCACAACACAGCTGATGGTCACCCTTGAAATCCTTCCTGGCCTGGGGCTGCCCCTGAGCTATCACCTGGCCTGGTCCCTCCCTTCCAGCAAGCCCCAGAGAACTAAAGTATTTCCTTTTTAGATGGTTAAACCACTTTTAACAGCATCTCCATGTGATGGCTGTGCTCCCTTCCCTGCTCCTTGCAGCTGGGAAAACACCCTCTCACCTCAGCCCCACTGTCCTCATTTCATTCCTCTTTGCCTTACACCCACGCTGCTCCTCTCTTTCCCTAGGAATGCAGGTATTCCACAATTTAAACACGTGGGGCCACATCCAGACCAAAATAGGACTCTGGTAACATCGCTGACTCCTTCCAGCCCAGCACTGGAGTGCGCAGGCAGCGATTTTCTCGGCTCCACCGCCCTCTGCGGGTTTGCGCCATTTCCAGGCAGATCCCAGGGAAAACAACGGCCACGGACGCTCTCCAGTGCTGCAGGAAACCGAGGGCCTCACACCGAGTCGTGCAGGCAGAGAGTGCTATCTCTACATTTTGATTCCATCTGGGTGAGAAAACACGGTAAAAACAGTCAGAGGGATATTTTAATGTCTTATTTACACAATACCCGTGTCCCCAGCTGACTGCTGGCTCAGTCCTGCCCATGCCAGCAGCAGAAACACACTATATTCTCAGAAGTTTGCTACCAATGGGCCACGGGCTCCTGGTTTTGCCCCAAATCCAGCCCCCAATAAAATTTTCAAGGCTAAATAGCACAGGAATACCCAGCACTTGGCTTGGTTTATATGGCCATCAGCCCTGCCAGGTGATGGGGTGAGGCTTGCAGGGAGCCTGCCGTTCCAGGTCCTGCCTTGCATTTTTTGGGCAAGCCTGATGAAGCCATGGAGCATCTGCTCGGAGTGAACATTGGCCTGTTTTACAGAGCTGGCAGCATCCCACCAGCATCACCGAGCTATAAATATGGGAGTTTGGAGAGAAATCTGTGTGGGGCCTATGCCGCTGGATCCGAGCACAGCCCAGCTGGCCAAAAACTCACCGGGCAAGAAGGAAAAGCATCCGGCAAAGGCCTCTCTACAGGGGAGCTGCGTGGGGCCATGCCACAGAGATGGAAAGCCAAGAGGCACCCGCAGTGAGAGTGGGGTTTTTGGGAAAAAAAACCCTGGGTTTAGCCTCCAAGAGAGACAGCAGTCACTAAGTGCATGCAGGCTGGGAAAAGCCTCCTTGGCTCAAGTTTTGTCAGCACGGGATGGTCTCAGTGGCATGGATAGGGAGAAAAGCACAAATAAAGGGATGCAGGCTCTCCTGCTATAAGAAAATGTGAGTCATGATCAGCTCCAAATCCAGTAAAAAGTATTTATTATTTCAATTACAATAAGCCCCACACATAGGGTGAAAAAATAGTTACCAAAACCCAGCCCCTTCCATCCCTCCCTTTACATATAAATATTACAAATCCCTCCATGTCTCTGCTTTCTGTCTAGAGCAAGAAGGTGTCAACACGCAGCACCTGAGTTCCTGTCAGTGCTTTCCCCTCAAAACGAGTATTAAAAACATCCCTTAAAATAAGTCCCTCAGCCCCTGATCACTTCTCCCGCCGGTGCCAAACCAGCTGTGGAGGGATGGAGTTTTGGGGCCACGTGGTGCTTCTAGGGCTTGCAGTTTCCCGGGCAGAGGGCAGGCTTGGCACAAGAGAAGCAGCGGCAGGAACCTCCTGCACTTGTCTGTGGAAGCATTTGGGCCAGGAAATCCTGGCTGGCCTTGCTTCAGAGGGGACAGGAGGGAGAACAGGATGCTTCATCCACCCCGTCACCACCTTGATTACATCTTTGGCATGTCAATTTTTCCCTTTACACTCTGAAATTAAAGCTAATCCCAGGAGCCACAGCATCCTGGCACAGCCTCTGCTACTTGCAGCATTCTCCATCCCTGTCCCCAGGTCTGCTGTCCCTAATTTTCCCATCAGCATCCTCTGAGGACAGTCCCTCCTGGAGAAACACAGGATCCAAGACTGGAAAGTTATATCCACTGCCCTATCCAGCTTCCCTGGCCAAGGGACTGTCACCACAGGGTACTGCACTACAGCTGCACTAAGTAAAAAAAATTAATAAATATACTAATCTTTTACTAAAAAAAGGCTTTAAAATGCATTTTCCCTGAAAATTTCCAGTGTATTCCACAATGCATGAAAAAAAAATATATATTTCTCCCCCCAAAAAAAATATATCTTAAAATCCACCCTCATGTGCGCATCTTTGGAGAGAAGGTGATACATTGGGTGTATTCAGACACGCAGACAAACCTGCTGGAGTCAGGGGTTCCCTTTATCACCTCTGAAACAGAGGGGTTTTGCCAGGGCGGTGGGTCAGGCTGGAGCGCTATGTGCATAAATACAGGCAGTGCCCACAGACGCATGTGCCTCGACACGTGGCCCCGTCATGGTGGGAAAGAAGAGACCCCCAAACTGAAGTCATTTCACCAACAAGCAGGGGGATGAGGAGTTTTCACAGTGGATCGAACCTCGGACGATGCCGGGAATGCAGACGCCGCCCCAGCTAAAGAGTTGGGCTCTCCGTGGCATAGAGAAGTGGTTTGAGCCTCAAAGGACCAGGGAAATCCAGCCATCAGCAGAGGACAAAGCAACTGGCAGCTGCTTCCCTTGGGCACTCGCCCATCACCACACTTCGCACTTCTTGAGGGGATTCATGGGGGACCCCGGGGGGCAGCTGAAGTGCTCCGCGAACTCCCGGGAGTTGGAGACGGTGCCGATGACGCGGAAGCGTGACGGGCTGTGGGGGTCAGTGATGAGCCCCTCGTGTGAGCTCTCCGGTGTGCGAACTGAACACCACACCTGCAAACAGAGTGCAAAGGCTTGAGTACTGACACCCACCACCACGGGGCCAGCTCCCGTGTACCAAATCCAACCCCTCTGCCTGCGTGATAGGCACCAAGGCAGCTCAAGCTTCAGCTTTGTCTCGCTTTGTAACCAGCACCACCCCAATCTTGTTCTTCATCATCTCTGCAGGACTCAGTTTTGCCATCACACACTCCCAACCCCATCTGGGCATGCCCCACCCCCAAAAACCTATATGCCCACCCTCCCAAGGTCACCACATGACCTACCTGTGCGAAGCCAACGAAGAAGAGCTGGTAGTTGGTGAGGCCAAGAGTTGGGAGTGTTTCTTCATCCCCATTCTTTTTCAGCCAGTTTTGATATGCCTGAAGACCGAAGAGCACAGTGGATTCAGGAGACACCACCGATCCCCACCACATCATGTCCCCCTTTGTATCTCCCCAGCCCCACGGCCCTACCCGGTAGGCGGCCTTGAGGCCCCCATTGTCAGCGATGTTCTCCCCGAGGGTGTGTTTGCCATTGACTGCCTCGCCATTGACGGTGTAGTTGCTGTACTGCTCCACCATGCACGCTGTCTGACGCTTGAAGGCCTCCACCGAGGAGTTCTTCCACCAGGGACGCAGGTTGCCATCCCTGTCGTATTCCCGGCCTGCAAAAGCATGGATTCTTCATCTCGTACTGGCCACCCGTCCAGCTGCCCACCCACCTGGCCCTGGTTGTACCTTGGTCATCAAAGGCATGCGTCAACTCATGGCCCACCACCACGCCGATCCCACCAAAATTCAGGGACCTGCAGGAGGGTGATGCAGAGATTAAGAGAGCAGCCTCTGCTCCCCACAGCCATGAAACTTAGCCTCAGATATGGCTACAGGAGGAAAGCTGGGAATCCTGCCCTGTTTTCCCACGGCTCTTACTTGGGGGATGTACGGGTGTAAAAGGGGGCCTGGAGGATGCCGGCAGGGAAGACAATCTCATTCTTGGTGGGAGAGTAATAGGCGTTGACTGTTGGAGGTGTCATGCTCCACCTGCAGGGACACAAATATGGCCAACATGGCAGCACAAACCATCACCAGCATTTGCTCCAACAACATCCACTTTTGTTGCAAAGTTGTTGTCCTAAATTTAACTGCCCAAAACCAGCACAGGCTGGTGGACACCAATGCCCAGTGCTCTAGATATGCTGATAATCCCACTGGTTACAACAGGGAACTGGAGCAGAGGACTTACTGGTCCCGGTTTGGCGGTTTCCGGAGCTGGTCAGCCGTGACCCTGGCTGAGAAGTTGTAAAACTGCATGACGTTTTCGAAGTAGAGGTCAGACACAGCCTCGTACTGCAAAAGAACAAGGCGTGAGTGGTGCGTGGTGATTGCCCAGCCTCACTCCTCCCTCCGCGGTCACGTCAGAGCATCCGGAGCCAGCAGAGTTTACAGTTGCTCTTGTTTCTCCTCCTCTCCAACATCTAAGGAGTCTCTGGAGGGCAATGAATCAGCAGGATGGAAAACAGCTCCTCCTTTTCCCAGGCAGGGATCCCAAGAGCCCTAGCCACCCCAGGACTGTCCCACAGCTCTCTGGAAGTCCCCAGAGAAGGGCCAAGGACATCAGTGAGACCCTTCTGGAGGAAACCTGGGGTTCAAGGCTGCCTTGAAGCCATGGTGATATGGGCACATCCTGTACATCCTACAGAAGACTCAAGAGACATATCTGACCAACTCACGTCATTAAAGACTTTATCCAGCTCCTTGGGGTCCATGATGAACTTGGGGTAGCCAATCATGTTGTAGATGGCATCTGCCTGGGGGGTGAAAAACACCAGAGTGCTTTTGGTGCCAGGGATGGAAGGGCAGGCTTGGCTCCACCACACTCCACCCTTGCCCTCTCCCCAGCGCTGCCACCAACGCCTCACCTTCTCTTTGGCCGATTTCCTCGTCTCTTCGTCCATCCACTGCAGGGTCTCCAGGCTTTCCTCGAAGGCAGTTTTAATCTCTGCAATCATTTCCTCCGCCTAGACAAAACAAGACAGCACAGCGTCAGTCCAGAGAGCTGGCTTCCTGTCCCGGAGAGGTCAAGGACCTTCACACCAGGGGGAGGAAAAGGTTGGGAGGCCCAGACAACACATGGTGAAAACCCCAGCACATAGAGATGCACAGTGAACACAAGGTGGACAGAGAAACATTGTCTGCCCCAACAGTTCCACCACCGTAGCGGCTTTCCCAGCATGGGGACTCGCACACTGCTGTCTTGGGGACTCACCACCTGCTTGCTGTCCTCAGCAAAGGTGGCCTTGACGAACATGGCCCCCAGGGCAAAGCCCAGGTTGTTGTCTGTGTCACTGATGCAAAACTTCCAGCGTGGGAGGCAGCTCTGCATGGGACAAGAGGTGGCCATCAGCAGTGGCACGGAACAAAGCTCTCCACATTCCCACCCCTTGCTCAGCCTGGCCCATCCATCCCCCTGTCACCCCAAAAGCTGCCCCACATCTCTACTGTTTAGATGCCACACGACAGGGCCTTAATGTAAAAAGCCATCACCATTTTAATGGTGATTCAGGGGTACTGGGGACTCCACCCTCACCTTCTTTGTCCCGTACATCACTTCCATGAACTTTTCCTCAGCATCCCGGAAGCGCTGGTCAAGGAGTGGGCTGGTTTTCCGCACCAGGTTCCAGATCATGTAGTTGTTGAGGAGACTACGGCAAGAGGTGGTGAGTAGGCAGCAGCACATTCCTGCCCCCCTGGGTACCCAGGTCTCTGTACAGGCTGGGAGTTCTCACCACTTATCCGTGTGCAGGATGAGGTCAGAGACCTGCTCCAGGTACTCTTTGGCATAGACCACGACGGGCTCCGACTCATTGAGCTCCACAGGGTAGAAGACCGTGGAAAGGAAGGGCATCCAGTCCACAGCTGGTGCCAGCTCCTGCAAAAGCCACAGTGCTGCTATGGACCCAAAAACCACCAGAGGGGGAGGCAGCTGCTTCTCAAGCTGGAATCGGCTGCATCAGTCCCTGTTTGATGAATTCAGCTGACTTTATAGAGGCCAGTTCCCATAAAACCAACATCCTCAAAAGGTCGGAGGGGAGTAAACAATTTCCTCTCATAAAGGAAAAGAAAGTGGGGTGGGTGTCAGAAATGTTGACACAACTCACTAGAGCCCCTTTGGGGACATTGGGAGGTGACCAGGCTAATGTCCAGGGGCAGCAGTGCCAGGAGGATGTAAGTGCTGCGGTGGGATGGCTGCTGGCCCCAGGGGTGGTCCAGAGGCTGGGAGGAAGGGTCAGGGTGGATTTCCCCAAGGAGGACATGGGCCAAGCTGTTGCACAAGAGCTTCCCAGGCTGTGTCAGCTGGAGTCAGGCTTCCCAGAGCAGCTGTGTCACCTCCACCCATCCACCCTGCTTCCCAAATCACAGCAGAACAGGGAAGCTCACCAGCTCCATCCCTACCTTTAGGTCTCCTGCTGTCATTTTATGGTAGATGACCTCCTCATCCCGGTGCTTCTCCTGAGGGATGGTGATGTTGGCCAAGGCTGTCTCAAAGTCCAAGATCTGCTGCATCTGCTGCCGCGTTGACTCCTCATCAGTGCCTCCCAGGAACATCCCCAGCTGCACCATGTAGTTCAGGTATCCAGCAAGCACCTGCGTGGTCAGACAGGTGGGATCAGCATGGCAGGTGCCACCTATCCACAGCATCCCCCCGGCCAACCCACATTTCCCCTGACACCCTCACCTTCTCATTCTCCGTCTTGTTCAGGTAGTAATCCCGTGACGGCAGGCCCAGCCCTGACTGATCCACCTGGATGACATTGCTGTTGGAGTTCTTGGAGTCGGCGCTGACGTAGACGGAGAAGAAAGGCGAGGTGCGGTAATGCGCTGTCACCTCCCGCAGCGTCTCGTTGAAGTTGTTACCAGCACAGGTACCCGTGATGTTCCAGCCACCCAGCTGGGGACAGACAGCAACGAACTTTTGGGTAAGGAACAGCCACCTGGAATTGCTTCAATATCCTCTCAATATCTATTCCGGGGGGGAAACATCTTGCAAGGGGGCTAAAAAGCCCTATTATAGGATTACAAAATCCCTGCCTCTGCCTGTCTGCCCTGGGGGATGCTCCTCTGCAGGAAGCACCAAGAATGGAGTGAGGAGGGTGCTGGAACTGTCCATGACTGAGGTTTTCCCCCCATTCTGCAGAGGCAAGATGGCTTTTCCACAAGGACAGGGACGAACCTTTTGGATGAGCTCCATGAGTGGGGTGGCACGCAGCTCCTCAATCTTGCTCTCATTCATGCAGGCTTGGTAATAGCGCTGTGCCTTGCGCTCCGCCTCGCTCGACACATTGGCCGTGGTGTTTTCTGTGGGAGGACAATCACAGGGGGTCCCCAGGGATGGGCATCCAGCTCCTGTGGGGGCTGGTGAAGCACACTGGAGCCTCCATCCTACCACCAGAGGGATTTAGCCCCATTTTGGGAAAAAACAGGCTTCAAAAAGGCACCAAGGATTGTCCCAGTGGTCCCCACCATGCCCCCAAGAGCATCCCATTGGCCCCAGCCCTTCCTGGCCTCCTGCCCCATCTCCTTTCCCACCCACAGCGACTGCTCCAACTCTTCGGGGACAAAAGATAAAGAAAGAAAAAACAAAAAGCATTTTTCCAGCAGCTCTGATATTCCCAGCATCATCCAGCCCCCTGTGCTGCCCTTGCCTCTGTGCTGGTGCCCCCCAGACCTGTATTATTTATTCCTGCAAAAAGGAACAATAAACCCATTTTTCTCCTTGGCCTCCAAAACCTTCCTTTCATCTCCCCAGCTAAAATTCTGCTTCCCCAGAGGGTTTTTGGTTTTTTTTATTTATTTTCCTGATGACACAGCTTGCACCTTTGGCTTCCCAGCTGTGTGGTTTTATTAACTAAAGGTCCCTCAGCTCCAAGGAATTCAAGGAAATGCCGAACGCGACCACTTGGCTGGAGGCCCAGTCCCTTCTCCCGGTAAAACCAGCGCCAGATTTCTGCGGGAGAAGCCGGGGATGAAGCTGTTCCCGCGCCGCCCCCCTTCTCTCAAAAGACAACACTCTTCCCAAACCTTCTCTTTCCAGATAATCAGCCCTGGCGCAGTGGAAAGTGCTGATAAGGAGCCAGTTGTTTGCTCAAAGCTTGAACAAACCGTCCCCGCCGGTTGCTCGGATAAGCTGCTCTGCTTCGGTGTTTGCACGCAGAGGCTGAGCCCAGGATCCTCCCTTTGCTGGGGGAGTTTTGGCCCCCCAAAAATGGCCATATTGGCAGCCAGCCCCCCAAAAGGCTAGTCATAGAGGCTGGAAGCTAAAGGAGCAGGAGAAATGGATATCCTTGGGGTAATACTGGGGCACTACAGCCTCTGGATGCAGTCTGGAGTGCAAACCCGAATTTCAGAGCTCCTGGGAATGCCACCATGGGGTTTACAGAGCAGAGTCCAAGACCCTTTTCCCTACTCGGCACCAAAGAATAGCAACACCAGAGTCAAAAATCTCAGGACCATCTAGGAATGCAAGCACAGCCAGGATCTGTTTCTCAGTGTCCTCACAGCATGTGTGTCACAGATTGGTTTAAGTTCAATTCCAAACTGGAACTGAACTGGCTGGAGTTCAATTCCAACCTCATATTACCACGCACATGTTTTTTGCATCCCCTGGACCTAACAGGGCCCCTGAGCATCGCAGGGTCCCACTGCTCCTGCACACTCACCCAGAAGGTGCTTCATGATGGCCTGGTTGTGCTCCCAGAGGTTGTTGAAGGTGCCCCAGCGTGAGTGACCGTCGGGGAGGGGGTTGGCCTTGATCCAGCCCCCACAGGCATAGCTGAAGAAGTCCTCGCAGGGATTCACGGCCCGGTCCAGCGAGCTGAGGATGGAGCTGGTGACGGAGATGCAGGCTTCCGACAGGCACACGGCAGGAGGCCCTGGGGGGCAGGGACAGGTTCAGCTCCTCCACTGCAGCAGGATGCGTGGCACCACAGAGCATCCTGCCCACACCGAAGGATGCAGGCAAATACCCCACCTGGCACCTGAGCATCCCACCTTGTGCCTTAAAATCCTGCTCCAGGGTGAGCAATATGGACTAGCATCCTGACCTATGCCTGAGCATCCTGCCCAACCATCCCATCCCAGGGTAAGCATCTCGAACATCCTGCCCAGTGCCCAATGACCCACCCTGGGGTGCAGGATGCAGGCAAGCAGCCCATCCTGTGCTCGAGCATCAAGCTCCAGGATAAAGGATCAGAGGAATACCTTATCCTGCATCTGAGCATCTCACCCTGGGGCAAGGGATGCAGGTGAGCATCCTGTCTTGAGCCCGAGGATCCCACCCCACACCTGAACATCCTGTTTGATACCCAAGAACCCTGTCCTGGGACAAGGGATGCAGGTGAGCATCCCAGCCTTGCACCAAATAACCCATTCTGGGAACTCCCCAGCAACCCACCCTGATCAAGGGGGAAGGATCCCTGCGCAGCACAAGGACTTACGGGCTCTGTACTGGAAGACAAGTCCCAGCAGACAGGCCGCGAGCAGCACCGCCAGCACCCCCACCAGCACCACCAGCTGCTTCTCAGTGCGCGTCCGCTCGGCCCAGCACCCCCGGCTGCTCCGCGAGCCACGGAAGTTCACCTGCGGGAAGAGCAGCGTCGTCTCCCCGCTGGCAGAAAAACTCACTGACGCAGCCCCCATTTTGCTTCCTACAGCCCGCAATGGGAATTTAGCCCCGGCAAGGGATCCGTCATGGACCGGGCTGGGAAAGGCAGCAGCTGCCTTCCAGAAACCGGGCAGGAAGGGCGGCACAATGGCAGGAAAGGGAGCGGGACGAGCGTTTCGGAGGGCTCACCTGCTGTCCCGTGCCACCCTGAACCCCTCCTCAAGCACAGTGTAACCCCACGGCTGTCCCCATCCCTGCTGCCAGCACTGGGACAGGGTGGGGGCTGCACCGGGAAGTGCCTTAACAGGATACTCCCACTCAGCCGAAAAACATCCCCAGGAAACACCTCAATGTGACGGCAAGTGGAGACAGCCCCGCCGGGAAAAGTAAAAACACATTTGGGGCAGAAACCACCATTCTAGAAACTGATGGAGCTGGGATTGGGGCCAGAACAGAGAGCATCTCTCCAGACCCAAACCCTGCCTGGTGAGGCTGGACACTGGCAGCCGTGGGGCTTTTTCTAGCCACCCTCAGCCCTCTTTAAGCTGCTTTTCCACTGCTTGGGGAGGAATTAACCTAATCCCCTTTTGTGTGGGGACAAAACTCCTAGTGCTGTGATAATTGCTCACCCTGGCCATGCTGGAAAGGGGTTCGGCCAGCAGAAAAACTGGGAGGTAGAGTGTTGAAACAGAGGAGCCAGGATACGGCCCTGCTGGCTCCCCATGCCAGGAGGGGAGCAAAGGGCAGCAGTGGCAGGAGCCAACACTGCTCTGCCCACACTGGACTTTACTCCCCAGACACTGATCCCAGGTGGAAAACCCTTCTGTACCCCCTTTGCTGCTTGCCTGAAGACAAAATCCTCCTTTTTCCCCCCTAAAGACACATGAAACTATACCTGGAAGCCATTGGGGTAGCCATCACCATCACCAAGGGAGTCCAGGGGGTCTTCATCGTCCAGCGTCGCCCGCTTGTAGGTCGACATCTACACAGGGAGATCGGTAACAGAGGTGCTCAGTGGCCCGGGGTTGAGGAAGAGGAGGAGGATGAAGGACAAGGAAGGTTTACGCACCTTCTAAAGCCACCTCCTCCTCCGGGGAGCAAAATCCCGAACGGCTCTGAGGTAGCAAAGCACTACACAGACGCTGGAGGAAGGTTATGGAAAGCAAAGAGGGCCAGAGCCAAGAGCTGAGCAAAGCCCGAACCCGCCTCGCTTTCCCCCGGGGCCGGGTTGTGCAACCTCCCCTTCAGGCTGGAATAAAGCCGGATCCACCTCCGCCCTGCAGCGAGGAGAGGGGACCCCCCTGTACCAGGGAACCCCGGAGTGCCAGGCACCTGGGAAAGGCTGGCAGCAGAGAAAATGGCTTTTCACCCTGACACTACCGGCTAGCTCGCGCTCCACGCCCTGTCTGTGAACCCTGCGCACCGTGGAACACCCGGCCAGGTCCCTGCGAGCACCCAAAGGCGACAGCACCAGGAATTTCAGCTGTGGACGGGCTCTCTCCCGGCGCCATATCCCCCGGGCATTATCTTGTGCCTGTGCCCGACTCTTATCTCATCCCCCGGCAGAAAAACAAGGAAAACCTCACGGGTTGGCAGCTGGCCCTTATCGTGCCGCTGCCACCGTTTCCTTCCCCCTGGCACTGCCCTGCCATCCAGCCAGATTGTCTCCCGATAGAGAAAACAACCCTTCACTCACCACCAAGGGGCTGAGCGCCCCAAAACCCACCCTGACCCTGCCACCGATGGCCTGAGCGGCACCACTCACATCCCTTCACCCCCAATCAGTGCAGGGAAGGGGTTTACACCCATCTGGATGTCCCCATCCCACTGCCACCAGTCCCAAAGGGATGATCTGATCCAAACCCGGCACAGCCGTGCCTCAGTTTCCCCTGGCAGAATGAAAGCACTGGTTCTCAGCCTTGTTTCCAATAGCAGCATTCCCAAACCTCCCCTTGCACATTTAACAACAAATCCCATCCTCTCCCTGGATCCCAAATCCCAGCCTCAGTTTAATTAATCACAAAACCCACCTGGGGAAGACGAGGGGTTAAAACAAAAAGATGGTTTTCCTCCTTGATTGTACCAAAATCTCTGTTTGCAGCCCCAAAATCTCCCCTGGGCGCCTGCCTGGAGCCTGAGAACTGTGCAGCTAAAGAGCCTCAACTGCAAGATTTTATCGTGGGGAAAATCTGCGTTCAGATCCTATTTTTTCCCAACCCCTTTCACTTTCTTACACCTATTTTAGTACTTCACACATGGCTGAAATTGGCAGCTCCGGGCACAAATCCCCGCTCACACGGTGGGGGAGATCCATGAAGCCCCCATGGCTCCACAACACCAAATTCCTGGAATCCCAGCTTTCACTCCATTTCCTGAGGAAATGCAATTTTTTTTTCCTCAGCGATCCCCCACCCCACCTACCCCAGCCTGAAAACAGAAGAAAAAAGACAAAAAAAAAAAAAATTCCCTTTCCGTTCTCCTTTCACAAGGGATGTGCTGGCTCAACCCTGTATCAGCCATCAGAGAACCCAAACTGAGCCCGAACTCCCCCAAAAGACCCCCGGGAAGCACCGGGATCGACCCCCAGCATCCTTAATTTGGGGGAAAATTGGGTCCGGGAGGTATTTTTAACATCCCTACCCTCCATATTGAGGGCATAGCAGTACCTATGAGTGGTTCCTTTCCCTCCCCCCAGCTCGTGAAGCGGAAGCACCCCTTTTTTTGGGACAAAAAGGGACAGTTTTTGTCATACACCTCCCCCCTCCAAGCTGTTGTTTGCTTCCATCCGAATAAAAACGCATTTTCCCAGCTCCAACAGGGCGGGGGGCACCCAGGGGTGCGCGGGGGGGACACCCACACTTTAACCCCCCACCCAAGCGATTTTCACTCTCTTTACAACTTACAACAATCGCAGCATTACCTTAAATAGCCTGGTTTTGCCCCAAATCGCTCCTTCGCTTTATAAACAATAAACCCCACGTGCTCGGAGCCCGCACACCCCCAGGAAGGCTCGGGAGGCACCAGCGCCCGGCTCGGTCCCCCGGGGGAGCCCCGGTCGGACCCGGGGCACCCCGAGCCTCCGCCGGCTGCTTTCAATTCCCGTCCGGGCGCCATTTCGGAGCAACCACGGCACGATCGCGATGGCGATTCCTCGCCTCCCCCCAGCCCCTCCAACCCTCCAACTCCACGCCGAGCCCCCCCAAGTCACCCCCGCACCCCCAAAGCCCCGCCCGGCAAAGCGGTGCTCACCCCCCCCCAGCACTCATGGGTGCCCCCGCACCTCCACAGTCAGCGCCCAGCGAAGCTCAGCCTGCTAATTAGGATGTCCGGGGATAATGAGCAACCCCTGGTGTTAATTAGGGGTGCTGGGAAAGAGGGTTAGGGGAACTCTCCTGTTTTGTAGGAAGTCCTGGCTACAGATAAATTCTTAAAAAAAAAAAAAAAAAAAAAAAGACAGCAAAAAAAAGGGTTAAACTTTACGGAAAAGAAAAAAATGGAAAAAAAGAAAAAAAAAGAGAGAGAAAAATTAAATAAAAAAGGCGCGGGGAGAACAGCCCAGTTTGGGGGTGTTTGCAAACAGCCCCCCAAAAATGTGTTCAGCTGGGCGGGGGGCGCTCCTACCCCCCCCCGACCCCCTTTGCAGAGGGAAACACGGTGCAAAGCCCCGCGGGTCTGGGGCAAGGGTGCATTCGGGGGGCGGCGGGGGCACCCACTTTGGGCTCCCCACCTGGTGAACCCACTGGCCACAAAGAAAACGCGGCGGGGGAGGTGGGCCGAGGGGGGCACCCAGGGGTGCTCGGGGTGCACTGAAGGGCCCTGGGGATGCTCTGGGGGTGCATGGGGGGGGTCTTAGGGGGTCCCTTGGGATGCGATGCGGGATCCCTTAAGGGTCCAATGACGGTCTCATGGGGGTCCCTCGGGGGTGCAAAGGGGGTCCCACGGGGATGCCAGGGGGTCCCCTGGGATGCAATGGGGGAGTCCCAAGGGGTTGCAAAGAACATCCCGTGGGAGATGCTTCACCCGGCGCCCCGCTTCGGCCAAGCGCCCCCCACTCAGCCGCTCCCGGATCTGGCGGTCTCGCTGGGCCCCCCACTCACCATGGCCGTCACCCCACTCCCGCCGGCCCCGGCCCCGATGGGGCGAGCGCCCGCTGAGCCCCGGCACAGCTCGTGACGCCGCTGCGGCCTAGCGAGGGTGGCGAGGGTGACGAGCAAAGGATGTACCTGGGATGGGAAACCAATGGGGCCACGGAGGGACGGGCTTCCCGCCCGCCTCCTTTAACTCTTTCGGGGGGCCCCAAGCCCCGTCTGGGGGGGCCCCACGCGCCCCGGCGCTGCTGGCAGCATCCCCCCGAGGAACCCCCGGCTCGCGGGCCGGGCCGGCGGTGGATGTGACGTCTCGGGGGGGGCGAGCAGGGCGCGATCCCGGCGGCGAAAGCACGTGGGGCCGCGGGGCCGCGGGGCGAGCGCCCGGTGCTCCGAGCGCGCAGTGGTGCAAACACACGAGCGTGTGACCGTCAGAGGCACGCGTGTGCGAGTGAGCGGTGCCACGACAGCCCTTGTTGCGACGGGCACACGTGCAGCTGTGCACGAGTGGGCACGGGTGGCCGCGCGAGTGTGCGAGAGCGCGGGCGGGCGTTGTTTGCACCCCTGCAGCTGCGTGTGAGCACACTCGTGCATGCCTGCAGTTGTGCAAGTGTGCCAGCGTGAGCTCCCCCACACCAAAAAGCACCGATGGCCGGACTGCCGTGGTGAGAGGGTGCGGGCACGGATGGGGACACGCGGTGGCACCTCCTCCCCGCGGTGCCTCCACCCCCTGCGCCGCACCGGCGGGCTGAGCACTGACACACTCATCACACCCACGGGCTGCGAATCGCTTTGCAAGGCTGCGAAAGCGCTGGGGGTACAACGGGGTGAAGGGAGGGGGGCAGGGGGAAAGGGTCCCGGAGAGATTTGGAGGCGCCGAAGGGATTTGGGGGGTCCGCAAGGTGCCGTGCCCATCCCCGTGGCATCGGGGCGGTGTTGGGGCACCTTTGGTTGCACCCCGAGGCTCCCGGGGAGCGGATTTTTGGGCTGAGACCGCCACCTTCTGGGAAGCCACGCGCGGCTCCGCGGGTCACGGAGCCCCCCGGGCCCCCGCCACGGGGAAACCGAGGCAGGGCTGGGGGTCACTCCCCCGCCCTTGTCACCGCGCCGTGTTTATTGTAGGACCTGCAGTAACGCCGCGGCATCGCAGCAGGGATCTCTCGTGGGCTGCTGCAGGAGCCCGCGTGGGGAAACTGAGGCAGGGAGACCCCCTCGTCTCCATCACCGTCTCCCAACCCCTCGCTGCTGTCGCTGGCACAGTTTGGGTGAAAATAATGCAAAATCCGGCAAAACTCACATCTAGTCCCCAGGGAGCACCTCAAACTCCCACGTGTGGAGCGGGGAGGATTGCTCAGCGCCGACGGCCAGGCTCGGTGCACCCCAGTCCCCCCAGTCCTCCCAGTATAACCCGGCAGAGGGCACCAGTAAGCCCAGTTTGTGGCCTTTTCTCTCCCCCCCCCCCTTGCTGGCAGCGGGGGGAGGGTGGAGGAAGGGGAGGAGGAGGAGGAGGCGAAGGCCGGGTGCGGGGGGATTTAAGGGCTCGCGGTCCCCCCGGCCCGGTCTCCTCCCGCCGCCCACAGGGACGTGGGTGTCCGGACCCAAGTTTGTGCGGGCGCGTCTGTGACACCCCCCATCCCCGGTAAGGACCCCCGGGGCCACCGCTGCCATCCCGGCGGAGGGGAGGGTCTCCGGGGAGCGGGGGGTGCCGGGGGTGCCGCGGAGGGGAGGTGCCATGGGGATGTGCGCTGTGGTGGGGACAGGAGAGTGCCATGGGGACTTGGAGCTGCCATGGGGACACGGGAGTGTGGTGGGGACGTGGGTGTGCAGAGGGACATGGACATGTTGTGGGGACACGGGGGCGTCATGGGGACATGGACATGTGATGGGGACGTGGATGTGCCACAGGGACACGGGTGTGCAACAGGGACACAGATGTGGTAGGGACACGAGTGTGCAATTGGGACACGAGTGTGCAGCTGGGACACAGACATGCAACAGGGCCATGGGTGTGCAACAGGGACACAGACATGCAGCAAGGACACGAACATGCAATGGGGCCACGAGTGTGTGGTGGGTGCACAGGCATGGAATGGGGACACGGCCATGCAGCAAGGACATGGGTGTGTGAAGGGACACGGTCATGTGCTGGGGCCATGGGTGTGCAACAGGGACAGGCATGCAACAGGGATCCAGGTGTGTGATGGGGATGGGGACATAGGCTGGGGTTGGGGACAGGGGTGTGTGACGGCGACATGGGGGTACAGTGGGGACATGGGCGGACATGGTTGTGTGATGGGTTTGCAGGTGTGCAGTGGAGACAAGGACATGGGATGGGAACACGGACACGTGATGGGGACATGGGCATGGAAGGGGGACACACACGTGATGGGGATACCGCCGTGTGATGGGGACACTAACACAGGATGGGGACATGGTCGTGTGATGGGGACCCCACTGTGCCATGGGGGCCGTGCCACCTTCCCCAGCTCGGGTTGGTGACAGTGAGGTGATGCCTCATGGGACTGATGGCCGGGGGAGGCGGGAGGGAAGTTGGCATGTCCCCAGAGGGTCACATCGGTGACTGCACAGGGAGGGGACATTTCTTTCTGTCCTCGCTTGGCTGACCCGGGGCGAAGGTCTCAGTGGGGAAACTAAGGCACGAGCGGGTGTCACCTCTCCTGCAGCTCTCTTCTGGCAGCATCCACTCAGCACCACAGGATGAAGGCTCTGCTCCTCCTCCTCCTCGCCCAGCTCTGCTCGGCATCGCTGGTCCCGGGTAGGTGAGGTTTGGGGGGGAAGCACCCCAAAAGTGGGTGCTGTTGGGTGCTATGAGCCTGGTTCCCTCACAGAAAGGGAGAAGGACCCTGAGTACTGGCGGCGGCAGGCGCAGGAGACCCTGCGGAACGCGCTGCGGCTCCAGCGCCTCAACCAGAACGTGGCCAAGAACCTCATCCTCTTCCTGGGGGACGGTGAGATGGGAGGGGGACACCCACCCCGGGGTGGGGGGAGCAGGGCTGGGGGGCACGGGGGGTGATGAAGTGGGTGCAATAAAGTGGGTGCTGTGGTAGATTGGGGGTGCGACACTTTGGGTGTTGTGGAAAAACAGGTGCTGTGGTGAGTTGTGCTCTGGGATAAACTGGGTGCTGGGATGAACTGGGCTTCCAGTAAGTTGGGTGCTGGGGCAAACTGGGTGCTGTGATGAGTTCGATTTGCAGAGCGTTGGGTGTCGCAGTGAGTTGGGTTTGCACTAAGTTGGGTGCTGGGGCAAACTGGGTTAACAAGAAGTTCTGTGCTGGGGTAAACTGGGTGCTGCAATGAACTGGATTTACAAAAAAATGGGTGCTATGGTAAATCGAGTTTACAATAAACTGGGTGCTGGATAAACTGGATTTGCAAAAAATATTGGTTGCTGCAATCAGTTTGGTTTGCTGGGGTAAACTGGGTGCTGGTATGAACTGGATTTAGAGTAACTTGAGTGCTGCAATAAATTGGGTTTGCAATGAAATTGGGTGCTGGGGCAAAATGCATTGCAATATTTTGGGTGCTGGCATAAAACTGGGTGCTGCAATGAACTGGGATTGCAGTAAACTGGGTACTGGGATAAACCGGACTGGCAAAAAATTGGATGCTCAGGTAAATTGGCTTTGCCATAAGCTAGGTGCTGGGATAAACTGGGATTGTAGTAAACTGTGTGCTGGGATAAACTGGGGTTGTAATAAACTGGGTGCTGGGATAAACTGGGATTGTAATAAACTGGGTGCTGGGATAAATTTGGTTTGCAAAAAAATGAGTGCTGGGATAAACTGGGTGCTGGGATGAATTGGCTTTGCAAAAAGTTGGGTGCTTCAATAAAGTGGATTCTGTGATAAACCAGCTTTGCAATGAGAGTGGCTGCTGGGATAAACTGCCCCCACAACAAACTGGGCTTGCAAAAAATTGAGTGCTACAATAAACTGGGCGATGGGACAAACTGGATGATGGGATAAACTGGGTCTGCAGTAACGTGGGATGAGCGGGGTTTGCACGGAGAGGGTTGCGCTGCCCGGTGCCGCCGGGCTGTCCGTGCGCGGCTGACGGTGTCCCGCAGGAATGGGAGTCTCCACGGTCACGGCCGCCCGCATCCTCAAAGGGCAGCTGCAGCACGGGCAGGGCGAGGAGAGCCTGCTGGAGATGGACAAGTTCCCCTTCGTGGCCCTGGCCAAGGTGAGCCCCCCGGGGCGCCCAGGGGGACGCGACACCCACCGCAAGGTCGCGGGCAGGCGGCATCGACCGAGCCGAAATTAGGTCAGGGGCGGGCGAAGAGAGCTGGCTCCGGTGCCTGCTGGCCGTGCCAGGGGCCGGCCGTGGGAACGGGGAGGGGGGGCAGGAGGAGCCCGCCGGCTGCGGGACGCCACGGGACCCCCCTGCTTCGCCTGGGGTCGTTTTGCTGAACAAAACACTTCTAAATAATAACTAAGTTGGAAGTCGGCAGCCACCTCAGCAGCCATCCCGTGGGGATGCCCATGGTAGTGGCTTCTCTCTCCCTGCCAAAAGATGGACTGAAAAAAGGCTAAAAGCAGCAAAATGCAGTGAGCTGGGGATGTGCCACCAGGGTGGAGGGAACAGGGGTAAAATGGGGCACGAAGGGCAAAAGAGGGGGGACACAGAAGGGAGGGGGGTCGGGTGCAGCCAAACAGCACAGGGAGGGAAGCCCTGGGGAGGGATGATGGTGGTGTCAGTGCTACCGGTGGTGACAACGATGGTAGTAGTGACAATGCTGGGTGGTGGTGGTGACAATGGCGGTGATGACAATGGTGGTGGTGATAACTGTGGTGTTCTATCTGTCTCCCACCTTTCAGACCTACAACACCAATGCCCAGGTGCCTGACAGTGCGGGCACAGCCACTGCCTACCTCTGCGGTGTCAAAGCCAACGAGGGCACACTGGGGGTCAGCGCCGGTGTCACCCGGGACCGCTGCAACACCACCAAGGGCCAGGAGGTGACCTCCATCCTCCGCTGGGCCAAGGATGCAGGTGAGGGGCTGGTGGGCCCCTGGGCAGCAGGTCAAGCGGGGGTTTTGGGGTGTTCTCACCATTGTGCCCTGAATTGCAGGCAAGTCCGTGGGCATCGTCACCACCACGCGTGTGACCCACGCCACACCCAGTGCTGCCTATGCCCACTCTGCCAACCGTGACTGGTACTCGGATGGAGAGATGCCCCCAGATGCCCTGGAGGGTGGCTGCAAAGACATTGCCCGGCAGCTGGTGGAAAACATCCGTGACATTGAGGTAGGTTGGGGACACCAGGAATGTGCCCTGGAGTCAGAGGGGATGTGACCAGGACCACCCGGGGTGGGGTTGGAGCCACTCAAGGGTGGGGACAGGGCCGTGGATAGATGTGGGACCAGGACCACCAATGGTTGGAGAGCCACAACTCCCAGGAGATGTTGGGGTGGAACCACCAGTGGTTGGAGAGCCACAACTCCCAGGAGATGTTGGGCTGGAGCCACCAAGGGGTGCAGGGCCAGGACTGAGTTGGTACAAGACAAGGACCACCCCTGCAAATGTGAGGCTGAGACCACCCATGGGTGCAGGACCAGGATTGTGGGTAGATTTGGGCCCTGGACCATCAATGGGTGTGGAGTTGGGACCCCTATGAGACGGTGGACTGGGACCACCCATGGGTGCAGATCCAGGATCCCCAGCAGAAGTGGGACCAGGACCCCCTTGGGTGCAGAGCCAGGACCACACAATGGTGCAGACTCAGAGCCCCCAGCAGATAGGGGATCAGGACCACCCATGGGTACAGAATTGGGACCCAATCAGACATGGGACCAGGACCACCATGGGTGGCATGCCAGCGCTTCCAGGTGGACATGGGACCACGACCCTAAAACAGATCTGGGACCACAAGCACCTGTAGAACCAAGCCCCAGACCCACAAATCCCTCTTAACCCCCTCCTTCACAGCAGCCCCCTCCCTTCCCATACTTCCCAGACCCAAAACTCTTCCTTTCCCCCCCAGTGCTGCTCCTCACTGTGGATTTATGCAGAAATTCAGCCCTGTAAATAAATCTTCTTCAGTCCTTCAAAATAGCCCCAAAGCAAAACATCCCAGTCTGTTATTTAGCTCTTTAATAGCCTCTTTTGCTGTTTTTTTCCCTTTAATATAATTTCAACTCTGTCCCAGGCTGGAAATAATTATATAGTGGGGAAAAGACTTTTTTTTCCCTTTTTTTTTTTTGTTAATAATTTTGGCGTTGGTGTTTTGCAGCTTTATAATTCACCTTCTACGCAGAGAAAGGGGGAGAAAATACAAAAAAACCATAAAATCTCTGCTAGGTTATTTATAACAGAGGCCAAATAAATCAGGCTCCAAAGCAAACAGGGAGAGCCACGGGATGGGGCTCCATCCCGGCGGGTTCATGCGGGGATCCCAATGTGGAGCATCCTTCCCACAGATGGGGGAAAAAAAAATACTCAAAAAGCCAAATCCCTGCTGGAAATGGTTATTTTTGTCCTGGGTTTTAATTAATAGGAAGAGATTCAGGGTTATTTTGAGCGAGGTGAAATTCCTTGGGCGTTTTTGCCCACAACGCCAGGGCTTTCCTGGACATCCCGCTCCGCCCCTTTGGGGTCTTCCCCCACTAAACCCCAACTGGGGGCAGGGGGTGGGGGCAAAATTAAAAAGAATTAAAAATAATGTAAAACTACATTTCCTCCCCTCTTTTGCAGGTGATCCTGGGTGGAGGGCGGAAATATATGTACCCCAAAAATGTCAGTGACGTGGAATATCCCCACGAGGAGAAGCATCGGGGCACCCGCCTGGACCGCAGGAACCTCGTCCAGGCATGGCACGAGGCCAAGCCCCCCGGCAAGGTGACACCTCCCCACTGTAACCCTACAGAGCCTTTCCTGGGGGATGGAATACTTTGGGGATGGCAGAGGCGATGCAGAGGTGACAGTGGCTGTCCCCTGTCCGCAGGTTGCCGAGTACGTGTGGCACCGGCGAGGGCTGCTGGCGCTCAACCTCAGCCGTGTGGACTTCCTGCTGGGTGAGTCCCTGCTCCCAAGGGTGTCCTGGCCTCAGCTGGCTGCTTTAGGGGGACCCCTGGCCTGTCCTGGGGTGCTGGGGCAGCTGCAGTGGCCACTTACCCCACCCCAAGGGATGGGGGTACCCTGTCCGGGGGTTGCTGGTACCTCCCGAAATTTCCTGTCACTTCCCTGGGAATGCTGGTACCTCCCCAAAATATCCTGTCACTTCCCTGGGGATGCTGGTACCTCCCCAAAATATCCTGTCACTACCCTGAGGAGCTGGTACCTCCCCAAAAGATCCTGTCACTTCCCTGGGGATGGTGGTACCCCAAAGGGATGCTGTCACACCCCCAAGGGTGGTGGTGCTGCCCCCCCAGGGATGCTGGTACCTCCCAAAGATGCTGCAATTTCCCTGGGAATGCTGGTGCCCCACCCTGGGCGTGATGATTTGCCCTCAAGGATGTGCTGCCCACCGAGGATGCTGTTGCACCCCCAAGGATGCTGCTGCTCCCACCCTGGGACACATTTCCCTCCTAGAGATGCAGTCCTTTTGTCAGCAGTGAAATTCCCATCCTATCGGGGATGTGGAATCCAGCCAGGCAGGAGGAAGGAAGGGCTGGGATTATCCCCCGGCTTCTATCTAATCTTCCTGGATCCGGTGGTGTGTGAAACACTTGAGTCAGCACGAGGAGCAGGATTTGGCCCCCCTTTTTCTTTTGGTGGGAAAAGGATGTCCCCAGCAGTGTCTCTGTCTCCAGGCCTCTTCGAGCCGGGGGACATGGTGTACGAGCTGGACAGGAACAACGAGACAGATCCATCCCTCAGCGAGATGGTGTCCGTGGCCATCAGGATGCTCCAGAAAAATCCTCAGGGGTTCTTCCTCCTGGTTGAAGGTGGGGGGTCATGGGGGTGCCAAAATGGGTGATAAAAGGAGGTCATGGGGGTGCAAAAAAGGGGGGGGATTCAATAAAAGAAGGGTGCAAAGGGAGGATAAAGGGGGTGATGGGGGTACAAAAAGGGAGGATAAAAGGGGGTGATGGGGTGCAAAAAAAGGTGGGGAATTGGATAAAGGGGAGAAGCAAAAAGTGAGGACTGGAAGGTGCAAATGGGTGAAAAAGGGGAGAAAAAACCCAGGGGGGTTATGGGTGGTGGAGCAAAAAGGGAGGATAATGGGGAGATGGGAGTGCAAAAAAAAAAAAAAGGATGATGGAGGGAGGCTAAGGGGGTGGTGGGGCATGCACAAATGAGAGATAAAGGGGATATGTGGGGTGCAAACAGAAGGGATAATGGGGCAATGAAGGTGCAAAAAGGGGGGGATAAAAGGGATGAAGGTGGGGTGCTAACAAGGATAAAGAGCAGGGCGATCAGAGGAGGAATAAAGGGGCTGATGGGGGTGCAAAGGAGGGGATGTGGGGTGTAAAAAGGGGGGATACAGGGGGTGGTGGGGAGGATGCAGGAAAGGCAATAAAGGGCTGTGCAAGGCTGGCGAGAGCACGGCGGTGCCTGTGAGCAGTGCCGGGCTCCACAGGCGGCCGCATCGACCACGGGCACCACGAGGGGAAGGCAAAGCAGGCGCTGCACGAGGCCGTGGAGCTGGACAGGGCCATCGGGGTGGCCACGCGCCTCACGTCCACCCAGGACACGCTCAGCGTCGTCACCGCCGACCACTCGCACGTCTTCACCTTCGGCGGCTACACCCCCCGCGGGAACCCCATCTTTGGTGAGCTCTGCCCTGCCACGCTGTGGGGACAGCTTGGGGACACCCTGGGGACACCCCGGGGGGATGCCATCCTGCTGACTGTGCCACACCGCCAGGTCTGGCCCCGATGCAGAGCGACGTGGACCGCAAACCCTTCACCTCCATCCTCTACGGCAACGGCCCCGGCTATAAAATCGTGGCGGGCGAGCGAGAAAACGTCTCTGCTGTGGATTTCGGTGAGTACATTTCGGGCCAAAACTCCCTAAAATCGTCCCAGCTCGGCTAAAACGAGCCGGGTTTTTAAATGATTCTCACTGCTGCTGTTTTCCCCCAGCACACGCCGACTACCAGGCGCAGTCGGCCGTGCCGCTGCGGCAAGAGACCCACGGCGGCGAGGACGTGGCCGTGTTCGCCCGCGGGCCCATGGCCCACCTGCTGCACGGGGTCCACGAGCAGAACTACATCCCCCACGCCATGGCTTACGCCGCCTGCATCGGCTCCAACCGAGGCCACTGCAACGCCGCCGCCCGCCCTGCCACCCCCCTGCTCCTGCCCTTCCTCGGCCTCCTCTTCCTCCTCTGCTAAAGTGCCTCTTGCAAATCACCGAGGGGGATTTATTTTTAATTCATCCCCCCTTTTTATTTTTTTGTGGACAGCAGCGCCCGGGAAAGAGGAGAGAGAGAACAGAGAGACTCAGCGGAGCAAAAGCAGCCGCCAGCGGTTTGGTGCTGGGAGCTGCCTCTGTAAATACATGGTTCCTTCCCTATAATTAGCAGCGTTCCCTGCCCTATCCCAAATCCACTGCGGGATTTGGGATGGCAGGCGGAGCCTCGGCGGATAAAACCCCCTCTTTGAGCGAAACATGATGGGGCTGGGTCCCAAAAAGCCTCCGCGGTCCCTTGGCTGAGGACTGACCCCGGTGCCCAACTCATCATATGTGTGGGGAGTCAAAAACCACACGAAGATGGGGAAAAAAATTAACTCACCGGGTTAATTTGTCCCGAAACTTGGGTTGTGTTGTCTCCTCAGTGATTTCTTTTGCTTTAAAATTCTTCGGCTTAAGGCAATTTGCTGCCCTGGGAGGGATTTGGGAGGGGTTGGGGTTGTGGAAGGGGGTTAAAGGCAGCAAGGGGTGGGATGTGCTGAGACACGCCCCTCTCATTATGGTGAGGTGATTAGGCAGGTAATTAGTAGGTGGGGTATCGGGTGAAGGGGCTTGTTAGCTCGAAGGGTGCTGGGGGGGGTGAGGGTTGAGCAGGGAGAGGACCCTGGGTGTGCAAATGGTTCTGGGAGTGTGCAAACAGCACTGTGCTTGTGCAAACATCTCTGCAAGTGTGTACAGCACCTTGCACATGCAAATGTCACCGTGCCAGTGTCACTTGTCATTCGCAAGTGCTGCCTGATATGAGCAAAAGGTGCCTTGAGTCCAAATGTCACTGCGATGTCACCGGGCCTTGCATGTGCAAGCACGTGCAGGTGTCACCGGGGTTGAATTCTCCTTTCCATGTGCAAAAGTCACTGTGCACGTGCATGCGGTGTTTTGCACGCGTAGGTGTCACCGTGCTGTGCACGTGTGACTGTCACTGTGCACGTCCGTACAGTGAAAATGTACAGTGCAAACACTTTGTGCCAAAGTTCCTGTGCTTGTGCACATTATCCCTCGCGGGTGCAGAGTCCCTGTGCACCTGCAGATGTTCCTGGGCACAGTGAGGCCCCTGGCGCTAATGGGTGAGTTCCTGTGCTTGTGCAAATGGCTGGGAAAACACATTCCCGTGCAAATCCCATGCACCAGCAGCCCCTCGAGTACCCCGGCTCCATCAGGCACTTCTGACACCCCCCCGAGCACCCCAAAACTCTCCTGGACCGCCCAAATCCCCCAGGCTCCTCCAAAACTCCCCTCAATCCCCTCCCACCTTTTTTTATTCATTCACCAGTTTTATAATTAAAAATCCAGTTCCTCATTAACCAGGAGCCTTCAGAGCGGGTGGGGCGGTGACCCCGGCGGGGCTGGATTTGGGGGGACTCTGACCCCCCCACGTTAGCCCAGCGCCCTTTGCCCCCCCCGCATCGCCGGCGTCTCTGGATCCCAACTGCGGCCCAGCCGCTGGCGCTTCCCAGAACTCCGGCAGCCCTGAGCTATGTTTAACCACTCCCGGGGTGCCGCGTGGTTTTTGGGGGTGCGGGGGGGGAACCACTTTCCCTTGGCCGGGGGGTTGGCAGGGCGCCGGTGGCCACCGGGGCCGTGGCCAAATGCCGCTCCCGACGCCGGGCTGACCGGTGGAGCCTCAAGAGAGGTTTTTCTGGGGGGGTGAGGCCATTGCCTGCTGTATTTTGGGGTGCCCACAGGACCCCAAAAATATGAAGCATCAAAAAAAGGTTTTGTTCGGCCTGGCTGCTGTGAAACCCCAACATTTGGCTAAATGACCCCCCCTAAAATGGGTGAACTTGGGGGTGTTTTTACAGCCCCCCTGATGTTTGGGGTTTTGGGGACCCCCTAGATATTGGGGACCCCCTACTGTAGCGATAAATAAACCTTTATTTTATACAGGACTCACAGGAAACACAAACACAATTTGGGGGGGTGTGAAAAAATATTTCTCCCCCTCCCCCCAGTTCCAGCCTCCGGCCCATTCCGGAACTTTTTTCCCTTAAAATAAGGGGGGGAGGGGGAGCTTCACTTTGGGGTTACCCTGGATTTGAGTCCCCTCTTTTTTTTTTAGGGAGGGGATGATGCTGGGGTTGGACCCACTCTTCATTCTGGGGTCACGGCAGAGGGGGGGCCCTTCGTGGTGCATCAACCCCCACCCAAGGGGTATTTGGGGTGACAGAGATTGTCTGGAGGGGGGCACATCCCAATTTTTTTTTGAGGGGTCCCCCCAGATCCTGCACCGGGGATGATGGCTTCAGCTCCTGGCACGGGGGTGGCACACGGAGGAGGCGAAGCGGTGACCCCCCCGCGGGTGGGGGGGTGACTATGAGCCCTGTGGGGGGAGACATCAGTGGGGGCACCCCAATGTGGGCACCCCCATGCTGGGGTGCACTGGTGTGGGGGGGCACAGCCTCACCGGATTATTGGGGGGCTGCTCCAGCTGGATTTTGATCTCGGGGCAGGAGGGGTCAGGTGGGCGGCGGCCTGGGGGAAACGGGGGTGTCATGAGCCCCCCGAGGCTCCCCCAGCCCCGCAGCGCCCCGAGCCGGGGGTGCTGGGCTACCTGGGGGGGTCCCGGGGGGGTCATCCGGCCAGGGGGCGTCGGCGAAGGCGTCACGGTGGCTCCCCGAGGGCGAGCGGCTCTCCTGAGGGTGCGGAGGCGGTCAGAGGTTGCTGCCCACCCCGTGCCCCCCGCCCCCCGGCCCGCCCGCGCTGCCGTACCCGTCCCGCCTCGCCGGGCTCCTCCGCGGCGCTGCCGAAGCTGCTGGCGCTGGACGAGGAGCGCGAGAAATCCGGCGGCTCCGGCTTCTCAGCCCTGCCAGGGACAGTCCCCAAGGCCAGGGACAGTCCCCAAGGCCACAACAGGCTGGCACCGGGCCTCGTGGCCACCGCCACGGCCCGCCGCGATGCTGCGCTGGCCGCGGGACACATTGTCCCCACACCACCCCGTCCCGGGACACTGCATCCTCATGCCACCCTATCCCTCGTGTGTCCCATCCCCATGCCACCCCATGCCCACACTGTCCCACCCCAGGGAGGTCCCACCGCTGTGCCACGCTGTCCCCACACCATCTCACTCCCACAAGGTCCCAGCCCCATGCAATCCTGTCCCCACGTCTCTTGTCATCATACCAACCTGTCCCCCTGTCCCCACCTGTCCCCACAGGTGTCCCTGTGCCACCCCAACTTCGGCCTGTGCCCAAGTGCCACCCCAGAGCCCCCTGTCCCCTTGTCCCTGGGTCATACAGACTCTGTGCCACTCAGCTCCTGGGTGAATCTGTCCCTGTGACACCCCATCCCTCTGGTGTCCTGTCCCCATGTTGCCCTGTGCTAACCATCCTGGTGCCACCTTGTCCTGGTGTCACCCCATCCCTGTGCCACCCCACCCCGAGGTCACTCCGGCCCATTGCATTCCTGTGTTGTCCCATCCCAGGACCCTCCAGTCCCTGTGCCATCCTGTTACCACCCTGTCCCAGTGCCACTCCATCCCTGTGCCACCCCATCCCTGTGCCACCCCATCCTGGCGTCACCCTGTCCTTGAGCTGCACCATCTCAGTGCCCTCCAGTGCCTGTGTCACTCTGATGTCACCCATCCCAGTGACCCCTTGTCCTTGCACCCCCATCCCAGTGTCCTTCAGTCACTATGTCCCTGTGTCCCTATGTCACCCCATCCCAGTGCCAGTATCACCCAGTGTTTGTGCTATCCCATCCCAGTGCCCTCCATGTCACCCTGTCCCTGTGTCACTCTGATGTCACCCCATCTCAGTGCCACTCCAACCCTGTGCCACCCCATTTCTCTGCTGCCCCATCCCAGTGTCCTCCGGTCCCCATGTCACCCTATTATCACCCTGTCCCCATGTCACCTCGTCCTGGTGTCACCCCATACTGGTGCGACCCTGTACCTTTGCCACACCATCCCAGTGCCTTCCAAGCCCCATGTATTCCCACCCCAGTGCCACCCCATTCCAGTGCCCTCCTGTCCCCGTGTCCCCGATCCCGGTGCCAGCTGCGGGACCTGTCGGGATTCCGGCGGCTCTCGGGGGAGCTGTGTGTGGAGCTGGAGCCGTCGGGGGCGGCGGGGCCGTCCCTGCGGGGAGGCGGCAGTGAGGTGACAGCGGGAGAGGACAGCGGGAGGGGACAGGGGAGGGGACAGCGGCGGTGCCGGTGCCGGCGCTCACCTGCCGGCCGGCGCCTCCTGGATGCTCTCGATGCCGATGGCGCTGGAGCGGCGGGAGCCGAGGGGGCCGGGCCGCCGCCGTGATGGGCTCTTCCCGGGCACCAGCAGCGCCTGCGGGGCGCCATTAACCGGGGGGACACCGGGGACCGGGGGGACACCGAGAGGGGACAGCGGGGTACCCACCTCTTCCACCGAGCCCAGCCCGATGGCGCTGCCGCGGCGTCCCCGGCGGCTCCCGGGCACCAGCAGCGACTGAGGGCGGCACCGTGTCACCGACCGGGGGGGTCACCGGGAGGGGGGGAACCGGGCACGGGGGGGGGGGGAACCCGGCACCGGGGCGGGGCGGAGCCAAGGGGAGGTGGGCGGGGCCAGTGGCAAGGGGCGGGATTTTGAGGCGGGGCTTATACAGATTGAGGGCGTGGTGTCATGGCCCGTGGGTTGCTGGGAAAGGGGCGGGGCTTGGGAACCCGGGACCATGTGGCCCCTGAGGGGGCGTGGCCTCGGGGTGGGCGCGGCCTCAGCCGCGCGCCTGCAGATGGGCTGCCCGCGAGGGGGGCGTGGCCAGCCCCAAGGGGGCGTGGCCTGAGCGGGCACTCACGGGCGGCCCCGGGGGTGTCGTGGCGGGGTCCGGAGGGGACGCGGGGGGGGTCACAGCCCCTCGGGCCCCGGGCAGGGGGCACAGCCCCTCGGGCCCCAGGGAGTGGTCATAGCCCCGCGGCCCCGGGGAGGGGTCACAGCCCCCCGGGCTCCGGGCAGGGGGCACAGCCCCGCGGGCCCCGGGGAGGGGCTGAGCCCCGCAGTGCCGAGTGCGGAGCTGTGGGGGTGCGGGATCCCCGCGCCCCACCTTGAAGGACTCGAAGAAGCCCGGGGCGGCGCCGCCGTTGTCGGGGCGCTCGTCGTCGGGGCCGAGCCCCAGCATGGCCTGGCTGCGCGCCTGCAGCTCCTCGTGCAGCGTCTCCAGCAGCGCCGCCCGCGTCCGCTCCTGCACACCAGCCCCGCGCTGCTGCCACAGCCCACGCGAGACACCCACCCCCGCACTGCTGCGCCATGCCAGACACCCACCCACGCACCGCACAGCTGCCACCCCCGCAGGAGCAGCCCCCGCAGCGCTGCACCCGCGCCAGGCCGCCCACAGCACCCCCGCAGCTCTGTACCGCAGTGCTGCCGCCCACACGAGAGCACCGCATGCACCCACCCGCCCTGCTCCACCCACGCACCCACCCACCCGCGCCACAGCGCTGCACCCGCACAGGGCCACCCCACACAGGGCCGCCCCGCGCCACCCCTTCCCCATGGCGCTGCTGTGACCCCACGTGAGACCGCCCCACGATAGCCCCCACCCCAGACACCCCCACCCGCACAGAGCGGGACCCGCAGCACCCACGGTGTGTACGAGTCCCACGCTGGCCACAGCACCCACAGCACCCACATTCAGAGCCTCATGCTGTGCCCCACAGCTTGCCCCGCCCCTCTGGGTGACCCCCAGCACCCGTGCCCACCCCGCACCCCCGTGCCCGCACCTCCAGCTTGGCGAACTTCTCGGCGCGGTAGCAGGCGTACTCGGCGTTGATGAGCTTGGTCAGCAGGAACTCCTGGAACTCGGGGCCCTGCGGGGCAAAGGGGGCCCTGGGTGGGTGCGTGGGTGGGTCAGTGTCACTGGGGACCCCCCAGCGGCACCCACGGGCGCTCACCTTCCTGAAGATGGCCGGGTCGGGCAACGGCGGGCCGAAGAAGGGCACATCATCGCGGGCGGTGACCGAGACCTGCGGTGGGACGGGGTGTGACAGGGCACCCCGTGGGTCCCCAGGGGGATGGGGACACTGAGGCACGGGGGGTACCTTGTAGAGGGTGCCCTGGGTGGCCCCCTGCTCCAGCTGCACCACCACGAAGGCATGGAGGAAGTTGGAGGCGATCATGTCGGGGACGAACGGCGTGTTCTCGTCCTGGAAGACGATGGCCACGATGTCATTGCCGATGTGACGCTTCCGCTGCAGCTGTGGGGACAGGGGGGACGTGGAGGGACACAGGGGGACACAGGGGATGGGGGGACACAGCAGAAGAGGAGGGACAGAGAGTGGTCACACCAGGGGCATCAAAAGGAGTGAAAGCCCCTGTGCCCCACAGATGCACCCCAGCACCCATGGGTGCTGCACCAGCCCCCGGATCCCACAGACATTTCCCCACACCCACGAGTGCCCTGCCATCTCCTGGGCCCCACAGAAGCTCCCCGACACCCATGGGTGACCCAGGAGTCCCCTCCATCCCATGGGACACCCCCAAAGCCCCACCAGCCCTTCCACCCCCAGAAGTGCCCACCCCCCCCGCCCTCAACCACCCCCTTTCCCCCTCCTTGCATCCCCCCAGAACCCGTGGGTGTCCCAGGAGCCCCTGCCCACCATAGACACCCCAGCACCCATGGGTGCCCACCTGCTGGGCGTCCCCCTCGGTGTAGGGCAGTTTGGTGGAGACGTGGAACATGATCTCCTTGTCACGGAAGTGGCAATAGACGGACTCGCTGCCCGTCTGCCCGTGGGTCACGTCCAGCCCCCCTCGGAACCTGCGTGCGTGGGTAGGTGGGTGACACAGACACCCCGATCCTGTGCCCCCCCCCAGCACCCTCTCACGCACCCCTTGAAGTCCCGCAGCTGCACCCGCTGACCCAGGACGTCGAGGAATTCGGTGAAGGCTGGGCTCTCCTCCGTGGTGCCGAAAAGCTCCTCCTCGGAAGTCTGCGGTGTGGTCGGGATGGGTGCCAGCACCCACCCAGGGACTCCCCCCACCCTAACTCCCCCCATCCCATCCCATACCTGCCCCAGTTTTTGGTAGATGACCCCAAATTTGAAGTGGTTGCTGAGCACGTGCTCATCGAAGGCAAGGATGAGGCGGGACGCCTGTGGGGTGGGGAGGGGGCAGAGGTTGGGGAGGGGCACCCATGGGTGCCCACGCCCCCTCCCTGCACCCCATTCACCTTGGGATAGAGCACGGGGTAGAAGCGATCCACATTGACGTCCTCGCACACCAGCTGTGGGAAGGGGGGTGATGCCATGGGGGGCCTGGGGCTGGGGGACACCCCTGGTGCTGCCAGGGAGAGGGGTGGCACCCACCTTGGCCATCTGCACCACGTTGGGGAACTCGGCCAGGCAGGAGATGGGCACCACATCGTGCAGGGTGCGGGTGCGGGTGCTGCGGGGCGAGGAGGGGGTCAGGGGGCCCCCACCCCCGGGCAGCTCCCGTGGGTGCCCCCCGCACCCTGCTCACCGCAGCAGCAGGTGGAGGTGCTCCTGCTCATCGTACTTGAGGGAGAACACGAGGTGTCCCAGCGCCGGGTCCAGGGAGTAGTAGTTGAAGTGCTCCTGCGGGAAGGGGCCGAGCAGCCATGGCCAAGGGCGTTCATGCTGGGGGCACCGTGCCATGGGGCACCCGTGCCCCTCAGCTCCCATATCCATGGGGCACCCGTGTCCGTGAGCACCCACATCCATAGGGCACCCATATCCATAGGGCACCCAGGTCCATGAGCATCACCATCCGTGAGCACCCATCCCATGGGACACTTGTGTCCATGGGGCACCCATGTCCATGAAGAGCCATTCCATGGGGTACCCATGACCTTGAGCACCACCATAATGTGGGGCACCCGTGTCCATGAGCACCCAGATCTATAGGGCACCCATGCCCATGGGATACCCACACCCATGAGCACCCATTCCCATGGGGCACCCATGTCCCTGGGCAGCTGTACCCACAGGTAGCATCTATGGAGCACCTACAGTCAGTGAACCACCTGCCCCATGGGGCATCCAGCTTCCATGGACACCCAAATTTATGGAACCCCCATGTCCATGGGCACCCACGCCAGGGGCTCTCCTGCCCGTGGAGACCCAACACCCACCTCCTTGACCACCCACCCCATGGGGCACCCACATCCACAAGCACCTGTGTGCCAAAGTACTCATGTTTATGAGGTCTCCATGGCCTTCCATACCCATGGAGAACCCACCCCAAACACCCTTGTCATGGGGCACCCATGCCCAGCGATACCCCCATCCATGAGCACCCGTGTCCATGACCCGCAGGGCTCCCACATCCACACCCATGAACACTCAAGCTTATGTGGTGTCCATGCTCCCGCCCATCCATACCCATGGGATACCCCTGCCCAGCCCCAGACCCCACACTGCAGCACCCCAGGGCCTCACCTTGCCCAGGAAGTGCTTGCGGTAGATCTTGGCCGTGTGGTTGCCCTCCAGCTTTGCCCGGGTGCCAGGTACCGGGGTCGGGGGCGAGTCAGGGGCCCCGCTCAGCTGGTGGTTGGTGCCCTCGATCCAGTAACCCCCAAACTGCGGCAGGAGGATGAGGGGGAACGGCCCCTCCCGGCCCAGGACCTGCGCCCACAGCCACAGTGGGTGCTCTGGGCACCCACCCACCAACCCACCCACCCACAGCCCCCAGCCCTTGCACCCCTCTCCGGGGGGTGGGTGCTCTACCTCATGCACGCTGGGGTAGGGGATGTAGTCCTCCTCCGTCTGCAAGACAACAGGGCGGTGACGCCCACAGTGGCACCCATGGGTGCTAACTGCGTGTGTCCCACCCCAGCAACACCCACCTTGAGCGGCGGGGGGACAGTGTGGCGCTGCTGGGCCATCCTGCTGCCCTGGGGAGAGAGGGGCTGTGGGTGCCTGTCACCCTGCCTTGGGGAGGGCATCCTTGGGTGGGGGGCACCCATGGGCGCTTACCTCAGGGTCGGGAGGTGCTGCTGGCTGAAGACGCTTCTACGTGGTGTGAGGGGGTCCGGGGGGGCCCATGGCGCTTCCTGGGGGAGAGGAGAGCTCCCCCACAGCCCCTCGCCGGGACGCCCGGCCAGCGGCCTTACCCCTGGAGCCAAGCGACGGCAGCGAGCCAAGTGCCACCCTGCCGGTGCCGGGGCCAGGGGGCGGGAGCGGCGGGCGGGGTCACTCGGGGGGGGCCCTGAGACCCCCCGAGCTCATCGCATCCCCACCCCCGCCCCGAAGGGCGCCCTCTGCCGGCGGGAGGCGGTGGCGCGGGGCAGCACCACGGACAGCGCCGGGACCCCGCGGAAGTGCCACCGACCCCGCGGCAGTGTCACCGACTCCGTGCCGGTGTCACCCACTCCGTGGACGTGTGATCATCCCCCCGCCGCTGTCACCGACCCCGTGCCAGTGCCACCCTCCATGTGAAACTGTCACCGACCCCGTGCTAGTGCCACCCTCCATGTGAAACTGTCACCGACCCCGTGAAAGTGTCACTGACCCCGCACAAGCATTATTATTTTTGTGCCAGTGCCACCGACCCCGCGCCCAGGGTCTCTCCCCATGCAAGCATGATCATTCCCATGCCAGTGTCACTGGCCCCACGCCAGTGTCACCAGCCCCGTGCAAGTGCCACTCTCCCGGTGGCAATGTGACCATCCTCGTGCAAACGCCACTGTCCCCATGCAAATGCCGCTGTCCCAATCAAACCCAGCCCTGGTGCAGACACAGCCCCGGTGCCAACGTAACCCGGCCCTGTGCAAACACAATGACGTGCAAGTGCGTCCCTGGTGCAAGAGGGACCCTCGTGCAAATGTCACCGGCCCTGTGCAAACGCGACACTGGTGCAAATGAGCCCCGTCCCTGTGCAAAGACAAGCCCAGTGCAGGTGTGACCCATCCCTGTGCAAACACGGCGCTGGTGCAAACACAACCGCAGCCAAGCACAGCCCTGGTGCAGGTGTGACCTGTCCCCGTGCAAGCACGACCCCGGTGTCCCCGTGCCAATGCGACATTGCCTCCCGTCCCCGCGCAAACACTACCCTCGTGCAAAAGCGACCCTTCCCCGTGCACCCCCTGGCCCACAGCGTGACCCCACCGGGCTGGCGGCGACCCTGGTGGGGCTCCCCTATCGCTCCCCACCGCCCCAGCATCCAGTGTGTGTGTGGGGGGGATGTCCAGGGAGGGTGGGGGGAACACCGGGGGGGATGGAATGTCCTAAATGTGAGGGCCAGACCGCGGGAAGGGGGGGGGGGCAGGTTGGGTTTGGGGGAACACGGGAGGCAAACTGGGGAGACTGGGATAAGGGGAGCGGATGATGGGGGAAAGGATGATGGGGGGCAGCAGAGGGGGGCAGGTTTTGGGAAGCCGAGGGGGGGGCAGGTTTGGTGGGGGGCAAGTTGTAGGGTGTAATTATGGAGGAGATATTTGTGGGAGACAGCTCGGGGGGCAAATGGGGGACTCCTTCCCCCCCTCCCTCCCCAACCCGGGGCTCGTCCCCCAGGCCCGGAGCATTCCCCCCCAGCCCTTCCCCCGGTACCGGCAGCGGTGAAGGTCACGGGCGGACGGACCCCCCGGTGCTGCGGCGGGGATGGGGGGACACCCCGAGGGAGGGGTCTCCGGGGGGACCGCGGTGCTCGGTCCCCGCGGGGCGGCACTTACCGGGGGCGGCGGGGCCGGGGCGGTCCCGGAGCGGGGCCGGTACCGAGCGGAGCCGAGCGGGGCCCCGGCGCTCGCTGCCACCGCGCAGCGTCACGTGCGGCGGGGCGGGGCGGCCCCTCCGAGGGCGGTGGGACCGGGCACCGGCACCGGGAACCGGGCACCGCACCGGGGAACGGCCGCGGGCACCGGGAGCAGACCGCCGGCCACCAGCACCGGGAAAACGGCACGGGGAACTGGGACCCGGAACTGGGGATCCCCCGCTCCAGCCCTGATGTCACCCCCGGGACCGCCCGGGTGTCCCCTCCCTCCCCAGCGCCCAGGTCCCCGCAGACCGGGGGACACCCCAAACGGCTCCCTGTCCCCCCGGGCCCCATCTCCATCCCCCCGCCCGCGGTTGGTGCCCGGGCACCGCTGTGCCCATCACCCACATCCCCCCCAAATTCGGCTCACGGGGCTCCCCCAACGTCTCTCCCTGGGACCCAGAGCAGCCTCCCCCATTCGCACCTGCCCCCCCCCCCCGGTTCCCGGTGCACCCCGTTCGTCCCTTATCCCCATCCCTGCTCCCCAGGGACCCCCATGTCATCCCTGCTACCGAAGCCCCTCCCTGCACACCTCTCCATCCCTGGTACCCCTCACCCGTAATTCCCCATCCCTGGTACCCAGGGTACCCCATCCCCATCCTCCCTCTCTCACACCCAGGCCATCCAGTCCGGGGACCCCCACCCCTCACCCCCCACCCCTCCAGCCCCCCCAGAACCCACCCCCATTCCTGCCCCCTCTCATCCCTAATGCCCATCCCTGGCACCCAGGGCACCCCCTGTCCCTCCCTGCACCCAGGGGACACCCAGCACCCCAAGGCCTCTCTCCTCCCCCCACCTCCAGCACCCATTTCCCTCCCCCAAGGGCCCAGGGGGACAGCCTGGCTGGGGGACCCCGAGGAGGGGCAGGGAACCCCCCCGGGGACACACCAGGGTGGATGTGACAGGGCCAAGGCCCCCAAAGGCAGCGCCCAAGCTCCGTCAAACCTATTCCCTGTACCAAGGGGAGGGGGATTCCTGCCCCAGCGGGGTCTCTCCTGCTCCCATCCCACCCCACAGTGCCCAGATTCCTTTTTGGGACAGCTCCAAGTGGAATTTATAGGATAACCAACCCCCCTGTGCTCCAACACCCTCGGCCCACGTGTCCGCGGCGGAACGAGGCTGCCACAGCTCCAATGACAACTTTAATCCGATAATATTTGCAAATAACAGACGAAACAGGAACGGGGCCTTGGCTCACACCTTGCACCTGCGTCCTCCATAGGATCCGGCGCTGCCGGAACTGCCACAGCCCTGAACACCCCCATGGCCCCACGGGAATCCTTCCCACAACAGTACAAGCTCAAAGAAGAGAATTTTTTATATATAACATTAAAAAAAAAATTAACAGCAACTTGAAAAGATGGAATTTCCAAGGAATATGTACACAAGCGAGTGCTTCAGGCTGGGAAGAAAAACCTCCTGTGGCTTCGGTGCGTGGAATTTATCACCTCTGTACCTTGGGAAAGAACCCACGGGTTCAAACTGCCTCCTAAATATCACTTTTTAGGGACTTCAGAGCCCCTCAAATGCTGCTGCTTCACCCCCAAACGCAGCAGGGACAGGGAGGAGGGGGCTGGACAAAGAGCAGCTGGAATTCTTAGCAAAAAACACTGGAAATAAAACATTGGAAATCAAAATTTGTGGGCAGGGTTTTGGGGATAGAATTTGTGGCCCCCGCCCTCTTCTTACACCCCAAATTCCTGAAAACCTTGAAAAAATAAAACTGATGTGATCTCTGCCTTGCATTTTTCTATGGAAACAAGGGAAAAGGCTGGAAAGGAAGAGGAAACTGGAATTTTATTAAAGAGATCCCTTGGCAGTGCCTGATGTGGATCAGTCTGGAAGTGGGATACTATTTCCTGCTAAATATTAATGCAGAGAAAACTTTGCTGGGAAATGTAAAAAAACAAAAAGAATAAAAACCCAACAAAAAAAAATTAGTGCATTGCTGAAAAATGAGAAGAGAGGCAAAAGCAAACCTCTTCCCATGGGAAACACGGCACCCTCCACACCCCCACACCGGCTCCGGCTGCCCTGAGCCAGGAACACTCCCGGCAGTGCCAGACTGGAGGAAAATGTTCTCCAGAGTCATTAAAATATCCCAAATTTCTAAAAAAAACCACCATTCCCAGAGCCCAGGTGGTTATTGGATCATCCAAGGTGTGGAAGTGACGGCGGAGGGATGCGGAGAGGGGGCGGCTCCCGGCCCCTGGCGGGGTTTGGCAGGCAGATCCCAGCTTCCATTTTGGGTTAAATAAATGATGAAGTTTCGTTGTCTGAAAGCGCTAGACATTCCTCACAAAGTCACAATTCCCATACTTCCATGCTGGACTGAAAGCGCAAGGGATTATCCTAAAGAGTTGCTGGAGAGTGGTCAGGAGGGGTTGGATTTACTGATCATGACCCCTCTGTGGCCAGGCTGGGGACACTCAGGGCCACCCCCTCGTCCCAAACACACCAACTGCTGCTCAACTTCCCAACCTTCCTGGTTTTTATTAAATAAATGCGGGAACGTTGTCCTGAAGCAGGATGTCCTTCAGTGCAATCTGCTTTGACATAAGGCATTTGTTTTGTTTTTTTGGGGAGCAAACGTCTCATGATGGATTTTTGCCTTCTGGAAGAGTCAAAAAGTCCCGTGTCCACCTGTTTTTATTCTTTTAATGCCCTACCATGTGACAAATCCTCTTCCCTTCTGGTCGCTCCTCTTGGAAAACCATCAGTGGCCAAGTAAACCAGTCCCTGGGGAGGAAGGACACCAGCAGGAGATGAGCAGGACAATGGGATGGCAGTGGGATCCACATTGGGGGATGCAAAGAGGGGAAAACACCTGGACTCACCTTTAAATCCTTCTTCAGGCATACAAACTGGGATGGAAAGGGAAGGAAGGCGTTAGAAGTCGCTCTGAGTATCCCGTGGCGGTGACAAGGGAGCGTCACAATCCCTTTTTTCCACTTTCCCATCCCAAACCCTTGGCCACCAACCCAAGCCCAGCCCTTCCCCAGATCTCCCACCTTGCATAACGTCGTCCATGGCTGCGTAATCCGCAATGGGCTCGTCGGCCTGCAAAAGACATTTTGGGATCAGGGTCCTGCTCAGGAGAGGAGCAGGGAATGGCTCTCTTGCCCAAACACTGGGACTCGATGGGAGGAGTCACTCCTGAATTCAGTTGTGTTTTGGGTTGGTACCCACAGAGCTCAGCAGCCAAATCAGCTACCAAGGGCTCTTGGAAATAAAAAAATATGAGGGTTTTCTCCTCCAAAACAAAAAGGATTTACCTCCTCCAAAACAAATAAAATTAAGGATACCCCTCCTCCAAAACAAAAACAATAAGGACTTCCCTCCCCTCACACAAAAAAAAAATTACGGTTTTTCCTCCTCCAAAAGAAAAAAAATTAAGGATTTTTCTCCTCCAAAACAAAACCTAATGAAGAGATTTGTCCTCAACACAAAAACATTAAGGATTTTCTTCCTCCAAAACAAAACCACAAGAAGTTATTTTCCTCCTCTGAAACAAAAGCAATGAGGATTTTCTACCCCTAGCACAAAAAAAAATTAAGGATTTTCCTCCTCCAAAGAAACAAACAAAAAATTAAGGATTTTCCTCCTCTAAAACAAAAAACAAGGATTTTCCTGTGCTAAGACAAAAAAGTTAAAGATTTTCCTCCTCCAAAATAACAAGCAATGAGGATTTTCCTGCGCTAAGACAAAAAAAATTGAGGATTTTCCTCCTCCAAGAAGGAGCTCCTTCCATTTGTCCCCATCTCCACACACCATCCCACGCTCTCCTCAGCTCTCTCCGATCCCACAGCTCTCCCCCATCCCACCCCGCGGTCACCTTGAGGAGGATGACGGACTCAGGGATGACTCCGAGGCTGCCGAGCGTGGCCGTGTCATCGCTCAGGATCTTCCCATCCAGGGACAGGTTCTGGTCGAAGGGGGCCACGGAGAAGGCGTGCATGATCTGGGGGCACACGGACACCTCACCCCGGGAATCTGCACTCCCACCCCGGCACCCCCAGCACCCATCCCCACCTCCTGGCAGTGGGAGACCCTTCCCCTGTGCCCCTTCCCTCACTCCTGGAGGGAGAGCCGGCCTCACCTGGATTTTCAGCTCTTTCAGGGTCTGGTTGGCCGACACGAGCAGTGCTTTCTCCCCCCGCACCTTCCGGTGCCGTGTGCTTCTCCTGATTCCCTGTTTTTGGTAAGTGATGTAGCTCTGGTGGGAGAGCTTCTGGCGTTTGGCGCCGCCGTTGGCCTGGAGACGAGGCAAAAAACGAGCAGGTGAAGTTGTTTAGGGATAAACACAACTTTCCCACATCCCAGAGAGTGTTTTGGGTGAGTTGGTCATGCGAGGGAAGGCAGGAAGCGATGGAAAACCTCTTGGAAAGCCAATTGAAGCATGCAAGTGTGGAGACGACCAAAGATTAGCCTTCAAACCTCAGTTCCTGGTCCTAATGCCAGTGTGGGGCAGATTTTCACATGCACATGAATCCCTACCCACATTTAATCTCTCTGAAACCCAGTGCTAGCGTGGTCTGACTGCTCAAATGACAATTTAAGACACTTTTCCGCTGCCGGTGAGATGCAGAGGAGGAGGGTGGTGATCCCATCACGCTGACTCCAGAGGATGATACAAAATCAAGGAACCTGATGGGATTTTTCATCTCTACCTGGTTAAAATCAGGGTCTTGCTCCCCCTCTGGCTTGTTTTCCTCCCTTTCCTCTTCAGCTTCCGAGCTGCTCACGTTCAGCTCCGGAGCCGCGTCCTTCATTACCTGGAGTCATAAAAATCATTCTCCGTGACCAACAGCAGCCACCCGGACTGTCCCACCAGGCACACAGCTCCCGGAGACCTCTGGGTGCCACCTCCATGCAGAGAGCCCAGGAATGCCCCCAGGAGCTGCTCCGTGACCTCTGCAAAGGCTCCTCCACCCTCCCCAGCTGTGCGGAACCTCAGCGGCATTCGGCTCAGGAATCCCCCCCTCTGTGGAGTTGCAGGTGCTTCCTGCCCTCCTCTCCAGGCAAAGGGAAAGTCTCCCGAGACCTGGACTGATTCCTTTCCCATTAGCTGGTTGATTCAAGTGTATGACAAAAGCCTCAACACAGAGAAAGGAATATTTTCTGTGAATTAAGACATTTATCCGTCCCTGCAGCAGCTTGGCAAGGACGCTCGTCACCATTACTTACGAGGCTGGAGGTTTTAAGTAAATGAAATCTAAATAATTTGCACAAATACATAAATAAAAAGGTTGCTCAGGTCAGTGAAAGTCACTCCAGGCATAGCTTTGCCTGGATGTGAATTCCCAGCTCTGCTGTGGCTGGAGCTGGGCTTTGCAGGAGCCCAGGAGACCTGAATGCCAAGAGCTCTCTTCTCCATCAACGTATTTACAATTAATGATGCAATTCCAGCTCCCAAACATTCCCCAGAGCCCTCTGAACTGCAGCAGTGCCACCCTACAATGATTTTATCCGGATGGGGCTTCCCTCTTGCAGCATCATCCACCCCAAGGAGGAACAAAAAGGGGTGAGGGGCTGGGAAACACTCCCTGATTTTGCCAAGCCCGGCAGGAAGGACACAGCGGCTCCCAGTGCTGCTGACAGTGATCCTGGCCAGCATTCCTGCTGCTTCCCATCCTGCCGAGGCTGCCCTGTTACTGGGGGATCTCGTGGGCACGTTCTCGCCCCCTCTCTCCAGCTCCAGCTGCTCCACAAAGAATAGCTCCCTGTTTTTTTGCCAGCCCCACGTGTGAGTGCGGTCCCGTCCGGTGCCAGAAAAACACAACACCCAACCCTCTCCCGCAGCAGAGCCAAGAGGGATTCAGGCTGGGGATTCAGGCTGAAAGCCCGTGGCTGATGGCTCCAGACGGCGCTGTGTGCCCCACATCTCACAACCGAGGGAGGAACCCATCCAGCCTCTGGCTCCCTGCGGCTCCCCAGGCTCCAGCGCCTCCCCGGGATTGGCAGGGAGGTGGAAATCAAGGAAAGGCCAAAAAACCCCACCCCCACACTGCAAACGTGCAGGGATCGTCTTCATCTGAGCTCACCCACCCTTGGCTCCCTCCTGAAGAGCCCTGAGGAGGGAGATTTACCAGAACCAGCTTCTGGGTACTTGGAAAACCAGTTCCAGAGCTGGTCCTGACACTTAAGATCAGTAAAAACAAAATTCACAGCTTCAGGGGATCCTGAAAACCATCTCCGAGTTCACTGTCTCACCAGCATCGAGGGAAAGAGCTCATTTCTATCCAGGAATAAAAATGTCACTTGAGCAAGAAAAAAGGAAACGACAAATATTGGAGGGGGAGGAGAGCAGGTAGAGCCTGGGAACACAGCTAAGACAGAAAAAACCAGCTGGGAGCATCCCTGAAAACACAAGGGATTTGGTTTGGCAAGAGGAAGCCTCGAGGAGATGGAATTTTCAGAGCCAGAGTGTCCCAATTTGCTGTTTTGCCAAAGCTGCCCGGAGCTGCAGAGCTGGGGGATTTCTGTCCCCACCACCACCATGGACCAGCAGGATCTGGGGGACACAGGAGCTGTGACAGCCCCCTTGGGGCACTCCTGGGGCACCTGGAGCCAGGTTGAGCAGGGATGGGGGGAGAATCCCTACCTTTTTGTTATCCACCACTTTGTGGACGTAGATGGTGGCCTGGGTGTACTCGCGCAGGTCCCGCTGCTGCTGGCACAGGAGCCCTTCCCGGCATTCTGGGCACAGTTCTGGGGAGACACAAAGGGAAAAACATTTCATTGCTCCAGCTCCTCAGAGGCCCCAGTGCAGGGCCCCTCACCGCCAACCCAGAGTGAATCATATCAAATCCCACAGTGGTTTGGGCTGGAAGGGACCTTTAGGATCCCATCCCACTCCCCACCATGGCCAGGGACACCTGCCACTAGCCCAGGTTGCTCCAAGCCTTGGACACCTCCAGGGATGGGGCAGCCACAGCTGCTCTGGACAACCTGTGCCAGGGCCTCACCACCCTCACAGGCAAGAATTTCTTCCCAATATCCCATGACCCTGCCCTCTGGCAGTGGGAAGCCATTCTCCCTTGTCCTGTCCCTCCATCCCTTGTCCCCAGTCCCTCTCCAGCTCTCCTGGAGCCCTTTAGGCCCTGGAATGGGCTCTGAGGTCTCCCTGGAGCCTTCTCTTCTCCAGGTGAACACCCCCAGCTCTCCCAGCCTGGCTCCAGAGCAGAGGGGCTCCACCCCTGGAGCATCTCCGTGGCCTCCTCTGGCCTTGCTCCAGCAGCTCCCCATCCTTCTGTGCTGTAGACCCCAGAGCTGGACACAGCACTGCAGGGGCAGAACCTGCCAAGCTCCTGTTTCCCACCAGTCCCCTGAGCCTGCAGTTTTTATTGCCAAGGGAATTGCCAGGAAGCTGCCCCAGGAGCAGCGGTCACTCACGGGGCTCGGAGGTGTAGCGGGCAGTGTCGGGCTCGGCCCCGGCCGCCTGTGTCCGCGTGATTTTGATGACGTGATCCACGACGAAGAGTTTTTGGATCCTCTCCCACTCGCTGGGCCATATCAGAGCTATACTGTGCAAAGGAACAGGCAGGTGCTTTATGACATGGAAAAGCCAAGCCCTGAGCTCCCAAAAACCCCTCCCTCTTTGGCTTGCCAGTCTGTCAATGAGAGTAAAACTGCAAAATTCATTCCAAAACCCAGCTACATGGGAGGGCCTGTACACCCAGATAACAGCAGCCTGTGATTAGTGACGCTGTTGTGCTCCCATCGTGCCGGAGGGAGGGATGGAGGAGGAAAGGAGTGGAAGATTTCCTACTTTTAGTGCTGCATCACTGCAGAAGCAAGGCTGCAGAGCATGAAGTTCAGCTCTGCAGCCAGCGCTCTGGGGGGGAAGGCTCACGGAAAGCAAATTGTAAGAAAGCAGGATGTTTCTGTGCCCTGGCCAAATCCAGGGTGGTTATTGTCACGAACAAACCAAGCTGAAGGAAGCTCTTTTTTCCTGACCCAGCATCCTTGCACAATTTAAGTCTTGCCTTGCAGGAAGGCTGAGGCATCCTTGCACAATTTTAAGTCTTGCCTTGCAGGAAGGCTGAGGTGGCTCTGAGAAAGCCTTGGTCTTAATTTTGAGAGAAAGGATCTGCTCCTCATCTTGCTGCGGCTCAGCAGCAAGAGCATTCCTTTGGGAACGTTCTCCCAAGGCTCCTGGCAAAAGGAAAGTGTGCGAAGGGAAGAAACTCACTGTTTGGAGTCTTCTTTGGTCATGGAAGCAAAGGTGAACATGAGCCCCCCGTGGGGACAGAGCAGGACACTGTTGGCTATGGAGGACACGGGGCTGCAGCGCGTTGGCCTCCTGCGAAAAGGAAGAGGTTTGGAAAACTGGATCGGGTTATTCCACCAAAATCCTCCCAATGCTTCAGGAGCCAGGAAGAAATCACAGGTGAGTATTTACAGAAGGCATTCCAACAAGGAATAGTAACTACTAGTGATGAGGAAATCAGATCTGGGCTCCTCTGTGGTGCAGAATGACTCTGACCAGCAGAGATTTCCATCTCCAGCCCGAGCGGTGACCTTTGGGATACAGCTCCAGACAGACGAAAAACTAATCAGGTTACCAGCTAATCCGACCATCTGGTTAACACAGTGAACAAGGAAATTCACTGTCTTTCAGTGTATTACAATTGATACAAGTCAGGCAAAAATCAGCTCCATTGTTTCCATAAGCTCACCATGCCGGGAGTCAGAAGCAAAATATTACGTACAGGCCTCAAAATAAAGGATAAAAAAACCCTCCAGCCAAGTTACCTGACAAATTTCCTCCATTCTTCTACAAAGAACTGCGAAACAATATACAGCTCATCCGTCTCCTGAGGGAAAAGAAGAGGAAAAAGGATCTTTTTAATGAATCCAACAATGACTGTTCGGTTTTTCGGCAGTGCTCGCTGCCTTCGAGACCTCGGCGCTGCTTTACCATGACAACTCCATCCAAGTGGGCTGGGAAAGCCAAGGAAAAGGATTTGGGATCAGGTACTAAGCACTGGCATTGCTAATCTCGTGTTTATTACGAAGTAACTTGAGCTTTCAATCCAATTACCTTTAATTCCCAGCGGGAAAGGGCATTTCCCTGGAGCAGCCAGGACTCCCCAGCGCTGTTTTCTCTGCTGGGTACTCAGGGTCTGAAGCAGACGAATCCCTGCACTCCCACAGGTGTGGGGTGAGACCACCCCAACATCCCTCAATTGCTTCCAACGTCAAAATCCACAAGTTTTTCCTTTAGGCAGCAGCAGGGATACAAAAATACAGCTGTGCACCAAATGAGGCAGTGTTTTTGGGATAATCTGTGGGGCTTTGTCCCAATCTTCCTTTAAATTGTTTGCTCCTGGACAAGAAACCACCTAGACCCCAAGGACTGGGTGACAAAATTACTTCCATGCTCTCCTATACCCTCACCACTTTCCCTAAGACAGATTTAAGGGCTTGCTCTGTCTTTCTGCAGGAAAACTCAGCACACCTGAGAAACATACATACATACACAAATACATATATAGAGGAAATTTTTAATCTCCCTTGATCTCTTGATCTCTGCTTTTTACTCTGCTTGTTTCCCTCCCCAAACCTCAAACTGCTTTGGATCACGAAAACTCCAAGGGCTTGAGGAGAAGACCCCCAGCTCTCTTCAATGAAGCTCCCTTTTTCCTAGGACAAAGTGATTTAATTCCCTAGGAAATTAAAAGGGAAAGGAGGATGTAGCCCTGCTGGTGGAGACCCTTCTATTTCTGATCCACAGTGATGAGCTCCAGCTTTCCATTCTCCAGCTCCAGCTACAAAAGTAAATCCAACCAGATACAACCTTAACCACCACTGGCAGGACCTGGAGGTCTCCAGCTCAGCATGAAAAGAAAACTCCTGTTAAACCCTTTTAGGTCTCCTTGGATCTGTGTTGCCTCAGTATTTATTCCCAGCTGGAGCAGCAAGGGACACAGGCAGACACCTGCCAGAGCACCTTGGCAGCATCGAAGAGTCAATCATTAATCAGCACCAGGAGACTCCCAGGAACCAAGGACTGGAGCCAACAGCTCATTCTGGGCACCTCAAATCCCCAAGAATTCCTGGAGAAGCCGCTAGGAGAGGGTTTGCTCAGCCGTCACTGCTCTTTGGATGACTCCAGCACTTTGGGACGCTCCCCGAGCTTTTGGGATGTGGGAGGATGCTGGAGCACACCTGAATTTTGTCCCACCAGCAGCAAAAGCATCCTGCTGCACAGGAAGGCTGATGGAGAGTGGTGGGAAGTGGCTGTCCTTCCAGGAAGTCATTCCAGGGCCGGATACAAGCACGCCAGCAACATTGTCACCGTTATCTCCCTGACTCCGGGCCAGCCACAGCTCCCTTGGCACAGCAGCCATCCCTGTGGCTCTTCAGGGCTTTGTGCCAGCACAGCTAATCCAGGGAAATCACACCTCAGCACAAGAGAGCAGCGAGAGCTCTGCTGGCACGGTCTGACTGAATGGCTGTGGAACGGTTTGGCTTGGGAGGGACCTTAAAGATCTCCTGCCATGGGCAGGGACACCTTCCCCTAGCCCAGGCTGCTCCAAGCCCCATCCAGCCTGGCCTTGGACACTTCAGGGATGGGCAGCCACAGGTGCTCTGGGCAGGAGAGGGATAAAAGCCAATCAAACCCCCAGCCAAGCCTGGCTGCATTCCCTGATCCCCCTCCTTCCCTACCTGAGGCCAGCTGCCCAGGCAAGGTCTGCATTTATCATGGAACAGGTTCTGGAGAGAAGTCTTCTGCTCGCTGGCCATCATCTTATGCAGAGCTTCATTTTCCTCCCCTTCACGCTCCAAAATCTGCAGGAAACAGATAATTACATCCCAGCTCCTGTTCCCAGCTGCTGTTAAAGGTGACTTTATTCTTTTCCATAGCACAGGGTTGTGTTAAAGAGGAAAACCAGAAATGCAACCAGTATTTACAGTCAACAAAGGGGGAATATTTGGCAAATACCTTGCACTGGGAACAGCACTCTTTGTTATTTGGGAATTCGGGGGCTTTTGGAAAATATTGTTTGAGTTTCTCCCAGGCTTCCTTGGAAACCACCCTCCGTTCATTTTCGGAGATGCACAGGTCACCTGCAGGGACAGAATCAAGGGAAAGGCTTTGATCACAACATGCTCAGGGATGTTTTGCAGCCCTTGATTGAAGAGATTACAAGGAATAAATGTGGGGGAAGAAATCCACACGTTTATCAGTCAACACCACATCAGCAAAAACAAGCAAAGTCACCTTCAACTCCTTCCTTGCTTCCTTTACACAGAGAATAATAGTAATAATACACCTTTAATTCATAAAAATATCCTTTAGATTTCCAAGCTCATGGTCTAAGCAGCTGATCAAACACAAGCACGGATGTTGGGAAAAGCCAGAGGGCACAAGGCTACTGGTTTCTGATCCTGGCTACCCATACCTACATCCTCATGGTGACTTCATTTGCTGAGTCCCAGGCTAACCCTGTGTCCTATGAAACCAGGTGCTTTCCACATCCTTGAAAACCCCAAATTCCCACTGTACAATCTCAATACAGCTCCATGTGCCCTATCCAAGTGCCTGAAAATGTGGAAAGGGCAAATTTTGCACCCTGGATCTGCTCTGGGTGTGAAGATACCAAACAACATTAACCAGCTATCCCCTAGACAACTTCTTTATCCATCAGGATTATTTATCCTGCTGCTCAGGTAGCTCCAAGACCCCAAGAAGGGTTTTTTTTTCCAGGAGCCATTTGTGCCTGCAATTTCAGGGCTGGAAGCAGGAGGCACACTCAGGAACTCATACACCACGTGCACAACGATGACACGTGCTGAACGGATAAACAAGGCTTGGAAAAGCAGGAGAAGGCTCCAGGATCTGACCAGCTGCCCATTGCAGGGCTGATGATGGCCAAGGGGAAAACACAAGCACGCCTCCCTCAGAGACAGCAGCTGGGAAGTCCCTGTGCAGGCACGGGAGAAACACAAGGAGCAGCCGTTGTGACACCGGGATGAGAACCGGATTTGGGAATATCCGCGCCGCAGTGGGGATTGCACCAGCGAGAGGGAAGGAAAACAGCAACTGCGGTGTCCAAAGGGTACAATCCCTTATTATCTGCTTTTCTATAGCCTGGAGAGCTGCAGAGAGAGGAGAGAGAGAGAGAAACTCCTTCCTCCCCACCCTCCGGCAGCTCTTTAACATGACAAGCAGCTCTCAGGCCCACGGACTCGATCCAGACGAGCCTGGAATTTGGCCAGCCCTGAAGAGGAAAAAATAGCAATGCTCCCCTCCTGCTTTTCCTCTAATAAACAAAGGTCGGGCCTCGATGCAGCACTTGGCCACTTGGGCTCCATCCAACAAGGCCAAGTGGCTCCAGAGACTGGCCCAGGATGCTGCCCAGAGTCAGCGAGGATGGGGAAAAAAAGGAGCTTGTACAAATAAGTGCCTTGACACCACATGATTAATGAAAACAGATTAATATGGTGAGTGAAAGAGGTGGAAAAATCAGCTCTGAGTGTGCAGGGAACAAGTGCTTTGCCATCTGGAAGATGATCCCAGCCACTGCTGACCCTGCTTCCCACTCCCACCATCAAGGGACATGTTTTGGGCACAGACATCAAAGGAGGCTTAACTTGGTATCTGGAAAAAATTATTCACTGGGATCAGGCAGCTACTGGAGAGCGAGGAATTGCAGCAAGGATGCAAAGGGAGCTGTGAAGGGAACGCCCGGGTGGCATTCCTGGAGGCCAGCCAGCCCCTCCAGATCCAGCACTGCCTCTTCCAGAGCCTACCATGGAGGCAGGAACCTCCTCCACCACAAAATTAAGGCCGTAGGAACAAGACTGTGGATTTGCTGATCTGCTCCAGAAGGAATTTTTCAAGGGGGAAAGGTTATTTTCCACGAATAATCAGAGGTTAACTCAAGACAGCAAAATCTGCCCTGCCAGCAGCCCCCTTTATTTAGTGTTATTTATTCTGCTATGACCCCAAGTCACAGATCAACCAGCAATTTAACACCATACATTTTCCAAAGGCCTATTGGCCTATTTTTTTATCGCATCTGGCTCCATAAATGTTCCATCCCCACGCTCCATGCTTTTATTGAACAGCAGCAGCCTCGAGGCAATGGGAAATGCAGCATTCAAGGCTCTGAGTAACAGCTAAAATCGTGACAAAGTGCTTAAACACTCTGATTGAAAATGGGGTTTCTCAAGCCTTACTCCAGGTTCTTGATTAGCCCTGATGACAGGAGGTGTGTGGCTAATTTATGCCATTTTTCTTTCTGTTTAGACACAAGATGGAGCATCCCTACGAATTGATGCCTACAAACAGGAGCTTAAGTAAAACAGGGTTTTATGGCTGGAAACACAAGCTTTAAAAAGTGAGATTTAAACAACAGGGTAGCCAAGGATGCAGCTAATGAGGCATCACTTGCAAAACAACTGATACGGGGTCAAAACCTTACGTAAACAGACACCAAAGCACAGCAGGTTGGGAAATCGATATCCGGGAGCGGGAGCGGTCCTGGCCCAGGTGCAGGGTGAGTGCTCCTGTTTTAATGTACACCAGGAGATTAAATGGATACTCAGCTCCCACCTGGACTGATTTACACCACCTCTTTCTCTCTTACTACTTTTAGAGCTTCCAAATGGCTGCAGAACTTTGGTGCCAGGAAGGGAAGCTCAGCACCTGACAGCTCTGCTTGGCTCAGTCCTTGCACAGTCTGCCTGCAAGTGAAACTTCTGAGTGCAAGGAACACCAGGAAAATGAGAATTAAGCACATTTCTGCAGTGGCTCCTCAAACTGGCCACAGCTGGAGCGAAGGCTACAAGGTCAATGTGTGGAGCAGTGGGCAACAAGGGAGACATTCAGCTCCATCCCCCGGAGAGACTCACCATGTGGGCAAACGATGTCTTCATTAAAATTTAACTCCTCTTCCTCCTCCCTCTTTTCTTCGTTTGATTCATCTAATTAAAAAAAAAAATACAAGATGATTGCACAGAGGTCCTCTTCCCAAGGAAAAAAATCATTGGGAAAGGAGCACAGTCGCCTTTCAAATTACAGCAAACCTCTTCAACCCAAGGGAAAATCTGGAAGGAAATTTGTTATTCTCCGATGTCTTGGCCTCTGGGCAGGCGGGATTACAGCCTGAAGGCCACGTAGGAGGGCTTTGAAGTGCATGGAGCACAAGCCAGGCCTTTGTGAGATTACAAAGGATGCATTTGTTAGGGCCGGAACACCGCAGGGGTTCCCTGCTCCCAGACATCTCCGAGTTTAACCTAAACACAAGGCTAGGTAAGAGCAAAAGGAGCTCCTACCCCTGGCAAAATTCCTGATTTAAACCAGATGCTGCCTGACAAACCGAAGGGGAGCCTGCCAGGGGGTTGACAAGCCCTACATCAATCTCGAAATTACTTAAAATCAAGCGTTGGCCACTGAATGGAGCATCATCAAGACAATGACGTGTCAGCAAGAGCCTCTAACGAGCTGCCTAACGAGCAACTTGCCTTGTGAGTAATTCAGATGCACTACTGGGAGCTGCAACCTGTTGTGAATCAAAGTCACCCCCGAGGAAGCACGAGTGGTAACTCAGAAATATCCTTTTCTCCATGAGTGCTCCACCTTATCAGGGGGGCTGGGTGCCCTCCAGCTCGAGATCAATGCCCTGAGCCATCATTCCCACCTTTCATTCCAACAGGCTTCTTACCCAGTTCTAAGAAGCTCAACAAAATATAATTTTCAAACGTTTAAAGAGCAGAAGGCAAATAAAACCTCCATCTATTCTCGTGATACAGGCACAGAATGGAGTGCAATTCATGATTTTTGTTCCTAGGCTGTGTTTTCCCAGGGCTGGTGCATCAGCTGTGCTGTTTCATCCCTCAACCCTCACAATAAACATCATCATCATCCATTCCCCAAGGTAATTTTCATGTTTCTTCCTTCCCTGTGCTCTCTCATTCAGAGAAAAGTGGATGAAAAGATCATGTGTCTGGGGTGGTAATTTCACACAGCTTTGTAAAACCACTTATCACCTCATCTCCCTCTGCAGCATGAAGATCACCCCGCAGTTTTCAAGCTTAGCAAAGAAAAAGCTCCTTAAATGAACGACTTTTAAATTTGATTTATTGTCCTTTCCTCCCTACTCATACAAGGGGAACAAAACAGCTACAGAAACCCCTGACGGGTCTTTTGTCAAGAGGGATCAGGCAGAGTTGGTGGGTCTCTACAGCAGCAGAAATTAGGAGGAAATCAGGAGTAAATACCTTTGTTTTGTGCATTTCCATTCATTTTTCCATTACTGTGCTCTGCATCTTCATCTTGCTCATTTAATTGCTCCAGAGCCAGCTGACGCCAGCTCCTCAAGGATGCTTTTCCAACCCAAAACCCGTCGTTCCTGCAGGGAGACAACAGCACTGGTACCCCAAAACCACAGCTCCCTTCTTCAGAGCCAGGGGAAATCTTTAGGAAACAAGGAAATCTTTAGGAAAAAGCTGATTAAGCACTTCCAAAAAGCATCTCTGACAGCGTTTGGGACTTCCATACCCCTTGACTGTCATCTTCAGCAGGTTGGTGACGGTTTTGTAGTCCTCGTTCAGCTGGTTCTTCAGCCGCAGGATTCGACACCTTTCCACCACACAGTCCTTGCAAAGTGCTTTAACTGGGGTGGGGAGGGAAAGAAACACAGGTTTTTACACTATTTATTGCATAATTTATTGCACAGTTTCCTGCTGGTTTGAAGGACCTCAGACAGGTGTGTACCAACCATCCTGCCTCAGAGCTCACGTGAAAATGAGTAGGTCCTGGGGGTTACAGCCACATTAGGCCATGTCTGAAGCTTAAGGAAGCATAAAATACTTCAAATGAGGTATGATCTGCTTCACAGCTCTGCTCTCACAGCTCCTGGTATGCACAGCGTGCAGTCACAGGGAGCCAGGGCAGCCCAGCACCAGCCACAGGGGCAGGAAATGCCAGGAAAACACCTGCATTGTGGCACTTTGCCACTTCAACCCAGAAAAAACACCCTCCTGCAAAGCTGCACTGGACCAAAGGAGTGGAAATCCTCCAGCTGGGGGTGTATTTCAAAGACTTTCATCCTGGAGCAAGAGGAGAAGGGAAGCAGCGTGTCCATCCATCCTTTTATCCATCCCCGCCTCCCTGCCAGCCATACTCAACCCACAACCCTTCAGGCAATCTTCCACTTGACTAATAAACCTTGCCCTGTTTTTCCCCACAAAGGCTGCCTGCGTCACAAGCAGTTTCTTCCCTACAAGCTTCCAGTAGGAGCTGAGCTAATTTGGTCTCAGTGGGAGTTACTGAGCTCCTTCCTAAAAGGAATGAAACCTGGGGCTCGATGAAGGGATGTCCAAAGCCTGGAGGGGCTGGGCTGACACCAAAAAGCAGAACGTGTGATAGGTGCTTCAAAAGGAGCACACAGGCTAACAGGTAAGTGCTTCCTTGGATGAGGTGACAGACAGGAAGGGATATTTTTGGCCTGAACACTCCACGAGACCCAGCCCACACAGGAGCTGTGGGTGCTGCAGCCACAGAAAATAATTATCAAGAGTTTGGGGTGCTGCATGTGCAAGTTTTATTTTCTTGAATCGCCTTCAAACCTTCCAAACATTATGCTTCCTAAGCCAAGTGCCCCATTCTTCCTCAGCAATTCCTCCAGGCACAGCACATCCCTGAGCAGAGCTCAGGGCAAAAGCAGACCCTGCAACAGCCCTAACTACGTTTGGGGAATGCTAACAGAATTAAGCGATATTAAAAAAATCCCCTGGAAATAGGGCAGCACTAAAGCCATGCACTGAAATAAACTTATGATGATAAAGGATGGCTTAAAACAGGTCTGAGACCAGAACAAGGCTCCAAACCACATCCAGGGAGGTGACTTGGAGAGGACCTTACCGTTGAGCCGGGGCCCTCCTCCGTATCGCCGGTAGAAGAAGTCAGCCACGTACTCTGATATCCTCTTCATCAGGGATATTTTATCAGGATGGAGTTTGCCATGGGAGCACAGGCAGGCTGTGTTATCGATAGGTTTGGGAGGAGTGGACTCATCCAGCCATTTCTGCAGCCATTCCAGAGAGATGAAGTCGTAGGGGGAACCTGGGCGAGGAAAAACCGCAAAGAGAAACAAGATCAGACATGTCAGCTCCAACACCAGGTGGTATTTTATAATTACTCTTAAAAATTAACAGGCAATCACAGTTGATTAAATCTCTGAGGTACAAGTTTTCAAAGGTTTGATCCAGCTTCTCCCATCCCATCTCAATCTCGGTGTCACAGATTTAGAAGGCATGAGCTATGTGAGATTAAGATGTGCAGATCATTTTGGATTCAGCAATCAATATGAAATAGCTCCAAGGAGGAATGGGAGTGCTTTCAAACCTTTTGGGGATTACTGGAGAGCAGTCAAGGAAAAGGGAAGGTTTTCCTATCATCCATCAAGGGACTGATATAATATTTAAATCGTGATCATACATGAAAGGCTTTTTATACAACAGAGAGAGTTCATTGGGGTAATTTGGAAATTAAAGGTAACAATATCAAAGAGACGAGTTCAGTGATCCCCCTCGTCCTTTCAGTACCCAAAATTTCAGTGTCTTACAATTCCAAGTGAGAAAATTTTAAAATTTACAGTGCAAATGGAAACTTGCTTAGGTTTTTTGGTGAAGCAGAGCAGTAGGCTTGCCCTTGTTTGCTGAAAGAGAAGTACAAAGCCAAGGTTCAGGAGCAGGTCAGTGCTTGTATGAGCAGGGAAATAGTTTGGGGTGAAACCCCTGTATCTCAGTACTGAAGCACAGTATCACTACACAACTCTTCTGTGGGATGATTGGGAAATTAGGAAGAATTAAAACCCATTCTGTGCTGCCACGAGGGCAGCTCCAAAACCACGGGGAAACACACTCGATGACATTTATGACTGAGCACAAATCCTTCATGTTTCCTAGGAAGGAGCAACAGAGAAACGAGAGGGAAATACAGAAGACAGGAAAACACTGTGTCTCCAGCTTGCACTGGAGCTCTGTGAAGCCTCTTTTCCTCCACAGCCTCAATCCATGGTGTTTTCATCTTACGCAACGCCCTCCGCAGCCGTGACCTCCAGAGAATTGCATCGCTGTCAGAACTGGTTTGCTAGTTTGGGATGAAACTGCCTCCCCCAGAAAGGAGGGTTTTCTGGGGCAGGCTCCACAAAGCTGGCAGGAAACGTGTCTGCACAGCTGCAGAGAGAGCCCCGAGCTCCAGAGAGACAGGACCCGGAGCAGCGCTGGAATGACGCTGCCTCCAGCTGTGCTGGAAGCGCCGTGCCCAGGATGAGCCAGCAGCAGGCAGAGGGTGCCTCAGGGCAAAGGTTTAGGTCCTGTCATGTCTAAATTGGGGCAGAAGAGCTTCACCTCCACTTATAAAAAACATCTTTTTGAGAATTATTCCTCTGTCACATCAGAAATGCCGAGAGCAAAGTCTTCTGTTCCTGCTGAGGAAAACCACGCTGGAATTGTGCAGCTGCTCCTTTTCACGGCTGACTCAGGGCAGGTTCATCCCTCCAGCACAACTCTGATCTCACAGTGACATTTGAGGGCTGCTCAGGCTTGTGACACCTACCTGCTCCAGAGTTAAGCACCTGCATTCCCAAACTAGAGAGGCAGATGTTTACAGGAACAGGAGTTTGCTGTTAGGCTACTCCAATCTCACACTGGACTCTGAGCATTCAATAATAAAAGCTAAACAGCAAATTCTCTAACAGGCCACACAATTAAACCAGCTTTTAATTATAATTATCCTGGAGTTTTTAGGAGAGGCACATAGCGACGAGAAATTCCCAGGGCTGGATGGATAAAGCAAGTTTTGAGGGAGATGGGAGAGAAAAACAAGGGGAGAACTAAAACTCCTTGTGCTGAGGCAACAAGACACAAGGAGCAGGAGGAAAAGCTTAACCCCAGTCTCCCTACAAGGCTGAGACACAGAGCAGTGAAGCAGTGGCAGGGATGGATCCAGAGATTTTCTGCTGGAGGTCAGGCACTCTCGTAGCCCGTTACCTGCTGATGAATCGGACTCACCAGCTCCCAAACCTGCCGTGAGCTGGCAATTTGGGAGCAGGCAGTTATTCCGCCTCGATGCTCCTAACGAGCCAAGCTGCTCACCAGGCAGAAGAAAAGAGTCACAAAGCATGAGGCTGACGGATGGGGAAGGAGCAGGAGGGAATTAGCGACGCCAGAGGCCACGAGAATGAACAAAAAAAGGAGAAAAATAGGTTAAGGCAGGAAAAGAAGCAAGGGAAAACAAATGTAAGCATGCATGAAGCTCTCCCCTTCCAGAGGGCTGTGGGAATGCCTTCCAGCAAGGCCACAGGAGTTGGGGGTTAGTCACAAATCATTCCTAAGCTTAACAGCTCTACTACAGGAATACTCCACAATGTCTTACAGACCAGCTTCGGCGGGTAACCTTTGGTAGAGCTCCTTCACCTCCTCGTGTTTGATTTTGCCTCTGGCCACGCTCTGTTTGCGCATCTCGGCCATTTCGTTGCACCACTCCTCAAACTTGCAGTTATCCCGCTCTACCAGCTCCTGCAGAAAAGCTGGGAAAGAAAAAAACCCCAGGAATTGAAGGGAAAATGCCAGCTATGTTAATTACCATGGGTTATCTGGGGATAACAAACCTAAAAATTCCCTCCCGCAGCCCTGCCGGGCGAGGTCTTTCCCCAAGCCAAGCGCGTGGACGTTGCTCTCTCTGATATTGATGGTTGCAGATGATTAAATGCAAAGTTTTGCACCCAAGAAAATCATTAACCTGGAGTTATTTGCTGCATTAAGTGCAGCTCCTCTGTCCTGCCTCATCATTCCCGGGGGAAACGGGAGCTTTTCACCATATGGATACACCCAAAGCCTGTCACGACCTGCGATCCAGCACGTTGCAAACCCAAGGGCAAAGAGCCCTCAGGAGATGGGAGATTAGCCAGGGCAGATCAACAGAAAGGTGAGGGAAATGGGGATTTTTTGCTGCCACTGATGGAAAAACCCCAAACAAACCAAACCTCAGCAGGGAAAAAAGAAGATAAACCACTTCCCTCACAGGGCTCATGTGAGGGAAGGAGGGGGAAGCTCTGCTTATCTGAGGCCTTTTCCTATTTAGAATTATTTTTAAGAGCTAAAATAGCCACAGAAAGGTTAATTCCTGAGAAAAATATCCACCTTGGGAGAATATCCAGTATTAAAAAATAACCAGCTTGACCTCCTTGAGGTCAGAGCCAAGTTACGTCTCTCCACTGTCCCGGAAAAGCCGCTTTTTAACAGCATCAAAGCAAAATGCCTCAAATTTACAGTTCCATGAAACCTCCCCACAACCACAGAGCTCGACTGCTGCCCTTCACTCCCTGTTCCCTGGCAGGATTCCACGGGAAACAAAGGCAACCGCGGGGCTGCGCAGGAATTTGGAGCTGGGTGGGGAGGTTTTTGTTGAGTTATTGTTTTGGGCAGAGGGGTAGGAGGAAAGGGAGAGCAAGAAAGCTCAGGAAACAGGCTGAAAATACAGATCCAGGCAGGAATTAGTGCTAATTCCTGAAGTTTTATGGCTTGGAGGGTGTGTTTTAAACGGGGAGGGGGGTTGGGAAAGGTTTGGGTGTTATTAGGGGGAATAAGGAGTATGATTTACCCCCTCTGCAGAGATCCAAAGGGACCCGCCACCTCCGCTGTCCCCGCTCCGCAGAAAAAGAAGGAAGGGGGAACACACCTCAGCACCAGGGGCCTAATTAATGTTTCTAACGAAGGAGCAGCCAAACATGAAGCATCATTAAACCCACAGGCCAAGCCCACAGGGAGTTCTGGCACCCCCATAATTCTAAAGCACGACACGAAAGCACTCGGCCCAAATTCCCATTCAGGGCTTGGAGCCTCTTTATTTTCATGTCATTTACTCCTGATGTGGCAAAGCTGAAGCAGCCGCAGAGGGAACCTGACATCTGTCAGGATTATTCACCTCCTCGTGCATTGCTGATGACATTTAACCACGCTGTTCTCCTGCGCCTTTGGAATCCAAGAGGATCCTGGTGGCGAATCCCAGAGGGATGATCTCCTCCTGACCCCTTCCCAGCTTGACCAGCTGGTTAAGATAGCAAGGTCTGAGTGGGCACAGGGGAGGGATCAGCAGGTTAATGTTAATTAAGTGCTGGGAAAACCCAGGGGTTTCACTGGTCAAGACACTGAGGTGCCACAGGGCACCTCTGGGGCTCATGGAGAGCAGTCAAAAATCATGGAATCACAGAGTGGTTTGGGTTGGGAGGGACTTTGAAGCTCATTTTGTTTCACCCAAGGACACCTTCCACTAGCCCAGGTTGCTTCAAGCCCTGTCCAACCTGGTCTTTGACACCTCCAGGGATGGGGCAGCCACAGCTGCTCTGGGCACCCTGTGCCAGGGCCTCATCACCGTCACAGCCAAGAATTCCTTCCCCATGTCCCATCTGACCCTGCCCTCTGGCAGTGGGAAGCCATTCCTCCTTGTCCTGTCCCTCCATCCCTCATCCCAAGTCCCTCTCCAGCTCTCTTGGAGCCCCTTTAGGCACTGGAAAGCGCTCTGAGATCGCCCTGGGGCCTTCTCCAGCTCTCCCAGCCTGGCTCTGGAGCAAGGGGCTCCAGCAACTTCCTAGCCCCAGAACAGGGCTTTGAGCAAAATCCCCACTCTTGGCCCACCTGGACCATGGCAGGACGAGATGGATCCCCAAGGGACTCACCTGGCACTTCGACTGTGAGGGATTTCTCCCGGGCCTGCAGCCTGTACACCAGCATGTAGGCGTTGCGGGAGCAGTGCGTGCCCTTCCCACACTTGGGCTTACGGGTCTGCGATTTCGACGGCTCCGCTGTGGGAAAAAAAGGCAAAACCTCAGCAGTCCACAAGCTCCTTCCCTGATCCTTCATCAACGGGATGAGTTTGCCACCCAGCCAGCTTCCCTGTGCCAGGCCTCTGTGCCAAGCACTGGGCTTGGCATGATTCAAAATTGTATCCCAAAGAAAGCCCCAAATCCCTCCAGCCTTTCTGGGTAAATCAAAGGAACTAAATTTAGGAGCCTGTTCTGAACCTCCCTTCTCCAAGAGCCTTTCTTCTCTCCCCAGTGGAACTTCTCCGAGCCAAAAGCCACTCTTGGAAAAACATCCTTTCTGCATTTTGCCTCTTGTTCTGGTGTCCTGACTCCAAAGACAAGAGTCAAATCCTTAGGGAAGAAAATTGTATTTACAGGTGATTGTGGATATGAAAAAAACCACAGCAAAGCTTTTAGGGAGCCAACAGCCATGGAAAAGGTTGTTTTGGAGCAGCTGGTGGGGAATGCAAAGTTGCACTGCATAAGCTGTTGTTTCCAGATGGATTCTCAGGCAAGGAAAACACTTATCTGCAGTTGCAGCTTCAAAAATAAAACCATTGTTGATAAAGAAAAATATTAAAGGAACAATATTCCATAAGTCAAACTCCAAATGGACCACTGAATTATTCTCTTTTTCCCAAATTCTGAAAAAATTCAGAATGTGTGCCTCTCTCCCATCCAGGGGACTTCCCAGCCTCTATTTATGTGCATTTTTTTCCAAGTATTTTTGAAACTGTTCCCATCTGCATGGCCAAGACTCTCCCCCCACAGACCTTCACTTTATGTTACTGACCTTCTCCTGCTGTTACATGTATTTGTAACAAAGAAAAATCTCAGTTTTGCCCAGAACAGGCAAATTACATCAAAACTTGATACAAATATTAAGCTCCCACCTTAGAGAGGTTCCTAAACACACTTTACTTCTATTCTCCAAACAGCCTTGAATTGAAATACAAGAAATAAGAATATTAACTTGCAGTTAAGCATAAGACTTTATAAAATTGAGGTCACAGCCGTTTACTTGCATCTCATTTTGTTGCACTGGGTGAGTAGGGAAGGTAAAAACAAAGTCTGAGCTGCTCTTGGTGCCTCTCAGGGCTCAGTTTCCCTGTACACCACTAGATGTCCAGCCAGCTCCAGATGTCCGGCCCGGGCCGGGAGCGAGCAGAGCCAACAGGACAGGACAGAGCTGCTGGCACTGATCACGGAATCTCTAAGGTTGGAAAAGCCCTCCAAGATCATCAAGTCCAACCATTAACTCAGCATTGCCAGGTCCACCACTAACCCATGTCCCCAGGTGCCACATCCACCCGTTTTTTGAACACTTCCAGGGACGGTGACTCCATCACCTCCCTGGGCAGCCCATTCCAATGCTTGACTACACCTTCCATGAAGGATTTTTCCCAATATCCAACCTAAATCTCCCCTGGCACAGCTTGAGGCTGTTTCCTCTTGTCCTGCCTCGCTCCCTGGGAGCAGAGCCTGACCCCCTCCTTGCTGCACCCTCCTGTTAGGGAGTTGTGGAGAACCAGAAGGTACCCCCTGAGCCTCCTTTTCTCCAGGCTGAGCCCCACCAGTTCCCTCAGCTGCCCCCCAGAAGTTCTCCAGACCCTTTTCCTTGTGCTCCAGGCCCTTCCCCAGCTCCACTGCCCATCTCTGGACACATTCCAGACCCTTAAGCAGCAGCACACAGGTGAGGACAAGGAAAGGGGAGAAGGCTGATGCCCCATTACACCAAACCAAGGGAGCACTTAAATCTGCAGGTGTTTTTTCTAAGGACGCTCCAGAGAAAAGCAACATTCCATAAATTCCAACCACAGCAAAGCATCCTGGTGAGCCAGAATTCCTGGGAATGGACTGCTTGCACTGCAAGTGAATTTCTTATTAATTTCCGTTTTTCCCCACTGGGAGCACCTGCACTATGGAACACTGAGCCACTACAAAACCCAGCACTCCAAATGCCAATTCAACACTGAGCAGCTCTTATTTATTGACTGCAGAATGAGAAACCCACAGGTCCAGCCTCAGCCCAAGCTGTCCAAGAAATCTCCCATGAAATCCAGTACAGCAACACGGTGATCTGGGCAGCACACGATGAGTGAGTAAAACAGAAAAGCACAATGAAAAAGCTCAGAGCAAAAAGGCAGTTTTAGCTTCCAAGTTGTTATTTGGATCAAAATCTTTTTTACTGCCTCCAAGTAAAACACCTCAGTTGAAATAGAACCATAATGTGTTAAGGAAACTGAAAGCATTCTCCTTATCTGTTCCAAGGAAGTGGCACTCGCCTGTTGCTCCCTGATAGGAACCTGCTGCCCGCATTATCAGCGTCTTATCTGCCATGTGGCAGCCAGAGAAATACTAGAGCAGCTGATCACGAGGTGTAAACACTCACACGGGTCTGAAACGAAGCAAATCTGGCTGCAATCACCAGCATTGCTGTTTCCCACGTTCCTCTGAGCCCGTGTAGGAGCGCTCTGGGGAGGAGCGGGAGGCTGGATCCGGGGCTGCCCGTGGTTTTGGTGAAAAGAGTTATTTTAAAAGGGCACTCACAACTGAAAGGTTTTACCTAGATCTTCCTCAATCCCCAGCTGCAGTTTCTTCCCCTCCATCTTCTCGATGTCTTCATCGTTGAACTTGTACCACTCTCCCGTCTGCGGGTCCTTCACGTGGGCGATGTAGTGCCCGGAGTAGGCACTCACCCCGCGGTGGATGAGCACAGCGCTCAGCTCGTACACGTACACACCATCTGCAAGGCACACAGCACTCAGACACTGCTCTGCAGCCAACAGCACTCACCTCTCCTGTCCCAAAACTTCATCTTTTCACCAGGCTGCAAAGCCTGCACTTGAACTTGCATCTCTCCAGGACATCGCTAAGAGGGCTGTGGCTTAATAACATAAGCCACAGCCCTTTTATATTAATATATAATAGAAATATATATATATTTCAAATAATACATGTATGTTATTTGAAACACAGGCTTCAAACAACTCTCGACAGAATTTTCCGTCAAAAAGAGGATTCAGAGAATCCCAGCATGGTTTGGGTTGGAAGGGATTTTAAAGCCCGTCTTGCTCCACCTCTCTGCTATTGCCAGGGTCACCTCCCACGATCCCAGGCTGCTCCAAGCCCCATCCAACCTGGCCTTGGACACTTCCAGGGATCCAGGGGCAGCCACAGCTTCTCTGGGCAACCTGTGCCAGGGCCTCACCACCCTCACAGGGAGGAATTTCCTCCTAAACAGAATTACAGAGGAGATCTGCCAAAAGGCAATGGGCAAAGATAACAAAAAAGTGCCCCAAACTCACTTTTCTGCTCCATGAAAGGCTCCATGTCCAGCAGCTCTGAGAAGCCGATGTAGGTGTTCAGCTTCTTCTTGTGGCCAGTTTGTCTGTGCGGAGGCAAAGCTTTGGCTCAGGGCACAGCAAGAACAGCTCACATCCCAAAATAACTCCCTTGAACCCCCCTGAGCATCCCCAGACAGGCTCAGACATCCCGTCACCCCTCAAACTAAAGCAGGAAGAGCAGGCTAGGAATTCCCAAAGACCTTCCCACTCACCTGTCAAACACAAAGCGCATGAGCTGCAGGTTGAGGGTGCAGGGCAGGCTGAGCAGACGGATCTTCCTTGTGGCGTTTTGCTTGCTCTGACAAGTCTCACAAAAATAACGATTGTCCCCTTCTAATTTTTCCTCCTGAGTGTGGAGAGGCAGAGGGAAAGGTCTTGAGAACATGTCAGCACTGAAAAGTCAATTGAGCTACTCGACAGCTGGAGAATGAGAAGCACCAAAGGTATTTTAACTATTTAAGTCTCTTTTCAGCTGCTTCCCAAATTATTCTCTGAGTTAAAGACACAGTAATAACTGCACTTTACAGCATGGCCATAGCAGGCTGCTCTCACTTTAAGGCAAATTTTAGACTGAATTAAGCCCCATTCCAAGTTCTCAGGTCTCTTACTCTTGCTCCTCGCTTGACTGAGTTGGTTTATACCAAAGAAAATAATTAAATCACCCCTTTTACGAGTTCACATAGACCCAGTTAATATAAAGCCACATTTTAGCCTGGAAACTACAACCCTCTTCTCAGCCACCCAAAATCACCCTGCAAGAGTCACTCACTGCCTAAGCAGATCCAAGGCCAGGATTAGGCCAAAGGAAAATTCCAACACCCCTAAAAAATGTCACAGGGTTGTTTTGTGAAGGAGGAGCAGACAAATGTCAAGTTTGCCAGTTCACGAGTTTGATGTGTGCACCCAAACCAGTTTTTTTTCATAGCAAACCTTTCAGGCAGAGCAACTGGTTTGCTGAGTGCACCAGCAGCCAAGGAGCTCAGGGAAGGTGTTCAGGTTAGCTCTGTCCTAAATATTCTGAGTGGAATCCACACCTTAGTATGCCAGAGCTGAACTTCAGATCCAGGCAAATTTTCAAGCTGAATTGAGAGCACTTGCAGCTGTTCCTGCAGCTATTCCCGGCACTCCCTGGTACTTTTGAGAGCACATTTTTCAGCAGGGAATGTCTCCTGTTGCTATGCAGATGAGCACTGACACAGAAAACACGGAAAGCAGACATTCTCCCAGCGCCATCCGTGACAAAGCAGGCAGGGACTTTTCCCTAACTTTCCTGGCAAAGTATTTTAACTAAAAATGCAACTTTCAAGTGCTTTTTAAAGCCATAACAGAAGCATGTGATATCACAGAGCCGTTCCTCGCTCCATGCCTCAATCCTCATTTTTTGGGTCTGCAAGAAAAAACATTTTCACTTGGATGCATCTCACTGAGCCAAGTCAGTGGCTTTGCTCCGACACCGACCTCGAAGGCTGTGAATTGGAGGAAGGAACTGAAATTCCTTGCTAAAAATAGCAGGACTCCAACCCCAACGAGCTCATACCTTGAGGAATTCTGTTATACAGTCTGTCAACTGCTTGTGTCCTTGGATGTTTAACTCCAGCTCGTAAAATTTAGACACCAGTTTAGATTCTCTGCCACACTGGTTGCAGCTGGGATGGGAAAGAAGACAAAAATGTATCTGAGAACAGATCATGGTTCATGTGTCAGAGCTCCCCAGCCTTTATTAAAATAATCTTTGAATAAAACCAGGAGAAAAAGTGAAGTCAGGGCTAAGGAGATTCACACCTCCACAAAAACTCCAGGAAAAGGCTCAAACAGCTTAACAGCACCTACCAGGACCTGTCACAACTTGCATGCACCATTTTATATAATTTTCAAGGTGAAATCTAGAGTTCTGAGAAAAAAGGAATGAAAATACAACACCCAGGACTTTTCTGGCTGCAGCACCTGCCACTCCATTAACTCACTTGCAGGTTTAATTGGTAAATTCTCATTAAAGGATTAAAAGCAGCTGGAGAACTGTCACAGCAACAACACACAGGCAGGAACAGGAAAGGAAAAGGTAAATATTTCTCAGAAAGTGTTTCTGCTGCAGCTTAACTGACTGCCCTGGTTTTTAGGAGGGATCTTCCCCCCCGCAAATCCTTCTAAAAATTTAAATATTTACAAAAGGGGTCTTCCCAAAACTATTACTTACACAGTGACATAGGCATACTCTCCACAGAACTGCTTTTGCACAATGTTCCGGACATCTGGGTTTTTCTGTTTGGACAAAGTATCTTCCAGCAGGGACATGAACAGCTTGGAAAACTCCTGGGCATCCTGAAAGAGAAAACCAAGTTCATTAACAACCCACCACAACACAATCCCAGCCCTGTCACTAATTCTCTGCTAATTACCCCGAGCCCTCCACACAGGCTGCACTGAGGCTCCGTGCACTGCATGGAAAATAAAGACCAGGCAGGAGAACTAAGGAAAACAGAGGAATTTGGCTAGAAGGAGTGTGAGGCCCTTGGTATGGGAGCACAGCGGGACTCGCCCTGGCTCCCCGCCAGCCCCACCAGGGGTTTTGACTTCTGCCCTGCTCCTCCCAGGATTCTGGAAGGGATAAAAACCTTCCTGTGGAGCTTTCGAGCCCCTTGATCCTCATTCTTGCAGCTGTCCCTTGTCAGAAGTGAAATCAAAACACCCCAAAAATGAGAAACTGCCCTGTGGGTGATCCTGGCGAAGCTCCGGAGCTTCCTCACACCCAGCTCAGAGCCCTTCTCTCCCACCCTGGCTCTCCTCTCCCAAAAACAAACAGCTTTTGGCCTTTCCCAGCTGCCCTTTAGTGCCCCTGATTGGCTTCCTTCCCCTTGTGACCCTCCCAAGGAAATTTTTGCCAGCGCTCCATCTCTTCCTCCAAAACCTCCCAGCACCTCTCCAAGAGGATTTCCAAGCCATGCCCCTCTCCCAAGCTCTCCCCAGCTGCAGCCCCAATTATCAAGGGGCCCTGCAGCACTCATCCCCACATGCTCCCCTCAGATCCTGGCTGGCTCCTGGTGATCCACCTCACCCCAGGGAGGGCCCTTCCACCACCCAACACTGCCAGGGGAGGAGCAGCCCATGGAACACCGGCAGAAGGGCCCTCACGGCAGCTCTGGCTCCCACCTGGCCCCATCCCATCGCTCCTGGTCTTCACTCCATTGCTCCCTCAGCTCCTCCTGATCTGTACTCATCACTTCCCAGCCTCATTCCATCGCTCCCCGGACTCCTCCTCATATCCCTGTACCCATCCCATTGTTCCATGTCTGACCCCATCACTCTCCGGGCTTCTCCTCATCTCCCTGTCCTCATCCCATCGCTCCCTGGGTTCTTCCCAATCTCTCTGGCCCCATCCCATTTCTCCCTGGATTACTCCTGACCTCTTCAGCCTCACTCCATTGCTCCCTGGCCCCATCCCATCTCTCCCTGCACTCCTCCTGACCTCTTTAGCCTCACTCCATTGCTCCCCAGCCCCATCCTATCATTCCCTGGGTTCCTCCGATCTCCCTGTCCTCATGCCATTCCTCCTTGGGATCCTCCTGATCTCCCTGGCTCCATCCCATTGCTCCCTGGTCTCCTCCTGATCTCCCCATCCCCATCACATCACTCCTTGGACTCCTCCTCATCTCCCTGGCCCCACCCCATCATGTCCTGGGATCCTCCTGATGTCCCTGGTCCCCTGCTGCTCCCCTGCACTCTGGGAGGAGCCCAGAGCCCCACCTCTCCCTTCGTGTTTTCGCCCAGAAGCCAGATCCGGCTGGGAGCTGCCCAATGACCACCCAAGGGGGATTCCCAACTTCTGGAAGTGTCAGGAATCCCCTCCCACGCACCTGCTGCTGCCCTGTGTCCAGCCCCAGTGCCTTGACGAAGCCCGAGGGGTCGATGTAGCGCCGCTTGCTGTTCTGCAGCAGAGCAAAGAGGTACTGCAGGTGCTCACAGATGCTCTGGGGCTCATAATCTGGGAAACACACAAGGCACAGCAGGAATTCAGGGTGAGGAGGGATCACTCCAAGTGTTTCACTTGTTCTGGTTTTGTCAGGGGAAATTAAGCACTAAAAGTGATGGGTTGGAAGGTGGTTTGAGTTGTCAGGAAAACTGAACTGGGTCATGTAGGTGATGATGGGAAATCCCAGCACAAACCAAATAGAGAATAATTTAGGCTGGAAAAAACCCTTGGGATCATCAAGTCCAACTGTAAATATTTCTGCAACTTCCAGACAGGAGCGTGGAGCCAGGCTCTGCTCCCAGGGAACAAGTGAGAGGATGAGAGAAAGCACCAGGGGAGGTTTAGGTTGGATATTACGGAAAATTCCTTCATGGAAAAGGTGGTCAAGCATTGGAACAGGTTGCTCAGGGCAGTGGTGGAATCACCATCCTTGGAAATGTTCAAAAAATGCCTGGATGTGGCACCTGGGGACACGGCTTAATGGTGGGCTTGGCAGTGCTGGTGGAATGGTTGGGCTGATGATCCTGGAGGAGTTTTCCAACCTTAGGGATTCCACAATTCCATCCCACAGTGCCCAGCACGAGCTGTGAGTGAAGGGTTTACGCAGCATGCACCAAGGACCCCAAAAAACAGCTTCTTATTTACCCCAGAAGGCGAAACATCATTTAAAACCACCACGAAACAGGAGCAGAGCTGAGGTGGCTGCACTGACCCAGTGCTCCTCCAAGGAAAGCATCCAAGGCCAGGAAAAACTGGGAGCCTTAATCCTACCTGGGACTCAAATTTCAGCCCTGCCATGGGATTAGTGCAGCTGTGACAGCACAGACCAGCCCTGATCCACATGTTCTGCCCCCAGCACCACCACTAGGCTGGGAACCACTTTAAGAAGCAAGAAACCAACCCAAATCATCAAATCAACCAGCTCAGATCACTCTGATCCAAGAACCACTTGGATTAAGGTTGGTTTGCTCCCAAAATCCAGGTGATGGCTCAAAACCAACAGTGAATGTGCGGCTGCAGCTTCACCCATGGATTCTCCTAATAAACCTTATCCCAAAGTGTGGTTTTAGGAGGAAAGGAGCAAATGCCTTTCTCCCACGCACCTGTGTCCTTGGGAACGCCGTCCCCGCAGGCGCTGGGGCACAGGTAGAGTGCCTGCCGCAGCTCGAGGTTCAGGAACCACATCTGCAGGAAGGTGTTGACGTAGCATGTGGCGCCAAGGTTCGTCAGACCCACGAACGCGTTCTGGGGGGGCAGAGAAAGGGCCAAGGGTCACTTCCCCTCATCCCCAGCGTCTCCCCCCAGGCCCAGGGTGGGGTTTGGGGGTACCTTCTTGCGGCGCTCACAGTTGGGGTCGTCGATGTTGTGGAAGCTGTTCTCGTCGATCTCGCCCAGCCACACGTGCTCCCCGATGCCCACCAGGCAGTTGGGGTTCCCCCGGCAGTTCCTCCTGGGGAGTCAAACCCCACTTGTCACCAGCATGTCCCTTGGGGGCTGGGAGGGGTGACAGTGGGAGATGCGGGGGCAAGGACAAAGGGGACCCCATAATGTTGAATGAGGTGACACATGGAACACGCACCCCCCAAAACCAGTGGTTATGGGTGAGGAAGGAGGTGGGGAACTAGAAGGGTTTTACCAACCCCCTGCTGGTAAAACGGGGGACCCCAGGGGAGAGTATCGACCAAGGGGGTTCTCCTATATCTGGGAAGCCACGCAGGGAGAAGGGCCCTCCAACTCCAGGGTGAGTGGCCTATATCCAGACAAGGAGAGGGGTTCCCTACAACCCACAGGGATCCCCTATAAATGGGGGGCCAGGCAGAGAGAGGGGTCCCCACAACCCTGGGGTGGGAGTGCTTTGCTACATCTGAGAAGCCAAGCAAGAAGAAAGGTTCCCTACAACCCCGGAGTTTCCCTCTAAATGGGGAGGAACAAGCAAGAAGAAAGGTCCCCCACAACCCCATGGGGGCTCCCCCATATCTGAAGGGCCCAGCAACAAGGGGCCCTCCACAATACCCGGGTGGTGCCCTGTAGGGCAAGCCAGGTAGGGAGGGGGGTCCCCCACTACCCCAGGGGAGTTCCTCTACATCTGAGGAGTCAGAGAGCACGAGGAGTCCCCCAACAACCCGGGGGGGATTCCCTATGTCTGAGCAGACAGGGACAGAGGGTCCCCACCACTCCAGGGGTGTACCCTATATCCGAGGAGCCACACAGGGGCACCGTGCTGAGGGCCGGCCCAACCCCGCGGAACGGGGGTCCCCAAGAGGGGAGCCTGCACCGACCCTGCGGGACCTCGGAAGGGGCGACGAGCGCCCCGCGCCTCACGGGGGGAGGGAACATGGGGGGGCGTCCCAGCCCTGGGGGCCGGGGGAGCCCTCAGACCCCAACCACGCCGTGGCGGGGGTTCGGTGCCCAGCCCGGCCCCGCGGTACCGGCAGGCGCCGCGCTGGCAGGGCTCCAGCCGGACGCGATAGGCCGCCTCGATGTGCTCCTGCGCCACCGCCTCGGGCGGCACCGTCTCGGTCCAGCGCCACGCCGCCTTCTCCAGCTGCAGCCGCGGCGCCATCGCTGCCGCCCGCACCCCGCGGCTGCCCCGGCCCGGCCCGGTGCTTGCCCCGGTCCTTGGCCCGGTCCCGGCCCGGTCCCGATCCCACCCGGCCCCTCCCGCCGCCGTCAGGGCCGGTGACGCCACGAGCGCGACGCTCTGACGGCGCGAGGCGCTGACGTTACCGAGCCGCGACGCGTGGGGCGCTGGGGGCGGGGCTTTAGCTACGGGGGCGTGGCTTGAGCACGCCAGGCACAGGTTCGTGCCCGCTGGGGGCGGGGCTTGAGCCCATTGGGGGCGTGGCTTGTGTGAGCCGCGGGAGGGGGCGCGGCCTGTGCGGCTGGGGGCGGGGCTCGCTCGCCATGTGGGCGTGGTGTGTGCCCTGTGGGCGGGGCCTGTGCCGCGGGGCCGCGCTGAGTCCTTTCACCTCCCCCTCCCCCTCCGCCATCCACACCGTGCCCCCCAGAGCCCCCCCGGCCTGTACCCCTGCCACACCCCTCTGCACTCCCGTGTCATTCCCCCGGATCCCAGTGCTACAGCCCCCCACCCCGTAACACCCTGGACCCCCTGAACCCCCACATCCCCATACCATACCCCCTATACCACATCCCCTGCACCACACCCCCCCATACCATACCACCCTTCCATACTACGCCTCCCCATACCATAACCTCCCAGGCCTCCATGCATCCCTGCAGCCCCACACCGCGCCCTCCCAAATCCTCCCACTATACTCCCACAGCACCCCCAAACCATCTCATCCGTACTATATCCCCCCTGCATCCCAATATCACAGCCCCCTGTCTTCCCACACCACAGCCCCAACCCTCATGCCCCCCATACCATCTCCCCTGCACCCCAATTCCATACTATGCCCTCCCACCTCAATCCTCCCTGCACTCCCATCCCATGGATCCCATCCCATCCCATCCCATCCCATCCCATCCCATCCCATCCCATCCCATCCCATCCCATCCCATCCGTACCCCGATATTGCCCTGGCGCACACCCCCAAACACGGCAGCCGCGCTGGTTGTCTCTCCTTTAATAGCTGTCCCCGCGGGGGGGTCCCCGCCAGCACCCCGATTGTCCCTCGCGCCCCCACCCTGCCGCTGCCCCGGGGGGCACCCAGGCGGCCCGGCCGCCCCGGCACAGTTTCGGGGGGCCGGTGGAAGGGGGGTGTAAACATTTTTGGGGGTCCCGGCCCCCCCCCGGAGTCACGCCGGGGCAGCGAAGCACCGTTTCCTCCTGGTGGTTTTTTTTGGAAAATAATAAAATTGGCCAAATTCCCCCCACACTCTGTTTCGGGGGGCGTTAGGAGGGGCAGGGGGGCACGGGGGAGCCCTCCACGGCGCCGTGCCGGAGGTCGATGGGGTGTCGGGGGATCCCGGCGGACTCCAGCGCCAGTCCCCGCACGCAGCCCGAGAGGCCGGAGCTGAACTTGCCGGCGGTCAGGGTATGGGGGTTGGGGGCACCGCCTGCAGGGGAACACGGGGGGCACGTGGGTGGGGGGCAGCCGCTGGGCCCCCCTGTGTCCTGGCCTGGGACACCTGCCCATGACCATCTTGTGTCCCATCAGGTGTCCCCACCCTACGTCCCACCATGTGCATCCCATGTCCCACAATGTGTTCCATCCAGTGTCCACATTTCCCCCTTTGTCCCACCCTGCATTCCGCCCTGCCCCATCCCATATCCACCCTGTGTCCCATCTCCTGTCCCACCTGCTGGATTATCCCAAGTGTCATCCATCCCCTGTACATCCCGTGTCCCACCCCATGTCCATCCCCTGTCCCATCCCATGCCTCACTCCCCATGTCCACCCCATGTCCATCCTCTGCTCCGCCCCCTGTTCAATCTCATCTTCATCCCACATCTCCCATCCCATGTTTATTCTCTGCCCTCTCCATTTCCATCCCACATCCACCCTGTGTCCATTTGTGTCCCAACCCACCCCACCATGTCCCCCCACGTCCCCCGGTGTCCCCATGTGCCACCGTACCCACGTAGACGCTGCCCTCCGTGTTGGCCATGATGTTGGTTCCGGGTGACTCCCCACTCACCGGCTCCTCTCCGTCCACCTGGAGCTGCCCACGCCGGCCCTCCCTGCGGGGCACCATCAGCACCTGCACCCCGACCCCCCCCCGACCCCACCCCCGGACCCCCGGACCCCCGCCCACCTTGTCACCATCACCCGGTGCCACTCGCCGTCATTGACGGGGTCTTCAGAGGTGATGGTGGCCTCACCACTGCCCAGCTGGTAGCTGTGGGGGGGGCACAGGATCAGGGTGCGGGGCACCTTAGGGGGCACCCTGTGGGGCTCGGGGTCCCCTGGGTGCCATACGTCACACCAAGGTGCCATACATCACGCCAGGTGACCCCGGCCCCCCACTCACCTGAAAACCAGGTGCCCATCCTTCAACCCGAGGCCGAGGAAATCTTTGGCTTTGCCGCCCTCGCCGGGCTCCTGCGAGCACAGCGGGGGTGAGCGGAGGGGGGCACCCGGACCCCCACCCCGAGGGGGTCTCACACCGCGGTGCCCTCCCTGTCACCCTGTCCCCGCCTCTCACCGCGCCGTGCCACAGCAGCAGCCCCTGGGCGCTGCGCGTCCGCAGCTCCAGCTCGATGGTCTCGGGAGCCTCCGGGGGGCTGCGAGGGGAGGGGTGGGTGATAGGGGGCGGCACTCATAAAGGGGGTGGTGCCGTGGGTGGGTGGGGTGCAGCACCCGAAAACCGGGGTGGTGCCGTGGGTGGGGGGATGCGGCACCTCAAAAACGGGGCAGTGCCGTGGGTGGGGGTGCAGCACCCCAAAAACGGGGCAGTGCCGTGGGTGGGGGGTGCAGCACCCCAAAAACGGGGCAGTGCCCTGGGTGGGGGGTGCAGCACCCCAAAAACGGGGCGGTGCCGTGGGTGGGGGTGCAGCACCCCAAAAACGGGGCGGTGCCGTGGGTGGGGGTGCAGCACCCCCTCGGAGTGTCCTGTGTCACTCACCCGCGAGGGAAGAGGTGCCCAGGAAGGGCCAGGTAGGATCCATCCTGGAATGCGGCGCTGAACTGCCCAGGGGCGTCTGGGGGGAGATGGGGGGGTCAGGGGGGGATGGGAGGAGGGGGCCCCACCCCCATTTGGGGGGAAAGGGGAAATGGGTGCAAGGACCCACCGCCACCGCCGCTGCCCTCCTGCCAGTCCTGCTCCAGCTCTGCCAGCGCTGAGCCTGCGGGAGAAGAGGGAGGGGAAAGGGGGGGCATGTGTGCCCTTGCTGTCCCCAAGTGTCACCCCCACCATGTCCCCAGGTGTCTCCAATTGTTCCCAGGTATCCCCAAGTATTCCCGAGGTATGTATCCTCAACTGTGTCCCCAGGTGTCCCCCCATGTCCCCAGGTGGCTCCAAATGTCCCTCCCATGTCCCCAGGTGTCCTCCAAGTGTCCCTAAGTGACCTCCTCCCATGTCCTCAAGTGTCTTTCCATGTCCCCAAGTTTCCCCCCATTTTCCCACATGTCCCAAGGAGTCTCCAAGTGTCCCCAGGTATTTCCAGGTAATCCCAAGTGTGTGTGCCCCTTGTGTTCCTGGGTGTTCCTCTGCCTTTGCTTGTCCCCCCATGTCCCCACCACATCCCCTGGTGATCGAGGTGTCCCTCTGTGTCTTCAAGTGTCCCCAGGTGTTCCCTCATTGCCTCTCCACGTGTTCCCCCCTCACTGTGCTGGCAGCGTCCCCGCATGCTCCCTGTGTCCCCAAGTGCCCCCAGGGTGTTCCCCCGTGTCCCTGCGTTGTCCCCTCACGGTGCTGGCAGCGGGCCCCACTGTATCCAGGGGGGCAGCGGCAGGAGCCATGGACACAGGAGCCACCGTGCAGGCAGGGCCGGGAGGGGTGACAGCCTTCAGCCTCCTCCTCCTCCTCCTCCTCACAGCGTGGGCCTGGGGACAGCAGGACACAGTCACCGGGGGGTGACAGGTGAGTGTGCACAGCACAAACGGGCACAGAACCCGTGGGGCACACAGGCCCATGTGCGTGCAGGGAACGTGTGGGAACTGTGTGTGTGCACAGAACATGTGTGTGCACTGAATACATGTGAAATGTGTGCACACAGCACAGGTGTGTGCAGCAAATGTGTGTGAAATGTGTGTGTGCACAGAACACATGTGTGCAGTGAACATGTGTGAAATGTGTGTGTGCAGTGAGCACATGTGAATTGTGTGTGCACAGAACGTGTGTGCAGCAAATGTGTGTGAACTGTGTGTGTGCAGTGAACATGTGTGAACTGCATGTGTGCAGTGAACATGTGTGTGCAGGGAACACATGTGAAATGTGTGTGCACACAGCACAGGTGCGTGCAGCGAATGTGTGTGAACTGTGTGTGTGCAGTGAACATGTGAAATGCATGTGCACACAGAACACGTGTGTGCAATGAACACACACACAGCACACACACAGGTACAGCACATACAACACGCACACACACAGAGCACACACGTGCACATGGATGCACAGCACACGTGTACACACACAAAGAATGCAGAGCACATGCTCACACACGCAGTGCACACTCGCACACACATGCACAAATGCACACAGCCCACACACATGCACTGCACACACACACACGCAGCACATGCACACACGCACGTGCAGCAGACATGCACCGCACACATGCACACACACACACAGCACACACAAGTGCACACACACAGAGCACACACATGTGTGCACACACACACACCTAACACATGCACACGCAGTGCACACCACGCGTGCAAACGCCCCCCACCCCCCCAAGCTCCCCCATGCCCTGTCCCCGCTCTCACCGCGCGTCCCCGGGCGGCACGGGGCACGGTGGCCGCAGGGTCGCACCCCTCGGCTGCGCAGGAAGCGCTCCCGCAGCTCCACCCGCTTCCCGCTGACGGACACCTGCGGGGACACCGCCCATCGGTCACCTCCCTGCCGGCGGGGTCACCTCCCGACCGGGACACCGGCGGGGTCACACCCCGCCAAGCGGACACCCCCCGCCACGGGGACACCGGCGAGGGTCACCTCTCCAATGAGGGGACACCAACAGGGGGACACCAATGGCGTCACCTTCCTGCCAAGAGGGTCACTTCCCATCAAGGGGACACCGAGGCAGGGCGTCACCAGCCCAGTGAGGGAACTCCAACAAGGGGATGTGAGCGGAGGTTATCCCCCCAATGATGGGGTCACCTCCCAACCGAGGGGACACCACCAACGGGGTCACCGAGAGGGGTCACCCCCCCACAAGGGGACATCAGTGGGGGTCACCTCCCTCCCACCAAGGGGATCACACCTCCAACATGGAGGAGTCACCTCCCCTCCTGCGGGGGGTCACCTCCCCTCCCAGGGGGCACAAGGGGGGGGTCTCACCTCTCCGATGCAGCCGCGGAAGGAGGCATTGGTGGGGGGTCGCAGGGGGGGCTCGGTGCCCCCCAGGTACAGGGGGCTGCGCAGGTTGAGCCCCTGGCTCTTGCCGGGCGAGGAGCGTTTCACCGGCGCAGCATCGTCCACCACCAGCGTCCCATCCTTGTGCACCCGCTCAGCTGTCACCCAGTGCCACTGGCCCAGGGCCACGGGCTCTGCGCTCCGCAGCACCGCCGGGCCTGTGGGGACAGGGGCGGTGTCACAGGAGGACACCGGGGGACACCAGGGATGCTCAGGGACCTGAGAGGTGCCCTGGGTGATGCTGGGGGACCCTGGTGATGCTTGGGGACCCTAGGGGTGTCAAGGGACTCTGGCAGGACCTGGGGACCTCAAGGAAATCAAGATACCAGGGTCATGCTTGGGGACCCTAGTGGTGCCAGAAGACTCCAGTGACACTTGTGGACCCCAGTGTGGCCCAGGGACCACAGTGATACTTGGGGACCCCAATGGGATCAAAGGCAACCCAGGAACATTTGGGGATGTAAGTGATGCCAGGGGACCCCAATGGTGTGACACTGATGCTTGGGGACACTGGAAGTGCCTGGGGACACAGTGGATGGTGGGAGACTCTAGGGGTGTGATGCCAGGGGATCCCAGTGACACCATGGCACTTCAAAGATGCCAAGGGGACCTCAAAAATGCCCAGGGACCCCTGAGGACAGCAGGGGACCCCACTGACATCCAGGGACCCTGGCAGCACCTGGGGACACCAATGAGGCCAAGGGACCCTGCTGATGCCAGGGGATCCCAGTGATGCTTTGGGACCACAATGACTCCCAGGGACCCCAGTGACACTTGGGGACCCCAATGGTGCCAGGGGACCCCACCTTTGATGCCTGTGAACCTTGGTAACGCTGTGTCACCCCCTTACTCCCAGAGTCCCCAGTGCCACCCCTCCACAGTGCACTCTGTCCCTGTGCCACCCACCTGAGCCCAGCTCGTAGCGGAACTCGAGGTGGCCACCGATCATGGCCAAGGCCACAAAGTCCTCGACAGGGGCGGCTTTGCCAGCGCTGAAGAGCAGGAGCCCGTCGGGCGCCAGCGGCAGGAACTCGACCTCCAGCCGCAGCTCGTGGTGCACGTTGGTGAGCGGTGGGTATGAGACAAAGGCTCCCTCCTCATCGAAGGACGGCACGTTCACCACCTCACCTGCACATCCCAGTCAGTGCCCAGCAGGGGACCCCCCTCCAACCTCAGGGTGGGGCCCCAACATCCATCCTCAGGGTGGGACCCCAATATCCATCACCAGGGTGGGACACCAACATCCATCCTCAGGGTGGGACCCCAATATCCATCACCAGGGTGGGACCCCAACATCCATCCCCAGGGTGGGACCCCCTCCATCCTCAGGTGGGACCCCAACATCCATCCCCAGTGTGGGACCCCCTCTATCCTCAGGGAGGGACCCCAACATCCGTCCCCAGCATGGGACCCCTACTCCATCGCCAACCTCCAACCCCACCGTGGGGCCCAATGTCCAACCTGACGGTGACACCCGACCTACATCCCCAGGTTGGGGCCCAGCCTCCATCCCCATGGTACCCATCTTTCCAGGCTGATGGCGATCTCTGTGCCAGCGTCCCTAAGGCGGTACCCATTCCCATGCCCATGTGCCCAGGGTGGTCCCAGCCATGTCCCCATTTCCCCAGAGTGGTCCCCACCCTGTCCCTATGTCCCAGGGTGCTGCCAGCTGTGTCACTGTGTCACTCACCCTCAGTGCACCTCTCCCCAGTCTTGCCCAGGTGGCAGCGGCAAGTGTAGCCCTGCCCGTCCGGCCGGTTGACGCAGGTGGCATCAGGCCCACACGCCTCTGTGGGGTGACAAGCCATGAGCACCCACCCGGGAAGGGCCCTGGCATGACGACCCCATGGAGGGAGTGGTGTCACCTACCTGGGTGACAGTGCAAAGCCTGCGAATACTCGCAGTTGCTGCCAGTGAAGCCATGGGGACATCGGCAGACGTAGGTGCCACTCTCATCATCCTGGCACACGCCGCCATTCTGGGTGAGGGGTGACATGGGTGTCAGCAGTGGGCGGGGATGGGTGGGCAGCACCTCACCTGGCACCTCATCCTCACCTGGCATGGCCGGTCCTGGCAGGTGGGACAATTGGTGACACCGTGTGCCTGCAGGTCCATGTCCCCGAAGGCCACCTCCTCCCCTTGGATGAGGAGCTGGCGCACGCAGCCTGCGGTGCGGTTGAGATGGGCACAACTGTCACATGATGCCCAGCCCCACCCCACCCTCATGCCCCCCCAGACTCGCCACTCACCCATGAAGCCCCGGCTGAGCCCTGTCTTTGCCACAGCGCCGATGTCGGGGTACCCCCCCAGGTACAGCTCCTCGTTCAGATCCAGCCCTTGGAACTTCCCCTGCGGGCACAAGCGGGTGGGCACCACCTCCAGCACCCTGACCCCCCCGACACCCATGCCCACCCTCAAATGGGTACCTGGGAGGTGCCGTTCACAGCGGGGTGCCCCTCCAGGCCCAGCGAGCCCCAGGTGAGGTTGCGGAGCAGCCGCACGGTGTGGTACTCGCCCAGCCGCAGTGCCGTGGGGTGACGGATGGTGGCCATGCCCGAACCGGCGTCAAACCTGATTTTTTGGGGGCACAAGGGGTGTGGGTGGGTGCTGGCACCCATCTCCCACCTTTCCTGTAGCACCCACTCATAGGTCTTACCTAAATTCGGGGCGTCCACCCACCAACCCAAAGGAGATGAAATCGGCACCACTGTTTTTCCGCTGCCCATTGTAGAGGAGAAGCCCTGAGGGGTGGCAAGGGAGGAGATGGGGATCCTGAGGTGGGGGTCACATCCTAGGGGACCCCAAAGTCCTCCCAGGATGGTGGAGGAATGCCCCATAAAGTGGAGGCTCTCAGATGAAAAGAGAATGGGAGATAAAGGAGGGCGAGGGGAGGATGAAGGGAGGGGAGGGAAGAGGAAATGATGGAGGGGACATGAAAAGGGACACAGGGGACACGTGGGGGACACAGGCTCACCATCAGCAGCATCAGGTCGGAAGGTGATGAGGATCTCAAACCTCTTGTAGGCGTCCTTGATGGTGGGCAGGGGAAGGAAGGAGCGGGGCGACTGCCCAAAATAGGGGACCACGTGCTCTGCGGGGATGGGGGGTCAGAAGGGATGGGGCACGTCACCCCCGGCTCCCATCCATCCGTCTGTCCGTCTGTCTGTCCTCACCTTGCACCTTGAGCACGTAGTAGGCCTTCTGCTGGCCGCGGTGGTTGGCGGCCACGCAGGTGTAGACGCCGGCGTCCTCGGGGCGCACGGCCGGCAGCGTCAGCACGTTCCCCTGCACCCTGGCGCCCGCCGGCAGCTCTCCCTCCAGCTGTGGCACAGTGGGGTGGGGGGTCAGCACCCACGAGCAGCCCCCACACCCCCCACCACCCCCACCCTGCACCCCTCCAGCGCACCTTGCTCCAGGTGATCTCCGGCACAGGGAAGCCGGATGCCAAGCACGGCAGAACAGCTGCTGATCCGATGGACACCTCCTTCACCTCCGGCTGCCCGGCGATCTGGGGAGCGGCTGGGGACACGTGGAGGTGTCACCACCCTGCGGTGACGCGGTGTGTGCCCCCACCTCCGTGTCCCCGTGCTCACCTTGCACGTGGAGGATGACGTGGGACTGGACGGTGCCCACGGCATTGGTGGCAGTGCAGCGGTACTGCCCGGCGTCCGCCCGCTCCACCTGCTCGATGGTGAGGGTGCCGGCACGGATCAGCACCCCGGGGCGGATGCGGCCCCCCACTTTGCTCCAGGTGACATGGGGACGGGGTTCCCCCAAGCCCAGGCACTCCAGCTCCACTGTTGTCCCCGCCAGCACCGTCTGCACCGCGGTCCGGATGTTGATCAGGGCCCTGGGGAGAGCTTGGGGGACAGGGGGGTTTTGAGGTGAACCCCTGGCACAGGGAGGCATCATGGTCTGGCACCAAAGTGGGAGATAGGGAAAAATGGGGCTCCTGAGGGGATGTGGAACAGCTGAGGTGGCTGTGGGAATGGGGAGAGGTTTTGGAGTTCTCATGAGCATGGGGAGACATGGGTGGTACCAGGGCAGTCATGGGCATGGGAAGAGATAGGGGGACTGGGGTGTCCCTAGGGGTGGAGAGAAATTGATTGTGTAGGATGTCCCCAGGCATGGGGAAGGGTGGGGGGCATTGGGGTGCCTGTGGGCATGAGGAGAGATTTGGGGTCACCACGGGCATTGGGGGCAATGGGGGTATCAGGGTGCCTGTGGGCATAGGGAAATAGAAGGTGCTGGGGTGCCCCTTGGTGTGGGGACATGGGGGTCCAGGGGTGCCCTTATTCATGGGGGACAGGTCAGGGGGTGCCCGTGTCCCCTGGTGCCAGGGTGATGCTCCTACCCTGGACAGTGAGGGTGGCTCTGTCCTCCGCCTGCCCGCCTGGGGCACTGGCCCGGCACACGTACACGCCCTGCGCCCCTGCCACCAGCTCCGGCATCCTGCAGGGACACAGCCACGGTGAGGGACCCCGGGGGGGCCAGTGGGGGAGGGTCCCACCTCCCTGTGCCCCGTTCCTTACCGCAGCACCCCGTCCCGCACGCTGTGGGTGTGGGGCAGCTCCCCACCTTCCTTCAGCCACTCTACACGGGCACGGGGGTCCCCAGAGACGGAGCAGGAGAATTCGGCGGTGCCACCCACTCCCTTGACGAGGCTCCCTGGTGTCACCCGCACCACCAAGGGACCACCAGCGATGTCCCCAGCTTCAGCAGCATCACCTAGAAGGGATGCAGAGCTCCAGTGGCACCCAGTGGCACTGGGATCACCCACGAGGGACGCAAAGCCCCAGTGGTACCCAGTGGCACTTGCATCATCCATGAGGGATGCAGAGCCCCTTTGGTACCCAGTGGCATTGTGATCATCCACGAGGGATGCAGAGCCCCTTTGGTACCCAGCAGCGCTGGGATCGCCTGGGCAGGGTGCAGAGCTCTGAGGGTACCCGGCAGCACTGCCACCACCCAATGCAGAGCTCCAATGGTACCCCAGTACCCAGGCTGGGGATGGGCTCACCACGAACAGCCACACGGGCGAAGGCCTCGGCGGTGCCAACGCGGTTGGTGACGAGGCAGCGGTAGGTGCCGGCATCGGCGGGGGCTGCGGCGCTGAGGCGGAGGACGCCAGCGCGGTGGGCCACACGTGCCGAGAGGCTGCCGTTCACCTTGTTCCAGGTGTAGTGCAGTGGGGGGGTGCCGTGGGCCAGGCACTGCACCTGCAGCGCGTCACCTGCCCGCACTGTCATGTCCTCCGGGAGGATGGTGGCATATGGAGGTGCTATGGGATGGATGGTGCCATCAGCCAGGGTGGGGACAGGAATGGGTCATCACGGGGCAAGGTCAGTGAGGGGGGTAGGGCGTGATGGAGATGGGCATGTGATGGGATGGATGAGAGCTGGATGGATCCATGAGGAAGGGGTAGAGGGAGGAGTGTGAGAGGAGATGGAGATACGGGTGGCTGGAATGGCTGAGTGATGGATGAATCCACCAGGGAGGGAGGGAGGGAGGGATGGATGGATGAATGGATGGATGGATGGAGGGACAGGGATGGATGGATGGATGGACAGGGATGGATGGATGGATGGATGGATGGATGGATGGACGGATGGATGGATGGAGGGAGGGAGGGAGGGATGGATGAATGGAGGGATGGATAGGAAGGGATGGATGGATGGATGGATGGATGGATGGATGGATGGATGGATGGATGGATGGACAGGGATGGATGGATGGATGGATGGATGGACAGGGATGGATGGATGGATGGATGGATGGAGGGATGGATGGATGGAGGGACAGGGATGGATGGAGGGATGGAGAGATGGAGGGATGGATGGAGGAATGGAGAGTTTGAGAGGAGATGGTGAGCTGGGCGTGTGCTGGGATAGATGAGATGGATGATGCACAAGCAGAAGATGGATGCAGGAGTCAGGAAATGTAGAGTTGGATGTGAGCTGGAAAGATTGCATGATGGATGAATGTACCAGGAAGGGGTGGATGAAGGGGGTCTGAGGGGAGATTAAGAGAGGAGAGTATACCAGGATGGATCATATGGATGGATGCACAAGGAAGTGATGGATGAAAAAGGTGTGAGAGGAGATGGAGAGATGGATATGAGCTGGGATGGATGAGCAATGGATGAATCCACAAGGAAAAGCTGGATGGAGAAACGAGGAAATGTAGAGATGGGCGTGTGCTGGGATGGGTGCGTTGGATGAATGCACAAAGAAGAGATGGATGGAAGAGTTAAGAGATGGAGAGATGGATGTAACCTGGGATGACTGAGTGATGGATGAATCCACAAGGAAGAGGTATTTGGGTGGATGGACAAATGACTGGCAGAGTTCGAGAGCAGATGGTGATTTGGGCATGTGGTAGGATGGATGAGGTGGATGATGCACAAGGAAGGGATGGATGGAAGGGTGTGGGAGGAGATGGAGAGATGGGCATCTGCTGGGATGGACCAGAGATGGGTGGATGCACAAGGACGTGATGGATGGAAGGGTGTGAAAGGAAACGGAGAGAGGAATGTCATTTGGAATGGGTGAGTAACGGACAAATCCACCAGGAAAGGATGGATGGAGAGGTGTGAGAGGAGATGGAGAGATGGATGAGAGCTGTGATGGATGAGAGATGAGTGAATTCACAAGGATGCGATGGATGGAAGAGTAACGAGATGGAGAGATGGGTGTGTGCTGGGATGGATGAGCCGTGGATGGATCCATGAATAGGGAGTGGATGGATGGATGGATGGATGGATGGATGGATGGACGGACGGATGGGTGGACGGACGGACGGACGGATGGATGGATGGGAGAGCAGAAAGGGAAATGGACATGCACAGGGATGGGACAAGCGGGTGGATACATCCATGGGAAGGGATGGATGATGGAGCTTGAGACAAGGAGGATGAAGAGAGGATGGTCCCGTGAGGAAGGGCTGGATGTGAGGGTGGAAGTGGCAAGGAAGGACAAGTGATGGCCACAGCAGACATGGCAGCAGGAACCCAGGGGCACCCCAACCCCCTGCTGTCCCCTCCTTACTCTCCACATCGAGAGTGACGAAGACTTCGGTGGAGCCGACGGGGCTGCTGGCATTGCAGATGTACTGGCCCGAGTCCTGCTGCGCAGCACGAGGGATGACCAGGCTGCCGTTCACCACACGGTGCTGCCAGGGCAGGGGTGCCCGCAGCTTCGACCACTCGATCCGGGGCGCTGGGTCGCCTATGACCACACCGTGCCCGTCACCACAGTGTCAGGTACCACTCAGGACACCCCTTCTCCACCACACTCCTCCAGCCTCCCCGTACCTCTGGCTGTGCAGTGCAGCGTGGCGGTGTCCCCGGCCACCACGGTGACGGTCGATGGTGCAGTGACCTCAGGGGCCCCAGGGTGCCGCTGTGCTGACTCCACGCTGACATCCACCCGTGCCTGCGCTGAGCCCAGGGCGCTGTGCGCCGTGCACACGTAGGTCCCGGCGTGCTCTGGCTTGGCTGGCGACAGCTGGGGGCAGTGGGGACAGGGTGGGGATGGGCACCAGGCAGTCCCCGGTGCCCCATGGTGCCCCTGGGTGCCCCCTCACCTGCAGGATAGCCTGGCTGTCCATGTGCAGCAACGTCTGGTGCTCCACCTTCTGCCGGGAGCCCAGTCGGCTCCAGCGCACCAGGGGCCGTGGCTCGCCCCGGCCAAGGCACTCCAGGCTCAGGGATTTGCCCTCCTTCACTGTCACGGGACCTGGTGGCATCACTGACACTGTGGGGGCACCTGGAGAAGGACGAGGACATCAGGGTGGGGATGGGCCTGGACGACCATCCACCATTAAGGACGTTGGCCTGGCCATGGGGGCACCATCACCCTGGGAGCATCGGGAGCACGGGAGGAAATGAGCACGAGGGTGACAATGCGGACACAACATCTCAGGAGCATCTGAAGCCCATGGAGGACATCAGCATGGGGATGGGGACATCACAACCCCTGGGGCCCCTGGAAGGGCACCAGCATGGGGACATGGGCACCACCACTCCAGGAGCACCTGAAGCATGGAAAGGAGATGGGGATAGGGATGCCATCACTCCAGGGGTATGTGGATGACGTGGAGAACACCAGCTTGGTGACAGGGAGACCACCCTGGGGACACCTGGAGCACAGGGAGACAGGGACAGGGCCACCCTGGCCACCTCATACCTTGCACCACGAGGTTGACGACGCTGCTGGCGACGCCGAAGCCATTGGAGGCCACGCAGTGGTAGGCGCCCTGGTTGCCCACGTGGGCACCGGTGATGGAGATGACTGAGCCATTGGCACTGATCTTCACGTTATCTGGGCAAGGAGGAGCCATCAGCACCAGGGCCAGCCTGGGGACCGTGCCAGGGCCACCCTGGGGACCGCCATACCTTGGAGGTGTTGGCCAGGCCCCATCCGCCACGTGATGTTGACAGGCCGGGCGCCGTCGTGGACGCGGCACTTGAAGGAGGCATCTTCACCCGGTGCCACCGCCATGCTGTGTGGGTCGATGGAGATGATGGGGCTCTGCAGACCTGTGGGGACAAAGGGACAGAGAGGCCACGGGGTCACTCACATCACCTGTCTCCCCCCAGCATCCTCCCTCACCCTGTGGCTGCACTCACGGTAGCTCGAGCTGTCACGGGAGGTGACGGTGACAGAGACAGTGGCCTCGCGGGAGATGCTGCCCATGTCAGCCCGGCACACGTACTCCCCTGAATCAGCCACTGAGAGCTGTGACAGCCGCAGCCGGGACCCTGAGATCTGGGGACATCACAACAGAAGGTGGTGGCATCACCCAGCCATGCACAGACACTGCTGTCCCCCACCCCACCAGTGTCCCCAGCTACCTGGTGCTTGGCTGGGAGGGCCCCACCGCGCTTGTACCAGGTGATGGTGGCCTGTCCCTGGCCGGCCACCATGCAGTCCAGGTCCAGAGTCTGTCCCTCGGTGACAGAGGACGCTGAGGACTCGATGCGGATGGGCGGTGTGACGCCGGCAGCTGCATGGGCAGGGTTGAGGGTGAGTGTCCCCAGTGGTCCCTGACACCAGTGGGGACTTGTCCCCTGGAGGGTGGCACTCACAGTGCGATGGGTTGGCTCCATCATCGATGGTGACGATGAGGGACGTCTCCTGTGTGACACCGCCTGACGTCACCCGGCACACGTACTCCCCCGAATCAGCTGCTGTCACCTGGGGGATGCGCAGGCGGGTGCCTGACACCTGGAGGGGGCAATTAGGGGACAAGTCAGCACCAGAGAGCAGGGGATGGGACAAATTCAGGGTGACCCTCCTCTGTCCCCTACCTGGTGGCCAACGGGCAGGGAGCCACCACGCTTGTACCACGTCACGGTGGTGGGGCCAGACCCTGCCACCACACAGTTGAGGTCCAGCATTTGTCCCTCGGCGATGGCAGAGGACAAGGACTCGATGCGGAGGGGCTGGGTGATGCCAGAGGCTGGGGGAGGACAGGGAAAGGGAACATTTGTCACCAAGGTGACACCTGACTGTCCCCAAGGGCTGCCCTCTCTTTCACACTCACTGTAATAGGTGCCAGCACTGCTGGGCACGGTGACAATGACAGATGCCTCCTGGGTGACGGTCCCCAGGGTTACCCGGCACACGTACTCCCCTGAATCAGCCACTGCCACTTGGGAAAGGCGCAGGCGGGTCCCTGACACCTGGGGAGGTGACAAGTTGGGGACACATCAGTGCCTGATGCAGGGCTGGGGCCTGCAGGGTGAAGCCACCTCCCCCGTGTGTCACCTGGCTGTTTGGTGGCAAAGCCCCCCCACGCCGGTACCAGGTGACATGAGGATGACCCTGTCCTGCCACCATGCAGTTGAGGTCCAGCGTCTGTCCCTCGGTGACAGCAGCAGATGAGGTCTCAATCCTCACTGGTGGTGTGACACCAACAGCTGGGGGTGCAAAAGGGTCAGCAGGGGCACCACTGTGTCCTCACCACATCCCTGGCACCTCTCACCCATCCCAGTACCGTAAGAGGAGCCAGCGCCAGTCTGGATGGTGACAATGAGGGACGTCTCGTGTGTGACACTGCCCGATGTCACCCGGCACACATACTCCCCTGAATCGGCTGCTGTCACCTGGGGGATGCGCAGGCGGGTGCCCGACACCTGGAGGGGTGACACACGTGAGAATGGGGACATAAACCCCCCAACACCCCCAAAAATCCCTTTTCCACCACAAAATGCTCCTCAGCGTCCCCTACCTGGTGCTTGGCTGGGAGGGACCCCCCACGCTTGTACCAGGTGACAGTGGCCTGTCCCTGCCCGGCCACGATGCAGTTGAGGTCCAGGGTCTGTCCCTCGGCCACGGAGGAGGACGAGGACTCGATGCGTACCGGAGGGGTGACACCAACGGCTGGAGACAGAGACAGGACAGGAGGGTCACCCCAAGGACTTTGGCACTGTCCCCCAGTGTCCAGTTTCCTTCTCCTGTCCCCACTCACGGTAGTTGCTGGCACTGCTGGGCTGGATGGTCACCATGATGGAGATCTCCTTGGTGGTGGCCCCGCTGGTCACCCGGCACACGTACTCGCCTGAGTCAGCTGCTGTCACCTGCAGCAGCCGCAGCCGGGAGCCGGACACCTGTGGGGAGGGGACGCAGGGGTCACTGGGCCATCCGCTCTGGCAAGAGGTCATCTGGGGTTGCACAAGGCCACTCGAGCCTGCACAGGGCCCTTTGGGATTGCTTGGGCCACCTGGGCTTATATGGGGTCTTTCTTGGGGTCATTTGGTCTTCCCTGGGGCCACCTGGTCTTCCATGGGGTCACTCGGGCTTCCATAGCCATGGGGCCACCTGGGCCTGCCCAGGACCATCCAACCTTGCATGGAGTCCCAAGGACTTGCATGGGCCACCTGGTCTTGCCCAGAGCTGTGCCATCCCTATCCTCCCTGCTTGGTGACAACCCCACTCTGTGTCCCCTACCTGGTGCTTGGCTGGGAGAGTCCCCCCACGCTTGTACCAGGTGACAGTGGCCTGTGCAGGGCTGGCGATGACACAGTTGAGGTCCAGGGTCTGACCCTCAGCCACAGGGGATGACAAAGATGAGGACTCGATGCGCAGGGGGGTCGTGCTGCTCGGGGCTGAGGACCAAGATGGATTAGAGATTGTGACCACCACCCTGTGTGACCATCCCAGGGACACTGGGAACCCAAGAATCCAGGATGGACACGCGCATGGGTGTCTTCCCCAGGGAGCCCCAGACCTGGGGACACTGTGGAGCAGTGTCACCCCTCCATGGGAAACCTCCTGTGTCCCCTGTCCCCACTCACGGTAGTTGTTGGCACTGCTGGGCTGGATGGTCACCATGACGGAGGTTTCCTTGGTGGTGGCCCCGCTGGTCACTCGGCACACATACTCGCCCGAGTCGGCCGCTGTCACCTGCAGCAGGCGCAGCCGGGAGCCGGACACCTGTGGGGAGGGGACACAGGGGTCACTGGGGCCACTTGGGCTTCCATGGGGCCACATGGGCTTGAATGGGACCACCAGGGCTTGCATCGGCCACCAGAGATTGAATGGGGCCCTCTGACCTTGCATGGGCTACCTGGATTTGCATGAGCCACATGGGCTTCCACAGGCCACCTAACCTCGCATGGACCACCAGGCCTGGCATGGAGCCTCCTGGTCTTGTGTGGGGTCACCTGGGCCTATGAGGGGCTACCTGGGCTTCCATGGGACCATCTGAATTTGTACGGGTCACCTGGGCTTGTCCAGGGACAGCTGGCCTTTCACGGGCCACCAACCCCATCCACCCCCCTTGGTGACATCCTCCCTCCATGAGCCCTACCTGGTGCTTGGCTGGGAGGGTTCCCCCACGCTTGTACCAGGTGACAGTGGCCTGCGCGGGGCTGGCGATGACACAGTTGAGGTCCAGGGTCTGTCCCTCGACCACGGCAGAGGATGGGGAGTCGATGCGCAGGGGAGTCGTGTTGCCTGGGGCTGGGGACCGAGACAGGAGGGTGACACCAGTGACACCAGTGACCACAGCAGGGCCTCGCCAGCATGGACATGTGAGCCATGGCTCAGTGCTGCGACACGTGGGGACCCCGCGCTAGCACTGCCACCCCCTGTCCCCACTCACGGTAGTTGCTGGCACTGCTGGGCTGGATGGTCACCATGACCGCGCTCTCCTTGGTGGTGGCCCCGCTGGTCACCCGGCACACATACTCGCCCGAGTCGGCCGCTGTCACCTGCAGCAGGCGCAGCCGGGAGCCGGACACCTGTGGGGAGGGGACACAAGGGTCACCAGAGCCACCTGGGCTTGCAAAGGGCTCTGCATCAACCCTGGCCACCTTTCGTGTCATCTCCCTCTGTGTCCCCTACCTGGTGCTTGGCTGGGAGGGACCCCCCGCGCTTGTACCAGGTGACAGTGGCCTGTCCCTGCCCGGCCACCACGCAGTTGAGGTCCAGGGTCTGTCCCTCAGCCACAGTGGATGAGGACGCCTCGATCCGAACAGGGACACCTGAAGCTGGTGGCCCTGCGGAGGAGGACAGAGCTGTGACCACCCGTTGGGAACCAGCATGTCCCCTCGAGTGCTGCTGAGCCCAGCCTCACCATAGGAGGAGCCAGCTGCGGCCACGACGGTGACAATGACAGACGCCTCCCGGACGGTGCTCCCCAAGCTTGCCCGGCACACGTACTCCCCTGAATCAGCCGCCGTGATGTGGGGGACACGGAGCCGGGACCCTGAAACCTGCAGATGGGGACACACTTTCGTGTCACACAGCAGGGGGAGGGCAGTGTTTGGGGTGCTGCCCACCCTGCTGTGCCCTACCTGGTGGCCAGCAGGCAGGGAGCCCCCACGCTTGTACCACATCACAGTGGCAGAGCCGGGTCCTGCCACCACACAGTCCAGGTCCAGGGTCTGTCCCTCGGTGACAGATGGGGACGAGGACTCAATGCGGACGGGTGGTGCTGCCCCTGTGCGGAGCAAAAGGAGGGACATGGGTGGGTTGTAGCCCCCCAAAACCATCCCCAAACACCATTGGTGTCCCCCACCCTTCTCACCTGGCACCACGGCCACCTCGATGGCAGCATGGGCAGTGCCAGCGGCGCTGGTGCCCACGCAGAGGTAGATGCCACCATCGGCCGCTGTCACAGCAGGGATGACCAGCGTGGCAATGTCACCTTGCTCGGCACGGGACTGTGGCACGAGGGCAGATGTCATTAGCACCTGTGGTGCACCCACACCCCCCAGAGCAGCCAGGGGTGCCAGCATCCTGCTCACCTGTGGTGGCAGGGTGCCCCCCTGCTTCTCCCAGGTGATGGTGGCAGTGGGTGACCCCGAGACGCGGCAGTAGAGCCGCACCGTGGAGCCCTCCTGCACCTCCGTCCGCTCCGGGCTCACCTGCACCTGCGGGGTGCCCGCGCCTGCGGGGAGGGGGGTCAGGGCGGTGCTGGGGGGCAGGGGCAATGGGGGTGGGGACAATGGGGGTGACGTGAGTGATGCAGGTGATGAGGGTGAAGGGGACCATGGGATGATGGGGGTGATGGGAGACAATGAGGGTGGTGGAGGTGATGGCGATGGGAATGGTCAGGGTGATGGGGATGGTGGAAATGATGGGGCTGGGGATGGTGAGGACAATGAGGTGACAGTGATGATGAAGATGATGTGGATGAAGGGCACAATGGGGGGGACTGGGATGATGGTGATGCCGCTCACCTTGCACGTGGAGGAAGGCACGTGCCGTGTGCTGCCCGGCACTGCTCCGTGCCCGGCACTCGTAGTGCCCCTCGTCGGCAGGCTCGACAGCGCCGAAACGCAGCGTCCCGCCCTGGACCACAGCCTGTGGTGGCAGCGCACCTGAGGGGACACGGCCTGGTGTCACCCCTGCTCACCATGTCCCCGTGCCCGGTGCCAGTGTCCCCCCATCCCCAGCGGGCACCTACCGAGCCACTCGAGGGTGGGCTGGGGGCTGCCGGTGACCACACAGCGGAACTCGGCCGGCTGCCCCGGTGCCACGCTCAGCTGCGCCGGCTCCACGGTGGCGGTGGGGGCGGCGGCGGTGCCGGCTGCGGTGAGACCCGGGGGGGCTCAGGGCTCGCCAGGCCCCCCCGGTGCTGTCCCCAGGCGGTGGGGCGGTGGGAGGTGGGGCGGCGTGGCGTGGCCAGCAGTGGGGTGTGTGGTGGAGCCCTGACATGCAGCGAGTGCAGGGAGTGTGCGGAGCCCCGGGAACCCCCCAGGGACTTACCCGGTCTGTGCCCCTCCATGAACTCAACGGGTCCATAGAACATCTGAGTCTTCGAGGCAGCTGCAAGAGGGGGTGGGTCTCAGGGGAGTGTGCCTCTCACCCCGGCGTCCGGGCACCAAACCTGCCCACCACCCTGGTGTCCAGGCACCAAACCTGCCCACCACCCTGGTGTCTGGGCACCAAACCTGCCCACCACCCTGGTGTCTGGGCACCAAACCTGCCCACCACCCTGGTGTCTGGGCACCAAACCTATCTATCATCTTGGCACCTGGGCACCAAGCCTGCCCATGGTCCTGCTGTCTGGGCACCAAGAGTGCCCACCACTCCAGTGTCTGGGCACCAAGTGTGTCCACCCCAGTGTCTGGCCACCATATGGGGATCGTGCATGCCCATCACCACAGAGCCAGGGTGCTGAGTGCGCCCATCACCTGAAGGACTGGGCACCAAGCAGACCCATCACCCTGGCATCCAGGCATCCAAGCATCCAAACGCCAAGTGTGCCCATCAAATCCAGCATCTGGGGGCCCAGTGTGACCACCACGCCGCTGCCTCGGCACCGTGTGTGCCCATCACCCTGGTGCTGCCCGTCACCCCATGGCCATCAGTGCCCATCCCCACAGCGCCAGGGCTCACTCTGGACGTAGAGAGTGGCAGTGCCCTGGTCCATGTCCAGCATGTTGGAGCCGGTGCAGACGTAGACTCCGGCATCCTGGGGCCGCACCCCACGCAGCGTCAGGATCCCGTTGAAGTCCACGGCGCCTGGCGGCAGTGTCCCGTGGTTCTGCCTTGTCCACACCAGGGTGTAGGCAGGAGACTGGGGGGACAGAGGTGGGGACACCTGAGGTTACTGGGATAGGCACATGGAGGGGCACAAGTCTAGCTGTCCTCTTGTGGCGCAGAGGTGGGCACCCAGGGGTGTCCCATAGAGCCATGTAGGGACCCAAGGGTGCTTGGGGGTCCACATGGGCACAGCTGTCCCTGTGCTCTGGATGTCCCCATGAGTACATCCTTGGGTATCCCCTTGCTCTGTGTGACCAGGTGGGCACCCAGGGGCACCCCCACACCCCAAATGTCCCTGCACACACCCAGGGGTGTCCTCATGCCCTGGATATCCCCATGGGCACTCACAGGTGTCCTGCCCTGCCTGTCCCCATGGGCACCCAGGGGTGTGTGGGAAATCCATACAGGCATCCCAAGAGTGTCCCCCTGCCCCGTGGGCATCCAAGGGTGTCTTCATGCCCTACATGTTCCCAAGGGCCCCCAAAGGTGACCTTGTGCACTCTGTATGTCCCCGTGGTCACCCAGGGCTGTGTCCTGCATGTCCCCGTGGGCACCCAAAAATGCTCACGTGCCTTGTGTGACCAGCTGGGTATGCAAGGGTGTCCCTGTGCACCCTGAATGTCCCCATAGGAACCCATAGGTGTCCCTATTCCCCCCATGTCCTGCTGGGCACCCAAGGGTGTCCCCATGCCCTGGATGCCCCTGAGCACACCCAAGGGTGTCCCCATGCCCTGGATGTCCCCATGGGCACCCAAGGGTGTCCCTGTGCCCTGGATGTCCCCATGGGCACCCAAGGGTGTCCCCGTGCCCTGCATGCCCCTGAGCACACCCAAGGGCACCCTGCAGCCCCCGTGCTGTGCCCCCCTCCCCTCACCTTGCTCTTGGCGGTGCAGACGAAGGTGACGTCGGCGCCAGGCTGCACGCGCTGTACCCTCTTCTCCTCCACAGTGACGGTGATGGGCTTGTCGGGGGTCTCTGCAGGGACAGAGAGCTGAGCCCACTCCTGCCCCCCCTCCGTGTGCCCTTCCCTCAGTGACAACAACCTACCGGTGACGATGACCTCGGCGCGGCTGGCGTTGGTGTGCCGGAGGTTGCGGCAGGAGCAGACGTAGACACCGGCTTCAGAGGGCTGGATGCTGGGGAAGTGCAGCTCCTCACCTGGGGGGACATGCAGGTGACACCCCACACCTTGGGGACACCCCAACGACCCCCCCGGAGCCATGCAGTACCTTGTCGGCGGCTCTGGGCACCCTCGGGGAGGGGCCGCCCGTCCTCTCGCACCCAGTGGTAGTAGAGCGGGGGCTCCCCGGTGGCCTGGCAGCGCAGGGTGACAGCACTGCCCTGTGGCACCGCGGTGCGTGGGGGGTGCACACGCACAGCCAGCGCGGGCAGGGGCCCCGCGGGGACACAGCCCTGCCCCCGCACTGTGGGGTCACCCGTGTAACCTGGGGCGCAGCTGCGGGGGACAATGGGGGCACCGGGTTGGTCAGGGTGTATTGGGGTGGGTGGGCTGGGGTGGGTGTATTGGGGTGTGTATGGGGGTGAGCAAATTGGGGTCTGTATGGGGGTGTGTATGGGGATGAGCATATTGGGGTGCCTATGCTGGGGTGAGCGTATTGGGGTCTGTATGGGGGTGAGCGTATTGGGGTGGGTGTATTGGGGTGTGTATGGGGGTGAGTGTTTTGGGGTACCTGTGTTGGGGTGAGTGTATTGGGGTGGGTATATCAGGGTCTGTATGGGGGTGAGTGTTTTGGGGTACCTGTGTTGGGGTGAGTGTATTGGGGTGGGTGTATTGGGGTGTGTATGGGGGTGAGGGTTTTGGGGTACCTGTGTTGGGGTGAGTGTACTGGGGTGGGTGTATTGGGGTGAGCGTTTTGGGGTACCGATGTTGGGGTGAGTGTATTGGGGTGGGTGTACTGGGGTGAGCACATCAGGGTGGGTACATCAGGATGGGTATAGTGGGGTGGTGAGTGTATCAAGGCGGGTATGAGGGTGGGCACTTTGGAGTGACTCTGTTGGGGTGAGGCCATCAGGGTAGGTGCACTGTGTATTGGGGTGCATGTGTCAGGCTGAGCCTGATGTCCTTCAGGATGCAAAGTTTGGGGTGAGCTCATGGGGGTGAGTACATCAGGGTGGGTTTAGCAGGAGCACATTGGGGTGGGTGTATCAGAGTATTTTGGGGTGGGTATAAGGATGAGCATTTTGGGGTGGGTCTGTAATGGGAAGGCCATCAGGGTGAGTATATCAGGGTGTACTGGGGTGCATAAATTGGGGTGAGCATATTGGGGTGCATATGTTGAGGTGAGTACATTGATCCTCTCCAGGATGCATACACTGGGGAGAGCTCATAGGGATGAGCACAACAGGAGGGTATATCAGGAGTGCATTGGGGTGCGTAACAGGGTGAGACCATCAGGGTGGGTATGTGGGGGGGAGGCAATGGAGGTGGATTTTGGGGATCAGTATACTAGGGTGACTCAGGGTGGGGTCTTGGGGTGGGTATATGGGGTGAACCCATGTGGTGGGGTTCTGGGAGGGCATATTGGGGTGGGTTTTGGGGTGGGTATATGGGAATGAACCCATCAGAGCAGGTGCAGCGGGGTGGGTATACGAGGGTGAGACCATGGGGTGGGTTTTTGAGTGGTATATTGGGGTTGGGTTTGGGGCAGTATACTGGGGTGGGTTTTGGGAGTGGGTATATGGGGGTGAACCCACAGGGGCAGGTTTTTGGGGTGGGCTTTGGGGTGCCAGCAGCCTCACCGCTCGCAGTACTGCCCGGTGTAGCCCGGCTCGCACGCGGTGCAGCGGTACCCACCGCCTGCCAGGCTCTCACAGGTCCTGGAAAACCTGCGGGGACAGAGCGAGGTGGAGGCACATCCCTTCCCTGGCACCCCCAGCCCAGCACTCCCACCCCAGCGCAGGCACCCACTGGTTTTCGGGGTACGGGAGGGGACAGGCGCAGGGCTGGCAGTCCTCGGGGGTCCCAGCGGTGGCGTCCCCATAGAAGCCAGGGGCACACTGGTCACAGAAGTCCCCTGCTGTGTTGTGCAAGCATCCCTGGGGGATAGGGGGGCACAAATTGGCGGGGTCATGGCTAGGAAAACACCACAGCCCCCCCAAAAACACTCGGAATGAGAGCCTTACGGAGCAGGCGCCGCTCTCGGGGTGGCAGCTCTCGGAGTGGCCGTTGCACTCGCACAGCTCACAGTGCCCCAGGTACAGGCCACCCCCGGTGCGTGTGTACCCAGGGGCACAGTCCTGCGGGAAGGGACAGCGTCAGGATCCCCCACAGCCCCGGGAAGGAGGGTGGGGAGGGGTGATGGGGGGGCTGGGGGACAGATGGGTAATGATGGGGGTGCTGGGAGGTGATGAAGAGTGATGGGGTGATGCTGGGGGGATGCTGCAGGGGTGGTGAGGGTGATGGAGGGTGATGAGGGTGACACTGGAGATGATGGGGGGATGCTGGGGGAGCTGAAGGGTGATGAGGAGATGATGGGGGACTGGGGGACAGATGAGTGATGCTGGGGGTGCTGGGGGGGTGATGGAGGGCGGTGGGGGTGATGCTGGGGGTAGTATGTAGGGATGACGCTGGGGATGCTGGGAAGGATGAAGATGTGGGGTCATGGGGTGTGACGATGGGGTGTGATATGGGGAGTGATGGGGAGTGATGGGGGTGATGCTGGGGGCTAATGGGCAGTGATGGGACTGCTGGTGGTCCCACAATGATGGAGGGATGGTGGGGGTGACGGAGGGATAATTGGGGTGATGGGGGAGTGCTGAGGGTGATGAGGGGTTGATACTCAGGGGGAGGATGGAGGGGTGATCGGGGTGAGGCTGAGGGGGTGATGATGGACTTGATAGGGTGATGAGATGATGGAGGGATGATGGAATGATGGGGGGTATGATGGGGGTGATGGAGGGTCATACTGGGGTGGAGGTGGGGAGGTGATGGGCGTAATGGGGTGGCACTGGGAGGGGCAATGGGGTGACGCTGAGCTCACCTGGCAGGACAGCCCGTGGTATCCAGGGGGACAGCGACATTCCTCCACCTCAGGGGCGGGGGGCAGGCCGGGCTGGGGGGGCACGGCCGTGTCCATGGCCACGTCGGCAATGGCAGCTATGGCCGTGCTCGTGGAGTAGGTGGCTCGGATGAGGATCTCGTCCAGGTCGGCCAGTGCCATCAGCAGGTGCTCCCGTGTCGCCGGCTGCCCGTCCGGCCGCTGCCAGTATTGCTGCGGGAACACGGGGGTTAATGGGGGACACACTGTGGGAAAAGGGGACATCGAGGACAAAAGCCACCCACCACCTCCTACCTCCCGAAAAATGATCTCGAAGGCCTGGGGGGTCCGCGGGGGCAGGTCAGGCTGGTAGGCCACCAGTGTGATGTCATTGCCCTGAGGACAAGGGGGACGAGGGGGTCAGAGGGTCCTGGTGTCACCCAGCGTGTCCCTGTCCCACCCCAGCCAGCACCCCATACCGTGATCTGGACGTCGGCGTCGGGCAGGGGGGCTCCCTGTCCCCCTGGGGTGTAGCTCAGGGTGTAGCGGAGCCGACCGCCGTAGGAGCCCACCTGCAGCGGGAGATGGGCCGGGTTGGGGTGGGAGTGGGAATGGGAATGGGTGGGGTGGGGTGGGCAAAGGGAAGGGGAAGAGGATGGGCATGATGGGGACCGGGATGGGGATGGGGAAGGTGAGGAGACGAAACAGGGATGAGGAACAGGAGAGGGATGGGAAAATGATAAGGGGAAAGTGGAAGAGAAAAAAAGGGGAAAGGAGAAAGGAAAAAGATAGGGGTGAGGAAGATAAGAGGATGGGAATGGGATGGGATGGGATGGGATGGGATGGGATGGGATGGGATGGGATGGGATGGGGAAAGAGGAGGAAGAAAAGAATGGGGATGATGATGGGGACAGGGGATGGCACAGGACAGGGATGAGAAACGCAAAAATTATGGGAAAAGGGAAAAAGGGAACAGAGAATGGGCAAAAGGGAAAAAGACAAGGTGAAAGGAGGAAAGGGTGAAAGAGGAAAAAGGGAAGGGAAAGGGGAAAATGCCAAGGGGAAAAGGGAAAAGGAAGAAGAAGAAGGAAAAGGGCAGAGACAAAGAGGCTGTGCCCACCCCACCTCTGCCGGTGCCCAGGGGTGCCCATGGGGAGGGTGCAGCCCCTGGCTGGGCATTCCCAGGGCTCCCATGGGCACCCCTGTCACCCCATTACCTTGTCCCCCTGGTAGGGGGCTGGCAGCTGCCAGTAGTAGGAGTCAGGGGGCAGCTCCCCGAAGCGCTCGTAGGTCAGGTGGGGCTGGGGGTGCCCTGGCTGCACCCCAAAGCCACTGCCCACGCGGGTGCTGCGCTGGCGGTTCACCAGGGCGAACCCCTGGGCATCCCCCAGGGTGAAGGACGTCCGGATCTGTGGGATCGAGGGGTAAGCGGGGTCGGGGACACCTGGGGACACCCTGGGGACACGCGGGGACGCAGGGGACACTCACGGTGCCACGGGCATAGGTGGTGCTGGCACAGTGCTGGACGATGCCCATGCAGAAGCAGGGCAGGCACCCAGCTGGCTCGTCCCTGCTCAGGTGGAAGTGGTGGGGACGGCACGCGGCACAGTGGGGACCCTCCACGTTGGCCTGGCGGGGACACAGCATGGTGACATCTCCCTGTCAACCCTCCTGGGGTTGGGGACACACACACAAGGCTCACCTTGCAGCGGCACTGCCCATTGGCATCGCAGCCCTCGCCGGTGCTGCCACGGGGGTCACATTGGCACTGCCCGCCGGGGACACCGGGCACTGAGGGGTGACACACAGTCAGTCACAACCCCCCTCAGCGCCACCACAGGGGACACTGCTTTGTCCCCACCCCATGACACTCACCTCGGCATGGCTCTCCCCGCAGCGGGTCCCCCACGTACCCAGGTGAGCACCTATGGGGGGACACCCCAAAACGAGGCAGTGAGAGGGGGGTTCACCCCAAAAACACCCCCCACCCCAGCCTGGTGTCCCTGTCACCTCTCGCAGAGGCGCCCGGTGTGCCCCGGGGCACAGGTGCTGCACGTGGGCTGCCCATCTGTATCCTCGAAGCAGATCTTTGTCACCCTGTGGAAGGGACAAAGGGACAGGTGACACCCTGTCAGTGTCCTCAGGGATGTGACGGACCACAGAATGGCACCTACTGGGGGTCTCCATGAGGTCCATGGCAGGGACAGGGCCGGCAGTCGCCCGGGGTGCCCTGGGTGGCATCGCCATAGTAGCCAGGTTGGCACTTGTCACACTGGGGACCCTCCGTGTGATCCCGGCAGCCCTGTAAAGAAAGGGGGTGATGGCATCGGTGTCTCTGCCGTGGGGGTCCCTGGGGTGTCCCCTGGCTGTCCCCAGCTGACCTGGCAGACGCCGGTGTCAGGGTGGCACTCGCTGGCATGACCGTGGCACTGGCAGGGCTCGCAGGTGCCCAGGTAGAGCCCGGCGGTGCTGCGGGTGTAGCCGGTGTCACAGTCCTAGAGGGGACACGGTGGCAGTGGGGTGGGACGTGGCCCAGCGCCCCCACAGCAGCGGTGAGGGGACCTGAGGGTCTCACCTGGCATGAGGCCCCGCGGTACCCAGGGGGACAGGCACAATCCTCCACCTCCAGCGCGGGCGGGCGGCCGGTGGCGTGTGGCACTGCCACGTCCAGGGTGACATCAGCCAGCCTGCGGGGCCAGAGGGGACGTCACCACTGCCTTGCCAGCCCTCCATGTCCCCTCCTGACCCCACAAGGAACCCACCTGCTCTCGTCCGGCTGCTCCGAGTAGGACGCCCGGATCATGAACAGGTCCACGTCGGCCAGGGCCATCAGGAGGTGCTCACGGGTGGCATCGTGCCCATCCGCACGGCGCCAGGCGCCCTGTGCCACCAGGGTGACATGGGGGCTGCCATCCCCCACTGCACCCAGCCCAGCCCCTGGGGCACCTAGTCTGACCCCCCTTGGGACCCACTGAGCCCCCCCGGGCACCCAGTCTGACCCCCCTTGGGACCCACTGAGCCCCCCCGGGCACCCAGTCTGACCCCCCTTGGGACCCACTGAGCCCCCTCGGGCACCCAGTCTGACCCCCCTTGGGACCCACTGAGCCCCCTCGGGCACCCAGTCTGACTCCCCTTGGGACCCACTGAACCCCCCCGGGCACCCAGTCTGACCCCCCTTGGGACCCACTGAGCCCCCTCGGGCACCCAGTCTGACCCCCCTTGGGACCCACTGAACCCCCCCGGGCACCCAGTCTGACCCCCCTTGGGACCCACTGAGCCCCCCCGGGCACCCAGTCTGACCCCCCTTGGGACCCACTGAGCCCCCCCGGGCACCCAGTCTGACCCCCCTTGGGACCCACTGAGCCCCCCCGGGCACCCAGTCTGACCCCCCTTGGGACCCACTGAACCCCCCCGGGCACCCAGTCTGACCCCCCTTGGGACCCACTGAGCCCCCTCGGGCACCCAGTCTGACTCCCCTTGGGACCCACTGAGCCCCCCCGGGCACCCAGTCTGACCCCCCTTGGGACCCACTGAACCCCCCCGAGCACCCAGTCTGACCCCCCTTAGGACCCACTGAGCCCCTCCGGGCACCCAGTTCAACCCTGCTCAGCACCCATCCAACCCCCGTGACACCCAGGCTGATCCAGGGGCACCCAATTCCAACCTTCATGGCATCAATTCCAATCCCCCAGCCCAAAAGTCCCCATGGCACCCAGTCTGACCACCAGGGCATCCAGTCCCACCCCTGGGGCACCCATTTCACTCCTGCCCCACAGCACCCAGTCTGACCCCCATGAACCCACTCAGATCCCTGGGGCCCCCAGTCTGACCCCCCCCAGCACCCACTCTGACCCCTGAGCCCCCAGTCTGACCCCCCCAGCACCCAGTCTGACCCCTGAGCCCTCAGTCTGACCCCCCCAGCACCCAGTCTGACCCCTGAGCCCCCAGTCTGACACCCCCCCAGCGCCCAGTCTGACCCCCATGAACCCAGTCTGGCCCCCTCCCTCCTGACCCCTCCTGCTGGGTGCCACACAGGGACCCATCTCACCTCACGGATGGGCACAGTGACAGTGGTGGGGACACCGGCCGGGGGAGTGGCACTGGAGAAGTGCTCCAGGAGGATCCCATTGCCCTGGAGGAGGACGTCGGGGTGCCGGGGGGGCGGAGGAGCCCCCGCTGGGGCTCGGTGTGTCACAGTGTACCGCAGCTCCCCGCCGTACGCTGTCACCTGTGGGGACACTCAGCATGGCTCGGGGTCACCCACCCCCCGAGCTGGGCGGTGGGGACACGGAGGGGCACAGAGGTGTCCCCCGGGGCAGCTGTGTCACCTTGTCTCCGGCAAAGGACGTGGGCAGCACCCAGTAGTGCACGCCCCGTGGCAGCTCCCGGAAGGCGTCAAAGCGCAGCTCCCGTGGGGACACGAAGTGTGGCATGGCCCCCACCAGCCGTGTGCCCGACAGGTTGGCCAGCGGCAGCGGCGCCGAGTCCTCAGAGCTGAGCAGCACCTGGGGGAGGGAGCGTGGTGGGCACGGCCTGGCATGGCATGGCACAGAATGGCACGACAAAACACAACATATATTTTGTATGGCACACAATGGCATATCATGGCATGAAAAGGCATGACAAGGCACCACATGGCATGGCATGGCATGATGTTATGGCATGGCACAACACGGTGCTACATGGCATTACACGGCACAGGGTAACATGACACATCACGCAATGACATAGTAACACGTTGTGACACAGTACATGGCATGGCATGGCATGACGTTATGGCATGGCATGGCACAACACGGTGCTACATGGCATTACATGACACAGTGTAACATGACACATCACACAATGATATAGTAACATGTCATGATACAGTACATGGCATGGCATGGCTCCACATGACATGACATATAACGGTACATCATTGCACGACACAGCAAGACGTGGCAAGGCATGGCACATGGCATGACATGACACAGAACGGCCCAGCATGGCATGGCACAACATGGCACTGACATGGCACGACATGGCAAGCCATGGAATGACACGCCAAGACAATGACAATACATGACACAGCACAGGATGGCACAGCTGTCCCGTGCCGTGGGTACCTGGTGGCGGTGCCAGGCAGAGCTGGCACAGGAGCGGGACAGCCCCATGCAGAAGCAGGGCAGGCAGCCTGCGGGGTTGGCAGCGCTCAGGTGGAAGGTGCCAGTGGCGCAGGAGTCACAGAGCCGGCCACGGACGTTGGGCTGGGGGCACAGGGTGGGCAGGGTGAGCAGGGAAATGGGTGGGACTGCAGTGGGTGGGAGAGAGGCTGGTGGGACTGGGTACCCCAGGGACCAGACTGGGTGTTGTGGGGTCAGATGGGGTGCCCCGGGGGCCAGACTGGGTGTTATGGTGGGGGTGGACCGGGAGGTCAGACTGGGTGCCATGGGAGGTCAGACTGGGTGCCAGGGGGGTCAGACTGGGAGGTCAGACTGGGTGCCATGCGGGGTTGTACTGGGGGGTCAGACTGGGTACTATGAGGGGGTCAGACTGGGCACCAAGGAGGGTCATAGTGGGTGCTATGGGGGATTGGAGTGGATCACATGGGGGATGGACTGGGTGCCATGGAGCCAGGGGTGAGATGGGTGCTGGGAGAAGGACTGGGTACCCCAGGAATCAGGCTGGGTGTGATGGGGAGGTGCACTGGGTGCTATGGGGGGTCAGACTGGGTGCCATGGGGGGCTTGTCATTGCTGGGGGGATTGGACTGGGTGCCCCCGGGGTCACACTGGGTGTTATGGGGGATTGGATTGGGTCCTACTGGGAGGGTGCTATGGGGCAGAGGTAGAATGGGTGCTAGGGCAGGGACTGGGTCCCTGGGACCAGACTGGTGCAGTGGGGGATAGCAGCACCCAGCCTCCCATTACCCCTTCCATTGTCCCCCCAAAAATCCCCCACTGTCCCCCCAGCCCTCTGCCCTCACCTTGCAGCGACAAGTGCCACCTGCCTCGTCCTGGCCCCCGCGGGCATCACACTTGACGAGCTCCTGGCCTGCAGGCAGCGACGGTGAGGGTGGGGGGCACCCACGGGTGAGGGGGGACACCCCCAACCAGCACCCCCCACTCACCGATTGGGGTGCACTTGCCACCTGGCTGGATGGGGTCTCCCTCGTAGCCTGGGGCACACCTGTGGGTGGGTGGGGGACGGGTGGGTGACAGGTGGGAGACAGGTGGGGGGTCTCAAGCAGGGGGGTTACAGGAACCCCCCACCCACCTCTCACAGCGGCGGCCGGCATATCCAGGGGCACAGGCATCGCAGGTGGCCTGGCCATCAGTGTCCAAAAAGCACGACTCCGAGAACCTGCAGGTGACAATGACGGTGACACCGGGGCGGTGATATCGGGGGTAGTCCCTGGGGGTGATACCCACCTGCGAGACGGCTCAGTGTAGGGACAGGGACAGGGATGACAGGCCGTGGCTGTGCCCTTGGTGGCATCGCCAAAGAAGCCAGGTTTGCACTTCTCACACTGGGGACCCTCTGTGTTGTGCTGGCAGTTCTGGGAGGGGAACACAGGCCACAGGGGAGCAGTCACACCGTGCTGTGCCCCTGTCCCCTTGTCACCTTGTCACCCCCTCACTCCTTACCAGGCAGTGCCCAAAAACAGGGTCACAGGTGCTGGAGTGGCCATGGCAGCCACAACCGGAGCAGGTCCCCAGGTACGGTCCCCTCGTCACCCGCTCAAAACGTGGAGCACAGCGCTGGCATGACAGCCCCGTGTAGCCGACAGGGCACCTGGGGACACAGCAGTGTGATGGTGGCATCACAGCAGCAGTGGCACCAAGCCTGTACCTTTGCTGCCAGCAGTCACCTGCACTCCTCGACGTCACCGGCTGGCCCCAGGCCAGTGTCCGTGGCTCCAGTGATGTCCATGGCCACGTCGCTGAGCCCCACGCTGGCCATGCGCCCGTCATACACCGCCCGGATGAAGATGCCCTCCAGCCCCTGCAGGACCAGCAGCAGCAGCTCCCGGCTCACCGGAGCACCCTGCTCGTCCTCCCAGTGGTCCTGCCAGGACGGTGACAGTGGTGTCACAGCAGGGTGATGGTAATGCTGGCATCACCCACCTGCCACCACCAGCATCAGTACTCATCATTATAATCATCACTACCAGCATCACCCACCCACCACCGGTGTCACACACTCACCACCACCTGCATCTGCTTCTCATCGCTGGATTCACCCACCTGTCACCACAGCACCCACCCATCTCCTCTGGCATCACCCACCCATCACCAGTACCACCCACCCACCACCTGTACCACCCACCCATCACCAGTGCCACCCACCAACCACCTGCATCATCCACCATCACTGGTATCATCTACCCACCACCACCAGTATCAGTCATCCATCACCACTGGCATCACCTCCCCACCACCACCAACTCCCCACCATCACCATCCCTTGTCACACCTACCTCAGTGAGGGGCACGTGCCGCCTGTTGAGCACATCTGGCTGTGTGTCACCAGCACGCGCCCGCAGCTGCCGCCCGTGGCCCCGCAGCAGCAGGTCGGGGTGGGTAGTGGGCTCGGGGGGCCCCCGGCCCAGCCGGTACCGCACCCCATAGCTCAGTGCTCCCCCATAGGCGTCCACCTGGCAGCACAATGGGTTGTCAGTGGCCATGCCATTGGTGTCCCCAGCCCTGACCCCACCCCAGCATCACCTTGTCCCCAAGGAAGGGCTCTGGCAGTGCCCAGAAGGCATCAAGTGCTAGGAAGCGGCGGGACAAGTCCAGGAGCTGGAATTCCTCAACACCCACATCCACGTGGAGCTGGGTGGCCGAGAGCACCGGTGCGGATGGCGCCGCCGGCACCGTCACATTGACACCTGCAAGGAAACACTCAGCCCCCGGTGTGTCCCCTGTCCCCTGTCCCTTGTCCCCACAACTCACCCTTGAAGTCATCGGGGCGGTTGAAGCGCAGGTGGAGGCGGTGGCGGTGCCGGCTGGTGGCACGGCAGGAGGTGGTGACACCGAAACAGAAGCAGGGCAGGCAGCGGGATGTCCCTGTCACCTGGAAGTGGCCCTCGGGACATGGCCCTGTGAGAGATGAGCCAGTGGGTGACAGTGCCACGGTGGGGTCGGTGGCATGGGGAGGGGAGGGCAGGGGCCACTCACCAGGGCGGGTGACAGTGAGGATGCTGTCGGGGATGCCGAACACCATGCCCAGGGTGTTGATGGCCTCGCAGGTGTAGGCGCCTTGGTCAGCTTCCTTCACGTCGCGGATGGTCAGAGTGCCCTGCCCGGCCTCGCTCACAATCGACACCCTGCGCGGCACATGTGGCACCCGAAGCCGGGCACAGATGGACCCGGGACACACAGCACCGGGCACGGATGGACCCGGGACACACAGCACCGGGCACGGATGGACCCGGGACACACAGCACCGGGCACGGACGGACCCGGGACACACAGCACCGGGCACGGATGGACCCGGGACACACAGCACGTGGCACACCTGGCGCTCTGCTCACACCCAATCACAGCTCCTCCCCAAAACCAAGCCACGCCCCTTCCTCCCATCCCCTCCAATCCACAACCCCGTAGCCCCTAGGCCCCGCCCACCTGTGGCTGCTGGGGGTGTGTCCCCAGTTCAGGCGCCAGGTGACGATGGGCGTGGGGACACCGGTGGCTACACAAGTGAAGGTGACGGTCTGGCCTGGCACCGCCCGCACCGACTCCCGCGGCAGCGTCACCACCTGTGGAGGCACTGCCACCGACACCCAGTCATTGGTCACTGTCACTGCCACCTGCACCACCTGCACAATGCGGCACCCCCAGGGGACAGGGCCACTGCCACCACCACCCTGTCATTGTCACCGCCACTACCACTGGTGCAGTCACCACCCACCCCAGTCAGCAAAGGCATTGCCACTGCCACCCCTGTCATTCTGACTGCCACTACCACTGGCACCACCTGCCCCGCCTGGCACCCCAGGCAACTGGGACACTGCCACTGCCATCCTGTCATTGTTACCACCACTGCTACCACCTGCTCTGCATGGCATCGCTGGGGGATGGGGACACTGCCACTGCCACCCCAGACCCACCAGGGACAAGTTCATTGGCACCATGTCTCCAGTCCAGCCTGGGGACAGGGTCCCCAATTTGATACCCAGCCTGGTTCTGTGACATGTCCCCAGCAGCATGGCACCACTCAGGGGCAAGCTCCCAGCGCAGGGTCCCCAGCCTGCTGCCATGGCTCAGGCTTCCCAATGTGGCACTACTTGGGGACAGGGTCCCCAGTGTGGCAGCCAGCACAGTGCCACAGCACAGGGACTCAGACAGTGTCCCTAGGATGGTTCTCTGGCATCCCTGGCATGGCTTAGGCACAAAGTCCCCAGCCCAGTGCTGTCACAGAGCACCTGGGCACAATGTCCCCAACACGGTGCCATGGCACAGGGTCCCTGGGTGCAGTGTCCCCCGCCTGGTGCCATGAGTGTCCCCAGAATGCTGTCATGCCATGGGGTCCTTGGCTGCTATGTTTCCAGCCCAGTGCCATGGCACAATGTCCCCAAGCACGGTGTCACCAGCCTGGTATCATGGCACAATGTCCCCAGCCCTGTGCTATGGCATTGGGTCTCTTGCACTGTGTCCCCAGCCCAGTGCCATGGCACAATGTCCCCAGGCACAGTGTCACCATCCTGGTACCATGACACAATGTCCCCAGCTTTGTGCTATGGCATTGAGTCTCTTGTGCCATGTCCTCAGCCCAGTGCCATGGTGCAAGGTTCCCAGGCAATGTCCCCAGGCACAGTGTCACCAGCCTGGTACCGTGACACAACGTCCCCAGCTTTGTGCTATGGCATTGGGTCTCTTGCACTGTGTCCCCAGCCCAGTGCCATGGCACAATGTCCCCAAGCACGGTGTCACCAGCCTGGTATCATGGCACAATGTCCCCAGCCCTGTGCTATGGCATTGGGTCTCTTGCGCCATGTCCCCTGCCCAGTGCCACAGCGCAAGGTCCCCAGGCAATGTTCCCAGCCTGGTGCCACAGCCAAGGGCCCCTGACACAGCTCAGACACAGCGTCCCCAGCCCTGTATCCCCAGGACAGCTTGGGCACAGTGTCCCCATCCTGGTGCCATGACAGACCCCTGGGCACAGTGTCCCCATCCCAGTGCCACAGCACCACATGCCCCCACAGCTTGCACACAGCATCCCTGGCACAGCATCCCCAGCCCACCTTGGTCCCCACGTCTCCTCTCCTGCCGAGCTGTCCCCTCCAGTGTCACTCACCACATCCAACCTCGTCACTGCGGTCGGGACAGTCGGGCTCCCTGTCGCACTGGTAGCTGGCACGGATGCAGGTCCCGCTGGACACGCACCGGAATTCTGCCGGTCCACACGCTGCGCCGGGCGCCTTGGTGGCTGCAGGGGGGTCACAGCGCCATGTCAGCTGTGTCCCCACATCCCCATACGTGTCCCCGAGCCCCTGTGAGTACTCACGGCAGTCAGTCTCGTCAGAGCCGTCGCCGCAGTCGTTCTCGCCGTCGCAGCGCCAGAGCTTGAGGGCGCAGTGCCCATTGTCACACTTGAACTCGTTGGGCTCGCAGGGGGATGGGGTGCCTGGGGGGCACGGGGGAAGTCAGCACACAGAACCCCAGAATCAATTAGGTTAGAAAAGACATTTGAGATCATTGAGTCCAACCGATGACCCAACACCACCTTGTCACCCAGACCATGGCACTGAGTGCCACATCCAAGCTTTCCTTAAACACCTCCAGGGATGGTGACTCCACCACCTCCCTGGACAGCCATTCCAATGCCCAACCACCCCTTCTGTGAAAATCTTCTTCCTAGAGTACAGCCTAAACCTCTCCTGACACACCTTAAGGCTGTGCCCTCACCCTGTTCCTTGTTCCCTCTCAACCCCCCCTGGCTGCACCCTCCTGTCAGGGAGTTGAGTGATGAGGTCCCCCCCGAGCCTCCTCTTCTCCAGGCTCCCCCCCAGCTCCCTCAGCTGCTCCTCACAGGACTTGTGTTCCAGACCCTTCACCAGCCTTGTTGCACTTCTCTGGACATGCTCCACCATCCCAACATCCTTCCTGAATTGGGGGCCCAGAACTGGACACAGCACTCGAGGTGTGGCCTCACCAGTGCTGAGTACAGAGGAAGAATCCCCTCCCTGGTGCTGCTGGCCACACTATTCCTGATCCAGGCCAGGTGCCATTGGCCTTGGCCACCTGGGCACAGCTGGCTCATGTCCAGCTGCTGTCCATCAGTGCCCCCAGGTCCCTTTGTGCCTCGCTGCTGTCCAGCCGCTCTGTCCCCAGCCTGCAGCACTGCAGGGGTTGTGACCAGCAGGACCTGGCACTTGGTCTTGTCAAACCTCATATCCTTGGATTTGGCCCCTGGATCCAGCCTGTCCAGGTCCCTCTGCAGAGCCCTCCTACCCTCCAGCAGATCCACACTCGCACCCAGCTCGGTGTGGATCTGAATCCCCTCACCCACATCATCAATAAAGACATTGAACAGGACTGGGCTCAACACTGATCCCTGGGGGACACCTCTGGTGACCAGAGAGCGACTGGCCACAGCACCATCTCCCAGCACTCTCTGGGCCCAACCATCAGTGTCCAGCAACACGTGAACCTGCCCAAGCCACGGGCTGCCAGCTTTTCCAGGACTTTGCCAGGGGAGATGATGTCCAAGGCTTTGCTGAAGTCCAGGCAGAGCCCCCAAGCCCTCACCATCGCCCAGGACTCACCGCAGGCATCCTCGTCGGAGCCGTCGGCACAGTCGCGCTCTCCGTCGCACAGGTAATCCCGGGGGACGCAGCGCCCGTCCCTGCAGGCGGCCTCGCCCCCCTGGCACCCCCCGGCCGCTGGTCTTGGGGGGCGCGGGGTGAAGGGGCGCGGGTGGGACGCCGGAGTGGTGCCCGCGGGGACAGTGCTCAGCGGGCGCGTGGTGGCCGGGCGGGCAGTGCTGGGGGGCGGCCGTGGGGGCGGCTCTGGGGACAGATAAAAGGGGGTTTATGATGGAATTTAGGGGGAAATGGAGGTGAAGAGGGAGGGGTTGGGGGGCTGGGGGGAGGGGTGCAAGGGGGGGTTTATGGGGAGGTGTAGGAGTAAAATGGGATGCGCAGAGGTTCTAGGGGGAAAAAGGGATGAGAGGAGTGTTTATGGGAGTATAAGAATAAAATAGGGGGATTAAAGTGAGAAATGGGGATGCAGAGGAGAAAACATGGTGTGGGAGGTGTTTTTGGGGGTAGGGGGGCTCGTGGGGTGCAGAGCAGGTTCCGGGGGTGCCAGGCTGCCTCACCACATCCCTCCTCGTCAGAAGCGTCGTGGCAGTCGGGCCGGCGGTCACAGCGATACTCCAGGGCCACGCACTCGCCACTCCCACAGGAGAACTCCCCCGCGGTGCAGGCGCGTGGCTGGGGGGTCACTGCAGACGGCCGAGCACACGGTCAGGGGTCACTCCGAAACACGCCCCCCACCCGAATTTGCCCGGGGGTCAACACATGCCGGGACGTGGGGGCTAGCGGAGTAACACGGGTTGGGGTGTGGTGCTCTGAGCCCCCCTCCCCCACCCCAAATCCCTCCCAAACTGCTCCAGAGCACCCCGGGCCCCCCCAAAGCCCCTCCCGGGCTCACCGGCTCCCAGGCGGCGGAACTGGAAGCCTTGGGGGGAGGTGAGGTAGGAGGCGATGGAGCCAGCGGCCAGCAGGTCCCGCAGGACCCCCCCGAGCTGCGCCTCGTCCCCGTTGCCCTCTGAGCCCACGTCCAGCTCCACGAACACATCCCCGTCCAGCTGCCTGGGGGACGAGGGGTCAGCACCCCAAAATAGCCATGCTGCGCCCCCAAACCAGCCCTAAGTCCCCAAAGCATTGCAAACATTGCACCCCAAGATATCCCCATCGCCTCCAAACCACCCCATCACTCCAAATGTCTGTCACCCCAAAACCTCCCTGCACTCCTTGTTGCACCCTGAAACCTCCTCATTGCACCCCAAGAGCCCCTCATTGCATCCCAAAACACCCCAATCACCTCCAATCCGCCCCATCACCTCCAAACCTCTCCATCATCTCCAAAACCTCCCTGCACTCCCAAAAGCTCCTTGTCGCACCTCAAAATTTCCCCATTGCACCCCAAAATGTCCCCAGCTGACCCCTTGCTCCCCCCTGCCCTGCCTGCTTCCCTGACCCTCCAAAACCCCCTGGGTCCCCCCGAAACCCTCTGAGCCCCCCAAGAGTCCCCCAAGCCCCCCAGAGCACCCTCACTCACTTGATGAAGACCACGCTGACCACCTGCTCCCCAGGCACTTTGTAATACTCTGACTCCAGCTGTTGGGGGGCAGAAAATGGGGGGTCAGGGTGGTCCCTTGGGTACCCCCCACCCCCAGCACCCCCCTAATTCCCCCCAGTCCTCACCGTATCCACCACAGCCTCGGAAATCTCCCGAAATTCCTCGGAATCAGGGTCCTCCAGCCGCGAGCTGTAGTCGATGCTGTGGGTGAAGTTCACCAGCGCCCGGAAATAAACTGGGGGTGGGGGGTGTCAAAAATTGGGGGATAGGGTGTCACAAATGGGGGGCTGGCACATGCACCCCCAAAAATCCCCCCCCCATGACCCTCACCTGTGAACCCCCATCCAGATGTTCCCCCCAGCTGTGTCCCTCCCAGTGTTTGGGGTCCCACCCAATAAAGCACAGCAGGAAGAAAAGTGGGGATGCAGCAAAGGGGAGGTCCCCAAAAAGTGTCACTTACTGATCGGGGGGTCGTCCTCGGGCTCGGCCACCACCATGCCCGCGGGCGCGGGGCGGGGCCCGGGCGCTGCCCCCGAGGAGGAGGAGGAGGAAGAGGAAGAGGAGGAGGAGGATGAAGAGCAGACAGAGGTTGAGAGCGGTGCCAGCGGGGACCAGCCCGGGGCCAGGTGCCATCCGCAGTGTCCCCTTACCGGTGGGTGCCAGCCCGCTGCCGGGAACTGGGGTCATGACTGCCGGTGGCCCGGGGACACCGCTGCCGTCCTCCCCGCTGCCATCTGCCGTGGGCACAGCGTGAGGGTGGCGCCCGCCCGCGGGGACACCCACGGGTGTGGACACACAGTCAAGGTGACAAACACCCGTGGGGACACCCACTCACGGTGACACTCACCCAGCCGTGGTGGCACCCGGTGCCACAATTGCCACCAGGTCCCAGTGCCATCCATGATAGGGACAATGTGGTGGCACAAGGGGGACAACCACACATGTGACACACCCCCACGGTGACACACACCCATGGTGGCAACCACCTAGTGACATCTTACTGCCAGATGCCACCAGGTCCTGGTGCCATTTGCCCTGGTGACAACATGGGAGCACCCAGTAGATACCCATGGTGACACCCACTCATGGTGACATTCACCCAGGGTGACGCTCACCCACTCACTGCCACCATGACACCAACTGCCACCAAATCCTGGTGGCATCTGTGATGGGGATGGCTCACATTGACATCCACCCACCCAGTGCCACCTTATCACCAGATGCCACCAAATCCCAGTGCCATCTGAGATGGGGACAGTGCAAGTGGCACTCAGGGTGGCACCCACTCTTGGTGACACCCACACTTCACAGGTGGATGCCACCAAGTCCCAGTGTCACCTGCAATGGTGAGTGGCACCCACAGTGCCACCAACTGATGGTAACACCTGGTGACACCCACTCATGTCACACCCACCCACAGTGACATCCAGCCACAGTGACTCCCACCCCTGGTGGCACCCAGTGCCACACTGGCACTAGATGGTACTAGATCCTGGTGCCATCTGCCATGGGGACAGCATGAGTGGCATCCAGAGTGGCACCCACCCATGTTGGTACCCACTCATGCTGACACCCACCCAAGGTGGCTTTTTCCCACCCAATGCCACTGTACCACTAGATGCCACCAAGTTCTGGTGCTGTCTGCTATGGCCACAACATGGTGGCACCAGGGTGACATCCACTCATGGGACATCAACCCATGGTGACACCCATTCAGGGTGACAACCACCCCTGGTGGCACCGATCCACCCAGTGGTGCCTTACCACAGGTCCCAGTGCCACCTGCAGTGGGGACTGTGCAAATGGCACCCCGGGGGACATCAGGAGCCACCCACCCTGGTGCCCCCCGGGGTCCCCTCACCTCCGGAGGCCACCAGGTCCTCATCATCTGACAGGTGCCGGTAGTAGCGCCGTCCCCGCGTGTCCCCGACGTGATCGGCCACCGTGTCCTCGGGGAAGGCGTCGGCCCAGCCGCGGGCGCCGCCAGTGACCTGCGGGACGGGGCCACCATGGGACGGGGCCACCCAGGGGACACGGCCCCGCGGGTGCCCGGCCACGTCACCCCGCGGGGGGGCACAGGGGTGGGGGTGCGTGGCTGTGCGGTGGCGTCACCGGGAAGAGGGAGCCGGATGAGCTCATCACACACCCTCTGCATTCCGGCACCGACCGGCACCGGCACCGGCACCGGGACCACCGGGACCACCGGCACCGGGACCACCGGGACCACCGGCACCGGGACCATCGGCACCGGGACCACCGGCACCGGGACCATCGGCACCGGGACCACCGCCACCGGGACCATCGGCACCGGGACCACCGGCACCATGAGCACCGGCACCGGGACCGGCACCATCGGCACCAGGACCACCGGCATCGGCACCGGGACCACCGGCACTGGGACCAGCGAGACCACCGGCACCAACCAGCCCCGGGACCACCGGCACCACTGGCACCGGCACCAGGACATGCGTGTGCGGGCACGGCGGCGTGCGCCAGGGAGCCGCGCTGTGCACACGCGTGTGCGGTGACACAGGCAGTGCGTGCCCACACGCTTACACTGCTCCACGCGTGCTCAGCGACACGGGGACACGCGTGTGCACTGCCACACGCAGGGACCGACACGGGGACGTGTGTGCACATGGGTTTGCACCGCAGTGTGCACGCACAGCCGTGGGGACACGCGTGCACAGTGACACCTGGCTGTGCACGCGTGTGCACCAGTACATGTGTGTGCGCTGACACGCGTGCAGGTGTGTTCGCACTGCCACACGTGTGAACTGCGTGCTCACACTTACATGCGGCTGTGCACACGCACTCGCACCGCCACACTGTGCACGCGTTTTGCACCACCCCACGCGTGCACTGACACGGGGACACGCGTGGGGCTGCGCACGCGTGCTTGCACTGCTACCCGTGTGCCCAAAAACCACGGGGATGTGTGCGAGCGCACACACTGCGGCAGTCGCCAACAGGTGATGGTGCACAGGCGCTGGCACCGCCACATCCGCGCCCAGACACACGCGTGTGCCCCAGCTGGGTGTGCCCCGGTGCCCACAGCTCCGTGCACACGCGTGTGCGGCGCCGCGGGTGCCCCCACCCCGGCCCCGGCAGGAATCCGTCGCAGCAGCACTTTGCTGTGCAAACAAGCGCCGGGGGATTAGGCGGGCGCTGGGGGGGACGGGACACGGGGGGGAACACGGGGAGACAAGGGGGGGGACAGAGGGGGGCACACGGGGCACGTGGCCACGCGCCCGCGCGGATGGGGGACCCAGCACCCCCAGGGGTCTGGCCGGGGGGCCGCCCATCGGTGTCACCCCAGCCCCTGTGCAGGGGAAACTGAGGCACGAGGCCGTGTGCGCTGGGGGGTCCCGTGCTGCTCCCCACTCGCGCACCGAGTGCGTGAGTGTGCGGGAGCTCGGCCAGCAGAGCGTGTGGGTGCTCTGCCATTGTCCCCACACATGTGGGGGCTCAGTCCCCCATCCCCACACATGCCTGAGCGTGCGGGGTCTCTGCCACCACGCCCCCACTCGTGCCGCGAGCCCGTGGGCGCTCAGCCCCTGCTCCCCAGCCCGTGGGTGCTCTGGAACGGTCCCCCACTCGTGCACCGAGCCCGTGGGTGCTCAGCCCCGGCGCCGCAGCCCCAGCCCGGCCGGCGGAAGGGCAGCTGCGTGTCGGGTGTCCGGCGGTGTCCGAGCGGGGTCGGGGACAATTCCCCTCTCCGGTTACCGGAAGCCTCTCCGCGCCGCGGCCCCGCACCCCCGGACGCCTGGGCCCCCCCGGACACCCGGGTCCCCCCCGCTGCCGCCGGGGCACCGCGCCCGGCCGGACGCCACGGCCCCGCCGCCGCTCACATTTTCCACTCCCCGGCCCAAATCCTGCCCCGCACCCTGGGGAAAAGCGGGGCGGGGGGGGGGGGGGGAGAGCCGAGGAAGAGGAGGGTGAGGAAGCACCACCCTGATCACCTCCCGCTTCCAAACTGCACCCCAAACTGGGGAGACACCTCAAACCCCCCTAATTTGGGTGTCCCCTCCCCTAGTTTGGATGTTCCCCACTAAAATCTGTCTATGGCTCTTCAAATCTTGAAGTGGCCCCCAAATCTGGATGTGACCCCCCCCTTCCCCCCCGTTAATTCATCCGGGCGAGGAAGAGGAGGTGACGCAGCACAGGAATAATAACCGGGGGGGTTATTAATAGCCGTCCCCCCCGGCTTATTGTTCCCCCAAGGTCATATTAAAAGGTGTTTCCCCCAAAAAAAACCTTCCTCTCCCTTCCCGGGGGTCCCCCAGAACTGAGCCACCGCCAGTTTGGGGGATGGGGGTCACCCCAGGATTTGGGGGGGCTGCCAGCACAGCTGGCGAGATGTCCCGGGGGGGCACAGGCAGCTGCTCCCCCCTCCCCCCACACTGCCGCCCCCGGGATTTGGGGGTGAAACAGCTGCGGAGTCAAAGCCACAGCCGGGGAGGCCGGGGGGGCCCCAAATATGTCCCCCCCCGCTGCATTCCTCCCTGCTGGCATTGCCTAATTTATCCTGAAAGGGCTGGGACTGGGGGGGCCGGTCTGGGCTTTTTTAGGGGTAAATGGGTTTTGGAGGGGAGATGCGTTTTTTGGGGGGGAGAGTTAAATTGAAGGGGTGATTTTTTGCGGGGAGGTTGGCTGGGAGGGGTGATGGTTTTTTGGGAGGGAGATGGGTTTTGGAGAGTGGAGGTGAGTTGGGGGGGGTTTGATGGGTTTCGGGGGGGGAAATGGACTTCTGGGGCAGGGGATATGGGTTTTTTTGGGGGCGGAGATGGGTTTGGGGGGGCAGATGGATATGGGGGTGGAGATGGAGTTTTTTGAGGGGGTAGACAGATTTTTTGGGGGATTTTTTTGGGGAGTAGGTTTTTCTGGGGGATAACAAGTCTTTTTGGGGGGGTGTCAGGTTTTGATGGCGGGAGGAAGACCCAGGAGTCCTGGCAAGGACCCAGCGTCTGAGCTGACCTTCCTCTCCCCCTTCCTCCTCCTCCTCCTCATCCCAGCCGGGCCATCTTTGGCGATGGGAAAGAGCCGAAGGCAAGAGGCCATGTGCGCTGGGGGCCCGGCGGGTCCCCAAGTGCTCCCGAGTACCCCCAGGTGGCTCCAAGTGGCCCCAAATGCCCCCAGGTGTCCCCAAATGCCCCCAAGCGCCCCCAGGGGTTATACGAGCCCCCCCAGCAGCGCGGGGCCCCCAAAGCTGCCTTGGCCGTGCCCCCCCCGCCCCCACGCGTGCCCCGGACACACGCGTGTGCAAGAGCGCGCGCGCACGCGGGGGGTGTGCGCGCACACGAGTGTGTGCGTGGGGTGTCCCCCCCCTTTCCCCACCCCTTCCCCCCGGGCACGGTGATCTTATCGCACATTCCTGCTTCGCCCTCCCCTTCCCCCCCCCAAATTAACCCTTCGCAGCCCTTGGGGTGGCACCCCCTCCCCCACCCCACGCCAAATGCCTCGCGGGGCGCGTGGGAAACCCCCCCGTGTTTGTAGGGGGGATGTACGGCCCAGCATCCCGCGGGGGGGGGATTGAGGTGCTCGGTCCCCAAACCCCCCCCGTGCCTCAGCAGAATGGGGGGTGGGGGATCGTAAAGTGGGGATCCCCCCCTTTGTCCTCTGCAGCCCCCCCGGACGTGGGTGGGAGCCCCACGGAAAGGGGGGGCCGCGCTGCCAGCATGGCCCCGAGCACAAGGCCCCCTCTGTTCTCCACCCCGGGCACCCGCCCAACCCCAAACCACCCCCCTGTCCCCCCCAGCTCGCCATCACCCCCGCACCCCACTGAGGGACCCCCCCGGAAATCGGGAATGCGCAGCCCCACGGCGCACACCCCCCCGCAAATCCCGGGGGGACCACCCAGAGGTGTCACCCCCTGCCCCACTGCCCCCAGCGGGGTGGGGACCCCCCCAGGGGCACCCCCAGACGCAGCGCCCCCCCCGGGGGGTATTTTAGGACGGTTATTTTTAGGGTGACCGGCGCCACCATCACCCTTTAAATTTAGCTGGGGCGGGGGATGGGGCGGGGGTTGCGCACGGGAGTGGGGGGTACCCCAAAAGCAGGATGAGCCCCTACAGGTGACCCCACCCACGGCGGAGTGTGGGGGCGGGGGGGGGGGCTGGACCACCATGGGTGGCTTTTTGGGGTGATGGGAACCATCCCCACCCTGGGATCACAGGGGACCCCAATTCCCAGAAGGAACAGGGTGGGGTGACTGCGCCCCTCCCATGGGAGTCATGGGGACCCCAGTTCCATGGGGGTGCAGGGAGGGGCGACCCCATGTACTCCTACTCCCTGGGGGACCCCAGGTTCCGTAAGGGACACGCAGGGGGACCCCACACACCCCATTCCCAAATGGGACAGGGCATGGGGAGAGAGACCCACCCCCTCCTTCGGGGGGACACCCCAATTCCCAGATGGGACAGGGCGGGCCCTGGGGTCCCCACGTGACTCTAGCACGGGGGTGACCCCCAATACCTTAGGGAGGGGGGCAGGGTGCCAGGAACCCCCCGGTACAGAGTGGACACCCCAATCCCCTAAGGAGCAGGGACCCCCACATCTCCTTGGTGTCCTAGGGGACCCCAATTCCCTGATAACCCTGGGAGCCCTGCACCCCCTCTGCACACGTGGAGGGACACCCCAATTCCCTGTGTCCCCCAGAGCACAACGTGGGGACCCCCGCGCTGGGGGGTCCCCGATTCCCTTCGGGCACAGCATAACTCCCCCAACTCCTTTAGGGGACCCCAATTCCCACGAGGAACCCCAAAACCTTCAAGAGTCGCAAACTCCATGGGGGAACCCAACTCCTACAAGGATCCCCAACTCCGGGGCGGGGTTCCTAACTCCTCTAGGCGACCCCAACTCCTTCAGGGGACCCCAGCTCCGTGGTACCCAAATCATTTAAGGGATCCCAAAATCGAGCCGGGACTCCAACTCCTTTAAGGGCCCCAAGTACTTTAAGGGATCCCAAAACCACAGGGGGATCACAACTTCTCCATGGAATTCCCGCTCCAGGACCCCAAGTCCTGTAGGGGACCCCAGCTCCTACACGGAATTCCAGCTCCAGGCACCCTGATTCCTTTTGGGGATTCCAGCTCCGTGGAGGGACTCCCCACTCCCACAGGGGACCTCGACTCCTTTAGGAGACCCCAAGTCCGCGGGTGGAGATCCCAACTCCCTTCAGGGATCCCAACTGCTTCAGAGGTCCCCAACTCCTCCGCGGGACCCCGAGTGCGGGGCCCCCAACTCCTTCACGGGACCTCCCAGCTCGGCGGGGGCACCCCAACCCCGCGCCCCCGCGCCCCCGCGCCCCCGCGCCCCCCGGCCCCACTCACCCCCAGGAGGGTCCCCAGCAGCAGGAGGGTCCCCAGCGCCGCCGGGCCCCGCCGCCCCATCGCCGCTCCGGCCCCGCTCCGGCCCCTCCGAGATCGCTCCGAGCTCGCTCCGCTCCGGTCGCGCCGCCGCCCCGGGACCGCCCCGCCCCACCCCGAGCCCCCCCGAGCCGCGGGGCGGGGCCACCGAGCGCGCCCACGGGGGGGCACGGGGGGACACGGGGGGGGCGTCAGCGGGGACACGCGGGGGCGCGGGGACATCGCGGGACACCCCTGGGGACTCGCACTGGGACACGGCGACACAGGGGGGCTTCAACAGGGACACGCGGGGGCGCGGGGACACTCCTGGGAACTTTTGCAGGGACACGGGGACACGTGGGACACCCCTGGGGACTTCTATAGGGACACGAGGGGGGCACGGGGGGGTTTCAACGGGGACACGGGGACACCGTGGGACACCCCTGGGGACTTGCACTAGGACACGGGGACACAGGGGGGCTTCAAAGGGGACACGCGGGGGCGTAGGGGCACTGTGGGACACCCCTGGGAACTTTTACAGGGACACGAGGGGGACACAGGGGGACAGACGGGGGCGCAGGGACACCGTGGAACACCCCTGGGAACTTGCACGGGGACACGTGGGACACCCCTGGGAACTTTTACAAGGACACCAGGGGGCACGGGGACACACGAGGAGGCGCGGGGACGCCGTGGGACACCCCTGGGAACTTTTACAAGGACACCAGGGGGCAGGGGGACACACAAGGAGGCGCAGGGACGCTGTGGGACACCCCTGGGAACTTGCACTGGGACACGGGGACACGTGGGACACCCCTGGGATTTACAGGGACACCAGGGGGCACGTGGACACACGAGGAGGCGCAGGGACACCGTAGGACACTCCTGGGAAGTTGCACTGGGACACGGGGCTATCCCCTGGGAACTCTTACAGGGACACGAGGGACACACAGGGGTACACGCGGGATGCAGGGACACCGTGGGACACCTCTGGGATCCCGCACTGGGACACAGGGGACATCCCTGGGAACGTTTACAGGGACACAGGGAAGTGGCGGGGGGACACGGGGCAGCTCTGAAAATTCATACTGGGACTCAGGGTGTGCGTGGGGACATGGGGGGACACCCCTGGAACTTTCAGAAGGGCACGAGGTGAGTGGGGACACCTCTGTGACGTTGCACGTGGACACGGGGGTGCGTGTGGACACGGGGGGACACGAGTGGTCACCCCTGGAAACTCATTCTGGGACATTTGGGTGCATGGGGACACAGTGGGACACACCTGGAAACTTCTCCTGGGACATGGAGGTGGATGGGGACACTGTGGGGCAGCTGTGGATATTTGCGGAGGGACATGGGGGTGCGTGGGGACACTGTGGGACAATTCTGGGAACTTTTATGGGGACACAAGTGTGGAGAGAGAATGGGGATGCACCTCTGGGAACTTCTATGGGAAAAAGGGGTGCATGGGGACACCCCTGGGAACTTTTACAGGGACATGGGGTGCTTGGGGACATCATGGAGCACCTGTGAGAATGTTTACAGGGACACAGCAATGTGTGGGGACATGGAGGTCAACTCTGGAAAGTTGCAGGATGACACGGGGGTGCATGGGGACACTGTGGGGCGCCTGTAGGAACTGTTATGGGGACATGGGGCACATGGGGGTACAGGGCGACATGGGGGTCACCGCTGGGAACTTTAATAAAGGACACGGCAGTGCATGGTGACAGCCTTGGGGCACCTTTGGGAACTTCTATGGGGACACGGGAGTCACCTCTTGGAACATTTCCAGCGTCATGGCAGTGTGTGGGGACACCAGAGGAGCACGGGGGGCTCCCGTGGGAACCTCCACGACAGTTCTGGAGTGCGTGGGGACCCCACAGCCCCCCAGGCACGTGAGGAAGTTTGGGAGCAATGGGGGACATGGCGGGGTTATAGGGATTTTGGGAGACTCTATAAACTCTGGGGTGTGGGGGGGGGTATGGGGGCTCAGGGGAGTTATAGAAGTTGTGGGGCAGCATGGGGGGAGCTGTGGGGGTACCAGGGGTGTAGGGCAGAGGGGGACTGTGGGGCACAGGGGGCTATAGGGGTACCAGGGTGGGGGGCTATAGGGACACTGAGGTTTATAGGGTCTATGGGGGACAGCAGGGACATAAGGTGGTATGGGGGGCCATGGGGGCATGGGGGGCTGTGGGAGCTGTTGGAGCACAGGACAGTACAGGGATGATGTGAGAACAGAAGGAGCAGGGCAGATCCAGGGGGCTGTGGGGGCACAGGGGTTTATAGGGGGGCTATGGGGGCACAGGTTTTATAGGGGGGCTCTCAGGCACCAGGTATACAGATGTTATGGGAGGCTGTGGGAGCACAGGCGTCTGTGGGGTCTTTAGGGGGGATTATAGGGGCTATGGATACTGGGAGGGGGTTGTACATGAGGGCCAAGGGGGTCAGAGCAGGCTGCCAGGGGCACAGGGTATATGGGGGCCATAGGGGCCATATGGGAACATGGGGCATATAGAAGGATATGGGGGCACAGGGCTGGCTGGGGGGGCTGTGGGGGGATTGGGGTGATTAAGGGGGCTATGGGGCACAGGGGTGGTTGTAGGGGCTGTGGGGGGATTGGGGTGATTAAGGGGGCTATGGTGGCACAGGGGTGGTTGTAGGGGCTGTGGGGGGATTGGGGTGATTAAGGGGGCTATGGTGGCACAGGGGTGGTTGTAGGGGCTGTGGGGGGATTGGGGTGATTAAGGGGGCTATGGGAGCACAGGGGTGGTTGTAGGGGCTGTGGGGGGGATTGGGGTGATTAAGGGGGCTATGGGGCACAGGGCTGGTTGGGAGGGGCTGTGGGGGGATTGGGGTGATTAAGGGGGCTATGGGGCACAGGGCTGGTTGTAGGGGCTGTGGGGGGATTGGGGTGATTAAGGGGGCTATGGGGCACAGGGCCGGGTGGGAGTGGCTGTGGGGGGATTGGGGTGATTAAGGGGGCTATGGGGCACAGGGCCGGGTGGGAGTGGCTGTGGGGGGATTGGGGTGATTAAGGAGGCTATGGGGCACAGGGCTGGTTGGGAGGGGCTGTGGGGGGATTGGGGTGATTAAGGGGGCTATGGGGCACAGGGCTGGTTGTAGGGGCTGTGGGGGGATTGGGGTGATTAAGGGGGCTATGGGGCACAGGGCTGGTTGTAGGGGCTGTGGGGGGATTGGGGTGATTAAGGGGGCTATGGGGCACAGGGCCGGGTGGGAGTGGCTGTGGGGGGATTGGGGTGATTAAGGAGGCTATGGGGGCACAGGGCTGGTTGTAGGGGCTGTGGTGGCTATAGCCTGGGCAGTCCAGGAGGGGAGGCTGTGTGGGACACTGAGCCCACGAAGGCTGTAGGAGCCATATGGACACACCAGAGGCACAGGGGTGTGGGGGCACAGGGGTGGTTATAGGGGCTTGGGGGATTGGGGGCGCTGGGGTCCAGGGGCTGGGGAGGGATATCTGGGGGCCAGAGGGGCCTGAGGGAGCCATCAGGGGCACAGGGAATGTGGGGACTATGGGGGGCACGGCGTGATTTTGGGGACTGTTCGGCCACAGTGTGGGGCACACTGTAGGGGCTCCGGGGGGCACGGACGTGGGGGACACTGGGGTGGTTGTAAGGGCTATGGGGCACACAAAGAGACATGGGGGCTACGGGGGGCACAGGAGGTGTCACCGGGGCTAGGGGAGACACAGGAGCAGTCAGAGGGACTATGGAGGGCACAGGGGGACCAGAGGGCCTGTGGGGGACATGGGACACTCTGTGTGTACACAGGGGGTACAGAGGCAGTGGGGGTCAGCAGGGACAGGGGGGTTTGGGGTCTGTAGGGTCCCCACTGGCCAGATGCCAGTGCCACGTCCCCCCAAGGCCAAGGTTAATGTTTAACCCCCCCAAAACCCAGCTGGGCACCGGGTGCCCGTTCCCAGGGGTGCCCTTGGGCGCTCCCGATACCGCCGGGGATTTAAGGCCAGCGGGTGCCCGGGACAGCCACACTTGAGCCATGGCTGCGATGCTGAGTCTCGCCCTGCTGCTGGTGGCCGGCGGTGAGGTGTCCCCTGACCCACTCCGTGTCCCCGGGCTCGGGTGGGTGCCCGGTGGGTGACGGTGACCATGTCCCGCAGGTGTCCACGCCGCTGTGCTGCCGGACTCCCGTGTGGTCAACGGGCAGGATGCAGAGCCCTACAGCTGGCCCTGGCAGGTGAGGGGACAGGGAAACACGGGGGACGGGGCGGTGGCACCCGTGGCGGGGGCGGTGGCACCCAGCGGTGTCTCCCCCCCCAGATCTCGCTGCAGTACGAGCGGGACGGCACCTACCGCCACACCTGCGGGGGCACCCTGATCGCTGCCAACTGGGTGATGACAGCCGCGCACTGCATCTCGTGAGCGCGCTGGGGCTGGGGGGCGCGCAGGGAGCGGGAGGGCTGCGGAAGGGGTGCAGGGATGGGTGCTGGGGGGCAGGGATGGGTGCTGGGGCGCAGGGATGGGTGCTGGGGCGCAGGGATGGGTGCTGGGGGGCAGGGATGGGTGCTGGGGCACAGGGATGTATGCTGGGCGGCAGGGATGGGTGCTGGGGCGCAGGGATGGGTGCTGGGGGGCAGGGATGGGTGCTGGGGTGCAGGGATGGGTGCTGGGCGGCAGGGATGGGTGCTGGGGAGCAGGGATGGGTGCTGGGGCGCAGGGATGGGTGCTGGGGCGCAGGGATGGGTGCAGAGAGCTGCACGGGAGGGACGCAGTGTGCAGAGATGGGTGTTAGGGTGCAGAAATGGGGGTGGGATGCAGGGAGGGTGCAGGAAGTGGTGCTGGGGGAGGAGATGCAGAGTGCAGGAATGGGTGTTAGGGTGCAGGGATGGGTGCAAGGAGGGGTGCATGGAGGGGTGCGGGGTGTAGGGGTCAGTGCAGGGGGGGTGCAGGGATGGGTGCTGGGGTGCATGGAAGGGATACGGTGTGCAGAGATGGGTATTAGGGCACAGAAATAGGGGTGGGATGGCGCAGGGAGTGGCGCTGGGGGAGGGCATGCAGGGTGCAGGAATGGGTGTTAGGGTGCAGGGGTGGGTGCTGGGGTGCAGGGTAGGGATACGGTGTGCAGAGATTGGTGTTAGGGTACAGAAATTGGGGTGGGATGCAGGGATGGTGCAGGAAGGATGCAGGGAGGAGATGCAGAGTGCAGGAATGGGTGCTAGGCTTCAGGGATGGGTGCATGGAGGGGTGTGGGGTGTAGGGGTCAGTGCAGGAGGGGTGCAGGGGCGTGCAGGGAAGGTTGCAGGTTGGACAGGTGGGAGCAGTGGGAGTTCAGGGTGCAAAGGAGTGCAGGAGGGCTGCAGGATGCGTGCAAGGTGTAGGAGTGGGTGCGGAGGGGATGTGGGGTGCAGGGATGGATTCAGGGTGCAGGGATAGGGTTCAGGGTGGAGAGATGGGGTTCTGGGTGCAGGGAGAGGGTTTGGGATGCAGGGAGGGTTTGCCATATGCATGGAAGGAGTACATGGATGGGGTGAAAAGTGCAAAGTGGATGATGGGTGGATGGCAGGGATGACGGGCAGTGCAGGATGGGTGCAGGGATGGGGCTCAGAGGGCAGGGAGGTGAGCTTGGGTGCAGGGAGGGGGTTCAGGGTGCAGGGCAGGGGGTTTGGGTGCAGGGTGTGTGCATGGGGATGTGCAGGGAGGAGGTTCAGGGTGCAGGGCAGGGGGTTTGGGTGCAGATTTGGTGCATGAGGAGGTGCAGAGAGAGGATTTAGGGTGCAGGGCAGGGGGTTTGGGTGCATGGAAGGGTCCCGGGTACAGGAGGAATGCCACACCCGCTGATCCCCTCCTCTCCTGGCAGCAAATCCCGCAAGTACCAGGTGGTGGTGGGCGAGTACGACATGAGCACCGGGGAGGGCCCTGAGCAGCGCATCCCTGTGAACTCCGACGACATCTTCGTGCACCCCAAGTGGCTCGGTTTCTGCGCGGCCTGTGGGTGAGTGGGGTCCCCGGTGGGTTAGGGATGCCGTGACCCCCCCGGTGGCCCCGCTGACCCCTGTCCCCACGCGCAGCAATGACATCGCCCTGATGAAGCTGCAGCGCCCGGCCGTGCTGTCGACGCAGGTGCAGGTGGGGCGCCTGCCGCCCGCCGGCTCCGTCCTGCCCAACGGGTACCCCTGCATGCTCAGCGGCTGGGGACTGCTCACCAGTGCGTCCGGGGAGCGCGAGGGAGGGCGAGGATGGGCGGACGCGGAGGGATGGGCAGGGAGAGGGAGGCATGGGGGGATAGATGGGGAGATGGATGGGAAGATGGAGAGAGGGTTGGGGATGGAAAAATGGGGAGATGGTGAGGAGGTTGGTGGAGGGATGAGGAGGTGGTTGGATGGGGATGGATGGAGGAATGGGGGATGGAGAGATGGGGAGATGGATGGGGGATGGATGGGGAGGTGGAGGGGTGGCTGGGGAGTTGGTTGGGGATGTGGGTGAAGGGATGGGTGGAAGTATGGTGAAGTGTTGGAAGGATAGATGGGAGATGGATGGGAAGACGGAGGGAGGGATGGAGAAATGGGGAGATGGTTGAGGGATGGTTGGGGAGATGGAGGGAGGGGATGAGGGATTGTTGAGAGTTGGCTGGACATGGCGGATGGATGGATGGATGGATCGATGGATGGATGGAGGGATGGATGGATGGATGGAGGGATGGATGGATGGATGGATGGATGGATGGATGGATGGATGGATGGATGGACAGATGGATGGATGGATGGATGGATGGACAGGGATGGATGGATGGATGGATGGACAGGGATGGAGGGATGGAGGGATGGATGGATGGGGAGATGGTTGGAGGGATGGATGGATAGGGAGATAAGGGAGGGTTGGGTGGAGGGATAGAGGAATAGATGGGGACATGAATGGTGAGATGGAGGGATGGATAGATGGATAGATGGATGGATGGATAGATGGATGGATGGATGGATGGATGGATGGATGGATGGATGGATGGATGGATGGATGGATGGATGGAGGGATGTTTAGGAAGATGGTTGGAAGGATAGATGAGGGATGAGGGCATGGAGGGATGGACAAGAGATGGAGAAATGGATGGGGAGGTGAAGAGAGGAGAGGAAGGGTGCAGCGGTGGAGGGAAGGAAGGAGGGCTGGAGGGCTTGAGGGATGCAGAGGTCGATGAATGTGGGATGAATGGAAGATGGATGGACATGGGGTGGAAAAAAGGAAAGTGGATGGATGGAAGGATGGATGAATGGATGGATGTGGGATGGAGGGCCATGTGCAGACACCAGGATGCTCTGATCCCACAGCTGGGGGCTCGCTGCCGGACCGGCTGCAGGAGGCAGAGCTGCCTGTGGTGGACTATGAGCACTGCACCCAGCCCGATTGGTGGGGCGCCCTGGCCATCCGCCAGACCATGATCTGCGCCGGCGGTGCCGAGAAGTCTGGATGCAACGTGGGTACCACACTGGGGAAGAGAGGGGCACACCCCAGGCCTCCCCGTGGTGCTGACCCTCCCCTACCTTGCACCCCAGGGCGACTCCGGTGGCCCCCTGAACTGCCAGGCTGAGGACGGGACCTGGGAGGTTCACGGCATCGCCAGCTTCGTGTCAGCCCTGGGCTGCAATGCTGCCAAGAAACCCACCGTGTTCACCCGCGTGTCCGCCTTCGAGGACTGGATTGCGGAGGTGGGCACAGACTGCCAGGGTGCCAGGGAATGGGACACCTGCTTGTCAGGGTGCAAGGGTCCCAGAGAATCGGGAAATCATGGTGCCAGGGTGCCAGGGAACTGGGGTGCCATGTTGCTGGGTGCTGGGGAATCGGGATACCACGATATCAGGGTGCTGGGGGCCAGGGCAATGAGGTACCAGGGCTCTGGGGTGCTGGGGTACCAGGGGGCAAAGGGACTGGGCTGATGGGATGCCATGGTGCCAGGGCACTGGTGGATCAGGTTTTTGGGGTGCAGTGTTGGGTTGGGGTGCTCTGATGCTGGGGTAGCAGGGGACCTGGTGCCATGGTGCTGGGGTGGCAGGTGTCAGAGTGCCACAGGGCTCTGGGGTGCAGGAGTGCCAGGGTACCAGGCCGCTGGGTGCCAGGGCAGTGGGGTGCCAAAGTGCCAAGGCACAGATGTGTCATGGCACTGGGGTGCTTGAGTATCACAGAGCTGGGGAAAAAGGGCTCTGCATTGCTGGGATGCAAGGACAATGGGGGCCGGGGGTGGGGAGTCAGGGTACCATGGCACCAGGTCTCTGGGGTGCCAGAGTTCTGGGGTGATGGGGTACCAGGGAACTGGGGTGCCAGGGAATTGGAGTGTCAGGGTACTGGGGTGCTAGGATGGCATGGTGCCAGTGTACCAGGACTCTGGGATGCTGGGGCATCGGAGTGCTGGGGTGCCAGGCTCTTGCTGTGTCGCGATGCCATAGTGCTGAGGTGTTGGGGTGTCAGGGTGCTGGGTTATTAGAGTGTTGGGGTGCCAGGGTAATGGGGTGTCAGGGTGTTGGGGTACTGACCTCCCCACTTAGAAGCTTCTCCCTTTCAGACCATGAGAGACAACTGAGTGTCGCAGTGTCCTTGTCATCGACCCCCTGTCCTGGCACCGGGCAAATAAACCACCAAAAGCTGGCACCACTGTGTCCCTGTGCTGGGGAGGGGTCTGGGGGCTCTGGGGGCTGCGCCATTGCCAGCAGACAGTACTGGGAGGACCCAGATGTGCCCAATGTCATGGGGGTGGACACCCAGAGACACCCAGATGCCATGGGGATAGACACTGAGAGGTGCCCAGATCCCACAGAAATGGGTACCCACAAACACCCAGATCCCAGAGGGATGGACACCCACAGGTGCCCAGATCCCATGGGGATGGTGCCCTCAAATACCCAGATCCCATGGGGATGGACACCCACAGGTGCCCAGGTGCCATGGGGATGGTGTCCTCAAACACCCAGATCCCAGAGGGATGGGCGCCCACAGACTCCCAGGTGCCACAGGGCCAAGCACCCCAAGGCACCCTGGGCTATGGGCGTGGGCACCCCAAAGGCACCCCAAGACACATCAGCACAGTGGCTCTGGGTGCCCTAGGGACACAGGGATGGCCTCGATGTCACGGTGACGGGCACCCAGTGACATCCTGTCCCCCCACGGGGCTGGGCCCCCCCAAGGCCCCGGGATGGCCCCCTTGGGGTGCCCCAGGGCTGGACGCCCATGACCGTGGCCTTCCTGGCCTGGCCGTCGCTTCGCAACCGCCGGCACCAGCGCGTGACCAGCGAACAAAGAGCCCTTTCACCGGCGCCCCCGCCGTGACCAGCACCCTGGGACCCCCCAACAGGGCACCCCAGGGCCCCTGTCCTGCCCAGGCCCTCGCAGCCATGGGTGCTGCAGCACCCCCCAATTCCCGCTGGGATCCGGGTGGAAAATTCCAGCACCGGGACTGTATAAGTTTTATGGGCCCCTCGTCACCGTGTCCTCGGGGACCTTTGCTCTCCCCGTGGTGGCCCCGGCATTGCCTGCCCCAGCAGCCCCTCGCTATCGCTGGCCCTTTGCTCCAGGGGAGGGGGAGCCTGAGCCCCCCCAACCCGTGACACCCTTGCACAAGTTGGGGCCACCTGGCAGAGGCCCAGGGTGGGGGACAGGGTGGCCCAGCCCAGAACAGGGGGTGAGGGTGGGGGGCACCAGCCATGACCCTGGTGCCACCAGAGTGAATTGGTGGCATGGCACTGGGTGGTGACACCTTTTGGGTGCAACCACCCCAGGGTGGCAGCAGGGTGCAGGCACAGGAGTGTGACAGTGCCAGGGGGCTGGTGCGGGGCTGTGGGACTGGTGTGGGTGTTGTGGGGTTGGCATGGGTGCTGTGAGGCTGCCATGGGTGCTACAAGCATGGCACGAGTGCTGTGATACACGTGGTACCGACCTGGCACAGGTCCTGTGAGGCTGGCACAGAGGTACTGTGAGAGTGGGATGGGTGCTGTGGGTGTTGGATGGGTGCTGTGAGAGTGGGATGGGTGCTGTGAGTGTGGGATGGGTGCTGGGGGTGCAGGATGGGTACTGTGAGTGTGGGATGGGTGCTGTGAGTGTGGGATGGGTGCTATGGGCCTGGGATGGGTGCTATGGGCCTGGGATGGGTGCTATGGGCCTGGGATGGGTGCTGTGAGTGTGGGATGGGTGCTGTGAGAGTGGGATGGGTGCTATGGGCCTGGGATGGGTGCTATGGGCCTGGGATGGGTGCTGGGGGCGTAGGATGGGTGCTGTGAGTGTGGGATGGGTGCTGTGAGAGTGGGATGGGTGCTGTGAGAGTGGGATGGGTGCTGTGAGTGTGGGATGGGTGCTATGGGCCTGGGATGGGTGCTGGGGGTGCAGGATGGGTGCTGTGAGTGTGGGATGGGTGCTGTGAGTGTGGGATGGGTGCTGTGAGAGTGGGATGGGTGCTGTGAGAGTGGGATGGGTGCTGTGGGCATGGGTGGGTGCTGTGAGTGTGGGATGGGTGCCGTGGGCATGGGTGGGTGCTGTGAGACTGCCGTGGGCAATACAAAGCACGGTGTGGGCACTGTGAGCTGGATATGGGTGCTGTGAGCATGGTGTGAGTGCTGTGAGCCTGCCGTGGGTGCTGTGAGCTGGACATGGGTGCTGTGAGCCTGGCACGGGTGGTGCAATCCTGGGATGGGCTGTGAGAGCCTGGCATATGTTCCAAGAGCGCGGGATGGGTGCTGGAGTGTGGGATGGGTGCTGTGGGTGTGGGATGGGTGCCATGAGCTGGGTGTGGGTGCTGTGAGCCTGCCGAAGGTGCTACAAGGCTGGCAAAGGTGCTGTGAGCATGGCACGGGTGGTCCACACCTGGAGAAGGTGAGGAGTGAGCCTGGAGTTGGTGCTGTGAGCCTGATCCAGGCGTTACCAGAGTGACAAGGGTGCTGCGAGCCTGTGCAGGTGCTACCAGCGTGACACACATGCCGTGAGTGTGACACAGGTGCTATCAGTGTGACAGGGGTGCTGCCAGCCTGCTCCTGGTGTTGCAGGCACAGTGTGGGTGCTGCGAGCCTGGCACCAGTGATGTGGCTGGGCATGGGTGCTGCGAGCCTGGCACGGGCGCTGCGAGCCTGGCACGGGTGCTGCAGGGTTGGCACAAGCACTGCAAGCCTGGCACTGCGGCTGCGAGCCTGGCGTGGGCACCGGGAGGCTGGCAGGGGCGCTGGGAGGCTGGCAGGGGCACCGCTAGCCTGGCATGGCCCCCTGGCCCCCCAGGGCAGCTCCTCCCTCGCCGGTGGTGCCAAGCCGCTGCGAACCCCCCGTGTCCGTGTCCGTGGCCTCTGGCCGGACCCACCCCCGCCGGGTGACTCAGCCCGAGAGGCTTTTCCTTATATAACGCGGCACCGCGCGGAGCCCCACGGAGCGGCCCCTGCCTCAGTTTCCCCTTACCAGGGAGTCACAGTCACCGCTGCCACGGCCGTCGCTGCCATGTGGATGGTGTCACCGCCGGTCGGTAAGTGCCACCTGGAAGCTGGTGGGCCCCTTTGCGAGGTGTCCCCTATCCCTACAAATCATCATTTGGCGGGGGTTAGTAGAAAAATTAGGGTTATTGGGGCAGAAAAAAATGGGAAAAAACTTGCATCTCCCCCCCCCCCCCCCCCAAGTAGGTTAATTTTGCACTCCCTGTGGTTGAACCCCTTTTCCCTGCCCCCTGGGGGAGTGAGGCAGCCCTGGGGGCACAGTCCCCTCGTAACGCACCTGGGATGAAGCAAAATCACCTTGCTGTCCCCCCAAAGTAGAGATAAAAGCCGCGGGAGTAGCGCAGGGCTAAGGAATTCCCCTCCCATCCCGGCACTTTGATTTCGGGGCGAGAAACGCCAGGACCGGGCGAGTTTGGGAGCCCCGGCAGTGCCCGGGTGCTGTGACGCTCACAGGTGCCTGGATCCGGTGCTGCGACAGCTCCGGAACATTCCCAGGGCCCCGATCCTGCCTGTTGCTGGGAAGGGACGGCAAATCCCTAAACCATCACGTTTTCCTCCGCTTTGGAAGATCTAAAACTCACCAATTAGCCCAAATTAAGAGATAAAGAGGGGGCGCAGCACCCAGCATGGCCACAGACCCCCCAAAAATCCCTGGTTCCGGTAAAAGCAGGAGCGCCCGTCGCGGGGCTCAGGGGGGATTTTCCCGGCTCAGCCCGTGCCGGCGGCTCCGGGCGCGGTGTCCAAAGGTCGCTCCCTCCGCAGCGCTCGGAGCTGCCGACCCCCGAAAGCACAGCTATCCTCCAGTTCTTCCTGGTTTTCCCACCTGGGGAGCTGTTCTGGTGGCATTCCGGCGATGAGCTGGCGCGGGCTCGGCCCGGAGCAGCTCGGGGGGGCTCTGAGGGGGCTCGGGGGGTTTGTTTTGCTCTGACGTCCTGTTTTCTTTCAGATGAAGGATCTGCCTGGCTTTGGGACACGGCAAAGGCGGGGGGCAAAGGACAGGACCCTTAAATTCTTTCCCTAAAGCTTAGCCCGATAGGTATATAAGATCCATAGAGCTTAAACCGGGGTTGGCTTTTAGTCTAAGCTTGGGTTTGGCTTAATTTGTCTTTATTTTATTATGTTTTACGGTTCTTTAATTCATTTCTTTGCTTTTTTGGCCTCTTTTATTCCATTTTTGGCCACCGGTGGGGAGCTCAGCAGCAGAGCTTGCACAAATCAACCCCCTGCTGCTTCCTAAACGGATTTTGGGGGATTTTGGTTTGAGGAGGGGGAACCCCTGCACCAACCTGCTATTTTTTGGGGGGGGCTGCAGCCCCTCCGTGGTTGGAACACGGTGGGGGGTTGTAGGTATTTTCCAGTCCACCAAGAAGCTGGTGCTGAGCGAGCAAGCAGGACGGGGATGGGCACTGGAGTTCCTCCGGAAAAACGCGGCCAACGGGCTCTCCGTGGCCAACCTCCTAGCTGGGCTCTCCTCCATCCTCTGCAGCGTCAACAGGTGGGGGAAACTGGGAAAAAAGGGGTGAAAAATGGGGTTGGGGAGGGGGAGGTCACCCTGGTTTTGCTCTCTTTGTGGCCAAGCTGGTGGCCAGGCTCCCCTCTGGCCTCTGCAGCATCGATAGGTGAGGGGAAAAAAGGGGGAAATGGGATAAAAAGGGGGGAAATGTGGTGAAAAAGATGCACAGAAGTGGGGGTGACCCTGGTTTTGCTGGGAAAAGGGGGAAATGGGAGGGAAAAGATGGTAGAAAAGTGTGGTTTGCCCTGGTTTGAGGGGGAATATGGAAATAGGGTGAAAATGGGGTAGAAAAGTGGGGGCCAGCCCTGTTTTGCTGGAAAAACGGGGGAATGGGGGGAAAAAAGGGGATGAAAAGTGGGGGACACCATGGTCAAAAGCTCTCTCCTTTGGCCTCTGCAGCATCAATAGATGAGGGGGAAAAATAGAGGAAATGTGGTGAAAAGGGATGAAGAAGAGGGTTGGGAAGCAGGAAGGGTTGAATTTGCTCCTTTCATAGTCAACTTCTGTAGTCAGGCTCTCCTCCATCCAAAATAAGTGGGGGGGAGAAAAGGGGAAATTGGGCCAAAAAAAGAAAAATAGGATGAAAAAGCAGGTGGCAAAGTGGCGGTCATCCCTGTTTCGCTGAAAAAAGAGGGGAAATGGGGCAAAGATGAGATGAAAAGTGGACATCACCCCAGTTTTGCTCTCTCTGTGGCAAACCTGCTGGCTGGGCTTACCTCCACCCTCAATAGATAGGGTAAAAAAGGGAGAAATGTGGTCAAAAAGGGGGGAACACAGGCTGAGAAGTGGGATTTCCCCCCCAGGCAATACCAGCACTCCTGCTGGCTGCTGCTCCTGGGCTTCCTGCTGGATCTGGCTGATGGCGCCGTGGCCCGGCAGCTCGACGCCTGCTCGGCGCTGGGTGAGTGCGTCCCCCCGGCCTGGGGGTGGCCTGTGCGGTGTCCCCCGTGCCCAGTGCCCACCTGGCCCCTGCCCCTCGCTGCCCCACAGGTGCCAAGCTGGATGATTTTGCGGATTTCACCACGTTCGGGCTGGGCACGGCCCTGTTGCTGCAGCCCCAGGGTGTGCTGGGGGGGCTGCTGACCCTCGCCTATGTGCTGGCCGTCTTTGCCCGCCTCTGCTTCTTCTCCAGCGGTAAGATGAGCCCTTGGCGGTGGGTGGGTTTGGGGTATCGCCCCCCCACATTGAACTCCTGGCACCCCACAGGAATTCCCTTCACCTACCGGGGGCTGCCCTGCCCCTATGCCTCGGCGCTGCTGGCCAGCACCTTCCTGCTCACCGGGGGACACGTGGCCCTGCTCCGTGTCGCCGCGGCTGCGATGATCCTGTTCATGGCCGACTGTGGCTTCTACCCCCACGACAAGGTGTTGGAGTCACAGCTGTGGAAGAAACTGGTTTATGCTGGAGGTAAGGGTGGGGATGAACCTCTCGGGATGGTGGTGGAGGGGGAGGAAGAGCAGATCCCCAAGGATTCTCCTGCTCCGTAGGGGTGGTGGCTGTCCTGCTGGCACCAGCGGCGGTGGCTGCAGTTTATTGCCTGGCCTGGGCCACGTCCTACATCGTCTTCCCCTTCGCCCTCTGGAGCTGCAAGCCCTGAGCCCTCTCTAGAGCCTAGTAAAGACTTCCTCATCCTTATCCTTGCTCTGGGTGCTGCTTCCTCCCTTCGCTCTTCCCACTGAATCCACGTGGCAGAGGAGCCTGCTTAGGTAAAAAAAGGGAAAGGCTTAACTTCAGGGAAGCCCCAAAATCCCTGTCCCTTGGGGGGGCAGGGGCAAGGGAACCCTCCTTGGCCACACCCAGCAGAGACCCCCAAATCCTTGAGAAACAGGAAATTTAGGGGTCGCTGCCACAAGAGACCCCCAAGCCATTCTCTTCACAGGAAACTGAAATTTAGGGATTGCTCCCACTGCCCAATGGGAATTTATTTCAAAGGGAGTTTCACACTCCAAAAATGAGGAAGGCCCTCCCTCAGTGGGGGGAGGAAGATGCTGATCAAACAGAGGGTTTTGGACATGGGATTCGCCGGGAGCAGTTTAGAATTTACCACTTAACCCATGGCTGCAGGGAAATACCATCCCAAATGTGGTTTATTTTCACCCCGAGTGTGACACTGCTGGGGCGGGGAGGGGGGAAGCAAGATTTGATCCAAGGTCTCTGGAAAGTCGGCGGCTGCCGGACAGCGGCGGCTGGAGTGCAGAGGGTGTGGGTGGAGGAAGGAAGCGAAGGTCAAACCTGGTGCTGGAGAAACACTCAGGATCCCCAGGGAAGCTCCAGTGGTGGGAGCAGCTGCAAGATGTGGCTCCTGCTGCATCCCACGGGAATAAATCCCAGCACCGAGAGGGCAGGACCCTTCCCCTCGGCAGGGAATGTCAGGATGGGGCCACAGCTGGAGACAGCACCCAGTGCTGCAGCTGCTCTGGCGCCAGCCCTGCTCTGGCCTCCCTGTGCCATTCCCACCCGGAGTGAGCAGGAGCCGGGAGATGCAGAACCAGTACAGATTTTATTGATATAAAAAGGGCGACTTGATAATAAATACCGGGGCCTAGAAAAGGGGGGGGCAAGGCGGGGGCCGGGCTGTCATTCCCCGGATCCCTGCATCTGCTTGCAGAAGGAGTCGAACTGCTGCTGCTCCAGCTCCGTCATCACCCGGTTCAGGGCGTAGATCTGGGATTGGAAAAGGGCGAATGACAAAGGGGGTTCGGCCGCGGGCTGGGCCGTGTCCCTCCCCATTCCCGTGTTCCCACCTCCGCCCGCTGCCGCTGCTTCAGCTCCTGCTGTGCCGACCTCTGCTTGGCCTTCTCCAGGCGAGCCGCCGGCTCCCGCGGCTTCGGCCGCTCCTTCCGCGTCCCCGTGCCCGGATCCATGGCTGCGGCACGGGGGCGGTCACCCGGGGACCCCGGACACAGCCCCACAGCCTCCCCCCATGTCCGTGACACCCCCAGACAACCGAGGGTCACATCGGGTGCCCCAACGGCATCCTGACTCCCACAGGGGACCGCCCCCCAAATCCATCCTGAGCCCCACGGGTGACCCCAAACCCGTTCTGAGCCTTATAGGTGACTGCTACATGCATCCTAAGCCTCACAGGAAACTCCCAAACCGATCCTGAGCCCCAGAGGAGACACCCCCTCGATCCCATCCCGACCCCTAAACGCAGCCTGAGCCTCTCAGGTGCCGCCACACCCCCACAGCCACCCTGAGCCCCAAGGGAGCCCCCCAAGGCTTCTCCCCACCAACCCCCATTCCCCAGCCCCCTCAGCGGCCCCATCTCCCCTATCGTTCCCAGAGCACCCCCAATCCCCCAACCTCCTCTCCATCCTCACCACCCCACTGCCCACAGAGACCACTGTCTCAAGCCCCCCAGACCCCTCAAAGCCACCTCCATCTCCCCAGCCCCTCATAAACCACACCTCCCCCAAACCCCACCACCTTCAGTGCCCCACAAGGCGCCCCCCATGCCCCACAGCCTCCCCCATCGCCACAGGCACCCCAGTTCCACAACTCCCAGCCGTGAGTGCCCCACAAGGTCCTCCCCAGGCCCACAATGAGGTCTCAGCCGCCTCAGACCCCTGACTCCCCCAGCCCCTCCCAAGGCCCCGATGCTCCCTTACTCCTCCAGCCAAACCCCTCAGCCCCCTGACTCCCCGAGCCCTTCCCAAGGCCTCTATGCCCCTTTACTCCTCCAGCCAAACCCCTCAGCCCCTTGGCACCCCCAGCCCCCCGTGCCCCTCCCCCGTTCCCCCGTACCGGTGGGGCTGTGCCTGGGGCAAGATGGCGGCGGAGCCCCTCCCGCCGCTCGGCGCTCGATTGCCCATCCTGGGCACACGCGCGGAGTCGGTGCAGAGCGCCGCGCGCGACGAGCGGGGAACAGCGACGCCTGGCGGGCGGGCGGGCGGGGAACGGCGGGAAGGGTGCTCCCAGTGCCCCCCCAGTGCCCCCATTTGTCCTTCACTCCCCAGCGCTGGTATGTCCCACCCCCTATACATCACCCCCATACAGCTCACCCTTATATGTCAGAGCATATACCCTCTACATACATATATAATATATATTATATATATATATATATATATATATAATATACCCTCTACATATCCCCCCTCTAAATAGCCCACCCCTATCTATCACTGTATAATGCTCATCTCCTACATATCTCCCCATTATACCAAATTCCCTATATAGCCTACGGGTCTCAGAGTCCCCCCAACCCCTGTCCCAAAGCCCCCCAACCCCTAAATATCACCCCCTATATCACTCTCCTGTACAGCGCACCCCTAGGTCTCATTGCCCCATATAATTCACCCACTATAGATCTCCCTCCATATACCATATGCCCTATTTAGCCCACCCCTATATATCACACCCCCTAGATATAACCCCCATATACCATACCTCCCTATATAGCCCAGCTCTTACATATAACGCCCCATACACCACATCCCTATATAGCCCTCCCCAACATACCACACCCCCTGTATAGAGCACCCCCTATATATCATACCCCTGCACACAGCACCCCCTCTATATTACCTCCTGTATGCAGCCCACTCCCCATATATCAGACGCTCTGTACAGCCCACCCTACACAGCCCGCCTCCTATACATCCCCCCTGTACATCCCAACACACACAGTGTCCCCCACATGGACACACAGAGCCCTGCCCAGGGTTTGGACAGTGTGGCATGGCATGGCCTGGCCTGGCACAGCACATGTAGCATGGCACACCAGGGCACTGTGCTGTGTATGTGGCACATGTCACAGTACACGTCCCATGGCATAGTGACCCCTGACACGGTGTGGCACCCATGGTGCCCCCGGCACTGTGAAAGACTCCTGCCATGGCACAGCTCACCATGGCACAGTGTCATAAACCAGGACACGGTGCCCCTCAGCACAGTGCGGCACCCCCGGCACAGTGACAGACCCCTGCCAGGGCACAGCCCACCATGGCACAATGCCCCCAGCACACACCCCTGCCATGGCACGCCACAGTGCCCCCACTGCATCCCAGCACTGCCACCCTGGGGCTCTCCACCACCCAGCCCCTTCTCTCCAAATCCTTTATTGCCATATCCCAGCCCCCCACACCGGGATTCCCTGGAAGCACAGGACTGAGAGAAGCGGGCGGAATGCCAGATCCTGCCCAGCACCGGGGCCAGTTCCTGGAGCAGGAAACACCTGGCAGGGTGGGGGGACACCCCAAAACTCCCCGTTAGATACGGACAGTGTTGATCCGCAGCGGCTGGACGTTCTTCCCGTTGGCATGGCTCTGCCCGGGACTAAAATATGAGCACAGCTTCCCGGGAAACCTCTCCCGGAAGGTGTAGAGCCAGGACATGTCGTCAGCATTGTAGAAGATGAGAAGCCCCTTGTCGTAGTCCAGGAAGACGCCCACCTTCTCCAGCTTGCCCTTGACGTTGAGCCGTGTCCAGGGCTCGGTGCAGGCGCTGTACTGGTTCCCGTCGTGCATCACGATGCAGTAGAACCCACGGCTCGGCTGGATCTGGATGCTGCCCTTGCGGGTCACGGCCTCATGGGCCAGGCCGATCATCCACTGGGTTTTTTCGGACACCACCACCTCCCAGTAGTGCACCCCGGCACCAAAGGCCTCGGCGCCCAGCACTGACACCTCCACGTCGAAGCGCCGGGGCGAGTCCTGCAGTGGCTGTGGGTGCAGGTTGCCGTAGGCCACGATGGTGCAGTCGTCTGACAGGATGAGGCGATGGTGGGCAGTGCCGGGGTCCAGCGTCAGCGCTGCTGGCACTGGGACAGAGCAGGGACAGGGGGATGGGGTTAGTGCAGCCCCGGAGCCAGTGCAGATGCTCTGTCCCACCAGGGTGACAACTGGTGTGGGGAAGTCACCAGGGTGTCCCCATCCCTCACTGGAGGTCCTGTCCTCATCCTCATCCCTTGTCAGTGATGTCCCTGTCCTTGTCCTCATCAGTGACTTCCCTGTTTCCTGGCACTGCATTCCCTTCCATCCCTGGTGTATCCCTGCCCCTTATCAGGGATGTCCCCATCCCTCACTGGTGTGTTCTTAACCCTCAGCAACGATGTCCCCATTCCTGTCCTCTGCCAGGGTGTTCCTGTCCCCCACTGATGTGCTCCCATCCCCATCCCTTGGCTTGTGATGTGCCTTTCCCTCATCGGTGATGTCCCTGTCCCTCATCAGTGATGTCTCCATCCCCATTCCTCACTGGTGATGTCTCTGCCCCCATCTCTTGCTGGTGATGTCTCCATCCCTGTCCCTCACCAGTGTGTCCCCATCCCTCACTGGTGTGTCCCTGGCTTTCATTGGTGACGTCCCCACCCTATCCCTGTCCCTGTCCCTTAATGGTGTGCCCATCTCTCACCGATATCTTCTCGTCCCCATCCTTCACAAGTGTGTCCTCATTTCTCACTGGTGATGTCCCTACTCCCATCCCTCACCGGTGTGTCCCTCTCCCTCACTGGTTGTGTCCCTGTCCCTCCCCAGTGCCATCCCCATTCCTCCCCGCTCCCCCATCCCTGCACCCTCACCGGGATGGATGTCCTGGAAGAGGGATTTCCAGATGGTGTACTGCAGGGGGCCCATGTACTTGGAGGTGGGGAAGTCCTCGTAGGTCAGGTTGGTCTCGTGGATCTTCCCCTTCAGCCTGTGGAGAACACACGGTGCCGAGGTGGGGGGTGACACCAGGGACCTCGCCACCCCCTCGCTGCCACCCACCTCTCAGAGAGGGACGCCACGCCGGCCAGGAAGACGTGTTTATCCGCCTCGGCCAGGCGCTCCTGCAGGATCTGGGTACCCTCCTGGACCTTGCGGAGCTGCTGGCTGTAGCGCTGGATCTTGTGCTCGATGTCGCTGAGTGTCCGTGCCGTGTCGGCCTCCAGCTCCTCCAGCATGGCCTTCTGCCGCTCCCGCAGCAGCCGGTGCAGCCGCTCGAACGCCTCCCCGATCGTCACCCGCAGGCTCTTGGCTGAGGACTTGGGGTGCAATGGGGGTTAGAAGCACCCAAAGCTCTGCTGGTCACTCCATGAGTTCCCTAATCGCCAAATAAATCCCTACAGGGCATCGGCTCAGGGAATTCTGGGGGCTACAAGGGTGCATTTCATCTTGCATCCTTAGAAAGTAGACTGAAAGGATCCTAGAAGAACTGCCTAAAGAACCCTAAGATAACCGCTCCAAAAAACCCTAAAAAAACCCTAAAAAAACCTCCCAAAGATCCTTCCAAAAAGCCCCCTACAAGAACCTTAAAGTAACCCTAAAACAACCTCCGCAAGAACCTAAAAGAATCTCCCACAGATCCTTCCAAAGGACCCTAAGCGATCTCCCCAAGAAACCCAAAAGAACCCTAAAAGAACCTCCAAAAGAGCCCTGAAAAAACTTCCCAAAAAACTTTACAGAGCTTTTAAAGAACCTTTAAGGAGACCCTCTAAAAACCCTAAAAACCACTCTAATAAACTCTAAAGCCCCTCAAATTACATCCTAAAAAAACCCTTAAAAAACATGAAAAACCAACCTAAACTGAAAAACAATCCTAAAATAACCCCTAAAACCTAAAAAAAAAACTTAATAAACCCCACCTCAGTCACTGGTGAGGATGGGGAGAAAATTGAACCTTGCTGGACACTGAACTCCTGAGTGAGGAGATCATTAATTTAATTAATTAAAAAGATAAATCAAAGCAGTGCTGCAGGAAATTACAGAGGGATCACCAGCCCCATGGAGGGATTTTGGGGTACCACAGAAAGAAAAAATGGGGCAAACCCATGAAATTGTGGAGTTTTGGAAGTCCCAAAACCAGGCTGGTGAGGGTCAGGTTTGAGGTGTCATCAGGGTGGCAGTGGGGCTGACCCCAATTCTGCTTTGGGGGGGCTATGAAGGGCTGGGTGAAAATGGCAAGTCCCCAGGGGTGACAGTGGTGTCCCCACACATACCTTGGTCTCGGCCAGCTGCTTCTTGAGGAGCTGCAGGGCTTCTGTGTGGCCACGCTCGCTCTCCTGCAACCCCTGGAGCTGCTCCTTCAGCTCTCGCTGGGGACAGGGTGGGAAAATCCATAAACAGGGGATTTGGGGAAAAGAGGGATCCCACAGGAAGCTTTCCCACCCAAACCAACCGTGGGGTTACGGGGCTGTGGGATGGTCAAGCCATGGGTGGTCCCTGTGGAATGAGGGTACTGCCTTGGGTGGGGGGGACAGGTCCTGGATTAGAAGGTCTTACTGGGGGGGGGGAGCTCCACAGAGCCATGGGGTGGTTTGAGGGTTCCCAGGGACTCCCAGCGGGGATGGAGAAGGGGATCCCAGCGGGGCAGCAGCAGAAGTGTGGATGGATGGATGGATGGATGGATGGATGGATGGATGGATGGATGGGAGGAGGGCATGAGGCTGACCCCAATGGGGACAAAAGGGCTGTGGGGACAGAGACAGGTGGGAGGAAGGCATGGAGCTGACCCCAGTGGGGACAGGAGTGGGACTGACTCTGATGAGGAAAAGAAGGAGTGCAGGAAAACAGAGGGTAGAAGGACACACGGACTGGAGGAAGACACAGGACTGACCCTCATGGGGACAGGAGGGGTGCAGGCACAGACAGATCAACGTGGAAAGGCATGGGACTGACCCCAACAAGGAAAAGAAGACGTGCAGGGACACAGGCACAGACAGGAGGAGGGCACAGGGCTGACCCCCACAGGGACAGGAGGGGTGCAGGGACAGACAGAATGACAGGACGCAGGCACAGGGCTGACCTTGAGAAGGAAGAGGAATGCAGGGACAGATGGATGGGAGGAAGCCACAGGACTGACCCCAAATGGGAAGGATGGGGTGCAGGGACAGACAGAAGGAAGGGACAGGGCTGACTGAGAGGGAAAAGAAGGGGTGCAGGGACAGACAGATGGGAGGAAGCCACAGGACTGACGCCCACAGGCTCAGGACAGGCACAGGCACAAAAGGGACGGGCACTACCATGGAAGTGAGAGGAATCAGCCAGACACAGCAGCCCCGAGGAGCCAATTGGGGCAGAGAATCCCACAGGGACCTACCTGCAGCTCCTCGAAGGCATCATCCACATTGGTGACCTGGTGCTGCTCATGCACGGCCGGCTCATCGCAGAAGAAGCAGACGACGGCGCGGTCTGTGAGGCAGAAAAGCTTCACCTTCTCGTGGTCCTTGCAGGGGAAGGGGGTGCGCTGGGCCCCCAGGATGGCATCCAGGGGGAAGGCGCTGTAGCGCTCCACGATGTTGGCCAGCTTGAGGCTGGGGGCCAGCGTGGGCTCGGGGAAGGTGCGGCGGCACTCGGGGCAGTCGCGGGTGCCCTGCGGCTCCTGGCGCACCCAGTGCTCGGTGATGCAGCGGCGGCAGAAGTAGTGCTCACAGCCCAGCCCCACTGGGTCCTGGTAGATGCTCAGGCAGATGGAGCACAGCAGCTCATCCTTGAGGCTGCACGCCATGGCTGGGGGCTAGAGAGAGGGGCACAGGGTGAGTGGGGGCTTGGGGAGGGTGGGAGAGGGGGAGTGGAGGCTTTGGGATGAGGAGGAGAGGGTGAACGGGGGCTTGGGGTGATGGGGAGAGTGTGAATAGGAGGCTTTGGGTAGGGGGGGAAAAGGATGAACGGGGAACTTAAAGGGGGAAGGGGTAAAAGGGGAGCTTGGGGTGGGTGGAGGTTGTGGGGGAGAGGGTGACTGGGGGGCCTGGGGAGGGGGAGAGAGCGAATGAGGGGGCTTGAGTGGGCAGAGGGTAAAAGGGACATTTGGGGTGAGGGGGCAGGTTGTGAGGGAAGAGAGTGAATGAGGGGGCTTCAGAGGCAAGGGGGTAAAAGGGGGACTTGGGGTGGGAGAAGTTGTGGGGGGAGGTTGTCAGGGAGAGGGTGAGTGAAGGCTTTGGATTGATGGGGAGAGGATGAATGGGGGGCTTGAGGTGGAGAGGGTAAAAGGGGGGCTTGGGAAGGGGGGAGACTGAGGGTGGAGAGGATGAGTAGAGGCCTTGGGATACGGGTGAGAGGGTGAATGGGGGCTTGGGAGAGGGAGGTTGGAAGGGTGAGTGGGGGGACTGGAGGTGGGGGGAGATTGTCAGGAAAGTTGTGGGAGGAGAGGGTGATTGAGGGTTTGGGATGGGGGAAGTTAAGGGTGAGAGGGTGAATGAGGATGGGGTGGGGGGCTTGGGGTTGAGGGGGTGAGTGGGGGGCTTGGGGTGTGGGGTTGAGGGGGTGAGTGGGGGGCTTGGGGTGGGGAGGAATGGGGGAGTAGGGGTGAGCATGATAATGAGGGGGATAGGGGTCAGGTGGGAATGGTGTGTTGCAGGGTTTGTAATGGGGGGCAAGCTGGGGGTTGGGATGCAATGGAGGGGCTGCAGTGGAGGAAAATGAGGGTGTCAGGAGGAAATGGGGAGCTGGGGGATTTACAAAGAGGGGGAACAGGGGGGTCAGGATGCAATTGGGGGTGCTGGGAGGATCAGGCCACAAAAGGGGGATGGGGGGGTTGCCATGGGGGATCAAGCTGCAATAGGGTTGCAGTGCAGGGGGGAACCAGGGGTCAGGATACAATGGGGGGCTGGAGGGATTGCAATAGGAGGATCAGGATGCAGTGGGGGGTGTCTGGACGCAAGGAATGGGAGCATCGGGATGTAGTGGGGGGATTCGGGATGAAGGCGATCAGAGCAACCCTGGGAGCGGACACAACAGGGCTGCAATAGGTGTGGGACTGAGGGTGCCTGATACAGAGGGTGCGGGGCCGTTTGACAGGAGAACTGGGGTACCGGTGATATTGGGGGGTGAGGCTGAGGCTGGATCAGGGGGTCCCGGCTGAGGCTGAATAGTGCGGGGCAGAGATGGGGTTGAATTAGCGCCACAGGGGTGGGGCTGAGGCTGGATTTGGGGTCCGGGGCTGAGGCTGGATCTGGGGAGTCGGGACTGAGGCTAGATTTGAGGGGGTCGGGTTCACGCTGGATTGGGGGTCCCGGCGAGGCTGGATTTGAGGGGTCGGGGCTGAGGCTGGATTTGGGGGGATCGGGGCTGGAGCTGCCGGCGGCTCCGCCGGGCCCCGTGTTCGAGCCCGCCCCCCGCTCCCAGCAGGACCAGGGTTCGAGACCGGCCCCCGCCAACCCCCTGATGCCGCCCCGCGTCTCCCTCAGCCGCCGGCGCCGGTGCCCTCACCAAGCTGGTGCCCGGTGCTGCTCTGGAGCCGTGCCCGATTCCCAGTGCCGCTGGGATCCGCGGTCTCACCGCCGCCTCAAGAGCGGCCCCGCCGCGACGGGCCGGGGGTGGGCGAGCAGGAGGGGGCGCGGCCGCGCGGCACTTCCTGCCAGCCCCCCCCGCGCCCACAGTGGGCCCGCCCCCACCCCATTGTCCCCCGCGCGGCGCGGCCTCACCGGCGCGTACCATCGCCCGCCCGCGGGGGGGTGCTTAAAGGAGCCACGGCCTCGCCAGCCGTGTCCCGTCCGTCAGGACAGTCGGGCACTGACCCTTCACCATCCTAACCTCAGGCCCTTTTTCTGTCCCTGTCTGTCCCTCCGTCCATCCCTTTATCTTCCATCCAGCCATATCCCTGTCCAGCCCTTGATTCATCCATTTGTCCATCTGTCTTTCTGTCCCTCTGTCCTCCCATCTCTCCATTTTTCTGTCCTCTGTCCATCTCTCCTTCCACGCATCTCTCGGTCCCCCGTCCAACCATCTCCCCATCCAGACCTTAATCTCTCTGTTGTCTCTCCTATCCCTCTGTCTCTCCATCTGTCTGTCCATGCACCCATCTCTCTGTCCATCCCTCTGTCCAACCATCCTTCTGTCTGTTCATCCCTCTATCCATTCCTTCAACCATCTATGCATCCATCTCTCTGTCCAGCCATCCGTGCCTCCTGCTGTGCATCCCTCTGTCCACTCCTCCCTCTCTCCCTCCCTGTGTCACTCCATCCATCCCTCCACATCTCTTTGTTATTCCATCCACCCCTCTTCCCATCCAGCCCTTAATATCTTCATCCATCCATTTGTCCATCCTTCTGGGCTCTCATCTCTCCATCCATCCATCCATCCATCCATCCATCCATCCATCCATCCATCCATCCATCCATCCATCCACATCCTTGCTCTCCCATTCAGTCATTTGCTTTGTCCAGCCCTTAATCCCTCTGTGTCTCCCTTTGTTTATCCATCCTGTCTATCCTTCTTTCCGCCTGTACTTCCATCCCTCCATCCCGCTCTTCCTCCTAATTTTCTGCACCCACCAGTGAGCCAGGTGACCCCACAGGTGACACTGACAAACCTATTGCTGAGTAAACACTGCTTTCCCACAAAATGTACCGATTAAGCTAAAAATCACAGAGAGCAGTTTCAGGTGTCATATCCATACTGTCCCCTCCCATGTTATGGCAATGCCTGGCCATGGTGTGATGAGCCAGGACCAGCTGGGACCAGTGGCAGCACTTGTCTGCCCTTTAATGAGGCGTCCACACCCTGGAATCCTCAGGGATGCTTCACTCCTCCCTTGAGGAACCAGGGAGATAAAGGAAGAACCCCCAGAGAGGGGGAAAGGGGAGCTAGAGGATGGAGGGGGTAGTGAGGAAGGGGACACAATTCCTGAGGGAAAGTTGAGCTGCATATTTGGGAAGAGGCGTGACCATCTGGCTGGGAGCCAACAGGAACAAACTCCTTGGCTTTCACTGCTAGATCACCCCACTCTTATTGCTGGCACCTCCCTTTCCTCCCCTCAAATTCAGGTACACCCCATCTCCTGTCTATCCCCCTCTCCTTCCAGGGAATAACCACCCACTCTGTTCCTCTTCCCACTAGGCCCCAAAAGCTTGGAAACAGCTAAAAAAAAAAAACGAACCCACATGGATTTGGATTTTTTTTCTGCTTGTTTTCCTGCTTTAGGAATTCAGGTCATGTCTCCCCTCCGGGACCCTCCGGGGACTGAGGAACGGCTGGAATGATATCAAATAACCACAGAAAGAGGGAAAAATCCTCTTTTTTCATTGCAGATCCAGATTCAGGCATAGGGGGTCCCATCCCATTAATGGGTTATTTAATTGTATCCCGTTTGGCCGAAATTTCCAAGAGTTTGGGGAAATGGAGAGCATCGTCCCACCGGAGCACATGGCGCTCAGCCAGCACTGCCAACACTCATCCTGGCGGATTGTTGGGCAATGAACGGAAACCGCGGGGTGGTTTGGGCAAACAGGGAAATTAATCCCGGTTAATTAGTAAATTGGCTTTGTTACCTCCTGGTAAACCCTGTATGAGCCTGGGGGGGGGGCTCCACCATGCCTCGATTCCCAATCTTTTTATGGGATACACAGCCCTTCCCTGCTGCGGTTCCAGCACGCCGGAGGATTCCAGGATGTGGCAAGAGCCTGGGTGATCCGGCAAAGCCGGCGGGCAGGGAAAACCTGTCTCCTCCCCACGTGTGCTGCGTGTGCTGGGAACGCTGGCAGGAAGGGAGGGAGGCCCCGAGGAGCTGCGGTGCTGGAATGTTCCCCCTTGCCGCTGGCAGCATGGGCACGCCGGGACGTGCCCGCTCAGCTCTTGGCATGTGTGCTTCCATCCCATGGCTCTTCCCATTTCTGGAATGTCAGGAGCACCCCGTCTGCTCCCAGAGCCCGCCATCCCGCTGGATTTCATCCCAGCTTTGTTTGGGGACCCCCTTCCCAAGGAGGATCCCGCACCCCTCCTTGGAGGAAGCAGGAAGCTGCCCCACACCGATGTGTCTCATCTCCACAGTGCTTTGCAAACAGTAACTAATTAATCCTAATTAACTTGTTACCTAATTAGAGCCCAAGGGCCCTCCCCTTTGCAGGGAGATGGGAAATTCTGGCACCTCAGGGGATTTTTTTTTTCCAGCATTTACTAAGCATCCCAAAATCTCCACGTTGGCTTCACACCGACATCAGGCAGTGCCCTTTGTATTCCCCATCACTGCCAATCCAGGGAAAAAAACCTACTTTTTGGGATTGCTAATGCCAAGAACCCTGGAATGAGGATTTTCACTCATCTGGATGGCTGGCACTGGAAATACTGGCATCTCCAATTCCTGGTGTGCCCACCCATCCCACGGGAGCCCACTGTGGTAGGTGCTTTCAACTTTTTTTATGGAAAACAAGGGATTTTTGGTAAAAGAAACAAGTGAGTGGGTGGGATGGAGGTGTTTCCCAAAGAATTCCCTTCCCAGTGTGCCATGATCAGGGACACAGGCTTTGGGAACACCAGAAAAGTTCATGGGGATCCCAGTGTCACCACTCAGGGACCACATTGCACACTGGAAAATCCCAGTTTGCCATCCATAAAAAATCTCCCTTTCTCTGCTGAGTCAGCTGGAGATTCTGGATGGACTCAGCTTCCTGGTGCTGCTGGAATGGGAAGGATCTGTTGCTTTGTGCAGGTCTAGTGGCCCCGTGGCTTTGCTGAAACCCTGTGGTGGTGATTCCTGCATGATTTCCCTCCACTCCTGCCTTCCCTTCCTTTTAATCACAGTTGGATCTATCCTGGGAGCAAAACCAGCCTTGGAATCACATTTTTTCAGCAGGCGAGCACTAATTTCCTTCATTTTCCAGCCCGGGATGGAGCTGGGCATGGGTTTATTTTTTTCTTTTTTTTCCCTGCATACCAACCACCTTCCCAGGAAAAGGGGCCCCTTTCCCACACCCAAGATTAATCCACCCAAAGCAGGGTTGGAAAAAAAGCCCAGAGTGTCATTTATCCCAGCCAGTCCCAACAAGGAAAATCCCAGGAGATGTTCACCAATCCTTGGTGGATCCCACAAGCTCAGCAGTGACCAACACTGTCTCCTCCCAATGCAGATTTGGGATTGGATAACTCCACTCCCCCCACAAAAAAAAAAAAAAAAAAATCAGGAAATGCCTAAATTGGTGCTGAGGTTTAAAACCACCAGTTTCTTAATGACAGGGAAAAAAATGCCACAGCAGAAGTGAAAGCCCTGACGGAAATTACCCAGTGAGGGGGAACTCGGACATCAGGGAAGCTCTGGGGGGATCCAGGCTCTCCCAGTGCCCTGTCTTGGGGTGACGCCGGTGCTGGGTGGCAACTTCTGGGTGTCAACATCTGAAAATCAGATAAAAAGAGAGTTTTGGAGCTGCTGGCTTAGGTCCTCAGTTGAGTCATGGATAATTAATGGATCTGGGGACCTTCCAGGATGGGGAAGTGCTGGGTGATGGGGGATCCCAGCTGGGGGGCTGACAGAGCAGTGGGAATGTGGGAGGACCGGGGACTTGCTCAGAGATCCCATGGGAGATGGTGCCTCTGTCCCAGCTCCATTGCTGTGGCCAGGACCTGTTCCAGGGGCTTCTGATGCCCTGGGCAGCTGCCAAGTGATGTCCCCTCTGTGGTGGGGACCTCTTGGGTGCTCATCCACCTCATCCCATCCCCATCTCGTTCCCCATTCCCATCCCACTTCATTTTACTTCATCCCATCCAACCCCATCCTCATCCCACCTCACCCCGTTCTTATCCCATTCAACCCCATCCCATCCCCATTGCATGGTAACTCACTGCCATCCCCATCCCATCCCACCCTTGTCTCCTAACCCATCCCACTTCATCCTATGCCAACCCACCCCATCCTATTCTATCCAGATCCCATCCCATCCCATCTCTAATCCCCATTTCCCACCTCTCTTGGACTCACCATTTCCTTTCAGGACATGCCTCTCCTCTCCATCCTCCTCTGTGACACAACATTTTGGGAAAACATGAAAAGAATCCCTAATTTTGTAGGGTTTTTAAAGTAAATTTTAAAGTGGAAACTTGGAAGCTCCAGGGGTCATCCCCTGGACCTGGGAGGAGGAGGGGAATGGGTGGGATCTGCCCCTGCTTTTCCTTCCCCTGTGGGCAGTGTCTGTGGATTTGGGGGGCTGCAAGAGATCCACAGAGGAGCTGGGGGGACCTTGGGATGGGGGGAGACCCTGAGAGGGGCTGGAGACCTCCCAGGAAACAGGAGGATCCCCAGGGTGGTGTCCCTGAGGGGGCTATGGAGCCTCACAAAGGGGCTGGGGGTGTCAGAGGCAGAGAGAGGGGCTGAGGGGAACTGGGGCCTGAGGAGAATTGGGGGGGCTAGAGGAACTGGGGGGGGGGTGCTGAGGAGATTTGGGGACTAAGGGAGTTCGGGGGGTTGAGGAGACCTGGAGGGGTTGAGGAAAAACAAGGGGGCTGAAGAGAATGAGGAATTCTGAGGAGCTTTGCTGAGGAGGCTGAGGGGAAATGGAAGGGTGACAGCTTGAGGGGGCTGAGAGGAACGGGGAGCATGAGGAGCTTTTGGAGGGGCTGAGGAGAATCAGGGGTGGAAGAGTTTTAGGGGAGCTGAGGGGATCTGAGGAGCCCTGGAGAGGGTTGAGGGAACTGGGGGTCTGAGGAGATTTGGAGAGGTGGGGACATTGAGGAGTCCTGGAGGTGCTGGGGGAATTGGGGATGAGATTTGGGAGGGCTGGAGGAGACTGAGGAGAATGGAAGGAGCTGAAGGGATCTGAAGGATCTGAGGAGATTTGGGGGAATCTGAGTGGAACTGGGGATCTGATGAGATCTGGTAGGGGTCTGAGATTTGGGGGATCTGAGGAGATTTTGGGGGGTCTGAGTGAAACTGAGAATCTGGAAGGATCCAGGGGTTTGAAGATCTTTGGGTGGGCTGAGAGGAACTGGGAGGCCAAGGAGATTTGGAGGGGCTAAGGAGTTTTTGGAGGGGGTCGGAGGAGATTTGGGGAGATGAGGACAATGAGAAGTCCTAGAGGCACTGAGGGAATGAGGGGTTTGAGGTCTGAGGGATCTGAGACTTGAGGGGGTCAGAGGAGAACTGAGGGGATCCAGGGCTTTGAGGAACTTTGGGTGGGCTGAGAACTGAGGGGCTGAGGGGAAATGGGTCTCTCTGGAGATTTTGGGGGTACTGAGGTGAACTAAGTGGGCCGAGATTTGAATGGGCTGAGGAGATCTGAGGATACCGTGGAGTTTTGAGCAGGCTGGTGATACTGAGGGAGCAGGGCAGGCTGAGGAGAACAGAGGGCATCTGGGGGCTGAGGAGACCTGTGGGGATTTGTGGGTCTGAGAGAACCGGGGAGACCTGACAGGGCTTAGGGGACAGGGAAGCCGAGGGGCTTGGAGGGCTGAGGGGGTCTGGGGGGGCAAGGAGGCTTTGGGAGGCTGAGGAGGTTTGGGGAGTCCTCCTGGGGCTGAGGGGACCTGGCGCTGAGGAGGTTTTGGAGGCTGAGGGAACTGGGGAGCCCTGATGGGGCTGAGGAGGTTTGGGGGCTGTGGACACTTAGGAGCCTTCCTGGGCCTGAGGGAACCAGGGGCCGGGGAGGTTTGGGGGGCTGAGAATACTGAGAAGGTTTGGGGGTCCAAGGGGGCTTAAGGGGCTGCGGGGAACCCTCCTGGGGCTGAGGGAGCCGGGGCTGCGGAGGTTTAGGGAGCCCTGACGGGGCTGCGGGAACCGGGGAGCTGAGGGGGCTCGGGAGCCTGAGGGGAAGAGGTGTGGGGAGCCAAGAGGGCTCGGGGGCTGCGGACACCGGGAGCCCACCCGGAGCTGAGGGGGTTTGGGAGCCTGAGGGGTTTTGGGGAGCTGAAGAGGTTTGGGGAGCTGAGAGGGCTTGGGGGCTGCGGGAACCAGGGAGCTGAGGGGGCTCGGGAGCCTGAGGGGTTTCGGGGAGCTGAAGAGGTTTGGGGAGCCAAGAGGGCTTGGGGGCTGCGGGAACCCAGGAGCCTGGGGGGTTTCGGGGAGCTGAAGAGGTTTGGGGAGCCGAGGGGCTTGGGGGCTGCGGACACCGCGAGCCCTCCCGGGGCTGAGGGAACCGGGGGCTGCGGAGCTTTGGGGAGCTCTCCTCGGGCTGCGGCGGTTTCGGGGTGCCGCGGGCCCCGGGGAGCCCCTCCAGGCCGAGGTGCCCCAGCCCAGCCCGTCCCTGGGCGGGCGGTGGCGGCGGCGGGGCCGGGCGGGCCGGGGGCGGGGGCGGCGGCGGGGGGGCGGCGCGGGGCTCCATCTTCCTCCGTGCGGCGGAGCCGGCGGGACGGCGGGGCACCATGGCTGTCGGTATAGGAAGTGTCTTTTTTTTTTTACCTTCCCCCCCTCGCTTTATTTTTTTTTTATATTCCTCATCCCTCCCTTTCCACCCCCCCTCTTCCCTTCTCCAAAACACCTCAACCCCCCCAAAAAATCCCCCTCACCCCGGGGGCGAGCGGGGAGGGGGGGACTTCACACACTCCCCCCCACCCCCCGTGCTGCTTTTTATTCATTTTTCATCTAAATCAATTTAAAAAAAAATTTTCCCTCCTTTTTTCCCCCCCTCACCCCCCCTTCCCCCTCCCCTCAGCCCTGCAGAACATGGCGTCCCCGTCCTAGCGTTTTAAAAATAAGCCGGGGCTGCCATTTTTGTTTGCCTTTTGTCTGCGAATTTTAATAAAAACGTCTGAGAATGTGGGAGAGGCGGCGGATGGAGGGGGGGTGGGGGGAGCACCCAGCCGGGCCACCCCCCCTGCCCCAAACTCCCCCCTTCCATCCCCATCCCCCGGCCTTTTTGTCTGGCAAACCTCCCCCCCTCCGCCCCCCCCCCCCCCCGCAGATCCCCTCCCAGGTTGAGGATTTCAACTTCACTTAATCAAACTTCGCCTTTTTCCACCTCTTTTTTTCATTATTATCATCATTATTCCACCACCCCCCCTCCAAACAGGAAGAAGAAGGAAAAGAGGGGGAAAAGGAGGGGGGGGACATCGAGGAAAATACCCATTTACCAGGATTTTCCCTTTTCTCGCCCTCTGGATGGTCTAATGGAAAAGTTAATTGCAGCCAAACGTACCTATTTTTGTGGATGTTGCATGTTTGGGGGGGGTGTTTGCTTTTTTTATGCATTCATGCCTTTTTTTAAACTTTTTTGCTTACAGGGGGTGGCAGAAGCAGCGCAGGGGCTGAATATTGTCATTACCATCATCATAATCACCATTATTACAATTTTCACCATTTGAATTCCTTTTCTCCTTCCTCTTTTCCTCCTTTTCCTCGCTGTTTTCCGCATTAACCGGTTTTGTCTAGAAAAGTGGTCTCGCTGGCTGGAAGGTCTAACGGAGGGGGGGGATATTTTTTTCATGGCGTTTTTGGCAGGAATGCGGCAGCTTTAGCAAGGGACCCAAATTTCCGTGGCCGTGTCCCAGAGGTCTGTCTGTCCCTCTCCAACATATATTTAGCCATATACTATTTATACATCCATAATCTCTTGGCCACGTCGGGGGGCCTGAGGGGGGAGCTTAGAACCGGCGTGGCCACAATGATGGATTTGAACCCAGGAGTGATGAATTTGATGATTTTGATTTCTTTTTCTCCCTTCAAGGTTGGAGGATGCTCCTTGTTGGGTTATTTTTCCCCCCCAAGCCTGCGGTCCTTCGGATAGCAGCCAGGTTTTTTAAGCTGGGGAGGATGGAGCGGGTGAAAGCGGCTTTGAGCCCGAGGCCTTTGAGATTATAAAGTGATATTTTAGCAGAGAGGTAAAAAAGTTTTTTAAGTCCCTCCCGGCGTGCAATTTGCCGAGAGGCGGAGGGTCCAGGGTGAGGGGATGGATTTCACCCCCAGTTTTCCAGCCAGCTCCCCATCCCTCGGCTTTCCCAACTGCTTGGGGGTGAGCGGGGCTATAAAAAAAACCCACTTTTTTTTTTTATTTTATTTTTTTATTTTATTTTTTTTATTTTCCTTTTTTTTTTCTTTTTTTTTTTTGTTGTTGTTTTCTCTCTATTTTCAGGCAAAATCCCACGTTCCCACGGGTCGGGTAGGTCGGAGCCGCTTCGCTTTTGTTCCTCCGCTGTGGGATCTCGCGCGCCGGGGGCTGGCGGGGGGTTCGGGGTGTGTGAAGTTGTCCTCCTCCTTGTCCCCCCGTAGAAAAACGCCCCACGTGCAGCACCCGGTCTCAGCTAGAGCTGGAGATGGACGCGGATAAGGGGAAGCAACGCCAGTACTCGCAGAGGTGGGCATGATGGCTGGATCGAGGGGATCACAGGGGGAAAAAAAATCCCTGCTTTTATATATTTACATCCTAAAATAGCATCTAACTTAATGATGTGCATGCGTGTAATTATATGTATGCTTATAAAAATAATATATATATACGCACACCAGAATCCAGGTATTATGTGTGGATATATATATTTATATATAAGCGGGGGCATGGTATTTTTTGGGGGATTTGGGGGGTGTAAGGGACACCCTGCCTGCCCCCTCCCTGGGGAGGGGACCCCATTCCCCACATATGTGTGACCCCTTGATATATCCCTTTAAGAAACGTGCCTTTATATGCATAAAATAATAATGTTCACCCTCAGCTTCCCCCACCTTCTGCTTTTTCCCTTAAAAATGTGGATTTTCGGTCATTGGGCACGATGCCATGACAAGTGCATGTTGGATCTGGTGCGCTCGCTCCCTCCTCAGGGCGATCCCCTGCCCGTGCCTCAGTTTCCCTGCGTGCTGTCACCCATGGGTGACCCCCCCGTGCTGCTGGGGGTGGGCAGTTGCCCCCCAGGCTGGTGTGCTGTGCTGCCTTTGCCTTGCAGGGTGCGTGGCTGGTGTCTTTCGGGGGGTGGGTGTGTTTGGGGTCTGGAGGAGCAGCACACCCCAGGCCAGGGAGTGGTGTGTTTTGAGGGGCACGCATGCCCCGTGTCTGGTGCGTCACGCCACGGGTGCCGGGTCTCCCTGCGGGCTGTCCCCGTGTCCCCTCTGCTGGGTCACAGGACCCAGACTGTGGATTTGGGGTCGTGCCGCCTTGGCCTCCATCTTTTGGGAGCATTGCCACCCTGGTCCCCCCCTCTTTCACCCCCGAGTTGGGGACCCCGTGGGGGTCCCCAGTGTGGCTTTGCCTCCCCTCCTGCTTGCTGCTGGTGCTTGGCTCCTCACCCTGCCCCACGCACCCTTTTTCCCGCACGGGGACCCCTGGTCCAGGCTGGGGGCTCATTTTGGGTTAGCTTTGCTGGAGATGCAGGAGAAGCCCCAGCCCAAGGCCCTTCGGGGGGCGGAAGCCGGGGGTTTAATTGGTTCCATCTTGGGTGAATTCTTGTGGTGTACGGGCCGCCCCCTCCCCGAGCCATGGGGGGCTCGCCCTGTGTTCCTGCTTCCTGGCCTCGCCTGCCTTCTGCCCCCTCTGCCTTGGGGTGAATCACTCCCGGATAAGGACAATCCGGGCAGGGAGGGATGTGTGTTCCCCGAGGATGTTGCTGGATGCCAGTTCCCACCCTGGTGGCTTTGGGATGCAGGTTTTGTGGATGGGCACTCGCTTTCCCTCCAAAACTCCTCCTGTTCCAGGTGAACCCCAGGGAAACCTGTTCTTAAGAGGGGACAGAGGTCATGGCCTCATGTTTTGGGGGGGAAACCGAGGCATGGCGCAAGGCAGAGCTGGGTTCCCTGGCCCAGGGACATGCCCAGGCCAGCGTCACCATCCCTGGTCTGGCCTATGTCAGGAAGGGCTTGTAGGGGTTTGGGTGGGGGGGTGTGCAGGGGACATCCATCCCCCCGCTTGGCTCTCGCCCACCGCGCCGTCTCTGGCCACCGCCGGCTTTCCTGTGCTCGCCGCTTGGCATGGAGGGTGGGAGCTCTGCCCTGATGCTCTCGGTGGGATACTTGGGGACACCAAACTCGGTGTCTCGCTCGGTTGAGGACACGTTTAGCCACCAAGTGCTTCTCCGGTCACCCCAAATCCCTCCCCTTGCCTCCCAGACCCCCCTGCTTTCCGGCTGTACCAGGTCGGTGGTCGCTCGCTAGTCCCTGGGAGCTGCCCCTTTTCTCTCGGCGGTGCCGTGAAAAGAAATCTCTTGTTTCTTTTTATTTCAGCGAAGGCGAGACAGAGAGGGCTGCCAAGGTAGAGGCGTTCCCTAGAGAACTGTAGCTTGACTTAGCGGCAGTTGGGTAGGAAGTTGGAAGGCTCTAGTGAGCTCGTGCCCACCCGTGCCATCATCTACCTCCCATCAATCTGGAGCCTCAGCGACACGTCTCCCCAGGCAGCTGCGCCCACCTGGCTCCAGAGGCCACCCTGTGAGTACCAACCACTGCCGACCCTGACGGCCCCGGCACCGCCGCCCCCTCACTGCCGCCGCCCCCGCTCTCCCTCCGCCACCCCCAGCCCCGGCTTGCCGGCTTCTCGCGCTCTTCCCTCCCTGTGGGTGCGGAGGCGAGGAGGCTTTTGGTCTCTTTTTAGGGTGCTGCTGCTTCCCCCCTTGGCCTGGTTGAGCAGTGATGCCGGGTACTGTGCCGTTCTGGGGAACTCGGGGTTCAGCCCGTGGTGTTGGGCCTCTGTGCATCTTCCTGCTTGCTCTTCCCACATCCCTCTCCTCTGGCTGGACTGCTTGGGTCTCCACCATGCTTTGGGCACTGGCCTTGTCCCTGGGGATAACCTTCGGCAGCCCTTTGGCACCCAAAGGCGGTGCTTGCAGGGGGTGTCAGGGGCTCTTCCCACCATGGTTTGGACCACAGGACCCCATGCCACTGGAGATGCTACCCAAGGGGGGTTTCCCCTGCCCAGCCAAAAACCGGGGGGCACAGAGAGCCATACCACCTCCCTGTGCCCTGCAGAGCCGGGGGGAGATGCGCCACAGCATTCCCTACCCTTCATAATTTCCATTTTAATGGATTTTCTTTTTTTTCCACCTTTGCTGCATGTCAGCTTCCATTTTTCATAGTTAGCTGAGAATAGAGAAAAAGGGAGTTTTTATATATATTTTTTTTTTCCATCTGCTTTCTCCCCCCTCCCACTCCCTCCCCCAGCCCTGAAGAAGGGGACGCCGCTCCCGACGAAACACCGCACAATTTGTAACATTAAATCGGGACAGGAACAGGGATTTTTATAATTATTTTGGCAACACCGACCATTTCTTCCCTCTTGTTCATCCAGCTCCAAGTGTGGTGGTTTTCCAAATAATTTCTCATTTCTTTAGTAAGCCCTCCTCGGGTGGGGGCAGGGAAACACACAGTTTTTGTGCTTTTCTCCCCAAAATACCCTTTGTGCCTTTCCAGCCCCCTCCAGCTGTTCAGGAAGGGTCCTGGGACTGGTGTGGTAGGGGTTGGTGCCGTGTCCCGGTGATGGTTTGTGGGCCACACCGGTGGTTTTGATCCGTCTGGGTGCTGCTGCTGGCTCCATCGGAGCCCGGTGCACTATTGGGACAGGGAGAGGGATAGACAGATGGATGGATGGGAAGGACAGAGGTCACGGGGCACCTGCTGAGATGGGGGAGCAGCTCCAAAAAACCCTTTTCTAATCATAGCTCTGGTTTCCTGTTTTCCCACGGCCGCTCCGGGGCTGGGAATCAGTGCTGGGGTGCTTGGTCATGCTGAGGGGGCTCTGAGCCCTCCTGCCTGAGTTCCTGCTCCCTGCCTGCCTCCATCATGAGGGGTTCCCTGCTGCCAGCTCCGCTTTTGGCCCTGGTTCCTGGTGTCCAGCCCCTCATGTTGGCGCTGGAGTCCCCTGTCCCGTGCCCGTGATCCCAAGGGATCTTATCTATGTGTGTGTGTGTGTATATATACACACACACACGTAGCCTGTGGATAAACGCACGCTGTGGGCGGCCTGTGGGTACATATATAATTATACAAAATAGCTGGCAGCGGCTGCATCCGTGCATGGGAAGGTGCATTTAACATCCCCAGTGAACTCCCGTTCTGTGGCACGGAGCAGGACTTTGGCTCTGCCCATGCCACTGAGATCTGGCCCTGCTTTCCCTTCAGTCCCCCAAAATTTGGTGCTTGAGCAGCTAGGAGGTGACCTGGAGTGGTTCAAGACTGGGAAGGGGAATTCCCAAAGCTGACGTATGGGTGGTGTCCTGGACAGGCTGCGGTGTTGAGGTCTGCCATGGGAAATTGCTCCTGTTCTTGATACCCTGGAGCACACCTCGTCCTGTGCTAGGCTGGTCTGTAGCGCGAGAGGCAGGTGGTTCCCTCATCCCTGCCTCAGTTTTATCCTGAAAATGGGGATGGTCCATCCCACAGGTCCTTTGGGCTGGGGTGGCTGTCGGGATGCTGCATCCTGGTGGGACCAGGATCTCCTTTCTCTGGGTGCTGCACACCTGCCTGTGGGAAGCTCAGGGTGTGTTTGAAACCTGGGGCAGCAAGTGTGAGGAGGAGGAGGAAGAGGAGGAAGGCTCTTGCCCCCAAATCCTGCCACCCCCAAAGCTTCTGGGGCTGCACTTTGCTGGGGGTGCCACTCTAGTTTCTCCTGGGATCCTGGCTGTGGCCAGGATTATTTGGAGCCAGAACTCCTGGGGGACCCCTCCCACACATCCCATCGGGGTCCCATACACGCTTACCCTTGTGCCCCTGTAATGGGATTTGCAGGATGGTGATGCCTGGTCATGCTGGGCTGTTCCACTCATCCGCTTGCTGCCCCCTTCCAGCTGTTTCCCACTGCCCAAAGATGGATTTAGAGTTAATTTCCCCAATGCCTCTAAGTGTTTCTATAAATCTCCCAGCCCCATTGATGCTGGGTGTTCCTGCCAAGCCACTCCTGGGTGTCACAGGTGCTTCACTTGACTTTGGGAGGTGTCTTGGGGGGGATTCAGCTGGGATTGGTGTTGGGTTCAGTGTGCTGCTGTGCTCGCCCTCTCCCATGGCAGCATCCCATCCACCTCTAATTCCCCCCAAATGAGAGAAATACTTCCAGAGCTTGGGAGATTTGGGGGTTTTCCCCAAATTTCAGCTTCCTCCTTTGCCAGATTGTGTCCTAGTGCACTCACCAGTGTTTTGCGGTTGTGGAGGCAGGCAGGTGCTTGGTGTCCCCCGATCCTACAGGAGTTTTCATCTGGGAAGATGCTCGGGGGATTCCCCAGCCTTTCCCTCTCCCTGCCTGCTCCCTGCCTTTGCTCAGTCTGGGTCTTGCTTCTTGGTGGGGTGATAGTTGGTTTTGGGGGATTCAAGGTGGGAGGGCAGGGGGGACCGTGTGGCTGCTGGTGGTACCCCATAACCCACCCCTCTCTCCCCAGGATGGCGGAGCCTCGCTTCAACAACCCCTACTTCTGGCCACCGCCCCCCACCATGCCCAGCCAGGTAGGACCCCTGCACTGGGATTTTGGGGGGAGGGAGGATGATGGATGGATGTGGAGAGCACCCAGGGGGAGGCTGGGGGTCTCGAGGGTCCCGGTTCCTCTGCCCTCACCCACTTCTCTGCTTTCTCCCCCCTCAGCTGGACAACCTGGTCCTGATCAACAAAATCAAGGAGCAGTTGATGGCGGAGAAGATCCGCCCCCCGCACCTGCCCCCGACCTCGGTGGCCTCCCAGCAGCCCCTCCTGGTCCCCCCTTCGCCTGCCGAGAGCAGCCAGTCCATCATGTCCCTGCCAAAGCTGCAGCAGGTGCCAGGGCTGCACCCCCAGGCTGTGCCCCAACCCGACGTGGCCCTGCACGCCCGGCCGGCCACCAGCACCGTCACAGGTACTGTCACTGGTTCCGACAGTCTTGGGGGCAGAGGGGGTTGTGGGCCCCCTCAAAACTAACAGTCTGTTACATTGTCCACTAGGGTTGGGGCTGGCGTCCCGTGCACCCGCTGTCAGCACCTCGGAATCCAGCCCAGGAACGGGGACCACCACCCCCTCCACCCCCACCTCCACCAGCCAGAGCCGCCTCATTGCCTCCTCACCCACCCTAATCTCAGGAATCACCAGCCCCCCCCTCCTCGACTCCATCAAGACAATCCAGGGCCATGGCTTGCTGGGGGCGCCCAAGACTGAGCGGGGCCGGAAAAAGATCAAGGCGGAAAATCCTTCAGGACCGCCAGTGCTGGTGGTGCCCTACCCCATCCTGGCCTCAGGGGAGACGGCCAAAGAGGGGAAGACGTACAGGTAGGCACACCCCCGCCTGCTGTGGGGGCCGGGGCGATGGCGGGGAGCCCCCCCACCCCAGCCCGGTCCCTGCGGGGTTCTCCCCCACACCCTCCAGGTGTAAGGTCTGCCCCTTGACGTTCTTCACCAAGTCGGAGATGCAGATCCACTCCAAGTCGCACACAGAGGCCAAGCCCCACAAGTGCCCCCACTGCTCCAAGTCCTTCGCCAACGCCTCCTACCTGGCCCAGCACCTGCGCATCCACCTAGGCGTCAAACCCTACCACTGCTCCTACTGCGAGAAGTCCTTCCGCCAGCTGTCCCACCTCCAGCAGCACACCCGGTGAGGGCCCTGCCAAGGGGCTGGAGACCCTTGTTCCCGCTGGCCAGGGCGGGGGGCAGCTGGCAGGCACCCCACACCTGCCATCTCTCCTGATATCCTTTATGGCCCTGTTCCACCTGTTGGCCCTGCTGCCATCTTCATCCCCTTCATCATCATTTCCCATCACCTCCAACACCCTCATCATCTCCAGCACCTTCATAGTCTCCACCACATTCACCAACCCCACCATGCTCATCCATTCCCCCCACACTGGCTGTCCCCATTGCCTTTATCACCTCCACCACACTCATCATTTTTAGCACTTCTGTGGACTCCACCACACTCATCATCTCCATCACCTCCACTGTCTCCACTACCTTCTTCCCAACCACGTTCACCATCTCCACCATGCTCATCATCTCCGTCACCTTTGTTGCCCCCACCATGTTCAGCCATCTCCACTGTGCTTGGTCACACCACTTCATCCCCACCTTGCTCATCTCTCCTCACCATGCTGATCTGTCCCCACCACCTTCTCTGACCCCACCATGGTCATCTGTCCATGCAGGCCAGTCCATCTCCTCCACACTCATCATTCCTACCACCTCCAGTTTCCTGCACTTCCATCCTCTCCCAACCCCTGTCTCTCAGCCCCGTGTCTCCCCACCTTTTCCCCTGTCACTTCCTGGGGCATGGATGTTGCTGTGCCCACTGTGACCCTCCCCCGCTATGATGTGACCCTGTGGGTGGGACCAGCACTGTCCCTGGTGGTGGAAGGGGAGGTGACAAAGACCTGACGTGTGTGTGTCCCTAGAATCCACACCGGTGACAGACCCTACAAGTGCCCGCACCCTGGCTGCGAGAAGGCCTTCACCCAGCTCTCCAACCTCCAGGTCAGTGCGGGGGGACCTGGGATGGGGGGCACAGGGTCCCCATAGCCCCCCCCTGACTCCCTGTGTCCCCCCTAGTCCCACCAGCGCCAGCACAACAAGGACAAGCCCTACAAGTGCCCCAACTGCTACCGGGCGTACACGGACTCGGCCTCGCTGCAGATCCACCTGTCTGCACATGCCATCAAGCACGCCAAGGCCTATTGCTGCAGCATGTGCGGCCGTGCCTACACCTCGGTGAGCATGGGGCATGCCCCAAAACCCACCCCCGGCGCCGCCAGCCCCCCACTCATCCCTGTGCCCCCCACAGGAGACCTATCTGATGAAGCACATGTCCAAACACACGGTGGTGGAGCACCTGGTCAGCCAGCACTCGCCACAGCGGACGGAGTCGCCCGGCATTCCTGTACGGATCTCCCTCATCTAAGTGGGGAGGGGGACAGGACCCCCCCAGCACGAGGAGGAGGAGGAAGAGGAGGAGGAGGAGGAGGAAGAGGAGGACGCAACCCCCCCAGTGCTGCGGGCCGTGCCCGGGCCGTGCTCCTGCCCGGCTCCCGCAGGTTTGGTGACATCCAAAGACGGTTTCAGAGCACTTTGAATCTCTGCGGTTTGGTTTCTTCGGGGGGGGCAGTGGGGGTGGGGGTGTCCTCCCCCCACCAGACCCCACCCCCCCATTTTTGGATACAAATATATATATATATATTTATTGGCCAAGAACTTGGTGCTGCTAAAAAACAGAAATTCACCCCAAAAACGAACCGTGGATGGAGCAAAACGCAGCTGGGGGAGGGGGGACGTCCCGCCGCCCCCCCCCCACAGACTCTGGGCCCAAGCACCTCCATTTGGGGTTGATTTTTAACCATTTTGGGGGGTTTTTTTGTGTTCTTTTGGGGTCCCTTTCGAGGGCGAAGCCGCGGGCAGAGCCGCGTCCCCCCAGGGCCAGACCCCCCATTCCGCAGCCCCAGTTTTGGGGGATTCGGGGGTCCCCTGCTTTGCCTTGTGCCTGCCTGTACATACCCCCTGTATAGAGCCGGGGGGGGCACTCCCCCCAAACTCATCTATATTCTGTACTTTTTGGTTCATTTTGGATATTAACTGTGTTATTTTTTATACACTTTTTAAGCCTTAACTCAGCGTTTCTTTGGGGTTTTTCGTTGTTTTTTTTCAGGGTGTTTTATTTACCTTTTATTAATTTTTAGCCCCCCCTGTTATTTTTTACCCCCCCCATTATTTTTACTGCCCATCCCCTTATTTTTTACCCCACCATTATTTCCCCCTCGATGTTGTATGATATCAATATTGTAACCTTTTTTGTCAGCATGTTAATACTGTGTAAATACTCCTCTTATACACTTAGCCCCCCCCCCCTTTTTTCTCCCCCTTACCCCAAATTTTGGGGCTTTTTTATTTTTCTCGCTGCCCAGCCAGGCCAGGCCTCCCTAGAGCTAGTTGGTACCTTATTAAAAAAGAGGAAAAAAAGGAAAAAAAAAAGAGAAAAGAGAAGAAAATGGACAAAAAGTTGCCCCCCCACCCTGTTGTTGCCACCCCCCTGTCCTGCATTGTGGTTCCTGGAGAAGCCAGGGGGGGCCATGGCCTCACAGTGTGGAAAAGAAGCGAAACCCCTCCAGCCTAGCCCCTTTCCAAAAAAAGAGAATAAAAGAGAACAAAAAAAGACCAAAACAGGAATTAATGAAAGTGGGGGGGGTGGGAGTTTTGGGGGGGGGGGGGGGAGATGGGGGGAGGGGACACCACTGTGGGGTGTGTGGGGACACAGGTGGAGCCTGATCCCTGTGGGGCTGTAGGAGGGAGGGTGAGGCCGTGGGTCAGCCCCAGCAGGTGGGTTGTCCCCAGTTTCCCCAGGGCAGGGGTGGCAGTGCCACAGACCTGGGGTCACTGGTGTCTCAGGGTGAAGGTGGTGGCGCCTGGTGCTGGTGGGGGGCATGAGTGACCCACTGGTGGGGACACCAGCTCTGGGGACAGCCCACTGTAGTCTGGGACACCTCCCCATGGTCACAAATGGGTGAGGTCTCAGTGTGGCCACCAACCCCAGGGTGAGCCCACTGTGGCCACCACCCTGCAGCCCCTCCAGGAACCTGTCCCCATCTCCAGGGACACATCATCATGACAACAGCTCTGGGGTCACCGCACTGTAGCCATCAGCCTCAGGGACATGTCACAGTGGGTACCATCTCTGTGGCCACCAGCTCCAAGGATGTGTCACCACCAGCTCTGGGGACTCACTGTTGTGGTTTTCAGCTTTGGGGACACACCACTGCAGACATCAGTGCTTGGGGACACTGCACCATGGCCATGTCACTCCCACAGCCACCAGCTCTGGGGACACCTCCCTACATGTCCTTCACCAGGGCCATCAGCTCCAGGGATGTGTCATCCCCCCAGGCCATCTCCAGGGACATCCCACCATGGGGGTGTCCCTACCTGTCCCCCTCCCCACCTCACCTTTGGAACCCTGTGTCCGCCCAAGCACTGGGACTTGGGGGTCACCTGGGGGTGTGGAGGGTCCTCCCACTGTCACCACAGGCTCCTGGGAGGAGGACATCATCCCCAGCACCCCACCTGGGGGGCAGCAGGGACCACCCAGGGTCACACAAGGGACACAACACCAGCCCTGTCCCCATCACCCACATGGGTTCCTGCCACCCACAGCGGCACTTGGGGACATCCCTGAGCTGCCTCAGTTTATGTGGGAAGGAATTTGATGGGGGAAAGTGAAGAAAGTGGGAGTGTCCCAGTTTTTCCTTTTTTTCAGTGTTTATTAAAAACAAAACAAAAAAACAGGAAAAGGGGGGGTGGGGCCATGTGTTTTTTTTTCAATTTTTTTTTTTTCTTTTCTTTTCTTAAAAAGACTGTGCTGGCTGAGGGGGGTGGGGGGTCCTTACCTGCCTGGGGAGGGGGGGGCCCTGCCACCATCCTCTGCTATGGTGCCCCCAAAACAGCCCAGTGTGTGGGGGGGTGTGTGAATGGGGGGGTGACGCCTCCTCCGCGACCCCCACCCCTCCCCGACCCCCTCTGGGGAGAGAAGTCCAACCCCCCCCGGCCCGGGGCCCCAATCCCAGCTGGGGGAGGGAGCACACGTTAAGGCAACCGTCCTGCTTGGCCCTGCCGACTGGGGGGGGTGGGGGACACGGGGGGGACACGCGGGGACCCCCCTCCCTGCTGGACAAGGGGGGTGACCCCCCAAATTGGGGGGCCTCTAGAGCTACGGGCTATTTACACCCCCCGGGGGGGTGAGGGGGGGCGGGTGTGCTTACAAGTGTCTCCCCCCCCCTTGCCCCCTCCCCGGGGCCGCGTGGGGGTTGGGGGTCCCGCGGGGGTCCCGGGAAGGCCAGGGGTCCCGTGGGGGGGGTGGGGGTCCCGCGGCCCCCCCCTCAGGAGTCCTTGAGCATGTTGATGCGGGCGTAGATCTTGAGCGCGGGGCCCAGCTTGATGTTCATGGTGCTCATGAGATGATCCTCCTTGAGCAGCAGCAGCGCCTGCCCATCGATCTCCTGCGCCCGGAACTCCTCTGCGATCTCCTGGCAGCCTTTGGGGAGGGGCAGCGTCAGAAAACCCTCTCAGAGCCCCCAGAAATACAGTTAGGGGCTTCTCTGTGAGTAAATCCCCACAAAAATCGTATTTAAGGCGTTATCATGTGTAAATCCCACGTCCAACTGTATTTTTGGGGTTATCTGTGAGTAAACCCCCCCCCCCCGACTTATGGGGTTATCTGTAGGGGTTACCCTACTTGAAAATATATTTATGGTGTTCTCTGTGAGTAAATCCCCCTAAAAAACTATATTTAGGGAATTATCCATGTGTAAATCCCCCCCATCCCAAATATTTATGGGGTTTTGTGGAAACCCCCCCAAATATTTATGGGGTTATCCATGAGTAACTTTCCCCCAATTATACATTTAGGGGATCACTGGTGAGTAAATCCCCTCCCCCAATATATATTTAAAGGTTTACCCATGTGTAAATCCCCCCTAAAAATATATTTAGGGGTTATCCATGTGTAAATCCCCCCCGCCAACTATACTTATGTGATTATCTGTGTGTAAATCCCCCCAAAAATATATATTTAGGGGTTATCCATGAGTAAATGCCCCCCCAATATACTTACAAGGTTATGTATTTATCTGCATGTAAAATATGTGAAGATGTATTTAGGGCGTTTTCTGTGAATAAATCCCCTCAAAAAATATATGTAGGGGGTTAGTTGTGTGTAAGTGCCCCCCCGAATGTATTTATGTAGTTATCCATGTGCAAACCTCACCAAAACGTATTTATGGGGGTACCTGTGAGTAAATCCTATGCTAAAATACATTTAGGGTGTTATCGTTATCTCCCCTGTCAAAAATCCACTTCTGAGGTTCTCCATGGGAAAATGTCCCCCCAAACATTTCTGGGGTCATCCATGAGTAAATCCCTCCCCAATCCATTATTTGTGGACTTATCAATGAGTAAATCTCCCCCAAAAATCACATTTCTGGGGTTATCATCAGTAGATCCCTCCTTGAATGAGTTCCAGGGGACATAAATCTCCCCAGAACCACATTTCTGGTATATCCATGTTCTCAGGGACACAAATCTCCCAAAAAAACACATTTCTGGGTATCCATGGGTAGAGACCATCCACCCCTGTCCATCCCTCACCTGGCAGCGAGCGGATGAACTCGTAAACATCCTCCACGTTCCACTTGCTGGGTTCGCTGGGCAGGAAGCGGTGGCCGAGGCCGGGCAGGTCACGGCCGTGCACGTCTGGCAGCTCCATGTCCCGCAGCTCCAGGTCCCGCTCTCCCTGCCGGCGCCGCGACGTGGAGGAGCTGGCGGAGATGGGCGACAGCGGCTCCTCGTAGCTCGAGTTGTCGGAGCAGCGGCTGGAATCCTCCTGGCTGTGGTTGAGCTGCAACGACGCCATCACCGACCCCGCTGGGACAGACCCCAGGGGCTGCGGGGGCAGCGCTGGTCTCAGCACCCGCCCCGCGTTCCCAAAATTCAGGGACAAACCCCAGCCTAAGTGCCCATCCCATGACCTCAAAACTCAGGGTCAAGTCCCAGGCTCAGGACCCACTGTGATTCCTGAAATGCAGGCAAACCCTGGCCTCAGCGCCCACCCCGTGTCCCCCCAGCTGGGGACAAAACCTGGCCTGAGCACCCACCTCATGTCCCCCCAGTCTGGGATAAATCCTGGCCTCAGTGCCCACCCTGTGTCCCCCCAGTCTGGGATAAATCCTGGCCTCAGTGCCCACCCCGTGTTACCCCAGTCTGGGATAAATCCTGACCTCAATGCCCACCCCATGTCCCCAAAATTCAGGGACAAGCCCCAGACTTGGTGCCCACCCTATGTTCCCAAAATTGGAAACAAACCCCAGCCCCAAGGCCCACCCAACTGGGGACAAACCCTGGCCACAGTGCTCACCCTGTGTCCCCCAGGTGGGGACAAGCCCCTGTCCCCCTTCACCTGTTTCTTGCTGTCCTTGCTCAGGGCGGGCAGGGTCCCTTTGCAGCTGCGGCGTCGCCCGTGGGGAGGCCCCCCCGGTTTCTGGAGTTTGCTGCGATCTGGGTGGAACAATCCCACCCTCTTCGTGCAGCCCACATTGTACCTGCCACGGAGCCAGGGGTCAGGGAGGGACCCCACTCCATGGAGAAGAATCCATTCCCACTGAAGAGGAGGAGGAGGGTTGATTTTGGGGTTACCCCCACCCTAGCAGGTCTATTTTAGGGTCACCTCTCCACTGGTGGGTGCATTTTTTGGGGTTACCTCCATCACACTGGGTGGATTTTGGGGTTATCTTTACCCTGACAGGTGGATTGCTGGGGTTACCTCCACTCTAATCAAGTAGATTTTGGGGTTACTCCCACCCCACCAGGCGGATTTTGGGTTTACTTCTATTCTGTTGAGTAGATTTTGGGGTACCTCTACTGCACTGAAGGGGGTCCAGATGGGTTTTGGGGTTGCCACTGGATGGATTTTGGGGCTACCTCTATCCTGCTGAGGAGGGGCCTGGGTGGATTTTGGGGTTAGCTTTACTCTGGTGAATGGATTTTGGGGTTACCTGTACCCCACCAACGGGGGGCTGGATGGGTTTTAGGGTTACCTCTGTTGCGTGGATTTTGGGGTTACCTCTTGGCACAGGCCATGGAGCAGAAGCGCTTGGAGCGCTTGAACTTGTACGCGAAGTCAACGCGGCCACAGAGCTCACACTTCAGCTTGGGGGGATTCCCCTCCTCTTTGGATTCTGGGGGGCGCGGAGGGACACCCAGAGAGAGAAACCAGCCAGCTCAGCCGGGGGGCTCCGGGGGAATCCCAGGGGGCTCCCGGGAGGCCAGGCGGGCTGGGGGCCCGGGCGCTACCTTGCAGGTATGGCTCCTCCATGTCCGAGTCAGTGGTGGTGGTGTTGTCCTGAGGCGGGAGCTTGTCCGGCAGCAGCTCCTGAGCATACTGCTTGTGCAGGGCCCCCACCAGCAGCGAGGAGCGGCCCACCTGTGTGACACACCTGGCTGCACCTGTGCCCCAGTGCCACATGGAGCCCTGCCTGTGGCCACGGGGCTGGCAGGGACCATCCCAAACACCCGTGTGCAAGGAAAAGGGTAAGGAGAAGGGTAAGGAGAGGGGGATGCGTTATCAGCTACCGCTCTGCACCTTCCTGGGTGGTAACATGGGGGAGGATTTGGAGTCTGACAATTGTCTGGGTGAACCACTTCCAACCCAAATCCAGGGATAAGGAGAGGGGCATGTGTTACCAGGTACATCTCTGCACCTTCCTGGGTGACAGTGACATGGGTGTGGATTTGGGGTCTAACAATTCTTTGAATGACCCACTCCCAACCCCCCAAATCCAGGAGCAAGGTTAGGGAGAGGAGGATGTGTGACCAGGAATGGTTCTGACCCTTCTAGCATCCTGAAGTGCTCAGTAACAACTGGCAAGGGTTTGGGGGTTCATAAATGTGTGGGTGACCCACTCCCAGCCCCCCAAATCCCCATGTCACCTTCCCAATCCCTCAGCTCCAGGAAGGACAACAGATATGTTACTGGGAACAGTTCTGCTCCTTCCCAGATGACAGAAATGCTCAATCATGTGGGGGAAGATTCAGGGTCTAACACCTGTCTGGGTGCCCTGCTCCCAACTCCCCAAATCCAGCAATACAGCGAGAGAGAGGGGGATACACACCAGGAATGGTTCTGCCCCTTCCTGGGAGAAGCCCTCAATGATGTGGGTGAGGTTTTGGGGGTTCACAATGGTGGGTGCCCCATTCCCAACCTCCCAAATCCAGGAACAAGGGTATGGACATTGGGAGGCATTACTGGGAAGGGCTCAGCCCCTCCCTGAATGACCAAGTGCTCAATAACATGGGTGTCCCTTTGGGGCTCACAAGGGCCCCCCATTCCCAACTCCCCCAAATCCCAAAGTCCCCTCTCCATGCCCCAAACCCGGAATATGGGGAGGGATAGAAGGATACATTATTGGGAATGGTTCTGCCCCTTCCTGGACAATGAAGTGCCCAGTAACATAGGGGAGGATCTGGGGTTCAGAACGGTGGCTGCTCCATTCCCAACTCCTCCCAATCCAGGAATAAGTGTATGGATGAAGGGATATGTTACCTGGAATGTCTCAGCTCCTTCCTGGATGATGGAGCCCTCAATCATGTGGGGGGAGGATTTAGGGTTAACCCTACCAAACCCCCCCAAACCTGGCCGCCCCTTTCCAGCTCCCCAAACCTGGGAATACAGTTAGGGAAAGGGAGGAGCAGCTCGGTCCCTTCTTGAATGACAAAGTACTCAGCAACATGGGGGAGGATTTATGGGTTCATGAGGGTCTGGGTGCCCCAAATCCAACCCCCAAAATCCAGAAGCACCTTCTCAACACCCCAGTGCAGGAATATGGGTAAGGATAGAGGGATACATTACTGGGAACAGTTCTTGCTCCTTCCTGGGCGATGAAGTGCTCAATAACATGGGAGAAGATTTGGGTTTACTCCTCCAGATCCCCAAATCCAGAAGACCCTTCCCAAAACCCCAAAACCCAAGACTGGAGAAGGGACGGGGATGCTTTACCACGAATAATTCTGGCCTTCCTGTATGATGAATCCCTCAACGGCATGGACTAGGATTTAGTTACCCCTCCAGACCCCCAAATCCAGAAGCCCTTTTCCCAACCCCCCAAACCATGAGATAAAACTACAGCTTGCAGGATATGTTACTAAGAACAATTCAGCCCTTTCCCGGATGATGAAGCAGGGGAGGATTTGGGGGTTCAAGCCTGTCTGCGTACCCCATTCCCAACGCCCCAACCCCACCAGGCCCTTCCTGCCGCCCCCGACCCCCGGCTCTGGAGAGCGGGATACGTTACCGGGAAGGGCTCGGCGCCCTCCTGGATGACGAAGCCCTCGATGACGTGCGTGAGGATCTGGGGTTTCACGATGGCCTGGGGCGGTTTGTTCTCACCATTGTGGGGGGCGGCGCCGGCGACAGTGGCGGCAGCGCTGCCGGAGCCCGAGGTCATCCCGGGAATGCGGGGCTGCGCATGGAGGCGCTCGGGGGGCTCTGGGGACAGCGGGGGACACGCGCGGTGAGGGGCGGGCGCTGACGCCGCGCTGACGCGAGGCCGCGATTTCCATACAGCTGGAACGGGGAGCAGCTGCTGCCGCTCCCAGTGCCACCAGTGCCGCCCACAGAGCCGCGAGCGGCGCTCGGGGGCTCAGAAAGGGCTTAAAGAGCCCCGCAAAATAACCGGAGGGGTCCGGACAGCCCCGAGAGACCCCAGCAAGGAGCAGTAAAGCCTCAGTGCGCCTCTGTAAGGCACCAGTAAGGCCGCATCTGTGCCAGTGCAGCCCCAAGAGGGCTCGGTCTACCCCGGAAAGCCCCGATCTACCCCAGCAAGGCCCCAACACGGCTCGTTCAACCCCGGAAAGCCGCTATCTCCCCCAGCAAAGCTCAGTACGGCTCCAGAAAGGCCCCAAGTACCCCAGTAAGGCCGCAGTACGTCCCAATAAAGCCGCAGCAGGGCCCGATGTACGCCCGTAAGATCCCAGTAAACCCCAGTAGACTCCAGTAAAACCACAGCACGGCCCAGCGAGGCCCGATCTCCCGCAGCCCAGCCCGTCCCGGCCCCGGCTCCTCTCCCCTCGAGGCCGCCCCGGCCCGGCGGGGCCCTCAGGCCGCGCAGGCCCCGGCAGCCCCATCACCTTTGTCCGGCGGCGGCTCCCGCTGCCCCCGCCCCTCCCTCGCCCGGGCCGCGGGGCCGGACCGGGGCCGGGGGCGGATGCGGAAGTGAGGTCAGAGCCGCCACAGCCACCGCCCCGGGCCGGGCCCCCGCAGTCGGCGCTCACTCACCGGGCGCTCAGCGGGTCGGGGGGGCCATGGCGGGGGGGCCGGGCCGCGGCAGCAGCGGGAGCAGCGCCGGGAGCGGGGCTGGGGCCGAGCGGGGACAAAGGCGGCGGCGGCGGCGGGGCCTGGCCCGGGCACGCCCCCCGCGCACCCATTGGTGGCCGCTGCCGCCGCGCGCGCCCGGGCGGAGCCTCAGCGCAAGGCCACGCCCTCCCCTCACGGCACCGCCTCCCGCGCCCCCGCCGCCGGGGGCGGAGTCTCGGCCCACGGGGGGGCGCGGCCTCGCGGGGTGTGGCCAAGCCCCGTCCCGGCTCGCGCCCCATCCGCGCACTGTGGGCGTGGCCTCCAGATGTGACCGCGCCTCCCTAGCCCGCGCGCCGGCAGAAAAGAGGCGCGGCCTCTGACGTGGCCACGCCCCCGCCCCTCCGGCGCCCTCCGTGTGCGAGGCCGAGGCGCCCGGGCCCCTCTACTGCACGCAGCCAGCGTCACCGCGTGGGTGACACGGTGGCGGGCGGGCTGAGGGACAGCCCAGCCCCGCGCACCCCCGGCTTCAGCTGCCCCGCGCTGCGGGTCACGGGGGTGGGGTGCACCACCCCAGGAGTGGGTGCCTGTGGGAGTGGGGCGGGGGCTTACCGTGCATGGGGGGCCGCTCGCCCTCGGGGGTGTCGGGGCCCGGGGGGGCGGCGGGCGGCGAGAGGGCGGGGGGCTGCGGCTGGGCGGCAGGCGGGCTCTCGGCGCTCCTCGGCGCGGGCAGCGGGTCCCGGCGGGCGCCCTCAGGGACCCCGAGAGGGGGCTGCGGTGGCAGGGACACGCATGGGGCAGGGTCAGGTGTGCACACACATGGGCAGGGGTCAGGGCAGGTGCAGGTGGCACAGGGACATGCACCTGCGTGGTTGGAGTGTGCACACCCGTGCATGGGTCAGGCACATGTGTGTGCCTGGAGCGGGCATGCACGTGCACATACGCATGTCGCAGTTGGGCACGCGTGTCCAGGCACACCCGATCTGGCATGCACAGTTGCACAGACGTACATGGAGCCTGTACACACCCGCACACATGCATGGGTCTGGCATGAGTGTCGCACACATGCACAGAGCAGACACATGTGGATCAAGCACAGATGCACACACACGCACCAGACAAACACATCCGTACTTGTGTGCATGGACCAGGCACACATGTGGACCTGACACACATGCATACATGCATATGCATGGACCTGGAGTATGCACATACATGCAGGGAGCAGACACACATGCACATGTGCACACATGCATGTGCATGCATCTGGCAAAGCTGTGCACACACACATGCGTAAGGATCTGGAGCACACATACACACATGTGCATGGATCAGACACACAAGCATCAAGCACACGTGCACACACACACGATCAGGCACATGCTCCCCTCGTTACAGGACCAGGTACACACAGACACAAGAGTGTGCATGGATGGGGCAAAGCTGTGCACACAGGTGTGTGCATGGAGCAGGTACACACACTTAGACACACGTGCACAGAGCAGGTCACAATGCAGTGTGGCCTGAGCATGCACACTGTACACCTGAAGAGCCAAGCGACAACTGGACCCCCATGCACAGGTCAGCAACACACATGCACACATTTGTGTGCAGCACCTGCACACCCACACACGTGTGCACACACCTGACTGCCCAACACCCCCCACTCCCACTCCAGTGCCCCCATCCCTCCTTCCCTCCCCTGAGCTCCCCCACCCCCCAGGAGTTTGGGTGCCCCTCACTGTGAGAGTTTGGTAGGAGTTGTGGGAGGTCTGGGGGGAGGTTTGGGGGCCCCTTGCGACAGGGGGTTTGGTGGGTGATTTCAGGGTGCTTTGGGGGGAGGTTTGAGAGCCACTGACCATGAGGGTTTGGGGGAACTTTGGGTGTTTCTCACCATAAGAGTTTGGAAGAATATGGGGGGAGGCTTGGGGGGAGTTTGGTGGGAGGCTTGGGAAGGCTTTGGGGGACGTTTGGGGGCCCCTCACCATGAGGGTTTGGGGGGAGTTTGGTGGGAGGCTTGGGAAGGCTTCGGGGGACGTTTGGGGGCCCCTCACCGTGGGGCCAGTGGGCTGCAGCTGCAGGATGACGGCCGAGGCGTGCTGGAACTTGCGGGGGGCAGCCTGGCAGCCGGGGTGCCCACTGGGGGGGCCACCCTCACCCCCTGCTCCCTGGGGGACCCCTGTTTTGGGCTGGGGGGCTGGGCCGGGGCTGGCAGGGGGCAGGGGCTGGAGCTGGGGGGCGGCAGGAGGGCCCGGGGGGGGCTGCCCACGGGGGCCCAGCTGCTGCTGCTGCTGCTGCTGGATGACGAACTGCTGCTGCTGCTGCTGTGGCGGCGGCTGCGGCTGCATCGGCTTCGGTGGCTGCTGCAGGAACTGAGGGGACTGCAGCGGGGCATAGGCTGCAGGGACAGCGATGGGGACAGGGGATCCCCCTTATCACCAGCACTTCAGCCCCAAGGGACCCATCCCCAGGATCCCCCTCCAGGAGGCTGCTGCTCACTCTGCTCCCTCTGGTGCGCTTGGACAGCTTTGCCAGCTCCTGCTGCCGCTGCAGGATGCTGTGCTCAGACTGCCCCAGGGCAGGGGTCCCCAACTTTGGGAGCCACGTCAGCACACCACTCCCAGGCTCCAGCACTCCATGGGGTCCCCTGGCCCACACCCTCACTGTCCCAGCCCCCTGCACCCCACAGGACCCCGGGATCCTATGGGTGCTGAGACCCTCCCAGGCAGGGCCCCTGCCAGGGAGAGGATGGACCCATAAGGTCCCACATACAGGCAGGTGACAATGCACAGGACACACTAGCGTGGGCCATCACTAGGTTTCAGAGTGAACACCCCGTGACTCCCCCAGCACCCAGGGGTGCCCCCCACCACACAGCAGCCCCTTACCTGGGGTGACGAGCGGGTGGGCAGCAGCGGGGGCGGTGGCACGGGCCAGGGCGTGGGCACGGCCCTCGTGCCCCTCGGCCTTTTTGAGGTGCTCAGCGGGGGCTTCGGGCGGGGGCCCCCGGGGGGGGCCAGCCCGGGGAGGGGCCCCCCCGGGGGGCTTCATGGCCAGGGCAGGGAGGTGGGGGCCGGCAGGGCGTAGGGCCAGGCTGTGCACCTGCAACGGCAGTGGGTCAGGGGTGCCGGGGCAGATTTTGCAGGGCTGGCAGGGGGGAGGGAACTCACCTGAGGGGTGGTGGGTGGTGGGGCGGGTGGCGGGGCCGGTGGAGGGGCCGGTGCGGGGCTCTCGGGCCGGACAGCGCTGACGGGGCCCGTGGGTGTGAAGATGAGCTGGGGACAGGGAGAGTGGGTGCACAGCCCACCATGTCAGGGGTGGCACCCCTGTGTGTCCCCCGCTTTGTGTCCCTACAGTGTGGCACATGGGTATCCCCCTATCTATGTAGGGGAGGGACAGGCACATCCAGTGGAGTGGAGGGCACCCTATAGGGTCCTCACACGCCCCCAAAGGCAAAGAGCACCTGCTTGGGCACCCCAAATGGGACTGTTGGTGCCCCGTTAGGTCTGGGCACCCCCACCAGGATGGGGGGCACCCTATATAGGGGCTGGGTTCCCTCAGCAGGGTGAAGGCACCTCATGAAGTCTACACACCTCACAGCAGGGTGACAAGCACCCTGTGGGGTCCTCAGACCCCCAGGGAGGTGGGGGGCACCCTATGGATTGCCCATGGGTCCCAGGCACTCCACGCAGAGCAATGAGCACCCTACAGGGTCATAGCAGGGCCATGGGCACCCTATGGTCACCCCACAACAGGATGATGGGCACCCTAAGGGTCCTGGGCACCCCACAGTGAGACAACAGGCACTGTAAGAGTCCCAACCATCCATCCCATGGCTGGATGACAGGTATGCCAGGGGTCCTGGTCACCCTGTTGTGGGATCCTACAAGGCACCCTACAAGTCCCAGGCTCCCTGCAGTGGGACAATGGCCACTCCACAGGTCCCGGATGCCCTGAAGCTGGATGATGAGCATCCTGTGGGTCCCAAGCACCCCACAACAGGACAAGGGATGTTTCATGGATCCCAGGCACCTCACAGCTGGATGATGGGCACCCTGTGGGACTTGGGCACCCACAGTGAGGCAGTGGGCACCTTATGGGTCCTGGGCACCCCACAGTGGGATGATAGCTACCCCACAGATCTGGGCACGATTGCTGCAGGACTGTGGGCACCCTATGAATCCCAGGCATTCCACAGCAGAGCAATGGGCACCCTCAAGGGTCAGGGACCCTAGAAGGTCCTATGCACCTTACATGGGATCATAGGCACCCCACAGGTCCAGGCCACCCCACAGAGAGATGACGGGCCTCCCATGAGTCCTGGGCACCCCCAGCAGGATGATGGGCACCCCATCAGGATGCTGAGGCTGTGCCATGTCCCTGCCCCACCCTTACCATCTGTGCTCGCAGGTACATCTGGGCCTGGCTGGCGGTGAGGGCGGGAGAGGCGGTGTTGCCCAGCAGCACAGCCTGCTGAGCGATGCCAGATGCCCCAGGCCCCACGCTCTGCGCCCGGTTCAGCAGCTGCGCCGCTGCCGGTGATGTCGCCAGGTTAATCTAGAACAGGGCATCAGAAGGTTGGGGTGGTGGCACAGGTGGGCATGGGCAGGGTGGGTGCTGAGGGGCCGAGGGACTCACCGTGGGCTGCTGTGCTGGGGCTGGCTGGGTGCCGTTGCCCCCTGAGGAGCCACTTTGCCGGTTCGCTGCCAGGCTCGCCTTGGGGAAAAGCTGAAGGTGAGGGGCGTGCCAGCCCCGAGCAGCCCCCGGTGCCCGTGGGGTGCCCATACCTGCTGGACGGCAGCCAGGCTCTGGAGCTGGGCACTGGTGAGGTGCTGCTGCTGGAGCGCGGCTGTCTGCAGCATGAGGTGCTGCTGCTGCGCCGCGTACATCTGCTGCAGGTACTGCGCCGCCGTGTTGGGCTGCCGGTGCAGCGCCTGCTGGATCACCTTTGGGGGGAAAACATGGCCCCGGGCTGTGCCACGACCCCCCAGCACCCCCCAGTCCTCCAGTGCCCCCCAGCCCTGTACCTGCACGGTCTGGCGGTCGGGGATGCCGCTATAGACGGAGATCTGAGGCCCGGGCGGGCGCGTGGCCGCGGTGCTGGCAGGTGTTGGGGCCGTGCCACCGGCGCTGCTGGCAGGAGCTGGAGCTGGGAGCTGCTCGTTCTCCATGGCAGGTGCAGGGCGGGATGGGGAGTGTGGGTCAGGCTAGAGCTGGAGGGAGGTAACAGAGTGAGGGGTTATCCCTGGAAGCCCATGTCCAGGTGAGGGATGGGGAGCCAGAATCACAGAGGAGGAAGAAGAATGATGGGAGGCCCCATGGTTCATCCTCCTCTACCAAAGTGGCAGTCAGCACTCCAGGGAAAATGGGGAAAGGGAGCATGGACAGGAGGATGGACAGACGGAGGGATGGACAGGACAGAGGGAAGGGAAAGACAGGAGAAAGGATGGACAGAAGGAAGGCTGGAAGGAAGAGAGATGGAGGTGAGGAGGCAGGGATGGATAGAAGGGTGGGCTGGAGGAAGAGAGGGATGAAGAGATGGACAGACTAAAGGAAATGAGGGAACAAGGGAAGTAGGAAAGGGACAGATGGATGGAGAGAAGGAAATGAGGGAAGGGGAGGAAGGATGTAGGAAAGGGACAAAGAACAGACGGATAGAACAAAAGGAAATAGGAAAGAGATGGAAGGAAAGAGAGAAACCAAGGGAGACACGGAACTAGGAAAAGACAGACATAAAGACAGGTGGAAGTAGGAAAGGGATGAAGGATGGAAGGACAGAGAGAATGACAAATAGGAGGAGGAAAGAGATGGACAGAAGGATGGATGGAAAGGGAAGGACAAATGGAAGGATGGATGGGCAGAAAGGAAAAATGGATGGGAGGAGGGAGGGAAAGAAGGATGGATGTAAGGACAGATAGAAATAAGGAGAAAGAAGAGTAAAGAACGACAGGAAGGACAGAAGCAAGGAGGGATCAAGGATGGAAGGATGGACAAGAGGATAGACAGAAGACAGACAGAAGGAATGACGGCTCTATGAATGGAAGGAATGATGGATGGATGGAAAGATGGACAGAGTGAGCAAAGGACCCAAGTACAGAAGGAAAGGCTGAAAAAAAGCAGAAAAGGGAGAGACAAAGGATGGAGGGAAAGACAGACCAGACAGGAGAGAGGAAGTATGGACAGATAAAAAGACACAAAAGGATGGAGGAACGGATGGAAGAAACACTGAATGGACACAGGAGAGGGATACAGGGATGCAAGGAAGGATGGACAGAAGAAACAGATGAGGGGAAAGGCAGATGGAAGGAAGAAGAGGGATGAATGGATGGTAGGAAGGGGATGGACAGCAGGACAGAAGGAGAGCAGGGGTATGGGAACAGAGGGACAGTGCTGTGGGGGCCAGAGGGGGCAGTTTGTGGGCAGCACCTCTGTCACCACAGCACTGTGGTGGCCATGAGGCTCCACGTTCACTGACAGCCAGCCACAGCCACTGCGCTCTGTCTGTGCCACCCATCTGAGCCCCTGCAGCGCCACCACAGCAGGACCAGGGACAACAGTGTGGGGCACTGCACACTATGGACAGTGGCCACTGAGCATGGCCTTGGCCATGCCACAGCACAGTCCCACCAGGCCACCCCAGCCCAGCACAGCACAGGAGGGACATGACAGCAGTGATGTCTTGGCCTCACGTGGCCCATGGGGCTTTGTCCCCTGAGGTGCCACTGTCCCAAAGTGCAGGGTGGGACATCCATATGTTCATGGGGGTGGCAGTACATGTCCCATCTCTGCATGCGGCCTGTGACACTTCCCACCCTCTGGTCTGCATCCATGGCACGTGTCCACCATGAATTGGAGAGCTTTAAGGCAGCACCTTTCCCACCAAACAGCCACAGACCTGTTTTTTCCCCTCTGGTGGCATCGAGGTGACATGAGGTCACTGCAGTGACTGACACAGAGGGATCACACTAGGCCCATCTGGAGTCAATCCCCTTGGGATGGGCACAGTACAGGATGCCCCCAGCAGCTCCCACTTGTTGTGGGTCCGAGACCCCCATCCTCACCCACACCAAACCCCACTGGGGAATTTGGGGCGTCAGATGGGGACACCTTACCTTCGACCCACAGGTGACAGAAGAAACCTGCTCCATGCCCCACCCCCAACTATTAGACCTACCCAAAATAATACAAAGGAAATATTTTGGGTACTGCTGGGACCCCCCGGGATGGGGGGACATGGGGTGGCCCACAGCCAGCACAGGGAGAGCCGAGGAGTTGGAATTCCCTGAGCTGAGCCCAAAATGGGGGTGCAGAATGATGAGGGGGTAGGGAAATAATGGAGGGATGGGATGGAATGGGGATACAGACAGGATGGGGGCGGAATATGGGACAGAGAGGGGGAAGATGGGAGAGTAAGCAGCAGGATGGAGGAATATGGGGGGAATAATATGGGGGTTCAGAATAAGTGGGGATGCAAGATGCTGGTGAAGGGTGGGATATGGTGGGGAGGTAGGATAGAAGAGAGAAGGTCAGATAAAAGAGCAGGGATTGGAAAATGATGATGGAGGTGGGTGGGAATAATAACAAGGGGGCATGAAATCAGAAAGGGGGATGCAAGATGGGGAGTGGGATAAGATGGGGGGATAGAAGAAAGATGGGGCAGATATTACATGGGGGGGTCAGAGATAATAGCAGCATTGGAATATGATGGTGAGGGGTGGGAATAATAAGAAGATGCAAAAGCAGAGGAGAGGGTGGAAGATGATGGGAAAGGGGAAAACACAAATGAAGGGGTTGGACAGAAGTGAGGGAGGACAGATGTAACACTGGGGAGTCAGATACAATATAGGGGGTCAGAGGTAACAGCAGGCACTGGAATATGATTTGAGGTGGGCAATAATAATAATAAAGGGGTGCAGGATAGGGAGCAGCAAGATATGATATAGGGAATGATAAGGCAGTGTAAAACAAGAGAGGGTTGCAATATGTTGGTAAACGGTAGAAAACACTAGTGGGGGGTGGGATAGAAAAGAAGGGGTCTGATATAATAAATGGGGAGTCAGATAAAATAGTAGGGACTGGAACATTATGGTGGGGGGATGGGAATAATAATAACGGTGTAAAATCAGAAAAGGGGGTGAAAGATGGGAGACTGGAATTTGATAGCGAGGAGTAGGATAGAAAACGGGGTGTCAGATATACTATGGGGGGTCAGAGATAACATGGGGGCACTGGAATATGATGGTGGGTAATAATAATAATAATAATAATAATAATAAGGAAGTGCAGAACCAGAGGATGGGGCGCAGGAGGAAAGGGGGGAGACATAGGTGGGGGTGGGAAGTGGGGGCCCCACGGGGGCCGGGGAGCGGCGGGGGCCACGGCCCCGGGTGGGGAAACTGAGGCACGGCGGCTGCGCATGCGCGGCCCCCCCTCCCCTCAGCCCCCCCCCCGGCCCAGACAAAGCCGCCGGGGCCCGGTAGCGGCGGCACGCGCGGTACCTGCGGGCCGGGCCGGGCGAGGCGGCGGCGGCGGGCGGGCTGTGCCATGGCCCGGGGAGCGCCGCGGGGTCCCGGAGCGGGGGGCGCGGGGGGCGCGGGGGTCCCGGCGGGGCCGGGCCGGGCCCGCTCCCTCCTCCCTCCCTCAGGCGGCGGCGCGGCGGCGGCGCGAGGCCATCGCTCATTTGCATTCCTGCGCGCGTCACGTGGGGCGGCACGGCCAATCGCCGCCCCGCGTGCCCCGCCCACCGCACCGCGCGCCCGCCGCTCGCGCTCGCCATGGCAACTCCGGGGAGGGGGGCGGTGAGCCGGGTCGCCATGGCAACGGGGAGGGGAGGGGGAGCGGATGCACCCGAGGGGATGGGGTCGGGACCGGCGGGGGGGGAGCGGGGGCGGCGGGGATCCGGTCCCCCGTGATTCCAGGGGTCACCCGGGGCTGCCCAGGGTGGGACCGGCGGAATGCTGCAGCCTGGGGATGGGAGCACCAGTCCCCGCCGTTACCGGGGGGTCACCCGGGGTCACCTCGAGGATGCTGAGGACCGCTACGGGCGAGAAGACGCAGCGTGAATTTGGTGGCAGCGGTCCCCTCTGCTGCGTAGGGTCGCTCGGAGTAATCGCGGGGCTGCCCAGGGTCGGTACGGGCGGGATGCTGCAGCCTGGGGATGATAGCATCGGTCCCTGCCGCCGCCGGGGGTCAGCCGGGGTTACCCCGGGGGATGCTGAGCGTCGATACCGGGGGGAGGCAGGGGTACGGGGGTGCTGCTACCTGTCCCTGGTGCCAGTACCTGTCCCTGGTGCCTGCGGGGTTACCTCGAGGGATGCTGAGCGTCGATACCGGCGGGAGGCAGGGGTACGGGGGTGCTGCTACCTGTCCCTCGTGCCGGTACCTGTCCCTGGTGCCGTGCGGGGTCACTTCGGGGGATGCTGAGGGTCGGTACCGGTGGGATGCCGCCCTGGGGAGAGAGTGGCACTGGTCCCCGGTGTTTCCGGGAGTCACCCCGGAGATGCTGAGGGCCGGTATCGGCGGGGTGCCGCTACTGCTTGGGATCGCTCGGAGTCTCCCTGGGGCTGCCCAGGACTGGTACTGGCGGGACGCTGCACTGGAGGGATGGTGGCACCGGCCCCCGCCGCTCCCGGGGGGTGAGCCGGGGATGCTGAGGGCAGACACCGGCCGGATGACTTGGCGGGGGACGGTCACACCGGTCCCCGGTGTTTCCCAAGGTCACGCCGGGAGTACCCGGGGCCGGCACGAGGAGGTACGGGGGGGTAGCGCCGCCCCCGGTGCTATCGGGGCTCGCCCGGGGATGTTCCCGGAGCTGCTCAGGGTCGGTACCGGCGGGATGCTGCTGCGGGGAGGGGGTGGAACCGATCCCCGGTGTTTCCTGGGGTCACACGGGGTCACCGCCAGGGTGTTCAGCGCCGGTACCGGCGGGGTGCTGCGGTACCGGGATGATGGTACCGCTCCTCGGTGTTTCCTGTGTCACTCCGGGCATGCTCAGGGTCGGTACCGGCGGGATGCAGGGGCGGATGAGTGGCACCGGTCCCGGTGCTCCCGGGGGTCACGATGGGGCTCGTGGCCACCAAAGCCCTCCCGACTCGGCCGTCCGTCCCTCCTGAGGACACTTGGGGTGCCCCCCCCCCCCCCCCGGGAGCTGCTCCCTTCTCTGGGGACGCTGGGAGGGCTCTGGGGAGTCCCTTGGGGGCTGGGGGACACGGAAGGACACTGCACAGTCGGACTATGGGAAGCTTTAAGGCCTGGGAGGGGCCGTGAGGGCACTGGGGGGGCTGTAAGGGATGTGAGTGGGCAGTGAGGCAGACTGGGGGGCTGTGATGACTGAGGGGAGGAATTGGGGAGGCCACAGGGGGCACGGGGGGGCTGTAGTGGCTGTGGGGGGGACCCTGGGATAGCCTACTGGGAGCACTGGGGGAGACCGGGGGGGCAATGAGGGGCTGTGGGTGTACTGGTGGGCCATGGGAGCACTGGGGGGCTATGGGGGCACCGGGGGGATATAGGCGTACTGGGGGGATATGGGCGTACTGGGTCCTATGGGGATACTGGGGGGAGCTATGGGGGCACTGGGTGGAGTTATGGGGCCACTGGGGGTCTATGAGGCTACTGGGGGTCTATGAGGCCACTGGGGTCTGTGAGGCCACTGGGGTCTATGGGGGCACTGGGGGCTATGGGGATACTGGGGGGAGCTATGGGGGCACTGGGTGGAGTTATGGGGCCTCTGGGGGTCTATGGGGCCACTGGGGGTCTATGGGGGCACTGGGGGCTATGGGGATACTGGAGGCCTATGGGGACACTCGGAAGCTATGGGGGAGGAACTGGGGGGTTCTGGGGGGAGTGTTGGGATTCTGGGGGTACTATGGGAGCCCTGGGGAGCTGTGGGGGTGCTGTGGGGATACTGGGGAGGCTATGGGGCACTGGGGGCTCTGGGGGGCTCTGGGTGAACGTCCCGACCCCCGGGGGCTGCGCGGGCGCTGCCGCCAGGGGGCGCTGCCGCCCCGCTCGGGGGCTCGGGCGGCACCAGCGCTGCTCTCGCAGGTCGCGCTGTCCCCGCTCCTGTTTTTTCCCCTTTCCCTGGTTTTACCCCCGCTTTCCCTGTTTTTACCCCTGCTTTCTCTGTTTTTACCCCTGCTTTCCCTGGTTTTACCCCTGCTTTCTCTGGTTTTACCCCTGCTTTCTCTGTTTTTACCCCTACTTTCTCTGGTTCCCCCCGGTTTCCTCGCCCAGATTTCCTTCCTTTCCCCCCTTTCCCCCATTTACCCTTTTTCCCCCTCTATTTCACCCTGTTTTTTCTCCGACCTCCCCGGTTCTCCTGTTTCTCCCTGGTTTCCGCCCCTTTCATCTCCTTTCCCCCCTTTCTCCGTTTTTCCTGTTTGCCCCGTTTTTCCTTTCTGTCGTTCCCTTTTCCCCCTTTCCCTTGTTTTGCCTCTTTCTCCTACGTTTTTGCCCCCTTTCACCCCCTCTTCCTCTTTTTTGTTTTTCCTTTACCCCCCAATTTTACCTCCTCTTCCTCCCCTTTATCTCCTTTCCCCTTTTTTTTCAGTTTCCCCCACTTTCCCCCTGTTTCCCCCCTCTTCCTCTCCCTTTTCCTCCCTTTATTCCCTCTACCCCACATTTTATTTCCGGTTTTCCCCTGCCCTTCCCCCTTGTCCCCTGCATTTCCCCTGTTTCCCCCTGGGTTTCCACGCTTTTTCCTGTTTTCCCCTCTTTTCCTCTCTCCCTCAGCTCTATTCTCCCCTTTCCCCCCTTCCTGTATTCCCCACTTTTCCCCATTTTCCCTAATTCCCCCACTATTTTCCCTCTTTTTTTCCCCATTTTTCCCCTTTCCCCCCTTTGTTCTCTTTTTGCCCTCACCCCCTTTTTTTTCCCTTTTCCCTTTTCTGCCCTAGCACCTCGTGGGATCTCAGATTCCCAGATCCCACCCCACCACCCCTCCCCTCCACCTCAGACCAGCGCATGGCCCAAATCCTGCCCTTTCCAACCCAAAAAAGCCACGTCCGGTGACAACGTCACCGCTGGGACAGAGGTTAGGAACAACCGCGGGGGCCACGGAACACGGGATCGCTCATCCCGGAGCCGGGGCTTCCTTTTGGGATGGGATGGATCCCCATTCCACATCCCACCCCTCAGCCCTGCATCCCTATCATTTTGGGATGGGATGGATGCCCAATCCACATCCCACCGCTCATCCCGGGAAGCTGAGGCTTCATTTTGGGGTGGGATGGATCCGCATTTCACATCCCACCCCTCATGCCGGATGCAAATAATTTCTGGATGGATCCCCATTCCACATCTCACCCCTCAGCCCTGGATCCCTATCATTTTGGGATGAGATGGATCCTCATTTCACGTCCCACCCCTCATCCCAGATCCCTATCATTTTGGGATGGGATCGATCCCATTTCACATCCCACCCCTCAGCCCTAGATCCCTATCTTTTGTGGATGGATCCCCGTTTTACATCCCACCCCTCACCCCTGCACCCCTATCATTTTGGGATGGGATGGATCCCCATTTCACATCCCACCTCTCAGCTCTGGATCCCTATAATTTGTGGATTGTCCCCCATTTCACATCCCACCCCTCACCCCTGCATCCCTATCATTTTGGGATGGGACGATGCCCATTTCACATCCCACCCCTCATCCCGGATCCCTATCATTTTGGGATGGGACAATCCCCCCGTCCCGCATCCCAGCCCTCCTCCCGGCTCCCTCTCTCCTCATGGAAGCCCCGAAATCCCAAAGCCAGCGAGCCCCGGGAGCGCCGATGCTCCGCGTGCGTCCCGCCGGCACCGCGCCGCCGTGAAACCGGGGGGATGCAATTCCGGATCGCCCCGGGGAACCGGGCAGGAAAACCTTTTCATCCCAAATCCATATTGTTCCCACCCAGCGGGGCGACCATTCAGCCTCCCACCAGGCGCAGGGTTGGGTTTCCAGCCGGAAATTTCCCTCCGAAGGTACAAAAAGTCATATTTGGCCCCAAAAAATAAAGGCGAGGGGGGGGGTGGGGGAGAGAAAAAAAATTCCTCGTCGTCCTTCCCGCGCGTTGGGGCTCTCCAAATATTTGTGTGGATCCGAAGGGGTCCCGAGGGAACAAAGCACGGACACGGCGCGGCCCCCCCGAACAATGGGGCCGGATATTTTCTGATGTGAGCGGAGCCGAAGCCGGAGCCGGATCATATCCGGCCTGCCCGGGACCACACCGCACCGACCTCAGGTTTTTTTAGGGAAAACGTCTTTTAAAAAAAAAAAAAAAAAAATAGGAAAAAGATAGGATTTTCTGTAAATTTTTCCTTTTTTTTTTTTCTTTTTTTTTTTTTTTTTTCTTTTTTGTGGTTGTTGTTTGTTGTTTTTCAAAAAGGCTATTTGGGAAAAAAAAAGTAAAAAGTTTTTTTTTCCTTGGGAAAAAGGGTTTTGGAGTAAAAAAGATTTTTGCTTGGAAAAAGGTGTCTTTAAAAAAAGAAAAAAGCCTTTGGGGTGGAAAGGGGTTTGGGAAAGAGAGAAGGTGCCTTTTTTTTTTTTTTTTTTTTGTAATTTTTGAAAAAAGTGGGTTTTGTTAAGAAAAAAATTCGGAGGGAAAAAGGGCATTTTTTTCTTGGAAAAAACAGACTTTCTGGGAAAAACAAGTGCTTTTTAGAATGAAATAGCTATTTTTTCGCAGGAAAAATAGAAGGCAGAATAAAGGGCTTTAAAGCTCTGCAAAGAAATTCTCTACATTCTACAAGAGAGAAGGTGTAAGAAAGTGGAGGTTTTTTTGGGAAATACTGAGGGTTTTTTGGAAAAGATGCTTTTTTTGAGAGAAAAAATACTTTCTTGAGGAAAAAAGTGCTTTCTTCTGGGAAAAATGCCTTTTTTGGAAAAAGTAGTTGTTTTTTAAAAAGAATTTTTATTAGGAAAAAAAGGCGTTTTGGAGAAAGAAAAAGTGGGTTTTGGTGGGAAAAATAAGGCCAAAAAAGGCTTTAATGGGAAAAAAACAAGAAAAAATGCTTTTTTTTTAAAGAAATTTTTTTTTAGAAAAAAAGAGCTTTGGAGTAAAAAATATTTTTTGGGGGAAAAACATTTTGTGGAAAAAGGGTTCTTTACAGGAAAAGAAATAAAACTGGTGCTTTGTGGAAAAAGAGGTACTTTTCTGTGGGAAAATGCGCCTTTTTTGGAAAGAAAGGCCCTTTTCTGAGGAAAAAGGCTGCTTTGGGAGAAAAGGGGATTTAATATTTTTATTTAAATGCCATTTCTGAGAAAAAGAGGCTTTTTCGGGGGGGGGGTACAAAGGGCATTTTGGGGGGCGAAATTCCAACTAGTTCTGAGATCCAAGCTGCACATCCCTGGAGTGGTCCCCAAGTGCCACTGCCCGGTGTCACCGTGTCCTGTCCCTGACAGAGTCCGGGGCTTTGTGTCCCTCCAGGACATGAAGAGAGTCCCCATCCACCCCAATCCCTTCCCTGCACATCCCAGAGGTCACTGCCATGACCCCAACCACCTCCTCCGTGCCCCCCGAGCCCCCTCCCCATCCCCCGCACCCCCATTCCACGCCAGGAATGCTCGGAAAAGCCGTGACCGAGGTTACATAAATATTCGGAGACGTTTTTGGGGGGTTATTTCGTTCATTCGCCGCGGATTCAGGTACTTTTCCAAAGGAAATCTCACGCTGACGTGGTCTGTCTGTCCCATCCCGCCCCTCCCCTGCTTTTCTGGATGCTCCAAATTGGCTTTTTTTGCACATTTTTCCCCCCGGGTCTTATAGCATAGAGCGTTTTGGGTTTGTTTTTTCTTTTTATTTAATTTTTTATTGCCATTACCCCGCCGTTTTCCCCCCAAATCATCTGTTTTCTGCTCCCAAAGCAGGAATTGCAATTTCCATCCACTTGGTGTCAGCTCTGGCCCCACCATCTGTCCAAATCCCAAACTACCCCAACCTCACCAGCCCCAGCTTTTTTTGGGTGGGCTCCATTCACCTCCCTTCAGTTAAATCCTCGATTTATCAGCATTAACAATGACTAGCTCATGATCATCCTATGGGATCCATATGGGAGGAATTCAATCCCTTTTTCCCAGCTGGGAAATCCTGCCGGGTGCCAAATCAGCCCTGGGAATCCACCGCCTGTGAATGTAGAGCTTTAAACCCGCATAATTTTTGGGTTAATTACCTCCCCCACCCCAAATTAATTTGGAAATGGATTAAACTCTGGATGGGGATGGTTCCCGAAATGGAGCCGCTGCTTTTTAGATCGTGATGGGAATTTTTTTACTGGGAGTTTAAAGCGGGGTGAGCCGAAAGCTCTTGGGGCATTGAGCTCCGGGGAATTTTAGTGTCTGGGGAATTTAGTTCCTGGAATATTTAGTGCCTGAGGAATTCAGCATTGAGGGATTTAGCTCCGGGGCATTAAACACCGGGACATTTAGCTCCGGGGAATTTAGTGTTGGGGCATTTAGCATCCCGGGAATTTAGTGCCTGGGGAATTTGGCAGCGAGGCTTTTGGCTCCAGGGTATTTAGCGTTGGTGCATTAAACACCAGGGCGTTTAGCTCCGGGGAATTTAGTGCCTGGAGAATTTGGTGCCTGAGGAATTTAGTGTCTGGGGAATTTGGTGCCTGAGGAATTTAGTGTCTGGGGAATTTGGCATCGGGGCATTTGGCTCCGGGATATTTAGGATTGGTGCATTGAAACTCAGTGCATTGAGTTCTGGGGTATTTCGTTTTGGGGCATTTAGTCCCTGGGGAATTCAGCATGGGAGCATTGAGCTCTGGGGCATTGAACTTCGAGTATTTGCTGTTGGGAGATTTAGCATCCAGGGAATTTAGTGTCTGGGGAATTTGGCATTGGGGCATTTGGCTCCGGGATATTTAGGATTGGGGCGTTAAACATCAGGGCATGGAGCTCTGGGGTATTTAGTGCTTGTGGAATTTAGTCCCTGGGGAATTTAACCGCAGGGCATTAAACTCCGGGACATTTAGCTCCCGGATATTCGGCATTGGGGTATTTAGTGTTTGGGGAATTTGGCACTGGGGCGTTTAGGAAAAGGGCACTAAGGATCGGGACTAAGATTTACCAGCAGGGCACTGAGCCCTGGGGCATTAAACACCGGGGAACTGAGCTTTGGGGGTTTAGTGTCGGTGCATTTAGTGTCGGGGGGGATTTAGGGCCTGGGGCATTTAGGGTGGGGGTATTTAGCAAAAGAGTGTTCAGAATGGACGTGTTTCCCACCGGGATATTTAGCTCTGGGATATCTCACACTGGGACATTCTCTATGCAGAAAGCACTGGGGAACATTGGGCAATAAACATTGGGGTATTTAGCTCTGGGGTATATAGGGTTGAGGCAATAAATATCAGGATGTTTAGCTCTGGGTGTTTAAGGCTGGGCCATTAAATATGGGTGCGTTCAGCTCTGGGATGTTTAGGGCTGGGGACATCCAGCACCAGTGCATAAAACATTGGGGCATTTAGGGAAGGGACTTTTAGTGTTGGTGCATTTGGCACTGGGGCAGTAAACATCGGGACAATCAGCTGTGGGGCATTTAGGGTTGGTTTGTTGAACACTGGGGCATTTCAATCAACATACAAATCATCAATTTGGCACTGGGGCTTTAAACATCGAGACAATCAGCTCTGGGGCATTTAGGGTTGGTGTGTTGAGCACTGGGGCATTTCAATCAACACATAAATCATCAATTTAGCTCTGGGGCACTTGGTATTGGGGCTTTTAGCACTGCAATATTAAACACTGGGGCATTTCAATCAACATATAAATCATCAATTTAGCACTGGGACACTTGGTGTTGGGGCTTTTAGCACTGCAAAATTAAACATTGGGGCATTTCAATCAACATATAAATCATCAATTTAGCACTGGGGCACTTGGTGTTGGGGCTTCCAGCACTAAAATATTAAACATTTAGCCCTGAGGCATTTAGGGTTGGGGCATCAGCAATGGGGCACTGAGCACTGGGGCATTAAAATGGGGGATTTAGCGCCGGGCATTTGGTGTTGCTGCATAAAGACATCAGTGCTTTAACATCGGTGTGTTTAATCCTGGGGCATTTACCCTCCGTGTTTAATGTACTGGGGAATGTTGCACTGGGGCATTTGGCTCTGGGACATTAAACATGAGGGTGGTTAGCTCTGGGACATTAAACATCAGTGCGTGAAATATTGGAGCATTTAGCACTGAGCCATTAAGAATTAATGTAATTAGCATCAGCCCATTTACCACTGGGGCATTTAGATCGATGCATAAAGGGGAATTTAGCTCTGGGGTGTTTAACATCGGGGCATTGAGCACTGGGGTGCTAAACATTGGGGCAAGTAACTTTGGGGCATTTAGATCCGTGCTTAAAACATCAATGAATTTAGCTCTGAGGCACTTGGTATTGGGGCATTAAAATTGGGGTGTTATGCTCTGGGTTATTTAGGTTTGGGGCATTAAAAATTGGGACATTGCTCTGTGGTATTTAGTGTTGGGGCATTGAACATGGGGCCACTTAGCTCTGGTGTATTTAGGATTGTGGCATTTGACACTGGAACATTAAACATTGGGGAATTTAGCTCTAGGATATTAAACATTTAGTGATTAGCTCTGGGGCATTAAATATCAGGGTGTTTTGCTTGGAGTATTTAGGATTGGGGCATTAAACATGAGGGTGTTTAGCTCTGGGTATTTATTGCTGGGGGATTAAATATTGGGGTGCTTAGCTCTGGGGTATTTAGGGTTGGGGCATTTGGCACTGGGGCATTGAACATTGGGGAATTTAGCTCTGGGGTATTAAACATTTAGTGTTAAGCTTTGGGTCATTAAACATGGGGTGTTTAGCTCTGGGGTATTTAGTTTTGAGGCATTAAACACTGAGATGTTTATCTTTGGGTCATTAAACTTGGGGATGTTCAGCTCGGGGGTATTTAGTACTAGGGTGTTAAAAATTGGGGTATTGCTCTGGGGTATTTAGGGTTGGGATATTAAATGTCAGGGGTTTAGCTTGTAGGATTTTGGTGTTGGGGTATTGCTCTGGGGTATTTAGGGTTGGGGCATTAAATACCAGGATGTTTATCTTGGAGGTTTTTGGTGTTGGGGCATTTAAGATTGGGGTGTTCAGGACTGGGCCATTAAACATGAGGGCGTTTAGCTCTGGGGTATTTAGGGCTGGGGCATTAAACATCAGTGTATTTCATATCCTTGAAGGTCCTGCTGCTTCCCGGATGCAGCACTGCAGAACACCCTTTGAGGCCCCATTGAGGCCCCGGAGAGGCCCCGGAGTTCACAGACATGAGGGATTTTCACTTGGACCGAGATTCCCAGAGAAATCCTCACTCCGGGCTGAGCTGGCCTCTCTCACCCTGTGAACCTGTGCCCAGTGCACCCAGTCCGGTCCTTTTGATTTCCCGAGCACAAATAAACCTTCCCCGGTGGAGTCCAAGCCTGGGCACACACACAGGGCACTGGGGAGAGGGTGGGAGTGAAGAGATGGGGGTGGGAACGCCACAGGGAGAATGGGAATGCTGAGGAGAGGGTGACAATGCTGGGGAGAGGGTGACAGCACTGCGGAGAGGGTGGCAATGTTGAGGAAAGAGTGGGAATGCTGAGGAGAGGGTGACAACGCGGGGGAGAGGGTGACAATGTTGAGGAAAGAGTGGGAATGTTGAGGAGAAGGTGGAGATGCCGAGGATAGGGTGGCAATGCCAAGGAGAGGGTGTCAGCTCTGGGGAGAGAGTGGAAATGATGGAGAAGGAGTGGCAACGCCAGGGAGAGGGTGGCGGTGTTGGAGAAAGGCTGACAATTCTGTGGGAATATCAGGCAGAGGGTGGCAATGCCAAGGAGAGGGTGGCACCTCTGGACACTGCACTGCTGTCCCCATGGCCACGGATCTCCCCCACCACCTGCTTTCCCCTGGCTGGGAATGCTTAGGATGGAGTTGTCCCAGCACCATCCTTCCTCCTCCTCCTCCTCCTCCTCCTCTTCCTCCTCCTCCCCCGCTCCAGCCGGGAAGTGTCCAGCTCCGGGTGCGGGAAATGCAGCGGGTCCAGCAGAGAGCAGTGGTAACACACCGGCATCCCGCCACCTCCCTCTTGCCCATCCCCGCCTTTCCAGTAAATCTTAATTTCCCTGGAAAGAGAAAAGTGGAATTTGCCAAAAAACTTTGGAGCTTAATTAAAAAAAACACCCCAGTTTTCCTGGTGGTGGAGGTAGAATGGGAGCGGACGGGGCTGGCAGAGAGATTTATGGGCTGAATCGAGACTGGTAATTGCAAAGAAAATAGAAAAAACCTGGTAAGAGCAAGAAAAAAACCCTTGTAAAAATAAATTATCAGCTTCTCTATTAAATTATTCTGCCCCGCTGGAGCGGGACACCCGTGGCCTTTGATCCTCCTGCTGCCGTCCCGTTCCCAGCCCGCGGGACGGGGCCGAGGGGTCCCGGATGGTAATGGGCCCTGACAGCTTGGAAAAGCGAGACGGGCTCTTCGTTAATGAGCCCTAACGAAGCCGAGGGGCCCGACGAGCCCGGCGGCGGCTTCTGCTGAGCCGGCGGGGCTGGGAGCACCGCGGTGATGCCCCGGCGGCGGCGGGGCCGGGAGGGGGCTGGGAGGGATGCGATCTGTCGCCTTCCACCATCTCTCGTTTTTCCAGAGGGGAAAAAATCCATTAAAGAAAAGCTAACGTGAATTGCAGCTGGGGGAGTGGGGGCTCGGGGGATTCTGCAAAATGGGGGACGAGGAAAAAAGAGAGAGCTTAGTTTACTGTGAGCTTTCAGTGCGCCTGCAACAGGCTTGCAACAGGTTTGCAATGGATTTGCAACTCAAGGGGACTGAAACAGGTTTGCAATGGATTTGCAATTAGTTTACAATGGGTTTGCCAGCGGTTTGAAATGGGCTTCAAAGGTCCCCCATGAAGCAACAATGAGCTTGCAAAGGGTTTGCGATGAGTCCAGGATGGGCTTAAAAGGAGTTTACAACAGGGTTTGCAGGGGGTTTGTAATGAGTTTGCAATGGGTTTGCAATGAGTTTGCAATGGGTTTGCAATGGGTTTGCAAGGGGCTTGTAATGGGTTTGCAAGGGGTCTGCCGTGGTCTTGCAATGGGTTTGCGATGGGCTTACAATGAGTTTGTAATGGTCTTGCGAGAAGTTTACAATAGGTTTGCAAAAGGTTTGAAATGGACTTTCAAGGTTTCCAATGAGGTTGCAATGAGGTTGCAAAGGGTTTGTAATGGGCCTCGAGGTTTTGCGGGAGGTTTGCGGTAGGTTCACAGTGGACTTGAGAGGGATTTGCAGGGGGTTTACAAGGGGCTTGCAATAGCCTCACTAGGGGTTTGCAACAGGACTGTGACTGCCATGCAGGGGGATTGCAATGGGCTTACAAGAGGTTTGTAATTAGCCTGCAATGGGTTTGCAATTGGTTTGCGATGGATTTGCAATGGCCTCGCAATGCCTTTTCTCCGCATGGGCTCATCCCAGGATTGTGAACCACAGCCCTGACACTCGTCCCTCATCCCGGGGAGCCTCTTGGCCTCACTGCTCCTGCTCTCCCAGGGCTGCCTCTGGATTCAGCCCATCCCAGGAGAGGATTTATCCCCCAATCCCGCCCTGGGCTCCGCTCCCCGCGATTTAAGGAGAAGCAGCTGCCTGGGTGGGAGATCAAAGATCCCACGGGAGGGTGGAAAATCCCTGCGGCCTCGGCGAGGAGGATCCGAAGGGCTCCGGCTACGTGGGGTTGTGGTGGTGACGTGCGGGACACAGCCGTGACGGAAGCCCTGAGTAACTGGAACCAGAAGGGAGGGGAGTCCAGGCTGGGAAATCAGCCCGGGGAGGTTGGGAGCAGCGGGGTTCCTTTGATCCCAGCCTCACTTCCAGGCTCCCTCCTTCCCTTGCTGCCGGCATTGCGAGGGGCTTGAGGGAGGCTTACAACAAACTTGCAACGAGCTTAAAGCAGGGCCTTACAACCAGCTTGCAAGGGCCTTACAATGGGCTCGTAATGCATTTACAAGGGGTTTGCAACAGGCTTGCCAGGGGTGTAGTAGGTTTACAATGAGCTTGCAACAGCCTTGCGATGAGATTACAACAGGCAATGGGCTTGCAATCAGGTTGCAAGGGACTTACAACAGGTTTGCGAGTGGTTTGCAACAAGTTTGTGACAGGCTTGTGATAGCCTCACAATAGGTTTGCAATGGACTCGCAAGTGGAGTGGGATGGAAATTAAAGTAATAAATAATTATGCCCATAAATTGGGGGAGTTACTTGCATTTTTGCCATTTTGGGTGAATTTGATGCTTGTTTGGGTCTCTGTCACAGAGTTGTAACAGAGAGAGGAAACCACCTCCTACACCTGCCCAGATAATCTCATTCCCAACGTTTATTCCATGAAAATGTCGACACAGTCCCACCCTGGACCTTGTTGGGTGAGCATTCCTGCACCAATTAAACAAATTTACATGGATTTGGGCAGGAGAACTGCAAATATTCCATATTTCTTGGTTTTTTCCCTCCTCCTGGGACTACTCCACTGGTGGAATTTCACTTTCCTTTGGAAATTTTCCCTACTTACAGCGGGAGCTGATGGGGTTTTTGGTTCCCATTTTGCACTGGGGAGGATGTCCAGTATCACCCCCTGAAAAAAATTCCATATATCAAGGCCCAAATTGCAACGGATCAGGAATGGAAAAGCTTTTTGCTGGAAATTTCCCTCTTTGCAATCCCCAATCTCAGAGCAAGAGGCTGAGCTGAAAGCCCAGAGGAGAGATCTCTTCAGGATGGGGTTGAAGAAGACATTGCACAACTGGTCTGAGAAGTTCCCAGCCCATCCCAACCTCTTGGTTTCACCCCTGTGATCCTAAATAAGGGAAGAGGAGTCGGGTCAGAGGATTTTCACCCACGCTGATGATTCACCCAACCCCACAACCAGTCCAGTCACCCGTGAGCGCGTGAGAACCTCCAGCGTGGGTTTGTACCCTTGGAGAAACCTCCTGGAGAACCTGCTTCTGGTATTTTGAGTTCTAGGAGGAGCAGAGATGTTGCTGCTGGTAAATCCTGGAGAGCTCATGTGGGTTTGATTCCCTCCAGCCAGGAACGTCCTCCAAATCAACCCAAGGAGGGGAAAACGCAGGAAAACCTGAACCTCTTACAGCAAAATACTCCTTGAACTTGTGTTGTGATGAGGACATAAAGCTGTGAGCCCCCCAGATCCATGGGGGATCAGCATTTGGTTGGGAAGCAAATGAATCTGTGGGTTTTTCCTGTGGATTCAGGATGTTTATCCCTCCACACCAGCAGTGAGCAGCGAGCTGATGCCTTCTCCACGCTCTTCACCATGGTTTGGGCCATGTGATGATGTTTGGGTGCTGCTGGAGATGCTTCCCAGCCCCTCACTCAGCTCCTGGGAATCTCCCGGGGAGGTGTTTTCCTGGATGAACCACCAAAATTTGCAAAAAATTTGTTTCCTTGAGCAGGGATGAAGTGCTGCTACCGATTAACAATGAATTGGGACTGTTTGAAGCACCCCAGGAATTTGCTTGGCCATCCTGCTTTTGAAATGTGCTGGAGAGCCCTGAAGTCCCCATCCCCACATCCATCCATCCATCCATCCACCCATCCATCCATCCATCCATCCATCCATCCATCCATCCATCATTTGGGTGTGATCACCTCCAAAATATTTGCACACCAATATTTGCTCTGATGAAGATGTCACAAGCCCCATAGAGCTTCCCATTGCTGGGAATTTCTCCTCAGCTCAACCCTTGGATGGTCCCACCACCCACTGGAAGTGCTCCACTTGGATTTTGGGAATGCTGGTGAGGAAAACCAAACAAGGTGAGCTCAGGGTTGTTTAAGGTGGGACTGAGTTAGGCTTGGCATGGCCTGGACTGGCAGGGAGTGGATCGAGGTTCTGGAATCATGGAGTGTTTGGGATGTCAACTGGGCTCTGTGAGCTGTCCAGGCTGCTGTTGGCACCCTGAGGACAAAATTGGCTGGAAATTGGTCTATTTTGACCAAATATCGAGTCTTGGAATGGGTGATCAAATCCTACAGCTGCCTCTAGCCTGATTCCATGTTTTGTGTTACGTTTGGTGATTTTGGGGCAGAAGTGTGGTGTCACCTCCAGCTGCTTCACCCAGAGGTACCTGACCCCAAATAAACACAAAGTTTAAGCTCTGCCCTCAGAGAGGTTCATGGATGACGCTCTGAAGTTCTTCCCATGGGATGGAAGAACATCACCTGCCATGGGATGAAGCTGGGACAGGGCAGCTCCAGCCTCTCCAGCCAGATGGCCTTGAGGCACTTCGAGGTCACTGACACAAAGTCTTCCACCATCTCAAACTCTCCTTGTGGCTTTGTCAGTGGACGTGGGGGCCAAGAGCTGCCTCGGTTCCTCCAGCATTAACTCTTCTCCTTCACTTTGCCCGGAGCTGAGCTGGTGCCGCTCGAGTTTCTCCTCCAGCTTTGGAGGATAAAAAAAAGCTCCTCCAGCTTTGCCTTCTGGCTGATATTGAACCCATGTGGGCCACAAAGCCTCCCCACCCTCCTCGTGTCGTGTGCAAGTGAGAACCGAGAATGTGCGGAGCTCCGAATGAACAGTCACCTGCAACTTGGCCTTGGCATCTGCTCCAGCTCTTCCTTCTCTGCTTCTCCAGCCCAACCTCACTGCTTCTCCTGCAGGACCTTCTCTCGTTCACCCCAAGAGCTGCCCAGGTGGCACACGTGATCCCAGGTGAGATCCTATTCCCACCGTGGGTCCCATGGAGTTGCATCCTCCCTCTTTTTCTCCCCTGGCCTGTGATTATTTATCTACCCACTGCTTTCTTCCTTTTCCCACACTTTGAAAGAGTGGTTTTGCTTCCTTTTGAGTCATCCCGGAGTTCCTGCTCTCTCCAGGAGAAGAGGTGAGTAATGTGGAGTTGGATGGGCCATGGGGAGAGGGGATGACAACCAGACTGTCCCCTCTGGCCAGGAGAAACCAGGGAAAGTGCCAGAGCCTGGGATGACAACCAGGCTGTCCCCTCTGGCCGGGAGAAACCACAGCCCCACGACCAGGGAAAGTGCCAGACCCTCTTGAGGAATGAGATGTTAACACTCAAGACATTCAGCCCCTGGGTTGGTGTCACTTTATGGGGACACTGTTGCCAGCAGGAACCCTCCCATGTGAAACAGGAGAAGGACCAAGGCAGGGACATCAAAATTCCCCACCCAACACGTGTTGGGAGACACTGGGGAGCTGGGCTGGGATGTGGTGAGGAAGAGGAGGGCGTTCCCAATCGGACAGAGCCAATCCTGCCTGGAAGTGCCCGTGGATCCCTGGAAGTGCGTGTGGATCCCTGGAAGTGCGTGTGGATCCCTGGACGCACCCCTGGATCCTGGAGGTGCCCCTGGATCCCTGGAAGTGCCTGTGGATCCCTGGAAGTGCCCCTGGATCCCTGGACGCGCCCCTGGATCCCTGGAGGTGCCCCTGGATCCCTGGAAGTGCCTGTGGATCCCTGGAAGTGCCTGTGGATCCCTGGAAGTGCCCCTGGATCCCTGGAGGTGCCCCTGGATCCCTGGAAGTGCCTGTGGATCCCTGGAAGTGCCCCTGCATCCCTGGACGTGCCCCTGGATCCCTGGAAGTGCCCCTGGATCCCTGGAAGTGCCTGTGGATCCCTGGAAGTGCCTGTGGATCCCTGGATGTGCCCCTGGATCCCTGGAGGTGCCCCTGGATCCCTGGAGGTGCCCCTGGATCCCTGGAGGTGCCCCTGGATCCCTGGAGGTGCCCCTGGATCCCTGGAGGTGCCCCTGGATCCCTGGACGCGCCCCTGGATCCTGGAGGTGCCCCTGGATCCCTGGAAATGTCCAAGGCCAGGTTGGAGCAGCCTGGGATAGCAGAAGGTGTCCCTGCCCATGTGGAACAAGATGAGCTTTAAGGTCCCTCCCAACCCAAACCAGACTGGGATCCTACTCCAGGAAAATGCAAATTTACCTCAGTTCCGCTCTCCAAAATGCCATTTCCGTGACATGGGGCATCGTAAGCCCTGGAGATGCCCGAATTTGCCCCGTTTTCAGCCTCCTTCCCTTCTCCTCTGCGTTTTATAACTGGGGTAACCTCGAACAAAAACCCAGGGAATTATTTCGGCTCAACAGGTCGGAAAGAGGCCAAGACGCTGGCAGAGCTGTCACGTTGGATTTTCCAGCCCCCTGCACCGGCGAGAGAAATTTAATGTAAATAAACCCCCACTTCATCCTATGGCACGTCCAACCTCAATATGGGTCGGGGAACACCCAGCGCACGCCTCCCAGTCTGGCTTGGCATGAAGAGCCACAGAAAATATGTTCACTGAGGGGTTTTTTGCCCCTAAATCCTTCCCGACAGAGTTTTCTGGGGGGTGATTCACTGTGGATTAGCATCCCATCACCAGGAATATGTGGAGAGGGATGCACTGGGTTCACCTTGGTATTTCTGATGGAGAAAAAAAGGGGATTTGGGGTATTTGTGATTTTTGTAGTTCTGGGGAAGGGAGGTTTAAACCTCCCCAGGCTGAGCTATCCCAGGGTTTGCAAATTATAGATATAATTTATATATATATATATAAATATAAATTATTTTATATTTTAACATATATTTTATGTATAAAAATATAAATGATTTTATCTTTATATATATAACTATAAATGATTTTATCTTTTTATGTATTAAATTTCATGTATAAAAATATAAATGATTTTATCTTTATAGATATATAACTATAAATGATTTTATCTTTTTATATATTAATTTTCATGTAAACAAAACACAGAAAATAGAACACACCATGTATAATTTATAATATGCATTTTCTATATTAATACATACAGTTATATAGTTCTACATATATTTCTATAAAATATATAAATATATAAATTCCCAACCCCTTTTCCTAGCAAAGGAGCTGACTTGGGAAAGAAACTCCAGCCTGAAGCTCAGCGTAATCCTCCACCAGCTCCTAACGAAGAATAGCTCCATTATGAATTAAACAGTGAAATCAAACTATAGATGCCCGAAAATATTTCCTGCTGGGGCACGTGCCCCCAAATCCCACTGCCAGGTTTATGGGAATTTCCATGCCTAACGTTGCCCTCAATCAGCCTCCTGCAGCTTTTAGGCTCGGTTTTAGGGGTTTAAGGGGAAAGAAGGGTTTGTTCCTGCCTGGAAATGAGAAAACATGTCCGGGAATAGGAATAAAAGCTAAAAATCCTCTCAAATATGAGACAGAAGGTTCAGAAAGAGGAGTGAATGCTAAAAATCCATCGACATTTTAGTTTTCCTAGGTAAATCGGAGCTTCTAGAGGGAAATAATGAGAAGTAGCAGCTTTTTGAGTTTAAGCAAAGCATTGAACAGAAATTAATTCCTATTTTATCTGTTCAGATGCCCCCAAACCTCCTTTCTTTTATGGCCAGGGATGCCTCTCCAGGTTTGGGCACAGGAGGCTCCATTTTTGGAAGGAGGCACCCCAAGTTTGCGAAATGGGGCGGGAAATTCACAAAAAGGAGTCCCTGATTTGCAAATATTGGCCTTGGTTTGTCACAGGGACACAAAACATGTCCCCAGAGTTGCAGAAAGGGACCCCAGAGTGGCAAAAAGGGCCTCCAGATTTGAAAAAAAGGGGTCCCAGGTTTGCAAGAAGGGGTCCTAGGTTTAAGAAAAGTCCCCGAGTTTCAGAAAATGAGACCTAATTGCCAAAAAAAACCTTCTCAGGTGTCAGAAAAGGTGCTCCGAGTTCTCAGTTGGGTTCTAATGTTGCAAAAAGCAATTTTGGTTTGCAAAATTAGGTTCCAGGGTTGCAAAAAGACACCCCAGGTTTCCTAAAAGGGGTCCAGGTTTCCCAAAAAGGGGTGCAGGTTTCCTAAAAAAGGGTCCCAGGTTTAAGGAAAGTAACCCTAAATTTAACAAAATGAGCCCCAATTCACAATCCTCCCTCTCAAAAAATCTAAAAAAATACCCAAGTTCCAAAAATGGGGTTTCAGGGATGAGAAAAGACAGCTCAGAGTCCCTAAAAGGGATCCCAGATTCCCTAAAAGTGGTCCCAGATTCCTAAAAGTTTCAAAAAAGGAGACCTGATTCACTAAAAGGCCCCCCAAACTTGAGAAGAAGTTCCAAAATTTCCCTAAAAAGGGTCCCAGCTTCTCTAAAAGCATTCCCAAAAAAGAGGTCCCAGGTTTGCAGGAAGATCCCCCCCCCCCAAATTCAAGGAAAGACACACTGAGTTCCCAAGATGGGGTCCTGGTTTCCAAAAGGGGTCCCAAATTTCCACAAATGCCCCAAAATTTGAGTGTTGGGGTCCGAGGGTGGATGGAATTCCCACCCTTGGACCTTGAAATCCCAAATGGATATTACCCTTCCCAAAGCCGAGTTTTGGGAAATGATGGAGCTGGCAGTGACCCCCCCGGGGCTCAGGGGGGAGATTTCCATGGATAATCCTCTAATTCCTTGAGCCCCGTGCCCTGATTGAAGCAAAAAACCTGTGGAGAAAGCACAGGGAAAAAAAAAAAAAATCCCTGTTTGGTGCAGAAAAGGTTTTGTCAGGGCTGGTTGTGCCCCAAAATCTGTGTGATCCCAAAATTGGAATTTAGGGGATCCATCCCCAGAGTTAAACACGTGGAATTGCAATGGGGGGTTGTAGGGCAGGGTCCCCCAATGAACCTATTTTTGTGGGTGGGGTTGCACAGGAAAAGAATTTTTGAGGCATTGGGGTCCTCCCAGATTTTTGCAGCTCAGAATCTCCCACTGGGGGATTGGAGCCCCCTGAAACACCAATTTGGGACCTCCAAAACACCCATTTTTGCTGTGTTGGATCCCTGCCAAAAAGATCAATTTTGGCTTCTGGTGTCCCCCAGGATAATTTTTTTGCACTCCTGGAGTTCCCCAAAAGGTCCATTTTCCCATCATGGGGTCCCCAGCAAGATCTAATCTTACAGCATTTGGATCCCCCCTAAAAAATCAATTTTTTGCAGCAGGGGCTCCCTCAAGAATCCCAATTTTCATTCTTGGCATTCCCCAAAAGACTCTTTTCTCCACTCTTGGGGTGCCCCACAAGTCCCTTTTTGGGATCCCCCCAAAAAGGACAACTTCTGCAGCATTTGTCCTTTATCTGCAGCACCGTTTTGCACTCTTGGGGTCCCCAAGCAAACTTATTGTTTTTGGCATCGTGGGGTTCCCCAAAACATCCAATCTGGAGCTCTGCCATCCCCGATAAACCTATTTTGGAGGGGTGGGATCCCCCAAAAAGACTCATTTTAGCAGCGTGGGGTGCCCCAATCGACCCCCAGGAGATCCCATTTTCCCTCTCAGGGCCCCCCATGGGATTTACATTTCTGGCACCATTGGAGTCTTCCAAAAATTCACTTTTCCAGTGCAACATTCCCCAATAAACACATTTTTACAGCACTGTGCCCCCAGTAAATTTAGTTTTTCCACCGTGGAGTCCCCCAGGGACCTGTTCCCCCCAAGGAGCTCCATCTGGAGCCCCAAAATTTTTCATCCAGCCTCAAGATAAACCCAGCCTAAAATAACCATTCCCTTCCTGAGTCCCCCAAAAACTCCTTTGTTTTCCACCCCCCATCAACAACAACAACAGCCATTCATTAATGATAATTTTTATTATCTGAGAACCGTTTAATTTACTGCTTTAAACAGGTTTTAAAATGGATTTCACCCCATATTTTATTAAACTCGGGAGGTAAAATCACAGGGATTGGAGGTAGCCGATGGAAAATATCCCTTGAAGGATGGATGTGCTGAAAAATGGTTGGAAAAAGGTAGAAATTAGTGCTTTAGTGGCAGAATAATGGGGAAAAGAGAATGAATAATCTGAAAATGAAGGAATAGAGAAGGGAAATGGTGTGGAAGTGGAATAGTGTAAGAGGTAATGAAGGGAAATTAAAATAATGGAAAAAAAGGGAAAAGGAATAAATGCAGGAGGGTAAAAATGGGAATAGGGAGATAAGGAATAGAAAAGTAAAAGAATGGAAAATTAAAGCCAGGAAAAGAAAGGATAAAATCACGTGGATGCAAAAAGAAACTAAAGGAAGAAGAAAATTAATATAAAATAATAAAAAAGGAATGATAAATAATACAAACCCCAAATAATGGAGAGTAAAGTGATAATAAGTTAATTACAAATAAAAGTGCACAAATAGAGTAGTAAAATGGATAAAAAGGGGAAAGAATGGAAACTGAAAAGAATATGAAAATGTGAAAAATATAAAAATGAGACGAATATAGGAATAAAATAACACAAAAATAAAAGACCAGAAATGTAAAAAAATATTAAAAATTAATTAAACCTAAAAGAATATAAAAAAGAATTTAAAAAAAATGAATAGAAAGCTAATAGAAAAATACACTATAAATTAATAGAAATCTAGAAAAAATATAAAAATGAATGAGAAGTAAACGAATATTAACCAACAAAAATTGAAATAATGTTAAAAATCATTAGAAGTAGGAGACTAAAATTAAAATAATATAAAATTGAATTTTTAATATAATACATTTTCATACAAAATGAAAAAATGAAAACTGAAATATAAGAATCATATAAAAAGAAACATAGAAAAAGAAACAAAGAATCATATAAGAAATATATAAAAACTGAAATAAAAGAATCCCAAACCCGAGCACATTAAAACCCAGGGACTCAAAACCCAACCCAGCGCAAGAATCCATTAATTAAATTTATTATTTCCCAGCACATCGCTTTGCCGGGAGGGGAATTCTAAAGAGGGAAGGACTTCTCCCTGGAGCGGATGAAGAACCCTCACACCTTCTGCTCTTCTTCATCCTCTTCTTCCTCCTCCTCTTTTCCTCTTTTCCTCCTCCTCCTCCTCCTCCTCTTCCTCCTCCCCGCGGGGGTTCCCGGCCCTTTGTTCCCCCACAAAGCCACATCCCGCCCTCAATAGCACCGGGAGGGGTTTTTTTGCGTTTCCGAAATTAAATAAACACGGGTTTTTTTCCCACCTTTCTGGAATTTTCCTGCCCCGGGAATGGCCCCGGCTGGGCTTGATTTGATTACTTATTATTTTATTATTTTTTTATTTAAAAAAAAAAAAAGTTTGTTCTCCAGCTGTTCTGGGAAGAGGAAAACAATCCACACAGGCACCGAGCCCCCAGTGTCTCCCCGGGCAGGGAAACAGAGCCCGAAAATACGTGGAAAAAAAATTCCACCGTGGGTTAAACTTGCTAAAAAAGGCTTTTCCTTAAAAAAAATTGGGGATTTGGGAGGATGCTGCAGCTCCTGCATCCCTGCCCGCGTCACCTGCGGTACCCACAGCTGCTGGGACATCCCAAAAAACCTCCATCCGTGGGTTGGCCTCTCCTGAATGATGGAAAATCCTCCCCCGGAATCACAATTCCTCCCCTTGGCCGAGTTTGAGAGGGAAATTTGGGTAAAGCTTTGAAAATCTGCCCCCAAAAATCACTATTTCCATTCTCGGTGGGATCTAAGGGGGAAATTGTGGAAAAATGATGGCAAATCCACTCCAAAATGTCACAATTTCCATCCTCGATCTAAGGTGGGGAAATTTGGGAAAAAATTTGGACAATCTACACAAAAAATCAGAGTTTCCTCCTCAGTGTTATTTAAAGGGGAAATTGTGGAAAAACTGTGGAAAATTCTCCCAAAAAATGTCACTATTCGAGTCTTCCATAGTGTCACAGGTTTGCATGGGCTCAGCCTCTCTCCAGGTTGGTGAATCCATGGATAAAAGCTTCCTAAGGTATGGAAAATCCACCCCAAAAGTCCTATTTCCCCCACCAGCGGAAATGAAGGGTGACATTTAGTGGGAAAAAAAAAACCAAAATGGAAATATCACAGAAAATATGAAAAAAAAATCATGGTTTCCCCCATCAGAGGGATTTGAAAGACTGAAATGCAGAGTTTTGGGAGTATTTATTGAGTGTATTTTATTAATTCTGTTTCTTTTAGTCATTAGATGATTTTATATTAGTATTGAAATGTGGATAATTATCTGATTTGATTTTATCCTATTCTATTATTCTATATTATATTTTATTCTATATATGATATATATTATATATTTTTATAACTATTATCCTATATTATATTATTATTTTATACTATATAGCCAATATGCAGTTGTACATATGCAATATATATACCATATAGCCAATATATAATGTTATTCAATCTTACAGTTTTCTAGTGCGAAAGGACCCTCAAATTTACCATATATATATATATATATATATATTTTTTTTTTTTTTTAATCAATAGACTTCTGTGGCTTTTTAATGCAAAAATACCCTCGAAATACATTTTTGTCTAATTTTGCAACTTCTTAGTGGAAAAGCAACCTCAACCTCCCTTATATATATTGTTAAAATATATATATTTATGTTTTTTCAGCTTTCTGGTGCAAAAAAGACCCTAAAACCTCCATATATGTATTTTATTGCGGCTTTCTTTTTAACCAATTTACCCCCAGACATATATATTTAACTCCCAATTAACCCCCAAATATATATATATTTGCATCTGATTTTGCAGCTTCTTGATTCAAAACCCACCCAAATCCCCCTATTTACAAATATAGAATAAATATTTTATTTATATTTATGATATTCGTGTGTCCGAGCATCTCAGCCCCTCATCCCAAACCAAATCCCCCTATATATTAATATATAATATTTTATTGATATTCATGATATTCATGTGTCTGAGCATCTCGGCCCCTCATCCCAAAGCTGCATCCTCAGGATTCTCCTACATAGGAAAAAAAAAAAACCCAAGTCCTTATATCCACAACCCAGGAATGAAACCCTCCCAGATCCCAATGCCAATCCATTTTTGATGGATCCAAAAATTCCCCCAAATTTTTGGAAAATTTTATTTTTTTGGGCAAGGTCCTCCGTGCAGAAATACCTTTATTATAATTTCTTTTTTTTTTTTTTTTTGGTCCTTTTTCCCAAATTTATCGTCCCACCTTCCGGGGAAATAAATTTTTGGGATTTGGAGGGAAAATAAATGAGGGATCATGTCTATAAACCCCACAAACGTGACGGTTTTATTCGGAGGGACGCGACTTTCTCAGGTGGGCAATGCGGGATTTGGAGGCTCGATGGAAAATTACTGTCGGGCAAACAAAGAAATCTGGGATTTGGGAATAAACAGGCGGGCCAGGAAGCCGGGAGGAAACCTTGGGCAGGGGAAGGGAAGGGAGAGAAAAGCTCCCACCGCGGGGGGTGGCGATAATAACCCCGGGGGGGCCGGCGCGTGGGAAAGGGGCTCCGGGCCCGCTCGGGGGACCCCAAATCTGGGGTTCTGCAGCTCCGGGCCAGGCCTGCACCCCACGGATCCTGTGTTTGGGGTGGGATGGGAATTTAGGGGCGAAGGGAATGATAAACCTTTACCTGGGTTTGTTTGGCCTCATGGCTCTCTGTGAGAAGGAGTGTGCAAGGGAATGAGTGTGGAAGGGAATGAGTGTGGAAGGGAATGAGTGTGGAAGGGAATGAGGAGAGGGGAAGGGAATGGGAGTGTGCACAGGAGTGAGTGTGCAAGGGAATGGGAGTGTGCAAGGGAATGAGGAGAGGGGAAGGGAATGGGAGTGTGCACAGGAGTGAGTGTGGAAGGGAACTGGAGTCTGCAAGGGAATGAGGAGGATGGAAGGGAATGAGTGTGCATGGAAATAAGGAGTGTGAAAAGGAATGGGAGCGTGGAAAGCAATGAGGAGTCTGTGAGGGAATAAGGAGTGTGGAAGGGAATGGGGAGCGTGCACAGGAATGAGTGTGGAAGGGAATGGGAATGTGGAAGGGAATGAGGAGTGAGCACAGGAATGAGTGTGGAAGGGAATGGGAATGTGGAAGGGAATGGGGAGCATGCACAGGAATGAGTGTGGGAGAGAATGAATGTGGGAGGGAATGACTGTGGAAGGAAATGGGAAGTGTGGAAGGGAATAAGGAGTGTGGAAGGGAATGAGTGTGGAAGGGAATGAGTGTGGAAGGGAATGGGAGTGGCAAGGGAATGAGTGTGGAAGGGAATGAGTGTGGAAGGGAATGGGAGTGGCAAGGGAATGAGTGTGCAAGGGAATGAGAGTGGAAGGGAATGAGGAGAGGGGAAGGGAATGGGAGTGTGGAAGGGAATGAGTGTGGAAGAGAATGAGTGTGCAAGGGAATGGGAGTGTGCACAGGAATGAGTGTGGAAGGGAATAATGAGTGTGCAAGAGAGTGGGGAGTGTGTAAGAGAATGAGTGTGCAAGGGAATGGGGAGTGTGGAAAGAAATGGGGGGTGAAGAAGGGAATGAATGAGGAAGGGAATGAACATGGAAGAGAACAAGGAGTGTGGGAGGGAATGGAGACTGTGCACATGAATGAGTGTGGAAGGGAATAAGGAAGGTGGAAGGGAATGAGGAGAATGGAAGGGAATGGGGAGTGCACAGGAATGAGTGTGCAAGGGAATGAGTGTGGAAGGGGAGAACATGCATGAAGGAAACAAGTGAGCAAGGGAAGTGAGTGTGCACAAGGAGGAAGGGTGGGAGGCAGTGAGTGTGCGAGGAGAACAATCCTAGCAGGGCACCAAGCTGCAGAGCACCTGAGTGTGCAAGGGGAGCTCACAGGCAAGGAATGTGCGAAGGGAGGGAGTGTGTAAAGGGGTGAGTGTGAACATGGAGTGTGAGCAGGGAGGGTGTGAAGGGAGGGAGTGTGTAAAGCGGTGAGTGTGAACACAGAGTGAGTGTGAGCAGGGAATGTGCAAAGGGAGTGTGCAAGGGCTCCAGTGCAAGGGGCAATGGGGGCAGCGGGGCTGTGCAACACCAGCCCCTATCCCAGACTCCTGCCCGAACCCCCAGCACTCCCGTTTTCCCATTTTCCTTGTGTTGTCTCCATCTTATAGACAGGAAACTTTAAAATATGTCCATTAAACAAAGGGGCCTTGAGCTGGATGAGCTCCCAGCACCCACACCTGGCACCAGCATCCACGGCTTGGGGGCTGGGAACCTGTTGAGAGGTTTTTTGGGAGCAAATTCCCTAAATCTGGCTCCTGAGCGAGCAGGTGGGATGTGGGTGTGTGGGGGATACAGGAGCTGGGAGCCGCCTCACTCCCGTGGCTTTGACCAGGGAGTGTGACCCTGGGAAATGGGTTTGGATACCGTGCTGATCCCCAGTCCTGTGGGATTTTTTCCGTCATCCAGCTCTGGAGCATCCCAAAAAACGGGCAAAGAGGGGATGGGGAGGCAGCTCGCAGGCAGGACGATGCCCATCACCTGCGTCAGGCTGGCACACGCCCACCCCACCCTCGTGCAAGGGCTTGGAATGAGGAAGGAGCTGCTCCTGCCCCTTCTGCCCCTACCGGTGTTCCTGCCCCTGTCCTGCTCCTGCTCCTGCTCCTTCTCCTGCCCCTGCTCCTGCCGAGGCTCCCGCTCCTCCTCCTGCCCCTGCCCTGCTCCTGCCCCTGCTCCAGCTGCTCCCACAGCACAGAAATGCTGCTGGAGCCTGGCCGGGCCCTCACCCCAAAATCCAACCCCACCCCACAGTGACCTGTGCCCGGGTGTCCTCAAAGAAGGACCTCTCACTGGGGCCCTGCTCCAAGGATGCTCCAGGACATCTGCCCATGGTCACCCCAGGGTGTGTCCTCCATTCCTCCATGGAATGGCCTTCGTTTCCCCCACGTGTCCTTTACCCCATGGAATGACCACCCCATGGAGGTCCTTCATTCCCCCCCACATTTCCTTCACCCCATGGAGGTCCTTCACCCTGCAGATGTTCTTCATTTCCTGAATTTCTTTCACTCCACAGGTGTTCTTCACCCCATGGATGACCTTGACCCCATGGATGTCCTTCACTCTGCAGATGTCCTTGATCGCACAGGTATCCTTCACCCAATGGATGCCCTTCACCCCACCAATGTCCTTCCTTCCCCCATGGATGTTCTTCACCCCAGAGATGTCCTTCATTGGATGGATGTTCTTCATCCCATGGATGTCCTTCATCCCCTCCACGGATGTCCTTCGTCCCCCCATGGATGTCCTTCATCCCCTCATGGATGTTCTTCATCCCACCAATGCCCTTGATCTGCCCACGGATGTTCTTCATCCCACAAATGTCCTTCATCCCCCCATGGATGTTCTTCAACCCTTGAATATCTTTCATCCCCTCATGGATGTTCTTCATCCCATGAATGTCCTTCATTAGATGAATGTCCTTCATTCCATGGATGTTCTTCACCCCACGGATGTCCTTCATCCCAAGTATGTCCTTCACCCCATGGATATCCTTCACCCCAGAGATGTCCTTCACCCCTCAATCTCCTGTATCCCGCACAGCCCCCCATTCCCACTGGGAAATGTTGCCTATCCGTGTCATGAGCTTCCCTGGACTCAGCCTTTGGATCCAGAACAATCCTTCCCAGGCCAGCCCTGGCTCCTCCAACAGGCAGCAACAAGCCCTGACCTGACCCCGCCCCCCAAAATTTTGGGGCTCTGGTGGCCGAGCAGGGCAGGTCCCGGCAGCTCCAGGCTGGAGCGATTTTCGGAGGGTGTTGCCAGGATTTGACCTTGGTTTTGGGAAGGGAGAGTTTTTTGGCTGACGCGCATTTTTGGGAGGTCCATGAGAAATGGGGATTAAGCCCTAAAATGCTGACCCCTCTCAACGAGCTGGGAAATGTGGAAAACAGGGAAAAATCCATCTGGAATCCCAGGTTGGGGAACACAAGGTAAAATTCAAAAACCACAGGAATGTCAGAGACTGAAAAGTGCGGGAGGGATCAAAGCGGCTGTGTGGGAATGGGCAAGCCCCGGCAGGATTTGGGGTGACCTCGCTTTGACATTCCTAAAAATCCAGATCCACCCCAGCGGCACTGCTCACTATCCCGCTGTGTGTCGCTGAAACCCCTCACTCCCAAAACGGTGGCTCGAAGCACCCAGTGGGGGATGTTTTTGGATTTTATGGGATGTTCTGGGCATCCCCCAATCCCACCGGGATGGTTACAGCCAGGCCGGTTCCCCGGCATGCCGGGACGTGCTGGGAAGCGCTTTTCCACCATTTTCCTATCTCCCTCTTATGCAAAGAATTTGGTGTTAAAAACCAGAGCCAGGGGCTTTGCCCCGGCTCCATCCTCCCCTTCCTGCAGAGCTGCTGCCCGTGGGGGTTGGATTTTGGGATTGCATGGGAATTGTACAGGAATAACGTGGGATTGTGTGGAATGATTGCACGCGATTTCATCATCTCGCATGGGATTGCATGGATCGTATGGGAATTGTACGGGATGATTGCAGGGAATGGTTACGGATTATTCAATGGGATTCCTTGTGGGGACTGGGTGGGAATTTCATGGGTTGGTCACATGGTGTTTTATGGAATTCCACGGGGTGATTGCACGGAACTGCATGGGATTCCGTGGGATGATTGGATGCGGTTCCTCGGGACGACTGAACGCGATTACTGACTGGATTGCACGGCATTTCATCAGGCGGATCCGTAGGGTTGCACAGGATTGTGTCAGAATCCACTGGGATTGCGCGGAATTCCATAGGGTTGCGTGGTATTGCTTTAGAATCCATTGGGATTGCATAGAATTCCATAGGGTTGCACGGGATTGCGTTAGGTTCCACTGGGATTGCGCGGACTTCCATGGGTTGCATGGAATTCCATAGGGTTGCACAGAATTCCATAAGGTTGCACGGAATTCCATAAGGTTGCACGGAATTCCATAGGGTTGCACAGAATTCCATAGGGTTGCACGGAATTCCATAGGGTTGCACAGAATTCCATAGGGTTGCACGGAATTCCATAGGGTTGCACGGAATTCCATAGGGTTGCACGGAATTCCATAGGGTTGCACGGAATTCCATAGGGTTGCAGGGGACTGCGTGGGAAGGGAAGCCTGGGAACGTGGCAGGAGTCTCTTCCACAGGTGCGGGGCGGATCAGGGGACGTGGGATCAGTGTGCAGGGCACATTTGGGACAGAGCCGGGCACTCCTGGCCACACTCCTGCACATCCTCGGGGCTTTTACCTTCCCCCATCCCATTTGCATCCCCGGGAATGGGGAAGGAAAATCCACCTGGGGACATACCAAAGCCAGTTTGGCCACCGGTGAATTCCAGACCCATCGGAGCCTCACATTTGGGTTTAAAATCCTCGGACCTGCAGAATTCCTGGGTAAGGCCCAAAAAGCGTCTTGGCCAAATCCAGCCAGGAAAAACCCCAAAAATGGGAATTTCATGGCAAAGAGCATTGATCCTCCTTTTTCACAGCCAGGCCCTCCCCATCACCCCCCATTTCTGGGGGGTCTGAGCCCCCCACTCTGTTGTCTCCACTTCCATCTAATGAGTGGAGACTTTCTCTTTTCCTAATTAAATCCTGCTCATTAACCCGCGGGATTTAATTACTCCCGACGAGGGGCAGCAGGGGCTGCATTTCCAATTTCCTTCCCTTAATTCTTTTAATTGGGAGAAGCAGGGGGATGGTGACCCAGCGCTGCCAGAAAATCCACCCAGGCCAGATTTTTTGGGAATGTTTTCCATCACTTTCATCCGATGGCTTTGTATCACCTCCAAAACTACAGAGAAAATCCCCAAATCCATGAGGAAAGAGTCGTAAGCACTGTGTTGTCATTCCCATCACAACAACAACGACAACAATTATGTTGATCTGACCTTTTATTTAAAAAAAAAAGAAATTCAATGAATCCCTGAGCATTTTTGGGGAGGTCTGGGGTTTTTTTGGAAGTGAGCTGTCAGCATGGCTTTTCTTGGAAAAGGGCTTGTGATCTGCCTCCTGGGTTTTTTGGGAGCTGCTGAGTCATGAGTTTGGGGAATGGGGTTATGGAGAGGGCAGGTGAGGCTGTGGAACGTGAAGAGGTGTTGGGAGAACCTCACAAAAATCAAATTGCATTGTCCTGGGTGGGTGCTATTCCCAAAAAATCCAATCACATCGTCCTGGAATGCTGATAAATGCCCCCCCCCAAACTGAATTGTGTTGTCCTGGGTGGGTGATGATCCCCAAAATATCTGATTTCATCATCCTGGGAGGATAATGATCGCCCCAAAATTGAATTATGGTGTCCTGGGAATCCACTAGGCCCCCCAAAAATAGATTTTTCACCATAGTGGGAGGGTGATAGCCCCCCCAGAAATCCCATGGCATTGTCCTGGCTGGGCTATTTCCCCCCAAAAATCCAAGCTCATCCTCCTGGGGCGGTGATGTTCCCCCATAAATCAATTTGCATGGTCCTGAAATAATGATAATTGCCCAGAATATTAACTCCATTATCCTGGATGGGTGATGCCCCCCAAAATGGCATTGCATTATCCTGGGAGGATAATGACCCCCCCAAATCAAATTTTTTCAGCCTGGCTCGGTGTTATTCCTCCAAAATTTCAAATTGTGTGGTCCTTGGAGGGTTTAGAACTCCCCTCCCCTCCCAAAATGCAAATTGTCTGATGTTGGGAGGGCGATGCTCCCAAAAAAATTCATATTGCCGCCCAAAATTGAAATCGCGTTACACTGGGAGGGCAATATTCCTCAAAAAAATCGAATTGTGTCATTGTTGGAGGATGGGAGACCCCACAAAAATCAAACCTAATCATCCCGGGAAGGCGATATACCCCAAAAATCAAATTGTGTCATCCTGGGGAGAAAAACAACCCCCAAAAATTTAATTTAATTTTCCTGGAATGATGATATCCCCAAATCAAACTGCTCCATCCTGGGAGGACAATGACGGCAAAAAGGTGAGTTGCAATGTCCTGGGAGGAGGGAGCCTCCCGGAAAAGTGGAATTGGAGGAGTTTTTAGCTCCTGGATTTCGCTGTCTCTGACATGTCCCTGCAGCCGAGGGCTGATGACACACAAATACCTGACTCATTATTATTCAGGCAGTTAATTAGGTAATGGGGATTAATCCACCTTCCTCCGGGGCGGGAATTGCCCACGGAGCCTGCTCCGACCCATTCCCGGTGCTCAGACCCAGGGAACGGGGGGGGCAAAGCCCATCTTGTCTGGAGCCTCGGAGATTTTTAATGGAAGAAATTAGGATTTGGGGGCTTTTCTTTCCCTTTTTAGTGTTCTCCAGCTTGGGATGCCAAAACCGCCTTCTTCCAGTGGGCCCGGGGGGAAAAATGTACCTTCTGCAGGAAGAGGAAAATTATTAATGAAATTAATTAATTAAAAACAGAGCATCCCAAAGGATGGGATCTCCATGGAGCACCTCACCCTGTGCCCTCTGGTAGCACCTGGCTCACATCCTGACATTGTTCCCACCCTCAAAGCCAACATTCCTGCACCCTCTGGCCCCAAATCCCCTAAAATTATTCCCAAAGTCCTCCTCCAGCCCTTCCCAGGTTCCAGTGATGGCACATTCCAGGGATGCCAAAGGGCGAAAGGAGGATCCCTCCATACCGACAGCCCCAGGGCTGTCAGGATGCCTTAGGTTTGCCAAAAATTACTATTTTGGGTGAAAAATCAGGATTTAGGGGTTTTCCAAGCCTGGCAGGGAATACGGGATGGGAAGATCAAAATCTGCCTGTAAAGAAATTCATCACTCTGGGAGCAAACATTGATCGCTCTGTGGGATTCTCTGACTGCGGTAAAATCCCCCAAAACCTGGAAAATTCCCAAATCTGAGCCGTGGGGATGGATGCCCACTGGGGTGGTGCTGCTGGAGAGGGGAGGATGCTCCTTTGGGGTTCTGGGGGTTCTTGCAGGATCTCTGCTCCCAAAGCCCCAAGTGCTCCGAACACAGCGACCTTGGGAAAGTGCGGGGAGCGGCAGAAATAGGGAAAAACTTATTTCGCCCTTTTTCTCCCTTTTTTTCCCTTCTGTTTCACCTTTTCCTCTCTCTTCCAACCTATTTTCACACTGTTCCCCCCATATTCTCCCTATTGCACCTTTTTTTTCTCCTTATTCCACCTTTTTTTTCTCCTTATTCCACCTTTTTTCTTTCTTATCCACCCCTTTTTCTCAGTCCCACCCTTTTTTCTCAGTCCCACCCTTTTTTTTTACTCTCTGTTCCACCCATTTTCTCCCTATTCCACTTTGTTCTCCCTGTTCCACTCATTTTCTTCATTCCACTGTTATTTTCCTTCCTTTCCACCTTTTTTTCCCTTGATTTCACCTTCTCTCCCCCTTCCACCCTTTTTTGTCCCTGTTGCAATTTTTTCCCACTATTCCACCTTTTTTTTCTCCCTGTTCTTCCTGGTTTTCTCCCCTATTGCACCCATTTTCTCCCTATTTCACCCTTTTTCTTCATATTCCATATCTTTTTTTTTTCCTCCCTATCCCATCATTTTTCCCTCCTTGTCCCACCCTTTTACTCCCCAGGCAGAGAAAATCTCACTGACCAAACCCCAAAAACTTAGCAGCTCTCCCCAAAAAATTACTCCATGGAATCCTGCATATCACGGCAACGGGATGGAATAAAATCAATCACAGAATTAATCCAAAAATTAAACAAAAAAAAGGGAGCATCCCTGTAAATGAAGCCGCGGGAGCGGCCGTTATCCGCTTGAAATAATTAATGATTAATTATTGTCATTAACAGCCTTTAAATCCAGAAATAGCTCCCCAAGGGGGAAAATCTTCAGCAAATGGGAATTGAGTCATCATAATATAACAGAAAAGGGTGGAAAAAATCCCCTTTTTCTGCCTATTCAGCTGTTTTAGAGTTCTTTGGGAAATCCAAGGGGATTTCATGGAATGGGAGCAGCAGGATTAAAGATATATTTATAGACATTTAAAACATTCAAATTTTATAAAAGAAATAATTTTTAAAATATATATTATATTATATGTATATTATATTATGTTATGTTATATTATATGTATACATATATGTATAGATATATTGTATTATATTGTATTATATTGTATTATATTATATTATATTGTATTATATTGTATTATATTGTATTATATTATATTATATTATATTATATTATATTATACTATACTATACTATACTATACTATATTATACAATACTATACTATATTATACTATATTATACTATATTATAATATATATTTTTTTAAAGAGACATTTAGAAAAATATTAAAAAACACATCTATCCCCCCTTTTCTTTCTTCTCGGAGAAGGACTCGGAATCCTCATGTGTGAACATGTGAAGCCGAAGGGAACATGGATTTCTCCCTCTCCTCTTCCCATGGATTTCGGCTCTGGCTCCGCCGGCACAACACTCCCGGCGCTGGCCGTGACTCACACGGTTATTTTTAGCCCCGACCTCCTTTCTCCCCATGTTTTCATCCACGTCATGGTGCCCTAAAAATGCAAAATAAGGGATCAAACGGAATATTCACCTTCTGAAGAGGCAGAACTGGGGGGTGATTTTACTCTTTTCATGGATAAAGCAGAAATTCCCTTTGTTTTCCCATTTTTGGTGTGTTTATTGAGTGAAAAGCCAACAAAACCGGGTCAGTTTAGGACAAGGAAGTTGCTGCCTGGATTGGGAAACTTTTTATTTATTAATTGGGATACATTAAATTATAATAATTGATTTTATTTGGATCAGCGTTCCCACTTTTTCAGGCATGGAACTTCTCTCCACTTCTCCCTAACCCAAGGACTGGAGGGTTTAACACACTTTAATCCCAGTTTTGCTAATCCTGGGGTTTAACCAATCCAGGTTTAAGGATAAAAAGTGCAATCCAAGGAGATCCAGCTGTTAAATCCAAATATTAAGGATGTTAAGGAGTTCTGTCACATCCCTAGACTTGGACAAGGAGGCTCTAGGAGCATCCCCCAGATGAGGAGCCAAAAATCCTTATGGGAGCAGCTCCAAATCCCAATGGCAAAGCCAAGCCGGGACATTTGAATGCTGAAATCACAGCGGAAGTTGTGTCGCCATCGCCCAACCCGATTTTATGACAAATCCCATTTCCAGATGGACTTTATCCCCAGTTTCGTCACCGGCGGGGCTGAGGTTTTCCAGGTGACGTGAGCTCTGCTCAATCCACATCTTCAAAAAGTCTCGCGCCAGGAAGAACCCCTGGATTGACCCAATTCATGGAACGCTGGCGGGGTCACCAGGGCAGATGTTGACAGCTGCTCCAGCTGTTGGGGGCTGGGGTTGTACCAGAATAATTCACTCCTGGATATCTTTTCCATGATTTTTTTGAGATTTGGGGGAATCGGGATGGTGGAGCTCTGGAAATTCTATTTTTGGGGAATTTTGGCTGGAGTTTAAAAGGATAAAACCCAACCTTTTGGCTCAGGGAAATATTTTAAAGTTCCTCGAGTCTCAAACATATTGGATGACACTAGGAATATTGAAATAAATCCCCCCTGAAGTGGATTAACTCCATCCCGAGGATGCTCAGCTTTAGGGGTCAAATCCTTAAGTTTCCCTATATATTTAGGGGTAACCTAGGACTTTTGGTTTGCGACATCGAGTCCCAGCAAAGCCAAGTTCTCTCCCATGATCCATCCTGTGATTCCACTTTTATTACCCCCAAAAACACCCCTGGAAACCTAATTCCAGCCTGGACTTCGCTGGAAAAAATGGGAGCTGTGTCCAAATCCCCTCCCTAAATCCCGTGTGTCACCGGAACTTGCACGTCCCTGATGTTCTCCAGGGCGGGACTGGGTCAGGACGGGAGAGGCAGTGAGATAACAAACTCGTCACGAGTGGTGAGGCGTAAGGAAAGGATCGGGAGCTCGGATTTCCTTGTCTGCTGGGAATGAGAGTGTGCGGGAGACGTGCCAGGGGTGGGGGCTGGGCTGGGGGGGTCAGAGCCGAGATCCGGGGTGGGGAAGGGGGTGAGGGTGGAGAGACTGAGCCCATCCCTGTGTCCCTGTTCTCCACACAGCCTGGATCCCATGGAAAGGCTGATCCCACAGAAAGGCTGATCCCATGGAAAGGCTGAGCCCATCCCTTTGTCCCTGTTGTCCACACAACCTGGATCCCATGGAAAGGCTGATCCCACAGAAAGGCTGATCCCATCTCTTTGTCCCTGTTCTCTACACAATTTGGATCCCACAGAAAGGCTGATCCCATCCCTTTGTCCCTATTCCCCACAAAACCTGAATCCCGTGGAAAGGCTGATCCCACAGAAAGGCTGATCCCATCCCTTTGTTCCTGTTCTCCACAAAACCTGGATCCCGTGGAAAGGCTGATCCCATGGAAAGGCTGATCCCAACCCATTGTCCCCGTCTTCAACACAGTTTGGATCCCACAGAAAGGCTGATCCAACAGAAAGGCTGATCCCATCCCTTTGTCTCTGTTCTCCACAAAACTTGAATCCCATGGAAAGGCTGATCCCATCCCTTTGTCCCTGTCTTCTACACAGTTTGGATCGCACAGAAAGGCTGATCCCATCCCTTTGTCCCTATTCTCTGCACAGCCTGGATCCCGTGGAAAGGCTGATCCCATGGAAAGGCTGATCCCATCCCTTCATCCTTGCCTTCAACACAATTTGGATCCCACAGAAACGGTGATCCCATCCCTTTGTCTCTATTCCCCACACAACCTGGCTCCCATGGAAAGGCTGATCTCACAGAAAGGGTGACCCCCATCCCTTTGTCCCTGTTCTCCACAAAACCTGGATCCCGTGGAAAGGCTGATCCCATCCCTTTGTCCCTGTCTTCAGCACAATTTGGATCCCACAGAAAGGCTGATCCCACAGAAAGGCTGATCCCATGGAAAGGCTGATCCCATCCCTTTGCCGCTGTCTTCTACAGAGTTTGGATCCCGTGGAAAGGCTGATCCCATCCCTTTGTTCCTGCTGTCCACACAACTTGGATCCCGTGGAAAGGCTGATCCAATAGAAGGGCTGACCCCTTCCCTTTGTCCCTGCCTTCAACCCAATTTGGATTCCACAGAAAAGCCGACCCCATCCCTGTGTCCCTGTCCTCCATCACCACTGAGCTCCCTGAGCCCATCCCTGTGGCCTCGTGTCTCCACCA